>OX453062.1:16828875-18183413 GCA_949699795.1 Spicauda simplicius
ATATATTCTAAGTTCATATTTTGTTTCATGTGGCCAGAGATAAGATCTTTTAAGAGGTGTATCGGGCTATTTGTGTGCGTAAATCCCGCATTGTTCTTTGTAAAGCAGTAGACATAATCAAAACACTTTTACAATTCATACGAACAGGGCGCACCCGCTCACAGGGCGCTGCCGCACCCTGCTCGCTTATTTTTTATGTTTTCTTTTATGTTCCAACCTAACCTAACCCATCCTGTTTAAAAAGCTACAGCTAAATCCAATTCTTAACAATAACATGACAATACTCCTGCATTTTTAGGATTTAGGTATTCAAAGTGACACTTTTCATCATAATGGTCTCTCAGGAACGGGTTGTAATGTATTGTAATCAATAAGTACCAAACTCATACGGCTTAAGTAGGTTGTGTACTTAGATTATCAGGGTTGATGAATTGAAGTTTAATTTATTAATCACATTTCAGTTTAATGAGCTGTCATTAAACTTATAATATATACTAAAAACAACCGTAAGCATTATGTGACTGCCTTTTATAATTTAGGCTTGCACTATCCCGCATCATCAGGGAGGAGTTGAAGGTAAAAAAAAATATCCCGTGTCTTTGCTTAGTATTCTTATTAGTATTCTTATTACTTATACGTAAGCACTTGCGAGCCAACTTCTATAGCTTGGGCTTGCAGTACCCTGCATCATCAGGGCTGAGGAGTTTAAGATCGAAATTTTCATCATGTGTCTTTGCTTAGTAATTATATTACATACCCGAAAGCATTAAATGGCCAACTCCTATGTCTTAGGCTCGCAGTACCCTGCATCATCAGGCTTGAGGAGTTGAAGATCGAAATTTTCATCTTGCGTCTTTGCTTAGTAATTATATTACATACCCGAAAGCACTAAATAGCTAAATTCAATGGCTTAGGCTTGAAGCACCCCTGTATCATCAGGGTTGAGGAGATGATGGTCAAAATTTTCATCTTGTGTCTTTGCTTAGTAATTATATTACATACCCGAAAGCATTAAATGACCAACTCCTATGGCATAAGCTTGCAGTACCCTGCATCATCAGGCTTGAGGAGTTGAAGATCGAAATTTTCATCATGTGTCTTCGCTTAGTAATTATATTACATACCTGAAAGCACTAAATAGCTAACTTCTATGGCTTAGGCTTGAAGTACCCCTGCATCATCAGGGTTGAGGAGTTAAAGGTCAAAATTTTCATCATGTGTCTTTGCGTAGTAATTATATTAAATACCTGAAAGCACCAAATGCCCATCTCGTATAGTTTAGGCTAGCAGCATCCTGCATCATCAGGGGTGAGGAGTTGAAGGTCGAAATTTTCATTTTGTGTCTTTGCTTAATAATCATATTACATACCCGAAAGCACCAAATGGCCATCTCCTATGGCTTAGGCTTGAAGTAACCCTGCATCATCAGGGTTGAGGAGTTGAAGGTCAAAATTTTTACCGTGTATCTTTGCTTGGTATTTTTATTACATAACCGAAAGTACCAAATAGCCAACTCTTACGGTTTAGTCTTGAAATACCCTTACATCATCAGGGTTGAAGAGTTGTAGATCAAATTTTTGTCCCATGAATTTGTTTAACAATCTTATTATATATCCATAAAAACAAATTGACTTACTTCTACGGTTCAGGCTAGCATTACTCCTGCATCATCAGGATTGAAGAGTTGAAGGTCAATTTTTTTAGAAAATATCTGCTTAGTAATCTCATTCTACATTCAACCCAATTGGACTCCTACAGCTTAGGTTTGGCCGAGTATCGCTAATTTCGTTAATTTGCTTCAAAGAAATGAATCCTATGATCAGAACCGTATCAAACTTATCAGAGTACCCTTGAAGTACATTCTTTCAAATAAAAAAAAAATCATCAAAATCGGTGGCGGGATATTGAGTTATTCATCTATTTATCGCGCACATCGTTAATGCAAATATCAGACTTATGCGCTTTTCTTATGGATGCCACTGTCAAAAGTTAACTAAAAATTAATGGGACCCCATGACACGCACTACCTTTTAAATGAAAAAAAAAATCATCCAAATCCGTTCACCCAGTGCGGAGAAATCGAGTAACAAATATTAAATAAAAAAAAAAATAAAAAAAATACAGACGAATTGATAACCTTCTCCTTTTTGAAAGTCGGTTTAAAACTATGTTTTAACATAAAAATCAAAGCGAAATACTAAATTTTATTGAGGTGGCCTCAAAATTGACTGACTTTCATACAAACTT
Organism: Spicauda simplicius; assembly: GCA_949699795.1. Lineage (NCBI taxonomy): Eukaryota > Metazoa > Arthropoda > Insecta > Lepidoptera > Hesperiidae > Spicauda > Spicauda simplicius. The sequence continues at coordinate 16,831,123 of OX453062.1, forward strand.
ACATCTCCTATTTGGGTTAAATTGGGGGGGGGGGGGGATAGAAAATTCATTCATAATTGACGTCTACGTCATAAAAAGAACCCCTAGTAAAAATTATATTCGTATCTTTAGCAGTTTAGGCTCTACGATGTTTATTCAATAGATGAGTGAGAGAGCATCCTTTCGTTTTTATATTAAGTATATATAGATATAGAGATATAGATGTGTATAGTATCAAATAACATAGGTACACACATAACCAATAAAAATACATAACAGAGGAATACATTTTACAGACCATAACATGTTTAGTTTCAACCAATTCAACTATGCAGTTACTTATCTTATTAACACTTATCGAACACGGAATAAATACTGCGTCGTTTAAAATTGACATAACTTTTTTATTTATAAACCGATTTACATAAAATAAACACTAAATGTTAAGTGAAGTTTCCCACGATACAGCGGTGAAAATTATTTTCAAATTGGATAAGCCGTTCCTGAGATTAGCGTTTTCAAACACACAGACAAACAGACAAACAGACAAACAGACAAACAGACAAACAGACAAACAGACAAACAGACAAACAGACAAACAGATAAACAGACAAACAGACAAACAGACAAACAGACAAGATTTCTAAAAACCATTATTTTGGGTTCTATATCGTATTATAGACCTCTAGAAATGGTTTTCACCTAAATTTATTCCATGTACAGACAGCGACCTCTTACAGATTTATTATAGTATAGATAGAAGAAGATAGATTTATTTTACCGATCAAGCAAATAAACAGTCGTTTATATCATTAATTATCTTCATCATTAATTGATTGCATTCATTCAAATTATGATTCATTCAAATATTGATAGTAAATGAAGACAACCTTTTTTTTTATACTTTAACCTAATGATAAGGCAGACGGGCTACCTGATGGAAAGTAGTCACCGTCGCCTATGGACATTCGCAACACCAGAAGAGTCGCCAATGTATCGCCGGCGTTGTAGGAGAGCTCTTTTCGCACCTTTCTTGAAGAACCACATGTCATAGCGCTCTGGAAATACCTCAGAAGGAACCTCATTCATGGGTTCTATATCGTATTATAGACCTCTAGAAATGGTTTTCACCTAAATTTATTCCATGTACAGACAGCGACCTCTTACAGATTTATTATAGTATAGATAGAAGAAGATAGATAATCTGTTAAATCGCTAATTTAATAAAAATGAATAAACATAAATAAGTTATCAAATGTCTTTAACCAATATTTGGTCTCAAACATGGCCGTTAGATAATTTATGTTTATTTAATAGGGAAAGTGTATAATGTTAGACGTAGCGTTTATCTCTCGAAACGAATAGATTGTCATCAATATTTCAGCAGGTATCGCTTCAATGCTATCTATAAATATCCCGTTTTCACCGTATTAAAACTTATTTTATAGCTTAGTTACATTTTTATGATGTTCAGTAGTTCATAAATATGTTTGAAATGAAACGAAGGTTATTTAAAATAATATAGTACTTGTTCTTTAAGCTTCAAGTACATGTCGTTTAAAATAAACATTTTTAAACCTATTTTCACTGATATTATAGAAACTTTCTTGATATTAACTATCGATTTGTATTCGATTCACTCTCATTCCCTTATTTCGTCTTAAATAAGCATTAATAAGTGTCCTATCGAGTGTATCCTTTCTCAGGATCATTAACCGGGACTTGTCGCTTTCCTCGCTAATAGTTGTAGAACTTGTATATTGTAATTATAAGAATGCTGAATAAAGTGCTGACCCCTTGAAAACCGCTTTTCAATACTCAGCAAACAATAATAAAATATTTACACTTAAAAAACACGCTAACACGCTATCTACACTCATAGCCCCACAGTAGGATTTTCTCCTGTGTCGTGGGTACCATGCACACACACAAGACCAATACACAAACACCCAGACCTAGAACAGGAATCTGAACTCATCATTCAGATACCTGTCTGACCGGGAATCGAACCCGGGACCCATTACGCGTCAGACCGGTATGGTAACCGCTGCGCCACGCGGGCCGTCACTTAATTTATTCATCACATATTTACAAGCACAGAGCCGCATTAACCGAGGTTGGTTATTACAAAGTAAATCCATTACGGTGTAAATAAAGACATTGTTTCATCGTAGTAACTAAAAGCATCTGACGTAGTGACGTGGAGTGACGTGGTGAAATTTATAATTATGTTGAAATATTAAACTGAAATAACCGAGTAAGTCTCTACCAATCCGTATTACAAGGGCAAAGTCGGGTATTTTTTCCAATAATTAAGTACCAAGTGGTAGACGATACGCACTTCGGGGCATTTTTGGAGATCTCTTAGGTATGTAGGATTCCTCACAATGTTTTTCTTTAGAGTAAAGCAATGAAAATTAATTTTAATACGTATATAAATTTATACAAATCTTTAGCGCATGCTTGAGATTTGAACCTCGGAACCTCGATTAAAAGGCCAAGTATCAACCTATAACATTTATTGGATGGTATGGTAGTAATAACCACTAACCATTAAGTACGAATAGATTGCGTATTCATTTGCTAATTATTTTTAAATAATATGAAATGATAGAGGTAAGGAGATAATGGATAACATAAAACCTTAATAAAAGGACAAAAAATACAAGAAAGAAAGACATTAAAAATTTTCACATCGTCGTTACCGCAAATGGCATCTTGTGGCTAAAATTATACTTTTATAGCTCTTCTGTTTTCAAAAGAGCATTTTGTGTGCTGCATTACGAGTATATGAGAGAGATAATCAGTCCCACAGGAGAAGTTAGAAATGTAACTTTAGGATGAAATATTCCTGGGTTTTACAAGCGTAGAAATTTCTTTCTACTCGCGTGAAAATGTTTGGAATGTTAAATAATACTGTCTACCTGATAGTAAGTGGTCACTGCTGCTCATGGGAATTTTACTGCTGGGCACTCTTCTCTCAGAATGAAAGAGCTTAGGCCATAGTCCACCGTGCTGGCCAAATGCGAATTGGTGGACTTCACACACCTCCGAGAACTTTTTTTTAAGAACTCTCGGATGTGTAGGTTTCCTCGCGAGGTTTTCTTTCACCGAACAACAGTGATAATTAATTTCTAATACGCACATAAATCAGTGGTGCGTAACTGGGTTTGAACCTTGGACCTCCCAATTGAGAGAGCAAGTTACTACAATTAGGCTATCACTACTCAGTTTCAAGCATTAGGCTATCACATCAACCTATCTGGCCAATTTATAAACGGCCGCCCGTGTCGATATATCGGAGGTCGCCTATGGAAGCATTTCAACCTTCTTAAACTACGTTGCAACGCCTCGAATCATTATGTCTCTGTATTGCTGTTATGTAGCAGAAAAGTATATAGCGATGGTCCTTATATGCCCCTGATATGTATTCTCTCACGGCTGGGAGAAGCGTGAAGAAAAGTTCATTAAACTGATCTATTGTGAATTGAGGTAATCTGCAGCTAAAATGTTCGTGCCTTTTAAATCCACAGAAAGTTTTTATTCACACCCCGATTTTAAAGCTGCATAATTTCAGTCTCCGATATCTTAACTTGGAACGGCACGACTCTTTCAATTTCATTCGTGTTTGTTTTATGATTTAAAAGTTAAAATGATGGTAGCATTTTATGGTTATGTGGATTTTAAAATTCCAAGGGAATTTTAAATAAAAATTCTATCAGTAATGTGAGCTTATAGGATGGATAATACTTTGCATGAAAAATATGTTAAATCTAACAGTCTTCAGTTACAAATTTTATATGTTGATCAATAAAGTGTTGAGGGATCCAGGTTTAATTTTAGATCAATCAGATATCTAAAGGATTATATTTCATGTCTGTTCTGAGTCTAGATCTTTGTACAGTTGTCTGTGTCTGGCATCCTTTTAATAAGATGATAATACTAACCTATGGATTCAGAATGAATGACTACTAATACTACTAAAACGATAGTTTGTGAGGGTGTATGTGTTTTTGTTACTCTTTTAGGAAAAAACAACAAGAATAATTTGGCTAAAATTTAACACTCAGTTTAATATTCACTATCACTTTTGTCGTGTTTCTCAAGTCTCATTCAAAATGTTGACGTATTTAATTTATGCGTATTTAAAAGTTATTAAGTCTGCTTTTTTATCTGATTGAAGTAGCAAACGAGCATGTAGTCCATCTGATTGTAAGTGGTCACCGTCACCCATGGACATCTAAGCAACTTCATATAGAACATTGGTTCTATCTGATGTCAATCACAGATGCGTTGCCCCTTTTCGATAAAAAAGGCACTCAAAAATCACACCAGATTCATAAACCAACAAACTTATCAAGTTTCCACAAAAAGTCTTGTAAAATCTCTTTAACACTCCTAGGTTTTGTCCTTGCAGCCCTAAATTAATATGAATCTCTAATTTATACGTCACACGTGTTGTGCGCTAGCAACTTTCCAGACTATGCCAAATTGGATAAACATGTGCGAGGAACAGTTGGACGGAAAATACGATTGGTTATTCGGTACTGGACTGCAGCGTTAATATAGTGTACACTATACACAGCAGCTACATATAATAACTTTTAAATCCCATAAAAAAGGCCTGTACCGATCTCCAACCTTTAGTTTCATTACGGATTTTTATGTAAAATATTTTAGTAAAATTAAAATTTTCAGTCCCAAAATGTGTACGTGTTCACATTATTATACGTAATAAATTCGATTCGATATTACTATAAGATTATAAATTGTTTCAAAAGCTCAAAATATCTAATTTGAAATAACAAAGCAGACAATTCAAGGTTCAATATTTTTAAGGTAACCAACTGTGGGTTAAACAGATTTTGCATTTAACATTTTTCGCATTCAGCAACCAGTAGCCTCTTAGATATTAATTTAACATTTAGGAAGCAAAGAGCAAGCAGTACATAACACAATACCGTATATTTTCGAAAGTTCGCAACCGCGCCGTATGTTTTTGCCTTGCGCCACGCATTCTCAAATGAATAGCTTATGATAATGATAAGAATTGCGCTTATGTTCGCGCTACCAACTCTAGGGTTACACAGTTATCTCACCAGATGGTACGAAAATCTGCATACAGTTGAATAATGGGAATTTAATGTATTATAATTTGTTTGTAAGTTTGTCATATCTGAGCATAGCTTTGTACGAGAATTGTGATATTGATAGTTAATAGTTAGAACACCATGATGTTACTCGAGAGGCGCTATCTACAACTACAACAGAAATATATCATCTCTTGTTATTATTATTATTTAACTGAAGTAGCAAACGAGCATGCAGTCCACCTGATGGTAAGTGGTCACCGCCGCCCATGGACATCTGTAAGCAACTTCATATAGAAAGTAGGTTCTATCTTAAGTCAATCACAGATGCGTTGCCAGTCCCGAGGACTGAGATGGTCGCCTCATATAAAAGTGTGCCGGCAACCACACCCTTCCATCGAAACGCAATGAGTGCTTCACGTTAGAAATAGGTGTGGCGGTGGTACCTCCCCGGTGTGTTAAAAAAGTGTTAAACTTTGATAATGCATCCATAACCGACTTGATAAATCTAATTATGGTATCGTCCTCGTCAACCCATTATTGTCCCACTGCTGACCCGTGCCCAGCAGAAGCACTGAGAATGAGAGAGTTTAGGCCATAGTCCACCGCGCTGGCCAAGTGCGAATTGGTGGACTTAACACACCTCTGATTTTTTTTAAAGAACACATAAAACTAGTGGTGCCTGGGTTTGAACCTCGGACCTCCCGATTGAGAGGGCAAGTTTCAACCATTAGCCTATTATTATTGTATGCTCTTGAGTATAGCTATGAGTATAGCTCTTGTTATTATTGTATGCTCAACTTGATTGCTTTCAATCAATAAGCTGAAAACTCATTGCTTGCATCAATTTAGACGACCCGCGTGGCGCAGCGCTTACCGTACCGGTCTGACACGCAGTGGGTCCCGGGTTCGATTCCCGGCCAGACAGGTGTCTGAATGATGAGTTTAGATTCTTGTTCTGGGTCTGGGTGTTTGTGTATTTGTCTTTGTGTGTGTCCATGGCACCCACGACACAGGAGAAAATCCTACTGTGGGGCTATGAGTGTAGAAAGCGTTTTTTTTTTTTTTTTAAATTGAAAAAGTTTACTTTTTCTTTTATGTACCTACTATTCTTCTTAATTAAATTACGCTGACTATACTGTCATAATTCTTCTATAATGTAATTTTGGCGTAGTAGGCAACAGCCATACTTTTAAAAACGATCTGTCTTAACTCTTAACAAAGCAATTGAATAGCCTCCAGCAGAATTGATTTCAGTAATCTTAGGATGACAAAATCAGTTGATATTTTTTACCTGACTGAAGCAGTACACGAGCATGCAGTCTACCTGACGATAAATGTTTACTACCTGATCATAAATGTTTGTCATCTATGGATATTTGTAAGCAACTTAATACAGCACAGGAGTTCTCTCTGAAGTCAATCACAGATGTTTCTTCCGAAGACTAAAGTCGCTTCATAGGAAAGTGAGCTGGCAACGCTCTCACCGAAATGCAAGAATGGCTTCACACTAGAAATAAGTGCCGCGGTGTTATCGCCCCGGTCGAATTACACTAGCTCTACTGCAAAGGAGATGTTTCAAAATGTATGGACCTTTGGCCAGGTATCTGTACACCATATGATAAAAATGCCAATAAGGTATTGAACACTTTTTAACTAAGCATTTTATTATAATCGACTGGGTTTATTGGTTGGTACAAGACTAGAATTTTAAGTTAAAATTGCAACACATTATAATGGCGGCGATAATATTGCATTTTGACAGTTGAAGTTAATAAACAAACTGTGACAATGACAATCAGTTGTCAATGATCATCTGATCCAACGCAGTCATATTAACTAAGTGTCATATTTATAATTAATAATTATGGCGTTTTAGCCTTGCACTTGACACATTCATTTTACAGTTCTGCTGATTTACTGAGGAACAAAGTAGTTGATTTTAATTGGTTTTGTACCAGAAAAGTACTCGTTTTCATGAATTTTAAGTATTTTTTTAGGATTCTTGAGATTTTTCTCGATTTTTTGAGATGGTGTACATATACCTAGCCAAGATTGAAACATCTCCTTTGCAACAATTTAAAAATTTAAACATATGTACGCGTCTTTATTATAATGAGTAAAATCATAAATCTAGAATGCTAGAAGAATAATAGGTCCAGTTTAAGTCGCAATAAATCTGCTTTAAAACTAAGATGAATCGCTAGAGTGCTCGAGTGAAAAATTCGCTAATTCCAAAGTAACGTTGGCCGCGAGCGGAAGCGCAATTCATTCTCATTAGGCAGTCGCGCTGCTCTCATAACAGCGATATCGCCTTGAAGTGCAACTGCACTCGGTTCAGTAAAGAGATAACTTGTAAAATCTAGTGGATTATAACTCCTACTAAAGTAATAGAATCCGTTTACAAAACTTTTCAATACAGGATTTCTTCGGTGGTAGATCCACCACATACCGGGTAGGTAACACCGCCATACTTATTTCTAGCAGTTATTGCGTTTTGGTGGAAGGGTATGGTTGCCGGCCTCTTTCATATAAGGCGACCATACGTAGAAACGCATTTGTGATTTAGTTTCGGTAGAAAGAACCCTTGGCATCTGATATTTACTACAGTTAGAACCCTTGCTCTGTAAACGTTGCTTACAGATCTCAATGGGCGGCACTCACTTAACATTGGGGGAATTTCTCTCTTCTTCAATCTTAAAAAAAAAAGAGCATCTTAACTGTGTTCCACAAATTAAAAACAACTTTGGTTTAAAAAGAACATTAGTTACAGGTAAAATAGATTTGACTAATTCAAATCCACATTTCCTGCACCGAGTTACCAGCAATTTGCAGGCTAGCGTTCTGATGAATCCCTCATTGTGCGATGTCGCGGCCACTACGAGTTGCAATGTATTTCTTTCTTCGCTCTACGTTTTCGCTCCACAATTTGTTTTCTAGGTTACGAAGTGCGGCTTAGTGTAATAACACGTTGCTTCTCAAAGGATGAGCTATTTGCGCTAATATAGATCTAAGTTTAGTCTTTTCTGGGATGTAAATGTGGCTTATTTGCTTACGTACTTTGGCGATTGAAAAGATAAGATGGTTTGAAATTATTTCACTCGGGATGGCTTTAACGCACCTTTATTTATTCCTATAGGTCCAGTGTCATAAAATATTTTAAGTGCCTCTACCGATTGTAAATTTAGACCCCCGGTTGCAATTATTATCATAGGATAGCAGTTATTATAACTTATAGAGACTTTTTGGGCGGTTTAAAAACATCGCACACAGTTGGCTTATTTTTTGTTATTTATTAACGTCGAGAAATTCAAAACTTATAATTATATCACCTGTATTTTAATAAATAATATTTTATTGCAGATCCTCATGTAGGTACTAACAATATGTATCTCAATGTAAGGTTAAATTTAAACAAAATTAATAGTTCTCTTAGATAGCTAATAAGCCTGAAGTAGTCTTCGAAGAAATCCTAGCAATTAACCTTATAACTTACCGCGTCTATCGCAGAAGGTCTCAACCCAAATTTCAGGAGCCTCCCAAATAACCTTAGGTTTCAGTTGGTCTTGGCCATAGAATTAATGATGATGAGAAATGGCAATTCTTTCTAAGAGGATTACTAAAATCCTAATTTGTCTTAGCATTTTTTTTCAACACAATTTCTTTTTTTAAATGTATTTAGTTGAAGCATACGTAATTCACATATGAAGCATTTACGTAAGACGTTCCAAATTAGTTTAGAGAGGTAACAACGTTTGTGGTCTCCTTCAAGTGGGCTATCATTTTTACCCGAATAGTTCCATCTGAAAGGATTTATAGCGTTAGAACTCCGAACACTAAGATGGCAAATACGCTCATAAACACCCAGGTCGTTAGGTTCCTGATGATCAAAGTTCACTAATGAGTCGTCTATGATCGTTGTCACCCCACTATTGTCCCACTACTGGGCATTAACTCAAAACGAGAGCCGATAGTCCATATCTTCTTCTCTTTCTTCTTTATAAAGATGAATGTTTGTCTGTATGTCCTCAATAGAATCGTAAGCTATTCATTTGATCATGTGATGATCTTTAGCAAAGTTGTTATTCATGAGCTCGCGAAGGTTTCTTGTGTATTTGATGTATGTGATGAGTTTAGGTTCTGAGTCTGGGTGTTTGTGTATTCGTCTTGTGTGTGCTCATGGTACCCACGACACAGAAGAAAATCCTATTGTGGGGCTATGAATGTAGAAAGCGTTTTTTTTTTAATTAATATTTAGGTTCTATTCAGAGTCAAAATTTTAACTATAGGCTAACACTGCTTTCGATTTATAAAAATAAAAATCACCCTGATCAGCTTATCAGTGTAAAACAGTCTGCTGGTTACATAGTAACAATATTTCATAAAAGAACTCTTTAAACCTGTTCAGACATAAAAATCATGTCTATAAAAATCTATTCTGTGGTTTCAGTAATAAATACCCGTCTTACACAGGTGCAAGAAGGGCTAGCCGGCTAATTAAGGTGGTCACGTAAATCGACCACTAAAGTCCGGCTAAGCCTACGTTTCGCTCGGCCGGGTTTCACGATCTCTTTCTTTATTTGGCTGTCAAAATAAATTGCTTCGTAGGTTTAGTATCGAAAAGTAAAAACGATTGAAACAAACTATGAAATATACTCTGTGTTAACTTAGATAAGAGTTATTATAAATTTTCATAACAATTCCAAATTTAAATACTATTAAAGTTTTGCAAAGTAGAACTATGGGTAGCGATGTAAGAGTGTGGTAGCTGGCACACTTTTATATAAGAGAACCATCTTAAACCTCTAGAGCAGCAACTTGTTTGTGATTGACTTCAGATTGAACCCTTATTCTATAACAGTTGATCCAGCTAGCTTCATGCCGCCTAAAAGTCAAAAATCTAAAATTGTCAGTGTTCCTCCACTATATTATGCATGTATTATACATAAAAACCTTCCTTTTGTATCACTCTATCTATTAAAAAAACTGCATCAACATCCACGACATAAGTTTAACGATCTAAGCATACATAGGGACAGACAGCGCGAAGCGACTTTGTTTTATACTATGTGGTGATGAAGTTGCTTAAAGGTGTCCATGGGTGGCAGTGATTACTTATCAGGCGGACTGCATGCTCGTTTTCCATTTCAATCTTATAAACAAAACGTTACAGTCAACAGTACCTCAAGAATTCATCCGCCATTCAAAAAAATCAACATTACTTTAAATTTAAATAGCTTTTAATAAAATCAGGGTTTAGATGAAATATATAAATTTTATGTTATTTACTACACAAATTTTCAGTCCTTTGCAAAAATATGCCATGTACAGACACGTAGACTTCAGAAAGAAAAGAGGTTATTTCGCTATAATTTTATTTTTATTTGTTTAGAAATGTGATTAAATCACCTTATTAAAAATGTAAGGAAATCACCTTAATAATTATTTTTTTTGCTAAAAATAATTTGTAGATCGCCTACTCGCGAAGATAAAATCATAGAGTTACAAGTAAAAAGCGAGTTATAAATCGAGAAAAATAAATAAATAGTTTTTTTTAAACTAAACAATTAAAATGTCAACAATGGCTTGACAGCTTGGAATTTTGGCACAAAAATGCTTTACAAGTTCTTAAATACACAACATTGTTCGTCACCACAGTCTGAAATAGGTTCAGAAATATTTTTGACCGTGGTAAGAGCATAAAGTAAATATGTGCAGAGTAGGCAGCAATAGAGTAAATATTTTTTTATATTTTTTTCAATATTTTCTTTAAGATGAGCGACTGAGTGAGAAAAAATGTATACATTTCTTTTATGGACTTCTCTATATTTTATTTTCTTCTTTCTATTAAAATGCATTAGCAGGAGGTGTTTCAATTTAGTCTCCAGAACTCCTACGCATATACATAATATACGAGGTATAGACAGCGAACTTCAAATGCAAGTCAGACACTTTCAATTTATATAAAAAGAAACACTAAAATAGCAGCAAAAGAAAATTTTGCCTCTGTCCATAATTACACTTATAAATGCCTTAACCTGCTTCATACAGTTAAATTATATGGCGAAATAAACCGCATTGCAGTGTGTTATGAAGCAAAATTTCTACCGTAACTACGCATTAAGAGGACAATATCGCCACAAAGTTGGCACTTTATTCCGTATAGTTTGTTACGTACATAAAAATGTTTCTCTATAAAGCGTTGCTTTGTTAACTTTGTTAGGTTCTAACTGTCAAATAGTTAACCTTGAATACCTTTAAGTTATAGAGCAGTGATAGCCTAATGGTTGAAACTTGCCCTCTCGACCGGGAGATCCGAGGTTCAAAACCCAGACACGCACCACGGATTTTTCTAAAATTATGTGCGTGTTAGAAATGACTTATTACTGCTTTTCGGTGAAGGAAAACATCGTGAGGAAAGCTACACATCCAAGAGCTCTAAAAAAAGTTGTCGGAAGTGTGTGAAGTCCACCAATTCGCACTTGGCCAGCGCGGTGGACTATGGCCTAAAACTCTTTCATTCTGCCCCGTGCCCTACAGTGAAGACCCGTGCCCTACAGTGAGACAATAATGGGTTGACGACCTTTAAGTTATTAATCGGTTTGCTTCGTTAGATAGTAAGTAGTTGTTTAGGTACTATTTCGGCTTAGCGAAACTCTATAAGGTAGAATTAAAGTATAGCTGTCAGTTCATAATTGTCTCGCTTCTGAGTATGGATCTTCTCGCAGAATGGAAAAGTTGTAAAAATGTGAAAGAAATCGATCAAGTTTCAACCAATTAAACTCGAGTTTCAACCATTAGGCCATTACTAATCAGTCTCTGTAGTTCCGGGTTCCCCTGCCTGTCATAAGAGGCATCTAAAAGAGGGTTTCTGGGGCTGTAGGTGGCAAGAGTGGAAGCTCGAACCGTCCATCCAGGTGATAACCTGAAGGACGGCGGTATACGTGGTCGCAAACCGTCGGGAAGGCCAGTCGAGGCGGTGGGGCCAGCTGCTCACCTGTGTGGAGTCCGATTGCAATAGGCATAGAGGGCTCTGGTCGCTTTTTTTTTGGAGAGCCCGGGGTCCTATTCGTAGCGTCAAAGATGGCCACATGGGGGTTTTAGTGCGCCAAAAATCCCACATAACCTGCTCCTACTGCGTCAAGTACTGACTTACGATAAATAACGTAAATACATACTTGCACATACATTCTTTATTGTTTTTATATCAATAATGTAACATATTACACAAGCAATTTTAATGATATTCATTTATACATATTTTACTTGGAATGTGGGTTCAAGGTACATATTTAAGGCGTATCAAGGCATAAAATTGTTACACCATTTTTATTACAACAAAGTAACTACAACAGAATTGCTAAAGTTCTCATTATTATCTCTGTAAATTGTCTGTACACGGTCTATCAACAACATAAATATTGTTAAAATCTACCCTTTATAACAGAATCACGTATCTATGTGCCCCTTTAAAATTTCACCCCATGTTTGCCTTAGCGTTGAAAGCACACGACGTCCGTATAAAAATGCAAGTAAACATGGAATTCAAATGTTTGTTTTCGACAAAACCTTCTAACAAAAGATCGCAACAATCGCGGATTCAATACAGCCTTTGCGCTTTGTATCACTTTGTGACAGGATCGATTTATATGAATTGATCGTCGCTTTTTGACATGCAAAGGAAACATAACACGGATATTTGTCGAGTACGGCGCCCCGGAAGGCCGGAAGGGGGTTCTGACACGTTTACACTGTCCGTGCGTATTGGTTTGGGAATGTTTGTCGCGCCCCAACATTGTAATTGGGTAACAATGGGGTCTGCGAATCGAACGTCAGCTCTTGTATAGTACACGTTACATTTGTTTTTCGTGTGAAAACTTACGTAATCTAAATTTGAATGAAAATGTATGTGGATAGAATCCGTAATGGTGACTGTTATAGGTGTAAATACTATTCTATCGTTATAAGAAAAGTGTGGTAAAGTAGAAATATGTAAACAAGGCAATTCAGCTTTGGCAACAAGGGTAACAACCCATTTATTATCTGCTTAAAATACAACTTCAAACGAACTTATTATTTAATTCATAATTATTTGATTAACATTTCCTTACTAGTACTATAACTATCATGCATATTCTTTTCACTACAATCGTAGTATAAGCTAAGGCAATGCTCTATTCTGAACTAGGCAGAGGAAAGCGCAGATCAGGAGGTCAATACTTACGATACAAAGATGTATTAAAACGCCACCTTACACCTTTCGGTATACCTGTGCTCTCGTGGGAGAAGACTGCGCAAAACAGGTCGGAATGGCGATGTGTTATCACCTCAAGCGCACAAATCTTTTACGGAATCGCCATAAAGATTTTGAGGCTAAGCGTGAGCTACGCAGGTCCCCGCAGGTCTTAAGCCCTCGTATACATATACTTATAATCAAGATGGGCAACTATATTGTGCATCATGTAATATTTTTTTAAAACCAAATTTGGCTTTGCAAGTCATATCAGGTCGCACGCCAGGCGCACTGCCAGGAGATCGCCGTAGTCGGATACGTCTTGGAGGACATCATCATCAGTATAAGCTATTGGAGTCCTATATGCAAGATGTGTTTCTTCTATAAGGCAAAAAGTACATGAAAATATCAGACCTATTCCTCACTACTCTATATGGTGATGATTATAAATGGCGACGAACTCCAATGGCTACTTATAGTCAACTACCTTTGTCTTATACAATACTTAAAACATTTTAATTTGACGCAGTCTGTTCAGTAATACTAAATAGACTCTTAGATCAGACTAAGTTTCGGTTCCCAGTAAATAGAAGTACCTCTACCTTCAAACCTATGAATATAACATGAACTACCGCGGGAGGCGCGCGGTAAAGCGAACGTTATAAACATAAACGAAACTTTATACGCCTATGAACAACATTCGTTTGATCTTCTATGTGTTAAATTAGTTAGGTATTATACACGTGGACAGTCACCTTACTCTTTAAATAAAACTAGTCGCAACAGTTTAAATTCAATCGTAATTTAAATTAAAAAACTAAATTTCATATGTGCTAAGTAGCAACAATATTTCTCTAATTCAAATAAATTTAAATAATTTTCATGTTATTTTGAACGAACCCGTTAAAAGTAAAAACAGGTTTATTATCTAAGCTTTATTTAAAATCAATAGCGGGTATTTTGACAAAGACATCTGACATTTTTGACTTTATGTGTTTTCATAGTAAGAGATTGAATGTTCTATTTCGTTTATTATGTATGTGTTTATCAAATGCAAGGTAGTGGGTGGTAGGCTGAAAAACATAATTAAAAAAAAACGTTATTGATAAAAAAATATTATTTCTAATCTATATTATTATTACTCGGTGGTCATTGGTCCGTTTGCTTAAGCACCATGCAAATCTACACGTAGAGCAGTAACCTTAGTCTTTAAATAGAATGATGAAAGAAAAATATGATTGTAACTTAAATTGTACTTGCAGCCAAATTTTGACAAGCAAGCCGGCAAATTAAAAAAAATGCTAATAATAAAATATTTCTTTAGACAGGCGAGACAATATAATTAAGAAAACGTCACTGATAATAAATAATTATTATCTCTAATCTATGTTATTATTTCAAGGCTGTCATTGGTCCGTTTGTTCGAGCATCATGCGAATCTGCTAGAATGACTTTATCATTTACTTTGTGTTTAATTGCTTTAAATTAGACTTTAAAACTGGCATACAAACTCTAGGTATATTTAGCTAGGATAACCAAAACCGGAAATATAAAAAATGTGATATAAATTCACATTAAAGGGGAAGTCAATTGACGACCAGTGTGGCGGAGCGGTTACCATATCGGTTTGACGCGCAATGGGTCCCGGGTTCGATTCCCGGCCAGACAGGTATTTAAATGGTGAGTTTAGATTCCTGTTCTGGGTCTGGGTGTTTATGTATTCGTCTTTGTGTGCGTCCATGGCACCCACGACACAGCAGAAAATCCAACTATGGGGCTATGCGTGTGAAAGCGTGAATTTAATTAAAAGTGATGGTAGACATTACGAGTCATCTCTAACTTAAAAGAAGTGAATATAATCAATAATATTATTCAGTATCTAAATTTACAAGAATAAGAAATTATGTGTTTCATAGGTGGCAAAAGTTCATAGTATTTTTAAGAAGAATAAAATGAAAAAGCAGAAGGCTTTATGGTGAAAAGTTATATCCATCACCTATGGACATTTGCAACAGCAGACCTTATAAAACAGATCAAAAAGTTGATAATTTGCCTCAATATAGCGGAAGATTTTAGACACTAAACATACAAAGCCGCGGGTATAAATTAGTTACCTACAAAAAGTTTTTAATAAAATGTATTTGACTGAGACAGATGGTCCTAGTAGTCCTATTGGATCTGAATAAATAATCTTAATAGAAACTCATTTGCCCGGGGGCGTCGTTTTGTTTTATTTCCATCCCTCTTTATTATATTTTGATTTGAGAACGACTGCTGATGACAAGTAAAATTGATTATAGAAAGAGAAAGAAAGAAAATACTTTATTCGGTACAGTACATAAGGTTATACAAAAACAGATACTTCTAATAGCAAACATGTGTTATTATTATTAACTAATACTTAATGATGTAAGTTACATTACATTGACCGAAAGGGTCTCCACTCAGCTTATTGCTGCAGGTAATCGAGGTCACGTGCAGCACTGGTATTCTGTGGAGCCAATTTTCGTCGCTTGCGCGCTAGCGGTACAGGTATATCTAATTATGTATGCATGTGTGTATTTCAAGGTATATATGTGTTGCGTGCTAGTACGTATCAGCGTGTAAGTTACTGTGTATGTGAATGTGAAGGTTATGTTGAATTGTGTTGAATATTTGTCTTTATAACTATTATTATATATTTGCTTAACAATTTTGATCAGCATTTTTTGGTATTTTGGTATTTGTAACTTTTAAGTAAGTTTATTTTAAGTAAGTAGTAAGTTAACTTTAAGTTTATCATTTTCTTTTGTAATAATATTCTATACAATAATGTTATTAACTTTAATACTTTTTTAATAACAATGAAGTACCAAACGAGCATGCAGTCCATCCGATGGTAAGTGGCCCATGTCACTCGAAGCAACTTCATACAGAACAGGGTTGTCCCTTAAGTCAGTCACAGATGCGTTGCTACTCCTGAGAATTAAAATCGTCGTCTCATAGGAAAATGATCCAATAACCACCTTTACGCCACTAATAAGTGTGGCGGTAGTACCTCGAATAGTACAGTCGAACTATACTTGATTTACCATTGCAAATTTTCAAAAATTCCATATTCATTACTATTATTATTATTTTATATAAGATTGAAGTAGCAAACAAGCATACAGTCCACCTGATCGTAATCAGTAAGCAACTTCATACATAACATGGGGTTCTATCTGAAGTCAATCAAATATACGTCGCTACTCCCGAGAACTAAGATGGTTGCCTCATATAAAAGTGTGCCGGCAACCACAACCTTCCATCGAAACGCAAAAACTGCTTCACGCTAGAAATAGGTGTGGCGATGTTACTTCCCCGGACGAACTACACATGTTCTACCACCTATAATTATGTACGAGTATAATGTAATATTAAAATGGCATCTAATTGATTCTTTAATTTATAATCGATAACAAAATGGATTTTCTTTATTCAACCTTTTTGAAGTGAAACTTCTTTATTGGGGTTGTTGAAGTGAAACTTCTTTATCGGGGTTGGAAAAAAATTTAGTGTAACATTTTTTCGTTACGCGCCATCTTTTTCTGTTACGCGCCATCTTTTTTTTTCGTTACGCGCCATCTTTTTCTTATCCCTACCACGCGTGATATTAGATAGATTATTATAGATTAGATTATCAGATAAAGTTTAATAATTATTAAACTTTATCTAATTTAACTTTATTTAACCAATTTCTGTAAAGTTGCATATAGTAAATTATTTTTTGAAAAAAAAACGTCATAAAGAAGTTTCACTTCTTACGAGTGTACGCTAGTACACACACATTTTTTAGTTTTTATTGTCAACCAACTACGAATATAATTCTATTTGTTGCAGTTGTGATTGCCTTAAGTGCCAGGGGACACGAAGTTGGCTAAGTTGGCCAAGTTATTGGTGTCAAACGTACAAGTTGGAGACTTGCGTACTTGTGGAGTTGCTGTTGAATTTAGATACGATATCATAGACGCTTGTTCTCGTAACTCTGTTTATTTGTTATACGTACGTATGTGGTAAAATACATATGTATTGGATCAATATTCTAGACATTTATAGATACTTTTTACATGTTTGTATTGAATATATTCGACCCGGGTGGCGCAGCGGTTACCGTACCGGTCTGACACGCAATGGGTCCCGGGTTCGATTCCCGGCCAGACAGGTATCTGAATGATGAGTTTAGATTCTTGTTCTGGGTCTGGATGTTTGTGTATTCGTCTTTGTGTGTATGCATGGCACCCACGACACAGGAGAAAATCCTACAGTGGGGCTATGAGTGTAGAAAGCGTTTTAAAAAAAAAAAAAAAAAAAAGAATATAAGACCACCATGACTATTTCCAGCGTATAGCGGTTCTAATGTTTCGGTGGCTGTGTTTGCCGGTTCACTTTTATATGAGACGTATCTTAGCCCCCTTACACACTAGCGGTTAACTGCGCGGCTAACCGCTTTTTCAGTTTAATATGAAACCGCCATAAAATATCAATCGCGGTGGTTTAAAATAAGAAGGCTTAGTCTTAGAGTAATATTGCACCTGTGATTGACTACTGATAGAACCCTTCTTTGTATGAAGTTGCTTACAGATCCATGGGTAACAGTGATAACTTATTAGCAGCTCGTGCTCGTTTTAAAACGACATTTAAAACCAAAATTGGATGATAATGTTATTCTTACTCAAATTTCTCACTTAAGACTATTTTTTGTTATTTGATTAAAGTTTTAAGGCCAACAGCGAGGCAACTTATATGTAGAAATTTACGAAGCATGCCAACCTCATATTTTAGTACCTACCCTTAATACGAATTTATTATCTCTCCTGAAAAGATTAGCCACCGTATAAATTTACCTATAAGTATTTCAAAACCACTTTCGATGTTATACAAATAATCATACTCTTTATAAATTGGCCTATACTGTTATTCATTTTATCGATATTCATTGTATATTTTTTTAGCTTTAGTATAATTTGCAATATGACTAATTTTTTTTTTTAATTTATACTATCATGAAAAAAAACATTATTATATACAGACTACCCACGTCCGTATATATATTCGTAGATACAGTATGAACTGTTATTATAAAGTCAAATCGTAACTAGGACGTGCTTTGACTACCATTTGGTCTAAATCCCACATAGAGTCCCCAAACTTGTGTGACAGCAATACTCAAAGTTACGCTACAAACTCCTTCAACTTAGACTGCGATCTCTCAAAGCAACTTCGTGAATAAAATTCAAACACATTTTAGAATACCGTCATATAGTAAATTAAGTTCTTGTCTATACTGCATCGGTGTTGTGTTACCTAATGTCATATTTTTAGCATGATTTACAACGCTTATTGGCGGACGCCAGTCTTTAGGCCCCTGGGATATCTTATACGAGTCGTCCTGTTACACGTTTTACGGAGGTGTGTAATACATGGATGATTAGAATTGTTTTTGTTTCAAGCATATGGTTAATATGTGTAGTATGATATGGCATATGGTTTGTATGACCACTTAGCAGTTAGTAGGATAGATGGATGGATGATATGTGTGGTAACGGTTTTTAAAAGCACCATTTCGTTTCATCCCGTAGCTGTCTTAGGAGGTGATAAAGGGATAAAATCCAAAGGCACTGTCTTTCTATGTTAAATCAACGTCCAATGCCGTCACCTAAATTAAAGGCTATTGGCGAAATACTCCATTCGGGAAGGCGTATATCTAACATTGCACTTTGAATAGCTAATAAGTATATGAAAGGATGGTAAAGAAGCTACAAAATAGGGCATTTTAATTTAGACATCAGAAGATGTTTAACTTCAAATACCGATGTCTATAAACTGTAGTGATCAGTTAAAACCAAGTAGATTGATTGTCGTCAAACCATTATTGTCCCACTGCTGGGCACTCTCTCATTCTGAGAGAAGACAGTCCAGACATTCTTAGTCCACCGCGCTGGCCAAGTGCGAATAGGTGGACAGTGAAGTGGACAGGACGGTGGAGTAGATTGATAGATAGATACTATACTAGCTGAATCCCGCAGCTTCGCCCGCGTTAAAAAAAACGATGTATCGATTGTCCCGTGGGAGTAAGGTATTTTTCCACAGTAAAAAGTAGCCTATATATCAATCCAGAGTGTCAGCTAACTCTCTACCAAATTTTATAAAAATTTCTCCAGCCGTTTAGACGTGAAGAAGTAACAAACATACACCCACACAAACTTATATAAGTATAAGTATATAAGTATCAGTATATGAGCATAAGTACAAGTATGATAATTTTTATAATGATAACTAAATAGCATTAGGTTTAGAAGAGGATAGTAACCCAAAATAAAACCAACGCGGCACTAAAGTCAACTAAAGCCGCAACCACACGGGTATTCAACACGAAAAAGGCGAATTGGCCCAAGTTCCGTACACATTTCAAAGCACTACTAGGGGAACACAACATAACCCCGAACACCATCAAAGAGGGGAAAACGGCCGAGGACCTCGAAAACGTGATTACTGCCTATTCGGCTGCCATACAGGAAGCGTGCGACAAAGCCATACCAAAAGTATTACCTTGGAAAGCGAACACTAGACCGCCTTGGTGGTCAAAGATCGTTGAAGAGGCCCAAAAGGAAACACTAAGAACGAAGAGAAGAATTAGAAACGCTGCACCCCATCGGAGAGAGGCGGTAATAAAAAAATACCTTCAGGCAAGGGAAGTGTACGCCCTAAAAGCTCAGGAAGCACAAACAAAGAGCTGGAAGGAATTCTGCACAACACAGGAAAGAGAGAGCATGTGGGATGGCATCTATAGAGTCATCAGGAGAACCACGAGGCGGCAGGAAGATCAACTGCTGCGAGATGCTAGCGGCCATACACTAGCTCCAAACGAATCGGCAAAACTCCTCGCCGACACCTTTTACCCTGAGGACTCCATAACAACAGATAACCAATACCACATGCAGCTTCGAAAATTAGCGGAGGTACAACCAGCGGATCTCTCGGTGGACGACCCGAGCTTCACACCAGCAGAACTCGACTTGGTGCTGAAAGCCATGAACCCGAAGAAAGCTCCCGGGAATGACGGGTTAACAGCCGATATCTGCACTGAGGCAATTTACAGTGAAAGGGAAACGTTCATGGCGATCTCCAACAAATGCCTTGAACTAGCATATTTTCCCAAGCAGTGGAAAATAGCCCACGTTGTTATCCTCCGGAAGCCAGGTAAGGACGATTATACGAACCCAAAGTCGTATCGACCTATCGGCCTACTACCCGTCATGGGCAAGATCATCGAAAAGCTCATGGTAGGCCGAATCCAGTGGCACATCCTTCCAACTCTAAACAGCGTACAATATGGTTTTCTGCCACAACGCGGAACCGAAGACGCCCTCTATGACCTCATGGAATATGTTCGATCAGAGGTTGACCACAAAAAAATCGTGCTCTTAGTTTCACTGGACATAGAAGGGGCCTTCGATAACGCATGGTGGCCGGCACTGAAACACCAACTGATAAAGAGAAAATGCCCAAGAAACATTTACGCGATGGTCAGTTCATACCTCCAAGACCGAAAGGTTAGGGTCAACTATGCCGGAGCGGCGCACGAAAAGGAAACCACGAAAGGATGCGTCCAAGGATCCATCGGAGGGCCAACTTTCTGGAACATCATCCTAGACCCGCTACTCAACCACCTAACCGACAAAGAGGTTTACTGCCAAGCGTTTGCGGACGACATCGTACTGGTGTTCTCAAGCGCCAAAACTGAAACCCTAGAGCAATCAGCCAACAATGCTCTGTCAGATGTAGTCACATGGGGGACTCGAAATAAGCTAAGGTTTGCACCGCACAAGACTAACGCGCTGCTCATCACTAGAAAGCTAAAGTACGATCCTCCAAAGCTCTATATGTCGGGCACTCAACTGCATCTGGTGAAAGAGATGAAGCTCCTGGGTCTCATTATAGACAACAAACTCACCTTCAAATCGCACGTGGCCGCCGTATGTAGAAAAGCGGCAGGCATATACAAGCAACTAGCTTGCGCCGCGAAGGTGACTTGGGGTTTGAACACCGAAATAGTACGAACAATTTATATAGCGGTAGTAGAACCCATAGTGACGTATGCCTCAAGCGTATGGTCTCAGGCGACAGACCTTCAGATAAACAAGAGACAGTTGGAGGCACTGCAACGGGGCTTCGCCCAAAAGGCCTGCAAGGCATACAGAACGGTGTCACTAACTGCCGCACTCGTCCTATCTGGGCTACTCCCACTTGACCTCCGGATCCAAGAATCAGCTAGCCTGTACAAGGCCAAGAAGAACGTGTCTATAGACTATTTACCACCCGGAAGAAAACTGGAGCAGACGGTGAGATACGGAGACCTACCTCACCCCTCCGCACTTACAACGACCAAATACAGAGTGCTGGAGAATGTAGACTACGGGACCCTAACCGCCCACCATATCGTCGGACCGCACATCTACACCGACGGCAGCAAAATAGAGGGAAAGACAGGTGCTGCCCTAACATGGTGGGAGGACGGACGGGAAACCAGTTTTTCGACCTATAGTCTAGATCCTTCCTGTACAGTATTCCAAGCCGAACTTTTCGCACTACACAAGGCTGTGGAACAAGCGAGATCGAGCAGAAACAAAAATGTAAACATAATGAGCGACTCAAGATCCTCGCTCGAACTGCTCGATAACCCAAGACCATCCCACCCTCTGACAAAGGCGATTAAAGAAAACATCAGAGGGTTAAGAAGAGAAGGAAGACACGTTCAGCTATTCTGGATCAGAGCCCACATCGGAACCGCTGGAAACGAACGGGCAGATGAGCTAGCGAAATCAGCTGCCAAGAACACACCCACCACCCCAGACTACGCAGAGATTCCGTTGTCATTCGTCAAAAGAAAAATCAGAGAGGAGTCGATCCGCAAATGGCAAGATCGCTACACCACCTCGAGCACCGGGTCAGTAACGAAGACCTTCTTCCCGGACGTGGGCAAGGCCTACCCGATCATCAGGAAGACCAAACTGACACCGGCACAAGTGCAAGCTTTGACGGGACACGGAGGAATGGGAGAGTATTTACACCGGTTTAAGTTGAAAGACAGCCCGGGATGCGAATGCGACTCCAACATCAGCGAGACAGTCTGGCATGTGATCTTGGAATGCCCCAGATTCCTGTCGATCCGAATGGAGACGGAGGTCAAAATCGGTGCCAAAATAGAAAAACCAAACCTGACAAAAATCCTTGAGGACGAAGAAAAGAGGGCACACTTCCTTAACTATTTGGACTCCATCTTCCGGATAGTAGCCAAAAGAAACTCTACATTATCGCAGACAGCAATAATTCCCCCAAGAACGCCTACCATCACGCTCCAAACAAACGAGGACCACACCCCGCACCAAAACCCCCTGGATAACACACTAACAGCATTTAACAACTTGCTGCAAGAAGCAGAACGAGGGGAGCCAAAACTGAGAATCCGGGGAGTGGCCCTTTTCATGGACAACAACGAAGAGCGCCTCGGCATAAGCTTCTGCAACACAAAGTGCTCTGGCAGAATAGGCATTTCACCTGGCCTAGCAACTCTGCTGAATGGCAGCACCTTCAGAGCTACAATGAAGCGCACTACGTACAACGCGCTGTCCGAAATTTCGGTAGCAGGCAAACGCTGCAAAATAGTGCGAACGAGAAACAAAATTATAGCACTGTTTGAAGGGAGCGACGAAGAGACCCAGTTCGCCCAAGTGTGTGCAGTACTGCTGAGTCTAGGACAACCAGGCCAGGATCCCACAGTAACACCGAGGATAATAAGCCTGGACGCTATGGTGGTGGGGCACATGAAGGGAAGGGCGGAGGACTACACAGGATGCCTCAAAGCGTCTGGAAAACATGAGGTAGTGGTATATGAAGACAGGGGAGAAAATCTCAGTTTTCTAAAACCACATAACGCAGGCCCATCCTCCTCCCGAAACCCCGAAGACCGATGGGGACACCCCATAGCAAGCCCTGAAGAATTCAGCGGATCGGAAAGACTTCAGCAGAAAAGATCAGCTGAAAGACCTGCAGATCAGAAGCAAGCTGAGAAAAGCATAAAGAAGGGAATGCTGTCAACGATAATGAAGACGTTCAAAGCCGCCTCTCAACAAATCCCAGGCAAAAAACATCAGTCACACAAGCTGGACACACAACTGACACAGACAAAAGCTCCTGAAAAGGATTCACTACAGCCAAGAACCGCTTTGACTAAAGCTGACAAGGGCCTGGTCGACCCGCCAACTCTTCGTGAAGCGAGGATCCCTCTGGATCACTACATAAACGCATTTCTCGAGTTCAAGGCACTGACAGTAGCGACGAAGGAGGACAATAAAAGGACGTGCCATAACATCATGCAATCCTTCCTCCAGAAAGACCTGAAGCTACTGAGGGAGAGACTCGAGAAAGCAGAAGCTGCCATATATAATAACGAAACCTCTCAGACGATTGCAGGCGTGGAAACTGGGAGTCATATGGCAGCCTATAGTGCAACCAGAGGATTCGTTGCAAAAGACGAAGTAGAGAGCGAGCGGTTAGGCCGGGAGAAATTCTGTACCCCAACGGACGACCCCTTAGTCGTGATAGCCCGTTGCACCAGGATAATGCTAGACGATAAAATCCTAGCTATGGCGGAAAGCTTATCTGGTGAGTGCGGCGGCCTCTTCACTCTAGACTCATGGGAAATACCCAAATTCTCATGGATCAATGGGGTCCCAGGCTGCGGAAAATCAACATGGATAGTGAATCAATTTCAGGAGAATGAAGACATCATCATCACCACCACAACGGAGGCAGCAAAAGATCTCCGTACGAGACTCACTCACCGCACCGGTAAGTCCGGAAGGCTCGCCACAGCAAAAGTGCGCACACTAGCCTCAGTACTAGTAAATGGTTCAAAAGGTAGCTGTAAACGGCTTTTAGTCGATGAGGCACTAATGAACCATTTCGGGGCCATTGTGATGGCGATAAGGCTGACCGGAGCGACGGAAGTGATGCTCATCGGAGACATTAACCAACTGCCGTACATCGAGCGTAACAACCTCTTCGAGTTACGATACTGCCGCCCAAACCATATAACCGGAATTAGCCAAGAACTGTTGTGCACGCACAGGAACCCATTGGACGTAGCATACGCCCTAAGCGAGGTCTACAGCGGCATATACTCGTCCACGTCACGTATAAGATCCCTGAAGCTGAAGCGGTACATGGATGCGCAGATCCCAAAGGCCCTCGAGAAGACTCTCTACTTGGTGCACACTCAAGTCGAAAAAGAGAGTCTGAAGAAAGAGGGCTTCGGGAGTGGAAAGGGTTCACGTATCCTTACCATACACGAAGCACAGGGACAAACGTACGAGACGGTGGTGATTGTGCGAACTACCACAAATCATCTACAACTGCACGACAGTGTTCCCCATGCAGTAGTGGCAGTGTCGCGTCATACCATCAGCTGCACATATTACACCGACTGCAGCAATGACGCCATAGCTCAGTTCATTTCAAGAGCTATGAACGCCACTGACGAAAGACTGGAGGATTATAACATCTCAATGGCCATCCGTAGCGGGGACTCGAAGCTCATAGACAAGGCCACAAACCGCAAGCTCGAAATGGCCTCCGCAAAGGACTAAAAGGTATACAATTATAGTGTATCACACGCCACGTCAAGACAGCAACGGCTCAACATTGGGACAGAGAGAAGACTGCCATAAAGTATTTTTTTTTTAAAAAGGCAAAAAATTCAATACATCGGTAAGCACTCGTTCGATGTGAATTTAAAATATTTTTGGAGTCGAAACCGTCAATGGCTTGACGTGCGATAAATTATAAAGAAAGCAAGTCCTAAGATGTCTCAAAATGTATACAACAAAGCAAAACAAAACAAAACATAAAAAAAAAAAAAAAAAAAAAAAAAAAAAAAAAAAAAAAAAAAAAAAAAAATTGGTCCTATATAGTAAGCATAGATAAGGTTTTCTGTAAAGCCGCCGCTGCCGCCACCGCACACAGCTGGGACCCAGCTTACACTGTTACCTAGTTGTGGGCGATGTCGACGGCGAAGGCTCATAGTGGAGCTGTAAAAATGACGTAAAGACAAAAATAAAACCATGCTAACAAAGGGCACGGACGATATGTCTGTGGAGGCGTAGCTGAAAAAAAAAAAAAAAAAAAAAAAAAAAAAAAAAAAAAAAAAAAAAAAAAAAAAAAAAACCAAAGAATGATCCCAAGAACTTAGATTGAAAAATTCCTATTAAGCCGAAGTTTTACAATATACGCAGATACTTTGAAGCTCGTGCAAGCTATAAAGAACAAGTGAAGTTTAAAGTAACTTACTGGACCGTATGTTGCACTTCGTAATTGCTAAGGAACTTACCGACTCGTACCCTTTCTCACTGGGGTTTCTTAAGCACTTCAGTTGGAACTATGAAACTATTTCGTTCTACTTAAACACGTGCACCTAATCAATGTTTGCTAAATAAATGTTTGGTATTTTTTATCACGTTGAAGTAGCAAACGAGCTTGTAGACCATCTGATGGTAAGTGGCCACTGCAGCCCATGGACATCTGTAAGCACCTACATATGATTTCTATCAAAAGTCTGTCGCAGATGTGTTGCTACTCCCAAGGACTGAAATGGTCGCCTCATATATATAAAAGTAAACTGGCAAACACACCCTCCCACCAAAACGCAAGGACTGGTTCGAAGGAATTAAAGTGACTTCTTCTACCGAAATTGTTAGGCCATAGTCCACCGCGCTGGCCAAATGCGAATTGATGGTAGCGAATTGGCTAATATTTTTTAGCAGGTCTTCGTTTTTCTATTAATTTGCCATAACCGTTTTCACTAGGGACCTAATCTTACGACGGTAATTTGTGTTAGGGTTTCGTAACCTTTTTTTTTGTTTTCGAGGGGGAAACCTTCAAAAGGTACCCGACGCCTTGAGAGCGACGCAGGGTTATGTGGGATTTTTACCGCACTAAAACCCCCCGGTGGCCGTCCTCGGCGGTGAAAAGGAGGCCTCCGGGATCTTGAAACGACTTCCAGCGGAATCCTCCGAGCGCGCTGCCCCATCGGGCTCCTCCCAGATGGGCGGCTGGGGCCAACGCTCCGTCTAGTCTTTACGACGGTATGCGACCACACATACCGCCGTCCTTCCCGGGATTGCCTGACCGAATGGTTCGAGTTCCCACTCTAGCTGTCTGAAACCCCGGAAGACCCTTTTAGTCGCCTCTTACGACAGGCAGGGGATACCGTAGCCCTATTCTGACCCCGAGACTACAGGGACGAGGGTTTCGTAACCTACACAACTATTTTTTTTACAGATGATGTTTTTCTATTGCCGCTGTAACAACATATTATAAACAGAATAAAACTAATATTTAATTGGCGCTTATGATATAAACGTGATTTTTCAGCTCGATAGTAATAACCGCAACAGGTAAACCAGATTTAGTTAAATATTCACTTTATAAGTAGCACTAAAACAAAATGAATATATGTTCAATTATTATGAACGTGTATTTGGCGTTTGCTATGAATATACGGAATATAGTTACAGAACCTTTCATGCGCAAGTCCCAATCGCACATGACAGTTTTAAAAAAATATTACAACTAGCTCTTAACCGCGACTTCGCCCGCACGGTCAAAGGGAATTAACATTAGCATTCGATAGCGTGATTCAGAACTTGCAAATGAATTTTACTAACGCCATCTATTAACGCCGTCTGGAGCTACTAAATATGTATCAACTAACAAAACATCGATATTCTCATGTAGCCTACGTCACTCTCCGCCCTGATAATTATCTCCCGGCATATAAACCATGTCATATAATAGGTATGTGGCGACGTGAAAGAGGAACAATCAAACACACTTTCATATTTATAATATTAGTATGGATTAATTAGTAACTATCATTTTTTTATTCATAAAAATACAAAAATACTTTAACCATATGCATTACGTACACATTCTAAGTACAAAAGCAAATAATTTCAAAAGTACTAAAAATTTGCATTTTCATAACACCACGAACGTGTTTTTCATCACATCGCTTACTTTTGTTCACATTCTCCATGCTTCGGGCCCCCAGACACTCTTTAATCTCAAAAGTTTATTGTTACACAGTAATTTAGATCCCATCTGAGGGATGCATTGAGGTGAGGGTGAAAGGGCCAGTGAAATAAAAATCATAAAGGTTTTTAATAGTTCGCCGGACGAATAGTTAAGCTTGAGGCTCTGATAATGTGAAGTTTCTAGTACAGGCTGCTAAAATGAGGACCTTTTGTTATGGGAGTAATGTCCACCCTTTTGCCGATCCTAGACAATAAGATAAAAAATAGGCATATGCATATCCTTATGAACTACTAACACTATAATATTTAAGCAACACTTAAATCAAGGTAATGAAGGAAGGATGATTGATGTTACTGCCGTACAATTTTTTAGAATTATATAATTACTGAATATGTGAAGATGTGTTGATCGATCATGTTTTTATGCGACGATAATCTTAGATTAACATTGGGAAAACGATAATTCTCTTTAAGGCTGTAGCAGACGTCTAGTACGTTAGCAAACGTAGCGGACGTCTAGTCCGTTTAAGGACTAGACGTCCGCTACGTCTGCTTACGTATTTGAGATTAATGTTGCTTTTATTATTTAGGCATTTGAGATTAATGTTGCTTTTATTATTATCATATCATCATACTTCATACTTAATATTAAAAAGGCGAAAGTTTGTGAGTGTTGTTACTTCTTCACGTGTAAACGGCTGGGACGATTTTCATAAAATTTTGGTAGAGTTAGTTGATACGCTGGATTAACATATAGGCTGCTTTTTACTCTAGGAAAATATATTCCCGCGGGACAATCGATTTTTGTTAACGCGGGCTAAGCTGCGGGATTTAGCTAGTAAAATTATAAGACCTTTACCAGAGAGTTTCATTTCAGTGTCCGTAATTCCAAAATGAAGCCTATATACACAAGAAAGAAGTGAAATCAATAACGACAAATACAGTCTGCGCTTACACAATTTCCACGTCTAATCAACAATTGAGCCTCACGCCCACAGAAGTATCTCCATACGCTATTCGAATCAATCGCACGTACAACGCTCGTAAAACACGGTACGCGCAAATACTCCTCAACCGAGCCAAGTCAAAGTTTTGTCACTTTTTTGGGACGATACACGCATTTTCGCCGAAAATAAAACAAAAGGGACTCATCAATGCAGAGACAAACGAGCGTGCGACGTTGAAACGGATCAAATTCAATTTGCGAGGTGAGGATTGAAGAGGGTCCGAAATGACGAAGAGGCGTCGACGCGGGACGGAAACGGGACGGGAACGGAACGGAGAAATAACGCGTACGATTGGAATGTGCGATCGTGCCTTCCGGACGAATCGCTTCTCGCTGCCCGTCAAAATTATGTTAATTGCAATTTCAAGGAAATTCGATTAAGACCTTTCTTGAAGTAGATTTAAAAGCAATCTATTATAGTGTGTTTATAATCTCTCTAAATAATAACACATAACTTGTCAGTAGGTTTTTTTAACGAATCAACTATGACGATGGTTATGATTAATAATCTTAGAGACACCACCTCCCCACCTATTGGATGCAACCCATTATTGTCCCACTGCTGGATTTTATTTGGTCAGCAGATGTCACTTATTACCGTGCATCCACATCGCAGTTACTTTTTGTAGAGCAAATATTATTAGCAACACTCGATAGCAATAAGGTATTCAGTAAATGTTGCCGTATTAGTATAAGTTAAGCAACTTTGCTGTAACAATCGATAACATTGTTAGATAATGTTACCTCAACAATGCAACAAAATATCTGCTGTGGGATGGCGCGGGGTGCGGGGTTTGTTGTGCTCGGTTGTTGTCGAAAGTTATTCGTTATTATCTCTATATATTAATACGTGAAGCAAAAACTTGTGAAGCATTTTTAAGTAATATGGCGCGGCCGGATTAGTATGAAATTTTGCACGGTTATAGTGGGCGTAGAGAAGGAGTGCAAAATGTTAATATATTTTTCAAATAAAGCATATAACATTCAATGTCTTACTATGAAACACATAACGTCAGAAATGTCAGTGTCTTTGTCAAAATACCCGCTATTGCATTTTAATGCGGCTTAGCTAATTAAACCTCTTTTTATATTTAACGGGTACGTTCAAAATTACTTGAAAATTATTACATTTTATTTGAATATTAGAAATATTCGTAATACTTTGGACAATATGAAATTTTGTTTTTTTAATGAAATTACGATTGATTTCGACCGATGCGACGGGTAACTAGTATTTTGTTAATTTATGTTGTTGGCGGCATGGACGCGTTAGCAAAACTCAACAATTAGTAACAAGTAGTCACAAAAGTTAGAGATTGTTATTAAATGTTACCGTGTTACAAAACTCTGCTACACAAAAAGTAACTGCGATGTGGATGCACGGCTAGATAGACAGTATGCTACAACCATATTGTTAACAATACACTTTTTCATTTTTAACTGGCTTCAAAAAGAAGACTATTGGTTTGTGTACTGGTTAAAACTTATTCTTTTTTTCAATATTTTATTTAGCTACAAATTAGGCAAATTGGTTCACCATAGTAACTTATCTTGACTCTTTCCTTTATTCTTCGAGACGTTCCTTGTACTTCATGTAGCTGAAAAGACAGTCTATTGTAGATTCATCTCCCGTCACCTGCTCGTACATGGTATGGTATAAAGAATTTTTAATCTTCGGTATTTCCCTCAACTATTTTATCATTACATACTGATGAAGTTTGCTATTAATGAGGTTAACCATAATGGACATACGTTCCAACATAGACCGTGATTACATTTTAGGTTTTTAACAATGCTAATAAAATTACACTTTATGTTTGAGATTCATTCGCCCAAGAAGAATATTTGTGTATAAATCGAAATAAGTAAGCAGAGGATGTATGTATATCCAGCAGAACAGTATGTCAAGATTCGACCGCCGCAGGAAAGTCACCATATTACCGTATTTTCTGCCTTAGTTATATGTAGCGCTGTTGATTCTTGATTTAAAGAAAGCGGCAGAAAGAAATATACATATTAGGCATTCTTTCTTTTTCTTCAGAAAATACTATATATTGGCTTTACACGTAGGGTGTCTCTGGATTGATATCCCAGAAGGCAGATATTAGTAAATTTGGGTGTTCGTAATCGGCATTGTGTGTGCATGTCTCATAACTTAAGCCATCGTAGTGTAAAACGAAGAGCCTTACATAACTTTACGTTTAAATTTAAACATTCCTTTATTCAACACCATGAACGAAGTAATATTTTTATGTCGTCTAACTATTTCGAATGCTCTTGGCCACCATAATAGTTTAGGCAAGAACATTCCGCTGGAGTGCAGCTCAGAAATTCTAATTAAGTTAGCTAAGCAGAACTGCCAGCCAACTTACGCTTAGACAATAATGTTGGAGAATTTCATACTTGCATTCACTTTTATTCGACTCTAGCATTAAATGAAAGTACCATTTCATGTCGAAAATGTGCCTTCAAATTAGTATACTTTTTATTTTGTGACGCTGTAATTCTCGCTACTTAGTAAAAAGAATACTTAAATTCTTAGTACTGAAATATTTCGCTTAAAAATTCAGGACCATGTAAAATATTTCTATTCATCAGTTTAGTTATAGAAATTGACGAAATGTCCTCAGTGACGTTATGCGGACGTCGATAAAACTTGTCAATTGAATATAAACTTTATTATATCTTTAGATCAGTGATAGCTTAATGGTTGAAACTTGCCCTCTCAATCGAGAGGTCCGAGGTTAAAACCAGGCACGTACCACTGATTTATGTGCGTATCATAAATTAATTATCTCTGCTTTTCATTAAAAAAAGTTCTCAGAGGTGTGTGAAGTCCACCAATTCGCACTTGGCCAGCGCGGTGGACTATGGCCTCATAAAAACTCTCTCATTGTGAGAGAAGACCCGTGCCCAGCAGTGGAACAATAATGGGTTGTATAGTACCATTATAAGCATGATAAATTATGTACGTTAATTAAAACAAACAAGTTATATTTTGAAGTACTGCATAACTAAATAACAAAAAAATCTATCTCAGATACCTTTTCTTATCTTAACAGTACGCCAATTATCCTCAACAAAACGAATCAACCATAATCCGAGTTAACTAGACTAAATATTCATAAGATCAAAAAGCATCCTGATAAAAAACATATCATAATAAATACCATAAACTAAATCTTCTACCGAACCGCGACCCTATTCCTTGGAACTCAGTCCTTTGTCAAAGGATTTAGTTCAAATAAATGATACCAAGGCACTTTCCTGGTTATTCCGATACTGATAATTATGACAAACGTCGTAATCAGCTCATTGCTTCGTAACGAGCGGCAATAAAACATGTCTACATACACAACGGTATAATTTCTTTATCTCTCCTTCCCAGCTCCGTTTCCATTTGTCGCTCTCATCATAAAGGCTGGCTGGGGTGGCGATATAAATTATTATTGCGAGTCGTGAGTCTCTGAAAAGTTTCTGCCGTGTATACGCTGAATACAGGAGCTAAGTTTGAATCAACGGCAATCGACACTCCACCTTAAAGTTCCGAAGCAAAGTCGATTCTAGATTGACGACGATTGATATTTTTTTACAAATCTGCAGCTGACGTTAGGTGTCTAAAAATTTGGTGTTTCGGTATTCTGTCGACGAGTGAAGGCATGTTTAACAGTGTTATGAGAACAATGTCTTTTTTGTTGACTCAGGCGCGAATGGCTGTAACTCTTTAAATTGGTTGTGAAAATTTTAGTGAACAAGACCGTTATGTTTGCTACAATGTTTATCCATCATTTGACACGATTTGCATCCCAACCAGCTTGACGGATTATAAGATCTGAAGTGATGTTGGATTTGGCTATGAACAGTTCAATTCAGAACACAACGGTGTTTAACATTGCCTTATTAGGAAAAAATAGATAGGATCATTGCACTATAGGATTCTACTACCTTTATTTCTGTATGATAATGTTGCAAAATACTGTAAAGATCAGCAGTATACTTCCTATATTCACGTTGGTTTTTTTACATCTCTTCTATTCAGCGTTATAAAGAAGGATGTTGTACGAGTACGTAACTTTTCTATTACAAGTCATACAGTGATGTCATAGTCCTCGAGATATTCGTATTAGAATATGTATGAATAAAATATGATTTTAACTTAACATTCAAAGCAATTTCTTAATGAAAAAGAGTAGCGCCACTTTTCGCATTGTTTCTTTTGTCGCTGGCTTAGCACAACAATCTGTTATTTATATAACTAAAATGCCAACAAAACTTGGACTTTCTTTAGTCTCGGAAGAAAAGGCTGCGGTATTCACAAAACCATCTCAGACGGCTAGAGTATGGCCGAAAAAAAATTAATGATTTCGAAAGAAAAAAAAGCAAATCTTAGAAGGCGAGCTCCGTCTTTCCGAGTTATAAAAGGTAAAGAAAGAGCTCGCATTTAGTGAATACCCATTCAGCGCTGGAATTCAGACCGCAGCGCGCATTCTGCACTTCACAAATGCAACTCCCTTTGAAGGAATCTGGACTTTTTTTGACAATCAGACTCCTGGTAATTTTTTTGCTGTGTAGCCTTTGAATGCTACATTCATTCAGTTACGTGAATCTACCTGGTTTCAAGAGGTGTCTTTACAATGTTGTACTTACTGAATTTGGGCCGGTAAGCCGGTTGGTCCTTCAGTTAGCACGTTTTTTCTATGGGAAATTAAAAAGCAACACTGTACGCAGTGGTAACTGATGATAGTTGCTTTATGAAACTCAAGTCAACGTTCGGTTAAAAGCAAACTTTATTAAGTTCATTCCAGTCCAGTAATTCAATTCTACTTCAGATAATCCTTTAAATTTACATTTCTCGAGTCCGAAGGTATATGATTATTGTATAATATAAAGAAGATAATAATAATACTTATTAGTATTAACTATTTATTATTTTAATTTCAATAATGTGTTAGGTGCCGAGGGAAATTCTGTTTAATATTCTTATACTCTATATAGTGTAACTAGAACCTGTATCTAGCCAGTGTCATGGATCTCGGAAAAACTTTTCAGTTACGTGTTGATCTGTTTCACCATGAACATGATCCAAGCAAGTCTTGGAAATAAACTAATTAAAATAACTGCATATTGTATGATATTCGTATGGAACAGAGTTAGTTGAAGTTACCATATTCCCGAGGACTAAGATGATGAACCCATAATAAGTGAGCCAACAATATATCATATTATAGTATTTGTATTATTTCGGTTTATAGATTGAAACTTAACCGATGTCGCATTTTAAGCAGTTATGCCTTTAATAACTAAAACGTTGCAATTAGAAGTTATACCGCTTTTACAAATTATAGAATAAAATTTCCCTTTGAATACAGCAAGAAACTAAGACGCCTAACTTAAGTAACACTTGCGAACTTTTAGCCGCTCGACCGATGCCTTAAGATCCTCTCACTGAGCGCTTTAGTAAAATTCTCAAGATCAAAAGCTTTTCCAAGTGGTTGCTTGAAATTTCCATTATACTTGTTCAGGGTAGGGAAATTCACGTTACCTTGTTGCATGATTTTGGATTTACCTTAGGCTCTAGATGCCAGGCTTGGACGCCTTTAACTAAACGCAATATCTTTGTTAACATTCCTCGCCTCCAGGTTAGACACCGGGGATTGTTTGTGGCAAATTCTTGATTAATTTTGCTGTATTTTTAATAGTGAAACGAAATATTTCAATATAAATTATGTTCCATAGAAATATTGAATAGTATTTCTAAAATTATTATATTAATACGTGAAGCAAAAATTTGTGACGGATTTTTAAGTAATATGCCGCGGACGGATTAGTATGAAATTTTGCACGGTTATAGTGGACGTAGAGAAGGAGTGCAGAATGTTAATATCTTTTTCAAATAATGCATTTTTCATACATAAAATCAACTAAAAACACATTACACACACTGCCTTGCATTTGTCACAAACACATATGTACTTAGTAAATGAAAATGAAAAGACACAACGTCAAGAATGTCAGATGACATTTGATTTTTAATTTAAATTACGGTCGAATTTCGGCCGATGCTACGGGTGACTAGTTTCTAAAATTCTGTGATGCACTTGTGACATTACAATTTAATCTTCATATGTGATCTATGTCATGTAGAATTCCAATCTTACATAGTATTACTTTTACTTTTGAATATAATTTCAATTAGAATTAATTTCAATATTTTTATATTGAGTAGTATTTTTTAATTGTCTGCTATTTTTACTGCTATCTAAAACTGCAAAGTACTGCAAAGTTTAATTTCAGCTACATTTAGAGGTGCTGAAAGGCTGCAATAATTGCTTACTTATCATCGTGGTGTGCATTGGGTCTTGTTAAATTTATTACACAACTTTACTAACTTGCTAAGCGTAAAACAGATTCGTGAGACAAATTTGTTCTGCAAATTATGAATTATATTCTATTTAATTGTAATTAAAACATATTATTAATATCTTCTAAGTTATGAGTGAACGAATAAAGTAATTTGTATACAAACTACTTTAATTATTTAGTTACAATTTATTTTATTTCTATCTTCGCCCCCGAGAATATATACTTTTACGTTCATGCGTTTATTAAACTCAAATACATTTTTTTAACATTTCTATTTGTGTACATTTAGAGAAAACCTTATACGAGTCCTACAAGGGTTCTTTCCAATGTAGGAAACTAATAAAACCGTGATAGAGAGATGAATCCCCATACGGCGCTGAGGTATCCACCCTAGTGTGCGTTAACTTGATTTTCACATTTTCCTTGTCCCAAAATGACGAAATTGAGTTCTTAACGCTTTGACTCTTTTCGGTGATATGTTGGAATGTGCGTCATGAGGTAAAATATAGTTTTGTTTGCACTATTCACCGATTCCCAAATCATATTTCTTGTCAGCAAATGTGGCATAAAAGATACACATAACTAAATACGTTCTGAATTTCGATTTCTGAGCAATTTAAGGTTAATTTGGGATTGAAATCATCGATAATAATATGTATGTCAAATACATCGATCAGTGGATTATCAGTAAATGCAGGCTCCTATTCTACTTCACTTAGACAATAATTTAGACAAAAAATTTGTTGAAGAAAAGTTTAGTTGTCCTCCCTAACCTCTCCATATTTTTATTTTTTACTATTCCACTGCACTACTATTCGATTACGTTTTTTTCTGTGGCGGGGAGGAAACTTTCTGATTATGTGGGATTCTTGCCCACTAAAATCTCCTCGGTGCCCTTCCTCAGCTCTTGCAAGACGCCCCGGGATCTCCAATAAAACGCAGCGGTGCCCCCCTAGTGCGGTGCCCTTTACAGGCCCATCTCTTGGGGGACGTGTAAGTGTTCTCCTGCACTTTCCGGTGTCTACGACGACATGCAGCCACAGATGCCGCCGTCCTTTTCGGGATTGCTTGCTGGGCAGTTCGAGCTTCCACTCTAGCTGCCCGCAACCTCAAAATCCCCTGGATATCGTATTCTACCCTGGCTACAGGGGAGGCACCAATAATCTATAAGTGTATAACCAGCAAACATTGTGTCATGAATATCGTACTGTTTATCATATAAAATATAAACATAACGGGGAGACTGAAATAATATTGTCATAGTTAACAAACCCTTTGTTGAAAACATGTATATAGAAAGAACACCGACAACCTACAAACAACAGAAATTAGGAACTAAGTTATAGTTCGTACTTCGCAAAACATAAACGTATAACTTTTGTATGAAGCCTTGTAAAAAACCTCTTGTAACAGATAGGAACATCCAACAGAATTGGCAATAGCGGCCGATCGGCGTCCGATAGTTCTCGAAAGGAATTCCCGCTGAGAAAAATTAGATTTGCGAAACGGGAACGTGCCTCGCCGTCGAGGGGGTGGGTGTAAGGTGTACTAGGAATTCTAGAACATAGAATTCATAAACGAGATATTGTGTTATGTTTATAAATTCTCATGTCCCGTAAGAGTAATACAATCGCTAGATACTTTTTTGTAGAGTGAGCGGAATAATATAGTATTACTCCTCTCGTAGATTTCGCAGAAATCAATGAGAAAATATCCCGTAAATATTTCTGGCATGACTGTTTATCTGATAGTTTCACAGCACTAATGTAAAAAGGAATCTTTGCTTGAACTCTACGAAAATCGAACCCCAAATCGTATAGAGGGTCCGGTTTGGGGTTGTATAGTGATCACTGCGCCATGATGATATGAATGGATCGATTTTAATTAATTAAACTTGGTTACTTCTAAAGGATTTATCTAATATTAAAATGTTGATAAAACTGCACGGTTAACTCTTGTGGGTAAAATTCAAGATGGGTAAACAGCCCTTGTAATGAAACGACAATGAAATGTCTTTATTTTGTAAAGGCCTACGGGGCACTTACAAATTGTCAGTTACATTTTTTTCCATCAAAATCACATTCAAACTAAGCCTGTTATACCAAATACTAAGCACCACATTTTAAAGTATTCTCTTAAATCCTTATAAAACGCACACATACACATCACATATCACATCTTCCGAAGTATTATATTTAAATCCACGTAACAGGACGCACGCATATACATCACATACAACACATCCGCACACCAATTACTGAGCGCATGAAAAATGTATCCAGAAAGTCCGTAACTTGAGCAAAGGGAGATTTTGGTAAATTAACACCTGATTCAATTATGTTAATCCCTCACGTGCTGCTCCACCGAGATTTGTACGTGCAAATCTCATGTAATTACTTTCAAGTCGGTCGAATGCGGCTGGAAACTTTGGTTGTATTTTTAAGTATAAATCTTTATCGCTTCGGTGAATGTACTCTTAAATATATTATATCAGATATGTCGAATTTAGAATAGTCTGGATTGGTACATTCAAGACAATATCATACTAATATTATAAAGGCGAAAGTTTGTGTGTACGTTTGTTACGTCTTCACGTGTAAACTGAAGCGATTTTCATACTCGTACGAATTTCAGAGAGATCCAGGTTAGATCCAGACTAGGTACGGTCATAAATAAAATAAAGAATTGTGTGTGTATGTAAGTATAACATAGACAAAGCATTCACCGTAGGTATGTTTATTTATTTTGGTTTTTATTTGAATACTCATAGGAATTTAATGTAATTTAAATTAAATAGTTTATGTAACATATTTATTCAAATTATTATTGTATTAAAATACATTTCAAAAGTTCAAATTAGATATAAAGTGTTTTAGAGTTTTTAATATTTATTTTAAGCTTCCAAGCATTTAATTTTATAAAATTCAGACTTCATTTCGGAACAAAGAAAACCTTGTATCATCTAAAATAGCTCTTAATTCAAATATTTTTACAGTTACTTAAAATAAATAAAGAAAAAAAACAAATTTGCAAAACCTAGGTCATGGTTTGTATAATTTAGTAAATATTCTAAAATTAAGGCAATTTGACGGTCATAATATCGTATTAACTACAAGTAATTAATTTCAAACCGGTCCGAACTTAAAATAAAATATCAAACAACATTTGCATAAAGGTATTTACAGAAGTATTTTTGCTTTATAAAGTCTAGGTCACAGTTTATAGAAAGCTAAACACTTAGTTCCGAAGGTCATAGTACAAAAACAAGTTAGAGGTCTTTTGAAATAATTAAAGTGCTTTCAGCGCGTTTTTAGAGCCCCTTAAAGGTAAAAACGGAACCATATTACTAAGTCTTTGCTGTCCGTCTGTATGTCTATTATTATAAAGAACAACCACCACAATTTACGACCACATTTGACGACCCGCGCGGCGGAGCGGTTTACCATACCGGTCTGACGCGCAATGGGTCCCGGGTTCGATTGCCGGCCAGGTATCTGAATGATGAGTTTAGATTCGTATTCTGGGTCTGGGTGTTTGTGTATTTAT
Organism: Spicauda simplicius; assembly: GCA_949699795.1. NCBI lineage: Eukaryota > Metazoa > Arthropoda > Insecta > Lepidoptera > Hesperiidae > Spicauda > Spicauda simplicius. The sequence continues at coordinate 16,869,454 of OX453062.1, forward strand.
CTTGTGTGTGTCCATGGTACTCACGACATAGGAGAAAATCCTACTGTGGGGCTGTGAGTGTAGAAAGCGTGTTTATCACATACAGCACTCACCATGTCGTTCTGACGCGTAAAAGGTTTCAAATTCGATTATCGGCCATTCTTACATTGAAATAAGAAATTAAATTATTTTTTTATTAGATAGACACTTCGGAATGCTTCTGAGTTTTATGTGTGTGACGTTGGCACTAGACTATGACTAAGACTATAACAACACGTGTAAATAGTAAGTACACTAAGGCTGTACGTGTAAATACCGTCTAAAATACACATTCAGAAAACACTTGTTAAAATATTATAATTAATTTGTTTATACTCGTACCTTTAGAGGCTTCTGGGACATGATATTGAATTCAGAAATCCTTAGAGATCTTAATAGAGATTTTATGTATAAACTTTATACTCCATAGACCAGGCAACATTTTATAAGTCTTTAAAGGCTTATTTTGTAAGTCTTCAAAGAGCCACCTTTTTTTGCCACCAATAAATAGTAGGCGCTTATTTTGTTTATAAAACTAACTAATTGCTTATTATTACTGAGAACACTAACTTGTACTACAATAACAAACAATTGAGTAAACAAAGGTTTTTGAGTTTCTTTATTATAAAATAAATAATATTTGTGGAGCTGAAAACCCACAGTATTACATTCAAAGAGCAAGGGGGTCGCCAGTTGCCAACCCCTGCCTTAGACCATAGGCATCGTTGTTAACTCAAGTTTATAAAACTACGAACAATTTTCATATCTAAAACAGTAGTAATGGGCTCATTTTATAAGTGCAACATCTGTACTGGTAAAACTGTTTAAGAGCAAATCTGCAAAGTTTTCTTACATCCTTAATTTAGAAGAAGTTGTTACAATTCTCGATACGAAGCGCAGTAGCTTGCGAGGCTACATCGTTCTATTATAAAGTTGTAGCTACAATAAGACCAATAACAAAGTAAAAATATTTTTAACAAAATATAGCTTATAAAAGTGAGTTTCGTAAGATTAAAAGTCATGTTACTAGTGAAATATTTGTAATATATTTTGAAAAGTATTTTAACACTCGTACCAAATACTAGTGTGAAATTGGAAGACAAATTAACAGAAATGGGAAAAAACATTTCCATATATTCTCAAGGGCAGACGAAAGTAGTTTTGGTAGTGTTTCATTAATATTATTTAAATTGTAAAATCTACAAATTTTGTGAAATTAATAAAAAAAACTATGTAAACAATCCACAGCGCTTAAAAAGGTTTATTCTTTTTATCATATTTATATACATATATCAATCCACCTTTTAATTTGCTCTCTTTTCCGAGAAAATATTTGATCGAAATAATCACTACACAGTAAAAAAAATTCGCTTCTCGCTGTCTGTCCCTATGTATGCTTAGATCTTTAAAACTACTCTACGGATATTAATGCAGTTTTTTTAATAGATAGAGTGATTCAAGAGGACGTATTTATGTATAAAACATGCATAATATAGTAGAAAAATACAGATAACTTTCGATTTTTGATTTTTAGGCGGAACGAAATTCGCCGGGTCAACTAGTACAGTATAAAAACGTATGTAACGTAGGTACAAGTAGTTATCAAAGTTTAAAAAATTAAGAGTAGTACCATACCATACTACGACCCAATACCAACTAATTGCAATCTATCATTATGAAGACCATAATAAACCAACAAAAATCTTTTTTTTTTTTATAAAATTGTAGAAGCAAACGAGCATGCAGTCCACCTGATGATAAGTGGTGACTGCAACCCATGGACTTAAGCAACTTCATGTAAAATATGGTGCCTATGTAAAGTCAATCAAACATGTGTTGCCACTCCTGAGGGCTAAGATGGTCGCGTCATATAAGTGTGTCATCAACCGCACCCTTCCATCGAAACGCAAGAAATACTTCACGTTATAAATTTGTGTGGCGGTGGTATTTCTCCGGTCGAAGTATACTGGTTCTACCACTAGAGTTATTAAAGCTGCATTATACACACTGTACCTCAAGCCTTCAACGACTTACGCTATAAGAAAACACTTTTAGTTCCATTTTTATTTCCGATCTTATGTTAATCGCAAACTCCGATACTCTACTTGTTCACTCTCTTATTTTTATGTTATGTTATTAATACTTTTCATTTTTTCATGTCGTTACTAAAGTTTTATAGTTATTGTGCACATTGCACGAATAAAATTACCTTATTACTTCTATCTGAAGTCAATCACAGATGCGTTGCTACTCCCGAGGACTATGATCTCACCATAGAAAACTGTCTATGATCACCTCATAGAAAACTGTGCCGACAACCACACCCTTACAAGTGATTTGCACATACGAGCATGGAGATAAGATTTGATTCCACTCTACGTAAATTGGTTACTGTAATTCACAGTAAATTTAATTATATTGGATTTTTTGACCTTAAACTAAATTAACGTGTTCTTGGAAACAAAAATGTATTATAAATTTCTTGAAAACGCAACGACGTAGTAATTCTTTGAAGTAATAGCTCATCTATCACTTCTAAGAAGAAGTAATAGACTGAACCAAATATAAATTAATGGGTCCACAGAGGCCATAATAAAAATATGAAATTACTTAACTTAATAGATGATCCGCTACTATCTCTGAGTTAACGCTTATCTAAATTTACCTTCAAACCAAAACACATCACCGCAAACATTGCATTTTCAAAATGAGATAAAAGCTTACCTTACTTAGGATACCTCATTGTAAAAATATGACTTCAATATTCCATTTAATCTACTCTTTATTAATCTTTCTTTCAGCGCATTTTATTATCTGTCTAGTCCCGTAGGTCTTCGTTTCATTATAGTACCTAATATGACTTTATGAGCTTATCTCTTCGAAGAAAAGGTTAGGTATAAGATAAAATTAATATTTCCTGCACATATACTTTACATTAACTTTGCTAAAGGTTCTGACGACCCACGTAGCAGGGTAGCTTTACCTGGGTTCTGGGTTCGATCCTCCGTAGATCACATATCTGTATAATGAATTTAGATTTCTGAGTTGAATTTGGATCTTACTGAATTCGTATTTGTGTCTAACTAGTGGACCCGACGAACTTCGTTCCACCTAAAAGTCAAAAATCTGAAATTATCAGTGTTCCTTCACTATATTATGCATGTATTATTTATGAAAACCTTAATTTTGAATCACCCCATCTATTAAAAAAACTGCATTGAAATCTGTAGCGTAGTTTTAAAGATCTAAGCATTCATAGGGATAGACCGCTGTCTGTCTATCCCTATGAATGCTTATATCTTTAGGAAGCGACTATGTTTTATACTATGTAGTGAAGGGCACGTTTTTTTTTATAGTCGGGCCACCTGATGGAAAGATGACTTAGTATAAAATCCATTAAACTGTCCACATTTCTATTAACATTTAAGGTCCTAAAATGACCCTAGCAGACCCTTGTAATACATACATTGATAAATTATTATTCAAATAATGTCCACTACGCTAACGTCGCATCAACCTTTCTTTATTTAACAGCTTAACACATTTCAATACGATTGTTAACATTTCTGAGAATAAATGTTCTTCACTTCTTTGTGTTGAAAGGAAATAGAATTTCACCTTAATCATTCTGGATTTTACTTCGACACATTCGTATCTGTTAAAAAAGGTTCGGCAGGAACTTGACAGCTGAGTACGTCGGGCTTAGCACATATATGTATATCCAGTTGTTATATCAAATGTTTTAGTCGAGTTGTGTGGTTGTTCTAATACATCTGAAGGTGGTCGAACCAGTGTAGTTCGACCGGGGAAGTACCACCGCCACACCTATTTCTAGCGTGAAGCACTTTTATATGAAGCGACCATCATAGTCCTCGGGAGTAGCAACGCATCTGTGATTGACTTCATATGAAACCCATGTTCTGTATGTAGTTGATTACAGAGCTCCATGAGCGGCAGTGATCACTTACCATCAGGTTGACTGCATGCTCATTGTCAACTTCAGTCAGTTAAAAAAAAATGGTGAACAAAACGATATAAAGTACGATTCTTAAATCATAATCCGAAAATGCGCTCCACTTTATAAATTATTATAAAACAAAAAAACGGATGCTTAAAAGCAATAAATAATTGTAAAAAATATTTTTTGCTTTTAAATTATAAAATAAAGTTCGGTTAAAACTAAATAAAATCAATTGTAACTAAGCGGTCGGGTCTTCATAATTCAAAAATGTTACTTGTGTGATTGTTCACTTGGATAACTTAGTCTTAAGCAGATCTTTATGGCACATGTACATACGTAGACTTATTGTATGTTACAACTGAACATTGTTATTGTTGAATAAAAAGTAGTATATACGCGCTGGACCTTAAAAGTAACACAGTTGTATAAACGTACCTATGTTTTCCCATAATAATATATTGTTGTAATATTGAAGGAACCCGTATTGGATAGACTAGAAATAATATTGTTGCTTTATATTTTTACTGTATATTTATAAAGCTGCGTAGGAAAGATAATTTTGAGGACAGATTGTCGCTTTTTATTTCATACAAAAATTATTTAGCACAGATTAAATAATGGTGTTTTTTTTTTCGTTCTATCTACTTACCACTTTCTACCACTGAATTGACGAAGTCACACACGCTTTAGCACGCTTTCTACACTCAGAGCCCCACACTAGGATTTTCTCCTGTGTCATGGGTACCATGGACATACACAAGACGAATATACAAATACTCAGACCCAGAACATGAATCTAAACTCATCATTCAGATACCTGTATGGCCGAGAAACGAACGCGGGACCTATTGCGCGTCAGACCGGTATAGCAACCGCTTGGCCATGCGGGTAGTCATAATCATAGCAAAATAGAGTATTTCTACGTTAAAATCGGGTTCCATTCACACGCGCTCTTCTACCCAAAACCCGTAAGGGACAGAAAAAATATTGTCCATAATTTAATCTGCCTAAAGGGGTGGATATCTATTTTCCGGGCACACGCCCTTAAAGACGCGACCCTTATTCAATGGAAGTCTCTATTATTCACGCATTATATTTTGCGACATAATAGTACCACACCGTTTTGCCATTTCCAACCTTTCACTTAATGTGGACAAAAGCGACATTTGTGTAATGAAGTGAGGATTATTTGTCATCATTTTTATGTTTTCGGTAGAGGTGAAGGGTAGTAAAGTAAGACAAAGCTTCCATATTATATTTTAAGATTTGAAGACCTATGCATCTCCAGTCATCAACAGTCATCTCCCTGCTAAGGAATAACTATAACCAAATAAAGACCCGTTAAGCAGAGCAACCACCATACCAGACTGACACGCAAGGGGTCCAAATTCGATCCCTAAACTTAGATAAAACTTTGATCATCTGATGTCAGGACTCTTATATTACCATTGGGTGGACAGCCAGTACATTATTGAAAAATCGTTCTACATCTAGTTACAGAGAAGTACCACACTTAATTCTAGCATGAAGCAGTTCTTGCGTTACGATAGAAGGGCGTGGCACATTTTTATATGAGGAGACCATCTCAGTCCTCGGGAGTGGCAACAATGTATGATTGACTTCAGATAGACACCATGTTCTATAGTACGTTGATGTCTGTGGGCGGCTGTGACCACTTACCATCAAGTAGTCCGCATGCTCGTTAGTTTTTTTTATTTATTTATTACAATATAGGTTACAATTTCTTTCTTTTTAAAAAGTATCCATAAAACCTACGGAGGTTTGTCTTGAATACTAAGTTACCAAAGAACTGCTAAACAAGGTATTCTTCAAGAAGTTAAGTTAAGTTAACAGTATAAGATATGTATTGATGATATTGTTACTTCAATCTTATAAAAAATCTATATTATAAAAAACAGATACTCATCTTTACTCACCTTATAGAGAGATATATAAAGATATCTACAGATAAGCCTGAGCAACAGTTTTAATGTGTACTTTATGCTGCATTTGAAGTTAGTAGCTGGCTGCCGGAGGAAGTTGTAGCACAACACTCGACTGAAAGTTTGTGACAGATATTAACCGTCCTGCGAGCATCTTGCTGTTTCAATGAACGCATGTTGATGTTAATTACGTTTCGAGATACTTAAGGGTAATAAAGTGTTTAAAGGTATTTATTCCACCAATTTGCACTTGGCCAGCATGGTGCACTATGGCCTAAAACTTTCTCATTCTGAGATAAGACTCGTGCCCAGCTGTGGTGTTGGTTCGATTTTGAAGGCATCATCGCCATAACTATGTGTTTCATATGTAGTTTGATAACTCGCGTGGCGGGACGGCCACCTTAGTGGTCTGCAACACATTGAGTTGCAGGTTAAATTTTCGGCTGGATACATATCTAAATGTGTGTATAACTGAAAAATCAAAAAACAACATTCATTTTGATAGTTTGATTAGATAGTTGTACCTCTATCATCAGACAGTTTAAAGTCTAGCGTCTCCTATAGGATATCCACAGATAAGACTTAGAAACAGTATTAATGTGTACTTTACGTAGCATCTGAAGTTAGTAGCGTAATGGCTAGCTGGATACATATCTAAATGTGTGTATAACTGAAAAATCAAAAAACATTCCTTTCGATAGTTTGATTCGGTAGTTGTGCCTCTATCATCAGACACTTTAAAGTCGATCGTCTCCTATATAGGATATCCACAGATAAGCCTTAGAAACAGTATTAATGTGTACTTTACGTAGCATCTGAAGTTAGTAGCGTAATGACTAGCCTCCCAGAGGAAGTTATAGTACAACACTCGACTGAAAGTTTGTGACAGATACAAACCGTCTTACGAGTATCTTGGTGAGTTTCGATGAACGCATGTTGATGTTAATTGCTTTTAAAAGCAGTTGAGTGCAATAAAGTGTTGAAAAGTGGTAGAAAGATTAACGTTCGATTTTGACTACCCGCGTGCCTGAATTGTCACCTTATCGGTCTGACACGCAGTGGGTTTTGGGTTTGATTTTAGGCTGGACAGAAACTGTGACTATGTAGAGTTAATGAATGGATTGGATAGTATCGATGGAGTGGTGGTCGCTCCCGTGTGGATAAACACCCCTTTTTCGGAACATCAAACTAGACTTATCTTTCCCTTTTAAGTTCATATCGATTTTAGATTTGGGGACAAGTTGTAACTTCTCGACGACCATGCACTGCATGTGACTTGTGGTTGCACGCTAGCGGAAACTTTCTGATTGGTACTAACTAGACGTTAAACTTGTATCTAGTTATAAACATTCGATACAAATACGACTGACACTAGTTTCCGATCCGTAAGTACGTCGTGTGATTCGATAAAAACTACTTTCGTAGAAAATATTGAGGGTGGTTGAACTCGTTGTGGTTTGACACCGGAATAAAAAAAACATGCGGCACTTGGGGACTGCCGCGGTAAAGCCATTACATAACATTTTTTATCAACTTATGCAATTATATTTATTTTTTTATGCAGTATTTTTTTTATTTTTTCTTAGATACTATATACTTTTTCACAAACAACTGCTTACATATTCGTCCGATTTCCGAGCAGCTCGTCTCGATCCGTGTGAGCTTCGTACTGTCGTACCATATATGTACATACACGTTAAGCGCACGCTCGGTCGTGCTACATGGTAGGCTGTACGCTTGAGGTAGGGTGAGGTAAGGAAAACATTATAACTTATCGGAAGACTTCCAATCTAATCCTTAGACGTTGCAATGCATATTATTACACACGCAATTTATACATGTTTTCTCAAGTGACTTCATGCGTTTTATTGGAAGATTGTATCCACATTCTTCACTTGCTTGGCTTTACTCCATGGCGACCATCTTAGTCTCTAAAATAGCAACGCATCAGCACTTAACATCAGATTTTATCCCTTTGTTATGCACGTTATACCACGTTTTCTATAAAAAACTATAAAAAACCGGTTTTAGTTTTTTTACGCATGCGTTTGTGATGTTAATCCTTATACTGTATTCTCTACCCGATACAGCGTACGGTAACGTACGTTACAGGAATCTACCAACGCTCGATTTCGATTTCACACGTAACTGTTGAAATTTTCACTCGTGTATATTCATTAGGAAAACGAACCGCCGCTTTCACGGAATATCTAATTACCGTGTATCTTTTCACGAAACGGACGGGTTTTATGCGGAACGGAAAATGAAAAGACTCGTTATTTTGAAAGTTACGCTAAAGTGTCGGTTTTAAGCATGTTTTCAATATTCGTAAGGAAATTGTGTCATTGCAATTAAGTAAGTTTAAAAATATTTTCGTTTTAATTTTAGACTTAATTTTATCTTAAGATATAAGTGGATATAATTAAAACTTAAATCACTTTCATACTATATTAATTCTATAAAATATTTACTTACAACGACAAATTTACGAGAGTACTAAACACACATAACAATTAATTTATCTGCATTGCGTTCGAAGAATTTCTTCTTGTTCTACATTATGCACGAAGTTTAGACAAAAAAAGCATATTAAATTACAATGACTGTATCAAAAACAAGATTTTGATTCACGTAACTATAAAGTTACGTGAAGTTAGTTACGTTAGGATAACTAACGCTTGAAAAAGTGGATTTTAATAATATTAGTATTATGTATGTCACATGATATGGTCTACACGTACATACAAAGTACTGTTGGCACATACTTGAGTTACTAATACCAACATCATTTTATTATTTCTGAATTATTCCCCGTATGCATTAAAGATAATTGAAATATTAAAAAATAATTTTAGATCATAAAGCAAATTTTCAGGCCAAAAATACATAAATCCAAAAAATACCACGTAAAAGAAAAAAAAAAGAGCTGGCACGCATTTTGCTCAACGAATTGGTATTGCTATTCAAATAGGAAATGCTGCCAGCATCTTGGAAACCTTGCCGAAGGACTGCGATGGTAATATTTTTTTATGGTAGTGTTTTTGTTTATATGTTTTTGTTTTTCTTTTTTGTATATATGTACATTTTGTAAATAGTTTTCTTTTTAAATTTTGTTAAATCTAATTAGATAAATAAAGCGTAAAAGAGTATAATAAACGTAAACAACCACAAAAAATCATATATTTAACGGATGTCTGATTTTACAACTTGTCACAAATGATTTACGCAAAGAATACACTACAAATTTGTATGTTGGATAAAAATTTCGAGAATATTATATCATTTTTATTCAGTTACACAGTCTTATATCATGCAGTTCTTTAATATATAAGACAAGATATAAGAACATCAATTTGTATCTACATAAGAAAAGTAATGCAGACTCCAATACCACCTTCTCTCTATCCATGTACTTCAGTTAATCCGACCACGAAGAAAACTCAGATTTGTCATATTCGACTGAAGTAGCAAACGAGCATGCAATCTACCTTATGGTAAGAACTGATGTGCTGTTTGAAGTTGATTACAGATATCCATGAGCGGCAGTGACCACCTACCATCAGGTGGACTGCATGCTCGTTTGCTACTTCACTCTGATAAAAAAAATCTGAACCTTAGACCGTAATAATATTCTTCTTTAAAATATATTTTCATATCCAAATCCTTTAGTTTTAATACCATTTCGTCGTCGTCGTCAACCCATTATTTTCCCACTGCTGGGCACGGGTCTTCTCTCAGTATGAGAGAGTTTAGGCCATAGTCCACCGCGCTGGCCAAGTGCGAATTGGAAATACCATTTAGTCTATAGTAAGTTCTAATTTACCCAAACAAAAAACGCTCTTGAAAACAGATGTACATTCTCGGAACAGCGCCAATTATTCTCCCATCCCACACTGCTTTCGGTTTTAAAGGAATCTATTAAGATAAAACGTTTCTTATTTCCAAGGAAGTTTTATGGTTTGTAAAATATTGGGGACATAAATAAAGCGTTGTCGCGTATTACAGCACGTCTCTCGCCTCGCGACCGTATTTCAAATGGGATTGTCTTATTCTGTTTAATAAAAAATGGACGGTAAATTTTAAATTTTTATCAAGGTGGTAACGAAGTGTGGTGTTAGTATTCACTCATTAATCATAGTCTTTATTTAATAGAGAAAATCTTTAAAGTAATTGAATTGCAAAAACACTCTATATAATTATTGTATAAAGTTAATGTAATGATATTATCTTTTAATATAGACAAACCATTAAAATATCAAAATACAGATCTTTAATATTAAATTTATTGTAACTAATTAGCAATTGATGATTTTATGTTAATTATCGTCACATTTTAAAAAGTTTTCAATTAAATAAAATGCTTAGAGATTAATCATAATAATACTTCACTTTTTGCCTTAGTTCTTTATTATACTTATCAAAATTTACTTAACGGAAATCCATAAGTTTCTTTTACAAAAGTTACAACATAGTTGCTCAAGAATATACAATAGTCTTCATATACAATAGACTTTCCGAGATTTGAACGTGTAGGTTTAATTTAATGTTAATACTCCAATTTTTAATTACAGAAACTGCCTCTATCATCGGAGTTCAATTCTCTTACTTTTGAAATTATGTATTTACATATCTAATGCGTCAGCGTGTCACTTTATCGAATATTTGTGATTTATAATATATTTCAACGACGCATTAAATGTCACAGATATAAAGAGTGATGAATCCACCTTTTTATTTCAGTTAAATTCCAAAATTGAATATTTCATGTGCCTTCGTACCTACAGGCGTTTTCAACTGGGATTCTCCTATTTCGTATTCCATGAAAAAATAAAAATGAACGTAAAATTGCGAGCGTCTAGAATTTTGAACAAAAGCGACGTTTCTGCCCGTATAGTGTTGATATCGCTGTAATTGCGACGTTCCTGTCGTAGCTGCTACGGCGTAGGCTGGCTACGAGTGCTACACACATCGTATGCGACCGTAGGCTCAATTGCTTTGATATTACATCGAAATTGCCGTGTGTTGCTACGAACTTTATTTTCGAGAATGAATTTGGCGCAAGGGTTGCTATTGTACTGTGAATAATATATGCCTTTTCAATTCCTTTCATGGACGCCTTAGTTATGCAAGTTTTACGATCACACGTTTTATATGCTGCGTGCCGGAATTACGGAATTATTTGTGAACTATTCCTTTGCCTTTTCATTACGACAATAATTTGTGACGCATAAATACATAACTATTAATAATACAAATAAACTATTTAATCACCAATGTTTGCCTTTAATCTAATATATAAAATTCTCGTGTCACAGTTTGTGTTGCCATACTCCTCCGAAAGGGCTCGACCGATTTTTACCAAATTTTACATGCTTATTCAGTAGGTCTAAGAATCAGCCAACATCTATTTTTCATACCCCTTAAGGGTTGTCCACCCTTAACATTTATTTTTTATTTTTTATATGGCAAAACAACGTTTGTCGACACGAATAGTTAACATAAACTACACAGTAGTTAGCGTTTTCTCCTGTTGATAGCATATGCTCTTTCTATCCAGATATTCGTCCATCGTTAGTTATTCTTGCTCAATTTTCTGATATCACTCGTCGATGATTTATTGAGTATATTTTCGAAACTAAGCTGTAACTTTAACCAGAAAATTCCACTGAAATAGGATATTGGATGGAAGAGGATATTTCAGCGGTGTAAGCTCTTTCCATCGCAGTTTTCTTGGTTACTTTGTAGTACTATGTCATGGATTTTATTAAAATTAAATTTCGCGTTGCAAATATGTTGTGATCGTATCATTTTTCTATACTACCTCATGTAATAGGAATTGGAATCCAGTTTTGTTTTAGTAACCAGTTATAGTAACAAGAGCAGTGATAGCCTAATGGTTAAAAAGAGCAGTGATAGCCTAATGGTTAAAACTTGCCCTCTCGATCGGGAGGTCCGAGGTTCAAACCCAGGCACGCACCACTGATTTATGTGCGTATTATACTTATATAATTATCACTGCTTTTCGGTGAAGGAAAACATCGTGAGGAAACCTACACACCCGAGAGTTCTTTAAAAAAAAAAAAAAGTTCTCGGAGGTGTGTGAAGTCCACCAATTCGCACTTGGCCAGCGCGGTGGACTATGGCCTAAGCTCTCTCATTCCGAGAGAAGACCCGTGCCCAGCAGTGGGACAGTAATGGGTTGACGACGAACCAGTTATACAAATAATAATGTTGGTAATTTAAACAATCAGTTTTAAAATTTATAAAAAGCTATTAGTAATATATTATTTATTCATAAAATTTTCACCAATTTAGTATTAAGCTTATTAGGCATTCCTGCTTAGACTTCAGAGGAGAGTAACGCATTTTGTGACTACCCTCAGATAAGAAGCTGATCTTATCTGAAGTTAGTTGAGTTAGTATAGTAGTCCAGGTGGTAGAAACAGTGTATGTCGATGGTCGGGTCGGTCGATGGAAGGGTATGGCGCTGGCATACTTTTATATGAGGCGACCATCATAATCTTCGGGAGCAGGACCGCGTCTGTGATTGACTTCATTTAGAACCCATATTCTATTAGAAGTTGCTTATAGATGTCCTTGGGCGGCAGTGATCACTTACCATCAAGTATACTGCATGCTCGTTTTCTTCTTCAATCTTACCATAAAAGCTCATTACAGATGTCCGTTAGCGGCAGTGGTCACTTACCAGATATACTATATGCTCTTTTACTATTTGCATATCATAAATAAAATATACACGAGCATTATCTATATCTATACTTCTATACTAATATCATAAAGAGGAAGACTTGGACACCGCCGCCGCACAATGATCAGTGTACCCTTACGCAAAGGAGTCGTCGCAAAACTTTTTGGGACTACTATCGGAATCGCATCAATACCCACTGCTGACTATAGTCATAACTATTGACCAAATCCCCATTACGGATGGGGGGAGGGACATGTTCAGGAGTGGTGATCAAATATATAATGGTTGGATAGATTACATTATAGTCTGCGCAAACGAAGTTTCGTCGATTCTGCTAGTAAAAAATATTTTTATTGTCAACACTAAAGTAAGTCAAAGATTGTTCGGTATAAGAGTTAGATGTTTTATATATCTTTGATGCACATATGAGATAATATATTCTATATGTTTCCTCAAGTATTACTACATTTGATCAATTAATATATATATAACTTTAACACATCAGAAATTCTAACCAGTTTTGAACCAAATACACCTACGTGAAATCTAAATTCACGCCAATGAACCTACACAGATCCAATCACAAACGCGATTCTTAAGGATCACCCTTCCAAGTCGCTTAGGATTCCATTGATATCTTAGCTGTGTCATTCCCTCGGTCCTTAGATTTTATTGCACCAATTCGCGAATACGATCTCATAAAGTTAATTAACTGCAAACGAAACACCTCCGAAATGAACCGGATTATGCGTTGTTAGCGCGCGGGCGTTAAGGCTTTCATTGTGTTATAAAACTTTTATATAAGCAGATTATCTTTATTAAAGCGGATATTTTACAGGATAAAGGTATAGTTATAGATGTAGTGTAGTTACGAAAAATAAATAAGACTTGTACTTATTTAATATATATTTTTTAATAATAATGAAGTAGCAAACGAGCATGCAGTCCACCTGATCGTAAGAGGTCAACGCTACTCATGGACTTTTATAAGCAACTTCATATAGAACATAGGTTCTATCTAAGGTCAATCACAGATGTGTTGCTACTCCTGAGGACTAGGATGGTTGCCTCATATAAAAGTGTGCCGGCAATCACACCCTTCCATCGAAACGCAATGAATGCTTCACGTTAGAAATAGGTTTGGCGGTGGTACCTCCCCAGTCGAACTACACTGGTTCTACCACTTTTAGCATTTAATAACCTTACGTTTTTTATAATATTAAAGCGGCAAACAATGCAGTCCATCCAAGTAGTGATTAGTGTAATAATGGTGGTTTAGTGAAGTTCAACCGGGGATGTACCACCGCCACACTTATTTCTAGCGTGAAGCATTTCTTGCGTTTCAATAGAAGGGTGTGGTTGCTGGCACACTTTCATAGGAGGCGACCATCATAGTCCTCGGGAGTAGCAACGCATCTGTGATTGACTTCAAATGGAACCCATGTTCTGTATGAATTTGCTTACAGATGTCAATGGGCGACAGTGGCCACTTACCATCAGGTGGACTGCATGATCGTTTGCTACTTCAGTCAGATAAAAAGAGGCCAAAGCCACCCATAGACATCTGTTAGCAACTTCATAAAAGACGAATAGATAAACACCCTTCCATATACTAAGAAGGTCGCCTCAAATAAACTTGGCCCGACAGCCACACACTCTTCCACTGAAACGCAAGAACTGTTTCGCCATAAAAAATACGCAAACCAGTGACATTTCTCCGGTTGAAATAGACGTTCTATTGCCTTGTAAGGGCATTGTTAAAAACGTACAACAAAATCGTACTCAACGTACTTCATACCTCGCCTTATATACACAAACTGCAAGCAGACAAGCAGGCAGGAAGAGCAGATCAAATTAACTATTGAGCACATAATTTATCAGAGAAAGTGGTCACTTTAAATTAACAGTAACCGACAACTTACATAACCTTCCATATACATTTCAGATTTTTTCTGTCCAGCTTCCTTCGCAACGCGCGATAAGGAACTTCGTTTCAAAAATATGTCTAACAGTGGTACTGTCCCGGTCGAACCATACTCTCGTACCTACTACCTGGTAGTCAAATTTTCCTTTTAACGTTTAATAATAATAGTGTATTCTAGACTATCCTTATCCTTATCCCTATCTTGCCAAGGATAGAACTCCAGACGCACTTTGTGCTAGAGTGTTATGATACAAAGTTACATGCAAATGCCAGCGTACATTACAAAAAATGTCAGAGTTTGCAGTTAAACATTTCGTTCCGAAAAAAAAACAATAACCCGTCTCGTTTCTGAAATTCCTAACATCCCAACCAGCCATCTAAAGTCAAAGACTTGTAATAAGTTCGGGCAAATGACGTTGTCTTCTTAAAAAGTATTTTAATTCTATGAAACAGCGAGCCCGCGAAGTTGAGACGTTCGGCAATACGTTGTGGGCGATTTGCATTTTTATGAAAACGCTTCACGACACTGGGTCGGTGCCGGGTGCTTTTATGGCATACGATTTGACTTGCGCCAGTCGGATCCAAGCTACAGTCGACGATACGATCGTGGAAATTTTAAGGACTTTAAATGTAAATATTAGACATTAGGTTAAACACAGCTCGTCCCTGTAGTTCCGGGATCAGAATAGGGTTACGGTATCCCCTGCCTGTCGTAAGACGCGACTAAAAGGAACTTCCGGGATTGCGGGCGGCTAGAGTGGGAACTTGTACCGTTCAGCCAGGCGATCCCGGGAAGGGCGACGGTACGTGTGGACGCATATCGTCGTAAAGACTAGACGGAGCGTTGGGCTCAGCCGCCCATCTGGGAGGAGCCCGATGGGGCAACGCGCTCAGAGGATTCCGCTTGCGTTGCTTTGTAGATCCCGCAGTCCTTTTTGTACCGCCGAGGACGGTCGCCCTTAATGCGGTAAAAACCCCACATAACCCTGCGTCGCTTGGACGTACACAAGACGAATACACACACATAACTATTTAAAATGTAACAACATAAAACGTTTTTTATGTTTAACTTTGTATTTAGCATATACAATCATTTGCCTTGTTCCTTATTATCGGTTATTTCTAAGACAAAATCGCAGTAGAAATCGTCATATTCAATAAAAGCTGTCACGAATAAAAATCGCACATATAATATTAAAAATGAAAATTACATTCATATCAGTTTTAAAATAGTTCTTAAATCGTAGCTTTTAAATGCAGCTATCGTATAAAACTAAAATATATCGTCGTGTATAAAGGCTTTCACGCGAACAAACCAGGTTGCGCGTGAAATGTTAAACATCTGGACCACGCTTCCAGGACACGTCGTATTAATTCCTGCGTATCTTTCCCACGTATTATGCATCCTTGCATTTGATACATGCATTTGATACATATATTCCAAATGGTAGAACGACAGATTTTTAATGCATGTTGTTTTCTGATCACAAGTCTTTTAGATTCAGAACTGGGACTCTTTTAAGGTTGGCACAATTATTCGTGGTTTTCCAGTAGCGTTAAAGATAGTTTTTATCGGTGTTTAGAGATATTTATCTGGTTTACAGATATTTTCCGATATCCAAGGATATTGCGTGGATATTCATGGAAGGGTATTCATTCATGTAAACGCTTTATTTAAATACCCACATTATTCAGGTCAGAATACTATAGTTCAAATAACAATAAAAAGAAAATACTGACACAAGAATAATTATCGGCGCAATAATCTATCAACACTTAAACGTCCATCACTATAATACTTGTGAGTGAGTTGATATAAATATTTGATTTGTCAAAATATATTTAAACTATATCCAGTTCATTAATTAAATACTTTAAATTTAAATTAGTTAAATAAGTCTCAATTGATACTCATAGGGCAAAGCAGTACTACATTATGAATAACTAACGATAGATGGCGTAGCGGACAATACTGCTTTACCCTACGAATCAATAAGCGTTTGCAATGTCAGAATCGAGTCATTCCGAGTTCAGCTGTTGAACTATAAGCACATTGTAAAAGTTTAACGTTAATAAATAAGTTATTCAGTTATCTACGGTCTTTCATTGGTCCGACGGGCCAACAAATTCAGAAGTGGGATAGGTAAGTTACAGTTGTTTTCTTGCTTACTTCGCTCACAAGAGTAGTGAATTTTCAAAGCACCTATATATTTATTACTTTTGCGCACCACTGTGAGAATGTTGCGGATTTCGTACGAAATTTTTGTTATTTTGTGTTCCAAATCTGCCGGGGTTTTTTTTTTGTCTGCGTTTTAGTTTTTCCGAAAAGGGAGAAAAGACCCTCCTGAGAAACAAGGTGGAGGTGCCAAGCGCTCACTCAGTCCTACGCTGAGAGGGACACAACGACGGGTGCGCAGCCGTGGTGATTAGCGATCGCGCAGCCGGGCTAGTCGACGGTTGCGCAGCCATGATGATCAGCGATCGCGCAGTCAGTCCAGTCGACGGGTGCGCAGCTGCGGTGATCAGCGATCGCGCAGCCGGTCCAGTCGACAGGTGCGCAGCCGTGGAGAACAGCGATCGCGCAGCCGGTCCAGTCGACGGGTGCGTAGCCGTGGTGATCAGCGATCGTGCAGCCAGTCCAGTCGACGGGTGCGCAGCCTTGGCGATCAGCGATCGCGCAGTCGGTCCAGTTGACGGGTGCGCAGCCTTGGTGACCAGCGATCGCGCAGCCGGTCCAGTTGACGGGTGCGCAGCCGTGGTGATCAGCGATCGCGCAGCCGGTCCAGTCGACAGGTGCGCAGCCAGGGAGACCAGCGGTCGCCCAGCCGTGGTGATCAGCGATCGCGCAACCAGCCAGTCATCGAAAATGCAGCCGTGGTGACTGTCCATGGCGCAACCAGGTCAGTCGAAGTAGTAGTAGTAGTAGTAGTCGAAGTAGCCGCTCGAGGCTGCAATCAAGCAGTCCAGGCCAACATGATGAACATCCCGTGGGGTATGCCAGCGAAGAACTACAGTCGAACGAGAATCAACATGCTACAGCATGCTTACAAGGCGAGATACCTACCACAGGTACGGAACAATGTTTGGATAATAGCAGTATTCTAACGCAGCTAATGCAGCTCTGCAGTCTGTGGGCAATAATGTAGCCAGTGATAAATTATCTTACCAAATTACAATACCTGAGTTCGACTCTGTTCTGAAAGAACAAACCAATTATTAGATGTGGCACGTGTTACCTTTTTACGACATACGACCGATAAATGTAGTGATAACGACAACATCGCTGCCAAGGGCAACACTAATATTAATCAAAAAAAAAACCAGTCAAATTAATAATTGTAGTGTTGCTAAATTTTATACAGAAGCTTTAGTTAGTGGTTAGCGTAAGCTTGTTCTATAGATTTTTGTAATTTGTTGACCTTAATAAAACCCTCTGAAATTACCAATATAGGAGCTAAGCGAAAATTAGATACCGCGTTGGCAACTCTCAGACGTTTTGTAAACTCCTTGATATGAACATCAGGAAGGTGTTTTACTAAAGTGCAAATTGATAACGTTAAAGCTCGAGTGAATCTTATTATAGTATCAGACTATTTTGCGGCCCCTTTGTTGGGTGGTAAGGATTTTAATGAACCCTGTTCATTTTTGTTTATGGTCGCTGGTATTGCGCTCAGAAAAGGGTTACCTTCTCAATCTTTTTTTTATTCATAAAGGAAATGTGATTGCTATATGCCTCAGCTAATATGGCCCTAATAACTCTAATGCCTGTGACATTATGTAGTATCTAATGGTGGTTAACTTGCTAAGCTTTTAACTTATTGTAACTAGGTTAAACAAACACAGAAGAAATGTTGATTAAAAAAAAATCGTGTGCCAGTTGTAGGTAGATTTTTTAGGTTCTTAATTAGGGGGAAAAATAAAAGTAGACATATGATTTATGTGCTCCCTTTGCCAAGAGTTAATAATCAACTAAATTGGAAGTTATGAGTATGCTACTATTCTCGACGTGGCGTCTGGGTATTACCAGATTTCCATTAACGATCAGTGAAGGACTAGTTAGGTTTCGAAATTTTTGAATGCAGGTTTAGCTCCGAAGTGTAATAACTGTTGTTGGTTAAATTAATCTCTTATTATGTAGATTCTGAGTAATAATAATAATAATAATACTCTTTATTGTACCAAAAAGTAAAGATAACATATAACACAAAATTTAAATAACAATAGAAAAGGCGATCTTATCGCTAAACAGTGATCTAGAGTAAGGAGTTAGATCTGGGTCCCGTAATATTGAAGCAGTTGGAGATTTTTCTGAACTTACCAACCAACACGGCGTTCGGCAACTTATTAAATTATGTAATCTCTTCAGACTTTTCGTCCAAAACCTATAATGTGATTGCTAAACCAACAAGGTTCTTTTGGTACCCTTTTAATAGGAGCTACAGAGTAGTGAAAAAAATACACTTATTATACGCAGTAGTGTCAGTCGCGATAGTCTAAATATTAATTAGCGAAAGTATTAACTAGTATATTATCAGGATTATCAGAAAACACCGAAACATATTATGATAAAAATACGGTTGAAACCCTTTAAGTCGCCGATAATCCGTTTTCGGGGCAAATACTTAAACTAGTACCTAAACATGGAGGCCCATATAGATGACAATGCTTTAATGACATGTGTACAAATGCGGGTACACTAATCACTCTGAAAGCGATGGTAAGTATTGTTCCACAGTAGAAGTTGATAGGTCAGAGGGTTCATCTGGTGAAACAAGTAGCGACGCTGAAGGCATTATGATAAGTGCCAAAGATTTATTATTATTATGTTGCTAGCAGAATCACTTTCGTGAGAAAGTCGCGTACAGCCTCGAGGTCGAGGGAGTCGGTAGGTCTGACTTTTAACACAGTTGCTGTTAAAAGACCAAAATCGAAGCAGTTGCTTGGAGTGTTATTCGTGGTAGTCAGTGCAGATTCAGCCTATATCCATGAATATATTATTGATCAGACGCAGATCAGATAAGAACGGTTTTAAGACAGTCGAAGCAGTTGCTTTGAGTGTTATTCGTGGCAGTCAGTGCAGATTCAGCCTGTATCCATGAATATATTATTGATCAGACGCAGATCAGATAAGAACGGTTTTAAGACAATCGAAGCAGTTGCTTTGAGTGTTATTCGTGGTAGTCAGTGCAGATTCAGCCTGTATCCATGAATATATTATTGATCAGACGCAGATCAGATAAGAACGGTTTTAAGACAGTCGAAGCAGTTGCTTTGAGTGTTATTCGTGGCAGTCAGTGCAGATTCAGCCTGTATCCATGAATATATTATTGATCAGACGCAGATCAGATAAGAACGGTTTTAAGACAGTCGAAGCAGTTGCTTTGAGTGTTATTCGTGGCAGTCAGTGCAGATTCAGCCTGTATCCATGAATATATTATTGATCAGACGCAGATCAGATAAGAACGGTTTTAAGACAATCGAAGCAGTTGCTTTGCGAGTTATTCGTGGTAGTCAGTGCAGATTCAGCCTGTATCCATGAATTTATTATTGATCAGACACAGATCAGATAAGAACGGTTTTAAGACAATCGAAGCAGTTGCTTTGAGTGTTTTTCGTGGTAGTCAGTGCAGATTCAGCCTGTATCCATGAATATATATATTAGTGATCAGACGTAGATCAGATAAGAGCGGTTTTAAGATAATTGAGTTAATTGCCTGTATCCATTATTATATTAGTGATCAGAAAAAAAAAGTTTTAAGATATTAGTCAGTGCAGATTCAGCGTGTATCTATAAATATATTATTGATCAGATGTAGATAAGAAAAAAAAGAAAAGAACAGTGTGAAGATAAATGTAATAAGGGGCGGGAGACTGCATCAAAGTAATGAAGTAATGTTTAAGGTCACTACAATTACAATTCGATACTTAAACACATTTGTGACATTTTTAATTACAAAAACAAAAACGCTAGAAAACATTGATGCAGTTCTAACTACCCATAAGTAAGTTTACATGTCGATAAATATTTTGTAAATCGCAAAGCCTTAGTTACAGATTTGTCATAAAGTAAAAATGGATTGTTACCATAAGGAGCGAAGATAGAAGCGACCCGAGCCCGCCTTATGATGAAATTGATATTCAATGTGGAAGTAATCTTATCACAATTTAAAGAACAGGGCGGAAGACAATCGTACTTCAATATTTGTAAAAGTTATTGAGCTATATTGTTAATGATTTGTTAATATTAAAGTAACAAGTTATAATTAATTTCGAAATCATATGAGAACAGTTGTGTAAAAGTATCCCAATGATTACACGAGGACGTGTAATAATGTCGGATGGCCGAATGTAAAACCAACATCACTATAATACTTGCATACGTTATTCGATTTAGTGAGTCGATATAAATATTTGATTTGTCAAAATATATTTAAACTATATCCAGTTCATTAATTAAATACTTTAAATTTAAATTAGTTAAATAAGTCTCAATTGATACCCATAGGGCAAAGCAGTACTACATTATGAATAACTAACGATAGATGGCGTAGCGGACAATACTGATTTACCCTACGAATCAATAAGCGTTTGCAATGTCAGAATCGAGTCATTCCGAGTTCAGCTGTTGAACTATAAGCACATTGTAAAAGTTTAACGTTAATAAATAAGTTATTCAGTTATCTACGGTCTTTCATTGGTCCGACGGACCAACATAAAAGGCTTTGTTTTTTGATTCCGGTATCAATGCAGTCACACGTATTTGTGCCCCATAGCAACATAGTTAAACACTTATGTCTTCTAGAGCAAAAGGGTGTGCTAAGCGAGACATATTTTAACTAACTAATGCTATTTTAAGTATCTTGCTTAAAAACCGATTGATATATATTTATTTTAATTTATTATAAGTTTAAATAGTTGTTATTGAAGAGTATAATGCATTAATATAAAGCTAATGATAAACTACAAGTTATATATTTTTAATGTTTTGACAAAAAAAGTAAATATAATTAGATACCATAAACTAGACGAAATAAAAACTAAACTTATAAATAAACTAGCTGTACCCGCGGCTTTGCTCGCGTGCAAATCAACGTGTCACAAAGTTTTTCCCGCGCAAATCTCGACACCGTGAGAATTCTATGATAAAAAGTAGTAACATTAAAATCGGTTTGGCTGCTCAAGGATTACCTGGTCAAACACAGAGTGAAAAAACGAATTTAAAGTCTGTATTTGTGGGTAGGAACGTATTGTTATGTATTTTTTTTTAATTAGACGAATTCTAATATTGTAAAGCGCTTTTTTGAACCAATTTACATTCTTAGTGGTCTAATTCACAATGTCGGGAATTTTTTTTTCAATCAACTCCTCCACATTTGAACCAAAATGTATCGATTATAAAGATTAATTTGAACGTTTCCGAATTGGAAAATACTATTTGAAGTGATTTTGGCGGATTTAAATTTCTAAGTAAGATTATAGATAAACCTACTTTTAATATTAAGTTGTGTTACTGGAGTTCCGGAAGGCATTAAGGAATTCAAAAATTCTGTTGGATAATGTACTGCTTCCTCCATCTCAATGACTGTGTCCGAATGGTAAATCTGTGACGCTGCTTTAAATTTTGAAAAAAAAAATCATTTATTCTATCGACACGTTCATTGGTGGGTGGGTATATAGCCGTCTTTTGGAACCAATTTATAGTGTTATTGGTTGTATTAACAAAATCGGGATATACTTTTTCAACCAACTTCTCCACATTTAAACGAAGACGTATCGATATAAAGATTGATTTTAAATTTTCCGGATAACAAAGCACTATTATCTACTTGAAGTAAATCATTAGATAATTGGAATATCACTGAACAGCGACATATATTCTAAGTTCATATTTTGTTTCATGTGGCCAAAGATAAGATCTTTTAAGAGGTGCATCGGGCTATTTGTGTGCGTAAATCCCGCATTGTTGTTTGTAAAGCAGAAGACATAATCAAAACACTTTCACAATTCATACAAACAGGGCGCACCCGCTCGCAGGGCGCTGCCGCACCCTGCTCGCTTATTTTTTATGTTTTCTTTTATGTTCCAACCTAACCTAACCCATCCTGTTTAAAAAGCTACAGCTAAATCCAACTCTTAACTATAACATGACAATACTCCTGCGTTTTCAGGATTTAGGTATTCAACGTGACACTTTTCATCATAATGTTCTCTCAGGAACGGGTTGTAATGTATTGTAATCAATAAGTACCAAACTCATACGGCTTAAGTAGGTTGTGTACTTAGATTATCAGGGTTGATGAATTGAAGTTTAATTTATTAATCACATTTCAGTTTAATGAGCTGTCATTAAACTTATAATATATACTAAAAACATTGCACTATCCCGCATCATCAGGGAGGAGTTGAAGGTAAAAAAAAATATTCCGTGTCTTTGCTTAGTATTCTTATTACTTATACGTAAACACTTGCGAGCCAACTTCTATAGCTTGGGCTTGCTGTACCCTGCATCATCAGGGCTGAGGAGCTTAAGGTTTGCTTAGTAATTATATTACATTCCCGAAAGCATTAAATGGCCAACTCCTATGGCTTAGGCTTGCAGTACCCTGCATCATCAGGCTTGAGGAGTTGAAGATCGAAATTTTCATCTTGTGTCTTTGCTTAGTAATTATATTACATACCCGAAAGCACTAAATAGCTAACTTCTATGGCTTAGGCTTGAAGTACCCCTGCATCATCAGGGTTGAGGAGTTAAAGGTCAAAATTATCTTCATGTGTCTTTGCTTAGTAATTATATTACATACCTGAAAGCACTAAATAGCTAACTTCTATGGCCTAGGCTTGAAGTACCCCTGCATCATCAGGGTTGAGGAGTTAAAGGTCAAAATTTTCATCATGTGTCTTTGCTTAGTAATTATATTAAATATCTGAAAGCACCAAATGCCCATCTCATATAGTTTAGGCTAGCAGTATCCTGCGTCATCAGGGGTGAGGAGTTGAAGGTCGAAATTTTCATTTTGTGTCTTTGCTTAGTAATCATATTACATACCCGAAAGCACCAAATGGCCATCTCCTATGGCTTAGGCTTGAAGTAACCCTGCATCATCAGGGTTGAGGAGTTGAAGGTCAAAATTTTTACCGTGTATCTTTGCTTGGTATGTTTATTACATATATAAGTACCAAATAGCCAACTCTTACGGTTTAGTCTTGAAATACCCTTACATCATAAGGGGTTGAGGAGTTGAAGATCAAATTTTTGTCCCATGAATTTTTTTAACAATCTTATTATATATCCATAAAAACAAATTGACTTATTTCTACGGTTCAGGCTAGCAGTACCCCTGCATCATCAGGATTGTAGAGTTGAAGGTCCTTTTTTTTAGGAAATATCTGCTTAGTAATCTCATTCTACATTCAACCCAATTGGACTCCTACAGCTTAGGTTTGGCCGAGTATCGCTAATTTCGTTAATTTGCTTCAAAGAAATTGATCCTGTGATCAGGACTGTATCAAACTCATCAGAGTACCCTTGAAGTACATTCTTTCAAATAAAAGAATAATCATCAAAATCGTTTGGCGGGAAATTGAGTTATTCATCTATTTATCGCGTACATCGTTAATGCAAATATCAGACTTATACGCTTTTGTTATGGATGCCACTGTCAAAAGTGAACTAAAAATAAATGGGAGACCCCACGACACGCACTACCTTTCAAATGAAAAAAAAATCATCCAAATCCGTTCGCCCAGTGCGGAGAAATCGAGTAACAAATATAAAATAAAAAAAAATATAAAAAAAAATACAGACCAATTGATAACCTCCTTTTTGGAAGTCGGTTTAAAAGTATGTTTTAACATAAAAATCAAAGCGGAATACTAAATTTTATTGAGGTGGCGTCAAAATTGACTGACTTTCATACAAACTTACATCTCCTATTTGGGTTAAATTGGGGGGGGGGGGAATCAGAAAAATCATTCTTAACTGACGTCTACGTCATAAAAGGAATCCCTAGTAAAAATCATATTCGTATCTTTAGCAGTTCAGGCTCTACGATGTCTATTCAATAGATGAGTGAGAGACCATCCTTTCGTTTTTATATAAGTATATATAGATATAGAGATATAGATTTGTATAGTATCAAATAACATAGGTACACACATAACCAATAAAAAATACATAACAAAGAAATACATTTAACAGACCATAACATGGTTAGTTTCAACCAATTCAACTATGCAGTTACTTATCTTAATAACACTTATCGAACACAGAATAAATACTGCGTAGTTTTAAATTGACATAACTTTTTTATTTATAAACAGATTTACATAAAATAAACACTAAATGTTAAGTGAAGTTTCCCACAACACATCAGTGAAAATTATATTCAAATTGGATAAGCCCTTTCTGAGATTAGCGTTTTCAAACACACAGACAAACAGACAAACAGACAAACAGACAAACAGACAAACAGACAAACAGACAAACAGATAAACAGACAAACAGACAAACAGACAAACAGAAAAGATTTCTAAAAACGATTATTTTGGGTTCTATATCGTATTAAAGACCTCTAGAAATGGTTTTCACCTAAATTTATTCCATGTACAGACAGCGACCTCTTACAGATTTATTATAGTATAGATAACAGAAAAGAACTTATTATCTATCTTCTATCTATACTATAATAAATCTGTAAGAGGTCGCTGTCTGTACATGGAATAAATTTAGGTGAAAACCATTTCTAGAGGTCTTTAATACGATATAGAACCCAAAATAATGGTTTTTAGAAATCTTGTCTGTTTGTCTGTTTGTCTGTGTGTTTGAAAACGCTAATCTCAGAAACGGCTTATCCAATTTGAAAATAATTCAAATTGGATAAGCCGTTTCAACCGTAAGCCGAAACTTCACTTAACATTTAGTGTTTATTTTATGTAAATCGGTTTATAAATAAAAAAGTTATGTCAATTTTAAACTACGCAGTATTTATTCTGTGTTCGATAAGTGTTAATAAGATAAGTAACTGCATAGTTGAATTGGTTGAAACTAAACATGTTATGGTCTGTAAAATGTATTCCTTTGTTATGTATTTTTATTGGTTATGTGTGTACCTATGTTGTTTGATACTATACACATCTATATCTCTATATATCTATATATACTTAATATAAAAACGAAAGGATGCTCTCTCACTCATCTATTGAATAAACATCGTAGAGCCTAAACTGCTAAAGATACGAATATGATTTTTACTAGGGGTTCTTTTTATGACGTAGACGTCAATTATGAATGAATTTTCTATCCCCCCCCCCCCCCCCAATTTAACGCAAATAGGAGATGTAAGTTTGTATGAAAGTCAGTCAATTTTGAGGCCACCTCAATAAAATTTAGTATTTCGCTTTGATTTTTATGTTAAAACATAGTTTTAAACCGACTTTCAAAAAGGAGAAGGTTATCAATTCGTCTGTATTTTTTTTATTTTTTTTTTTATTTTATATTTGTTACTCGATTTCTCCGCACTGGGTGAACGGATTTGGATGATTTTTTTTTTTCATTTGAAAGGTAGTGCGTGTCATGGGGTCCCATTAATTCTTAGTTCACTTTTGACAGTGGCATCCATAAAAAAAGCGCATAAGTCTGATATTTGCATTAACCATGTGCGCGATAAATAGATGAATAACTCAATTTCCCGCCAACCGATTTTGATGATTTTTCTTTTATTTGAAAGAATGTACTTCAAGGGTACTCTGATAAGTTTGATACGGTTCTGATCATAAGATCCATTTCTTTGAAGCAATTTAACGAAATTAGCGATACTCGGCCAAACCTAAGCTGTAGGAGTCCAATTGGGTTGAATGTAGAATGAGATTACTAAGCAGATATTTCCTAAAAAAATTGACCTTCAACTCTTCAATCCTGATGATGCAGGAGTAATGCTAGCCTGAACCGTAGAAGTAAGTCAATTTGTTTTTATGGATATATAATAAGATTGTTAAACAAATTCATGGGACAAAAATGTGATCTTCAACTCCTCAACCCTGATGATGTAAGGGTATTTCAAGACTAAACCGTAAGAGTTGGCTATTTGGTACTTACGGTTATGTAATAAAAATACCAAGCAAAGATATACGGTAAAAATGTTGACCTTCAACTCCTCAACCCTGATGATGCAGGGTTACTTCAAGCCTAAGCCATAGGAGATGGCCATTTGGTGCTTTCGGGTATGTAATATGATTATTAAGCAAAGACACAAAAAGAAAAATTTCGACCTTCAACTCCTCACCCCTGATGATGCAGGATGCTGCTAGCCTAAACTATACGAGATGGGCATTTGATGCTATCAGGTATTTAATATAATTACTAAGCAAGACACATGATGAAAATTTTGACCTTTAACTCCTCAACCCTGATGATGCAGGGGTACTTCAAGCCTAAGCCATAGTTAAGTTAGCTATTTAGTGCTTTCAGGTATGTAATATAATTACTAAGCAAAGACACATGATGAAAATTTTGACCTTTAACTCCTCAACCCTGATGATGCAGGGGTGCTTCAAGCCTAAGCCATTGAAGTTAGCTATTTAGTGCTTTCGGGTATGTAATATAATTACTAAGCAAAGACACATGATGAAAATTTCGATCTTCAACTCCTCAAGCCTGATGATGCAGGGTACTGCAAGCTTATGCCATAGAAGTTGGTCATTTAATGCTTTCGGGTATGTAATATAATTACTAAGCAAAGACACAAGATGAAAATTTTGGACCATCATCTCCTCAACCCTGATATTACAGGGGTGCTTCAAGCCTAAGCCATTGAAGTTAGCTATTTAGTGCTTTCGGGTATGTAATATAATTACTAAGCAAAGACACAAGATGAAAATTTCGATCTTCAACTCCTCAAGCCTGATGATGCAGGGTACTGCAAGCCTAAGCGATAGGAGTTGGCCATTTAATGCTTTCGAGTATGTAATATAATTACTCAGCAAAGACACATGATGAAAATTTCGATCTTAAACTCCTCAGCCCTGATGATGCAGGGTACTGCAAGCCCAAGCTATAGAAGTTGGCTCGCAAGTGCTTACGTATAAGTAATAAGAATACTAATAAGAATACTAAGCAAAGACACGGGATATTTTTTTTTACCTTCAACTCCTCCTTGATGATGCGGGATAGTGCAAGCCTAAATTATAAAAGGTAGTCACATAATGCTTACAGTTGTTTTTAGTATATATTATAAGTTTAATGACAGCTCATTAAATTGAAATGTGATTAATAAATTAAACTTCAATTCATCAACCCTGATTATCTAAGTACACAACCTACTTAAGCCGTATGAGTTTGGTACTTATTGATTACAATACATTACAACCCGTTCCTGAGAGACCATTATGATGAAAAGTGTCACTTTGAATACCTAAATCCTAAAAATGCAGGAGTATTGTCATGTTATTGTTAAGAGTTGGATTTAGCTGTAGCTTTTTAAACAGGATGGGTTAGGTTAGGTTGGAACATAAAAGAAAACATAAAAAATAAGCGAGCAGGGTGCGGCAGCGCCCTGCGAGCGGGTGCGCCCTGTTCGTATGAATTGTAAAAGTGTTTTGATTATGTCTTCTGCTTTACAAAGAACAATGCGGGATTTACGCACACAAATAGCCCGATACACCTCTTAAAAGATCTTAGCTCTGGCCACATGAAACAAAATATGAACTTAGAATATATGTCGCTGTTCAGTGATATTCCAATTTTCTAATGATTTACTTCAAGTAGATAATAGTGCTTTGTTATCCGGAAAAGTTAAAATCAATCTTTATATCGATACGTCTTCGTTTAAATGTGGAGGAGTTGGTTGAAAAAGTATATTCTAATATTGTTAATACAACCAATAACACTATAAATTGGTTCCAAAAGACGGCTATATACCCACCCACCAAAGGAACGTGTCGATAAAATAAATGATTTTTTTTTTCAAAATTTAAAGCAGCGTCACAGATCTACTATTCGGTAGACACAGTCATTGAGATGGAGGAAGCAGTACATTATCCAACTGAATTTTTGAATTCCTTAATGCCTTCCGGAACTTCTTACCACAAATTAATATTAAAAGTAGGTTTACCTATAATCTTACTTAGAAATTTGAATCCGCCAAAATTACTTAAAATAGTATTTTCCAATTCGGAAAAGTTCAAATCAATCTTTATAATCGATACGTTTTGGTTCAAATGTGGAGGAGTTGATTGAAAAAAGTATCCCGATATTGTGAATCAGACCACTAAGAATGTAAATTAGTTCAAAAAAGCGGTTTACAACATTAGAATTCGTCTAATTTAAAAAAAATACATAAATACGTTCCTACCCACAAATACACACTTTAAATTCGTTTTTTCAGTCTGTGTTTGACCAGATAATCCTTGAGCGGCCAAACCGATTTTAATGTTACTACTTTTTATCATAGAATTCCCACGGTGTCGAGATGTGCGCGGGAAAAACTTTGTGACACGTTGATTTGCACGCGGGCAAAGCCGCGGGTACAGCTAGTTATAAATAAAACAAGCAATTTATTATTATTTATTAAAAGTTGACAAGTTTTTGTCAACTACTGAATGCATGCTGTGTTTGTCTAAAAGGTACACACGTACTTGTTCTGTATTGGCTTAGGATACATATTGTGATGTAACTATATGTATGAACCTAATAAATAAAAATAAATAAATGAAAAGTTACAACGTAGTCATCAAGAGTAACAAAGAACTTGCGACCAATCTTAGCTGCAATTAATATCGGATGTCCATAAGACACTGTCGACTTAGGATGAAGTGCGTGCTCCGTACACCATACATCACGAAGCCAGAATTCATTCAACATTCTCGTATATAATAAAAACGATCCAAAGCATAAAAACTGCAATTTACTTTTACACAAAACGGATATTCTCTTTAAATAGCTGTTTTTGTTAGTAAAAGCCTGTGTTTCCAAGCGGAAGCAAAACTTCCACATGTTGCAGTTTAATCTATTAAAAAAATCTCATCTCCACTCGAAACTTGCCACAATTTTTTCATCGTCGCCAAACTCGAGCTGCAATATCTGAAAAAATTATAAAGAGGCGGAAGTTCGAAACTGTTTCGAGAAAATTTTACTTAAACCCCGCAGCAGACGCGCTACTTTTTATGTTAGTGGTGTGTAACCAACGAATATGCGGTAAGTAATGTACGATTTACATAGTAAGTACAAGACAGATTCAGTACTATTAATTTAAAGGATGACCACGCTAACACACACGATTTCTACCCTCATAGCCCCACAGTAGGATTTTCTCCTGTGTCGTGGGTACCATAGACACACACAAGACGAATACACAAACACCCAAACCCAGAATAAGAATCTAAACTCAACATTCAGATACCTGTCCGGCCGGGAATTGAACCCGGGACCCATTGCGCGTCAGACCGGTATAACCACTCTGCCAGCCACGCCGGTCGTCATAATGTTATATGTTAGAAAAAAATATATAACATTATTTTGTTTATTTTAGCTGTGACTCATTAATAAGTACTTATTTTGCTTTTGTAGTAGTATACTTTCGGTATCGCTTATTTTTTTTCTTTTTTTGCTAGAATTTATTTAGTGAACAGCAAAAAGCTAAGCTGCAAAAGCAACATTTGTAAATTTCAGATTAGAATAATAATAACAGTAAGTGTATTTTTCTTGCAAGCAGGTTTATTTATTACATATACTTAATTCGAAAATGAAACACCTGGCTTAATCTACTCATTGTTACCACTCCTTGTAATATAACGTGAAATAGTGTGAACAAATTTGATGTTCCACAAATAAACTGTGAAGAAAAATCTGCCGCATACTTCGTGCATGTTATTACAATTTTTATGTTTTAAATTCAAAATATATTATTACTTTCGGCCGTCTACGGGTCGCCTAACTGTAGTCGGACACTTAGACGGTGGAGCCAAAAGATCCTAGAACTTAAGCAATTAGTGAGCTTCAGTCAGACAGCAATTAACGAGAGATGCCATTTGAACGTAGAAAAGGTAGAAATAATTCGGGCAATAACTGCTTTGAATTTTAGTTCACTCGTTAGTTAAATTATTCATTAACTGCTAACGACTTGAATAATACATCAAGTGCTGGTGTCCTATTCATTTTAAACTGGATGTATCGGACGGTTCTAGCGTTGTAAGCGATCTGGTAATGACAATTTGCAATGTATATTTACATTTATATGTTAAATAGACAATTTGAGAAGGATGAACATGAGAAGGGGATTGTGTATGTATATTGAATATTGTTTTCTTTGAAATTAGGCATTGAAGCACCATTTGTCGTTACTATTTCTAACAGTCTTCTTCTACTTGAAGAGCAGTGATAGCCGAATGGTTGAAACTTGCCCTCTCAATCGGGAGGTCTGTGGTTCAAACCCAGGCACGCACCACTGATTTATGTGCGTATTAGAAATTAATTATCTCTGCTTTTCGGTGAAGATAAACATCGTGAGGAAACCTACACACCTGAGAGTTCTTTAACCAATACGCACTTGTCCAGCGCGGTGGACTACAATAATGGGTTGCACCCTTTTCTTATACATTTTAACACTGAAATGGCTTCAAATGCGGATTTTCAAATGGTTTAATTTAACTTTCCTTTGGTCAGTCAAATCTCGCTTACATACTAATTAATGTACAAAACAAATATTTCAACAAATATTTCAATTTTCTATCCATTATATACATCATTTAATATTTTCGTACAACTTGTATTCAAAAGCGATGAAAAGAACCTTGAACGGAAAAAAGAAAAATGCCCACACGGGAGCAATCGATTATTCTTCATTAGATTTGAGAATATAAAATTATACTCCTACCTAAGATGGTCTACTAGACCTTGTTAGTCTCAGTCTGTTCTATTTAGTAACGTTAATTGTGACCGCTTGTGATATATCTGAGATAGAAAACGTTTTCTACTCAATTTTCAGTATTTCTCAGTTTGTAGAATATAATTAAAATAACTGAGTCTCTTAATAACACCACTCTTTTATAATAAAGAAGAAAAAAACAAGTAGTCCATCCTGTGGTACGTAACCGCGTAGACTTGTTATGAGTGCTGGTAATTTAAATTAATTCATTTTTAATTGTGACAAGACAAGTCATTCTCATTTTTTAAAGGCAACGGTGAAAAAGATTTTCGTATTATATTGTAAAATTTTATAAATCAACAGTTACATGTGATAATCATTTCACTCATAACTGTTTTAACATTGTGTCAAAAGATGGCGCTGTACAAATTTAAAGTTGAACAATATAAAAACATTCTTTTACGTTTCTTATCATCTGAACCAAAGTCGGCGCCAAACAGAGTACCCGTAGGCTGTTCTAAGCGTGATTTATATAAGGCTCGGAGTTTCCCAGCCCATGTCAAGGCTGATTCCAAGAGTTTTGGCCATTAATATTCATTAGAATACCCTAGCTTCGTTCGGGTATATTTAATTTTACTAGAACACCCACTTAACCGGGCGAATGCCTGTGTCGAATTAAAAGTTGCTTTGGCAAAATGTTTTCTGTTTGCCTCATCAATTTTCCTTTTACATAATTGAATTAGAAGGCGTATTTTGTCTTAGCTCACTTAGTTTTTCAGAAGACTGACTCACTGACATTGAAGTTGAAAGATAAATCTCGTTTTGTTTCGCTTTTCTACATATTTTAATAACAACCAGTGGCTATTCTTTATATATTTTTAAGAGTTATTATTAACTCTCGTTATGAATGCTCGTTTTGATAATATAAGATAAGATATACATTTTTTATGGTAAGTGTTTACTGCCGTTACTAGACATCAATCCCAGATTGGATTAGCGTCTTACCTTAGATACGCCACTGATGCATTCCTCCTTCTCAGGACCAGAAAACCTCGATAAGTATATTACCTTGATCTTATCCTTTACATCAAAACATAGCCTAATTCATTATTAGACAGAAATCGACGCAGAACAGACACCTACCCGTATTTCTCTAATACCACCACCAATAAATAGCAACAAAATAATGCGGGTAAATCAATTTATGCTCTAAAAAATCTTACAATAAGAATATTTTAAAAAGATGCAAGCTAAAGAAATCTTTCTCGAAGAACGCAATATATATTTTCTATCCAATCAAAGAGAATTGCCACATCCCACTGAAAAGGCATTCGTTTAAAAGCGAATAGTCTATCAATGCCATATATCGTAACAGGATTACAGGAATAGTTTCAGGAGCAGCTGATTCGACGTAAAACTGAAATCTTATTTAATGTTGGATTGCTGCTAAGCGACTCGTCTTAACTGAGCTTCAAGGTATGGAAAGATGTTTTGTATAATCCTTGTTATACTATATTGAGTGATAGCTAATGAAATAAAATATTAATGAAACACCTACTATAAAAAATCAATAAGAATTTATTTTCCTGCACTATGTACCATTGGTTTGGAACATGAATTCAACTGAGAAGTTATAACAGTGAACTTGATAAGAAACGGACTTTTTTCTTTGTCATCATGTTAATATTGTAATCAGAACATGCTTCTGACCAGTAGTGAAAGATACGAGACGATAGTCAAGTCCCTTTTCGACGTTTTAAGTACATGGAGTATTAAGACCTTGAAGGTTGATAATATAAACTTTGCATACAATCTACGTGGCAAGTGCGCCCCATGTCCTCTATAAATATCTCTAATTCACTTTTTATAGAACAGGTGTTCTTTCAAAATCCCTATGAATAAAATTGTGGTCACGCATAAAGTCGTTGGTAAGGTTATATGATCACTAAATACACAAGTGAACCAGCATTATTATATGGGACTAAAGCAGCAAACGTGCATGCCGTCTACCTAATTATAAAAAATGGTAAATTACATCTGTAAGCAACTTCATACTGAACAAGGGTTCTATTTGAAGTACACATATACATTACTACTCCCAACGACTAAGATGGTCTCCTCAAATTATAGTGGCAGCATCCACACTCTACTACCAAATGCAACAATTGCTTCAGTGTTCATACCAATTCTATCACCATTAAACATATGCATTTATTTTATGGTAGCAAATTTAACTGTTGGTTTCAGGTCAAATTTAATACTCAGTTATTCCACCTGTCTTGATCAATTTTATGTAAGACCAACAAAGTGCAAATTATTTATCATAATTACAACTCTTACTCACTCTTGATTTCATAAGCCAAAAACGTTATATTAAAAACTTATGAAAGGATACCAAAATAATAAAAGCCGTTGCCATGTTAACGTATCTCAAGGCAAAGCGTAGAAGGATTGAAAGGAGTTTATAAGAAGCTCTCATAGCATGTTGCGGTTAAGGCGCCCCCCGCTCGAATTAAACTGGGGAAGGGCGGAAGGAGGGAGAAGTGACCACTTAATACTCCACTGATATGTTCGTATGTTTATTAATTACTTTTTACAGTCCACCGTGTAAGAGGTACAATATAAGCAATGATGTATTATTAAGCGTCCTTTTTACATACTTTTAATAATAATAATAACTTTATTGACACAAAAAAGTAAGTACATTTCAATAATTTGAAGCCTCTGCTCCCTAAGGTACTAGTTTCTAAGTATATAAAGTTTTTAATATGTAACAAGTACTAATGACAAGCGGTTTTTGAATTCTTTTCGTCTATATTTCAAGTCACGTTCCGTCACGTCACGGCAATACTGGGGTGGCAGCAAAAACTAAGCACTGGTGGTAGATTAACGTAACCCATTGTCTAACTCACTCGTATTCTTGTTACAGTTTTCGCAAAAATATTATGTTAAAATTATATTTAGTCATAAAATTTAATTTAATCTACAAGGTATTTCGCGATATTCGGACAAACAAACACCAGTTTACTAATAATGTAATACTATCTATTTTCTATATACAATATATTTTCACATATTGCCGTATCGACAAGGTCTTCAATTATATTTAAATTTTAATTAACAATACTGATTCACTTCTCGCTCGTCGCTCGTCAACCTATTATTATCCCACTGCTGGGCACGGGTCTTCTCTCAGATTGAGAGAGTTTAGGCCATAGTCCACCGCGTAGGCTAAGGGCGAATTTGTGGACAACGTTTACTTAGGTACACTCATCTCATCTTTTTTTTTTTTGTTTTCGCCGTGGGAGCGACGCAGGGTTATGTGGGATTTTTACCGCACTAAAACCCCCCCGATGGCCGTCCTCGGCGCTGAAAAGGTGGACTCCGGGATCTCGAAACGACTTCAACCGGAATCCTCCGAGCGCGCTGTCCCATCGGGCTCCTCCCAGATGGGCGGCTGGGCCCACCGCTCCGTCTAGTCTTTACGACAGTATGCGAACACTCATCTCATCTAACAATTCTCATATCATGTAAACTTTCCTTTGTAACTTTTTCAAAACAAATTACAGCGATAGTTTCCCAATGTCCATTACCAATTGTTTTTTTACAACCCAGTAATTTAGGGAGTAATAAAATTTGGACTAAAAATGTTTGTGCAGGTGTAAATTCGCAAAGCATTTTTTAAATAGCGTAAAAACGTCCGTGGCAGTGAATGGCATCCAATACATTGCGGAGGGGTAAAATGTAGCAATTTTCATCAATGCGTTCTAAATGTCACACCAAATTCGGCGGCGCGCCATCCGGATAGGTATTCCATAATTTCCCACGTGGCTCCTCATCGGGTTTGGAATCCATTTGTTTTTTTTATTTTATTTGAAATTCTGTTATTTTTAACTTTGTATATGTATATAAAGTACGTAACGTCAGTAACAATATTATAACAGTTTAAAAATATACGTGGAATTATAATTTTGGTGGTGTTAGAACCTGTTTGACTCCGGAGACGCTAAAGTCACACCTGTTTCTGCATATTAAAAATAGATTTAAGCGCTTTGTTTTGATCAAAAGGTCTTGGTAAGGGAGACACACTTGTTCAAACTTAATCCTCAGAAGTGGCAATACATCGGTGAGCAACCGCAGGTAAGTCTTTTGTTTTATGAGGTTGATTACGGATGCCCATGGTTTGTAGTGGCCACTTGCTGTCAGGTGGACTATGGTTCCTTGCTACTTCAATATTAAATAGAGAAATAAAAATAATTTCAAGGTTGTAGAACCAGTGTAGTTCGACCGAGGAAGTACCACCGCTACACCTGTTTCGTGAAGCATTTTTTGTATTTCGATGGAAGGGTGTGGTTGCACGTACACTTTCACATGAGGCGACTGATTACAGATGTCCATGGGCGGCAGTGACCACTTACCATCATGTGAAATGCATGCTTGTTTGCTACTTCAGTCAGATAAAACAAATGAATATAATAATATAATTAATTGAGAAGACATTTGGGTTCCAACTATTGGCCAAAAAATATACATTGTATGAACTTTTGCAGTTGGGGAAAAATGGCGCGTTAAGGAAAAGTTGTGAGCGTAAATTTTTACAATGCGCGACACCGTCACGCATAACCGATACCCTGAATTTAGCTATAGTCAAAATTTTAGTTTAACGATGCGCGCACACACACTCACGAAAATCCGACACCTTGAAGTTAGCTATAATCAACATTTTTATTCAATTGTTGCCGTCATGTTTTCTACTAACGTAGAATAAGTCAACAGATATTAAAAAAATATATATCTTGTTACGCCAAGTATATCTTCTAACGCGTGTACCTATATATGTACAGAAACACTTTATTTTTTAATATTATTGAAAACCAATTTACATCAACTTTATCTTAACCCTAGAAGTAACAACCGACCATGTGTGCTATCTCATAGGTCATGGTCACTGCCGTCTGTGGACATATATAACCAAATTGTATCAAATCCGAATTGGAGCCCAATTTTCAGTATTCACTATTCTTAATGGGTCATAGTCCTATGTATAGCAGGTTCTCTTCTTAAGGTTCAAGTTAAAATACAATAGCATTTTATAATACGACTATATAATAGAAAAGGTCAAAATACAAAGGGCTTTAACACTTTTACTATTTATTAAAGATCAATTCACCCTTCAGGCTATAAAAGTTAAACAACAATTTATTTGCAAAGAAAAAACGTAAGAAAACATTCGGCTCTAAATCTACATCAAAGAACTAGTTGCCGAGTCAATTCCAGGGCACGCGTAGACATACAATTTGCATTTTTATTAAAGTGTTTAAAGAAACAATGGGTACGTAATAGTGATGTTCTAAACCAAAATAGCAATAGTGATGTGCTGACTAACCATTTATAAGAATGCCTAAATTAATATGGCAATATTCATGCTGTTTTAGTATCTAGTTTTGAACAACACTTGATGATATTAATGTGGTAGAACTAGTAAGGTTCGACCAAAGTAGAACGTCACGTCATATTTTTATTTATTGATTTATATTTGGGAAACATACAATAATTGTCATTTATTTTGTCTAATAATAGAAACTAAGCCTCTTAATCCCTCGATTGAGAGGTAAAATGAACCTCGGACGGGGGCCGAGATTCGAATTCCAGTAAATTTTAGGGAAAGACAATATAATAATAAGAAAATTAGTGCTATCTACGAAATGCATCAACTCATGCAATAAATAGGGTACATCATAAAGAGTCCAACATGTCTGAGACTAGGTGTATTAAAGAAAGAACAACAAAAAGATGTACCTAGTCAACCAATTCACAATTTTTCCAACGCGTTAGACTATGGCATATATCCCTTTTACTTTAAGAAGAGACATGTGCCCAGCAATGGGATTGTATTGGTAGACGATGACGACACTTTTTGTATATTATAAAGTAATAAACAACCATACAACCAGATCAACTGCAGATATGATTAGAATCTCGCCCAAGATTGCACATGTATTGCAATTCCTGACGACTAAGCACCTATTTCTAGCGTGAAGCATTTCTTGCGTTTCGATCGAATTGTGTGGTTGCCGGCCCACTTTAAGGCGACCACCATAGCTCTCGGGAGTAGCAAGGCAACGATTGACTTCAGATGGAACCCATATTCTGTATGAAGTTGATTATAGATGTCCATGGGCGGCAGTGACCACTTACCATCAGGTGAACTGCATGCTTGTTTGCTACTTCAGTCCGATACAAAAAAAAGGCAAGTAAGGCGCTCCTATGGCGTGTGACCTTCAACAGAGAACACTACAGCGCATACTACTACTGTTATTAGACAGAAAAAAGTTGGTGCTACCCGAACCAAACAGCAAATGATAGAACCATTTTTACATATATTTTCTATTAAATAAAACCTAAATATTGTCCACGAGAATACAACGTAAAGCATCCCTAATGCAAACAGAACCCATCTGGGAATTTCTGTGAATTTTACGGCTTCGCTGCATTCCGGCACGTAACGCTATCCTGTCTGCCTGATGTTTAATTTACAAGTACCTGTTTCTATCCCGATCTAAGAATGTTTTATTTAAGCTATTTTCTTATTTATCTCTTGAGTTTGTTTCGTAATCTTTATTTCGACCAATATATGTTCTTCATCTTTAAGCCAACTTGATCATATTGGCAGAGCCTCTAAGAAAATCTATTGCAACTGGCAATTTATAAATATCCTTGTAGATGATGGAATAACGACAAAACTACAAAAAAATACACATATCATAAAAAAGACATTTAATTTAATTCTAAGCAAAGCCTAAAAATTTAAAATGCTGCATCCCCCTTATCGAAAAACTTTTCTATCGTTATTTTAATTATTTTGGGGCCATTTTTGGCAAGTAAATTCCTCCAAAACGAAAATCCTGAATCCGTCTGTATTATTCTGGACTCCGAATTTCGCTTTGTTTTAATTAATATACAGTTTATTAGTAAGTGATTGTAATATTTCTTGTAAAGAAACACTTAGTACCCTTTACATTGAAAAGGAAATAGATATGCGACGGATCCGCAGTGATAATTTAAATTACATTATGTCATATAATTATTATATTACAATCTTCACAATCACCACCCTATAACATTCCACCGTTGGATAGTGTCCTCTCCTAAGGCACGTCACGGAGCGCGATCATTATACTTGTTGTAAAATTTATTTATATTAAATGGGTGCTTATGGACACCTCATTTGAAATTTTGGTATAATAAAACACCATTTTCTGGGGGCACGGAAGTTCCTCCGCTAAGTCGAGCAAAAAAGCGGCACGGCCGTACCTTAAAAAGATTTCACGTAGAGTCCCTGTAAAGATACAAGCAAGTATACCCCTAGATACTAACCCGAACTTTCGCCAGACATCTTACAAATGAAGAATCAAATCTACATACTCCACCTGACTGCAAAACAGATTAAAAAAATAGATTTAACCATTCAAATAAAACGTACCAGCCAACCTCCAGTGCACTCAAACATAAGGGATGGTTGACGGAGAAAGTAACAATAAATATCTCATACAATTCACGAAATTTTAAAAATCAAAATCTGAACCTTAATGTAATGTAAATATGAAACGTGAAACGTGCCTTCGTGAGGTAAAATATCTAGACATACAGAGTAAGAAATAATGTGTCTGTTTCATCTCAGGATGGCGTGTTGTTTAATCAAATTTCAACCTTCATGTTATGTCATACAGGTAACGTGACGTATCTTTGTATGTATAATATCTAAAGACTTTTGAGGGTTGCCAACATTTCGAAATTCTAAAGATTTTAAATTTTAAGATACTGTACAATAAAAAAATAGTTTTTATAAAAAAATGCTTATTAAAAAAAATTGGTACGTAATGGCTTTTTTATTTTTCACAAATTATCGAATTTTTTTGGTACAAGAAAGTTATATAAATAATTGCATTCAACACAATATTACAAAATTGACTTGTTCTTTTCAAAAAACATATTATTATTAAATTAGCCATTTTTCAATATTCCTCTGTTACAAAAGTACGTAATAATATTATAATAAAATAACATGCAATTATATTGCTCGTAAAATACGTGAAAAAATAACTCACAACCAGTTTGTAATTTTTGTGAGTTGACTGCGGCGCATTCCATCCTAATCCTCAGGGTGGTAGTGCATCTATAGTTGACTTCCAGTAGTCATATCTTAAGTCCGGTTGGCCCCTTATGCACATGTGCAGCAGGTTTTCAGCCATCAGATATATTGGATGCGTTAGTCAATTTTTAAACTAGTAAAAAAAATAAACAGAGATTATTTTCGTTCAGTTGGCAACCCTAGGCTGCCCGTAACATTCGAGTGTCATCGTGCACTCTTTTCGGCTAAGGCGGGATTCAAAGGCACCTCTCATCTTAATATCCCTGTTTTAGTCTTATTTCACGTGACATTAGCGGGTCCTTCAACTGAAGGGACTATTCTGAAAATCGCAAATTCAACTGGTTTATAAATGACATTTGATTTACTTAGGATGTATTGATTGTACTTAGGTACATGTACTTAGGATTGTAATGATTTATTTTAGATTTTTAATTCGTATCGTAATTTTCATCTGTATTAAAATTTATGAAATCAATAATTATCTATTTATAATATGTGATTAAATCACATTTCGTCATTTTTTGTATATTTATGCAGTGCCAGTATTATAAGTTTTTAATATATGATTTTAGACTAACATTATTGCGGAATTGACACATTTTAATACTTAACGGGTACTTACGATATGCGTTTTTTTTAATTATTTTCGAACTGGGTCGAATTATCGGTAAAAAAGAATTCGAGTATTAAAATTATTAATTTTCATTTCTAATATTTTAGACAAGAAAAAAATTAAAAATTGACATTATTTGGAACTTTTCTACTTAATTTAAATCATTGAAATCACTCTCCACGTACATTTTACAATCTATTTGTATCCAATATATTATCACTAAACTCTTTCTTCTCTAGCAGTAAAACCAAAAATAATAGAAATAACTAAAAGTCCAGAATAACGACAGCGATTTTCGTAAGGAGTCGTCAGTTAGTAACGCGATACATTATACGTTGCATCCTTAAGACCTATACGCACCATCCAAGGAATATGGAGAACGAAATAAAAATGCTTTAGAAATTACAAATAGTAGATAGGTGATGTATTTTTACCTTGTATTGTTAAATTTTTGATTTAATTAGAAATTTCAATGATAATTCTGTATATACATAAAAATAGAATTGTTGTAATTTCATTGACATGTCATTCATATGAAAATCACATCATACATTTTAAAATTGCCATACATATTTTTTATTTTTTTTAACTGCTACGAAATTTATATAAGTACAAACTTCAAAGCTGAAAAAAAAAATTAAAGAAAATGATACTTTATTTGGAATAAATAAAATAGTGTTGTCTTCTATTATCTATTGTCTTATTACTAAATGCTGGATTTTTTTCTTGACCAGACTTAAAACTAAATTAAACTTACATTACCGTATTGAGATGTGATGTTTATGCATTTATCAATGTAAGCACACATTAGCACCGCAGCACCTACACAATAGCACCTACAAGAGTAACTTTATTGTAGTTGTATTACTGTTAAAAACCTAACTTTATTATTTAGTGGATAGTGTACAAGAGTCTTTAGTCACGTACGTTGCCCATCAAATACAATGCAGTCTCACTGCACAAAATTGTAATGCGAGCTTTACTTTATCTTTTTATACGGCAGAAAATTATGACGAGTTTCCACTGAAAATTCTTTTTATTCTTGCAAACGTCACATCTTTGGAGACTATTTGTTCTTAGTTTTGGGGGTCCTTTTGTCCTGTAACTACGTTTCGGGTCTTTATCCTCGTATGGAAGGTGGATTTTTGTTTTTTGATTTTAACTTTTCGGTCTTTTTTATATGTTACGAGTCGACGACATTTGGTATAGAATTTGTTTTTTATGTTTCATATCACATTCTACATCTATTTGGGTAACAAGTGTGAATATTTGAATTTTATTATAACATGTCATCTCTTTCTTTGACTCGC
Source organism: Spicauda simplicius (assembly GCA_949699795.1). Taxonomy (NCBI): domain Eukaryota; kingdom Metazoa; phylum Arthropoda; class Insecta; order Lepidoptera; family Hesperiidae; genus Spicauda; species Spicauda simplicius. The sequence goes on from OX453062.1 coordinate 16,910,943, forward strand.
CATCACTAAAGGTGCTTGATTGTGTGCCTTTAATATAAATAATATCAGTGACTTAATGTATATATTTTTATTTATTTTTTATTCGATTGAAGTTGTGTACGAGATTTAGTACAAACTAGTCACCAGTCGCAATGGTCGAAATTCGACCGTAATTTACATTAAAAAACTAAACTTCATATAGTCCAATTGTAATAATTTTCAAGTTATTTTTAACGCACGTTAAAGGTAAAAAGAGGTCTAATTAGCTAAGCTGCATTTAAAAGCAATAGCGGGTATTTTGACAAAGACATCTGCCATTTTGGACGTTATATGTTTTCACAGTAAGACATTGAATGCTCTATTTCGTTTATTATGTATGTGTTTGTGTCAAATGCAAGGTAGTGTGTGTAATGTGTTTCTAATTGATTTTATGTATGGCTTATGCATTTTTTTTTAAATATTAGCATTCCGTAATCCTTCTCTACATCAACTATAACCGTGCGTAATTTCATACTCCTCCGTCTGCGGCAATTATCTTAAAACGAATCGAAAGTTTTTGCTTCAAATATTAATAGATGATGGTATGTGGACAATGCCGGTCACGAAAATTTGTAATTAACGTGTATCTAAAGTTAATATCAGATGCGTTGCTACGTCTAAGGGCTAAAATAGCCGCCTTATCTTAAAATTAGCCAGTAACCACATTTTTTCTCACACTTAGGTACTTCCAGCGAAACGCAGTCGAACCATACTCCTTCTACTACCCTTTACAACAATATAGTTAATATACACTTAATACGATAAAAAATATTATATATTATAAATCACTACGTGACGCTAATTCGAGCATGCGTAAGGTTAGGTGGTAGGTAGTGATCAAGAGTCAAAGTATCTGAAAAGGTTTAACGACTGCCATAAAATAATAACAATTATGAGAAACGGCTTAATTTCCTTCAAAGCGTTAAACTTGGCCCTACCGTAACTACAAGTACAATGAAATTTTAATGGTAGGCGCGTCATAACCGAATACTAAATCCTTTAATTTGTTAATTACAATAGAGACAATAACCCTTTCAACTGGAATAACACACTAAAACCGTCTGTCAATCCTGATGTTTGTCCAAAAGTTTAACATATAATGGATTCAGTACTAACTGTTTATTAATATTGTAAACACACTAATCTGGTTACTTAGGTAACGCTGAATACACAAACCAAACCCTTTGTACTATTGTCTGACGCCCAACGAAAAGAGAGTTGCGAGTTATGAACGATTAGTGAAATAACTTTTGGCTATAATTCATACACATGAATGGAATATGTTTAAGAATATTTAAACATATAAAATTATATTAATATAAAATGTTATTTATATGTTTTGCACGTTATATATGGTCTATTAAATTTACATAGTCTGCATGATTTATCATCTGTGTTTATTAGCTATATGTAGTCTATGCCTTTTCATTCTCTCTTGCTCACCGGCCATTGTGCGTATAACTTGTCGTTGTAACTAAATAAATACAGTCCATTAAAATTACACAAGCATTTTTATTAAACAGAATAGATTTAAAAAAAAAAGATTTTTAAATTCTTGATTGAACTTAAAATTTATTCTGTCCGAAATACGTGGTGTTTATTAATTACATCATTTCCATTTATGTCATGAGTTGTATTTTCACATTTAATTTCGTAAGTTTAATTAAGAACAAACTGCAACATTAAACGCTCTCTTTTTTATAATATTTTTAGCGAGGTACATAATCTTTTTTTTGAGAGTTTTGAATTTAATATGCATATTGCCTGAAATGAGACAAGTACCTAATTCGCATTCAATTCAAATAGTTAGGAGGTAGTATTTGGTTTTGGTTTGAATTAATAGAAATGTAAATTTTGGTCTTGTTGTCCTATTGTTTCGTACACGGTCTTCGAATCAGCGTTTTCATACTTAAACTCCAAAAGTCTCAGCGCAAAGTGACAAGTACCGACTATTGACGCGTTTATATTTTGAACCGATGACTACAATAACTTTATATATATTTTCTAAAAGTTAAATATTCTTTGCCGGGCTAATACTTTGACTGACTAATCCTCTTGTTGTGTGGTTTTGACCAAGAAGAAGAGATAATGCTTACCGTTGAAATTATCTGTTTTATATTAATATTTATGTATAAATATTATCGTTTTTCCTATTATTAGCAACGTTCGAAACGTTATGACTATTGTCCTAATTTTTAAAAGTCTATGAAATGTTTACTCAATTTTCTATATAAATGAGACGCTAATACTTAGGGAAATTATTTTATTCGGAATATTTATTGCATTTACTAAATAAATATATTACGTAGAGAAATAATCGTATACGATGTATATGACGAACAACTTCAGTATAATAAACAAAATATTATACAAGAAAAAATTATAAATGTTCACATTCCAATGGCAAGGAGACAATTTGTAAGCTATTGCAATATATATTTTCTTCACTAGATGGAGCCAGTATCACAACTTTGGCATCATTATAACAGATACCAATCTGTAGTGCCACTGTAGTGCAATATTGAATACGATTCCAACGTTCCTGTTGCCAGTTTACAGCATTACTCTCTGAAATTTAGTAATCTTTTGATGAAATATAATTTTCGAAACGAGTATTTTTTTGTATCTGACTGAAGTAGCAAACGAGCATGCAGTCTACCTGATGGTTAGTGATCACCGCCGCTCATGGACGCCGAGGTCTACTATGATGGTCGCCTCATATAAAAGTGTGCCGCCAACCACACCCTGCCATCGAAACGCAAGAAATGCTTCACGCTGGAAATAGGTGTGGCGATGGTACTTTCCCGCTCGAACTACACTGTCTCCTTGTTTCGTATTTAGCTATATAATATACTTTTTTAATTGAAATAGGAAACAGGCATGCAGTCCACCTGTTGGTAAGTGGTCACTGCCGCCCATGGACATTTGTAAGCAACTTCATATAGAATATAGATTTATCTAAAGTCAATCACAAATGCGTTGCTACTCCCGAGCACTAGGATGGTCGCCTCATATAAAGTGTGATGGTAAGTGGTCATTGCTATGGACACTTGAAAGCTTCATATGTAACAGGAATTCTACCTAAGGTCAATGACAGACGCGTTACTACTTCAGAGGACTAAAATGGTTACCACATATGAAAGAGCGCAATCTCACCTTTCCACCGTATTCCAACGTATTTCAAGAATTGTTTCACGTTACAAATAGGTGCAACGGTGGTACCTCTCCGGGAAACTAGACTAGTTCTATCGCCTTGAAAATACATATAAAAAGTGTTACTAACGGTTATAGAATACAGGTATAACTTTACGACACAAGTGCAATAATCTTGCAGTTTCCTTCCTAGATGTGACGGCTAGGATATGACATGGAGGTCCTGTATTAGCGACCAATCGAGCTGATGAGCCACTTGAAGTGAGAACAATAATAGCGCTAGCGTCACTTTTCCTTGCTGCTAAACACGCTGCTATAGCCATAGATTTTGGTGGTAATGCTGGTATTTTTGTCTGGAAAACAAAGTTTGTTAATTTTAACTCTTTAGGTCAGGCTCCTAAACCGATTATTGTCGCAATACCAACGTTGGTCGATTTGCCGCCATATTTTCACATGAGGTGACCATCGTAGTCCTCGGGAGTAGCAACGCATCTATGATTGACTTTAGGAGGTTCTGTATGAAGTTGATTATAGATGTCCATGGGCGGCAGTGACCACTTACTATCAGGTAGACTGCATGCTCGTTTGCTACTTTAGTCAGATAAATAAAAAAATACAGCCATCAACAGTCAACAATGCCTAAGTTGAATAAGAGTCATAACTACATACTGCATTCCAAACTTTCTTTTATATATCTAGGTTTCTTATGTCATTATTTATTTAAAGTAAACTAACGGTAACCAGTAAAATAACAGTAACGGTAAAAATATAATATCTATTTATCTTGATTGAGGTGCAAATGCTTACGTGTGAACTTAGTTCATAAAATTCTTTATCGTCGTTCTTAGTATTTTCTAAAACATCTATCGCTATAACTAGTGACTTAATAACTCCTCTTTTTATCTCTCCTTTTACATTTTTATTATTGTCTAGTAGCAAAACTGCATCAAATTTATCTTTAGCTATTTTTTTAGCTACACTAAAAAACTTTCTGCCATCGGCTGCGGAGGCTTCGTAACCAGCTATTAAGCCTTCTGTTACATAAACAACTGGTTTACAGGCCTGAAATAATATTGAAATATTAACTTAATATACGGTACAAAAACATTTATTATTTCTAACATTTTTCTTACCTGTTTACATAAATTTATTTTACAACAGTTTTCCTCTACCGTATTGCTATCATCTACTACAATGCCATCTGAAAACTATAATGAGTACCGATTTAACTTATTTCTTTATTTCTTGATTGCTGCACTTTCATAAAATACAAAGAAGAGATTCTGAGTGATTACCTTAATTATCTGATTTAAATCAATCAGATTTAACGTTTTGATCCAAGGTATAATAGAAATTACTTTTTTATTCCTGTAATGCTTTTTAAATTCTATTAAGTCTTCTAAGTTTCTTACATCCTTTAATATTATGAAGTCAATCTTAAAATACAAGGTTGGATATATTTATTTTTGCATATATTATTTTCAAATTCAACTTAACTATAAAATGCCATTTTAGGCATCGTTATATAAAAACCCAAGATACACATTCAGCATCTCAAAACTGTCCGGTGAAAAAGAGCGCTCAATTCCAAAACTGCGCGCTCATTTCAAGTAATAAAATTTTATTGCCTTTTGCTTAAAAGTTATAAATACAACTATAGACGTAAGGTTATATTGCAAAAATATATGGTCGTTATGACCATCTATAAATAACTACGTAGATTTGACGATAGTTTTAGGTGTCATTTTTGTTTGAGACTGTGTATCTAGTGTATTTCTATATCGATGCATTTTAGATTTTTATTCATTACTTACTCTATCATCAATATCAATAAGTTCTGTAACTGTCATAATAACAGATAATCCTATAGGTCTGTGGTATTTTTCTGGATACATTTCATGTAAGCTCTCTGATACGGTGATCACTTCTTTCATCTTTTGAAATACGTCCTCTCCATATAAGGTTCGATCCACATTGAATATATTTACTCCAGATGTTGTAAGGAACTTAATATCATGAGCATCATAGTTTCCGTCATCTGAGAATGTTTAATTCAAGTAAACGATAACAAAAGTAACTAAAATATATTTTTAGTCACTGAACATACTCATTACGAGTGTGTTAATACTCTGTATTTATATAATTTAGTCTGCATAGTACCTACCTTTTTTCGTGCATTTTTTTTTGTAAATATAAGTTAGTTCTCTAATATAAATGTTATTTGCATTTTATTCCTTACATTTTATAGTTATCGTAACTTTTTATGAGTTTAATATAAATAAATACTTTTTATTGCCTCAACGCATATAAAGTAAGTCTGCAAAATCACTTAAACGTTTCTTAATTAAAGAAAAAACAAAGTAAATAATTACAACTGGCTATAAATACTGGTAGTAAGCAGATCCAATGAAGCTTCAGACGGGAATTCCTTAGAGTCATTAATTTTATTCTTCGTTAGGGAGAAACGGGACGCCTCATGCTTGAGAATAATGTATTGAGGCATTAAACTCATCCATTATATCTGCACTTGAGTTGAAATTTAATGCATGAAAAATTTAAGCGTTACTGGATTCACTTTTGATATAAATTACTGATTTTAAACTTGAAAATAATTGGATAATTTCAACTTTGATTGTCGTCTAAACCCAAACTCAATTATTGTAAAAGCATTGACCATGGAAAGAAAGCCAATCGGACAAGCACCAGACGAAATATTAAAGCGTATTTTTTTCTACATTCGCATTTTTTATCTTAAAATAAACTTTAAAATTGATTTATACAAGATATTTTAGACGGCAAATAGCTACGTCGTCTTCGGAAATAAGTAAATAATAACTTCCTTTGGGAAGTCGGTAGGAAATTTGAAAGTACTTAAGAACATTTTCTTGCAAACGTGTAGTTTTAATGTTGATTACCTTTTTGATATTTTTATTGACGGATTTAATATTTTACTATTCTATGATATGAGGGTAAAAGAACATTACTAGAAAAAATACAAGGATCGTGTACAACCTATAGGAAAATAAACCAAATTAATTAAAATGGATGTGACCCAAAATCTGGAAATATATTATGCAACCGTGAGTAAAAAATCACATGATATAAAAAGGAACTGACCTAAATTGTACATAATACTCGTAGTCTGAAATATTCTGTCTTTTGAATACTCCAATGACGTGTCATAATAGGTAAACTGGAAGAACACATAAACTCATGTCAGTACCAAGTACCAGTATTCCAAGAATAGTTTCACGTTCGAAATAGGTGCAACGTACCACCTCTCCAGTTGAAGTACACTAATTCACCACCTTAAAAATACCTATAAAAAGTGTTACTAACGGTTATAGAATACAGGTATAACTTTACGACACATATGCAATAGTCTTGCAGTTTCCTTCCTAGATGTGACGGCTAGGATACGACATGGAGGTGCTGTTTTATATAGTACCTGCATCGTAATCGTTTAATACAGTGTATCAAACGATTACGCAGGTACGATGTAAGTAGGTACTTCTCATTAACTATTAGTAATTAGCAATTAAGCAGTGATAGCCCATATATAGTTAAAACTTACCCAGTCGAAACAATCGGGAGATCCGAGGTTCAAACCCAGGCACGCAACACGAAATTATCACTGCTTTTCTTGCCCTCTCAATCGGGAGGTCCGAGGTTCAAACCCAGGCATGCACCACTGGTTTATGTGCGTATTAGAAATTAATTATCACTGCTTTTCATAAATATTACCAAAATGTAATCATCGATTACTTAAATGTACTTTTCGTAATTCTGGAATATAAAAGTACATCTAAATAATAATTTACTACAGGGTGTTTTAAGAAGGGAATAAAAGAGTCTAAAATAGTGTTTGAGTGAGACAACTATATATTTTACGGCTTTTTTAGAAAATAAATATATACGAGTATAACGATACTCGTAATACTCGTATATCTATTTTTTCTCGAGCAATCATAAGAATCCTTTTATTGTTGTCAGGGGGGAAACCTTCAAAGGTACCGACGCCGTGGGAGCGACGCAGCATTATGTGGGATTTTTACCACACTAAAACCCCCCGTGATGATCGTCCTCGGCGCTATAAAGAGGATTCCGGGAACTCGGAACGACCGCAACCGGAACCCTCCGAGTTCGTTGCCCCATCGGGCTCTTCCCAGGTGGGCGGCTGGGCCCATCGCTCCGTCTAGTCTTTACGGCAGTATGCGACCACATATACCGCCGTCCTTCCCGGGATCACCTGACTGAACGGTTCGAGCTCCCACTCTAGCCGCCCGCATTCCCGGAAGCCCCTTTTAGTCGCCTCTTACGACAGGCAGGGGACGCCGTAGCCCTATTCTGGTCCCGGAACTACAGGATGCCGTTACTGGCGGCCGAATCAAGAATCCTACGAGATTCCTGTGATTTCATTTTAATATCAAAAACAACTGATGTCATTCTACCATCGAAACTCGGTCAGGTAAAACCGCAACATTTTATGAGTTAAAACGCAGCCACATCTATCGTATAGGGAAGAGCACTTCAATTTATGTGCGTAATTAAGTGGAGTTTGCGTTGGAGCCCGCCGCTCGGCACTTTCCAGCGGTAAATGAAATTTACGTACGCCTCCACCTTTCGAACGTACCTTAAGTTTTTGGGCCAAGTTTGAGACGGTCAGCGGTGTAGCGTCAAAAATCCAACGAAGAAAATAGTAATCATATCGGTCGAACATGTTTCCTGTTACGCATAAATTGACATTTTTTTGTTTCCTATGGGGTACAACCCATTATTATCGTACTGCTGGGCACGGGTGTTCTCTCCGAATGAGAGAGTTGTAGGTCATAGTCCACCGCACTGACCAAGTGTGAATTAGTGGTCTCACGCGGATGCAAGCACGCGTGATAAAAACGTCCAACGCACTGAGCTGATATGTACCGAATAACTTATGCTTTAATTTTAGGGTCACGATTGATTTTGTATATATATCCGTGTCAGTATAAATATTTCTATTCACATTGATTGAAATATTGTTGAAAAGAATAAAGGTTTTTAACACAGACCATTTGAAATCAATTGGTAATTACTACTTTCTGCTTTCAGAAACGTACTTCTTATTGAAATTAAAGATATTACGTAAGAATATGTATTTTCGTAATAGCTGAAATTATTTATGTTTTCTTTACTAATTACGTATGTTTATGGCAATAGACAGTGAATATCTAAAGTCCTATTAACCTTTGTTACGTTACTTTGTTCAAAGTGGTGAACAAAGTAATAAATTCATTTATCGACACTTCAATTTGTTTATCTTAGTGAACACTAAGCGGTTCCGACGACATTTTTACAACTAACGCTGATTTAAAAATGTCACCGCCTACCGCTTGTCCCTAAAACCGCAATGGAAGGCTTTTAGTCTCGAAACGTAAGAGAAAAGGGTGGCCAAGACGCTGACTGCGCTCAATTACATTAATAATCTTTAGTTCACCAAAAAACGGTAATACTGTCTCCAGACGCAGAGCTAAATCTGTTTCCAGTAAGACGTTAACATAAAAGCCACTTAAGAATAGATAGATTCATGAGATACTTTTAACTATTCATTTACTTTAAGATTGCTTAATATATTTGAACACTTTCAATTTAGCCTTCTTATTGTTAACATATATGTCGCCTATTTTGTAGGTATATCGTAGAATCCTAAATATCGGATTAGTTCTTTTTTCGCGTTCCATCCCCTAAATAGCAAGTAGGTACACGAATACAAATACACAAAACCTTTTTAAAAAATCAATTGAAGGAACACGTATGACCACATATTGCTTCGAGTATAATGTGGTGCTGCTATAAATGGAATCCAAAACAAAAAACCGCCTACCTCCCTTAAGTAGGTAGTTAATCTACTTGAGGCCAAGGGCTAAGATGGACTTTTTTGGCAAATCGCTAAGATTAAAAATTACTACGCGTCTCAGATTCTTATTCAACATTTTACATACCATTTATATGCTCAATATACCTAACATTCAAATAAAAAAAAATATAGTTCAGTTACCTTAGTGTGAACTTATTACGTTTCTTTAAAACAATCATTGTGTATGTTTTAACTTAATAGATTTCAATGTACATTACGCGTTTACGTTTTGGAATCAACCATACTATGCAATGCAATTTGCAATGAACTACAAAAAATATACAATAATAGACTCATACTTAGGGCTCGGCATCAGATAAAAACGGTGATGCGTTGAAGCTTGTTGTAATTTGTCAACCATAGAGGCTCGTTTTTTCGCTTATATTTTATTAGTGAGATGACAGATAGGTTTTGGGTTAATCGTTTGATCTGAAGGGTCATCGTCTGTCCTCTCAACTCGATCACTCAGGATGACATAAAAGGCTTGGGCCAAGAACGTTTTTGTGACGTTTGATAACGAAGAATGGATGACATTATTAATACAATATTATTTATTTATTTGTTGCATAATATACACATGAATTTACAAAAATGTGATGCCCTGGTAGAGCGTTGCAAAGCTAGAGGAAACAATAAATATTAAAAGTAATCCAAATACATTAACGATACAATAAAATTGATCAGTTGGTATTATATTATTATCACTATATTAATTATGTGAACGCTTAAACTCTTTATACACTCATAGTCCGATACCGACATTTTCTCCTGTATTGTGGGTACCGTGGACACACCCAGGCTCAGAACGGAAATCTTATTTCAACATTCAGATATTTGTCCGTCCGGAGATCAAATCCGGACCCCACTGCGTGTCAAACCGATGAGATGAACGCTCCGCCACGTGAGTCATCAATTTGATTTATCGTTATGGTATTAAAAAAATTAACAGATATAACTGTATATTACAAAGAAAGGCACGCCAAAAGTCCAAAACATCTTGTATTATGGATAAAACTCGGATTTTTCATATAATGTTCTCTCTCATACTTAACCCAACTACTGAATAGCCCACGGATATTTAATTACTCTACTTCCATTGCCTTTTACGCGCGTTTACTTGTTTGGCGGCAAAAATGGGTCGGTTAGCGAATGAGTAGTTTATTTAACAGGTCTAAAGAAGAAAGACAAAAAGCACAAAGTGTTCTTCAATGACAAAGTGCCTTTTGGTCAAATACACACACACTTAGCCTTCATCTCAATGATTTGTTAATTACGCTGAACGTACCTACATTAATGCATAGTAGAGCAATGTGGTAAAATTTACTTTTTACCTTCTCAAATCCTAAAAGATGCATAGTCAGTAAAGAAATATAAAATAATTTACCTCCGGCGTTGTGGGTTACCATACCCATCAACCCATTATTGGCCCACAGCTGGGCACGGGTCTTCTCTCTGAATGAGAGAGTTAGGCCATAGTCCACCGTGCTGGCCAAGTGCGAATTGGTGGACTTCACACACCTTCGAGAACTTTTTTTTTAAAGAACTCTCGGGTGTGTAGGTTTCCTCACGATGTTTTCCTTCACCGAAAAGCAGTGATAATTAATGTATAATACGCACATAAATCAGTGGTGCGTGCCTGGGTTTGAACCTCGGACCTCCCGATCGAGAGGGCAAATTTCAACCATTAGGCTATCACTGCTCTAGTTGTGTTACCATACAATCTAGCCAAAATCCAATGTCAATATCACTGATACAAGGCAAAAAATGTATTTATACGAGTATACATATAATAAATCAAAAACAGATCAGTGACCGTACATTTAAAATATCCATAATAAACAATTAACTTATAATTGTATCTTTAAATCATTATTAGCGCAATATAAACCAATGAAGTTTTCTTAGAGTTTTCGTCTGTTTACTAAAAAAGCGAGTCACGGTGATTCAGCTATAGCAGTCTTTCCTACCGAACGACGCTAATACTTTTCTCTGCTTCAGCTTTCAAGTTATTTAATTACATTCCAAAGTCTCATAAAAGTAATAAAACAAATTAATATCATTATTAACCCTCAGTTATTTGCACCCTAAGCATCGGAAGCAATCCAATCCCCATATCCAATTAACGCACACGAAAGACAAACAGAACGAGACTCATCTCATTATAATTTGTGTTTATGTTTATCCGTAAAGCCATGTGAAATTAATTACCGGGTAAGATGTAATTAACTGGATATGAATAAGTATGAGCAGTGTGAGAGGGATCGCGAATATATTATGAGTCTACCTAGATTTTCTTTATTTTTTTACTTAACAATAGCAATATGTAAAAATCTTTTACTATTTCAATATAATATTGTATAGCATTTACTAATAACGAAAAGTCTCAAAATAATGAAATGAAATGTGTTTATTTTGTAGATGATTATGGGGCATTGACGAATTGTGAGTTACTTTTTTTTTCTCAGACTAACCCCGGATCGAACACGACCGTAATTGAGAAAATCTGTATAGTATGGTTACAACGTACTGAACTTATTAAGAAAACGCTTTCTACACTCATAGCCCCACAGTAGGATTTTCTCCTGTGTCGTGGGTGCCATGGACACACACAAAGACGAATACACAGACACCTAGACCCAGAACATGAATCTAAACTCATCATTCAGATACCTATCTGGCCGGGAATCGAACCCGGGACCCACTGCGTGTCAGACCGTTACAGTAACCGCTGCGCCACGCGGGTCGTCTAATAAATAAGAAATATATTTAAATTATATACATCATAATTATGGGATGATATTAAAAACTTAAATATCGTGTTATATGTAAGATTTTAATAATAAATTAAACATATACTTATTATTGAACATGCGACTATCATCATTACAATTTTTCGTTCATATGATACTACATTTAGTAGGTAGTAGGTAGTTCAAAAGTCTCGATAAGGTAAAAACTTGTGAAGCATTCCAAATTAGTTGTCAGGGTAACAACCAAGATTTATCTGCATTCCAGCAAGCCTCGAATGGCACTATATTTTGATCGAAAATTTCAGTCAGTTAAATGGTATATCAAGTGAATTGCATATTTTTGTGTTACTTCGTAACCCAAGGGCGGCAAACACTATTTTAGAACAACGGACACAATCAAGCACTGCTCGCAACATGAAGGTGTAATTTATTAAGCTGATTACAGCGAAGTCGGTATGTACGAGACCCCATTCAGCTGGCAGACGGGCGATGAATTTTTGAGAGGCCTCAACGTGTGCCGAGACCGGCGACTGGGGCTGAAAGAAATCGGTCCGCAGATAATGAAGCAGACGTGTTTCATCGCGATGTGAGCCCGCTAATGGCGGCTCGTTGACAAATTTTGCGCGTCCTTGTTTAAATTTTAATTAGGTGCGTGATGGTACTCAGAGAATTTAAATTAGATTTATTTTTTTGGTTGTTTATGTTTTTTGTTATGGTGGTAAAAGTTAATTCTATTTTATATTTATTTCGATCATTTTTTTTTCGGAGAGAAATTTAATAATGCCATCTGTAAAACTCGAACTTCACATCAAAGCCAAAAATTATTTAAAACATCGACCTAAATTATGCGTTTACACTACTAATTCATTTCATTGTTATACCAATTGAGCAATTTGTATATTCTTACGCATGTGGTGCAAGCATTGTTGTGTTCTTATTTAAGAAGCTTGATTAGAGAGACTTAGCAGTGATCACTTGATGGTATATTAAGTGAATTGCATGTTTCTATCTCGATTATACAAAGAAGAAAAACAAACACAGTTTTACAACAGTAGCAATCATCCATTGCTCGTATGAAGGTGTAATTACTTATTAAGCTGATTACAGCGAAGTCGGTATGTACGAGACCCCATTCAGCTAGCAGACGGGCGATGAATTTTTGAGAGGCCTCAACGTGTGCCGAGACCGGCGACTGGGGCTGAAAGAAATCGGTCCGCAGATAATGAAGCAGACGTGTTTCATCGCGATGTGAGCCCGCTAATGGCGGCTCGTTGACAAATTTTGCGCGCCCTTGTTTAAATTTTAATTGGGTGCCTTATGGTACTCAGAAAATTTAAATTAGCCTTATTTTTTATTGTTGCTTGTTTTTTTGTTATGGAAAAAGTAAGTTATTTCGCTGATTTATACTTCAATTGAAATATTTATTTGTTTTTCCTTTGAATATATTTGTTTCAACTTGTATCTTTGGATTAACCTTTCCCATTATTTGAGGAATCCTGAAACATAATAAACTACTCTAGTCCAACGCTATTATTAAACGATTCTTAAATTAATTTTAGTCAATTTTAACTGTACGCAATAATTACACATACATGTACGTCAGAAGTGAACTCAAACAAAGACAAACCAACAATTTCTTCCACAGCTATGTAATCTAAACAAAACGTAAGCTACATATTACCACTATAATACAAAGCTGTCATTACCCATAGAGGTGGCGTCAGCGTTTAATACTGCAAAGGAAAGCGGCAGACGTTGTAATGAAGTAAAATATTCATCAGGCGCCGTCTGAGACTGCGCTGCCGAAACATGACCGCTATTCTGTGACAGACTTGCGTTACGTAATATAATTACGCGTATAATTCTGTAATATATTTTACGCGATGAAAGGAGTGTGCACATATTAATTATTAAAACGTTTAATTGTTTAACAGAAGTCTTAACGAATTGTACTTTTTCTATGACGCGAATTTATGCTTCTATTTCTATAGTACTTTCCTGTCATACGCGCTTCTCACGCGCCATATACAAGCGTGTTGCAGGAAATTGCAGCACATTAAGAGATAAAGTGGTTGTGATTATGATTCTCCTTTAGACTTGATAATCGATAATTTAACAAGAACAGCAGCTATTGCTAACTGCTTTCTACACTCATAGCCCCACAGTACGATTTACTCCTGTGTCGTGGATGCCATGGACTCACACAAAGACGAATACATAAACACCCAAGCCTAGAACATGAATCTAAACTTATCATTCAATTACCTGTCTGGCTAGGAATCGAACCCGAGACGCAGGTTACTCAACCTCGAAATGCTGAAGAATTGGTGACAGACAATTTTGATCGTGTTATGCAACCACTGAATGAAATTACGATGCATAGCAGCATTACGACACACGCATTCCTAAAAATTTGTTTTAATTTAGTGTAAATAAAGATTTCTACCATTTTTAATAACTAACCTCATCTTACCAAAAAGTGCTCCGTGACACTATTATTTCACTCGTAGTGCATTTTTCGTAGTTCACTCAAAGCGAGTACTAGAGTGCAAAAATATTTACAGCGATCGTCAACTCCCAGAATAGGGCTGGGGTATCGCTGAATTTTTGAGGGCCGTATGACTGAGTCGACGCTTTTCGGATGACAATCTGCGGCGTCGCACCAAAAAGAGAACTTTAACCTCTTATAATATCGCCCGAGTACGCTCGCGTATCTCGGTTGCTTCCGGCGAGAGATTTTGCTACGTGGACGAGTTTATGCATATACGCGCACGAGACGCTTATGTCAAAGATTAGCGACAATTTTTTGGGCATACAACGGCAACAAATATGTATGTAAGATGGTAAAATTTAAGTGATTTGACCAGGGATTTACCATCGCCACATTTATTTTTAATGTGAAACGGTTCTTCCGTTTCAGAGGAAGGATTTTAATTAATCCTTAAGTTTGTAGTTGAAACCTTAAATTAAGTTGACGGCTAAATTTTATATGAGGGGACCGCCAAAAAAAGAAGAACTAGGAAAAGTTACAAAAAGAAACTATTATACAACATATAAGTAGGTACGGCATTACAATTCAAGGTTTTAGAAAACATATTGCAATATATTCTCATAATTATAAAACTAAATTGCATCACGATACAATTCTCTTTTAATTCCGCAGTTTTCCAGACTCACATACTGATACAAAAACACAGTGCTACATACTGTCTTTTCACATGACAACTCGAGGTCAACGTCCGGCGAGCGTCTTAAGATTTTTAAAGCGGACATACTCGTCCTGGAAGTATTCGTATGCAAACGTAGAAAACAGGCTCTTTGCAGAGCTTGAGAGGCCTTCAGGATATTTTTTCCCCATTTCATGCCTTCAACGTTTTTTAGCTCACATTTATATCGCCCTTAACAAGCGTGCAAGGATTTTTGAATAAAATCCAGCATTCATGAGGATTTGAGATATCTCGTTGCATGGAATTTGTGTACTATTTACTGCTTGCAGTGTAAGATTAACTAAGTCTTATGTAAAGCGTTTGCTAATGACCTCTATTTTGACAACGTGAACTATGGATGGGTACGATTTAGTTCCTGTTTAACTTTTTTTACGATAGGTTTAGGATAGGTACGATTAAGTACTCATGTAATATATGATACACAAAAAACTTGTACATGAAGTAGTTGTTTAAAGTTTGCCTATCAATTTAGGAATCTGTGGGTAGAGGTTTTCGTGGGTATTCAGGCTTGATACCTCTGTTTTTTTTTAAATTACGTACGTATTAAAATATTACAATTGCTGTAATCCTGAAAAAAAATATGGCGAGTAAAACATACGCCCACTTTAATCTAAAAAAAACTATTCCAATATAATTTGATATATGCATGTATAGTTATCAATAAAATAATTTTTACCTATTTATTGTAAGTTACATATTGAATATCATATTCAATAATATTCAATCAAAACTCAGAAATTGGTATTAGAAAAGTTTGGCGGAGAAATATTTACCAAAAGCAAATTTTATTATATACCAAACTAGACTTACATAAAACACTGAAGGTAATTAACGCCGTACTTAAGGAGTTACCCACGCCTTTAGTCTTAAGCAAGTTTGTGTAAAACGCGGTCTCAAATTTATGTAAATTGTTTAACTTATTCACAATAAAACGTAATGAAAAATTTACTGCCTCTCTCTTGGATGAATGTTGTAATTTATTACGTTTGTTTATTAATTAATTTTGATAAAGTAAATTTTCTTATGTATTGAATTAATGTATGCTTATAGATTTGGAGTTCAGAATAGGTGGTAGAACCAGAGTAGTTCGTCCGGGGTAGTACCACCACCACACCCATTTCTTGCGTGAAAGTTTTTGCGTTTCGATGGAAAGGTGTGGTTGCCGGCACACTTTTATATGAGGCGACCGTCTATGTCCTCGGGTATAGCGACGCATCTGTGGTTGACTTCAGATAGAACCCCGTGTTTTGTACGAAGTTGCTTACATATGTCCATGGGCGGCAGTGACCACTTACCATCGGGTGGACTGCATGCTCGTTTGTTACTTCAATTTTATAATAAATAATAATAATGTAAAAGTGCAACATACACTGTAGAATAAAATATTCAATAGTAGTAAGTAGTACTTTAAAATGGTAATAATGTATACAAAACCTGGAAGTGGTCAATTCAATTTAAACATTAACGTTCTCGATTCCAAATATTTAACAGGTCTTCTAACTTCAAACGGTGCGATGTGCCATAAGAAAAATAATTATTATCGGCGACGTGTTTTTCATAAATACGCGGTGTCGCGCCGACATACATAACAAGAGTTATGTATGTCGGCGCGTCACCGCGTATTTATGAGAAACACGTCGCCGATAATAATTATTTTAGTTAGTTTAAAAATCGAAAATTGTTTGTTTATTGAATTAGCAACATTTAATGATTTTTAGAATTGTAATTTAGTTTACCTTCCATAAATTTGTTATTGTCACACGACCAAACATTGTGATAAAAAGACGAGCGAACGCCGGTAGAAAAAGATTTCTTGTTTAACCGTCGAAGCGATCGGACCTCGTCAATTGTGAATAAATCGAAGAAGTTTACTCCTGTGTTTTACTTCAAATCATCAAGAATGGACAGTAATGAAGACCTCGACCATCCTGACGTCACACTTCACGCTATCACTTCGTTATGTATATAGATAAATGTCAGGACACCGTAGTAGTATGAACCATGAAAACAATTATGCTGTTTAGGTTCCAGGTATTAAAAATATAAGATATACACCCCTACCATTAAAATAATACCAATACTACTTTTATAGCAGTCAGTCATTTATACTGATTTTTTTGACACAAAAAGCAATTCATAAAATGCTTTACATCCTACTAATAATACGAGGGTGGTCTTATACTTGAAAACGCTCAAATATAAGTTATTCCAACCCAACGTAGTAATTTATTAACTAACGAAGTACCCGACTATCGAAAAACCTCTATTTGAAATTTCTATTGAAATGATCGTGAATAGTTTTTAAGCCCAATGCGTTCAAATGGAGGTTTTACGTGGAATATCCGATTTATCAGTTACTCTTTTACAATTGGAAGCAGTGCCCATTGATAAATTTAATAAAAATATTTTGGTCTGGATTTAATCCAAAGTACTGTTTGAACTGATATTCGTGTTAGAATAACCACTTTTAATGCATTCATTGTAGGTAAGTATATTTCCGTCCAATTTAATTTAAACTCGTTTTACTTTACTCTTCAGATGTAATAAAAAATACTGATCTGATCTGATACTTGTATTTAATAAACTTAATTCAACGATAGCCAAATAGAGCAGTGATAGCCTAATGGTTGAAACTTGCCCTCTCAATCGGGAGGTCCGAGGTTCAAACCCAGGCACGCACCACTGATTTATGTGCGTATTAGAAATGAATTATCACTGTTTTTCGGTGAAGGAAAACATCGTGTGGAAACCTAAACACCCGAGAGTTCTTTACAAAAAATTCTCGAAAGTATGTGAAGTCCACCAATCCGCACTTGGCCAGCGCGGTGGACTATGGCCTAAAAACTCTCTGAGAGATGACCCGTGCCCAGCAGTGGAACCATAGTGGGTTGTCGAGTAATTCAACGATAACGTACAGGCTCCCTAATATTAAATATTTTCATTGTTTAGTAAGTGGTGCGATCAAAGAACGATGACACAGTAGAATAAATAAAATTATTCCTAGCTCGTACCGGTGTAAAGCCCATCGACACTACTAACCCATAACTGGACATAGCCTTAGTCTTAGACGATAGTCTTAGACGATAGAAGTTTATGCCAATCGTGAGTATTGGTGAACACAATGGATGTTGATGTTAACATTTTAAAACGAGGTAGAACAAGTTTAATTCGACCGCAGAACTACTGCGGCCCGTCCCTGTAGTTCCGGGATCAGAATAGGGCTACGGTATCCCCTGCCTGTCGTAAGAGGCGACTAAAAGGGGCTTCCGGGGTTGCAGGCGGCTAGAGTGGGAGCTCGAACCGTTCGGTCAGGCGATCCCGAGAAGGACGGCGGTATATGTGGTCACATACCGTCGTAAAGACTAGACGGGGCGGTGGGCCCAGCCGCCTATCTGGGAGGAGCCCGATGGGGCAACGCGCTCAGAGGATTCTGGTTGCGGTCGGACCGAGTTCCCGGAGTCCTCTTTATAGCGCCGAGGACGGCCACCGGGGGGGTTTTTTTTTTTTTTTTTTTTTTTATTATAACACAAAAACTCCACAGACTCATCGTCCGTGCCTTTTATCACAATAGTTCTTCTTTTTTTTTTTTTAACAATAAGTCTTTATTTCTTAGCTCCACGTTAGGCCATCGCTGCCACCATCACACCGTCGTGTGCGGTGGTGACAACGTTGGCAATTAAAGAAATCTCTAAATAAAAATACTCTAAATTGGTAATTTTTCATATACGATTTTGTTCTAGGGGCCCGTCGACATACACGTTTGTATTACGTTTAATCCAATGCATACAATATGGCAACATATTATATGGGCTATAGTAACAAGATAAATAATCCCTGCAATCTCGTTAGCTTCTTTCAAAAAGTCATTGACATCAGTTTCAAAATCAGTCCTCTTGTAGTACAAGGACTTTTTCGCCCTTATTTTCGCTCAGTTCCCAAACTTGTGCGAGCTCAGTATTTATGATATGTGAATGTATGCAGCGCCATAATCAGGTCTTTGTTCTACCTTTGACAAAGGCGAGACGGCCCTCGAGTTTGGCAAGAGGCCTTCGTCAGACGCGGTGAGTGTACAGTATAGGTGCACTATATTCAAAACATACATTTTTTAGACTAGTATTATCGCGGAATTGATACATTATAATACTTAACGGGTACTCACGATATGCGGTTTATGAAATCTTATAGAATTCTTTTTGCCGATATTTCGACCCAGTTGCATGGATCGTGGTCACGGCCAAACTTTTGGCCACCACATACCACCATAGACCACGATCCATGCAACTGGGTCGAAATATCGGCAAAAAGAATTGTATAAGATTTCATAAACCGCATATCGTGAGTACCCGTTAAGTATTATAACATACATTTTTTGACTTTTATGTACTTGAGTTATATTAGTAGGAACAAAAACGAGCCTGTAATCTACTTGATGGATGTGTGGTATCTGATGATGAAATAGTATTTGAAATAGCTGGTAGAATATAAAATAGTCTTATATAAACATGGCCACAGAATTCGTATTAGATGTTAGGCCTAAATTATTAAATCCTTATTATGTTTCTATCTTACTATACTTTTTAAACTACAGCTCAGCGCGTACTCTGTTCTAATAAGACATATATTGTAGCATTTCAAATGGAGTTACTTTCTAATGTTGTTTTCTACACTTACAAACTGAAATTAGTATATTTCTTACTATACAAAGACGAATACATAATCACCTAGATTTTTTTTATTTGATTGAAGTAGCAAACGAGCATGCAATCCACTTGTTGGTAAGTAATCACTGCCGCCCATGGACATAAGCAACTACAAATATAACACAGGTTCTAAAGACAATCACAGATGGGTTGCTACTCCCAAGGACTATGATGGTCGCCTTATATAAAAGTTGCCGGCAACAACAAATTCACTCATAACAGGAATCTAAATTAATACTTTGTATATCTGTATTACGGGGAATTGAACCCGGAACAGCATACCGACATAATGATAGGTCGACGAAGCGTCAAAATTTTATTTTAATTTTTAATAAAAATCATAAATCGTAAAATATTTAGTACGAGATTTTACGTTTTATATATTGTTATTCATTGTAATGTTTTACTAATTAACACCATACAAAATTATTAACGAACAATTCACTAAAATAATAAGTACCTACTTATGAAGATAATAAGTACACTCAAGAAACTTGGTCTTGATGGAAAACAATACGATAAATCTAAGAATACGACTGTGGCAAATAACTGGGACCCGCCTCTTTGCGATATTTTCCTTAATGTCCACTAAATTTCTTTGAAGGGTACTAACAATCTGCTTGTAAAGTTGTGACATCGCCTTACAAATTACAAATGATAAAGATTGGCTTGGGTACACTTCTGGTAAATTATTATAGATATCGAAAATCGTGGTCATTGTTCAAATACGCAAGACATAGGGCTCTGAATTTAATCCGTGCTCATTAAATGTGAAGATTATAAATTTAATGATGATTAAAGATGTATAGAAAACACATCTATTTCAATCGTGAAGCATTTTTTACATTTCTTGCGTTTCGATGAAACGGTGTGATTGCCGACACACTTTTTATATGAGGCGACTTTCCTAATCCTTGGGAGTTGCAACGCATCTATGATTGACTTCTGATAGAATCCATGTTCTATATGATGTTGATTACAGATGTCCATAAGCAGCAGTGACCACTTACCATCAGGAGGACTGCATGGTTGTATGCTATTTTAATCAGATAAAAAAAAACTTATCTAGGTATACCTACTCTTGTCCCTGTAGTTCCGGGACCAGAATAGGACTACGGTACCCTCTGCCTGTCGTAAGAGGCGACTAAAAGAGGCTTCCGTGGTTGCGGGCGGGAAGAGTGGGAGCTCGAACCGTCCGGCCCAGCGACCCCGGGAAGGACGATGGCATGTGTGGTTGCATGCTGCCGTAAAAACCAGTAGGTGCGGTGAGCAGTTCATGCCCACCAGGGAAGAGCCCGATGGGGCACACGCTGAGGACACCGGCGGCGGTCAATCGGAGTTCCCGGAGTCCTCTTCGCAGCGCCGAGGTCGGCCACCGGGGGGGTTTTAGGGCGGTAAGAATACCACATAACCCGCGTCGCTCCCACGACGTCGGGTACTTTTTGAAAGTTTCCCCCTCGAAAACAAAAAAAGGTACTTATACTATAGATAGATAATGAAATTATTTATTTATCTGAATAATTGAAACAGGATCCTAACCATTACATCATGCACTACTATGATTATTCAACTAAGGCTGTACACTGTCACTGCAATTTGTACACGTGATGTTATAACAACCGCTGGCTGGCCGCACAAATGTTTGTGTATAACAAAGTTAAACAGTAATAACCGAACATTTTGCATTACGCACAAGCTGCATAAAGTTATGCACAACGTTGACTGAAGTAAATAGCTAACAAAATATCTTATTATTATTTAAATGTGAACGTTTGCGAGGATGCGTTTTATTAGTCTTAAACTACCAGTCAGTTTTCATTGAAATTTGGCACACACATAGTTAATGACTTTATTTTTTGTTCTCGGAGACGCTGTGGGAGCGACGCAGGGTCATGTGAGATTTTTACAGCACTAAAACCCCCCCCAGTGACCGTCCTCGGCGCTACAAAGACGACTCCGGGATCTCCAAAGGAACGCAACCGGAGTCCTCTGAGCGCGTTGCCCCATCGGGCTACTCACAGATGGGTGGCTGGGCCCACCGCCCCATCTAGTCTTTACGACGACACGTACCGCCGTCCTTCCCCGGATCGCGTAACCGAACGGTTCAAGCTCTCACTCTAGCCGCCCACAACCCCGGAAGCCCCTTTTAGTCGCCTCTTACTACAGACAGGGGATACCGTAGCCCTATTCTGATCCCGGAACTGTAGGACCGATCCCGGAACTGTAGGACCGATTGTAGTGGCGCCATTTAGGGGAGTCCATCGGTGGACCTCAAAATACTGATGGATGGATGGATACATACATACATACAACCCAAACTAAAAAAGCGTGTTAATTATGTTAAGTTACTATAATTATAATGTAGATTGTTTAAATTTAAATACACTATACACCTAGCACTTCGCGTAATAGTTTAAGTACTGATTCATGAAGCTCCATGGTTTGTATTATTAATAATAACTCAGTTTATTTAAGATAATACAACCGCCTTGAATTACGTCGACCACTTAGAATTCAGTGGATGTTTTTGGCGGCGCCTGAACGACCATCTAGGATTTATACGCTTGGTACTTGAGAAGTGAATAAATAATAAGCTTACAATTTCATACCATTGCGTGCGGTTTATATTAATTTATAGCGTGAAATAAGCTTTTGTCCGCGGTTTTGCGGGTTTGATTTGTTTTATGTGCAAGTAGCGTTTATTGTTTTGAATACTACTACTATGTAAACCGCTCATTATACAATACAGAAAACAGAAAACGGGATCAAATCTTACATATTAACCCGGAATCGAGACATAGTTTATTTAAATATATTAACATTAAGCAAAACGAAAAATATGACTATGATTTAAAAGTAACCACCAATTGGACTAATCAATTAAAATAAATTTGTATCATCCCTAGTAATATTATAAATGCGAAAGTAACTCTGTCTGTCTGTCTGTTACTCTTTCACGCCTAAACTACATTGTCTACACAGATAGTGTTGACCTTGGGATCTAGTATGATATATGGATTAAAATGAAAGACTGGTTTAGATATTTAAAAAATCATAAAACTTGAAAACTACATGAAATGCCAATATTACTTTTAAATTCGGAAATATCAAATATACCCGATTTTAAAAGTAAATTTCTGTTCAGAAATCGACATTACGAAGAACGGAAATAAAAAGTGGTCGAAATCGAATAAGCCGGGAACGTGACGTCACTCGAGTTTGAATTAACGCGGAATAAATAAATAAATATCCTCTGAATAATTAATGGCAGGCGTTGCGTCGATTCGTCCCCGCCTTGTTACTTATCTGTTCTAACAATTCGATAATTGGATCAAGATTTGCTCGTGGACATTATTACACACGGCTAATTAGATTCACGCACATGCGTCGTATGATATTCCCATGTATGTTAAGTATTAATAAATAATCATTTAGAAATGTATTCTAGCTCAAAAAGTAAAATAATTATCGATATATTTTTACCTTTAGCTTTTTTTTAGAATTCAAAACATTTACACGTTTATTAATATATATCATTCAACTCACACGCCCCCTACGCTTGGATTACTATCACGAGAAAAGAGCATACTACTCCAGATCGCTACGACTCAGAACATGTCCGTTTCTATTATACGTATATTATATTATTATAAACACTCTTTTATATGAGGCGGCAACCGTAGTCGTCGCGAATAGCAACGCATCTTTATTTGACTTCAGATAGAACTCTTGTTGTTACTATTAGATATATTAGATAAACTGCGTGCTCATGTGCTTCAATCTAATAAGAACGTATGATAGAGTCAATTGATCTTAAAGCAAGGGCCGAATAGAATTAGTGTATTTTACGATGCAGTTACATTGTTATCGCTAAAGGTTATTAAAGAGCATAAGAAAAAAAAATGGCGATTCGATTACCTGAATATACATTGCAAAGTGTACCGGCAACCACACCGTTCTATGGAAACGCAAGAACTACTTCGAATCACATACGTTCTACCAACTTGAATTGCCGCGAGTGATGGACGGGTCGTTTATTTTCCATTTTTGTCGACCGTATGTAGTAAACACTTGGAGAAAGTTGTCTTTACAGCGGCCTATTGTGGGAGTGAATTATCTCGATGAGCACTAATTAAATTTCTTTGCGCTTTGCTATGCCAAGGACGGCTCTCGATAAAATCGTGCTCATGTCAGCACGACTCGGACACCAATCGAATTTCGGTCTTATTTCCTTGTTTTAAGGTGTTCAGGACATGTCAATGTGAATTGAAATAGTGACACTAAACAATTGTTTTGTTTGGACAAGCGATCGTGCGAATTTGTGTCTTGTTAGCCATTTTCAAAAGGCCTTTGTTATTCGTTTCGCTTTGTTGAACTGTTTTAGTTTGAATAGGCTTCATTACTGTTCTATTGGGTGTGATGCACTCTAATCCAATGAACTTGGGACACTATGGGTGTCTGCATATTTTTCCCTACTACATTGTGAATCCCTTTTTAAAATTCAATCGTCACGTAGTTTGAATATCAAATAGAATTTGATTGTACACATGTTTTGTTACTAGTTGGCTCAAAAATATTACATATAATAGAACTCCATCCTACGAAAATACTATTTTAGCGAAATGGTAAAACTGGAACAAAATATCAGACTATTCCTTTTGTATTTTATTCAAACTAAACAGCAACTAAACATTTAAATTTACATTATTTAAATTCCGTTTGAGGTTTAATGCATGGGTACGTATACTATCATCAGACCTTTTTTTTGTTCTCGAGGGGGAAACCTTAAAAAAGTACCCGACGCCGTGAGAGCGATGCAGGGTTATGAGGGATTTTTACCGCACTAAAAACCCCCCCGGCCTACCTCGGCGCTATAAAGAGAACTCCGGGACCTCCAAAGGACTGCAGCCGGAATCCTCTGAGCGCGTTTATATATCAGAGCTATCATTCCTATCATCTTTTTAAATTCAAGTGTAAAGGATATGTGATTGAATTCGAAACTGAATCTAATCACATATCTTTTACCCACCACTAGCTATACGCTGAAATACACACTTAGCCTTAAATAATTTAACTAAACTGTACTAAAATGAGACAACAAATGTTCAATAGCTAATAATCACAGACGGTTTAATTATAATTTTATCTGAACGAGAACATATTGATTGGGAATTGACAAATGCATTCGATACATCCGACGCATTAACAGCTTGATAATCTCATTTGAATAATAATGGAAACGAGTGTCATTTTCGTACGGTTTCTAGTTTATGCACTAACTATCATATCTGTATGTATTATTTCAAGGGTCTGCTTATAGATATTCAGAAACAGAATTTCAGTTTATATTATAACAATATCTGACGTCAATCTAAGAGATTATTCTATAAAGTTGGTTTACTTCTCAACAATTTAAACTAACACAACAAATAAAAAAATGTGTGATGATAATAATATTATGTGTTTATGACCAACAAAACACCTTAAATTTCTTGAAGTAAACTTTTTTCTTTTTTATTGTTCTCGGGGAAGCCCTCAAAAGATACCCGACGACTTGAGAGCGACGCAGGGTTATGTGGGATTTCCGCACTAAATCCCCCCGTTGGCCGTCCTCATCGCTACAAAGAGGACTCCGGGATCTCCAAAGGAACGCAACATGAGTTTTGTGAACGCGTTGTCTCATCGGGCTATTCCCAGGTGAGCAGCTTGGTCCCCCGCTGCGTCTGGTCTTTACGATCTCCGTCCTTCCCGGGGTCGTCTGATCGAAAGGTTCGAGCTCCCACTCTAGCCGAACGCAACCCCGGAAGCTTCTTTTAGTCGCCTCTTACGACGGGCAGGGGATACCGTAGCCCTATTCTGATCCTGGAACTACAGGGACGTCATGAAAGACACTTACTTGTAACTGTTTTCATCGAAATGGATGCGACCAATTATTATTAATTCTATAGAGTGAAAGGAAACGTTTATTTCAACTTCATAACTATATTAATATTTACAATTATAAATTTATTTACAAGAAAAATTAAACCAATCTAAAAATATTTTTTCTCTCCATAACAACTTTTAGCTATAGGAGCACCTTTTATATAGTGTAAGGACGAAGTTGACATGTAGTTCGTCAAAGTAAGCGGCGTTTAAATAGTCACACAATTATAAGTTCTTAGCTTTGACTTAATTTAATCTGTAACCGAACACAGTCAAGTTTTTTTAACAAAGTAAAAACACCTCATATTTTTGCTTATCTTAAAACGATAGTTTATCTACATCCCTATAACCGCACCCAAACTCATTTCATTTAGATTCGCATTCCTATAATTATTTGTAGCCGAACAAATATGTTCCGTTTAGTTTGCCGGACATAATTTAGGCTTGACCAATATAATGTGATATAACAAAACCACATTAAGTATTGCACTATCAAATTATTTAAGAGCAGATTCAATTTCAAAATTAATTTGTGTGTAATTTACCAGTTTTCTAATAAACATTCAGTTTATAGAGAAGTAAGTTACGAATCAATTGTCGAGACAAATGCTTTCAACCCTCATAATTCTGCTTATAATTCCATGTGTCGTGGATGCTATGGACACATAAATAAGTACATAAACTACTTATCAGCCCTTTGAGATCCACTGCTGCATATGAGATCTACTGATGGAGATCATTGCCAATAGTAACGGCGCCTGGCATGCATCTTAGTGACCGCAGTAGATGTTGATGTTACACAAGAAGACTTTCTATCTGCTCGACTATGTCTATCGAATCTATGACAAGAAGAAGGAAGCAGTGCTATTCTATTGAATAGCATTCTTCTTGTCATGTTATTACATCACCACAAAGCTTATAGTGCATCAACTGTACCTAGAATAGACACCTAAATTCATTTAGAAATACATAAGTATATCTAACGGGAGCAACCTAACGTTATAGTTATATTGTTATAGCTAAATATCTCCCTGGAGCAGCTGTCGCTTCGAGGATCACATTGCAAAGAAAACTTAAAAAGTATCTACCCTCATAATAAATAAGCAATTATAATCGTAATAATTATCTATAAATTTGTTTTACTCAGAAATATACTGGTTCAAAGCACACATACAATGATGGAAATGCCTATATAGAAATGTCATAAACTATCCAACAAGTCTCCCAAGTTTACAGGAACGATTTATAAAATTTCATAGGAACCCAACTCGAAATCTGACATCCCGTAACCAGGCACCTTGAAATAGAAAAATCTCGGGGTTGTATAATTCCTGACGTCATTGCTTACTGTACACCACAGACTAACAAAATCCTTTCCGAACAAGACACAAAAATCGCAGTAGGTTATGGAATTGTGTGGAAGTTTTTTGTGTAGTGAGCTATATTATTAGGGAAGATTTGGCTAAGAGTCCTGAGGGGAACTCCGTGGTGGGTGACGTCTCCGAATATTACCATTTAAACAAGTTTTATGTAAATCGGTACGAGCCCGCCGGAACTTATTTTCGGGAGAAATTTTAAGGCGGTGCGTTTTTCTTCGAGTTTAAAGGCGAAAAGTTACAAGATTTCTGATACCGACTTAATGGGATTGGCCGCTTTTATAGAGCGTAATTTCGAATTGATTAAACAACTTTTTGTTTGCCTCCAAAATTTACCGTCAAAATCTATTTTCCTTTTTCTGTTTTTTCAATTTTCAAATCCGTTATTCGATTAAGCAACAAAGTTTTGATGAATTTTAATATGCAATTTTGTTGTCGCTTTTTATTTATGTTTTGCTTGTCAATTTTTGATTCCATTCGCAAATATACAGTTTGAGGTATTTAACGAGTTAGATTTTTCTGTACTAATACTGTTGGATATTATTTATTTAATTTTCGGCTTCAAAAATATTTGGTTGCCACTATACAGATATTTTTATTAAATCTATGTTGTTAATATCACATAAATTCATATCCAGTCTCTTTATTCCTCATTTCTGAGAAACAATATGGAGCTGATCATAATTACATCCGTTTGAAAAGCGACTGCGTATTGCGATTTATAACACCATTTTAACATTCTAAAACATAGTTAGGTACATATTTTTGTATTTCTCTCATCAACCCATTATTGGCCCACTGCTCGACACGGGTCTTCTCTCAGAATGAGAGAGTTTAGGCCATAGTCCACCGCGCTGGCCAAGTGCGAATTGGTGGACGATGGCCTAAACATATTTTTGTATGATATTCCTTAAACATTTTTTTATAACATAAAATAATGTAAATGAAGAAATCAATATTTTAATTAATTGCATTCCATAATTGCCATCGTAAAATATCGTATAATATAACCATCTTAACAGCTTAAAACGTATTCTAAAGCCAATTTAAAACTAACTTTACTTCAAGAGTTTCTTATTTGTACGAAGCATTTTCTCAAAACATTTCTCGTTCAGTTCGACGCCCACTCAATAGCTACCATACACTTCGATGTTAATAACCGCAGTAGCAAGCATAAGTTCTGTAACGTAAGCGCTCTGAGATTCTTACTGGAGTCCATTCTGTTACTTTCCCCACGGCAATATGACGTTTATGTCTACCACTATGATTTCCTTTCACGAAAATTTTGGCTTGAACATAGGGTTGTTCCTTACGACGTTCTATCTTTGGAAGAAGCTATTCTTGATGCTCAGTTACACTATAACCATCTTTGGTTTTGAAAACGAAATGCTTTCCAAGTTTATACTTGCTAGTAGGTTTATACTGAAATTCAATGTAATATGATTTTAAATGACCTACATTTTAAATAGAAAAGCAGTTTTTTAATGTGTAAAATTCATATTAGATTCTTTTGTACATAAAGGTTACTGTAACGGATGTCTTATAGGCAAATATGCTCTCACTGAATTTTTCATTTTTCACATTGTTCATAGTACAGAATATACTATGAATATACATGAATCAAACCCAGTACAACTGTCGTATAAACAACCTCAAAGTGATTTTAAAGAGTTATAAAATATATATAAACGAAAACTATAATTACTTTTCATTATCTTTTTGCGATAGTTACACGATGAACTAAATATGTAATGTATAGATGTCATAAGGTGAAATTCGCAATATCATTTACATTAGAATTATGTATATTAAGTATTGAAAAAACCGAAATCAAAAAAAAGTTCTCGTTGAAGAAGTTTCTTTCAACGTTTCACATCCAATCAAATAGCATAATAACAATGGCGATATTATTAAGTGTAATCAAAACAACATTAATTATTACTGAAGAAAAACACAGAATAGAAGGAATAGACGGAATTAAGAATACTATTAGCGCAGGCTCCATTACAGAGAAAGTGCAAAAAACAACTCAGTAACGTTGAACGCTAGTCGAAGTGTGGAATCGATTGAGCAAATAGTTTTAAGCCTGACTAACACAAACCCGCGACTTTGGCTGCACATGAGGATAACATAAATATCAAATGGATATCGGACAGACCTGATGTAAAGAAGAATCACAAATATGAGATGTCTCACTCTGAAGCTGATTACAGATAAATTAATGCAAGGTCAAGCTGAAAATTCATTAAGTTTAAGCCGAAGACTTTATAGCTATGTTTTATCTCGCGGCGTCACCTGCTTCAGTAGCATCTACCACGATGACAAATTTTGTGTATTAGTCCAGGTCACAAACTGCCAAAGTTCAGTGAAATCCGACCGTTTTTTGCGTATTTGAGTACATACACACATACATCCTCAAACTTTCGCTTTTATAATATTAATTAGATGTTCTGCTACCTATCACAAATTCCACCCTGATTATGATCACTTACTGTCGCTAATTACGCTTTTAATCTAACCCGAGGGTCACGATATATTCATTTGGCGTTGCATTGTTGAAATTTCATGACATTTAAGAAACCGTCAGCGTTGAGAGAATTTGGCAAATTTCGCCTCTATTTGAACCAAAACTTTGTAGTCTTACGATATTTGACACATACCTTAGTGTTAAAGTTCGATTAATACTTGAAAATACTTGAAGTTTCGACTCTTCGACCCTCAAATAAGAAATATACGATTGTTCCACTGATTCCTAAAAATACTCAATACACACAAACACGTAGGGATACAATTTTACAATATACATTAAAAGCGATACTTGAATGGCTGCTAGTAAATGGGAAACGTCTGAAACGCGCTCCCTAATTGCGCCGGGAAACTAATAAGAACAGATAGCAGCAGAAATATTGAACTATTGCACGTCTTATTCTATGTGAGCCTGATACTCTTTACACTTATGGTAGAAGATTTAGTGAAATTCAATGAAATTGTGGACAATGAACTTATGATACAAGTTTTTTCAATTATCAAATTAATGCTGACATCGAATCACACTTGATGGTAACGTGTATTGTGTATAGTAAGTTTATCTAGTTTCCAATCCACTTTTTTATCTGACTAAAGTAACAAACGAGCATGCAGTCCACCTGATGGTAAGTGGTCACTGCCGCCCATGGACATTTGTAATCAACCACCTACGTACAGAACATAGGTTCCATCTGAAGTCAATCACAGATGCGTTGCTACTTCCGCGGACTATGACGGTCGCCTCATGTGAAAGTGTGTGTGAACCACACCCTACCAATGAAACGCAAGAAATGCTTCAGGCTAGAAATTGATGTGGCGGTGGTACTTCCCCAGTCGAACTACACTGGTTCTACCACCTTCACCTACGTTGTTAACATTTGTATTCGCATATAGTAATATTTTTTAACTAACTAATATACCTTTAAACTTAGGTTTTGTCGTTTTTACCATTTAATTGTAGCGTACTGACTTTAATTCTTTCCTGATTTTCAAGAAATCATTCGAGTTACGGTAATTGTACACATTTTTAACATATCAACACGTATATCATTTACTTAAACACAAAGAAGAAATGCGAATGAAATAGAAATAGAAATAAAGGTACAAAATAGTGCCAGCCAATAGTCAAAATTAAAGCAAATAACAATAATTTTATCGGCGCACACGAAGTCGCGGACAAAAGCTCGTTTTACAACATCGCTTGTGACTTAGTTTTAGTAGTCCGAACGTGTTACGACAGTAAAAACTTTACGCGTAAAATGGCGTAACTTTATACAAAACGCAAAAGTTTCAACATTGAAATTCTCATTGTAAAAGTATTCCTTTATTTTGATATGTTGTACTAACAGACAATAAAAGATGAGGTTCTTGAGTCGATCCAATTTTTGTATTAAATTCTTTCAGCGACGATTTCTATGTCTTTAAATATCTCTATCACATATGTCACTGTTAGTACGTGAAATTATCATATTGGTCCTAAATAAATATTGCGGATATCTGACGGTTAGAAATTATAGATTCCAGATATTAGGGAGGTTAATTCCAATCGTCTCTTAGAAGCTAACACGTAACTGAAGTATTACGTGTTTTTTTAGAATTGGCATAGTAATTTTATTCGCAATGTTTTTTGTCCTATAGCTTTATTGAATTTTATCTAATCTTAGACTTAAAGTAAATAATAATGTAATGAGCGTTCACATCGCTCATACAGATTTAAAACTTAGAGCAATGTGGAAATAATGGGTTCATGATGATAGTAATAAATGTACCTAATGAAAAAGTTATAAATTATGCCCATTTTCATAACGACATATTATATCTTGGAGGTACAAATGTCAGCAGACCATAAGTGAACCGCATACTCATTTACCGCATCCATAATAATTTTCAACAAATTTTCAAACACGATGATTCAATGTTTTCTACGTAAAATATATTAGCTACCACAAATCCACAAAAATAATTATAGTATTATACAATTTATAAGATTAAATTCGTGAATTAGAAAGATAAGGAAACACGGATTGCTATTCTCTCTAAACAATCTACCGACTGGAAATTTCCTTTACCTCGCCGAGAAACGAACTTTTTGTAACTGAACTTAATCGAGAACTTTCCTTATCTTAATACCAATGAGATTACACAACTTAATTCGGACAACCGCACATGGAAACAAAGATGGCGAATGCATTCGAAATTTGAAAATGGCCACGTGCCAAACGTACGGTACCGAACATTTTATTTAAAAGACCAATACTTTTAAAAGTAAAATATTCAAATAGAAGCAGATAATACTCAGGAGTTTATAAAAGGCCTTGACGTAGTAAAGAAATAGACTCATAGTCTTTTACATTACAAGTCTGTGAACTTTCTACCGCAATTGGCTCAAACCGCTCGCTCATAAATTCGGAATATAAGCTGATTGGCTAAAACTTTATACACATGACAAAGACGTCACTGTGATTGGCTTGCGTTGTACGCTTATCGTCCAACTAACTAAATAAAAACTAATATATTTTCATAAGCCTATTTTTTATTTGCATGTATTTGACCAATGTAATAGCAAAATATGACTTTCTTAAATATTTTAGGAGTTTGCCAGGTGATACAACCAGTGTCATTCGACCGGTAATACTGGAATAAAAATATTTTTGTTAGCCTATTTTTTTTTTACATTTGTATTACCAACATAATAGCAAACAGTGAATGTCTTGTATTAAGAGTCTATTAAGTTTCTTGTCTGTAACAAAAGGAGAAGCGAAACCTCGGGCTTAACTTTTTAAATGTCTGACCTCGGGCAAGATCGCCGCGTGATTTATTGACTCGTATCCGTGATCCGCAGGGTTGGCACCTGTCGGCTTTTGTTCGGATCTTCTGGCTTCTTGAAGTTTCAGGAGAGATTTTAACTGATTGAAACTTTTTATACGATAAAAAGTACTACTGTTCTTTTATTATCCTTTCTGCTATTACATGATCGGATCGCCATCATTTTGAAAATTTCTTTTATATTTCTGATAAAGTACACTAGATAAATTTTACTGATACTTTTTACAGTCTAAAGTAATACCTGTCTGTGTATGTATTATTGCTCATAAGAAGTATTTATTTACAAGCGCATGGGATTTTTTTAACTAACTTTATTTCTTATCTATACCTATATTTTCTTGTAGTTTTTCATTTCAGTCTAGTGTTAAGTATAATTAACCGACTTCCCAAAGGAAAGAGGTTATCTATTCGTCACGTATATTTTTTTTTTTTTTTTTTTTTGTATGTTCGGGCGAAATGGCTAGAAATCGTCGACCTACCGACACGATTCATACGACATTGTATGCGGCTAGTTTCACAGGCAGTCCCATATTGAGGAAAATGAAAACCTTCCGGTGGTTTTCCCGGGAAATTGGAAAATGTCGGTTTCTTAAAATCTTGAATAACTTGGGTGTTTCTGAACCGATTTCCATTTTCTTTCTTTCATTTGATAGGAAATTTTGTCACGCAACTTTTTCTCTTGGACATGGGTATGCTGTGATGCTTAACTCTTTGAGTTATGGGGGCGAAACCACCACCACTCCTCAAGTTTTTTAGATAATTTGAGATAACTCGGCTTCTGCCGAATCGATTCTTATGAAACTTGGAATATGTATTATATATCTATGCTTATATAGGTTGACGAAAAATTTGACCTTCAACTCTTCGATCCTGATGATGCAGGGTTACAGCTATCCTAAACTATAACATTAGCTATTTGTTGCTTACATATATG
The DNA here is from genome assembly GCA_949699795.1 of Spicauda simplicius. Classification (NCBI taxonomy): domain Eukaryota; kingdom Metazoa; phylum Arthropoda; class Insecta; order Lepidoptera; family Hesperiidae; genus Spicauda; species Spicauda simplicius. Next base: position 16,944,271 of record OX453062.1, read on the forward strand.
TAATAAGACTACTAAGCAGAGACATGTGATGAAAAATTTGACCTTCAACTCCTCAATCCTGATGATGCAGGGGTGCCTCAAGCCTAAACCATAGGGGTTGACTATTTGGTGCTTATGGGTATGTAATAACAATACTAAGCAAAGACATATTATAAAAAAATTGACCTTCAACTCCTCAACCCTGATGATGCAGGGTGCTGTAAGCAAAAGCCGTAGGTGATGGCCATTTGTTGCTTACGGATATATAATAAGATAGCAAGGCAAAGATGTACGATGACAAATTTGACCTTGAACTCCTCAACCCTGATGATGCAGGGGTACTGCAGGCTTAAACCATACACGTTAGACATTTGTTGCTCACGGATTTGTAATAACATTGCTAAGCAAAGGTATACAACGAAAAATTGGACCTTCAACTCCTCAATCCTGATGATGCAGGGGTATTGAATGCCTAAGCCATAAAACTTAGCTATTTCATCCTTACGCATTCAAAATGATATTTAAAAAATGTAAGGTAGAACATTAGAAAAATGGTTGTATACAGTGGAAAATTGGACCTTCAACTCCTCAATCCTGATGATGTTGGGGTGCTTCAAGCTTAAACTATAGACGTTAGCTACATGATCGCTACGTATATCTGATAAGATTACTAAGCAAAGATAAAAGATGAAAAATTTGACCTTCAACTCCTCAACTCTGATGATGCAGGGGTACTTCAGGCTTAAACTATAGGCGTTAGCCATTTGTTGCTTATGGGTATGTAATATATTTACAAAGTAAAGACGTATAATATTAAAATCGACCTTCAACTCCTCAACCCTCATGATGCAGGGTACTGCAAGCCCAAGCCATAGAAGTTGGCCATCTGTTACTTACGTGTATGTAATGAGATTACTACGAAAAGATATGGCATGAAAAATTTGACCTTCAACTCCTCAACCCTGATAATGCTGGGGTTCTTCAAGCCTAAACCATAGGCGTTGGCCATATGGTGCTTACGTATATGTAATGAGATTACTAGGCAAAGATATAACATGATAGTTTTTACCTTCAACTCTTCAGCCTTGATGATGCACGGGTACTTCAGGCTTAAAGCATAGGCGTTGGCTATTTGATACTTATGGAATTGTAATATATTAACAAAGCAAAGATGTATGATAAGAAAATTGACCTTTAACTCCTCGACCCTTATGATGCAGGGTACTGTAAGCCCAAGCTATAGAAGTTGGCTATTTAGTGTTTAAGGATTTATTGAAGAAAAGCTAAGAAGAGATGACTTATGAAAACCGTTATCTTTAACTGGGCTTTTATTCAGTGGTACTGCCTATCTAACCCACAGGTGATAGTAATATGGCCCTTATGAATATATTAGGAGTTCCATAAACAGAGGCAACGATTAATAAAGTTACCTTCACCTCTTTAACCCTAATAATATAGGTATACAGCCTGCCTAAAGTATGTGTGTTTGGTAATTATTGTTCGCAATACAAACAATGAGTTCCGGAAAGGACATAATTTTGATCACAAATTCCACTTTGAATACAATTACCTGGACGATGCAGGAGTACTGCCAACCTTTTTACATAGGATGGGTTAGGTTAGGTTGGAACTTAAAAGAAAATATAGAAACTAAGCGAGCAGGGCGCGGCAGTGCCCTGCGAGCGGTTGCGCTCAGTTCACATGCACTGTGACAGTAATGTAAGATATCGCTTAGGCTTTTGTTTGACTTGTCATTTAAGGTTGATTTTAAATTACCGTTTCCATTTATGTATGCACTATGCAGTCTTATGGATACTATGTATTACACGGTCTCGTATAACTGATCGAAGTGTCTAGTCGTCCCGTAATCGGATGAATAAAATAAATTAATCGTCCGCTAAACGGTAAATTCGTAATAAAAATGGTCTGTATATTAAACATACTTAATATCCTCGTAATAAAAAACGTATTGAAACTGGTGAGTTAAATCATATTACTGAGATTAATAAATTGTGTAAAGCTATGGGTACACCTGATGTAGTGAATAACGACCATGCTGCCCGAACTTAAATTGGTTTTGATGGTATTGGTTTTCCAACTAAGGATAGTCAAAATTATTTTTATCAGTATCAGTTGAATTATACTCTTAGTTATAAGGTTTATATTACTTTTTCTACTTTAAATATTTATAATTATAGGCCTATTCTTTAAATAAATGTTTACTCAGAAAAAGTTGTTTTATTCGGTTAGGTTAGGTTCGAACAGATTTTTCTAATTCAGAATCTAAGGGAGGGGGCGCGGTAGCGCCCCCGACCGGTTGTGTCAAAGAAGTCTATTTTTAGATGATGACGTCAGCACATAATTTTATTCATCCGAAAATCGGACGAATAATTAATTTTATTCATCCGGTTAGCGGATGACTAGCAACAGCCATAACTGATTTTATCGTGACTGAAAAGCGTGAAAAAAAAATTTTAAACAAAAAATACAACCGACTTCCATGCCACATAAAAGTAAAAAATAATTTAAATACATGTTGGTTTAGAGCAAACACAGTACTTAGTACATAGTTCCGAAGTCGGCGCTCACCATATTTTGCTGGATCATGACGAAACTACATGTATCTTATATGAGCGCCGACTTCGGGACTATGTACTAAGTACTGTGTTTGCTCTAAACCAACATGTATTTAAATTATTTTTTACTTTTATGTGGCATGGAAGTCGGTTGTATTTTTTGTTTAAAAATTTTTTTATTTAAATTATACTTTTCAACTGAATAATAATAAAAGTACCTATTTAACCTTAAAGAATTACTACCTAAAGTATTTATAAGGTATTTATGATAAAAAATATGCATGGCAAATATACTATAGATATAGAAATAAGTATGCAAACAAAAAAAAACTTTTAAAATAATTACACCATAATTATTATCAAATTATAACTTCTTACATGCATACATACATACATAGTATTCTATTTAGTTCCGACATATGGTTCTAATGATTGGCAACCCTAAAGATCCGCGTAACCATTTAAATGAGAACGTTGTTTCCTGTTCCTAGCTTCTAGAAACGGGACATCTATTTTATCTATTGAATTATTACTTTAGTTCGCCTGAATGTAGGTCACTTCCTGTTTTTCTTAAGATCCGAAGAAAAGGTTGGATTTTAAAGTCTTTCTTTAAAATTGTTTGCTGAAGTAATTTAAATATTTATTTTATTTTATTTACTTGCTTATGCTTTGTTTATTTATTATGTTACAAAAAGCTCTCTTATTTTTTATCGTTGTTTCCAAGTACTACAGTACTCTCAAAGTACTCAAAAATTTCCATCTTCATCTTGATCTCTCCATCAAATGCAAACAATAAAACAATTATTAGTATATTGTCAATATGTATAATAAATGAATATTTAAATGAATTCAAACAAGATTTTTAAAAAATATCAACAAAACCAAAACACCTCTCTATGTTCAACTAAAAAGTAATATAAGTATATATTAAGTAGCTTCGCATAAATAATCGCATAATTTAAAATTCATAAATTTTGAGATAAAGATAGCGTATCTTTATTCTAAAAAGGTCTCGAGTTAAAAAATCGTGCTGTAAATATGGCCTGATTAACCTTCTAATCTATTTTTATAATTTTAACTTCATTAAGATTCAATTAAAACAGGTCATTGTTCAATTTTAACCTAACTATACTGCAAAATTTTATATTTTTCCTCAACCTCAACATGGTCTATATGCGACCATACTATGCATGACTTGACGCTTACACAATATAAGCAGAACACAGAACAGCACTCAGGCCTCCATTTCTGTACGATACTCTATTCTTATACCATTCGGTCTCGTTACCGTAGCGGTGGAAAATAAAATACAAGAAATACAAATATATCGTTTTTTACATCACTAAATAGTATAAAACAAAGTCGCTTCCTTCTGTCTGTCACTTTGTATGCTAAGATCTTTAAAACTATGCTACGAATTTCATTGCAATTTTTTTGATAGACAGAGTGATTCAAGGGGAAAGTTTTTGTGTATAATACATGCATATTATAGTGGAGGAACACTGCTAATTTTAAGTTTTTGACTTTTAGGCGGAACGAAGTTCGACAGGTCAACTAGTTTTATATAAACCCTGCCGCTTCAGTCACGTCTACCATGGTAAGTATCCTGTGTTAATCTACGCCATAAGCACACACACACTACACACACACACACACACACACACATGTGTCAAATTTTAGCGAAACGTAAGCTACAGTATTTGCGGGAATGTGTAATAAACACAGCAGATATAGCCTCATGTTTGAATCTCAGTAGTCCCAGTAGGTAGTAGGTTCAAATCCCAGGCGCGCATCACTGATTTAACTAAAATTATGTGTGTTTCAAAATTTATTACCACTATTTTACGATGAAGGTAAACATCGTGAAGAAACCTACATACCCTAGAGATCTTTATAAAAAAATCGACGAGGTGTGTGAAGTCTACCAATTCATGCTTATAGAGTGCGGTGGACTACGGCCTGTCATTTTCTCATTCTGAAAGAAGACCCGTACTCAGTAGTGGGCAGCAATCGCCTTTTCAAATTAGGTAGATATAAGGTATATTTATAGCCCTATATATAGTATGTAAACATTACCAGTTTGCCGTCACCGAAAATCTGCCAAAAAAGTTTGCACTTTATATAAGTAAAAAATCACTTAAAATTAAAATTGAAAACTTGCCTTAGCAATTGAGTTTTGTTCATAAAACTTTTGAATTGTACGTGATTTCAACTCAAAACTCGACTGAAACTCGAGACTTTAAAGATGTTTAGTTAAAGTATCAAATTTAAATGCCGCAAGGACATTTTTACTTTAAATTATATCTTTTTCTATTTTAGATTTATAATTATTTTTATCTCGTGTTTCATAATTGACTTTGAATTTAATTATTTATAATTATGTATATCGTTAAATAATTTTGGCTGGCACAAACACAACCACGCTTATTTGTATGTATAACCATACCCCAATAATATTAACAATATCCAAATAAAATACTACAAATTTTCATATTTCATATATGCATAAGAAATTAATATATCTACAAGAATATTTGTAGAAACATACGTGGAAGTTTGTAGCTGCTGGTATTCTTTTATATAAGATTACCATTTTAGACCTGAAGAGTAGCAACGCGTCTGTGATTGCATTCAGATAGAACCCCTGTTCTATATGAAGTTGGTTAAAGACATTAATGGGTGGTAGTGACCACTTACCATCAGAATGCATTCTCAGTAGCTACTTGAATTACATAAAAAACTGGTTATTCGTTAAAGTTGTAGATATTTCCTACAAAAAATAAGCGAAACTAAAAACGTAAGTAAACTCACATATATTTTCTTGGACATAATTCTACTTATTTCTATAATAGCGTCACGTACCACTTTCTTGTTGTGCCTCGAGAAGTACGCTCGAACATAAATTTCGAGGCGCGAACTATACTAGCTCGTTTGGAAGACTCTATATATGTACATATAAATAGGCTAACATAAGCGACAGTTTAGTACATTCGCATTTTCTTTTTACCTAACTGCGTCAAAAAGAGGGTAGAAAGAAAAACAAAACAAAGTTTAAAGGACAATTCTAAAACATGCATTTACACTTTTCTCCTGGGTCTGGTTCGTTATCCTTGTAGATCCGGGACCAGAATAGATCTACAGTATGCCTGCCTGTCGTAAGAGGCGACTAAAATGCTTCAGGGGTTGCGGGCGGTAAGCGTGGGAGCTTGAATCGTCCAGCCAAGCAACCTCGGGAAGGATGACACCATGTGTTGTTGCATGCCGTCGTAAGCACCCTAGTGTAAATACTCAAGGGCCCGAAAGGGGCATCGCGCTTAGAGGACTCAGGTTGTGCACCGTTGGAGATTCCGAGGGTCGTCGCAGCGCTGAGGACGGTAACCAGAGCTTTTTAGTGCGGTATAAATTGCACATAACCCAGCATTGCTCCCACGGCGTCAAGTATTTTTTGAAGATTTTCGCCACGATAACAAAGACAAAACTAAAAAGGGTCTGGGGCCGTATATCTGTACTGCGTTTTTTCCTGTTTCCATAAAAAGAAGGACAAAGTAATGTAACTGTGGTACGAGAATAATAAATTTTAACGGTAAATTATTTGTACTACAATTGACATTAGGACATAACACCAATTCGGATTTATACCTTTAGGGGGTGTTGTGGTTTGCTAACAGTTGAGATTGAATTTAAACGCCTTTCAGAATTAACACAATGGACCTACCTCAGTCATAAGGAACCCCGAAGACATGCATTACCTTACAACAAGTAACTGTTCACAAAACCTTCAAAGTTCTGTAAGGTTAGACAATTTTGCTATACAGCCCTTCAAACATGAATTACTTATTTATACTTGAATTTATATAAATAGCCGTTGCATCTGTGTAATTAATTTGTGCGGTTAACCTTTAATATACAAAAGATAAACCCACTTGAAAAGGAAAGCACTTTACTAATAACACACGCAAACGCAAAGTAGCGGATAAAATATGTTTTATTTATAAGTTTTTTATTTAATGGAAGTAGGTCAACGTAAGTATAAAAGGGTTATTCAAGTTCTTCAAGAAAAATAAATGATTGTTATGTACTTTCCAATGTTGTAGTTACTTTAACTGTAAATATGTAAGGCTACATGCACATTGCATGGTTTACTACTTAGATTGGTTTTATGATTTGTTCTCTACGTTGTTACTATCTGATTAAAATCATGGTTTATCTATACATTTTCGAGTTTTATATTTTTTTTTTGTCTGACTGAAGTGTCAAACGAATATGCAATCGACCTGATGGTAAGTGGTCACTGCTGCCCATTGACGTCTATAAGCATCTTCATACAGAACATAAGTTCTATCCGAAGTCAATCACAGATGCGTTGCTACTCCCGAGGACTATGATGGTCGCCCCTTCCATCGTAACGCAAGAAATGCTTCATGCTAGAAATAGGTACGGCGGTGGTACTTTCTCGGTCGAACTACACTGGTTCTACCGCCTTGGAAAGTTTACAAAAATGTATTCAATTATTACGTTTAACGCAAAGTAGTAAAACGCGTAGCAAAATGATAAAAACGAGTATTGTTTGACCGGGTAGGCACCACCGCTGCACTAATTCCTAGAGTTAAGCATTTTTGGGTTTGTTGGAAGAATGAAGTTGCCGGCTCAGTTAACATGAGAAACCAAGAAACCTCGGAGGAAACAACGCATCCGTAATAGTCATAAGATAGAGTTGTTTTAAGTCGCTTCCAGATTATAATTGCTAGTGACTAAATACCAACAAATGAACTGCATGCTCATTTGGTTTCAATGTTATAAAAATAATCAGTGACAATAGAGAGCAATTAAAAAGTATTTCTGGAATTATAATGGCGTTAAAACTATACTCAATTATTATTAATCAAATTACAAGGAATTTAAATAATTAACTTAAAATTTAAAGACATGTGTTAGAGTAAAAAAAATAACTCTACCTTTTTGGTTAATCGGTCGCTTATTTATATACGGATATACTACATATATCCGTCAAATTGCCAAAGAAATAGACTAACATACATATGTGGGCACTTCACCCACATTTCATATTTTACGTGTATGTAATTTATTTATTATATTACGCTGTACACATACACTAACACATCATACATATAATGTTATGTAATTATATTTATATACGTACACACAGACATACATACACTGACACATACATATGTTACCCAAGCACAGCGACACATATGTACACACTACACAAACACTTCAACAACACACCCCGGACTCAAACCCGGGACACAAGGTGTGTGTTGGAGTGCTGCCGAGCGGCCGGCCGTGACCGCCATTTTCTGCGCGCGCGCATCGCGCCAGCGGTCGCCCCCCGCCGTCTCACACCTCACCGGCTCGCGGCTTGACCGCTCCGGCCGCGCCCGCTCGGCAGTCGGCTAACCCTCGTCCCGCGCTGTACCTGTGTCGCTCGTTACGCCCGGCTAACCACTACGATCTCCGCGTAGTGTTTGCTTTAGTGCCTAAACTGCTATTTTGTGCTTCCGAACTATATAGACTATCGCTTGTGTGCCTAGTGTTTAAAGACTACTTTTAGTGTTTAAGTTTAGTGCCTAGGACGCTTTATCGTTTCTCTCACTCCTTCTTTATTAATTATGGTAGATTTAAGTGTGGACAATTGTTTAGTTTTAATTAGTGTTAGTGCATGCTATGGACCCTAAGGTATTATTGTGACCGCGCAATAAACTCTTGTTTAAGTGGAATTGTGCGTCATTGACTATTCACCTTTTCCTGCACACACCCTAAGACTTTCACCACACTCACACCCATCTCCATAACTGGTGACCCCGACGTGATAGTGCTTGCGATAGTGACTTTTTGCGTTTCGCCGACGCGCGATCGGGCATGGCCCGCATAACCTCGCGGCGCATGACCACGTTGCGCGCGACCATGCGGCGCGCTAACATGGCGACTGCGCCCCCTGGCGCGTCTTCGGAGACCAGCACCACGGCCTTGCGAGTGCAACCATTCTGCCCCGACGACTCGGAGCTATGGTTTGCGCTCCTCGAGGGCCACTTTCACCACTGTAAGGTACAAGACGACACAGAAAGGTACACCTTTGTCTTAACTAACTTGGACATGAGGAATGCGAAGGTCGTGAGGGACGTCATCATCAGCCCTCCGACCCGGGACCGCTATCAGTTTTTAAAGACGCAACTGATTAGCCGATTGACAAAAAACAATACGAAGCGGATCGAGGAACGGCTCGTCAACGAGACGCTTGGCGACCGGACGCCGTCACAGTTCCTGCGGCACCTGCGGGACCTGGCGGACTCCCCCGCCCATGACCACCTCATCCGCGATACGTGGCGCAACGGACTGCCACACTACGTGCAGGCAGTGCTCACCACCCTGCACTCCGACACGTTGGAGCAACTGGCGGATCTCGCGGACCGTTTGCAGGAGATTGCTGCACCCAGCGCGGTCGCACCTTCCCCTGCCGCTCCTGTGACTCCAATGGACACCGACGCAGACCAGATAGCGGACCTTAATAAGATGGTGCAACAACTGGCTCGGCAGATCGACATGCACACGCATGCCCCACGCCAGCCTGACGTCAGCCCTGCACCACGGGCCCGCCGCTCCGCTTCCCATGCGAAGAAGCAGAAGCCCGCTGCCCCATCCACGGCCAGCATGGGCCAGTCATTAATGTCTGCCGACAATACCCACGGCACTACCGGTCGTCTATTTATTAAAGATCACAAATTAAACGTAGAATTTCTCATTGACACCGGTAGTGACCTTAGTGTATATCCACATTCCTCTCTTCGAGAGCGCAGACGTGTAAGCGATTTTAAATTAAGTGCCGCAAACGGCACTACTATAAACACTTACGGTATTGTGGAGTTAAATTTAAATCTAGGCTTAAGACGAAATTTTCAGTGGCGTTTTACGGTTGCGGATGTCACCAAGCCGATTATTGGTGTAGATTTTTTAAATCATTTTAATTTAATCGTTGACGCCCGCAACCGGCGCCTACTTGACAACACGACAACATTGTCGTCAAATGCATTTATTGGAAAAACTAATGTATTTTCTGTTAAGGTTGCAACGGGTGACACACGGTACCACGCGCTGCTAAGTAAGTTTCCTGAAATTACAAGACCATCAGGTAAGCCGCTCACTCCAAGACACTCCACAGTACACCACATACGCACCACACCCGGCCCACCGGTATCATGCACCCCACGTCGACTCGCCCCAGACAAGTTGAAGATAGCAAGGACGGAATTCGAACTCATGCTTTCTAACGGCACAGCGCGTCCTTCCGAGAGTCCGTGGGCTTCACCGCTCCATCTTGCGCCTAAGAAAGATAACGGTTGGAGGCCATGTGGTGATTATAGGTTGCTCAACGCACGGACGGTCCCCGACCGTTATCCTATTAGGCACATCCACGACTTTGCCCATAGTATAGCTGGATGTAAAGTCTTCACCACCATCGACCTGGTCAAAGCCTACAACCAGATCCCGGTCTACGAGGAGGACATTGCCAAAACGGCTATTACAACACCATTTGGCCTGTTTGAGTTCCCGTATATGACCTTTGGCCTTCGGAACGCAGGTCAGACCTTCCAGAGGTTCGTCGACGAGATGACGCGGGGCCTGGACTTCACCTACTGCTACCTGGACGACTTCTTGGTGTTCTCACGCAGCGAGGATGAACATGAAGCACACCTGCGTGAGCTGTTCACCCGCATGCAGGAATACGGCATCCTCGTGAACACCTCGAAGTGCGTCTTCGGTGCCAGTCAGGTAGACTTCCTGGGCTACCACATCTCAGAGTCTGGCACGAAACCTCTGGAATCCAAGGTTCAGGCCATTACGGAGTTTCCCGCGCCGAAGACCGTCAAGCAGCTAAGGCGATTTTTGGGGATGGTCAATTTTTATAGGCGATTCTTGCCGCACGCTGCATCCATCCAAGCCCCACTAAACGCCCTGCTTGGCGGTTCGGCAAAGGGATCACAGCCGGTCGATCTTACTGGTGACACACTTCTTGCCTTTAATCGATGTAAAGAAAGTCTTGCTAGCGCTGCATTACTTGCTCACCCAGACTGCGATGCTCAACTTGGACTAGTCACAGATGCGTCTGACTTAGCCATAGGCGCAGTATTGCAGCAGCTTATCAATGGCGAATGGCAGCCATTAGCATTCTTCTCACGCAACCTGAGCCCTTCGCAGCAGAAATATTCGCCGTACGACCGCGAATTGCTGGCCATATACGATTCCATCCGGTATTTCCGACACATGTTGGAGGCCAGACACTTCGTGGTCTACACGGATCACAAGCCGCTCAGTTACGCTTTCCATGAGCGGAAAGCCAACTGTTCGCCTCGTCAATTTCGCCATCTTGACTTCATCTCGCAATTCACGACCGACATCCGGTACATCAAGGGTACCGACAATGTGGTGGCTGACACATTGTCACGGGTCGATGAATTACAGATGCCAGTCGACATTGAAACGCTTGCACAATCGCAAGCGTCGGATCCAGAGCTTCTTCAGTACCTTGAGGGAGAAACATCACTTCGCCTGAAGAAGCTCAAGGTTCCCGGTAGCACCCGGGAGTTATATTGTGACGTCAGCACTCCGTCACCAAGGCCTTTTGTACCGCAATCACTGCGGAAACAACTTTTTGACAGCCTTCACAGTCTGAGCCACCCAGGTCCCAAAGCGACCGTTAAGTTAGTGGCCGAACGGTTTGTCTGGCCTGGGATGCGCAAGGACTGTCGAGAGTGGTCACAAAAGTGCCTTGCGTGTCAACGCGCAAAGGTAGGTCGCCACGTGTCATCTTCATTGGGCACGTTCGACTTACCACGCGCAAGATTCGCCTTCATCCACGTGGACATTATCGGTCCCCTACCACCATCTCAGGGCTACCGCTACTGCATGACGGCGGTGGACCGTTTCACTCGGTGGCCTGAGGTCACTCCGATGGTGGACATCACCGCGGAGACGGTCGGTAAGGCACTCGTTTCTTGGATTTCCAGATTCGGGTGTCCAACCGACATCGTTACCGACCGTGGCCGCCAGTTCGAGTCCGCCCTTTTCCAATACCTTGGAAAAGTGGTGGGTTTCAAACATCGCCGAACCACCGCCTACCATCCAGCGTGCAACGGCATGGTGGAACGGTTCCACCGTCAGCTCAAGGCAGCGATAATGTGCCACGCTGACGGCAATTGGGTCGAGTCCCTGCCCTTTGTACTCTTGGGCATCAGGTCTTCTTTCAAAGAGGACCTACAATCGTCGTCGGCCGAACTGGTGTACGGTGAGCCACTACGTCTGCCGGGAGAATTCTTCCAGGCAACAGCTCCCGAAACCACCGATATTTCGGAGTTCACGACGCGCCTAAGACACATAGCGGCTAAGATCCGACCTGCTCCCGCTGCTCGCCACACCACGAACAAGATCTTCGTGCACAAGGAGTTGCAGGTATCGAGTCACGTCTTCTTAAGAGACGATGCAACGAGAGGGTCCCTACAACCACCCTATACAGGGCCCTATCAAGTGCTCGAACGTAGGGACAAGACTTTCCAAATATTGGTTAAGGGTAGGAAAGTCACAGTAAGCGTAGACCGCCTCAAACCGGCCTACCTACTCGTAGACCCATCCACTCCTACTAATCCTGTCCCTACTCCTAGCCACCCTCCCGCACCTACACCTGCTCCTACACCCACTCCTGCTCCACTACCGGATCCTCCTCCCATCCTGCGGTCGAATATCCACACTCCGGAAGGCGGCCGAACAACTCGCTCTGGCCGCCGAGTTCGTTTTCCGGACTTCTATCGACCGTAGACACGGTCTCTGGGGGGGAGTGATGTGGGCACTTCACCCACATTTCATATTTTACGTGTATGTAATTTATTTATTATATTACGCTGTACACATACACTAACACATCATACATATAATGTTATGTAATTATATTTATATACGTACACACAGACATACATACACTGACACATACATATGTTACACAAGCACAGCGACACATATGTACACACTACACAAACACTTCAACAACACACCCCGGACTCAAACCCGGGACACAAGGTGTGTGTTGGAGTGCTGCCGAGCGGCCGGCCGCGACCGCCATTTTCTGCGCGCGCGCATCGCGCCAGCGGTCGCCCCCCGCCGTCTCACACCTCACCGGCTCGCGGCTTGACCGCTCCGGCCGCGCCCGCTCGGCAGTCGGCTAACCCTCGTCCCGCGCTGTACCTGTGTCGCTCGTTACGCCCGGCTAACCACTACGATCTCCGCGTAGTGTTTGCTTTAGTGCCTAAACTGCTATTTTGTGCTTCCGAACTATATAGACTATCGCTTGTGTGCCTAGTGTTTAAAGACTACTTTTAGTGTTTAAGTTTAGTGCCTAGGACGCTTTATCGTTTCTCTCACTCCTTCTTTATTAATTATGGTAGATTTAAGTGTGGACAATTGTTTAGTTTTAATTAGTGTTAGTGCATGCTATGGACCCTAAGGTATTATTGTGACCGCGCAATAAACTCTTGTTTAAGTGGAATTGTGCGTCATTGACTATTCACCTTTTCCTGCACACACCCTAAGACTTTCACCACACTCACACCCATCTCCATACATACATTGGAAAAAATGTACCTACCCTCGACTGGCAATTGGGTAAAAACTTTAAAACGTTGCATAACAGGGCGATTACACCTAAGAATATACCAAATTCGTTTGAAAACAAATCAAATTAGCTAGCGTAGTGTTTGTGGAACCAGATAACAAGCAGAGTGAAATAGCAAACAGTGTAAATAAGCTAGCCACCCAACCGCCAGCACCCGACTTACGTAAAACAACTGGATTTATGGCTTCAAGCTGCATTCAAACTACCTTGAGTATAGCAATTCGTTGAATTTAAATGTTGAAATAAAACCGTACTTCAGAACATGAGTCTGAGAATTTTATGGAGTTTCTTTCGTAGTTACGTCTTCGGTGCTCCTTGCGAACAATAGCAGTAATAAGTAGTTAAAATTGTTTACGTGTAAATAATAAATATATATAAAAGCGACAGAATACTCACTGCAAACTAATCTTCGTAAAGCCTAAACTATTGACGATGACATGATATTAGGAAAATAACCCATTGTTTTATGGGCTATCTAAGCCTCGTAGATTTTGACAGTGCACTCTTAAGGGTCTCAGCGTTCGAAGTCGCTCAACGGCTAGTTTATAAGGAAGCATAGCTATAGTGAGAAGTTCTTAAATTATATTGTAATTGTGAGTAATAAATAATTTCGTTTTAATCTTCAGCAGCACATGTAAGGAACGAGTCGTTACATCTGCTGCTAAAGAATAAAATAATTAAAGGAAATACAATTAAGATTAAATGGTCAATGTCGCCAAATAAAAAAATTGCGTTAATGAAAACATGGTTCGTTCTAAGTTCGTTAAGAATAGAATTCTTTTCTGTCTTACTTTGTTTGGCAATTGTTAATGCAAACTAGGAAAATGCAGTCGTATGTGTAGAATAAGTATTTATTTGAATTTGCCGTTCAAGTCGATTCTAACACTGCTATCTACAGCAACTTGCAAATTTCGTAGCCTTGTATGACCGAACACAAATATTTAACGCGCAATACTGATTTGTAGAGCCATGTGAAAAATGCTTGAAGCGAATATCTTAGTAAAAAAGGATATTACTCTGATTTGTATAATACTAACTTATTCTAAGAAATGTCTTAGAAAAACGGTGAACTTTTGATGTTTACATACATTAAGATATATAAGGCAACCCTTCATGGACATATTATAGTAATAACAAACTTGTGAATAAATAATACAATATACAAAAAACAAAAATACGTAAAATTTCAAATCATATATATAATCATATACCTGACACCCGCGTGGCGCAGCGGTTACCGTATCGGTCTGGCACGCTGTGGGTCCCGGGTTCGTTTCCCGGCAAGAGAAGTATCTGAATGATGAGTTTAAATTCTTGTTCTGGGTTTGGGTGTTTGTGTATTCGTCTTTGTGTGTGTCCATGGCACCCCCGACACAGGAGAAAATCCTACTGTGGGGCTATGAGTGTAGAAAGCGTTTTAAATTTTTTATACCTATATAAAATAGGTTTACCAACAGTAATAATCGTTCTTAATATACTGTTTTCACGGTTACTTATTTGTACCTAACTGAATTCATTCTAATTTATGCAGTGGAATTTTAAGCTATAATAAATAAACTCTCCGCCAATAGTCCTCAGGCTAGACACCTCCAACACAGGATAGATAGCGCATACGTTTATCCTTTCATTTGCATAGAAAAACAAAGTGCATAGCAGTAGTGTTAAATGGTAAATAACATAAATAAGCCAGGCAGCGGAGCGTAGGTGCTACGTGTACTCTTAGATTTATTACTTTAAGATCCCGTTTATAGCATAATGCTTAAATATATTTAACTAATAAACTTCAGATTAACCTTATGTTCACTTTTGTCGCTAGTTGTAAATTAATAATCTGTCGTTTGTAGTATAATCTTTGGACAGTATTGTAGATCCACTGTAGTAGTAAAACAGTCCTTTCGGAGATTTCGAAGTGTTCGAATCTCATCGTGTGGTTTTCGTTGGCGCTAGCCAAGAACGTGGTTTTCGGATTCGTCGGGCGCGCACGCGCAACATTGTCGTTGTCGTTAATAATGCGAAAGATTAGCCGCTAAGCGTAACGTTCTTTATTTTCGTGTAATAATTAAATTCGTGATGCAACGTGCTGTAAGATCGACGCAACTTGTCGCCAGTGGATGGTAGAGAGTAAATTGTATACCACTGCGAGATAAGACTAGCTAGCTCGAGCTAAGGGTGAGTCGAAGGTGCCTTATACTCGCCATCTGCACCAATTAGCAACAGGTGAGTGCGTGAGATTCTATAGCACGTAGCAATTTATTGTCGTAAATACAGTCCACTTAACCTTCTTCGCGACAGGACCATTTGTCCATCAAAGGCGGGTTTCGGCCTAGCTCCGGAATCCTACACCTTTAGTATTGTGTAAAGGTTGCAAAACGCTTTTGGTCCGACTCAGGCACTACTACTACTCTTATTTCTTAGAAAACAGAATCACATAAATTAGCTTGAGCGATTCTGTTTTCTGCGTTTAAGGGTGTGGCAAAGACGTGGTAAGAGACATGCGTATTTGTAGCGTCCTAACCTAGTTTTCAGGTTAAGTCACAGTGCTGTTAGCAACTTACGATTTAATCTTTTTATGTGTTTATTCGCTACTATGTTGTAAAGTTGATAAAATTGTCGATTCAATTTATAATTAGTTTAAAGGCTTCTTATATAAGACAGTTTATTTCAAAGCAGTTAGGGAGAACAGTATAAATGGTAAATATCATAAATAACCAACCTAACTTGAAACAGGGAACGCTCTAGATTAATTGCTTCAACTTGTGTTCAGAATTCAATTTTAATTACATTAAATAGCCCGCTTAATGTTAACTTCAAAGATTTAAAGTTTTAATATTGAAAAACTTAACATTTATGTCATTACTGAGAACCGAAGATACTACCTAGTACCTACTAATATCACGTCTTTTTAAATAAAGCTCAAAAAGATGACGGACAACTTTCAGGCATATTATATTGCCACAGGATCCTATTATTTACCTAATGTTTTAGTGAGTAGTGTTATTTTTTATCAGCTTAAAAATGATTTTAACAGATTTGTAAGGACAAAGCTGATATTGTACGATTTCAATGCCGTAAAACCGCTAAATTATCACAGCTCCTCAAATGTCTACTAATATTATAAATGTGAATGTATATTTATTTGTTGCACTTTCACACCAACACTACTCAACCGATTAATCATGAAACGTTGTACACATACTCTTACAGGTATAAAAATATAGGATACCTTATATTGGTACCTTCAAGGGTAGAACCAGTGTTTCAAAGTGGTAGAACCAGTGTAGTTCGACCGGGGGAGTAACTTCCACCGCCGCACCTATTTCTAGCGTAAAGCATTTCTTGCGTTTCGATAGAAGGGTGTGGTTGCCGGTACACTTTCACATGAGGCGACCAGCATAGTCCTCGGGAGTAGCAACGCATCTGTGATTGACTTCAAATGGAGCCCATGTTCTGTATGTAGTTGATTACAGACATTCATGGGCGGCAGTAACCACTTACCATCAGGTGGACTGCATGTTCGTTTGCTCTATAGTCAGATAAAAAAAAATATGTAGTAATTTTCCAAACACTGAATCACATTGATTTATTCTGGAATGTCAGGATCTTTTATATTTATCTAAGGGCTTCAACGCGAGCAAAGCCTCGGGTAAGCTAGTAAATTATTTACGCTTTTTCTACGCTTTCTACACTCTTAACCCCACAGTAGGATTTTCTCCTGTGTCGTAGGTACCATGGACACACACAAGACGAATACACAAACACCCAGACCCAGGACATGAATCTAAACTCATCATTCAGATACCTGTCTGGCCGGGAATCGAACCCAGGACTCATTACGCGTTAGACCGGTATGGTAACCGCTCCGCCACTCGGGTCGTCAATGAATACGTTTCAATACGTGTACAATAGAATAGATCTACTTCAGAAAACCTGGACAAGAAATAAAGGCAAGATAACTTTATATTCGCATCTGGCCGCGAGGGAATAGAAGAAATACATTGGATCGTAGGAAATAACTTGATTGGTGGGAATACCTTTATCACTCCTTTAGTGCAGTAATAAAAGAATAAGAACTCCTTCATAATTGTGATATCTCGTATGAAAGATGGATAGCTACAAATTTTAAGCCAATGTTTAATTTTAATTGGAATGAGCTTCCTCCTGAGCTATTCCCGGGGCGCTATGACATGGGGTTCTTCAAGAAAGGTGTAAAAAGAGCTCTCCTCCAAAGCCAGCAATGTTTTGGCGACTCTGATGTTGTAAATGTCCATAGGCGACGGTGACTGCTTTCCATCAGGTGGCCCGTCAGCCTTATCGTTAGGTCTAACTATAATAGAAATAATGAAGTACACAAGTACATGTTATTTTTAAAAGTTGGTGCTTACAAAAAATAAATGCGTTTGCATATTTAATCGTTATAACTGATTTAATATTTACATATCTAGCGTATGTATATGAACAGGCTTTTTATTACTATTAACATTAGATACGAGTTGTGATAATTTACCTAGTAGGTATGTTTTACAAGGAATTTAGATTTCAGTTCTCTTTACTAGGTACATGTTATTTTACAAACCTTGTAAAATCGATATGTGGTAATTGGTTTTGGCATTGTTATTTTAAGTAATATTTTAAAGCTCTTTCTAAAGTTATAAACATAAACCCTGCAACTATCCTGATTTATTAAATTGTAGGCACAAATTTTAACTTCTTTGTAGCTAAGTAAATGTTTGTTTTCTGTACGCCTAATATTGTAATTTTAAAGTGTTTTCTCAGTAAGTGAATTATGAATTCTGAATGAGAAATAATAGAGATCTTAAACCATACATTTCACATATGACAATACTGGACCCAATGCGTACGTAGCTTCTAGGAAGGCTACCAATGCTAAATATTCTTACCATCAACAAAATTTATTTTCAAATCTTAAGATTTATGTTGCAACCAAGCTGTAATTTCTCGGTTAGTATTTTCAGTCCGTACTCGGAACACCAAGACGAGGTAATTAAAGAGAATTTAGTATTCAACAGCCAAAGTCAATTTAAAACGCTCAACCCCTGGACACCTCGGATGCATATTAAATCAGGCTATCTTGGTTACAATGGTTGTGATAAAGCTGCTAGAATTGGCATTAAAACTAGAGATGAATAAGTACAAGAATATTGTACAAGAAGTAAAGATTTGATTAGCCATTCAAATATGCACCATCTACTTATTTTTGTTTTAGAGGGAAAACTTAAGCTTTTACTTTTTTGTAGTTCTATTGCTTAACGGCAAGCTACAGTCTAAATTTGGAGATTGTGATGAACTGGATATATACACAAAATACCTATATTTTCTGGAATTGGAGCTATCCTAAAGGAAGAGCCGATCCTATTAAGGGTTGTTATCAGATATCAATTGGCGGCAGTAGACACTAACCAACAGATGGAAAAACTATTGTATTATTTTTCATATATCTGACTTAAGTAGCAAACGCACAGCCGCCCATGGACATCTGTAATCAACTTCATATAGAACCCACTATCTGAAATCAATCACAGATGCGTTGCTGCTCTCGAGAACTATGATGGTCGCCTCATATAAAAGTGTACCGGCAACCACACCTTCCATCGAAACGCAAGTAATGTTTCACGCTGGAAATAGGTATGGCGGTGGTACTTCCCCGGTCGAACTACACTTGTTCTACCACCTTCAATGTTAGTATTTACAGTTTATTAATTTAAATAAATCTTATTAATTTTATATATGCGGAAGTTTGTGAGGATTTTTATGTGTGTTTTTTGTTGCAATAACTACCAGGCTTTCACTGAAATTTGGAACAACATGGGATAGCTATAGCGTAACAGTCGAGACCAAAGCGTAAGATGTTGCGGGAATACATATATAAAATGTATTTTACGAATATTAAATAATATTTTTATTACTATATAAGTATTTTATGTAGTCCATTCATTTCTATCACATTAATTGAATTCGTATTTATTTATCGCAATTAAACTTAGAATTCAGACACTAAATATTAAAAATAAATACCA
Organism: Spicauda simplicius; assembly: GCA_949699795.1. Lineage (NCBI taxonomy): Eukaryota > Metazoa > Arthropoda > Insecta > Lepidoptera > Hesperiidae > Spicauda > Spicauda simplicius. Next base: position 16,963,542 of record OX453062.1, read on the forward strand.
AGTTCACTTCTATTAAGCTATATATCTTTGTCAAGAAGAACATCGTCTTAGAGAGGGAATTACTCTAGAAATTGGTACCGCGGACGGGATTGACGCGCAAACTTCAGGATAAACCTCGTAAGTAGGTATTAGATATACCTACGTGATCTCTACAGCTGCATTATATATTATTTTCTGTATATTTCTGTTTTAGTTACTTATAATGAATCATTAGTATTACATTTTATTTTGTTATCTATAGAAAATATTTTCTTTTCTATAGAGCATATTATATGTCCAAAAGCCTTACAATATTTTGTTGTTCGCTTCTTTCTTCAGCCTTTATTTATTGTTTTTATGAACATATTGAAAGTGAATCAATCAGTTCATCTTTATATAATTGACACCTAAAACAAAATAATCATTTTAATGGGATTTATTCAAACTACCACTAATGTCCACCAATTGGCACTTGGCCAGCGCGGTGGACTATGGCCTATAACTTACTCATTCTGAGAGAAGATCCGTGCCCAGCAGTGGGACAATGATGGGTTGACGACGCCGATTCAAACTATGTGTTACTCTTGAGTATATTATATACTCAAGCATAACACATAGTTTGTTTACGTCTTTTAAAATTAATCCGAAAACATTATCACACACATAGTACAGTACAACATCATTTATAGAGTTAAAAAAATGCCAACATTGTAACAACAAAATACTCGTAAAATATTCACTAAAATTCACGGATAAAATTACATTACACTTGATGTTCTCGTATTCAAATAAATACAGCATTACGACATACATATTCGTAATTAATTAACAGCGCTACCCGCATGTCAACTTTGCTTGATATTTACTCCCCTTGATTACAGAGCTGCAAGCCTTCATTATATTTGCACTTTGAACGATGTTTTGTAGCTTAAAATATTACTATGGTAGGTTCATCACAGTTATTTTGGGACCAAAATAGACAGTGTCATTGAAGTATCCTTCGCCGTTATAATTTGTTCATTTAATGTATTATGATTGAATCGATTCAATTTACTCAGGTCAAATTTATTTGTCTTTTGATTTTTTTATAATCGAATGTATCATAATAATCTATATTTTTTTTCATATTTTTTTTTTAAATTTTCAGTCCAGTTTATGTTATTTCTTTATTTACTTACTCTGTTGTGTCTGTACAATTGATTGTATGTATTAGTTTCTTTTGAAGATACGATATGTTCACTTCTTCCATGTTATTCAATGTATCACAAAAAAGATGTCCAATCGAATGGTAATTTGATCATAAAGTCAAAACCTATATATGACATAATTTAATCATTTCTAAGGTACATCAGTAAAGTACATCATATACCTATGTCTAACGAACGTATTACGGAGAGGTACTATTATCACGCCTACGAGTTTTTATAGAATGAAGCGACCTTATTTTAGCAATTTAACGATACTACGTTTAAACATTATACTAAAGCGGACTCTCGTATTCGAGGCACTTCACTTTAGTGCTTAGAGATACCTCTTATCGGTATCGCACTATCGTCAACTCATTATTGCCCTACTGCTGGGCACGGGTCTTCTCTCGGAATGAGTGGCCTCACTTCGCTGGCCAAGTACCTACGAATTGGTGGACAGTACAGTGGTGGTAGCTCATATATCGCATCAACCCATTATTGGCCCACTGCTGGGCACGGGTCTTCTCCCAGAATGAGAGAGTTTAGGCCATAGTCCACCGCGCTGGCCAAGTGCGAATTGGTGCTCATATGTATATTTAGTATAATTATGATTATATTTCAACCAATCAACATCATTTGCTGATGCTTTTTACTACATTGTATTCAAATTGTACATTTTCCCGAAAACACCATAAAAGCATAGGGCCAAGATTACCCGACTTTGTTTGACGTACGAAATTTGATTAGCTGTGCAAACTATGTGCAGGCGTCCAGAAAACCCTTTTGAAGTTTAATCAAAGGGCCAACTTGTTTTCTATTCTAATGAAAGCAAAGTTACGTGCCAGTTAATGAACAGACGAACAAAACGATAGTACAATGTACCCTTATACTCGAAACTAAAGGCGTTTGTTAAATGTTCTTGACTTTAGAATCACAGAAATCATTCGAAAGAATTCTTCAAAGCTCATTTGCGTAGGATAACTATTTCTGTGGTATATTAATAACGCTTCTGTAATTAGATTTATAGGATATTGCAAGAACGAAACTAATGTGAGATGACACACATTTTCTAATTTGGTAAAAATGTTTGTCTTCCCTCTTAAGATCTTTTATAGGTTTATTTTTTAGGAACCAGTGTAGTTCGACCAGGTAAGTATCACCGCCACACATATTTCTAACGTGAAGCAGTTCTTGTATTTCGATGAAAGGGTGTGTGTGGTTGCCGGCACAAGTTTATATGAGGCGACCATCCTAGTCCTCGTTCCCATTTCTACCCATTTTCTATATGAAGTAGATTACAGATCTCAATGAGCGGCAGTGACCATTTACCACCAGGTGGACTGCATGCTCGTTTGCTACTTCAGTCAGATAAAAAAATCTTAAGTGCATCTTGCATCTTCAGAATAAGCAATATCAGCTCTGAGTTAGTAACATTTACAACATAAACAAGACCTTTGTTAAACCATTATTTACTTATACATTATATTTAATGCGTGGAGCAGTTAATTTAAATAGTGATATAAGAAACACCTTGTTATTACAAGTCTGGAAATGTACCTAAATATGCTGCACTATAGGTACATGACTTATTGTGCTATTTTAAAAGAACTCCAAAATTTTATTTAGAATAGTAAATAGTAGGTAACTTATAATTGCATATTCTCACTAAAGAAGTTAAAAGGATTTAATTTTAAATCCTTTAAATATTTTAATGAAAGGCACCGCTTTTAACTTAGCAATTAAAATTACTCTAAAAAGCGTCCATTCAGTTTGTTCCGAAAACCAAGCGGATTCCTTTTAAAACTACACTTTTAGGCCATCAGAACATCATTACTGTATTCGTAGTTATTTTCATTAGTATTCAATTGAAGTTATATAGAATAATTAAAATACTATTTCAAATAGTATAAAGTATTACTTTTCTAATTACGTAGTACTAATATTAACATGAATCCCAGATTGTTAAATAATTATTGCGTATAAATTTATCATTTACTATGAACTACGATGCTATTGTCAGTGATACTTTGACAAACTCGAAATTATTAGTTGTTATGCTTTGAATTTTTTTATACTAAAAGTGAACCGGCAACCAAAACCTTCCACCGAAACGCAAGAACTGCTTTACGATAGAAATATGAGTGACGGTGGTACCTCCCGGGCTGAATTGCACTAGTTCTGCCACCTGGCAAATTAATTATAATATTAACACTAAATTGTTAAAATTAATTTAAATTGGTGTTAATGAATAAAAAAATAGATTACTTCTTTACAACTATTACGTGTAAAAGAAATTTAAAAATTTTACCTCATAAGTTGATTAACGAAAGTTAAATTGTACATTGGAGGTAAATTAAAGCAACTACTTATTCATCATCTAATATGTAAAATTCTCGTGTCACAGTTTTTGTTGCCATACTCCTCCGAAACGGCTTGACCGATTTTGACCACTTTTTATATGCTTATTCAGTAGGTCTGAGAATCGGCCAACATCTATTTTTCATACCCCTTAAGGGTTGTCCACCCTTAACATTTTATTTCTATTTTTTATATGGCAAAACAACGTTTGTCGGGACAGCTAGTAGGATCTAAAATGACTTATAATAAATTTGTTAGATTAATTACTGCATTGCATTTGACTAAATTGAATGCAATAAGAGAGGTATAACAATCTCATTAAAGCTGCTCTAATGATAAAACGCCAGTTAGTGTCAGTTACGATAGTGAGGTAACTTGGAGCAATTTGTGGTTCCCAACTTGTGGAAGCGCTGCTCGCTACCAACTATATATATCTTTCTATTCCGTTCGTACGTATGCATTAGATAATATTAACAAATGTTGATCGTTATTAAATGCATTTCTATTCACTGATTTGTCTTCCACTGAGTCCTAAGTCTGCCGCGCCGGTCAAATGCGCATTCAAAGGCCTCCCCCACCTTCGAAAGCTTTTTTTTTAAGTGAAAAGTTCTTTGGGCGCGTTGAATGATTTTTGGTAGGGCTAGGTTGGTAGGGCACGGTTTCAGTGACCACACATCAAATAGTAACGTGTTTCAATAAGATGGTTGGCTATGTTTCGATTTAATTGTAATCACTGAGTCTGTAGTTTCTAATTTTGAATGAAACCCCACGTTCTTTCAAAATTAGAAACTACAGACCTTACCTGGGATTAGAATCTTGAACCATCAGTTTAACTGCCGAGATTTTATGATTCTTTCTGCATCTGTGAATTGTATTCTTTGAATGTATTATTCTTTGAATTCTCTGAATTTTATACTGTGAATTTTATTGTTTCTGCATCTGTGACTAATTCTTAACACGATTTCTTTTAATATATTTGTTACATTTTATATTTATAGATAATTTTTAATGCAATAGTCTAGCACATATAGAATCTGTTTCAGTGAGGTAGCTTGGAGCAATTTGTGGCTTCCAACTCGTCGGACACGGTGTCTCGCTAGACATCTTGCGAAACTGTGGCTACTCGATACGGCTATTGTGCGGTTTCAGTGAGCTCACATGAAATGCTATCTTGTTTCAAATAAGACACTTGGGGATGTTTCGACTTAATTGTAATCACTGAGTTTTCAGTTTCTAATTTTAAAGAACGCGTGGTCCTTACCTGGGATTAGAATCTTGAACCTTTAATTGAACTGCCAAGATTCTATGATGTGATATTTCTTTTGAATCTATGACTAATTCTTAACATAATTTCATTTAATATAAAATTTGATACATTTTTGACGACCAGCGTGGCGGAGCGGTTACCATACTGGTCTGACGCGCAATGGGTCCCGGGTTCGATTCCCGGTCAGACAGGTATCTGAATGATGAGTTTAGATTCATGTTCTGGGGATGGGTGTTTGTGTATTCGTCTTGTGTGTGTCCATTATACCCACGACACAGGAGAAAATCCTAGTGTAGGGCTATGAGTGTAGAAAGCGTGTATTTTTATTTGTATTTTATTTAAAGGAAGTTTTTTATGAATTAATGTAGCACATATAGAATTGGGCTATTTAGACCATTATACGGTTTCATTAAGCTCACGTGAAATGATATTATGTTTCAAAGAGACCGTTGGTGATGTTTTGACCTAATTGTAATTACTTGCATTTAAAGGAAGACTAGGGACTTTAGTTCCGTCCCTGTAGTTCCGGGATCAGAATAGGGCTACGGCATCCCCTGCCTATCGTAAGAGGCGACTAAAGGGGGCTTCCGGGGTTGCAGGCCGTTAGAGTGGGAGCTCGAACCGTTCGGTCATCCCGGGAAGAACGGCGCTATGTGTGGTCGCATACCGTCGTAAAGACTAGACGGAGCGGTGGGCCCAGCCGCCGATCTGGGAGGAGCCCGATGGGGCTACGTGCTCAGAGGATCCCGGTTGTGGTCGTTTCGAGGTACCGGAATCCTCTTTATAGCGCCGAGGACGGCCACCGAGTGGGTTTTAGTACGGTAAAAATCCCACATAACCCTCCGTCGCTCCCACGGCGTCGGGTACCTTTTGAAGGTTTCCCCCTCGAGAACAAAACATAAAAAGGGACTTAAGTCCCTCTTTCTAAATTTAGTATTTAAGTCCATTTCTTACATAATAAAATTTCATAAATTGGGTCCTTATTTATAATATTAATAAGATGTAAGCAGCGATCAACATTTAATGGAGTATGTAGTTTACAAATATCTCAACATTCTGTTCGTTCGCCTTTTAATCGTAACAAATTAATGGCAGAACAAACAGTGAGTGGCACGGACAAGCCAAATGTATTTACTCGCGCGGAACGAGCGATGTGCGTACCGCAGGGATACTGCAACAACTGTAAATTAAGCAATGAACCAGTAAGTTACTTTAAAGTTTAGAATCAGAGCAAAATATCTAGATAACAGGTGAATCTCTAAATCTTAATAAATAATTTTACAGTCTTATAAAAAAAAACTGTATATATACGTATGTATATGTCGGCGGAAGCTTAGAGTCGGGTTGATTGTTACTTGCATGTATAACGTACAATTCTGTTTGTTTACATTTTAATTATTGTTAAAATTAATAATTTAATTTGTTATAGCCTCCTTTTGATTTAAAACCTTGTTAATGGAATAAAAAGTAATAAGTTTGTTATTTACGTAGCGACCAATCAGAGCAGAGCGGATGTCTCGAGTGGGGTCGAGGCGCCATCTTTTCTTGTAAAGAGGTTTATAGTTTTTGCGACATTCTTTCATTGACTCTGGTAAGCGAAGGATCGAGTTGGATCCTTGGAGAGAACATATCTGGTGACAAAAGTGAGATCGGTACCTCGAACCCGCTGCTCGGTCGTAATTGTTGTAACCTTTGTGAATTGTTATCGAATTTATATTAAGTTAACGATTAGCGAAGAAGATTTGTTTAATCGGAATAAAACAGTGTAAAAACCGTGGTCATTGTGTTTTGTGCCTGCATTTTACCCTGATGACGCCCACTAGACCAGTAACCACTAATGACGATGTCGATGAGAATGAGGTTCCTCCGACATATATATATACTGTATGTATGTAAAAAAAATATAAATACTGAACACGTATTTTTTTATCGGACATGGACATCTGTAATCAACTTCATACAGAACCCATGTTCCATCTGAAGTCAATCACAGATGCGTTGCTACTCCCGAGGACTATGAAAGGCGCCTCATGTGAAAGTGTGCTGGCAACCGCACCCTTCTATCGAATGCTTCACGCTAGAAATAGGTGTGGCGATGGTACTTCCCCGGTCGAACTACACTGGTTCTACCACCTTGAAATTTACACATGTATCTTATACATGAAGAATTTCTACAAAGTGATTCGCCAATATTATTCAATATTTATAATTTATTTTTAGTCAACCACCGTTATATTTATTTCTTGGAAGAAATATAACTAACATTCTTAATTTATATTTGCTTAAATATTAACAAATGTCTTAACATATGCTATATAAATGCAGGACAAATAGTGAGTGGCACGGATAAGGCACAACATATCCACTGGCACAAATCGAGTAATGTGCGCACCGCAGACGTACGTGTAGTACGTTGTAAATGTTAACATCGAGGCATATAACCTGAATAAAAACTAGGTACATGTTGGATTTGTAATAATGAATAACTTGATAATACGTAACAAACGAAAATAAGCGAACACGCAACATGTAGATTTTGTAGAAAGAGATGCACCTATATTATTTTGGTATTTATAGTTTTCAAGACAAATACTACAATATATTTTTTAACGAAATAGAACTAGTTTAAATTATTATTTTGTAAACATCTTAACGTATAGTACAAGATTAAGGCAGAACAAACAGTGGCTGGCTCGGACAAGGCGCAACGTATTCACTGGCGCGGAACGAGCAATGTGCGCACCGCAGGGAAACTGCAACTGCTGGAAATCAAGCAATAAAGTAGTAAGTTCTAAATGTTAATATCAGGACACATAACCTGAATAATAAGTATATGTTGGATTGGTAATAATTAATTACTCCACAATTTTATGACAACCGATATACATGTATAATTAGTAGAAAGAGGTGCACCCATATTAGAATAAGATTAAGATAGATAGATTAAGATTAAGATAGATTAAGAATATATAGTACTAGATTAAGGCAGAACAAACTACGACTGGCACAGACAAGACATAACATACTCATTGGCGCGGAAGGAGCAACGTGCGCACCGCAGGGGAATTGCAAAAGCTGTAAATTAAACAATAAATGAGTAAGTTATTTTTAATGTTAATATCAGGTCATATAAACTGAATAATAAGTTGATGTCTTATACGAATGCAGTTTAATAACAAACAAAAATAGTTGCTGAATACAAACCACTTTGTAAAATTTTTAGGCACAGAAGGACCTATATTTTTAAATATTTATATTAATTTTCAAAGTAAATACTATTTTATTTATTTGTAGAAAGAAAAGAATCAATTCAAGTTATTATTTTACATACACCTTAACATATAGTAGTAGATTAAGGTAGAATGAACAGCGACTGGCACGGACAAGGCACAAAGTATTCACTGGCGTGGAACGAGCAATATGGGCACCGCAGGGAAACTGCAACAGCTGTAAATTAAACAATGAACGTTTAACAGTAGAATACGTTGTTTCAAATATAAACCAAAACATTCAAGGTAACATATTGTATAGTAGCAATGTTACAGTTTCAGTCTTAGACGTTATGTGGGCGAAATATTAATGAGTAAATCAATGTATTCATATATAAGAAGTTTGAATTTTCTAGCCATCAATCACGGTTCATGTTCCTGGTAACAAACAGACAGACAGACAAATAGCGGAGTAATAGGGTTTCATTTGAATACGAAACACTAAATACCAGATATGTATATTAAATAATAGTAATATATCCATTGTCACCGCATAAAAATTATGTTGTAGTATAAATCAGTTTCTTTTTTTGCAGTGTAATAAAAAATCTCAACTTTCCGCGTCATACCGCATCTTCCGTAAATAATGTCCTTTACCTAGTTACCCACTCCCATACGGCAATATCAAGCTCGTATGAGGTACGGGTTTCATCACCGACGATTAACTATTAACAAGCGACAAAATAATAGCTTTAGGCTGTTTTATCTCTGGATTAGAATAGGGCTACGGCATCCCCTGCCTGTCTAAGAGGCGACTAAAAGGGGCTTCCGGGGTTGCGGTCGGCTATAGTGGGAGCTCGAACCGTTCGGTCAGGCGACCCCGGGAAAGTTGGCGGTATGTGTGGTCGCATACCGTCGTAAACTAGACGGAGTCGTGGGCCCAGCCGCCTCCCGGGTTCCTTTAGAGATCCCAGTCCTCTTTATAGTGCGAGGTCTAGTCCGAGAACGGCAACCGAGGGGGTTTGAGTGCGGTAAAAATCCCACATAACCCTGCGTCGCTCTCATGGCGTCGGGTAGCTTTCGAAGGTTTCGAGAACAAAAAAGACAAAAGGCTATTATATCTATGATGAATTTAAGTGTACAGTCCAACATGATGCATTTTAATCCCATAGTAACAACAGGATTGTCATCAACTCATTGTCGCATTGCTGAGCACGGGGATTTTTATCAGAATGACAGAGTTGTAAGCCATAGTCCACTGCGCTGGGCAATTGCGAATTATTATATTTTATACACCCCCTCGAGAATTTCAATGAGATCTGGCACGTGGATTGAAATGTGTCATATTAGACTGTTCGTAATTTTTCATATTACCTGTATACTAAACAATGCGAGAGTAAGTTTTAATACATTAATGAAATGAGCTTCAGAATTTTAGGCATAAGGAATATTCAATAAAAGTATTTAAATATATATTTGGTATTTTGAGAACCAATTTTCTGTCGTCATGCTACTTTTTTATTCTATTTTACAAATGTACAACAAAGTATTATTATAATGCCAGTATTATAATCAGTATCTGCCTGAAACATAAGATGGTCAACGAAAACGGTATAAACAACACTGAGCTGTAAATTTATTTGTGCCTATCGCTTAACCACTGGCAGTTAGACACGTCGGTAAGTCGGAAGCACGTTTTATATTGCCTGTATGCAGCCAGAGATGGGGCTCTATTTGTGTCACTTAAGATACCGGAGAGGAAGGAACGATGACGACGATGAAGGAGTTCTATCTTGGATGTGGTGAGTGGTATTTCATAACCTAATTTGATTCGAATTTATTACTACTTTTTTTTTATCTGACTGAAGTAGCAAACGAGCATGCAGTCCACCTGATGTAAGTGGCCACTGCCGGCCATGGACATCTGTAATCAACTTCATACAGAACACGGGTTCCATCTGAAGTCAGTCACAGATGCATTGCTACTCCCGAGGACTATGATGGTCGCCTTATGTAAAAATATGCCGGCAACTACACCCTCCTATCGAAACGCAAGAAATCCTATTATATTAACACCTTACGCTTACTTCACGTATAGTACCACGCATCCACACATCCGTCCTTAGCATGTGGGTGTCACATAGGATTAAATCCTGTCTCCTGTGTCGCGGTGGCCACGAGTACACAAACACCCAGACTCAGATTAGAAATCTAAATACACTCAGATATCTATTCGAAAGGCAAATAGCCGGTTACCTCTAACAAATACATAAAGAACAAGAGAAAACTTAATACCTGATGGCATTCTTCATCAGCAATTCTTGGGTAGGGTCTGAAAATTTTTAGTAAGTGTTAAAATAGAAAAATAGCAAATGATAATAAAATACATCATTTTACTAGTTCTCAAACATGTTTATTTTTAATTTGTATGTATACCGCATCCATTAAGAAATGATTCTTTGAAGTCTGTTTATAGGAGCGGCGTCAAGGGAGTAATTAGTTATGGTTGGCTTATACAATCCCGGGAGGCGGTACATTACATCAATTCCTATGATTTACTTCTTAATACATTAAAAATATCAGCTACAATATTAATATCGTACTACTGGACACCCGTACTACTGGACACCTCATAAATGAAAGATATATTAAAGTATATTACCACGCAGATTTCGAGTAAAAGATTTTTGAAGAAAATTAAATACCTCTTTGAAAGTGAACACCCACATAGTTATGACTACTGTAGTAGACATAACTATGTGGTCTTTATTGTTATAATGAAGAGCACATAGTTTTGTGAAATATGTTGTCGATCGTTAAGACACCACTCCAACAAGAGGCTTGTATCAGCGGACCTCAAAAGGCTGATGGAAGGATAGATGATATAGTCTTGCAGCTTGATATTAATTGATCTACAAAGTTAAGTAGCCGAACATTGCGATGTGAGGGCTTCATTACGTAAACATACGTGTTTCACATTATACCTCTAGAAGAAGAAAGACATGCATATAAATATTAAGAATGTATTTCATATTGTTCAAGCTTTTCGCGATTCGTCAAGAGGTGGCGCTTTCAATATTTCTGGACCACACCATAAGATTTTATATATATCTCGTATAAATGCAAGCTCTGAAATAGTCTGATGGAGTTCAGACACTCCCGAGTCCCTTTGCTTTATAATATTTTCTGGAATAATAATATTGTCCAAACATGATAAGCCAATATGTGTGGATTTTTATTTACACCATGCACTACCAGAGTAGTTGCCAATACGTCGACAAGTTTTCTTTAAAAAAATCTTTTTTTAAACGTATTTAAAAGTTCCAGTCCATTATGATCTGAATGCTAGCATGTTAGGATTAGTGACGGCTGTTTGTTTGAAGTACCCTTCGAACATCCTTTCCGTAAGCTCGTGGCCTGGTTTTTAAAACGAGCCCGTTGTAAATATGTTTTTTAAATGACTTTACAAAGCCCTGTTTACACTGAAATGAAGTATTTGTATTACTTTCCTAATGGTTTTATTTTGGATTTAATATTATTTTTTATACTTTATTTGATTCAATTTCAGTTCAATATTTTATATTTGAAATATAATCTTCTATTGAAGTGGTAAATGTTACAACGAGCGGCGAGCTTACAAAACTACAATGTACTTGCCCAAGCCAAGCGCCGTCTGCTTTGACATAAGAGATTTGCGGAAATTTCATTCAACTCTACCCAGAGCCGAGATCCTCAATAATATGGACACGTTGGGAAAATTCACTCCAAAATAAACTCTAATAAGAAATTTACTTTTTGTATAATTTATATTATTATTATAGATAACGATTATCTGTTTGAAATTTATATTATTTGTATTTTGTACAATTTATGGGTTAAATAGAAATGTGGTGCTGACTTACAAAATACTGTTGTACTCATCTGATCCGAGAGGCATTGACGTAAAAGTGAGTTGTAAAATAACTTTTTATCTTATTGAAGAAGCAAACGAGCATGCAGTCCACCTGATGGTAAGTGGTCACTGCCACCCGTGGACATCTGTACGTGACTTCATACAGAAGGGTTCCGTCTGAAGTTAATCACAGATGCGTTGCTACTCCCGAGGACTATGATGGTCGTATAATATAAAAGTGTGCTGGCAACCACACCTACCATCGAAACGCAAGAAATGCTTAACGTTGGAAATAGGTGTAGCGGTGGTACTTCCCCGGTCGAACTATACTGGTTCTACCACCTATAAACTTCCGTTAACCGTAGATCCAGCGCCTTAAAACTCTCAATAGCAGTTATGAACATATTAGATTAACTGATTTAAATATCTGTGATAAAAGGTAATATTTTCTTTTATTTATGTGGTAAATAGAACGTGCAGCTATTAAACTTACGATGTACTCGTCGCAGCCAAGTGCGTCCTCATTGATGTAAAAATGATATTCAACGGAAATAGTTTCAAATGTCTATCCAGCGCCTCTTATTATCCAATAACATGTTTTTTTTATATAAGATTGAAGTAGCAAACAAGCATGCAGTCCACCTGATGGTAAGTGGTCACTGCCGCCCATGGACATCTGTAATCAACTACATACAGAACATGGGTTTCATCTGAAGTCAATCACAGATGCGTTGCTACTCCTGAGGACTATGATGGTCGCCTCATGTGAACGTGTGCCGGCAAACACACCCTTCGACCGAAACGCAAGAAAAGCTTCACGCTAGAAATAGCTGTGGCTGTGTTACTTCTCCGGTTGAACTACACTGGTTCTACCACCTTGAAAAACTGTCCAGCGCCTCTTATTATCCAATAACATGTTCGAATGACTAATTAGAAAATTATGTATTTTAAAAATGTTATGCGTCCTTTATTTATGTGATAAATAGTACGTGCGGCTAACTTACAAACTACGATGTACTCCGAGCCAAGTGCCGTCCACTCTGACGTAAAAGTGATTTGCGACGCAACTTCCTTCAACTCCAACCAGCGCCCCAGAGAAATAACTCTACCCGTACTTTCTTAACGAAATGATTGCCTACGTGCACGTTGTTAGCTCCATTTATTTGGGGGTGGATTTTATTTACTTTCTCTCCCCGACGGATAATTCACTTTCTAAGCATCCCGTATCGACCAACAGGGACGCATAAAGTATTTTTCGCTTTTAGAGGGAAATAAGTGAAGGGATGTGTTGGGACGCGAAATTAGGTCACGGTGAAATTTGTTGAGCGCTTCAGTCCTATCTGTTCTGAATTGGGCTCTGATTTCTACGGAGTAACGAGTCCGAGATCACACTACATGACAGAAGTTATCTTTCCTAAGTAAAATCCCACGTCAATCCATTATGGTGCCACTGCTGGGCTCGGGTCTTCTCTCAGAATGAGAGAGTTTTTTAGGCCATAGTCCACCGCGCTGGCTAAGTGCGAATTGGTGGACTTCACACACCTCCAAGGACTTTTTCTTTTAAAGAACTCTCGGGTGTGTAGGTTTCCTTATGATGATTTCCCTCCTAAGTAAAATAAACTTTCATAATTATATAACGTTATATGCTGCTATATTGACCTGAAATTGAAAGTAAATAAAGTATAGAAAAATAGAAAAATAGTTTATTTCTCATAAAATGGTTACATCTTAGAAACTACAGTTGAGGCATCATTTTAAGTAAATATTTACCTGTGCCAGGAATTATGTATAACTAACTATTATTTGGTTTGGTTTGGTTATCTTAATTACAACTGAGTTAGGTACATATATAAAATACTAATAATACAAATAACCAACGCAAATTAACATAAGCATATTAAGATATTTATTTTGTATGAAATTTGATGATGTAAATTTGAACCTTATGGCAATTTAATTCGGAAGAGGTAGTGCTTTTGTTTAAATAAGGTGACAGATCATACCGTAACAAACATTCCGATTAATATTTTTCGCTCTGGCAAATTTAATGTTCAGCAATGAACAAACGAAGGACTTAATTTTAAATAATGGTAAATGTAACCCTGGAATAAGAACCTTGGGCACCAAGCAGTAATGCCGAATTTCTAACCACTAAACGACCACTACTATATAGTATACTACTATATAATAGCTGTACCCTCCGAGCGTTGCTACGCCATTACAAAAAAAACATCGGAAACCTTCGCGAGCTCGTAAATAACAACTTTGCTAAAGATCATCACATGATCAAATGATAATTTACGATTCTAAATAGGACGTACAGACAAACATTCATTTTTATAAAGAAGAAGACTTCAGATCTTACAACTAGATAATATAAGGTCTGAAATATACTATAACTGTATGAAAAGATCTCAGTGGTACCTATCTAAAAGATATACTTTAAGAACATTAAGTGCTTCATAAAGAAGTTGCAATAAAAATGCAAAAGCATCGTGGTACGTGTTACAGTGAAGAATAAACCCAGATTTGCAAAGTTACGGCAGAATTTGCGAACAATGCACGAAGCACACTCGCAGCGTGGCGAAGCAAAAACAACAAACGAAGCTGCACTGCAAATCCACTTCAACTAATTCTATGCTCCCGTAGAAAGTTTGTAAGAAATTCCGTTTGGTATTTAGCCCAGCTCTCAGCTATTCTTGCTAAATATAAAATACTCTTAACATTATCCAGTACCTACTTACATTTATAAAAAAAACCCTAACGAACCGAGCAGTTCCTGCGAATTTTTCAAGCGCTCTCGCTGAAAACTTCGCATAGGAATTATTTGTTTCACAAGAAAATTCTTTGTCTTTAATTAACGTGAAATACTTCTCGAATGTTTAAAGATTTACTCGGCTCAAGAAAAGTAGCAATATTGTTATTATATAACAAAAACTTACAGCATGACGGTTGTGTTAAATTTTGCCGATATTTTCTGAAGTCGAAACAAAAGGGGCCCATTTTCTTTTCAAAAATATTCTACGAACGGGCTTTCGAATGGTTGCTCCAAATTCGAAAAATATGCTCTAATACGCTTTAAGGTATGCTTCCGTACCTTGGGGCACGGAGAACTCCATGAACGACTACAGGATAAGTTAGCGTATTTTTATTTATTTATATTAGATCAATGCTGATAGGATTTTTTATAACATGCTAGTAGCAAACACGCGAGCAGTCCATGATAGTAAGCGGCCACTACCGCCCATAGATATCTGTAATCATTGTCAGACAAGATCAGAATCTCTTACCTGAGAATGGCCACAGAAACTTTTCTAAGTCTAAGGTCTGTTTGAACATGTTGGAAAATTATGTCTTCCATAGCACACCCAATTACAACACTGAAGGCAGAAGCTGGCGCTCGCGGTGGTGGTCAAAAAGGGTTCTACCTCGTTCAATTATTATTATTATTATTTTATCTCACTGAAGTAGCAAACGAGCTTGCAGTCCACCTGATGGTAAGTGGTCACTGCCGCCCATAGACATCTGTAATCAACTACATACAGAACATGGGTTCCATCTGAAGTTCTGGGTTCTCCAATCACAGATGCGTTGCTACTTCTGAGGACTATGATGGTCACCTTATGTGAAAGTGTGCCGGCAACCACACCCTTCCATGCACACAAATTGCAGCATGGCCTTATAATTACAGATAGAAACATTTGTTTTTAACGCTTACCGCTAACGCTTGCAGCGTCAATTAAAAAACGAAAACTTTGCTTTAACAAAGTATTCGTGACTCTCGTATAAAAGTTATTATTGTTTGTTCTTTTCATACATTGTTTTTTAGAAATAAAATCAAAACGACTCTATCATATAAGATTAGACCTTCGCCTGACTTGTATGCCAATTTATTTACGGCATACGATTAAATTGATCGATTACTAACAAAATTCTAAACATAGAAGTTGTACTCCTCTGCAGCAATACCTTTCACTACATCATCGCGCTTATTTCAGTATACAACGTCAACCCGACGTCTATATTCAAATGAACGAATGATGTGATATCGGTTACTAATTTCGCAAACCGTGCTATCACAATAAGAGAAAAGCAATTTCGAGAAACTCTTGGGCTGTGTAATAAGCACGTTTGTAGCAACTTCGAAGCACGTGTGCAAAATAACGGGACATCAGTGTCTAATGTTATTACCTGCTCGATTACAGAGCATGTGGTATTTATATCCGGGAGACTCCAATACGCTTAAGATGCGTAACATTTACCGCCTTAACTAAAATAATTAACGTTATGAACGTTACTCATTTTATTTGATATTTAAATTTCATATTTAGTATTTTAATAATTACTAGTCAGCCGTTGCAACTTCGACATCGCAACTTTTAAAAAAACTAAACTTCATATTGTCAAAGTAGCACGAAATATTTGTCAAATAATAAATTGAATTGATTTTATTGAATAAAATCACCCATTAAAGGCAAAAACACTAACTTCAAAAATGTCAGATGTCTTTGCCAAAATACCCGCAATTGCTTTTAAAGGCTTGGTTAATTAAAACCTCTTTTTACCTTTAACGGATGATTTTAAATAATATAAAGTAAATAAAATCAATCCAATTTATGGGTGACTAGTGCCTGTCGCAACGTTCGAAATATATATTCAGACATAAATGATTCAAAAGGATTAAGAACATCTTGCACAACCGTTAAAATAATGTCGTCAATTACACATTACTGTCTCACTGCTGGGTACGGGTATTTTCTCAGAATGAGAAAGTTTTTTAGTAATTATGGATTGCCGAATATGAACTACCAAGCTTGCCAAGTGCGAATTGGTAGACTTCCCATTATTTTGGGAAATATTTTTAAGAACTCTCAGGAGTGTCGGTTTTCTTACCATGTTTTCCTTCGCCGTAAAGCAGTGAAAAGTATTTTGTAATACACATACACGTAATTGTTAATGTGTGAGTGAAATCGAGAGGACATATTTCAAGCATTAGGCTATCACTGCGCTGTCCCTGTAGTTCCGGGACCAGAATAGGGCTAAGGTACGATCTGCCTGTCGTAAGAGGCGACTAAAAGGGGCTTCTGTGGTTGCGGGCGAGAAGAGTGGGAACTCGAACCGTCCGGCCAAGCGACCCCGGGAAGGACGGCGGCATGTGTAGTTGCATGCTGTCGTAAAGACCAGAAGGTGCGGTGCACGGTGCACGGCAAGAGCCCGATGGGGCAACACGCTGAGAGGATACCGGCGGCGGTCCAGTGGAGTACCCGGAGTCCTCTTCGCAGCGCCGAGGTCGGCCACCGGGGGGGTTTTAGTGCGGTAAGAATCCCACATAACCCGCGTCGCTCCCACGACGTCGGGTACTTTTTTGAAAGTTTCCCCCTCGAAAACAAAAAAAAGGCTATCATTGCTCATCTAAGCTAAAAAATAAATAGAGATTTAATCTAGTAACTCTTAAATAAATAAATAAAGCAGTTTGTGCTATAAACAACTGGGATACCTATACCTTATACCTAACAAACATCCTGTACCAGTATTTTCATATTTATTTCCATATTCCCCAATATTCTCAAAATTTTAAGAGAACGCCCTGTTTTCCTTAAAAAAATATTGCCCAGACTCGCTTTCAAATGTTTGCTCCAAATTCGAAAAATATGCTCCAATACTCTTATGCGCCGAATCGTTGTAAGCCGAATGGGTCCAAGTGACCTTTATATTCAGATGGGAGAACAATATGTCGAATTCAAACATGTCCGCTGTCACAACAAGAGAAGGGCATGAATTGGTTGACATGTCCTCAAGTTAAATCTGTAAAATTGTTGATACTGAATTAAAGTTTGAAAAGTGTGCCACCTTTTACTGTTAGTGAAACTTTTAAAATATGATTTCATGTATAGTTAACCATAAGAGATATAGATATGTTGTCGCGGAATAATTTATAGCATTTTGCAGATCTACAATTCTCTAGTACATTAGCGTTACTCTGCTGGTTTATGCGGCGTACGCGAGTAAAGCTCCCAGCAAGCGTGTTTTTACAACCTCTTCAACATTATTCGTTATATTTCAGTCAATTTACATAAAACCGTAATGTAAAAAATACGTTGACAATACGCAAGAATAGCTCTATCTTTTAGTAACAACCGCACAGAAATCTGTTCAGTAGTATGTGAGAAAAAACGAACATAGAGGCAGACAGCTTTTGGGCACTTTGTTGTATAATAAGTATAGAAATTTCGCTTGTTCTCCGTAAAGAAATAACTTAAGGTAGGAAAGAATTAAGGTTTACTCGCAACCACACATAGGTAAGCAAATATAGAACAGGGGTTCGCAGATGCAATGATACACCCGAGGTGAATTAAATGGCAACCACATCCGTATACCGAAATAAAAGCACAGGATAGAAATTAGTGTGGTTTTAGTACTTACCTCTACGAACAAACCTTACTCTTACTACCACTGAAAATACAAATAATTAATAACAGATTGTAACAGAATATAAATAAATATCATAATAAAAAGTATAATAATATTAGGGCGAATACAATTTGTGGTGTACACCAAATAAATATGAACACGTGAAGGATTAAAAAAAAAAACAGTTTTACTCTTTACGATTTACTTAGTAACATATTCCTTTTCTCATACCTACCTGAAAACCACATCTGCTCTCAGTAACAGAATAAAATGAACCCTTATATGTATAAATCGACAACATTTGATACCATTTCAGCTCTAAATCGAATTTGCTGAGAACTCGCTCGCCTCGATACCGAGTAACTAAATCCAAACACAATTTTATAACTTCACCATCCACAATGACGGATATATTCGTATACGAGACATAGGTATATCTACATAGCATAGCATAAATATACATATATGTATAATACATATGCTTTTCCAAGTAGTATAATAATATGTTGCTAATGTCTTCCCTCATTTCGATGACCCGTGTGGTGGAGCGGTTACTGTACCGGTCTGACGCGCAATGGGTCCCGGGTTTGCATCCCGGCCAGACAGATATCTGGATGATGATTTTAGATTCATGTTCTGGGTCTGAGTGTTTATGTTTTCGTCTTGTGCGTGTTCATGACACCCACGACACAGGAGGAAATCCTAATGTGGGTATGAGTGTAGAAAGAGTGTTATTTAAGCCGTTAGAACGTATGTACGTATATGGTTCGATTGGGGTGGTACCACATCTATTTTTTCTGATTTTATATGAGGCGACCATCATAGTACTCGTGAGTAGTAAAGTATCTGTGATTTACTTCAGATAGAACCTATGTCCAGTCTGAAATTGCTTGTTTGCTTGCTGAAAGGCGGCAGTTGCCTCTAATCATTAGGAGAACATACAGTTGCTTGCTTACTTGCTTACTACATCAATCTTATTAAAAGTAACACGTGCAACTTAAGTAATTAACAATTAAAGTATATAATTATTTTTCTGTGGCCTTGAATCGCGTAAGCTAACACTATAAAAAGCTAGGTTCTCACAAAAGCCAAACAGGACTTTCTTTTTGGAAAAAGCTACAGAAGGTTTGGAAAAACGAACTGTATAACAAGAAACAAATGGTAAAAAGCAAACAGGACAATGATCGGTGAGGCGAGTGTGGACACAGCACTCGACTTCTTCCGCCCTTGTCCGTCCTGTGGACCGTCGAGTGGCTTGCAGGTGGCTAATATTGACGATCCTAGCGCTGATCAGAGATTTGCACATTTGATCCTAATATTAAACCTTGTAATTTCGTACTATGATTTCGGTCACGAGTTTAAAGACACGAAAAATTTTTTAATTTGGTAATCAAATATTAAAAATGCATGAGTAAGAGTTCTACAAAAGATACTGAAAGATTGGTTATTGTTACATTATCTATTGACAATTCTGTACGTGATTTACGAATAGGCTAAAAAATACGGTAATTTACTTAGAGTCTAAGCAAATACGACGACCCGCGTGGCGGAGCGGTCAACATACCGGTCTGACACACGGAGGGTTCCGGGTTCGATTCCCGGCTAGAGAGTATCTGAATGATGAATTTAGATATCTGTTCTGAATCTGGGTATTTGTCTTTCTCTTTGTATGCCCATGGTACCCACGACACAGGAGAAAATACTGTGGGGCTGTTAGTGTAGAAAATGTTTTTGTTTTAAATAAACATATTTTTCTAATGTGCTAGATTTTAATATAATTTAGCTACACCGTCTAAAACAGTGTTACAAAATTAATATTTCATTCATCTGAGAATAATTCATAGTGACCTCAGGGAACAGACCTTCGATCGAACGATCGGATTGGAATTTGATCGAACCTTGACCCTGCTCCTTTGTTACTCGATAACAGGAAAAAATATACGTAAATTTCCAACAAAGTAAGATGCTCTTGTGCTTAAGCTAAAAATTCAACTGAAATCTCATCTCCGCATGAATATTAAATCCCTTTCCCCAAAGACTGCGTTTTGATTAAATCTAAAGATGTCAACTTCTTGGTGAGCGCTACCTATTATAAGGGAACTGAAATTGCCCTGACAAGAGCAATACGTTTTAGTAAGTAGTAAAATAAGCATTTTAGTGAGAATTTCACCAAGCAACTGTATTTAAGTAATATTAATATATATATATATATCCTTATAAGTTGTAGAACAAGTGACGTTCGACCGAGGAATTACCACCACCATACATATTTCCTACAGATGTCCATAAGCGTCAGTAACAACTTAGTAGTGGACGTCATGTTTCTTTATTACTTCAATTATATAAAAGGAGTTCATTTTTAAGTAAACAACATCAAAACACGCGGCAGCGTGTTGTAAGTTTTCTAAGAGGTAATACGCTACAAATGTTATTTACTGGAACCATTAACCAGCCCTTATTTGATATTTTGTCCCCCAATAACTCGAAATATATTTAAGGTGGATTTAATTTTAACGTATTATTCAAGAAGCTACTACAAAATTACACTTAAAGTAAACTGCTTGTACATATGATTATTTCATCTCATAATATTTAATTACCGCTTCTAGCTACACTAGAGTGTGCCGAGGACCAGAATTTCCAGCCATTTTCAAATTAGCCATCCGCGTGAAAGCAGTTGTTGCGAACTATAGCTAAATTAATTAATTTCAAATTCACTTGCAGCGAATCCAAACGGGTCCCCAAGTGTCGTTATATGAATTGGACAACGTATTACAGAAGTTTGGACATTATCTATTGAGCTAATTGCAGTTTTGGTTTGCCTGTACGAAGCAGGTCTGCTTGCTATGCAAACTTTGACACGCCAAATTGGACACATTGTAATTTGTCACTTATTAAACGAAAATAGAAAACGTTCGTCGAGTATTACTATTTAGAAATATTACTCTCTTTTCAGTATCCTCTTTGAATATAACTAATATTGTATTTTTCATTTTTTGTAAATTTAATTTCAATTAATAAGTTAGGATAAGTTAGGATATTACTAGGTCCCGTCAACATTTTATTGTGTTAAGAAATAAATTACGGAATATCACTACGGAGATATAAGACGGATATAAGACGTACATAGTCTAGTACGTAGTCCTCTAGATTGGCAATGCATCTGTAATTGTTTTCAATTAGAATCTCTATTTTTGATGGAGGCGTTTACAGATGAGCACGGGCGATAGTAATATCTAACCATCAGGTAAACTGTATGGTCATTTGGTTCAATTCTATAAAAAAATGCTTAGTCTTTTCACGTGATACATTTACAACACAATATATACGTCCAACACGCCCTAGATGGACTTGTATCCCTTGTATCAACAACAATATCCAGCCGGATACTGCAATGTTAGCACCTATCCTAATTCCCGTAGCCTACATAACCTACATAGGCCGGCATAATCGCCCATTAGTTAGCGAGGCGCCCAATTATGCGTCCATTAACGTTGATATACACGGGAGAATAAAAGGCGCGTAGCTGTTGGTTTGTTTGCGAAATTTTGTGTACTTACAAATTTAGTAGAAGCCGTGACAATAACGTGTCGTACCGGTGTATGACACGTAGTGAGTTCTGGCTCTAGGTTCAATTACCAGACAGATAACTAAATGAAGAAAATAGGTTTTTGATCTGAGTCTAAGTATTTGTGTTTACGTAGTATACGTATAAGTATACGTCTTACGTTACATATAATTTCTAAGATATCATTTATTTGAATAAAAATATATAGCACAAGTGAAACACTTTATTATGAAAATCATATACTTAAATTTACCTATTTGAAGAAACCAAAGGAAATAATTAAAAATAAATAACTTTGAAATTTTGAAGATAAAAAATGTATCTTCTTAAATCTATCCATCCATCGATCAGCCTTTGAAAGTCTACTGCTGGACATAGGCCTCCCCTAATCTGCGTCACTTCGACCGGTCTTGAGCCATCTGAATCCAGCGGTTACCCGCCGTCTTCTTCAGGTCATTAGTCCACCGGGGTAGCCTAGAAGTAACAAGTAACCTAGGAGTCATTAGATATTACGATATAATATTTAAAAAATACACTAGAAACGTTTTTAAGTATACTACGACCATTCCGTATGTTTTCAATACTTAGCATGAATCTCTTAAAGAGCAATTTTAAGCTAAATAGGCCTTTGCGAGGGACTACTTTGAAGAAATTCTTGTAACGTCTTATCTGTATTTAGTTATCTTTTATGGAAAAGTACAAAAACCAACGTAAAACTATCTTTAAAAATTCAAAGACAATATCTCTATATGTGATTTCAAAGAAATGTAAATTTCTAAGATGAGCTAATATTGACATAAAAGAAATACCAATTAGTAGCGAAATAAAAAAACTCTTATGCAGGTTTCATGTTGCTTACAGATTTATCTTATAAGTCTTTTTGACGAAACTAATACGTCCATTTGTGTATGTAGTATACTTGTAAGTTTAAAAAACTCGTTCTTTGGTAATAATACTGTTGTCTTAGACAAAAATGATGGATTCTAGACTGTTTTCAATTATAGAAAAGACGTAAACGATTTCATCTATCTCAGTCACTACATAAAAATAACGATATCTAATCTATGTAACCTACATGTATATGAATAAATATTTAGTTACTAAGTTTTTTAATAAGGAAATGTTAAGCAATACAAATAAATCTCAATTACAAGTGTATTAGAGAACCAAGTTGCTAGATATAATCGTTACGGCATGCTGTTGCATCGTAACATTGTGACAAGGAAAACAGTTCTGAACTCCGCTTCAGATATGCGGAGTAACAGTGTCTAAACTGAACTCGAGAGGAAATTACAAACAACTTGTCGGTGATAACAATATTATGAAAGTTTTCAAATTAATGCTTTTTTCGTCTAACTAGTCAAGTTAAATCATCACATCATGATGTTAGACCGGTGATGTATGACCACTATAAGTTTGAAAGTTTTTGAAGGTGGTAGAACCAGTGTAGTTCGACCGGGGAAGTACCACCACCACACCCAATTCTAGCGTGAAGCATTTCTTGCGTTTCGACAGCAGGGTGTGGTTGCCGGCACACTTTTATGAGGTAACCATCATAGTACTCGGGAGTAGCAACGCATCTGTTATTGACTTCAGATAGAACCCATGTTCTGTATGAAGTTGATTACAGATGTCCATGAGCGGCAGGGACCACTTACCATCAGGTGGACTGTATGCTCGTTTGCTACTAAATAAAAAATAGTATTTTTAGTGTGCAACAATCTTTGCATTGCAGTGGAAGGGTGTAGCTTCCGGCTCTTTTTATGTGAGGCGATCGTCCTTGTCTTCGAAAGGAGTAAAACGCCTGTGGTTGACTTACGGAGCCGGAGATACTACCAGCACCCCTATTTTCCATACAGAAATGTTACACTTAAAATAATACGCGCTACTATGCTCTGAATTCAAAGTTGAGACAAAGCCAAAAGACTTTCGCGAAGCATTCTAATTCCAACTAAATCTTTTTGGTGCAATGCTTTTGTGGCCAATTAAAGGATTCTGAACCTCCAGTAAGCACTAATCAGGAGTATAACAAACTTGGTCGTACTGCAATTATATTTAAAGATGATATTCCTAATTTGCCAATTACTTTTACTTTAATACAAAGTACTTGTACCTATGTTTCTCAAACAATACTTAATTGAAAACAAGAAATCTTACAAAATCCCAAATCACGTGAGTTCGAAGTCCAAAACTAACGGACCGGGAATCAGGCCCTCAAACAATTCAACTTAATTTAGTTTCGGCAAAACTGCTAGTGATTTAGAATCTCAGGAAGAAGGTAAAGTTTAGCTACTGACCTCACCACATATAGTTAAAAGATAATGTTCCTAATAAAATTAGTTGTTACCTTAAGCACACAACAATATGCTTAAGCTGTGTGACGATTTTTGAGGGTAGTGGAACATCTGTGGTTCTGTTCTGTAGACACCATTGAGATAGCCCAATATTACCTACTGTCTAATAACACAGTATAAGCGCTGCTGTGTTTAATTTGAAGCATGAGGTAGGAATAAAACATGCTTATTCGAGGCGACCAATCTTACTCCTCAGCGGTAACGATGGATCAGTGACTAAACTCAGATAAAACTTTAATCGTATCTAAAGTTGATCGTATAAGTCCATGGGTCCATGTCCTTTACTATCAGGTGGACTGCATACACGTTTCATATATATTAAAGCAAGAGATGTGCCTGATAACAATTAGTCTTATTTGCATATGTTTATGTGTATCAATGGCCGAAATTGATAAATAACTTTGCAGGAGGACAAATGCAGCCTATGGATTTTAAATAAACCCTGCAGTCTTCTTCGGTAACTGAGAGCAGAATAATAGCAGGAGCCCCTGTTTCACTGTAATATGGACTACACTACTACACTACTATAACACTACTAACTCGGCTACTATTCTAAAGGTAGCTCACCCGCTTGGACCCCTATTTATCTATTCTTCTCTTACGCCGTCTTTAGTGGATCAAGTTCCTAATAATCTGGGAAAGAAGGTAAGGTTTACCTTGAAACTTTTGTAATCCTCAATTGATTTTATCTATGTGCCCTAACTTAGTTATAAGTACTTCGCTTCATTGTGTTAGTTTGCGAGTTCCTTAACTGCCTATTAGCTGGCTTATTGACTTCTCAATTTGCTTTATTTAGTAACTATACAATAATTAGTCATTACCATCAATTAGAAAGATTGACTTTTTTCTCCTTTCACTCGATTTTTTCATTCGGTTCGTTGAGTACTGTCTTAACGTAATCCCTATATTGATTTGATTACCTTTGGTGTTCATGGATGACTTTTTGTTTTAAGATAATAAAATGTAAATTTTACTCTGATTAAAGCCATTTTAATGCTTCAATGTGCTCTGTATAATTGTTTAGGTTTTAAAACGAGTACTTTGTAAAAATACAATAATAAATTTCCACCACTTCATCAATATTTTAGATAAATCATAGAAATGACAAGAGTCCCGGTTAATGAGGTATTCCCGGGGCGCTACGACATGGTGTTCTTCAAGAAAGGTGTAAAAAGAGCTCTCCTCCAAAGCCGGCGATGCATTGGCGACTCCTCTGGTGTTGCAAATGTCCATAGGCGACGGTGACTGCTTTCCATCAGGTGGCCCGTCAGCCTTATCGTTATGTCTAACTATAAAAAAAAAGTCAAAGAGTCATAGAAAAGAAACATGTCGATACCTATGTCGTTTAATATAACACAAAAACGAGATAGGTATATGTTTCTTTTCTTATTCTTAATAATTTTACTTTACTTTAAGAACAGGTATGACTATAAAACTAAAGTCGTATATTTAAACAAACATTGTGTATTTTATTCCTACACAAATAATAAACTTATCGTAACAGTAATAAAATATAGCTCTTCATAGTAACCATCTGCGTCACGAAATGGAGCCAGTGTTTAATTTCAAAACTTGAGCCTAATGTTATGTCACAGCAGCTTTTTGCCAACACAGCTTTGCAATTAATCAGCCAAAGTTTCTTCCCCTGTTCACATACATTGGGTGTTTCATTAGCAAAATACGAAATATGGTTGTCCTGAAGTCGTAACGAATTTTCTCTCCAGGATTACGCAACTTCTCACTTTGTGTGACGTGGGGAATATAACTACTTATATTATTGTGGAACTTTGCCGAGTTATAGGCGGTCATTTGCCGCTTTACCACCTAAGTTACGTCCCTCGTATTTTATTTGGGTCGCCGCAAGGGACGCACGGAATCTTCACGTCTCTCCCATATTCTTTAGATAACATATTATTCGATTTAACATGTTGTTCTGAATCTTGCTTACATCACCTTCGACGGGACGAGAATCAGATTTTGGAAGCAATTTCCGTAATGGATTTCGTGAACTTTTTTACACAAACGTTGAAGCCGGGTGGAATATTTTGATCACGTGCTCACTTGACGGATGAGACTATCTCGCATGCAAAATATTACTTATTCTACTTATTTGTTTTCTATCCAAGTAATGAACGCAGAAGATTTTAAGCTATTATAAAATTACTAATAACTTCAATTGAAAAAAATATATAATAATGTGCCTAATTTGAACTTTTAGCTTAGACCTAGAAGTACATTACTAGTAATAGTTGGCGCATAAATTTGAATAAGTATTTATTATTCAATATAAACAAAGTTATAATCAGTTTATATTATAATATTAAAAATGTATAAATAATTATGGAAACATCGTAAAGATAATGTTATAAGAGTGTGAAGTCTGAGTCGTTGTAGATATTGCCATCAATCCAGTTTCGTCGTCCTGCTTGGGACTGGTCTTCTCTTATTATGAGAGAATTTGGTAGATCTTTTAATAACATAATAATATCAAAAGAAAGACTTGTTATATTTCGTACTGACCACTAGAAAAATATATGTATCATAATACTTTCATATTACGTTGTTACTTTAAGTAGTTGGAAATATTGTTTTAAGTAAGTAATAACGTTACTTATTAAAAACGTACGTTAACGTAACGTTAATTTAAAAATATAATATTGGCTACATAAAAATAACAGTGTAACGTCATAGTCCCTATTTAAAACACATGTAGGTGTAGGTAACCCACGTACCTTGGCTGACACTAACTCCAAAAATAATTAAGATTCTCATATTCAAAAGATATTTAAATCACATGCATTTTTATTGATGAAAACACCAAATGGCTAACTTCTTTAGTGTGATCAGTAGCCAGTAGGTATCCTTTTTTTTTTTTTTGTTTTCAAGGGGGAAACCTTCCAAAGGTACCCGATGCCGTGGGAGCGACGCAAGGGATTTTTACCGCACTAAAACCCCCCCGGTGGCCGTCCTCGGCGCTGAAAAGGAGGACTCCGGGATCTCGAAACGACTTCAACCGGAATCCTCCATGCCATGAGGAGCCCGATGGGGCAGCGCGCTGCCCCATCGGGCTCCTCCCAGATGGGCGGCTGGGCCCACCGCTCCGTCTAGTCTTTACGACGGTATGCGACCACACATACCGCCGTCCTTCCCGGGATTGCCTGACCGAACGGTTCGAGCTCCCACTCTAGCCGTCTGCAACCCCGGAAGCCCCCTTTTAGTCACCTCTTACGACACGCAGGGGATACCGTAGCCCTATTCTGACCCCGAGGCTACAGGGACAGCCAGTAGGTATCCTAGAATTATAAGGAGTTCAAGGTAAACTTTTCCATCATTTTTCTGCTTAAAGATCTCATTAAAATATGTCAGCTAAAATAGCTAACTTTTGAGGCAGACAATACCCCTTCATCATGAAGGCTGAAAAGTTGATTTTTTTTTATTTTACTGAAGTAGCAAACGAGCATGCAGTCCACCTGCTGGTAAGTGGTCACTGCCGCCCATGGACATCTGTAATCAACTTCATATACCTAGAACATGGGTTCTATCTGAAGTCAATCATATATATGTTGCTACTCCCGAGGACTAAGATGGTCGCCTCATATAAAAGTGTACCGGCAACCACACCCTTCCATCGAAACGCAAGAAATGCTTCACGCTAGAAATAGGTGTGGCGGTGGTACCTCCCCGGTCGAACTACACTGCTTCTACCACCTGTTAAATGAATGTCAATTCTTTTATCATATTATGTTATTATAGATACGCAAGGTTCACTTAAAGTTTCAAGGGAATTAAGTTGGCCTAACCTAAGTTATCATTAATTTTGTATAAAACAGAGGTAATTTTAAAGATTTTCATGTTTTTCCGAAATACTCTAATTATTTTTCCGAAATTAAAGTAGTTAAACCTTGTAAAATCAGCTATCTAATAGTGAATATCCCGTTAAAATCGGTCCAGTGGTTTTGTAGATTAGCCGGAAGAAACAGACAGACAGACAGTAATTTTTTTTTATTAATTGTGGTTTTGTAATAATTATCATGTATACTTTTACAGACATTTGGTAAAAACCTGTTTTGATATTACAAACTGACACTTCTATTTTATTTATAAGTATAAGCACGAGCCCATCTGTCTCTGACTAAGTCACTGTTTTTAACCGACTTCCCAAAGGAAAGAGGTTATCTATTCGTCACGTATATTTTTTTTTTTTTTTTTTTTTTTTTTTTATGTATGTTATGGCGAAATGGCTAGAAATCGTCGACCTACCGACACGATTCATACAACATTGTATGCGACTAGTTTCACAGGCAGTCCCATATTGAGGAAAATGAAAACCTTCCGGCGGTTTTCCCGGAAAATTGGAAAATGTCGGTTTCTTAAAATCTTGAATAACTTGGGTGTTTATAAACCGATTTCCATTTTCTTTCTGTCATTTGATAGGAAATTTCGTCACGCAACTTTTTCTCTTGGACATGGGTATGCTGTGATGCTTAACTCTTTGAGTTATGGGGTGGAAACCACCACCACTCCTCAAGTTTTTTAGATAATTTGAGATAACTCGGCTTCTGCCGAATCGATTCTTATGAAACTTGGAATATGTATTATATATCTATGCTTATATAGGTTGACGAAAAATTTGACCTTCAACTCTTCGATCCTGATGATGCAGGGTTACAGCTATCCTAAACTATAACATTAGTTATTTGGTGCTTACATATATGTAACAAGACTACTAAGCAGAGACATGTGATGAAAATTTGACCTTCAACTCCTCAATCCTGATGATGCAGGGGTGCCTCAAGCCTAAACCATAGGGGTTGACCATTTGGTGCTTATGGGTATGTTATAACAATACTAAGCAAAGACATATTATAAAAAAATGACCTTCAACTCCTCAACCCTGATGATGCAGGGTGCTGTAAGCCCAAGCCGTAGGTGATGGCCATTTAGTGCTTACGGATATATAATAAGATAGCAAGGCAAAGATGTACGATGACAAATTTGACCTTCAACTCCTCAACCCTGATGATGCAGGGGTACTGCAGGCTTAAACCATAAACGTTAGACATTTGTTGCTCACGGATTTGTAATAACATTGCTAAGCAAAGGTATACGACGAAAAATTGGACCTTCAACTCCTCAATCCTGATGATGCAGGGGTATTGAATGCCTAAGCCATAAAACTTAGCTATTTCATTCTTACGCATTCAAAATGATATTTAAAAAAATGTAAGGTAAAACATTAGAAAAATGGTTGTATACGGTGGAAAATTGGACCTTCAACTCCTCAATCCTGATGATGCTGGGGTGCTTCAAGCTTAAACTATAGGCGTTAGCTACATGATCGCTACGTATATCTGATAAGATTACTAAGCAAAGATATAAGATGAAAAATTTGACCTTCAACTCCTCAACTCTGATGATGCAGGGGTACTTCAGGCTTAAACTATAGGCGTTGGCCATTTGATGCTTATGGGTATGTAATATATTTACAAAGCGAAGACGTATGATAAAAAAGTTGACCTTCAACTCCTCAACCCTGATGATGCAGGGTACTGTAAGCCCAAGCCATAGAAGTTGGGGATCTGTTGCTTACGTGCATGCAATGAGATTACATAGAAAAGATATGACATGATAATTTTGACCTTCAACTCTTCGGCCCTGATGATGCAGGGGTACTTCAGGCTTAAACCATAGGCGTTGGCCATTTGATACTTATAGATATGTAATATATTTACAAAGCAAAGACGTATGATAAGAAAATTGACCTTCAACTCCTCAACCCTGATGATGCAGGGTACTGCAAGTTTAAACCATAAGCATCGGCCATATGGTGCTTACGTATATGTAATGAGATTACTAAGCAAAGATATGACATGATAATTTTGACCTTCAACTCCTCAACCCTGATAATGCTGGGGTCCTTCAAGTTTAAACCGTAGGCATCGGCCATATTGTGCTTACGTATACATAATGTTGTTGTTCACAATACCAACAATGAGTTTCGGAGAGGATATAATTATGATCAAAAATTCCACTTTGAATACAATTACCTGAAAGATGCAAGAGTACTACCAACCTTTTTAAATTTGATGGGTTATTTTTATCAGTATCAGTTGAATTATACTCTTAGTTATAAGGTTTATATTACTTTTTCTACTTTAAATATTGATAATTATAGGTCTATTCTTTAAATAAATGTTTACTCAGAAAAGTTGTTTTATTCGGTTAGGTTAGGTTCGAACAGATTTTTCCAATTCAGAATCTAAGGGAGGGGGCGCGGTAGCGCCCCCGACCGGTTGTGTCAAAGAAGTCTATTTTTATATGATGACGTCAGCACATAATTTTATTCATCCGAAAATCGGACGAATAATTAATTTTATTCATCCGGTTAGCGGACGACTAGCAACAGCCATAACTGATTTTATCGTGACTGAAAAGCGTGAAAAAAAAAATTTTAAACAAAAAATACAACCGACTTCCATGCCACATAAAAGTAAAAAATAATTTAAATACATGTTGGTTTAGAGCAAACACAGTTCTTAGTACATAGTCCCGAAGTCGGCGCTCATATAAGATACATGTAGTTTCGTCATGATCCAGCAAAATATGGTAAGCGCCGACTTCGGGACTATGTACTAAGAACTGTGTTTGCTCTAAACCAACATGTATTTAAATTATTTTTTACTTTTATGTGGCATGGAAGTCGGTTGTATTTTTTGTTTAAAATTTTTTTTCACAAGAAAAGTTACTATTTCCTTCATATTGGAATGATAATATATTTTCTTTTCACTGTGCGATATGTTTGCAATGAATGGAAGATAATATTTACAAGCGCATAAAACCAAACATCAACGTACATAAAATTCAGCTTCCCCCTATTAACGGGTCGACTAACGACATTTCGCTTTAGAAGGTCCCGCTGAAATTAACCCGAATTATACCCCTACTAATGTTTTTATCTCGATATAAAGTCACGAAAGATAATGACGTTAAAATGAGAGTTCGACTTATTTCATGTGGTAAACAGTAGGTAAAGAAATTAAAATGTAAAGGTAGGTAAAGAAATTAATTCAAAAATCTTCTTTAATCGTGTGAAAATTAATAATTTTATTGTCGTCATATTACAATCTAACTAATCCCTACTACTGGGTATTATGGGTTTTGGAGGACTCCTAGACTTTCTTTTGTTTTGAAAACAATTGAAGAATAATTTCCAACAGTCATATCAATTAAAAAAAATGCAGTGTTGCAGATGTTATCTATAGAATCATGATCAGAATTCACACGACTACAATATTATTATTATATTATTGCTTAATGCACCAATTCGCACTTGTCCAGCGCGTTGGACTATGGCCTATAACTCTCTCATTCTGAGAGAAGACCCGTGCCCAGCAGTGGGACAATGATGCGTTGACGACGATTGCTTTCTGTAAATGTGTCAAAAACGACCGCCGGAATGTTATAAACTATTCAGAGACATTAAGTTTCTGTAAGTACGAATAGTAAGGGATGGCCGTACAAATAGCGCGGTCTACATAAGAGATATATTGATTGTTCCTTAACGCGTTACAACATCCTCTTACCTTTTGTATTGCTTATTTACGATTTGGGATTTCACAATGCGAAGAGCGTTAATACAATAAAGTTATTGTTTATATAACGCTGTATTTTCACCGGTTTTAGTTGGATGCAATTTGAAGAGGCAAACTGCATTTGACCTACTATCATTTTTAATGACTGCACACAATACAATTAAAAGTGTTTAATTTCTTGAATTCTAAAGATCCTAAAATAAAAATAATAACTATTATATAACTTTTTATTAAGTAGGCACATCTTCCTCGTCCCTGTAGCCTCGGGGTCAGAATAGGGCTACGGTATCCCCTGCCTGTCGTAAGAGGCGACTAAAAGGGGCTTCCGGGGTTGCAGACGGCTAGAGTGGGAGCTCGAACCGTTCGGTCAGGCAATCCCGGGAAGGACGGCGGTATGTGTGGTCGCATACCGTCGTAAAGACTAGACGGAGCGGTGGGCCCAGCCGCCCATCTGGGAGGAGCCCGATGGGGCAGCGCGCTCGGAGGATTCCGGTTGAAGTCGTTTCGAGATCCCGGAGTCCACCTTTTCAGCGCCGAGGACGGCCACCGGGCGGGTTTTAGTGCGGTAAAAATCCCACATAACCCTGCGTCGCTCCCACGGCGTCGGGTACCTTTGGAAGGTTTCCCCCTCGAAAACAAAAAAAAAAAGGCACATCTTCCTGTAGTGTTATTTCATTTAAGTCTCGTTGTTAATGTATTGCGCATTTTATCTTATTTCTCATACAAATACGACTCAGGCGTCTTTTTTATAACCATAGACCTTGATACGGTCATAATTAAACATACGCATGAAAGTATTGTTGACATCGCCTTTTTCTTCGGCTATGCCTTTTTCTCTTCGGCGACAGATACCACAGATACGTTTGTTACCAAAATATCTTGCCACAGCCATTAAAAATTTAACAGTTGAACACAGTAGCATAACATTACTATTTTGACAGAAATTATCACATGCCCCAGAAGTAAAACTACAAAGAATTCTACTACCTTCTAACCACTAAAATCTTATTAAAACAACTATATGTATAATCCGTATATACATTCATAAACAGCCTTAAACTCTCAAAAAACGAGCTTAATACGAAAGCTTATACGAAAAATGAGTACAGGTCAAGTCCCCACATTACGCTGTAAAGGATAATTAATTCGCATTAAGCCTTACAACGTAACCCTTCGCCATTTATGACGTCATTAACGAGGTATTTGATTATTAACGCCATTAATTAAGACAGAGGAATTATGAAAATCTCCACGCTATATACTATACCTACATATATTGCTCGCTTTCGGTAGCATTTTAAGCCCCTTAGTGTTTTTTTTTTTGCTTTTTTATGTTATGTACGGTGTAAGGAAATGTGTATGAAGTTATTTCAGTCAAACCCTAGCAGGCTGGCTGCTATTAGAGTCAGCTGCTAGATGCACAAAGACCTATATTTTTGCAATATTGATGGATTTTAATTTTTTTTTTATCTGACTGAAGTAACAAACGAGCATACCGTCCAGCTGATAGTTATTGGTCAATGTCACTCATGGACATCTGCAATCAACTTCGTACAGAACATGGTTTCTATTTTAAGTCAATCACAGATACGTTGCTATCCCCGAGTACTATGATGGCCGTCTCATGACAAAGTGTGCCGGCAACCACACCCTTCGATCGAAACGCAAGATATGCTTCTCGCTAGAGATGATCTACCACTTTCAATAACTTTTGATTGCTTAAAACAGATCATTGCCTAACTAAAAATTTTTCTAAACACTAAATTTGTTTTATCACGCTTTCTACACTCATAGCCCCACACGATTTTCTCCTGTGTTGTGGGTACCATGGACACACACAGACGAATACACAAACACTCAGACCTAGAACATGAATCTAAACTCATCATTCAGATACCTGTCTGGCCGGGAATCGAACCCGTGACCCATTGTGCGTCAGACCGGTATGGTAACCGCTCTGCGACGCGGGTCGTCATATAAATATATATAAGTTCTCAAAGGTGCTTAAAATCTGCCAATTCGCCCTGAGTGAGCGTTATTGACTAGAGCGCCTCTGTGATTCTGAGAGGAGACCCGTGGGCAGCAGTGGGATAAGATTGACGATATAATTTGTCAATGTAATCTGTTCCTATGTCTTGTATTTATTGTCTACTAATTACGCTTTTTAAATTTATTTTGACATTATGCGAGAACCCGAGTAGCGATACAGTGACCATGCCAGTCTAAAATGGTTCTGGGTTCGATACTCGGACTGTTCGTTTTTAGTCTATGCATTCGTCTTTGTTTTCATGGCACACACGACACAAAAACATTCATGGCATACTATGGTATAACTGTGATTATATAAGCTTTATATTAAATTACAACAAATTGAGACACCTAGTATCAATTTTCTAATTGAAATAAATGTTTGAAAGCCTCTCGGTGGCAGAATAAGCACTTCAACAAACATATTTAACAACCGACGCATGTATTTTACTTCATTCTTGTATACATTGTGTTAATTTCATTAAAATAAAGGCAGTAAATAAATGTAGTCCACCACTCCAATGTCCCCCAATTCGCACTTGGCCAGCGCGGTGGACTATGGCCTATAACTCTCCTATAATAAGAGAAGACACGTGCCCAGCAGTGGGACAATAATGGGTTGACGACGAAATAAATGTGATATTTTGTATGTAGCCACATTAATTATGTATATTAGCACGTCTCCGAAACATATTAATGCATTATTAATCCATCCAAATCAGGTTACATGACAATATCAATTAATCAAACATTTAAGAGCAATCATCTCCGATATCTAATCCCTGTTTGATGGATTTGTGAAGGTCAAATGTCAAGTGTTAGATGTAACTATCGAATTTCAAGAACACATTAATAAAATAGGTACACAGAATTGCAAAAGCTACAAAATAAGTATTTGACAATACGAGATATTATTTCACTATTTTGATTTACGATTGAGAGCAGTTATAGCCTAATGGTCAATCATTAGGCTATAACTGCTCGGTTCCGGTAGTTCCGGGTTCAGAATAGGGCTACGGTATCCTCTGCCTGTCGTAAGAGGCGACTAAAAGGGGCTTCCGGGGTTGCGGGCGGCTAGAGTGGGAGCTTGAACCGCCCAGCCAGGCGATCCCGGGATAAACGGCGGCATGTGTGGTCGCATATCGTCGTAAAGACTAGGGCCCAGCCGCCCATCTGAGAGGAGCCCGATGGGGCAATGCGCTCAGAGGATTCCGGCTGCAGTCCTTTGGAGGTCCCAGAGTCCTCTTCATTGCGCCGAGACCGCCACCGGGGGGGTTTTAGTGCGGTAAAAATTCCACATAACCCTGCGTCGCTCACACGGCGTCGGGTACCTTTAGAAGGTTTTCCCCTCGAAAAAAAAAAGGCTATAACTGCTACTCAATAAACTTACCCTGTCAATCGGGAGGTCCGAAGTTCAAACCCAGGCATGCACCATGGATTTTTCTAAAATTATGTGTCTATTAGAAATTAATTATTACTGCTTTTCGTGATCTATCGAACAAAATCGACGATCGACGAAAACATCGTGAGGAAACTCGAGTTTTTTAAAAAAACAAGTACTCAGAGGTGTGTAAAGTCCATCAATTTGCACTTGGCCAGCGCGGTGGACTATGGCCTAAAACTCTCTCATTCGGAGAGAAGACCCGTGCCCAGCATTTTGACAATAATGGGTTGACGACGATATACGATTGAAGTACCATACCGGCATGCATCATCATCATGCATAGTCATCATGGCGGAGTCGATGGAGCACCTCAACACCATGCTCAGCGACTTCTCTGGTGCCTCTCAATGGGTGGGTCTTAAGATGAACATGGACAAGACAAAGATCATGTCTAACGTCCATGTCACACCCGTACCGGTCGTTGTTGACGGCACCACCCTCGAAGTTGTTGACGAATATATTTACCTGGGGCAGGTGGTGCAGATGGTTAAGTCCAACTTTGAGAAAGAGGTCACTCGTAGAATCCAACTCGGCTGGGCAGCGTTCGGGAAACTGCGCCATATCTTCTCATCCGATATACCTCAGAGCCTGAAGTCGAAGATTTTCAAGCAGTGTGTGTTGCCAGTGATGACATACGGCGCCGAGACGTGGTCCTTTACTGTGAGCCTCCTGCGTAAGCTCAAAGTCGCTCAGCGAGCTATGGAGAGAGCTGTGCTTGGTATTTCCCTGCGCGACAGAATTCGTAATGATGAAATCCGTAGGAGAACGAAAGTTACCGACATAGCTCTCAGAATTAGTAGGCTGAAGTGGCAATGGGCAGGCCACATCGTTCGTAGGACAGATAACCGATGGGGTAGAAGAGTCCTCGAATGGAGACCACGCCTCGGCAAAAGGAGTGCAGGCCGCCCCCCGACCCGGTGGACTGATGACCTGAAGAAGACGGCGGGTAACCGCTGGATTCAGATGGCTCAGGACCGGTCGAAGTGGCGCAGATTAGGGGAGGCCTATGTCCAGCAGTGGACTTTCAAAGGCTGATGGATGGATGGATGCAGCCCCGATGATGGTGACTGGCGCCCGTGGAGATTAAGCAACTGCATGTAAAAATGGTTCGTTTTTGTTAGTCAATCTCAAATCCGTTGCTTCTCCCGGGGAATACATTCACCTCATATAAAAGTGTACCGGCAACCACACCGTTTCAACGATCACAAGAACTGCTTGACGCAAAAAATAGGTGTAACGGTGGTACTTGTACCACAAAAAACTTAAAAAACTTTATTTACTTGCATTGCCACTCCAGAAGATTAAGATGATTTTCTCATATTTAAGTCAGTTAGCTATTGGCATCCAAAAATATTCAGCGAAACGCACAACCTACTTCACGCTTCACTTATAAAAACGCGTTACATTAATCTCCCAAGTCAAACCGTATTAATAGTACTTTTAAAAAGTGTTAGCAATAGGTACTTTATTTCAGATCGAAGGATATAGTTAGGCATCCGTGATATATAAGATTACGTGAGGCGTTCACACGTAGAAGCTTATCCAAATTGCAATGTGCTAACGGACGAATGGACGGCGGTCTTGTATATGCCTAGAGATTTGCGAGAAACCTCAAGATAATAGTTTCTTTACCTAATTATTATGTAATCTTATGAATATTATAAGGTGGTAAGTGTTTCTCCTTCTCAGTACACCGAATCAGCCGAATACCTGTTTCTTGAAATTACAGTACACACCTCTAAAGTGTTGCTTGGCGTATTTTACTGCCCTAATCTTAACATTGATTACTTTGGCACCCTAGATGATATATTGTGTGATACATGTCCTATTTGTGATCACATTATATTAATAGGAGATTTTAACACATGTTTGCTAAAAAACGACTTCCGTGCATTTAAGTTGCAATCTCTTTTAACTTCCTACAATCTTCAAATTCTGCCACTCGGGCCAACTCATCATTTTCCAAATTGCACTCCGTCTCTTCTAGACCTCATGATTGTCTCTTCAACTGGTAACGTCGATACACATGGGCAACTCACTTCCTCTTTTTCATATCACGATCTTGTGTATCTTTCTTATCGTATACGTACTTCTAAGCGTAAGTCGCAATATCTCATACTTCGTAGTTACAAGGGCATCGACTTGGAGGCATTGCGGCGGGATGCTGATGCTGTTAACTGGTCTCAACTGTTGAATAGTGTCAGTATCGACGACAAAGTGCGTGAATTTAATTATCAGCTGCTTCAATTGTACAATAACGCCCCGCTTAAGCGAGTGAAAGTGAAACATGCTCCAGCTCCCTGGCTTACATCTACTATAAAATAATGTATGAGCCTTAGAGATAAAGCCAAGAGGAGATATAAACGTTTTCCTTCAGAACGCAATCTAGCGTTGTTCAAGCACTTACGTAATCGCTGCAATCGTCTGTGTAGGGATGCAAAGAGACGCTACTTCCACGAATCACTTGTCAACCGTAGCTCTGCTGAGGTTTGGAAATTTCTTAAATCGGTTGGGATTGGCAGGAGTTCGCTTAATGTTGATAGTGACGTGGATCTAAATCATCTAAATAAACATTTCTCCTTACCACCTACGTGTTTGGATCCAGTCACTAAAAACAATACGCTGATTAATCTTCTCAATGCTCCAAAACCACCTTGTACACCATTTAACCTCACAGTAGTCACGGAAGAAAACGTTAAAAAATCTATTCAGTCTATTACTTCAACCGCGGTTGGAAACGACAATCTGTGTTTAAAAATGATCTCATTAATCCTTGATAAAATTCTTCCTATAATAACTCATATATTCAATTTCTCTTTATCCTCTTGTACTTTCCCTGTAGCCTGGAAACAGGCAAATATTACTCCCTTGCCAAAGAATGCAAACCCTGCATCTTTGTCAGAATTTCGTCCAATCTCTATCCTGCCATTTCTTTCTAAAGTACTTAAACACATTGTCCATAAGCAACTTTCTTTTTTTCTAGTCAGTAACTCTCTTCTCAGTCCTTATCAGTCTGGTTTCCGACCCGGTCATAGCACCGTAACAGCACTGCTGAATGTCACAGACGATATTCGGTGGGCAATTGAAAATAAATCGCTAACTGCATTGGTTCTGTTAGACTTTAGCAGTGTTTTTACTTCCGTTGATTTCGACATCCTCACCGGAGTTCTCAGTTCCATTAACGTCTCATCTTCTGCCGTTACATGGTTTAATTCCTATCTTCGAGGACGATCACAGCGGGTCCGCCGAGGAGAGTATTTCTCGGACTGTTGTGAGCTTGCTGCTGGTGTTCCTCAGGGTGGCGTCCTGTCTCCGTTACTGTTTTCTATCTTTATCAATTCCATTACTAAAATTATCTCTTCTAATTTCCATCTTTATGCGGATGATTTGCAGCTATACCGACATTTTGCTGCGCCTAACGTCTATAGTGAAATAACCAACTTGAATGATGACCTTGAAAGAATTACAGTATGGGCTAAAACATTTGGAATATTAATAAACCCCAAGAAAACACAAGCCATCATTGTAGACAGCAAATACCATCGTAATAGACTGGATTTCAACACTCTGCCACATGTAGTCGTTGAAAACACTGTCATTCCGTATTCTGACTGTGTAAAAAACCTTGGCATCATTATCGACTGTAACTTGTCATGGGATACGTACGTGCGGGAGGTAAGCCGAAAAGTTCACTTCACTTTTCATTCGCTGAAATGTCTTCAAGGTTACCTGCCCTTTAAAACTAAAATTTCTCTCACTCAAACTCTTATTCAGCCGATTTTAGATTATGCGGATGCATGCTATTTAGATGCCTCAGAGGAGTCCTTGAATAAACTTGAGCGCTTGCAAAATCTCTGTATTATATTTATTTTTGGTTTACGGAAATTTGATCGTGTTTCTCAATTTCGCAAGGATCTCAAGTGGCTCCCAATTCGTTTTCGCAGGAATACTAGAATTCTCTGTCTTCTATTCAAAATCCTCAAAGATCTATCCTCTCCTTCGTACCTGCAGAGTCGTTTCGCATATACCAGGCCCTCGCTAGCACCCTGCAGGTCTCATCTTAAATCGCTTTTAAATTTCCCTTCCCACAAAACTTCTCTCTATTCCCACTCCTTCTCTGTTCATGCGGTTAGACTATGGAATTCACTGCCGCCTAACATACGTCTTTCTAAGTCAATTTTCATATTTAAAAAAAGAGTCAAAGAGCACTATTTATCACTTTCATGATATAATACTATATTTATACATAATACGTATATATTTATACATAAATATTTGTTATATACTAATTTGTGCACACTCGATTTGCCTAACAAATGTTCACTCCGATCCCAGGGCTGCTGGAAGAAATTTCATTTTGAAATAAGCAGTCCTTTGTACTATTGTTATATTATGAATGTATTGATTTTGTATCTGTGTACAAAAAACCTATAAAATAAAAAATAAAAAATAAATATTATAAATGCAATGCAAATGTGTGTTTATTACTCTAACACAGTCTCACACTCACACTCTTACTGGTTTATCTATTTATTAATACGTGAAGCAGAAGTAACCTGCCGCGGACTGAGCAGTATGACATTTTGCACGGTTATAGTTGACGTAGAGAAAGAGTACGGATTGCTAATATTTTTTTCAAATACTTCAATAATCAAAATACACATTACACACACTACCGTGCATTTGTCACAAACACGTAAATAATAAACGAAATCAAACTATCAATCTCTTACTATGAAAACAAAGAATGTCAAAAATGTCAGATGTCGTTGTCGAAATACCTGTTATTGCTTTTAAATGCAGCGTTGACAATTAAAACTCTTTTTACCTTTCGGGTGTATTAAAATAACTTGGAAACTAATAAAATTTAATTGAATCTGGGAAATACTTTGGACAATATCAAGTTTCGTTTTTTAAGTTGAATTACGGTCGAATTTCGACCAATGCGGGGCGTCACTAGTTTTTATTAAAGGAAAAGCTTAAATTTTAAGAAAACTCATCTATTCGTAAATATATTAAGCCTTAAGGAGGCAACGATATTATATTGCAAGCTTTCCACGCATACTTGGATAAATACATACGCATACATCCAAAAATCACTGTGTAGATACAATTATATGAAAGAATACCTGCAATACAATACAATACAATACAATACAAATCAATACAAAAACTCTTTATTGTACACCAAATACATATATATATCACAAATC
The DNA here is from genome assembly GCA_949699795.1 of Spicauda simplicius. Classification (NCBI taxonomy): domain Eukaryota; kingdom Metazoa; phylum Arthropoda; class Insecta; order Lepidoptera; family Hesperiidae; genus Spicauda; species Spicauda simplicius. The sequence continues at coordinate 17,004,044 of OX453062.1, forward strand.
TAAAAAGACATAATGCAAGGTACAAGAGGAGGCCTTATCACCTAATGCATTTTCTAAGATAAATTATGAGAAAGGCAGGCATAACAAATTTGAAAACACCAGTAAACAGTATTTGGGCTGTCCACGGAAAGCTAATGGACAAACAGGGGTCTGCAATATTGACTCTCGGTCGCCGCTTGTGTCTTGCGAGATTTTTTTCTCGCCCGAAGACTCTTGCTTTTGTTTTATTTATTGTTTATTTCTTTTCTACATACCATTGGCTTTCTCTTAAATATACATTTTTTTCAATTTTGGGAGGTAACTATAATTAAATAATTTAATTTCGGGAGGTAATTATAAAAAAGAATTTCAAAGAAAAGGTTCATTTAATGAAATATAATTTCTTTCAATAATACCTGCTAATAGCTTTAACGTGGCAATTGTACGATATAATAATATAAGCTTTACATAAAAATCATTGTGTAGATACAATTTTATTTAGAAATATCTAATGCATTTAACATAAACTAATACTTATCCGCTAAAATGATAAGAACGCAAGCATAACAAACGTGAAATACCAACAAACAGTAGTATTTGCGCTGTCCGCGGAAAGCTAATGGACAAACAGGGGTCTGCCATGTTGACTCTCGGTCGCTTGTGTCTTGCGAGATTTTTTCTCGCCCGAAGACTCTTGTTTTTGTTTTATTTATTGTTTATTTCATTGCACGTACTTTAGTTCTTTACTTTCATGTTTAAACTCTTTAGATACCTTAAGAAAAATGGCCAAGTTGTGTCAAGACCTAAGAATCCAAATTAAAATTAACTATATGTCCATAATGGCAAATCCTAAGAAATATCGACTCTCGCAACGTACACTATCGAATCTACAAATTGACTACTTTTCAGGAGAACGATTTGAAGTTGTATTTTGATATAATGAAATGGGAACTAAAGTTATACTGAAAACATTACCTGGATAAAATACTGTATTTTGTACTCTTTCTTCGAGCATGATAATCTTTACGATATTTTAAGTAGTTTTTTTAATATTGCACATTCGATTTTGTTTTTCGCATTTAATAATAAACAATTTATCGAATGTGGCAGTTTCGATTCTTTTCTATGTACATCAAACCACTGTATATATCGATTATGGCACTTACGATACTATTCTACTACAATTTATTCTAAGATAATACCAAGTTTCCATTTTCGATACTTACCATAACGAATTTATTCATTATCAGGGTGGTATATTTATTGAAATAAAATAAAATTGTATGTTTATATGGATTTTTATTCAATCATTATCGCTTTAAACAAAATTAACGACGTTATAATGATAAAAACTTAGGAATTAAAGTGTCACTCATGAGGACGTAAAATCACATAATCAAGTTTTTAATTATTTATCATTATTGTAATTGCACAAAAATTAGATCAATTAACTAGACACGAAAATACAATATAAGTAATATACTTTTGAATGTTGAAAAAACTCAATACCTATTTATTTATTTATAATAAAGGGAAAACCTACAAAAGACCCGCCGTGGGAGCAACGCCGGGTTATGTGGGATTTTTACCTCACTAAAACCCTCCGGTGGCCATCCTCAGCGCTACGTGGAGGACTCCGGGACCTCCAGCGGAACACAGCCGGAGTCCTCTGAGCGCAAGGCCCCTTTTGGGCCCTTCCTCGGTGACCGATTGATGCTCACCGTGGTGTTTACGACGGCATGCGGCCACACATGCCATCGTCCTTCCCGGAGTCACTTGGCTGGATGGTTTGAGCTCCCACTCTTACCGCCCACAACCCCAGAAGCCCCTTTTAGTCACCTCTTACAACAGGCAGAGGATACCGTAGCCCTATTCTGGCCCCAGAACTACAGTGACACTGCGCCAGGGTGCACTATCTGCGCCGTTGGCGTCTCCATCTCCGCGCTGGGTCGATGCGCTCTCTGGCCCGTTCGGCGTCCTCTTTTGCGTGCATAAGGTGATCATAAAAGCTGACCACGTTATCCCATGCTTCACCTGAATGGACCAGAGCCGCAACCACTGATTTCAGAGAGAGATCCGGCCCTATATGATGCCGCAGTATCCGCGCTAACCGAAGCAGCCACGTCCGGTGAGTATCTGTATCAGCCGGTAAGTGACGCGTTTCTTCCGCTGAAGCCAAGCTCGGAAGCTAGGCAGGATCGCGCTAACAACGCTCTGGCACGGCTCTCAACCGAAGCACTTTAACCGTCTCCTCGTCACGAGGTTGGATCCCCTGGCGGAGAACGCGGGTCTTAAAGAATATCTCTGCAGTCGTATCCGCCAGCATATCCAAGGGCGGAAATAGTTCTGTATCCTCGTGCGACTCTAATCGCGACCAAACGCTGCGCAATACTCAATATGGCCGTGCGGCGTCGGCTGCCCTATAGTCTATCCGACCATACGGGCGCACCGTAGAGCGCGATAGAGCACACGACGCCTGCGTAGAGGCGACGATCTTCCTCCTTCGGTTCCCCGAGATTTGGCAGCAGTTTTTGCAAGGCACCCGCTACCTTATGAATCCACAAATTAAAATCATGTTATAAAATTTGACCTTCAACTCTTCAAGAATGATGATGCAGAGGTGCTTCAATCTTAAACCATAGGCATTGGTTATATGTTGCTTGCGAGTATCTGATGAATCATTTGATCTGTTACGGATAAAGTCCCACAAAACATCCTTAAGCACACTTGCCGATGGTCAAAAGTGGAATCCTTCCTAGGAAAAGGTAGATGATAGTTAGTTGTATATTTTCTTCTGGAAGGACCTTCAGTAGTCATTCTTCTTTTCTCGATCTTCTTAGTAAATTTATTAATATATTCCAACGGTTTTGTGTGATCAGATAATTGTCAAAATTGCTCAAAAATTTGCTTTTCTCAATACTACATTTTAACTTACAGGTTGCAGGACACGGATTCTTGTTTTAGCTGGAACAGTTTTTCCCCTTTTGGCCACATATTTATTTCCAGAATTAGTTAGTAATTTTCTGATCCACTATAGGTAAATCATTATAAAAATCTTGGATAGAGTTTGGAGATGGAATGGGCGTGCACTCATTACTACCAATTATGACGGCGTTAGAGTCATTTATTAAATTGTCACGCATATCATTATCATCTACAACATCATTACAGGTGTTATCATAGATTTCATTCAAAATCCTCCATTCTTCTTGGGTATGATTGGTATACCGCACGTCAGATTCTGAAATAAGAATCAATATAATAGCACACCAGTCGTAAAAAGGTACAATAAACTTTAAATTAAATGGGTATGTTTATTAATCAGATTAATAATTAATAATTGATTATATCATTAAAGTTTTAATAAATAATTAAGTTGCCATAATATCGAAAATGATAAGTTTTTCGCAGAACGACATCGTAAGTGGCAAATTCGATATCGAGGTAACAACGTACAACATCGAAAGTGGCAAATACGATATTACTTCAACTTGGAACAATATCGAAAGTGCCATTTTCGATACTATCTTGTAGATTGCGAACTGTCAATTATACATGAACAGTATCGAAACTGCCACTTTCGATGTTGCAGATTGTTAACTTCAAATATCGACCTCGTGAAAGAGATTCTCGATTAATACTATATTAAAAACATTAGTAAAAGTTGATTATAGGTACTACAAGGCATTAGCTATCGATTATCGTGTTTACGTTAGCTATATTTTATACAAAAACACTCTATGAGCAAAATCACTTACCAGGTTTATCAATAATACTTTCTTCATAATCAGTGTTAGGTTTGATCAAATCCTCTAATTTACTTCCACGGCTATTCATTTTAATATAACAAAGAAAAATAAACGAAAAACTGTCGAAAAAAAATAAAACGTTAATTCACCCTCACTAAGTTACATTGCAGCGAACACTGACGAATCTACCAGTTCCGTCCCCCCTGCATCCCTCGCTAGACAAGAACATAATCGAAAGTAACGCATTCGATTATATTCCGTGCTTATATAGTGCAGTATCAATAATGTTCATTTCGAAATTAGGCTAAATATTGGTCAAAAAATTTTTTTCTTTAAGTTATATATACAGTACGCTATTATGTTATTTTTAGAGCAATAAAACGAAAAACACGTTTTTGCAGTTTCGATGATGTACGTTGCGAGAGTCGATATGTCAATTTAACTTTGCAGAGACACAAATGCGCTTAAAATTAGATTTTACCCTTAAATTGGACTGCATTGGCTTGCATATTACACTGGCGAGCCTTTTTTTTTTTCGAGGGGGAACCCTTCCAAAGGTATCCGACGCCGTGGGAGCGACGCAGGGTTATGTGGGATTTTTACCGCACCTAGGCACCTGGCGAGCCTAGAAGCATAAAAAATAGCACAAAAGTTCTATAAATAACGTAGAGGAATTATATCAGAAGTTTTCAAAAATTCCTTGGATAATTATGTGCTTATATATTTACTTCCTGTTAAAAGTAATATAATATACCTACTCCTTATGAATAGTCTTACTATTTTTGATATTAGAATAAAAACAAACAATCAAAATCTCATTTTAATCAAAACCATCATCAATTTGTCTGAAAATAACGTAAGTTGCATAATTAATTATGTATTAATATCAATGAATAAGAATCATAACACTACACTATTTGACGGTTTTCACGCCTACTATTTCGAACATTAAATTATGGTTTAATATAAAATACCGTAACAGTAATATTGAATTTTGATTCCTCGAACATGTTAAGATCACGCCAACAGTGATTTATTTAAGCAGTTCACGTAAAGCTAACGCACAAACAAGGGACGGCATGTTGACTCTCGGCCTCCTGTTGCAAGATTTATTTCTTACCCGAAGCAACGTTGACAAGACATCGAATGAATCTGTATAAAATCGATTTCAACGTCTCCAATCAAATCATATAAATATAAGGTAAACGATTCTCGAATGCCAAGTATTCATCGACTTTGAGGCATAGTGATGATCAAATTGCACCAGTATCATCACTACGTATTTCTAGCGTGAAGAATTTTTTTGCGTTTTGACTGATACATGTGGCTGCCGGCGCACTTTTATATGAGGCGACCATCATAGTCCACGGGAGCCATCATAGTCCTCTGCAGTAGCAACGCATCTGTGATTGACTTCAGATAGAACCCATGTTCTAATTGAAATTGCTCACAGGTGTCCATGGGTGGCAATGACCACTTACCATCAGTTGGACTGCATGCTTATTTGCTATTTCAATCAGATAATATAACTATGCAAGTTGTCAAACAATCAAAGTAAGGCTTTAAACAACACCGTCATAAATTTGTCCGTATAATACATCGTGATTTGCATAATCAATGTGTTAATATCCATGAATAGCAATCACCGTTCTACATTATTTGACGATTTTCACGCCTCCATTCATTTCAAACACAATTCAAATACTTGTTTACATACTGTAAATATAAACTATAAAAATAAACCATAATTAGGTTTAATACAAAATTCGGTAATAAAATAAAATTAGATTTTTCGAACATTTTAAGATCACGCCAACACTGATTTATTTAAGCAGTTCACGTAAAGCTAGCGGACAAACAAGGGACGGCATGTTTACTCCCGGTCTCTTGTTGTAAGATTTATTTCTTACCCGAAGCAACGGTGACAAGACGTCGAACGAATCGGTATAAAAACGACTCCAGCATCTTCAGTTAAGTCATATTCATATTTATCGACTATGAGACAAAGTGATCATTAAACTGCACCACTATCATCACTATACAGAGTTGTCAAACAATCAAAGTAAGGCTTTAAAGAACACCGTCATCAATTTGTCCGTAAACACATCGTGATTTGCATAGTGTATGAGCTCGCCAGTGCAATATGCAATAGATATAACGATCGCCGAAAAGCCCATGCGGTCAAATTTAAGGATAAAATCTAACTTTTAAAGGTAATTGTATCTCTGCAAAGACAAATTGAAATTGATTCTTAGGATTTGCCATTACTGACATACAGTTAATTTGAATTAAGATTATTCGGTCTTTACACAACTTGGTCATTTCCTAAATAGAGGTGTTTAAAGAGTCTCAACATGAGTGTAAAGAAAAACTAAAGTACTTAGATAATAAATAATAAATCCATGATTAGCAACCACTATTCTACATTATTTGACGGGTTGCTCGATTTCATTTTAAACATATTTCAGTCAGTTTAATACCGTCTTTTGTATCAAATCACAACTTAGCTTTAATACAAAATTTGGTATAAAAATAATACTATAACTTGACTCTTTGGACGTCAACACTGATTTATTTACGCAGTTCACGTAAAGCTAGCGGACAAACAAGGGACGGCATGTTTACTCCCGGTCTCTTGTTGTAAGATTTATTTCTTACCCGAAGCAACGGTGACAAGACTTCGAACGAATCGGTATAAAAACGATTTTAGCTTCTTTAGTTAAATCATATTCATATTCATCGACTATGAGGCATTGAGCATTAAACTGCACCACTATCATCACTTTTCAAGGTGGTAGAACCAGTGTAGTTCGACCGAGGAAGTACCACCGCCATACCTATTTCTAGCATAAAGCATTTCTTGCGTTTCGAAAGAAGGATGTGGTTTCCGGCACACTTTCACATGTGGCGACCATCATAGTCTTCGGGAGTAGCAGCGCATCTGTGATTCACTTCAGATGGGACCCATGTTCTGTATAAAGTTGATTACAGATGTCCATGGACGGCAGTGACAACTTACAATCAGGCGGACTGCATGCTCGTTTGCTACTTCAGTCCGATAAAAAAAAACTGTGCAACTGCCAAACAGTCAAAGTAAGGCTTTAAACAACACCGACATCAATTTGTCCGTAAACATATCGTGATTCGCATAATCAATGTGTTAATATCCATGAATAGCAATCACCATTCCACATTATTTGACGGTTTTCACGCCTCCATTCATTTCAAACACTCACATACCTACTGTATTTCGTTTAAAACGAGAATTTAGGTTTAATACAAAATTCGGTATTAAAATAATATTAAACTTTTCGAACATTTTAAGGTCACGCCAACATTTATTTTTTTAAGCAGTTCACGTAAAGCTAACGGACAAACAAGGGACGGCATGTTGACTCGCGGTTTCTTATTGAAAGATTTATTAAGCTATTGCATAGCTTTTATCTCAAGCTTTGAGCGCGGCGACCGAATCAAGAAATTCCGTAACGAAAACAAGCTAACACCCTCCACTCCGCCTACCATGTAGCGCGGCTGAGCATTCGGTTGCCTAAGTTGATAAAAATGCTATGCAAATAGATCTACCGCGGCAGTCCCTGAGTTCCGTATGTTTTTTTTCTTGCCAGAAGCAACGGTGTCAAGACTTCGAACGAATCGGCTGCTGTAGACACGCAAAGTTCGATGTCCGATAACCAAATATTTAAATGATGAATATAAGGGCCTGGCAATACGCGCAAATGTATATTCCTCGACTCGATCGATTTGTGTAGTTTCATCTTATATTACGATACAGAAAATCATAATATGGGGATAAGACCATATTGGACATAAAAAGATTTATATTATTATAATTTTTCTATTAAAGTATTATTATTATTATTAATATTATGCTTTCGTTTTAAATATGAAATAAAAAAATTCAAACCACGAATAGCTTTCTTAAAAACGAGATGGCCTCTTCTTCGACCATTTTGTAAAATGTAAATGCGCTGTACAAAAAGATTGTCCAAAATATTCAATGTCTGTGATTTATTTCATGGCGATAATTTAAAATTATTCCTTTTCTAATATAATTTAGGAGAACATCAAAACACGAAAACTCGTTTAAATTTGCAGCAAGTTTGGTAAAACTCTACGACACGGAATAGTTATTTATTCAGTTTGAACAGCCATATTTAACACATGAAATTATTATGTTTAAAATATTGTTAGTTTTAGAATAATAATTTCTGTATAATATAAGGATTAATAAACATAACTACTATCCATTTTCAAGAAGATTTATTCAAATATAACTTACTTCTAGACATAAAAACATTCAAGGAACAAACAAACACGCACGCACGCTAAACACGCACTATTCTACACTCATAACCCCACACTAGGATTTTCTCCTGCGTCGTGGGTACCATGGATACACACAAGACGAATACACAAACACCCAGACCCAGAACATGAATCTAAACTCATCATTTAGATACGTCATCATTCATTGCGCGTCAGACCGGTATGGCTCCGCCACGCGGGTCATTAAACAAGTAACATTTTTGTAGTGGTCTATTTACTACCTTCCATTTAGAGGGATGATCTTTTTATTATAATATATCATATTGTTATAATAAAAAGATCATCCCTCTTTCCTCCGTTTTTTCACTCATCGAAAGCGCCTATTTTAAAATGTTATCAGAATGACATAGGCTATATGTTATCCTGACACCTGAGTTGAATCCACTTTAATTCGTATGTCATAATTGTGTAAATCCGCCAAACAATTCGATCTGTTTCACGAGCACAAGAAATAAATATACATAAGTACATACGCGGAAAAAAGTCACCCTCCTTCTAACGTAGTCAGTTAAAAAGGATCTCTTCCGCATTATCATATGATTAATAATTCTAAAGCCTCATATTCATGGTAAGCAATCTGTTTAGCAACAGTTGAACAACGTTGTTGATGAACGACGAGAATATTGCTGGAAACTTTGTTTAGATCAATATAGGTTGTCCACACACGCCAGTCTGCATTAAAAAGCTACCTGAAGAGAATATCAAAAAGTGATGCCATAACTCCTCAGTTCCACACTACCGCCATGTTTATAAACAGTTGCAACCACATCCACACACGTCAATATTTGTCGATAAACTGAGCGTCAATTTTGCAACAAGGCGTGATTAACTCTGCAACTCAAGTGTTGCCCGCAATATGTTGACAGCAACTCGGCAACATGTTTATGCAACCATGTTGCTAAACAAATGTTTACCATGAATACGAGGCGTAATTATATCTGTAATTTAAAATAGTAAATACCTATTTCACATCTTCATGTAGGTGTCAATTTCTTTGATATACCAGTAATTACACACTAAGCAAAGTTTACTTTCTTTCATTCAAGTATTCGTATAAGGAAAGTCGTTTTCCCTTCAGACTGGAAGTTTTGTCTGTGATCTCAACGACATCAAACTGTCTATTCCTTGGGGATACCCCATGAATTATGGAACAATTCGGGATAGGAAAAACCGTTGTCATTGGAGTTCCCTATTCTTTTGTTTTTCCTTAGTCCCTTTTGTAATGTACTGTAACTACTTTGTAGTTAATATGTGCGTAAATTTATGTAGACGCACTTCATCGTTACTTTTTTTACTCTTTATAAATTCCATAGTTTTATACTTATAACATATTTTTATCAAAATCAGTTCCAGCATCGCTGGTTTAATCATATAACTATAATAAGACAAGTATTGGTTCTCCAATTCTTCGTATAATGCGAGGTGTAATGTTTGATGTGCAAACTTCAATATATGTATCTGCATATACATTGCGTGTTCTACCAGCTTTACAATGGCGAGTGTTTCGAGAAGCTTTTTGACCTAGTGCCTTCGTCACCTTTCCTCCATCGCACCACTCGCCTTGGACCTGTGGCGGTCCTCCACGGTTCGGTTTGCACGGTCTTTCCTACCACGAACGTGCAAAATGTGGAATGAAGTATTCCTGGAGCGCTATGACACGGGGCTCTTCAAGAAAGGTGCAAAAAGAGCTAAGTGAAAAGTTATGATGCTATCGCAGGCAATTTAATACGTAGTACGTACTTAGAGTAGTAGCGGTAGTTAAGAATACTATCACGTATCACGTTCAAGAAACGTTCCACTGCATTTTTACCTGAAGAAATTAGTTTTAAAAATATATCTCGCTCCATCCACTCGCTCCAGTTACTTAGTCAGTCGGATGATTTGCCAAAGTTATTGCTTTTGCGATTTTCCGAGGGTGAAATCGCAGTTCACAGATATTGGCATGAAGCCAGTGTGACATGTAACATAGAATTCGCTGTCAGGCATTTAAAATAACGTGTTATGGAAGATATAGATTTACTAGCTGTCCCGACAAACGTTGCTTTGCCATATAAAAAATAAAATAAAATGTTAAGGGTGGACAACCCTTACGGGGTATGAAAAACAGATGTTGGCCGATTCTCAGACCTACTAAATAGGCATATAAAATTTGGTAAAAATCGGTCAAGCCGTTTCGGAGGAGTATGGCAACAAAAACTGTTACACGAGAATTTTATATATTAGATATCGGTATATATTATGTGTGAGTACCATACTATTTGGACGAAAGTAACTGCACATTTTCCTTTTTTTTTGGACTAGGGTCGGGGCTGATCTTCACAAGGTATTACAATTCCTTGGCGTTATGAAGAGGACTCCGGAATCTATATCCGTACCATGTAATTACACTCTGATACCATTATAAGTTGGTACCATACACGGAAGAACTTTAAAGCGACACCCAACTTACCAACCAGTCGCTAATTGGATGTAACATAAGAAGCTTATAGCTGCACTATTACAGTCTAAGGTTTGTTCCTACCTGGAAATAGTGTACTTGGTTGGGAATTATGAATTAATTTCCCTTGAAATTGGTACCTATCATGTTATATACGAAAAGCGCGGTTTTTGTTTTGCTGCATGTTTTCGGGAATGAAAATGGGTAAATCTTCTATTTTCCAATTCATGTCTTCAATTTATGAAAAGTATTTTATATATAAAAATATTTTTGATATTTATCAACATAAACTCAAATCGATCTGGCCGTAGATGCTATTATGATAAAATTATGTGACTGTTTTCTCTTCTCTATGACGGTGACATTATTATTTCAATAAGTTTTTTCGTTTGCATGATTCTATAATTTTAATATCTTTAATAATAAAAGGGCTTTTTTATTTCTTTTTTATATATTTTTTAATTAAACATCATCAATCATGAACTTCAGGGACGTGGATTTCAGTGACAAAAAAGTAATGCAGGTTGTTCCAAACAGACGGAGGAGATGTCCAATTATTGTGACGTTAGGTAATTTTCTTTTTTTTGTTCCTGTAGTTCGGGAGTATAACAGCATAGATCTACATTATCTCATGCCTGTCGTAAGAGATAATTGAATGGTAAATAATATTAAATGACTATTATACAAAACCCCGGAAGCCCTAGCTATTGTATAATAGTCGAAAAACTTAGCATGTAAAGTAAAGATAGCACTTGATTTTAACAACATTTTCACTATAAATTATAATTTACAAGCTGACCCGGCGAACTTTGATCCGCCTAAAAGTCAAAAATCTAAAATTATCAGTGTTCCTCGCTAAATTATGCATGTATAAACATTAAAACCTTCCTTTTGAATCACTAAAAAACTGCATTAAATCCGTAGAGTAGGTTTAAAGATCTAAGCATAGGTAAATAGGGACAGACAGCATAATAATGATAGCATACATTTGTATTTTTATTGTAGCTGATACCCAAATAACGCCAGTGGACATTCAGAAGATATTAGAAGCTGGTATGAACGTAGCGAAGTTTAAAATGTCCTACAGCACAACTGGGGACAGGATCCGACTACTCGGTAAGCTTGATAAAGCCGCTCTGACGTGCTGCAAAAAACATGGTGTCAATGACTGGCCAGTTGCTACTTGTGTCGAACTCAAGACGTGTATTGTTAAGACTGGAATACTTGAAAGTGTAAGTTGTTTTTATATTCAGTCTAAATGTGATAGAACTCTTTCTGGTTTGACTCCAGAAGTATCACCACAGCACGTGATAATAGCAGTGTTAATAGGCGCTGATAGGTCAAAATATTCTCCATTCATAAGGTTATATGAACTACGTACCTTATTAATATTGGACACGAAGTGTGTAATGCCTAAAATAACTTTATTTCCTTTAAATGATGTATAAATTTTCTAACAAATATACGTGCTAAAGTTATAAAGTCACCTCATCAAAATTATTAAGTTATTTCTTATATACATTAAAAGTTTGATAAAGTAAGCGCTCGCTTCTAGATATTTTTGCGTTAAACTCTTTTCGTTAAAAGTAACTCTTGTCAAATTCTTCATCCATAAATTTTCAGGATAATGAATATATTATACTTAAAGAGGGTACAGAAGTAGTATTTACTTGTAGTATACAAGACTACAACAAATGCAACGAGCACAAAATATTTGTGGACAACCATTACATGACTAAAGACGTGAGAGTTGGTACGGAAATCTCCATTGAATCTGAAGAAATTATACTACAATGCATAGAAATTATGAACGAAAAACAAATCAAGTGTGTTGTGACAAAGAGTGGTAAATTAGGAAATTTATGCAACGTATGTTCGAGATCTGAGAATCATTCAAGGCCTTACATCACGAAGAAAGATTTGGAGATCGTCAAATTTGCGCTAGAATATCAGGTACTGATAAAGTTGCCGAACCTTTCCTTTATAGCTTATACTTAGTTTTAAACCTATTTGTATTCTACAAAAGATAGATAAGTTATAGTAATTATATTTATATAAAATTTGACATAAACGGACGACATGTTCATGTTACATTTTAATATATGTATGTCGGCTAGTCACGATACATGATTTTATTAAATTCCTTTTTGCCGATTAGTTGCCTTGGCCACCGACAAAACTGGGTCGAAATAACGGCAAAAATAATTCAGAACCTACATATCTTTTGTTCCCATTACAGATTAAAATATCTCAATTGCGCCATAATATTAGTCTAAGCCATGTTTATGTTGTTTTTTTTTCTTTTTATCACTTTGTTTGACGTTTTATGTTTTAATTTACTGTAAGTACTTAATTGTTTTAAATATTTTAAAAATTAATTATTTTAAAAATCCATAAAATATGATTTCAGGTCGATATGATAATAATAAACTACGTGAGACATACTGACCCTTTGCAGAAAATCAAACAGTACATAGGCAAGAAAATAAGGCGACCCTTACTTATTAGCGGAATTTGCACTCAAAAAGGGTTGGATAACTTTGATGAAATTATAAAGGTATTATGAAAGTTATTACGAAAGTTTTGAAGTACACGGTACAAGAGAAGTAAATGACCACTTTGTGTAAAATGAACATGTCCCTTATGGGACCAAAACGGGATTAGAAGTTCTGATGAAACTTTCGTTGTGTCAAGTAAACTCCTGTGTAACATATGTTTACCATTTGAAGAGCACAGGAAAAAATCTATCTACACACAATACTATTGCCTAAAGAGTATAATAAAACTGTGTAGGTACAAAAAATAGTAAGTCTTATTTTATTTAGAAGTAATAAACGAGCATGCAGTCTACCTAAAGCCAAGGTCATTGCTACCACTACTAGAGATAAGTTTAGAATCCTACACGTAAGTTTAACCATAGATGCGTTGTTACTCTCTGAGTCGAAGTTTCAACGCCACAAATACTGGCTATGTCTTCCTTATCTATGATTCTGGATTGAAAAATATAGTAAGCACACATATTCAAAGCTAATTTCCGGGAATAGTTTTGATTAACCTCGGATAAGAGTTGCACATTTTCACATTAAATTCAAATTTCTGTGAACAGAAACTTTTCAGCAACAATTATTTGAATATCGTATAATTATAGAAAAGAGTCTTCAGCAACCAGTACCTTTAATACGATATCATAACGTTATGAAATCGTAATAAAGGCACCAAACAAAATAATCATTTCTTACGATTTCGCATATTATTCCAAAGGCCAAGATTAAGTTAAGTTATACAATGCACAATCGAAAACGAAAACATTACTGTGCAATGTATATTGCAACGTATGGGCGATTGCGTAAAAATATAGCTTTGAGAAAATGTAATAAATCCTACAAGGGCACAGTAATATGATACACATAATATACCTATTGCGCTTTTATTTTTTCGAATATTTACTACGTTTCGTTTATTTGCAGGAATCGGATGGTATAATTCTTTCACGGGAATATCTGTCTTACGAGCTGGATCCGTCCAAACGATATCGAATGTCAAGGATCCAAAAATGGATGGGAGCCAAATGTCTGCAGGTAATAAAGGAACGGCGTGACGAGAAAATTCTCTTTAGTTTTATTTTTGCTAACTTAGCATGACTGCTCTCATGATTGATATAGACCTAATACATCAGTACTATTGACAATATAGTCTACACAATATTGTCAATTTTACTTCATACTTTTTATATTTGTGTTTTTTTACAAGATTGACATATCAAACGAGCAGTTGACCTAATGGTAAGTGGTAGTGTAAGCAAGGGTTCTAGGTATGAAGTTGTCTGAAGTCAACCACAGTTGCACTGCTAATCTTGAGAGCTAAGATGATTGCTTTATTTAAAAGTAGTCTGTCAACCATACTCTTTTTGGCTTTTATTTCTTCCCGAGCGGCATAATGACTGTTCAACGGTATAAAACTTATTCTAATTTTATCTCGCAATTCTGGGAACTCTGCTAAGGATGATAAAAAAAATAAAAAACGAAAATTGATGCATGCATGCGATGTCCAGTAATAAATGATGTTACGTCCAACAAAACTTGTGAAATTCCAATTCAAATTAAATTTGAGGATATTGTAAATACCCATGATAGATATTTTTTATTTTATTTATTCATTTATTTGAGACTGTCAGAGATCCATATCATATATGGAATAACATTTATTTTGTTTTCGAGTTTCTTAAATGAAGGTATGATCTTTTCCAGGCTGGCAAACCATTTTACATTTCTGGAGTATTCCATAACGCTTTAGCAACCGGAGTATTTGATGACACTGAAATCTCAGACGTGACCAATGCTATACTAGACGGCGCTAGTGGATTTATTCTAAAAGATTGCTATGATACTGATTACGTTCTAGAAGTACTGAACGCGTTGAAGCATTTATGTTACACTGTTGAGCCTTTAGTTACAAGCAAGATTGGATTTCGGAGGATAGTTGAAGAGGTAAGTTGGCATATAAGAGTATTTGTCACATTACTAAGATAAAATAGGATAGGATAAATCCTAGTCAAAAACACTGTCATCATACAAATTTGATAAAATTGATTAGTTACCATTGGATTAGATGTACTATCGAACAAATTGATTCATGACCCACCATATGCTTATTTTCCTTCAGCCATTCAAACGCAATTAGGTCGAAATTTGCCTCAACATTTGTTGTCTTGGAAACCGACTTGTTATTATTTTATATGACGCTGACAGTTACTGATTTCACTGACCTTGCTTTCTTTATAAATATTTTTACTGTCTTGTATGACACCGTTAAAATGAAAAATTAGTTAACATTGCCAATACCCAATAATAATTATCTTTATAAATATGTAACTTACTGTTGGGAAGATTTCCCAAGTCATTTTCAATTGTGAAATATCCGTAATTCTCGTTATTCATCCCATTGCCGTATTGTTTTAATAATAATATGTAGATTGATAATATTTACAAAATTTTGGTAATTTCCTGAAATGTCTTATGCCGGGTTTGTCGCTAACCTTGCCTTCAAAAATTAAATAAATATCCGTACTCTAAAGGCGCTCCCACATAGGGAGCATTCGCATGGAATGTAACGTTATACAGATTGTAACGTTATATATTAATGAACGAGCAGAACCGAACATTTTAATGTTACAATATGTAGTATCTTGATACAACTTGTAACATCAATGCGTTAGTTTTGATACGGTCAAGGAGGTAGCAGTGTAATGTAATGCTCAAAGTGGAATCTATAATGTTACATTACAAGCGAACGCTCCCGGTGAGGGAGCGCCTTAATTTTCTTAAAAAGTCATTCTGAGTGATGTTTCTGTTGTTTATTAATATTAAAAACGTCATAAGTGCAACGTCACGCCCGACAAGAAAACGAATTTGTCTTTGCCAAAATTACAAACGAACTGTCAGCAAGGTGGGTCATGATTCAATTTGGTCGATAGTACTTGTAAAGCCTAATTCAAGGCTCTATTTATAAAATTTTTTCGTATAAACGAGTATAAATTATTGTACAACGCTATTGACATATTATAGTTTACAACATAATAATAGTAAAGAAACACCTGTGCTTTTGATTTGGATTTCAATGTTGAAGACTTATATGACCTGACCTCTATATTTCCTTTTTCTCTTGAACATATTCGTAGAAAAAAATCTAATTCAAACTTATCTTGGATTTAAGCCCAAAATGCCACTAAATGCAGCCGAAGCAGCAGTGATGTCGTGTGCTTCGATAGCGAACTACACCAATGCTACCCTGGTCGTGATTCCTACAGTTACTGGCAAGACAATCCAGGCTCTCCACTTGATGAGACTCTCTTGTATCATCATTACGATCAGCTCCAAAACTGCAATAACTAGGCTACTTCATACCTACAGAGGAGTGTATCCGCTTATGTATTTAGGTAAACTCTATTATTACACCGAGTATAGTGTTGTTAGTCATATCTATAGATTCGAACAGAGGTTTTTAATTATAGGCCTCATTTGAAAAGGATAGCCCTGTTCATAACAGGCCTAGCAACTCTGAGCTTACCATCGATGAAATTCTTAGTCAAATTAAACTAAGCGTCATAGCTCTAAAAATTAGCAACCTGAAATGGCAATGGTCTGACCACATGGCTCGAAGAACCGATAATAATCGTTAAGGAACAAAGATCTTCGAGTGATGACCACATTTGGAAAACGAGCACAGATGGCTCCCCATACCAGATGGACCGATGACTTGAAGAAGCCGTAGACCTTTATGTATGCTACAATACAAATTTTCTGTGCATCGCAGTGCACATTGGTTACAAAATATAAATAAATACGTAAACACTTTACAAATACTCTCAATTCGCATACCATTAAACAATTTATACAAATAAATATTATTATTATTATTATTATTAATATACTTTATTGTACCCAAAAAAACAGGAAATTTACAATGTTCATTACAGTTTAAGATACAATAGGCGGTCTTATCGCTAAACAGCGATTTCTTCCAGACAACCTTAAGGTTCGGAGTTAAAAAGAATATGGACAGAAAGAAAAAGGTAAGGGTGCAAAATTAAATAGAGATTAGTGCAAAATATAATATAAATTAAGGAGTAAGTTAAAGAAAAGCAAGTATAAGTAGTTGAAATATTGGAAGATAGCAACAAATATATAAAATGATTATTGACAAAAGATAGCAAGAAGCTTAGGGAAAAGAATCTGAAAAACAGTGATAGGATTAAAGCTGAAGGTAATGAGATTTGACAAGGATTTTGAAGGAATATAGGGACTGAGCATTACGAATGGATACAGGAAGGGAGTTCCACAGACGAATGGCTAACACAGTATAGGAATTTTTGTAATATGAAGTTGAGTGGGAAGGAGTACAGAGAGCAAGGTTTTGGGTGGAGCGAAGGGATTTGTCATGGGATAAGTAGAGATAGTGAAAACGTTCCTTGAGGTAAGGTGGGGATAAGGGATTAAATAGTATACAGTACAGAAGAGATAGAAAGTGAGCATTTCGGCGAAGACGAATTGGGAGCCACTTGAGCTTAGCACGAAATTCTGAAACATGGTCATATTTTCGTAAGCCGAATATGAACCGTATACACATGTTTTGGAGGCGCTCAAGCTTATTTAATTGCTCCTCAGTAATATCTGGATAACACACATCAGCATAGTCAAGTATTGGCAGAAGGAGAGATTGCGCAAGCGTAAGTACACAAAAGATAGTATTACAAAATTTAGTTAATGCCGCCTTCCTACTTCCTACTTCCTACTTTCTAAGAGTGGGCTGGAAACGAAAAAATAAGGTTAATGATATTATAAATAAACGTTATAGATAAAGGGTTGTTTTTAGATAACACAATAGAAATTACAATTAAATGATTAGTTGTATACATAGTATACATAGTTCATTTTGGAGACACCCTAACGATGCTTACAAGATAATTAAATGAAATAAATTAAATCAAAATTATATTTTATACGTATCGAGTAGAATTATGAACAGCAGTCCCGATTTAATTGCAAACTCATCTTCGTCAATTTTGTACGAAGAATCAAAGTAATCAAAAGTTTAACATTACATTTGAATCTTCGAGAGAAATCTATTGAATCGTAGCTTTCGAAGGAAGAACTCCAGTGCATTTCAGCATGTAAGCAAATAGTAACTTGGTAGCTTTCTAACTTTTAACTGTAAAGTTTCCTCGAAACCACCCAGAGGATTCCGTCTTCATACTTTTTATCAATAAGTTCGTACTGCTCTTGCTACGTATTCGTTTTAGGATATTTGCTTGAAAAGATATTTCTTAAAGATTTTGGTGTCTTAAGAAATAAACCGGAATCTCTAAAGGACTAATTATATTAAATTGTTATCATAAGCACTTTGACATTATGTTCACTATGCTCACCATTTCTGAGTCATGTTAATACATTTATTTAAAGTTTATTAAGAATTTATTTTAATTTTAATCAAGTAAAGTCGTAATCTTTCTACATTAGCACTTTTAACTTTAATGACGACACACTTTATTTTTATTACAATATATTTTATTCCATAGGAGTCACGCACAAACAATGGCGTACGAACATCGAAGAAAAAGTTCATTTTGCCATAGAATTTGCTGTAAAACGTGGTTGGGTGGATTATGGTGATAATTATGTGACTCTGTACAGAGACTCCGAGTCAAGTTCGTTCTGCGATACTGTTAGTGTTTACAAGGTCACGGTAGCAAAGAAGTCATTGGTTGAGTAAGTATTGGATATAAATGATAAAATCGTAGTTAATAACACCTAGGTAAAGTCGTTCTAAGCATTGTGGTCGTACTTTGTTAAATTGTCTCGTTAGTTTATTAGAATTTGAGTTTCAAAGCTTACAAGCGAATTGTAATTTTTATAAATCTAACATGCATTAGCTTAGCGACATAGTTCAAAATCAAATTAGTCGACTCTCTAAGATGGCGAACCATTTTTTTACGATTTTTTCCCACACTTATAGATATGAAAGATTACGAAAAATCTTTAATTTTACAAGGAAAAGTTACATATTAATATTGTAGTCATTAAATCTTTAACCACAAGCCGATTAAAAATTATTCCGTTAACTATCAAAATAATTTACTGGGTATTACTTTTATTATTCAATTTGTAAGACAGATAAATCAGACAAATGAATCCATATACCTCATATACCCAGAGCACAAATATTATTGCTCCCATTGCATTATTAGTCAATCAGTGAGCAGTCGGCGCCAATCAGCCCACAGTCTGATTCAATTAACATTCAGCTCTGCCACATACCTCGACGAGTTTACACTCGTATCTGTATGAAATTATTACCTTTCAGCTGCTAGCGAAGACATGCAATTCTGTATTGATGTATTATCTCAGATCTAACTTAATAACTACAGTCTTTATAGAGTGTGTACCTTGTAAAATATATTTTCCGTTAATGATCCTTTTTAAAATGTATGAACAACTTATCGCTATCTACTGAACGAACGCATTACGTGTGATTAAGCTTAACAAGATGTATTGCTTTCGAGGAATAAGATAAGCCGCATAAAAAAAGTAAGCCGGCAACCACACACTTAAACCGAAATGCAAGAATTGCTTCGCGGTTGCAATGCGCGGAATCCTCTCCGCTAGAACCATGTCTGTTCTACTACCTTGCAAATTGATACAGTGTTATACTACATCTTCTTAGTACGGATCATAATACGGATGTTCTAATGTTATCTCACAATAAATATTAATTTCCGTTACAATTACTTACTGTGTCTTGTTTATAATGATTTATCGTTACTTTATTTAAAAATTTTAGATGCCCGGATGGAACTGAAGATGAGGTGGAATAATGTTCTGAAGTTTTAAGAGTAATATATCAGGTTGTGAAATATATATTTATTTTATTTTAATAAACATATCTTTATATTTCTTGGGCTTTAATTTTTACGTAAATGTGTATCAATTCATGCATGAGACCTAAGTTACCAGTTGCAAGCTACACAGAGGACTGAGTGAAATGCTTTATCACATTATACTACAAAAGGTTTACCCTTTACCAGAACATCAGTAAGAATACTACGTGGGTAAAAGATAGAGGTCAGCAATAGAACATTAATAGGCATAAGACATAAGTAATAATGTCTCCATTCGTAGGTACTGAGCCTCATTGGGATTTTCTACTGTGCCTTAGGTTCCATAGAATCGCACAAAGACAAACACCCAGACCCAGAACTAAATTAAAAATTAAATTAACTAAATTCATCATAGATATCTGAAGAAAGCCGAAGATCGAACTTGGAACTCACTGCGCCACACCAGTATAGTGACCACTCCATTATATGGATAAAAAATGATACAAAATTATGCCACACAGATCAATGATCGATGAGTACAAACATGGGTATCAAATTAAAGTGACGAAAAAGCTTTCCATAAAATTGTTAGCAAAAAATCTTGTTTTCATTTCATTGGCCGTCAAGAATACAGGCATGAAAGTCCGAATTTACCCTATTTTTTATTTATCCCGTCCGGAGCCTCGTTTTGATCCCCTAATGGTTTTTCCACAAATAAAACTCGGCTTTGTTTATTTTCGTGAGGTTTATTTATTTACGGAGCGTTATTAGCGACAGCTGCGCCTGTTTATCGTTCCGCTTACCCTGATCAGGATTTGTAAGAAAAGCGGTTTAATCTTAAGGTGTTTATGTAAAATATTTAAATTATAAGTCATCGTGATTCGAGAGTTTGAGTTAGTTAACAAGTTCTTAAAATGTGCGTCCACCTCAAACTATGCCAGCTAAGCTAAGTAAAATATGTCAACTAGGTCTAACTAACTTAGTTGTGTAGGCCGATCCGAAGCTAGGCGAACTAAGCTAAGCCCCTCTCACCCCCCTCGCGTTACCCCTCTGGCGCCTTTCGCTAGTGTTGTTTTGTAATTTGTAGTGTGTGATTATTATTAGCTTTTCGATAATTAGTATCAATCTTAGTGATATCCTTGGCAATTATTGTTAATAACTCATTAAACTGTTCTCTAGATACACGATAATACAACTTAAAATTTTCATCGTCTACTTCATTATACAACGTGTTAAATTCTCCACTTGTTTTCCAATGCTGAATGTGCTTGCTTATCCAATGTCTATGTTTGCGTTTTTTCTTTGTATAATATGCAATAATCAATCTTCTTTTCCTATGACGAATGTAATCTTCCTCTGAACTCTCGTCATAACTCCTCTCTTTTTCATCCATTACGTCTGATTAACTCGACACTCCAGCGCAAACTGATCATCACTAACGTAGTCGTAGCTTATTTTTCGGTGGACGAACAACTATTTCCTAGTTTAGCTTAGCTTAGCTCACTGAGCTTATTTCCTAATTATTTTAGCTGGCGGTGGACGTTCGGCTTTATGGTGTTTAGCGGTCAATTAATGTTATAATTAACTTGATGGTAGCATAAGTAAGCATATGTTTGCTGACTTACTTTCGTATTTTAGTCCCTTTAAGTAGCAATTCGTTAACCTCAGATTATAGTCTTGATCTATATATGAACTTGTTGACGAGGTAGATGGGTGTAAGAGACCACTAGTCATCAGGAGGATTGCATGCTCGTTTGCTGCTAAAAAGAGAAACATTATAATCGTCTAATAATCATAATAACAATAAAAAAAAATATTTACAATGAATTTCATTTTGTATTTACATTTCCGATATCAGATCTGTTTACAAAAAGGATTTCTCGTTAGAACCGGGTATGATTGTAGGATTATGTTTGAACGCCAGGTGAGGCGAAAGGATGTTCAGAGCGGAAGGATCAACAAGCGCACCTGTTATCAACGTAGCGTGAATAAGTACAATTTATAAAAATAAATACTAAATCTTTAATATTTTCAAGTCAGTAAAATCTCATTTTATTATGTAATTGGTACTCACGATATGAGATTATCAAATTACTTTCTGCTAAAATTTTGACCCAGTCGCGTGGATCCTCGCGTGGATCGCGTGGTCACGGTATTTGCGGTGGCAGGGAGAAAATTTTAACAAACACTTGTGGTAAATTAACCTATCTACCCTACGTTTTGTTAAGTAAGATCTACCCTACATCTTGTTTGTTTTTTTTTTCGTCACTTACTGTATCCTTACGCACCAAGCTTTGCACTATTTGCGACTTACATAAACGAACCACCGGATTCCTCGCTAGTGCCAGTTTAAAAACCATCTTCTCTATTAAAGTTCTTAGGATGTTAGTTTAAAATATATATTCTCGTAAATACGCCATAGTTTAAAATCATATACTGTAAGATCTCAGATATCTAAACTTTAATGTGATAAAGCAGAATGCCCAGTTTTGGTAACTAAATAACCATCAAAAATATAGCCATCTCTTGACATATAACGCCCTTCGTAACATTTCTTAAAATAGGAACTTAAAACTTAATATTCTCTAAAGTACCTAAGAATTAAAAATAAAGTTTGACATAAGGAACTAAGAAGATAATATTTGACATATCGTACAAAACATATTTGGCGTAGCCTGAATGTTTATTTGTATTTTGATATTTTTATTTGTTTTCTGGAAAGAAATATTTTAGACCTACATAGGAATTTTAATGTACCATGGTTTGGCCGACGCGTTACGACGTAAAACTTAGTGAAGTAAGTATATATCAGGGATAGAACTATATTTATATAGATGAAACAGATTTTCACCGACTTCCCAAAGGAAAGAGGTTAACTATTCGTCACGTATATATTTTTTTTATAATTTATAATTGGACCGATTTTTGCAAAAAGGAACCAACGAGTTTTCCTCCTATTATTATTTAAAATATTGATGATTTCAATAATATCATATTTGTATACATAGCACAAATTATTTTGTGCAACATTGTGAATAGATTTTATATTAAATATAACCTAAAATCATACAGTGTATTTTTTATTAAAATGGCTTTTTCAAAACTTTAGTTGTGTGTGTGGGTTTATTCTGTTTTGCATAAGTATAATTTTAACAGTTTGTCATCTTCCTAGAAGAGCTAAGCTAATTTTGCTTGCCTACTTAAAATTTTAAAACTACGTTGCTAATCTTGATTATGTAATAGATCAAACCCATCATATAAGAACATTTAACCTTTATATTAATACTACTAAAATGTATGGCAGATATGTATATCACCACGGTCAACAGTTAGATATGTGATAACACGCTATAATTGAAATAAAAACTCATAATTAATTTAAATCCTAGTATGATGCCATGCAATTACCGGGGCAACAGCTACCTTCATCTCACGCCCATTCCCCGCTTGATCATTTACTGAACCTGGATATCAAGGCAGCTCCTGCTTGTCAGCGTCTCACGGGCATCATTGCTGCTATGGGTAAGATACAAACAAAAATTAAAAAGGGCACATAAAGTTACAATAATTTTATATATAGGTACTACATACTATACATATATGACTGTTTGGTAGATATGGAATAAATTAGACATTTTTGAAAAAATCTCTTAGTCCATAATCATATTTACTTCTAACTAAGAAGACATAAACTTATGCTGGCTCCGCTAAACGTCAAACATCCTCCTCTCTCCTCTGACCTCACGACCTCAACCACCACGTTAAAGCACCTCACCATTGCTACGTTACATATTCTCGTAAATATATAAACCGTGGATTACGCAACTAATCTGTTGTCAAGTTATCGAACTCAAGAAACAAGTATTACTCGAAGATTATAGGTGTTTAACTGCCTCTGATGCCTAAATTACAACAATTAATAGTAATATTAATTGTTACATTACATTTAGTATTATTATTATTATTTATCATTGTTATTTTTATTTTATTATTGTTATTTAACATTAAATCACTGTCATAAGTCAGAAATTATGCCGTGATACCAATCCAACCGTAAAAAATACATATCAATTTTACTGTACATAAAATTCCAGGAAAATCTACAAACGATATAGAAGTGATGGAACAAATGATCGCGGCTGGTATGAACGTTGCGCTTCTCAATCTCTCCTTTGGATCAAGAGAAGAGCACGTAGAAACCATAAAGATGTTACGACAGGCAGCCAAGAACTACAGCATCGTTGTCGGGAGGAATTACCCGTTAGCGATAGCAGCTAGTCTATGTGGACGCAAAATTAGAACGGGCAAGATAGCTGATGTAATTGTTTAACGTTTTTCGAGGGGGGAAACCTTCAAAAGGTACCCGATGCCGTGGGAGCAACGCCGGGTTATGTGGGATTTTTACCTCACTTAAACTCCCCGGTCGCCACCTTGGCGCTGCGTGGAGACTCCGGGATCTCCAATGGAACACAACTAGAGTTCTCCGAGCACGATGCTCAATTCAGGCTCTTCCCATTTTTACTCACTTCACCTGCTGGTGTTTACGACGGCGTGTGGCCACACATGCCATCGTCCTAACCGGGGTCGCTTGGCTAGACAGTCCGAGCTCCCATTCTTACTGCCCGCAACCTCAAAAGCCTCTTTTTAGGCGCCTCTTACTACAGGCAGGGGATACCGTAGCCCGGTCCCTGTAATTCCAGGACCAGAATAGAGCTACGGTATCACTTTTTTTTTTGTTTACGAGGAGGAAATCTTCAAACGGTACCCGACGCCGTGGAAGCTACTTGGGTTATGTGGGTTTCTTAACGCACTAAACTATGTTACAAATTTGAACAATAGTTTTATCTTTGTTACATATACGGGTATGTATTCGTATGTTTGATATGGCCTACATTTTACACTGAAATTATATTAAATCTATCAATAATTACAATACAAATTCAAGGACAAATAAATTAAAAACTCCACTATTAGGAGTGTAAGTATAAACTTCCGCATATGTACATATTTATATGTATATATATCCGTGTATCTAAATGTACCTATATATCACGTCTCGAACACCGTCTTAATTCTGAGCTGGTCGTAAAATGTTTTATTGTTCTTAACTTCTGTATTGTTACTTACTTTACAGTTGATCAAGAGCTTTTCAATTTACTCAATTTCAGAGCTACGGCGAAACAGTTGAACTAAAAACGGGTGAAGTAGTCCGACTAACAACAGATGAAACTTATAGAGACAGATGTTCTACGTACACAGTTTACGTAGATTTCATGTACTTCGCTGAACAAATGAAGAAAGGAGATGTTATTTTACTGGACAATGAAAAAATAGGGCTCAAAATAGAAATGATTTCCGTCACAACAATGACGTGTAAAATCGAGAGAGGCGGCTTCCTTGGATCTTATAAGGATGTTTTCTGTCCTAATGTTACTCTTGATATGCCTAATTATACAGAAAAAGACAAGCTTGACATTGAAATGGCTATACACCAGCAGGTATTTTCTCAAGTAGAACGATTATATTTTGAAAATATAGTCTGTTGGATATATGTTAGCGCAACTAATTTCTATATTGTTTTCAAATTTTGAAATTAATATTTTTTTATCTGACTGAAGTAGCAAACGAGCATTCGGACCAGGTGATGGTAAGTGGTCACTGCCGCCCATGGACATCTGTAATCAACTTCATACATGAACATGGGTTCCATCTGAAGTCAATCACAGATGCGTTGCTACTCCCAAGGACTATGGTCGCCTCATATAAACGTGTGCCGGCAACCACACCCTTCCATCGAAATGCAAAGAAATGCTTCACGCTAGAAATCGGTATGGCGTTGGCTTCCCCGGTCGAACTACGCTGGTTCTACCACCTTGAAATAAAAACAGGCTTTAGATTAATATTATCTAAGAATGGATTGAATAAAGATGAAGAGAAATTAAGAATGAATAAAATAGTTTTTATAGTAACGAAAACTAATAAAGTTATTAACGTTTATTGTGCTGATAAAGTGAATGCTCGCTTATTTCAGTTGGATATTATAATAGCGCCCTTCGCAAACTCAGCTGACGCTGTAACGGAACTTAGGCAACTAATGGGAGATAAGGGTAAAAAAATGGCAATTATAGCCAACATCCAAACTATTGAGGGTTTCAAGAATTATGACGAGATTATTGACGTAAGTAAAATTTAAATACTAAATTTTAAATGTTACTAACAACGATGGCACCTTCGACATATTTATTTTCGCTTTACAATATCTGGGATGTCCTTTTATTTAAAAGGTGAGTTACGACCGATATAATATTTTTATTACAATTAAAATTTAAACCAATTTTGCTACAAACATCAATGAGTAATTGAACTTTATACTCATTTGTTCCTTTACTAAACTATAGTAATTATTCCATTTTTACATTTCAGGTTGCAAATGGTATAATGATAACAAGACAAGAACTGGGTTCTGACATCTCGCCAGAAAAACTTGTAATCGCTCAAAAGAACATGCTAGCAAGAGCCAATAAGGTAGAATATAATAAATCAGTGACACGCGAAGTTTTAAATAACGATGGCCTTTTACTTGTTACAATTACTCTGTTACAAGCTTATTCAATCGCACTACACTTTTTGTTTTGGTATTAACTCGAAGATGCCAAATCATCACTAACATTTCATTATGATGATCCATGATTTAATTCCAATTATAATTATTGAGTAAATAAACTCTAAAAAATATATTGATGTCTAAATCTGCATAATTTCCATACAATATTCGGCAGCCTCAGGGCCTCAGAAGAAGTCCTTGTCTTTCAAAGGCAGCTGCTGGTTTTTTTTTCTCTCTTGTCCTATCCTCTAAACCAATTTTAACTATACAGATGCAATTAAAGTTGGATTTCAATTATTATTTTATTAGAAGAGCTGTAATGACCATTTCGCATCACTTAGACTGTGTGTTATTTCAAACTCCTAAGTATAGTTATTTTGCAGGCTAACATCCCAGTCAGTGTAAACGCTCACCTTTTAACCAGTATGAGGTCCAGGAAGATTCCACTAAGGGCAGAGGTTCTAGACATAGCGAACTGTATCATTGATGGTGCTGATGCCCTGGTGCTCTCAGCTGAAACAGCAGTAGGACTGTATCCTGTTGAAACGGTGGCTTGCCTTGCCAGTGCTTGTAAGGAAGCAGAAGCATGTATTTGGTCGAAACAGATATTTAACGACTTTACCGATAAGGTATGTAAAGTATCCAATAAAATAAAAATAATGATTCACTGACAGAAATCTATTAGTGGATAGTTCATCTAAAGTTTTCAATAGGATTCCCACATCGCATAAGAAAAGCTTAGTAATTAAAAAAATATCAGTTAATTCTTTTAACGTGGAATCTTATATCCAAATGCAATTGGTAGCAAACGCTGAAATTCTTTAAATGCTTGCAAACAAATGTTCTGTAAGTTCTTGGATAAGGTAATATACTCGTATAATTAATCCTAAAATAAGACACTAATCAGGTTTTGTTTCTGAGATTTCTGCAACTAGAACTTTAATGTAGTTTACATTAAAGTTCTAGTTGCAGAAATGTTCGCTACTCCAAGTTTTATTTTGTAATGCAAAAATAAAAAGATACTGTGTACTCATTGTACTTATATTTCAAATGCTAAAATATTCTGTTTGTATGTATTTTGTACTGTTATGCACGAATTAAATAATAATTCATTAAGTTGAGTTTAACACATTAAGAATACTTAAAAATATAAACAATGAAATACAAACAACATGATACAATAATGATAAATATAATACATCTTCCATATTTTATATTATGCAAGTAAAAACGAACATGCGGTCCACGTGATGGTAGTCCCTACTGTTCAAGGGCATCTTTAGTCAACACCAGGTAAAATTACACTTTCTACACTCATAGCCCCACAAAAGGATTTTCCTCTGTGCAACATTCGGGGAATGTCGCGGTAAAGCTATTGCATAGCATTTTTTATCAACATAAGCAATTATTATTTATTTACTTATGCAGTATTTTTTTTTTCTTGATAATAATTTAAGTTTTTTTCTTTGATACTATGTACTTTCTCACAAGAAGCTGCTTACATATTGGTCCGATTTCCGAGCAGCTCTTCATGATCCGTGCGAGCTTCGTACTGTCGTATCATATATAGGTATATGTACATACACGTTAAGCGAATGCTCGTCCGCGCTACATGGTAGGCGGAGTTGGGGGGTGTTAGGTTTTTCGTTACGGAATTTCTTTATTTGGTGGCTGCGCTCAAAAGCCCGCGATAAAAGTCATGCAATAGCTTAAGCTATTGTTTTGTGAAGTAAATTTAGTTATAATTTATTAGATAGACTATGTCGCGTGTTCAACTAACGCCACTTTACAAAGTCGATTCGCGTATGTATTCTTGGCAGTGAAAATTCATGGTCTAAGCGTAAAACATTATTACACTTGTTCCATATTCAACGTTCCTAGTGCCTATTCTTTTTAATAGCTGTCTGAGATGGCCGAGTTAATTCCACTCTTATTTTTATAACGTCGTAAAATTCTGGCCATTACCCTAATTAGAATTGCATTTTTAATTCGGCTCGAGAGTAATTTGCTCTTTAAACTTATTTTTATGTATGAGAAATTTTACATTCATAAACATTTTCTTTTTGAATATGCATATTATAACACGTCTTTTGTATTGACCATAATTGAATTATGGACAAAGGAAAGATTTATTTTAAGTTAAAATAAACACAATAAAAATTAAAAAGCTTAAACTTCATATCAAGATTTATAGTTTAGGCTAAAGAATCGTAGTAAACTATTTATGTTATATAGTCACTTAATCTTTACACAAAGTAACTCAATACGTATCACTGCTCAGCACCAGTTTCTTTGAACAATATTTAGAAGTTTAATCCATATTTCTTAATCCTATTCTAGCAAAATACATGATATACATATGTACCATTTACACGTCTTTCTAACCTAATTCAAGAATCGCAAAACATACCCTTGGCGCTGCAATTATAAGCTTTCAGCTGGTTTAAGAATGTATCGTAGCATTATAAGATCGAACACAATCGTACATTTGTTTAAGGCTCAACACTGAATCATACACGAATAAACGAATGAGACTCGATTTTATGGCCCTCAAATTAATGAGCATCAAACAACTCCAAAGGGGTTAGGAGTTCTATCGTGAGTTAATTACGATGAAGACTAAGAACACGAGTTATTATTGCTGTGCATTTACGTTATTGTCTTAGGTATTAAATTTAACTAGTGACCCGTCGCAACGCTCGAAATTCGACCTTAAATTAAATTAAAAAACTAAACTTCATATTGTCCAAAGTAGCACCAATATTTCTCAAATTGAAATAAAATGTAAAAAAAATAAGTAATTTTGAGCGCACCCGTTAAATATAAAAAAGAGGTTTAATTGTCTAAGCCGCATTTAAAAGCAATAGCGGTATTTTGACAAAGACATCTGACATTTTTGACGATATGTTTTTTCATATTTATGACATTGAATGTTCTATTTCGTTTACTATGTATGTGTTTTTTCAAATGCAAGGCAGTGTGTGTAATGTGTTTTTAGTTGATTTTATGTATGAAAAATGCACTATTTGAAAAAAATATTAACATTCTGCACTCCTTCTCTATGTCAACTATAACCGTGCAAAATTTTATACTCCTCCATCCGCGGTAAGTTACTTAAAAATGCTTCACAAGTTTTTGCTTGACGTATTAATATATAGATTCTTCTTTCTAGATCGGGATAAGTATATTATATTATAGGTGGTACAACATTGTAGTTCGACCGGAGAGGTACCACCGCCACACATATTTATAACGTGAAGCATTCCTTGCGTTTTGATTTAAGGCTGTGGTTGCCGACACAATTTTATATGAGGCCACCATTCTAGTCCTCGGTAGTAGCAACACATCTATAATTGACTTTAGATAGAACCTATGTTCTATTTGAAATTGTTTACAGATGTCCATGGGCGGCACTGACCTCTTACCATCAGGTGGACTGCATGATTTGTTATTTCATTATTATAAAAAAATTCTATTAGTTTCACCTAATATTGCTTATGGAATCTACGATATAACAAATTAACGAGGAATCTGAATTTTAAGCTAAGCGGTACATTTATGCCTTATTTGTCCTCAGACCCCAGTCCCCTGTGAGCAGGTAACCGCAACCGCGATAGCAGCGGTACTAGCAGCACAACGCACGATCGCAGCAGCCATCGTCGTGGTCACCACGTCTGGCAAGTCGGCGCACATCGTCTCTAAGTACAAACCCCGCTGTCCCGTGATTGGTGTCACCAGATACCCTCCGATTGCTCGACAAATGCACCTGTGGCGAGGGATCATGCCGGTTATTTATGAAGGTCAGTGTATAACAGGTTAATTCGTGATTGACTGCGGAGATTCTTTCTCTTTTCTATCCATATAAATGCATTATTAAGCGCTGTGTTCGCATTTATATCGCATTCAAGGTGGTAGAACCAGTGTAATTCGACCGGGGAAGAACCACCACACCTATTTCTAGCGTAAAGCATTCCTTGCGTTTCGATAAAGGGTGTGGTTGCCGGTACACTTTCACATGAGACGACCCTCGCAGTCCTCGAGGGTAGCAACGCATATGTGATTGACTTCAAATCGAACCCATGAAGTATGAAGTTGATTACAGATGTCCATGAGCGGCAGTGACCACTTACCATCAGGTGGACTGCACGCTCGTTTGCTACTTCAGTCAGATAAAAAAAATATATATGTTCTGTATGGATTAGTTTTTTTACTATAGAAGTAGCAAACGGAATGCATTCCGCTTAATGCTAAGTGGATACTATAAACATCTATATCCACCTCATATAAGATAAGAGTCTTACCTGAGGTAGGCCACAGTTTCGGATATAGCCGGAATTAGTGTAATAAATATGTTTCTATGTGTATGTAAAGAAATGTTGAGTTTGTATTTATTTACAACTTTAATTAATAAACCTTGAAAGGTTCTACAAAATAGAAACCGAATGAATGTGTTTAGAAATAAATAATAAGACTTCTCGTACAGTACAGTACTCGTAAGTTACGCCTTATAATTTAAACTCTGTGAGTGAATATCCATCAGAATTGGACCGGCATTTTCGAAGTACTTATAGCCTATTTTTTTTAAAGTATCGTATAAATTATCGTATGCATTTAGAAAAAAAAACCATTTTAACGCCCCTTAAATTTTATCTATATACATAAATCGAAGTATAGGTATGTATAAAACACCGTTTGTGCTTATGCATTATCGTATACATAATAATAGCGACAACACCACACATAACCACGAAAATTCCAGTTAGTAAAGTCAGTGTAGTGTAGTGAGGTACCACCGCCACACTTTTGTCTAGCTTGAAACAATTTTTGTGTTTCGGTGGAAGGGTGTGGTTACCGGCACACTTGTATATGAGGCGAACATTTTAAGTCTTCGGGAGTGGCAATGCATCTGTGATTGATTTCAGGTAGAACTCAAGTTCTATAAAAAGTTGCCTACATGCTGCATGCATGTTTGCTACTTAAGTCTTTAAAAAAATAAACATTAAATCTGTCAAAATTACTCTATAGATTCTCCGGATCCGGACTGGACGGTGGATTTGGACAAGCGTGTCAAATTCGGGACAAACTGGGCCTTAGATCAAGGGTTCATAAGAATAGGTGATCCCGTAATACTAGTCTCTGGGTGGCGGCAAGGCTCAGGATTCACCAACACCGTGAGGATTGTGTATGCGACTGCAGATTTTTAATTGTATTCACTGGGAGTTTTTAGTTTCGTATTTTAAATGTATTGATTTACAAGTTATTTATATGGAAATAATTTTGATAATTAATAATTTAGTAGGTCACTTTATATTTTATTATATTATACGTATTTTATTACCTATTATAACATAAAATTCTATTTAAATTGTTCTTGCCTTTTTATTAATAAATTTTACTAAAAAAAGTTCTAGCTCAATTAATACTTAATGGAATCTTTTTGAAAATAAAAATAAACATTATTTGTTCATTAAACATCGAAAATAAAATAATTATTACGGTTGTGTAATAATACCTATTCTCAATAAAAACTTAACAACTTAATCATTAAGGCGCGTTACATATCATACATCTTCAATTTTAATTAATAGGTACGTTGACATTCATCGGTTTTTGCTGTTACGCTTATATCTATGTTGCGAAGGACCTTCGCTTTGGATCTAAATAGTCTAGCACAAAATGGCGGCCAATAACAAAATGGCGATCGACATCAAAGCGTCAACTTCGCTTACTAGTTGGCAATTTTCACCGCTAGACGCATCGGAATTGAAATAGCCATTAAAATTTACGCCGAAGCCAGCGCACGACCTGAATCTAAATAGTGATTGAAAATGGCGTAACGAACGACTAGTGACGAAATGGCGATCAGCGTCAAAGGGTCAACTCTGCTTACTGGTTGCAGGCAATTTGCACCGCTCTCTGAAACTCCCGAATTGAATTTATGTTACCTCGCCTTTACAGGGACTACACACAGCTTTCGAGTGCGAAGATTAAACGAAGTCATACTTGTATTATCAGTGCAGCAAATAACCAACACAGTGAAGTAATCATGTTGAATTAAAATCCCCTCCTCGCGTCGTGTTCCTCATTACTGAGGGTCGTGATCCTCCCGTGATGGAGCCATTTTCTTTCTGATGATGTCGCGCCATTTATGTCTATCCTTCGCTACATGAAGTGCCTCGTGCAGGTTCGTGTTCAGTGTAACCCGGATTTGGTCGGACCATCTAATTGGACTGCGGCCTCTTGGGCGTTTGCCGTCCACCTTGCCAGTGACCATTAGTTGCTCCAGGTTGTTTCCGTCTTTTCTGGCGATATGACCAAAAAACTCCAGTACTCTTCGTAGACATATGAAAGACAGTCTGCTTTGCACATTGAGCTCACGGAGGATGGAATTGTTAGGGCGGAATGCAGTCCAGTCAATCTGCAACATCTTCCGCCAGCACCACATTTCGAAAGCATCAATGCGATCTCTATCGGCCTTATGTATAAAAGTGTCCTTCATGAATCCTCTAGGTTTCGTCCGCTACGATAACTTCTACCACGGTAATGAGTATCCTATGTGTTAGTCTAGGTCTAGGTTATTACCAAAGTGGTAGAACCGGTGCAGTTCGACAAGGGAAGCATTTCTTGCGTTTTGATGAAAGGGTGTGGCTGCCGGCACACTGTCACATGAGGCGACCATCATAGCCCTCGGGAGTAACAACGCATTCATCGGTGATTGACTTCAGATGGAACTCCTGTTCTGTATGTACCTAGTTGATTACAGATGTCCATGGGCGACACTGACCACCTACCATCAGATGGACTGCATGCTCGATTGCTTCAATCAGACAAAAGGTCTTAAATTATATGCTTCACAGGTAGTTTTTGTGCGATTAACAAACACACACATATATCCTTTCAACCTTTCGCATTTATAATATTAATAAAATTTTCTTCAAAAATGATTTTGTAGCCGTCAGAGTTTGGGCACTGACGGTACCAAAAATAGTCGAATAACTTTATATGAAGATGGTAGCCCTATTCTGATCACGGACTACAGGGCGTATGGTAGGTACTTACTATCTTTATGACGTCACAAATATAAAAGTCATACTTTTAGTTTAATGGAATTAATAGTATAAAATGCTATTACAAGTTTTCGAGCGCTTGTAGAGTTTTAAAGTCAGTATGTCTCAGAATTACATAGTCACATGGATGCATATCAATCGCGTTACACGTATGAATCCAGGGACGTTCAGATGATTTCGTTAATTTATTTATTTATTATCTAATTGAAGTGGCAAACGAGCATGCAGTCCACCTGATGGTAAGCGGTGCTGCTGCCCATGGACATCTGTAGTCAATTTCAAACATGCGTTGCTACTTCTGAGGATTATGATGGTCGCCTCATATAAAAGTGTACCGGCAACCACACCCTTCCATCGAAACGCAAGAAATAGGTGTGGCGATGGTACTTTCCCGGACGAATTAGACAGGTTGTACCACCTGTTAAGTTTATAGATAACATTTTTTTCTAGACATTATTATAATTTCAATCCATACTGAGCTACGTTTGTTTTTATAAGACGCTAAAAAATATTATTAATAGTCGCCATTAAGTTCTCATTTTACCCCACAGAATCGACACGTGCTCCGACAGATAAAGATAAAACTAAATATAAAAAATTTTGACAAGCACGTTCAAGAGTTAGTACGTTCAATTTCCATAGATATTAACGGGACTTAATTCATCATTTTATATCCTGCACTAAACTTCTGATGATTATATGATTACCGCTACTAACTTCAGATATATTGCATACTTGGTTACCCTTATTACATAATGAATTAAAACAACAAGATTTTGAATGTATCGGAAACAGTAAACGACTATGTAGTCTTCTGAATGACAAGCGGTAGCTTTCGTCCTAAGACATTAAAATCCACTTTACATTCTTCAAATCAAATCAGTACTCAACCAATTTGATCGAGAACTTGACAATAATGCCTCATATTGTATTTCAATTTACCACACTTAACAAATTCAGCGCAGTGAGAGCACGATAAATAAAATTAAAAGCTATTTCCGTGCAATTTGAGCTCAAAAAAGGCAAATAAAGTCCATTTTCCCAACATCCACTCAAAAAATACCTTGTTAGATGAGGTCATCTTGTAAAATTGTGAAAATTAGCAATTAGACCCAAGTAGGTACTTGTGAGGGCGAGAAATTTTCCCTAAGAACGTTTTGTATTTTGTTTTACTAAACATAATTTGTTTTTGGTTTATGTGGCTAAATTTATAATGGGATTGTATTTATATTAAATAGAAGGATGTAAAATAACCGCGTATTCGATTAATTAACGAGGATGTAACATATAAATAAAAACAAAAATGAATAATACAAGTAAATCCTATTTTATGAGTACTCAATTTATTTTAATGTAACATTGATAAAAAACAACTTTGACGTTTTATAAATCTTGCTCATAACCAATTACGCTTCGTAAATGTTGCTCATTTCGAAAATTTTAGAACCTACACAAACGTATTACAGAGCAAGAAGACGTTGAAAAGTTTAAAAGACGGATTGCTACACCGGAGCAACATGGTCGCTTCATTTGAAAGTGCGCCGACAATCACACTCGTCTTCGATTTAAATGAACGATAAAATAAAATGGTTAAACAACAACTTTGACACTTTGTTAATCTTGCTCATAAGCAATTACGCTTCGTCAATGTTGCACATTTTGAAAATTTTAGAACATACACTTTGTACTACGTAGCAAAAAGTAATAAACAAAGACTATAAATGTGTCAAAAGCCAGGTGAGTAGATACATTTAACGGATGCAATTA
This sequence comes from Spicauda simplicius, assembly GCA_949699795.1. Classification (NCBI taxonomy): domain Eukaryota; kingdom Metazoa; phylum Arthropoda; class Insecta; order Lepidoptera; family Hesperiidae; genus Spicauda; species Spicauda simplicius. The sequence continues at coordinate 17,039,364 of OX453062.1, forward strand.
CTCGCCACTGCACGGCACCGTGTTGACGGAACGACAAGAACCGGGCAATTTGGGCTTAGTGAGCTGTTGCTCTGAACAGTACGTCGATTCCGAATGCGACTTAGTTCTTTGTACGTCGTTTATATTTTACTTTTTTATTAGATCGATGGAAGAAACGAACATGCAGTTTAATGGTAAATGGTCCCGACCCATGGATATTTCCAACTTCTTATATGACGTCGTTGAAAAGTTGAAAAGACGGGTTGCTACACCGGAGCAACATGGTCGCTTCATTTGAAAGTGCGCCGACAATCACACTCTTCTTCGATTTAAATGAACGATAAAATAAAATTGTCAAAGAACAACTTTGACACTTTGTAAACCTTGCTCATAACCAATTATGCTTCTAAATGTTGCTCATTTCAAAAAAATTAGAATCTAAACGTGGTATTACAAAGCAGAAAGAAATAAATAAAGTGCATAAATGTGTCAAAAGCCAGGTGAGTAGATACATTTAACGGATGCAATTACCCGCCACTGCACGGCACCGTGTTGACGGAACGACAGGAACCGGGCAATTTGGGCTTAGTGAGCTGTTGCTTTGGATAGTACGTCTATTCCGAATGCGACTAAGTTCTTTGTAAGTCGTTTTTATTTTACTTTATTTAAATGAATGTACCCGTGAATTCTTATAGAATTATTTTTGCCGATATTTCGACGCAGTTACATGGATCGTCACGGCCAAACTGTGGTAGCGAGGGAAACCGTTGACAAGCGCTAGGGGTAAATTAACCTATCAACCCTTTTAGTTCGTTTTTCTTTTTTGGGTTCCATATCACGTTAAGTATTATAATGTATCAATTCCGCGATAACTGGTCTAAAATCATACAATGTACCCATGATGAAGGTCGCAATATAATTTTAATTTATTTAATATTCTTCGAATGAAACGTATCTTCTCCAACAAATAAACAGTATCATAATTAGAACTTCAGTCGAACCTGTTTTAAATATGGAAAGTTGTTTCGAGAGAAAATTTAGGCCACTCAGGAATTCAATCAGCCTACCAAGTTACGTTTGTTCGGAAGTACTTAGCGGGCAAGTGAATACGAAGTTTTGATCGTCCAAAGACGGAGCGTAGCCCCAATTACCGGCCCGACCTTGTCTGCCCTCGACGAGTCTACTGATCGATTTGTTGGCTCTTCAACATTTGGAAGAAAATACGTGACTCTCGTATCGTAAACAATTTTCTCCGCAATATATTTAAATGTAGTATTAAACATTTATATTATGAAAAGTCAGGAAAATAGCATTAGTTGTTTTGAAGCTTGCGTACTCTCAACGTGCAGGACTGATAGCTGTCTGAACAAAGTGGAGACAAAATAAGCAAAGATGAGACAGGCAGTTTAGACATTAGTGATGCAATTTATCCGATCTGCAGATAGCAGATAGGTAGGCGATTTGACATCCTGTCCTTCTATCTGAGGTGTTCGCGAGATATGGTTTTTTAAGAAGTTGCTTTGACATTCTAGTGTCATTACAAAGACAACTGCCTCAACGAGACAACGCAACATACACTGGATGTCTGCTCTACAGGGAGTGCGGAAACCATCGCACTCGATCCAATATTGGGGCCAAACTTTCGTTTTTGAACGTGATAAGGCCATGAACAGGTCAAAATAGGCCGTATGATCCTTATACGAAAAAGCCATGCACGTAAAGAAGACAGCGAAGATAGCCAGGGGGATGATAAACCTTCCAAACTGCTTAGTCGCAGACGCACGGGATGTTGATTAACGGGTTTTTGGTGAAAGCCTCCATTTCCCAGTGCCATAAGCCCGCGGAAGCACCTTCGAGTGAATCCAACTTTGGACAGTTCGATAGGACTCGAGATGCCTTGTATACGTTGCGAAGGGTTATCAGGTCCTTGTCGAGTTGCAGAGAGAATGCTAATGCTTTCTCGTAACCTCGTACCGATAAGAACGCCGCGAAGTTTTACTTTTGACGGTAAGGGGCCGACATACCCTTTTTCCTTCCCCAAGTGGGAGGGATTGCACGTGAATTTCTTAGCATAAAAAGTTGTTTATATTTTAATGTAGATAAAAAATATTAAATTCAATTAAACTGACTGCATAATTTAAAATACCATATTTATGAATGTTACTCGACAGTTACTCGTAACCAAGCTTAAATATATATATTTTTATATAGGTACTTACATAATTTGATTATTTAAAAGCAGCATGTTACGGTAGCGTTATTTTTGAGATCTTCGTCGTGTTTATAGATGACCTAATTCATTTTTTGTCCACAATTAGTAATAATTGCAGACACTGCGCATTTTTTACGCAGAGTATTTTTATGTCGCTCCTTCTCGTTGCTAATTTTCGACGTGTTTCTCGTGTTTCAACTTGCTTTATGAATGTTATAAAACTTAATTATTAATTTTCGTTACGCTGGAAATGGTACATTATCCTGAAAGACGTTGTTATGATTTTTGTAAAACACAATAGTCAAAATGGACACAATTTTTACATTTACAAGACAAGAACATTCTTTTAAAATATAATTTTCATGTATTTTGCGAAGTTTTGAGTTTTGAATCATAATGAAAGACTACTCGACAACAATACAACTAGTAAACTCGTGAATAACAAAACAGTATAGATTTTTATAGATAATGAAGGTACGGTAAAACTAAAATTGTGTTAACATAGAAAAAATGTTTTTCATTTTTCTTTCTTTATGCTTAGGTTTAATTTGTTTTTATTCGACTACGTCACAGGAATGGTAGTATGTTTCTAAAGTATGTAAGCATTGTATACATGTTTTTTTTCCCAGCAAGCTGTACAGTCTGAACAGCTTAGCGATTTTAGCATATGAGTGTGTGACTTTTGTGGAAGTGACATAGGCTATATAATTTTTCAAAATATTTAGCTAAATAGAAAACCAAGAGCTAAGGAAATATAGTAAATTGAGCTCTGTAGAAAGCTGAGTTTTATGTCAAATATTTTATGTCACTACTTCGAAGCAAACTTCAAAAAGGATAAAATCGAATATTTTTTATTTACTTGTTGAAATTTAATAAATATCTAAGTTTCCAATGACGTTTATTATACTAAATTATTCTTATTTTCATACATAATTATTGTTGTAGATATTTATTTAAATGGTTTCATTTGTCTCCTAGCAGTCGAGTTGTTTATTAATATTCATTAAATCAACAAATCTCACTTCGAAATTAGCTTCAATAAAATAATTCAAAAGCAAACCTACTAACAAAAGCACCATACCATTGGCAATTCTCTGAATCCCGACCGCAGTTATTTAGGCACGTGTCCTGAATTATTAATATGAGCGGCGGTGTTGATTGCATCGCCGATGCAATCATTAGGGGTTCCTTTGAAAGCACCGTCGCGCTTAACGAGGTTACCGACTATATTGCCTGACATGTCTAGAAGCGAGATGCATGTTGAAATAATTTTAGCTATTAAAATTCATGTGGGCTGAGGTGTTCCGATTTGGAAGTAAGCAGCAAGAATATTTGCGTAACTCATAGTACGTATTTGACTTTTGCGGAGTAATGAGCGACCTTTAGGTGATTTTTTTAAAATATTGATGTAGTGAGAATGCAGTTCATCTAGCGGTAAGTAGTTACTAACACTAAAGGACATCTGTAAGCATGTTCATATAGAGAAGTAGTATAGTAGAGCAGTGATAGCCTAATGGTTGAAACTTGCCCTCGCACCACTGTTTTTTCTAAAATTATGTGCGTATTAGAAATTAACTATCACTACTTTCAGCGAAGGAAAACATCGTGAGAAAACCGAGAGTACTTTAAAAAACAAAATCTCTCGAGGTGTGTGAAGTCCACCAATTCGCACTTGGCCAGCGCCGTTGACTGTGGCCTAAAACTCTCTCATTCTGAGAGAAGACCCGTGCCCAGCAGTGGGTTAATAATGGGTTGACGACATTCGTGCTAGTGGAGACTTACTGAAAAGTAGATTATATTCGTTTACTATTTTAATACAACAAGAAAATCAACTGAAGATATGGTTTATTTTGGAGGTGAACAACAATAATAATAAACGAACCAAATAAATACTGCTGAGTTACAAAATTTGCAAAAGGTTACGTAACTGTACAAACCCCTTGGTATTTACGTCACCATAAAACAAGCCTAGATAAGAACCCGACGTAACGGTTGCGGTAGGTACCACAATATTATTTATTTTATTCAATATTTCACCGGCGATAAAATTGTTCGCGAAATATTCAAGAAGCGCCCGCTTTGGCTATCTTAGTTCCTTCTTTTATTTCGTATACAGCGGTATTTCAAAACTGAATAAGTAAATTACTGTGAATTAAAGTTGTCGCAATTAAGCGTACTTTTTAACTGAAACTATTTATAAAATAGACTGAAATAGAATTCAAATATTTCACATCATAGAAAGATGGTAGAACCTTTTGGGGTTTAAATCTGGAGACATCACGACCACATCTCAACATCATCATCTATCTTCGTCTAACACCAGTGTTAAGCGTTACTATAAGGAAAAAATACTTACACAAGGCGTTATGAATTAGTTCTAAGGCTTTCTGTGTTTAACCTCAGGTAACTTTGATCTCGTCAGCGATAGATCTCAGGTATTTGTGCGCGGTTGCGACCACTTACCATCTGATAGGCTGCATGGTCGTTTGATCATTCGTTATAATCAATGAAAATGTTAACTTTTTGTTAAATACTAGTTGACCCGGCGAATTTCGTTCCGCCTAAAATTTAAAAATCTAAAATTATCAGTGTTTCTCAACTATATTATACATAAAAACCTTCCTTTCGAGTCACTCTATCTATTAAAAAAACTGCATTAAAATCCGTAGCGTAGTTTTAAAGATCTAAGCATACAAAGGGACAGACAGCAAGAAGCTACTTTGTTTTATACTATGTAATGATATGTACAAATCATCAAAATTATGAATATTCTTAGCATCCTTCCTAACGTTATCCGACTAGTGGAGAAAGAACGATGCCCAGCAATAGGACATAATTAGCATTTCAATCTATTCATGACATGTCCCTATAAAATCAACTAACTAATTAAAACGATTTCATTAACATTTCGTGACCTAAACTGAAAATTCCATTTAACTCTAAATACGGAGAGAGGAAGAACAAAGTGGCTTTAAATTTACTTCTTTATTTAGCAACGTAGCCAGATGAGTTGATTAGCTGCTGAAGCGCTTTAGAAAACGCCAACAATTTCTCACATTTTACATCTTCATCCAGCAAGTTTTACGTTCAAGAAATTTACTGCAGTGGTTTTGCATGCAGAATCGTAAATCCTTGCGGATTCCTAGTTTTCGTGGATTTGCAAATTACGGAAGCATTCGGGAGATAGACCGGTGACTTGAAAAACCTGGATGCGCGCTGAATAAGAAATCATAAGACTGTATGATGCCAAGATATGAACGAGGGAAACTTTATCGGCAGCATAAATTCGCGTTATATTGTTATTAACTTTAAAATATTTTAAAGTTAGTCTGAGAGCTCCACGGTTTGACTGCGATCACACTACTTCTTAACTTATTCTTGCCTTGTTACTAAGCTAAAATTAGGTACACCTACATTAAACTTAGACATTAAAATGCGATCTACAGAAAACGTTCCTGTTTTAAAATGTTAACATTTACCTATTCACTTCAAAAATATTGTGTGTTCTTTCAAGGAAAAATGCTCATTTAATTTTACTAATCGGCCACAATCGAAACAATAAGGAATAAATATTTAATGCTTTGATTAAGACGTGGTCAACACTACTCATCATTACCAACCCTGCGTAATGAACGGTACAAATATTGCGATACGCTCACAACACCCGAGGCTTCATTAGTCAGCACTGTATAACAGACCTAATGATACGTGCTGAAAGAACACGAGGATAAACAATAACTCATGTGTGATTGTGGCTCGTTACCTGTGAAATAATGAATTGAGAAATATAAACCTTTGTATCTGAATATTTTATCACGGTTTTTATTTAACCACCACATATATATATAGGTACTACGCTGTATACAGAATTATTGTCGAATTAATTAAATCTTTTCAAAGAACAGTATGTAATTTTACGAATATGAAATAACTTTTCTGTAAAAATTGTCACTGCTTTTTAAAAGGAAAATAACATATTATTTTCATAAGGACACCTTTTTAAAAATATTTAAATTCCTAATATTTTATTCGTTTAAGTATTCATTTTTGCACCGTTTTTACTTAATGACAGCACTATAACTATTTTCTGGCAAATTCGTTTTCGTTATATAATACGTGACATAATGAGTGCATGATTTAAGTGTGTATGACTAATTTAACTCTATTGTTTCTATAAAATATTTTTCTACAAACAATTGTTTCCTATCAACAGCAACGTTTTGTTTAGCAAACTGTTTATAACGAACAAGCCATGTTTCGAGCGATACATTCGTTTCCACCGGCTCATTAGTCAGCACTATGTAGAATGATACGTACTGAAAATCACAAGGATAAATATTAACGCCTCCGCGTCATTGTGACTCATTCGCTTTGAAAAGGAAAACAAATGAGTTTTTACCCGGCGTAAAGAAAGGATATGTATCCAATGTTTTCGTTTATATATTTAATGTTTACAATTGTCACTCGTTTTGTATAAATACATCCACGGGTAAGCATACTTACTTTAAAAATAAGTTAATTTACACCTTACTAATTAACACAGGGTAATTAAAAATCCACAATTACGTCAAATCAATTACGTTTTAATGTTAGAAACAAAAGGGTTCGACTTTGAAACAACAGTGTTATACGCGGCTATGTTTATTCTCAATGTAAAAAAGAGATACTAATTACAGACGTTCCAAGTTAGACTTCAAGCATCTCAAGCTAGCCTAGAGTAAAACTCTGTTTTTATCTGGGGTTGATTACACGTGTCCATGGGTGGCAGTGGCCACTTTCATCAGATGCTACGTTTGATATTTCAACATTATATAAATAAATTTTATTCACTTTGCAAATTGCTTTTCAATACTATAGGTCCTAATATTCATCACCTACAATGGTATATGGCATTAACACAAATAATTTATATTCTATAGCTTTTCGTCACTACATTTGATAAGAAATATAGTACCAACTGATAGCGCTATACAGCTTTAGCCGAGAGCGATGATTTACCAATCAGCCGATCTCAATAGTCCATACAAATGTGGAGCTCAGACGAGTTCAGGTTGCTTCAACTGCAATTCATTCGAATTTTTTTATTATTTACTTCGAATATTACTGCGGATTGTATAAAAATAAAGTTGTAATTTCTTATAACATTACGAAATCACTTGTGTAGTATTTCCTATTTTTTGTCCTGGTTCTACTATTTTACAAGGTTGAAGTAGCAAGCGTACAAATCCACCTTGTGGTAAGTGGTAATTACAGGTGGTAGAACCAGTGTAGTTCGACCGGGGAAGTACCACCGCCTCACCTACTTCTAGCGTGAAGCAGTTCTTGCGTTTCGAAGGGTGTGGTTGCCGGCACACTTTTATATGAGGCGACTATCTTAATCGTCGGGAGTAGCAATGCATCTGTGATTGACTTTAGGTAGAACCATTGTTTTGTATAATTTTACTTATATATGTATATCCATGAGCAGCACTGACCATTTTTTTTTTTGATTGAAGTAGCAAACAAGCATAATAATAATTAATATTTTATCTTTTCATAACTACTACCTACTTATGTTAGTTACTCTCTAGTACTCTCTAATAAATTAATTGTTAATAAAAAAATAAAGCCCATTGAAAATAAAAATACCCGAAAATGGTATCCAAAAACATCTGTGCAAATGAAAACAAGTGAAAATTGAAAACATTTTTTTATGATTATGTACCATCATACAATAGTACTATACCCAAGGTTCTGAGTTCCACTCCAGTCAAACGGTTGTGTAAGAAAAAACATGTCAAGCGCGAGTCAAATACGCACAGAAAGATTTCTATCTGTAGAGCTTTTACCATTACCTTACGTCTAAAATACAACAACTATACAAACCTTACAGAAAACAAACTTGTAATAATGCTTTATTTACAAAATCGATGACTCAAGTCATACTCATAAGGCGAAGTTAAAAAAATTCAATTACATCCTTCACGCTTACAAAATCCTCGCTTAAGTCAGGATAAATCAGAAGCCCACTCGTCCCCACGTTCCTCGCAAGGTGCAGAGTAAAGAGGCACTAAAGTGGGTATCTGACGGAATGCCGGAATGTGCCGTATCACTCGCCCGTCGAGTGCCCGCTCTCCACCGGCACCTGACTTCATGAAGTAATATGCTCTGAAACTTAGCTTCTTAAGAATTTTTCGTTTCAATATACCTACTTTGTGTTGAGTGCCAATCGCCAGTTTAAGTGATATTTTCAGTTACAGTTTATTTATTTATTTTATTTATTTAAATCTTCGGAAAACTTACAGCTAGAAAATACAATTATTATGCATATTATGAGATGAAAGGCCAGTTACAAGTTTTCGCAAATAGTTATAAATAAGAATTTTAATAATAATAGTTTTCTCGTTGTACAGTGCAGTTAACTCGTGTAAACGACGGTCAAATATTTCCAAATAGTAATTATATCTACAGATACTTGTAGCTCGTAGTGTGTCTTCATAGAATTTAACATGGAATATATGGAACCAACTACTACACTACGTATGATAGTTAAATGGACCTACCTATTTTTAAGTAGGTTTTGTTTTTACAATTTCTGCAAAACGAGTTAATGGAAAATTGCAGAATAATTTCGAGTTGATTTATTCAGGTACGCATATTTAATTACTATAAATTGCGTTTTTCTAACGCATAATTCTACCCAGGCCATAACTGCGGGACATGCCTGGGTAGTACACTCAGACGAGTCCCGCAGTTTCACTCGCGTTTAAAAATTTTACACAAATTTAGATTGTAGCAACTTTTGACAAAATACATGGATTTTAATGAAACTAAGATTAAATATATAAACAAAATATAGACTATAAATATTGCTGAAGCATTTAAATTCAGCAGTTTTCGTTACTAAATAAATAGATTCCAAACAAGCAGAAAAATAGATATACGAAAGATTTAAAAAATAAAGAAATATCTATTATTAGGTCCTTGTTCTAACGCCACCAACCAATATTTACAAAATTTGCAATATGTAAACACGGAGAACTTTATGTTTATTATATCTTTGTATTATAAAAGCAATAGTATCACTTATTACCTAAAACTTGAATTTGATTGAACGTGGTAGAACCAGTGTAGCTTGACCGAGGAAGTATCACCGCCACACCTATTTCTACCGTGAAGCATTTCTTGCGTTTCAATAGAAGGGTGTGGTTGCCGGCACACTTTTATATGAGACGACTATCATAGTCCTCGGGAGTAACAACGCATCTGTGATTGACTTCAGATAGATTCTATGGGCGGCAGAGACCACTTAACATCAGGTGGACTGCATGCTGGTTTGCTACTTCAATCAGAAATAAAAAAAACTTTTCATTTGCAAGACGCTTTGATCCTAATTGAACTTTCTTAAACAGATATAGGTTTTGCTTTAATATTTCACATTAAATCATGTACCTAACTTTCTTAATTCAAAATAATAATTAGCGTAGCGGCTTTGATAATTAATTTTGGTATAGAAATTTGAACTCTTAATTAATAATATCAAGTATCCACAACATTTACTCTCACTAAACAAGTCATATAAGAAAATAATATGTAATTAATAATATTTATTTAATAGTTAGTTTTAATTTAGTCTAGTTTATGTTATTTCATTTATTTACTTTGTCTGTTATACCATAATACATCAAATAGAAATGATTACATTTGTTATAAAAGAAAATATCAAATGTAATGTAATAAGTAGTTATGGTTTTCAATAATACAATACAATACCCGAAAATGGTATCCAAAAACATCTGTGCAAATGAAAACAAGTGAAAATTGAAAACATTTTTTTATGATTATGTACCATCATACAATAGTACTATACCCAAGGTTCTGAGTTCCACTCCAGTCAAACGGTTGTGTAAGAAAAAACATGTCAAGCGCGAGTCAAATACGCACAGAAAGATTTCTATCTGTAGAGCTTTTACCATTACCTTACGTCTAAAATACAACAACTATACAAACCTTACAGAAAACAAACTTGTAATAATGCTTTATTTACAAAATCGATGACTCAAGTCATACTCATAAGGCGAAGTTAAAAAAATTCAATTACATCCTTCACGCTTACAAAATCCTCGCTTAAGTCAGGATAAATCAGAAGCCCACTCGTCCCCACGTTCCTCGCAAGGTGCAGAGTAAAGAGGCACTAAAGTGGGTATCTGACGGAATGCCGGAATGTGCCGTATCACTCGCCCGTCGAGTGCCCGCTCTCCACCGGCACCTGACTTCATGAAGTAATATGCTCTGAAACTTAGCTTCTTAAGAATTTTTCGTTTCAATATACCTACTTTGTGTTGAGTGCCAATCGCCAGTTTAAGTGATATTTTCAGTTACAGTTTATTTATTTATTTTATTTATTTAAATCTTCGGAAAACTTACAGCTAGAAAATACAATTATTATGCATATTATGAGATGAAAGGCCAGTTACAAGTTTTCGCAAATAGTTATAAATAAGAATTTTAATAATAATAGTTTTCTCGTTGTACAGTGCAGTTAACTCGTGTAAACGACGGTCAAATATTTCCAAATAGTAATTATATCTACAGATACTTTTAGCTCGTAGTGTGTCTTCATAGAATTTAACATGGAATATATGGAACCAACTACTACACTACGTATGATAGTTAAATGGACCTACCTATTTTTAAGTAGGTTTTGTTTTTACAATTTCTGCAAAACGAGTTAATGGAAAATTGCAGAATAATTTCGAGTTGATTTATTCAGGTACGCATATTTAATTACTATAAATTGCGTTTTTCTAACGCATAATTCTACCCAGGCCATAACTGCGGGACATGCCTGGGTAGTACACTCAGACGAGTCCCGCAGTTTCACTCGCGTTTAAAAATTTTACACAAATTTAGATTGTAGCAACTTTTGACAAAATACATGGATTTTAATGAAACTAAGATTAAATATATAAACAAAATATAGACTATAAATATTGCTGAAGCATTTAAATTCAGCAGTTTTCGTTACTAAATAAATAGATTCCAAACAAGCAGAAAAATAGATATACGAAAGATTTAAAAAATAAAGAAATATCTATTATTAGGTCCTTGTTCTAACGCCACCAACCAATATTTACAAAATTTGCAATATGTAAACACGGAGAACTTTATGTTTATTATATCTTTGTATTATAAAAGCAATAGTATCACTTATTACCTAAAACTTGAATTTGATTGAACGTGGTAGAACCAGTGTAGCTTGACCGAGGAAGTATCACCGCCACACCTATTTCTACCGTGAAGCATTTCTTGCGTTTCAATAGAAGGGTGTGGTTGCCGGCACACTTTTATATGAGACGACTATCATAGTCCTCGGGAGTAACAACGCATCTGTGATTGACTTCAGATAGATTCTATGGGCGGCAGAGACCACTTAACATCAGGTGGACTGCATGCTGGTTTGCTACTTCAATCAGAAATAAAAAAAACTTTTCATTTGCAAGACGCTTTGATCCTAATTGAACTTTCTTAAACAGATATAGGTTTTGCTTTAATATTTCACATTAAATCATGTACCTAACTTTCTTAATTCAAAATAATAATTAGCGTAGCGGCTTTGATAATTAATTTTGGTATAGAAATTTGAACTCTTAATTAATAATATCAAGTATCCACAACATTTACTCTCACTAAACAAGTCATATAAGAAAATAATATGTAATTAATAATATTTATTTAATAGTTAGTTTTAATTTAGTCTAGTTTATGTTATTTCATTTATTTACTTTGTCTGTTATACCATAATACATCAAATAGAAATGATTACATTTGTTATAAAAGAAAATATCAAATGTAATGTAATAAGTAGTTATGGTTTTCAATAATACAACACTTATAACACTTTTAAATGAGGCGATTATCTTAGTCCTCGGGAGTAGCGACGCGCCTGTGATTGATCTCAGATAGAACCCCATGTTCTGTTTGAAGTTGCTTACAGTCGCAGAGCGGCAGTAACCACTTACCATCAAGTGGACTGCATGCTGGTTTGCTAGTTCAATCTTATGAAAAAATATTGCTGGGCAACTAAGAGGCAAAACCGCGATAGGCAGCAGCGTCTTCTTGTATAACGGTCACCAGCGGACATGCTAGGCGAGGTGACCATCAAATCCCATCATCAAAGGAGGCATATGTTTAGAAGTGATTTAATAAACTCGCGAACGCGAATGCGGATGCGAATATCTCTTACCGACATTCGCGTATGCAAATCTTGTTTTGTTTGTGTTAACATCAGGTTCTGAAAGAGCATACCCGAAAACCTGCGTCGTATTATTTTCAGAAAGGAAGAGAAATTTTTGAATGTCTACGATGCCCTTGAAAATGTTTGTACAGAAATGCCTTTTTTTGAATTAATGGGTTAAAGAGGCCTCGCGAAGCCCCTTTAAAAACGAGACCGTGGGCGATTGCCCACTTCGCCCACGCATAGCTACGCCACTGCGCAAAACATTCACATAATTCCCGCGTACGCGAATGCACATATCTAAAAACATGCGAATATTCGCGAATACGAATATTCGGTACATCACTAATATTCAGCAGTGAACCTCCATGATATGGGGGTACATTCCATTATTGCCCCACTGCTGGGCGCGGGTTTTCTCTCGGAATTAGAAAGTTTAAGGCCGTAGTCCACCGCGCTGGTCAAGTTCGAATTGGTGGAGTTCACACACCTCCGAGAACTTTTTTTTATAGAACTCTCAGGTGTGTAGGTTTCCTCACGATGTTTTTCTTCACCGGAAAGCAGTGATAATTAATATCTAATACGCACATAAATCAGTTTTGCGTGCCTGGGTTTGAACCTCGGACCTCCCGATTGAAATGGCAAGTTTCAACCATTAGGCTATCACTGCTCTATATAAAACTGTATACCTATAGATAATAAATAAAGATTCATTACATAAACAAACAAAGTAAACAACTTTAAAATGTTAAACTTAAAATCGTACCTTGTTAAATAAAACAAGTCGAATTTTCCAACACAACTTTATAGAGGAACACGGGGATAAAAAGAAAACAAGTTGCCCAAGACTACTGCCACTAACGAGACAATCTACTTTGACTTTTGTCCTTTTAAAAGACCACCGACACAAAAAAATACTCAATTAGTGTTCAACGAACGTACTTACTAATTAACTTGATCAGGTTCCTTTATTTCCAAGTTCTTTTGCATTCGTGCCACGTCTTGTCGTTTCAAAAGAGAATTACGTTATAAAATGAGGTGTTACTTTAGCAATGGCGTCTTTATTAGCCGTAAATGGTTTTAATCTCGATGAAATATTTCTTATTTACAAAGTTGGTAATTTAAGGCCTTTTTGTTGTTTGACTGGAGAGAACGCATTCTAATGCGCTTTATTATTAATTCTATAAAATTAATTCTATCTAATTTAATTATTTCCAATGATTCATTTGTACGCCATTATATGGCAAATGTGAGATGTTTCACATTATATACTGACCAACTTTGTAACCACATTTGAGCAAATAAAGATATTAATAATATATTATTATTATTAAATGAAATTAAGGTACATACACGAGTCGTACCAATTTAGTCCTCAGAAGTAGCAACACATCAATTGCCGACTTTTTTTAAATCGAATCAGTATACGTGCTTAAAGTCTACAAGATGGTAAGCGGTCACGGCTGCCCTTGGACACCACGAACCAACTCTTTAATAAACATGGCTTTTCCTTGACACTCATCGCAATTGCATTGCCACTTGTAAGGATTAGGATGTAAGGCAGCTGGACTTCCAGTAAAACTCCGATTGTTTCTACTCTCCTACCTACCGTCACTCGTCACTCGTCCTACCGTCACTCGTCATAGAATTCTCTGTATATTGACCGTAGTTCCACATTTTCTAGCGAGTTCACAAACATATCCGCATATCAGACCAAATCAATATACCAAACCATTTTTCCTTCGCTAAAATGTAACACAGTAAAAACTTCTTAGTAACTTAATCCTTTTATGTTGGAAGCGTCGTTTACCTTCTTGTAATCCAGAACAAAGTTTAAACAAAACCAATAGCTGAACTTAATTAATTTCGAAGTACAAAACAGTGCCGATATAACCGCGCTTCCTTAAATTGTTTTGTGGCGAACTTCGCCCGTTGTTCGCTACAACATCTATTATATTATAAATTTTAAGCGCGGTCTGTTTGTACGTTAAATATGTTTTTGAATATATTATAGAAAGATTTTACTTACACTACACTTACAGACATACACTATGAATTATACTATATATATGAATGCATGAGGCAGGTACACAAGTAGTGAAAACACGATTTAAAATCATTCAAATTTGTCTGACCGGTAGTCGTATCCGTTACCTTGGCATTTAGATGAGACATTGACAAAAACATTTCAAGAGACAATTTCGTTTCATTCTGTAATATATTAAAAATAAATAAATAGTTTTATTTTTTTTCAATTACCTTTTTAGTCAAATGGGTCACTCATGCTGCGAACAAAAAATATTTATTTTCCCTGATAAATACTGACAATACTTACGGGATAAAAGCTAGCTAGATAAAAACAAAATGTTTCGAATAACGAAATGGATCGCCATTCAACATTGGTTTTAATATTCGAAAAACTATTCGTTGTCTACTTGTATTTGTAGTTAAGAGTAATAAAGTAAGACGTATAAGAATATTTTGTGCACAATGTCGACAAGATACTGATTATATTAAAGAGGAATTATACAAATATTCAACTAATCAGTGGATATTTATGTGCTAATTCATATAGGACAAAGGTTCTATCTGAAGTCAATCATAGATGCGTTGCTACTGCTACAGATTAAGATGGTCGCCTCATAAAAAAACAGTCGGCATCCACGCCCTTCCACCGAAACGCAAGAACTGCATCACGTTAGAAATAAGTTTGTCAAAACAGTAACATAAAATTGTTAAAATAAAACATTTGCAGTAGTGTATGAGTATTTACTATCTTTCATTTTATACTCATATTGTTAGGGTATTAAATAACTTGAACCTTTTCCTCCCTATTCTATCTAGTCGCAGACTACATATTTAAAAGTTAAGATAGCCTAAACTTAACTTTATTATAACTTTCAGCTGTTAGGGTGTCAGCTTGCACACTGAATCCATTTCAAAGATATATCATATGTTCATATGTAATAATCCGTTTAACATTATGGACATACATACAAACATAGGTACGGTCCAAATCATAACCTTTCTTCTGACGCAGTCGGATAAAACAAATTACGTTATTATTTCAAATTCTGCTGCCTTTCGAAATTTGCCGATTCGCTAAACGCTGTCGCTTGCAGCGACAAACATATCTTCCATGGCTCTCCTGTAATAGTCAAATTTCCAGCCTATGATTTTACAAAATGATTTTGCTCTTGCTTTGATGCTAACTACTCAGTTAACGATGAGTGAAGCCTACCCTGCTCTCGAGGAGTGCCCAAAATCCTCTTTTGAATAGAAATGAATTTAGTAACCTGATTATTTATATATAGGCATAAAATATGGGCAAAAACTTTAATAATTCTAATCACATTTTAAAACTACCGTAAAATAAAATTAATGAATATCTGGTACTACAATATTTAAATATTCTAATTGACTATGCTTCGTCCACCAACTCGCACTTGGCCAGCGCGGTGGACTATGGTCTAATCTCTCTCATACTGAGAGAAAGCCCGTGCCCAGCAGTGGGACAATAATGGGTTGACGACAATTCACTATGCAAGACAAATATATAACAAACGAAAAAAACAAATACAGTCGAATTGAGAACCTCCTCCTCTTTGGAAGTCTGTTAAAAATAAACCACATCGAATCATTTTGTACTGAACAAACAATATTTTTTGTAACTGCTAAAGTAATGCTGAGCTCAACAAAACAAAAGATATGTAGACGTGTACGTAGGTTCTCAAGGAACGCGCAGACAGGATCTTACCTTGAGGCGTCTGGGACTCAGACGTAAAGTAATTAAAACTTGCTAAGAGCTCGGCCTGTCCACCCGGCTTCAGTAACCATTTACTTTTTAATTCTAGACAATGAAAATTCCGTGAAATATCTCTGAAACTCATTTCCTGGGCTTTTGACGATGTTAATTATATATTGAGAGACTGGAATTCGTCAATGTCTTCTAGATGGCTGTTAAGATAATTTCAGTTATGTATTAAATACAATATTAATACATCAATTTGATTAAATTTTAAGTTTATTTATAAATCCTATATAAACGTGAGTTACGAATTACCACCAAAAATATATTTTAAAATTAAGTAGTAAATGTTTAAAATAAAAGCATAATTTGCAAAGTTCATTACACAGTTAGGAAACCTCATAAATAAAAACTAACTCATGTAAGACATTAATATCAACTTGCTTTATCAATCTTGACCCAACTATTATATCAGTGTTAGGTACCCTATAAACTATCACCATGAATATCATTGCTGCAATGTTCAATGTATGTAATGTTTGAAGGTGGTAGAACCAGCGTAGTTCAACCGGGGAAGGACCACCGCTGCACCTATTTCCAACGTAAAGCATTTCTTGCGTTTCGATGGAAGGGTGTGGTTGCCGGCACACCATTAAATAAGGAGACCATCATAGTCCTCGGGAGTAGCAACGCATTTATTATTTACTTCAGATAGAACCCACGTTCTATTAGAAGTTGCTCGCTGATGTTAATGGGCGGCAGTGACCACTTACCATCAGGTGGACTGCATGCTCGTTTACAACTTCAATCAGACAAAAAAGGCCACCGAAAGCGTGTTCAAAACTCAAATCGGCACATCCCATCAGTGATCCAGAACTTACATAGAGGACAGTCCATCCACGTTCCTTGTTCCACAATCCGCAAAAGGCACAGTCGGTTATTGTTCCTGTTATCGGCGCGGAGAAAATTGAATCTGTCCACAATCCGCAGGATTGCATGCGGCCGGCGCCGGACCCAAAACAAACATTCAATTTCCAATACAGTTTTGGATTTGTACTGCGTACAATCGTACTGTTTTATATCAAATGGTGAATTGCCTCCGCAGGTTATGTTGGTATTGGGAGATTTGCTTTTTGTACAAAAATTGGCCTCAGTCTATGACTTCGTGCCCTAAACTGTAAGACTGTATAATTTATGACAGAAACACTAACAGTTCCTTAACAGTCAAGATTAATTTGGCGTATTCTTTCTATCTTTTAATTATTTTTACCGTGTAACGTTTTCATAACTTTCGAAAGTAAGAATTTGCTGATCGAGCCACTAACGTTTAACAACTAGAAGTATTTGCGTTCTGTAAGGATAGAAAGCAGCTGTAATCTAATTATTGGACTCCAATATAAAGTCATTAGGATGACTCGCATCTTTACTTAAATACAAACTTAATTCAGAAATAATCCCAGCATTTCTAACGTGTTTTTTTACATGTCACATAATAAGATTTTACAAGTCATTTTCTCTAGAGAGGTCCGAAAAAAACTTATAAATAATACTGATTAATTTCCAGAAACTTTCATACAATTGCGTCCAATCAACATAATTAAGTATAAGTACTTAAAGAATAGAGAAGGCCATTAGGAGACAAGTGCTTTGGCAACTTTAAGTGTTCTTAATTACCTAATGTACTAGTTAGTGCCACGGACGAAGAACTCTTGACTATACTAAATGGCACGCTAATTACTACAATGTATAATATTACTTGACAGAATACCTATATTTTAAAGGGCTTTCAAAGATACGGGCATGAAATTAAAATTCGAAACTAATTTACTCTTTGTCGATAGTGATTTTTTACTTCCAAGGAAAGAGTACACTATATGTTTATTTGGCATTTTAGCTTCTAAAGTGAGGTTTCGTGAAATGTAAATTTTATTTGTGAATATGAACTGGTAACCGATAAGTTTTAGGCCATAGTTCACCAATTCGCACTTGGCCAGCGCGGTGGACTATGGCCTAAAGCTCCCTCATTCGGAGAGTGCCCAACAGTGGGACAATAACGGGTTGACTATATAACCGATGAGGATTCTTAAAAAGATTTGTCGACGGATACATTTTGTCGACGTAACATATAGAAGAATGATCAGTCATTTTTTCCTGTCGTGGAAAAGCTATATAAACTTTGAAATCCGGAATTGAAGGATTTGGACACAGAGATGCATAGAGTAGTAATACGTCTTTAACGACTTGAAGTATGTCTTCTTTCATATGTGTGATTTTAATGCCCATAAGCAGCATTGAAAAGAAAGAATATCAAAAAGTAACTAATATGTTTATTGAGTTCTTCACATCAAATGGGTTGGAAACTCATTTATTTTGTTCGTTGCTCGTTTGACCACATAAAAATGTCCATGATTGATAACATCGAAATACATATATCCCTACCTAGTACTGTGTATGAAGTAAATCCATTCAGATAATATTAAATGTTCTTTCACTGTACTTCTAATTAGAGTTTCATTATCAAAAGTTATTCATTTCTTCTGCTTTTCTAGAGCAATAATTATAATCAATTCTCTGCTCGATTCATCGCGTGTATCGTTTTCAGATGAGTTACAATCAACTTCTAAAGATCTTTTGTTTGTGAAACACTTCAATTGCTTTCCGATGTCTATTGAACAGCTGGATGCGAGTTTTTGTAATTCAGAGGTCATCAAATGTAACATTTTCTAACGTAAGAAGACTTTTTTATTTTACTTTATTTTAGTACTTAAAGAAAGCTTACATTTATCCTTGTATCCTATTAGATCCTAAATTATTTTAATATGAAGAATAAACAGGCTATTATTAGTTATCACATCAGAAATATATATAAATCCTATTTCTAACCCAAAAAAAAAATAGGTTAGACATGAGATTTAATGTAGGTAGCTAGAATAAAGGTCACTATAATGGGTCTGTCAGTACATAGCCGTCACGGTAGACCCTTCGTCAAAAGCAACTGATACCTTTTCAAAGCTTTATATATTTAAATAAAAACCTCTATAAATTCAAATAGAGACCTGAAAACTACCTTCAAGGCTATACCTAATCAAAACAATATTCACTTACCAAACATTAAGGTTTTAATATACCTACTTCTAAAACTAGAGATTGAAATTAAACAGATATTAAATAATAGTTATCAATAGTATCTATATATTAATGCGTGAAGCTAAAAGTTGTGATTTATTTTTAAGATACTTGCCGCAGGCGGAGGAGTATTAAATTATGCACGGTTATAGTTGATGTAGAGATGGATTGCGCAATGTTAATATTTTTTTCAAATAATGCATAAAACATACAAAAAATCAGATAAAAATACATTACACTCACTAGCTTGCATTTGACACAAACACATACATAATAAACGAAATAGAACATTCAATGTCTCACTCTTAAAACACTAACGTCAAAAATGACAGATGTCTTTGTCAAAATACCCGCTATTACTCTTAAATGCAGCTTAGTTAATTAGAGCTCTTTTTACCTTTAACGGGTGCGTTTAAAATAACTTGAAGATGATTACAATTTATTTAAATTAAAGAAATATTGGTGCTACTTTGGACAATATGAAGTATAGTTTTTTTAATTTATATTACGGTCGAATTTCGACCATTGCGACGGGTGTCTAGTTGTAATGAATAGAGTAATAAACGTGTTTTAGAAAAGGTTAGAGCATGACAGACTGAATAAATGCTTTTAATAAAAGCGTATCTTTCCACTCATAATGCACCTTTACAAAAGTCGCGAATAAACAAAACGTTCCCAAAACTTCTCACGAGCAGGTTCACATTCACAAATGTCCGTGTTCCGACGAAATTTTAAACAAACCCACACTATATGCAGTTCTTTAATACTGAAAGACACGCCCGACACGGAGACATGTGAAAATAAAACATTATGTCATGTCGGAACTTTTAGTGCCTTGTTTCACTGTGAAGGAATAAACGACTCCTCCATAGCGAAGATGATATTTAATATAGTGAATTTTAGAAGATTTTTTTTTTATAGTTAGACGTAACGATAAGGCTGACGGGCCATCTGATGGAAAGCAGTCACCGTCGTCTATGGACATTTGCAACACCAAAGGAGTCGCCAATGCATTGCCGGCTTTGGAAGAGAGCTCTTTTTACACCTTTCTTGAAGAACCCCATGTCGTAGCATAGGAAGCTCATTCCAAATCTTGCACGTCAGCGGCAGGAACGAACGCGCAAACCGAACTGTCGAGGTCCAGTTGATGCGGATGGAACTTTATCAGTGGTGCGATAAAGGAAGGGTGATGTGTGACAGGAACAGGGACAAGAAGATAATATGACTTGAAATATGATCATGAAATAATGTCATTACAGTTTGTTTATAGTATAACTAACGGTTAGTTAACTATACGAATATAATTAACAAACCGTTAGTTACTTTACACATAAACTGCCATGTCATGCTGTACTTTACAGGTATTTTTCCGTGCATGTATGCACAAAAAAATCAAAATAAACAGTCTCCCAACAATACTGATAAGTACTGCCCATTATTTTTTTAGAATGTTAAATCAATTAAAAATTGGTTTTGTTTGTTTCACTACTTTCTTTACAATTGAAAACCGTGATACGAGTAACATTTATTTAGTAAACAAATCTCAAATCTGACCTAAGCCAATCATATATCACCTTTACATCTCTATTTCTATAGGAATGCAGAGGTAATTTGCATTCCAAATTAATATTAAAGCCAAGGCGGTGATATATTTATACAGAGCTGATACCCTAACGGTTGAGATTCGGCCTCTCAATGGAGGGAATTATGTGCGTATTAGAAATTAATTATTTATCACGCTTTCGGTAAAGGAAAACATCGTAAGAAAATGTATACACCTGAGAGTTTACTAAAGAAAACTTCTCAAAGTACGTGAAGTCCACCAATTTGCACTTGGCCCGAGCGTTTGACTACGGCCTAAAAACTCTCTCAATCTGAGAGAAGCCACGTGCCGATCCTTGGGACGATAATAATGGCATAACAACGAAGTCGACGACGTTTATGTATGTTTCTTTTTAACTAATTGAGGTAGCAAGTGGGCATGCAGTCCATCTGATAGTAAGTGGTCACTGCCGCCCATGGACATCTGTAAGGAACTTAATATAGAACATAGGTTCGATTTGAAGTCAATCACTCGCGTTGCTACTCTCAAGGACTAAGATGGTCGCCTCCTATTAAAGTGTGCCGGCACACCCTTCCATCGAAGCGCAAAAAAAAGCTTCACGCTTGAAATGGATGCGGGGTGGTACCTCCCCGGTCAATTACACCGGTTCTACCACCTGACATACAATATCTCTCTCCAATAGATACTAGCTTCTCGTCAACGATGAAACCGTTTCAAAGCGGATAGAATGTTTACAGTTACATGTTTCGTTACAGCTTTGCATTTCGGACCTGAAGCGCAGTCTGAGTGTCCTTGGAGAAAGGATTACATAATACTTTCGCCATCTTGTCCGCTCTTCACCTGAGGTGGGTTTAAAGAGCTATAATCCAGCAGAATACCTTCGATTAATGCGAAATGAGTATGATGAATAAGCACGTAACTCCGCAGATTGTTTAGATTGTAAACAATTTTTATATATGAGTGTAACATAGTATCCAAATGCCAAATGCAAATCCAAAAGTACATGCCGTTCATCCATCCATCCATTATTAGCCCTTTGATGTCCACTGCTGGACGTAGGCCTCCCCTAAATGGCGCCACTCCAACCAGTCCTGTGCCTTCTGAATCCAACGGTTTCCCGCTTTCTTCTTCATCGGTTATCGGTTATCATGCCGTTCTCGTGACGGTAAATATACTGTATTCTATGGACATCTGAAATGGTAAAAATATTAACATTCATAGCAAAACGTATAATAATATTTTTTTGATATGTCTATTCTATCTGTGACTCACAATGCCACGGAGACACATTGGAGATATTTCAATAAGAGACTAACTTTGGCCAGGTGGTAGAACTAGTGTAGTTCGACCGGGGATACCAGCGCCACAAATATTTTTAGCGTGAAGCTATCTTACTCCTCGGCAGTAGAAATACATCTGTGATTGACTTCAGAGAGAACCTATGTTCTATATGAAGTTGCTTACTAATGAACATGGGCGGCACAAATCACTTACCATCAAGTAGAGTGCATGCTCGGTTACTGTTTTGATCAGATATAAAATAGTAAAAGCCTGCCATCCACAGCTACGTACATAAGATTAATCTGTATTCATCTCTTCAAAACGACAGTACCGTACACTATTTAGTTCTTACGGTAAGTACTGTCGTATTCATAGAGTGATATGTATGTATATGAGGAGATACCGTACGTATCGAACTAGAAATTTCGACAAATTGAGTCAATACTTTTCTTAATAACGTCTATTTTGCGAATTACAAAGTAACAATATCGTGCTAAAAAAGAACAACGATATTACAACCATTTTATAACCGCGCGGTTTAAAAAACTTACTGAAACCCGCAAAAATTTGGTAATTTCCACAATATTCAAATTTCACGTTAGGTTCCTTTTATTTTTTCTGTACGATACCAGGTCGTTTTACGAGGTAGTAGAACCAGTGTACTTCGACCGGGAAAGTACCACCGCCACACCTATTTCTAGCGTGAAGCAGAAGAAGAAGTAGCAACGCATCTGTGATTGACTTCCAATAGAACCTGTGTTCTGTATGAAATTGTTTACAGGTGTCCATGGGCGACAGTGACCAGTTACCATCAAGTGGACTGCACGCTCGTTTGCTACTTTAATCATATAAAAAATATGGACGCAGTATTTCTCTTTGAATTTATCTCATAATTTACCCTTCCTAAATGCTGCTGTGCATTACCACCATATTTAAATGTTTATATCTATAATACAGTTACACGTATCAGGTGAGTTAAGACCAAAGTTTAGGATTAGGGCTCTGTTGAGACCTCGAACTTGTACTTTACGACGCAACTGAGAAAGTATGTAGGTGTACGTATAGATGTTTACGATCCAACTTTTATAAGACATACTACGCCTATCTGTAGTCTCTAGGTAAAGTTGGAGTAAATCGGAAAAATGTAAAAACTTATATTGCATATATAAAAAGTTTCATTAAATCAAATTGGAGAAGCTTGGTAGACTAAGCTCCTCGTCCCTGCAGTTTCGGGATCAGAATAGGGCTACGGTATCTCCTGCCTGTCGTAAGAGGCGACTGAAAGGGGGCTTCTGAGGTTGCGGGCGGCAAAAGTGGGAGCTCGAACCGCCAGCCAGGCGACCTTGGGGTTGACGGCGCTATGTGTGGTCACATATCGTCGAAAAGACCAAACGATGCGGTAGGCCCAGCCGCTCACATGGGTGTAGCCCGATGGGGCAACGCGCTCAGGGGACTCCGGGTGCGTTCCTTTGGAGATATCAGAGTCCTTCTTGTTGCGCCGAAGAGGGCCACCGGGAGGGTTTCAGTGCGGTAAGAATCCCACATAACCCTGCGTCGCTCCCACGACGTCGGATACCTTTTGAAGGTTTCCCCTTCTAAACAAAAAAAAAGACTAAGCTCCAATTTAGTTTGGCGAAAGTACCTAATGACCAGCTTTCTACACATTTTTATAAGATGAAATTAGCATACGAGTATACAGTCATCTGACGGGAAGTGATCACTGCCGCGCATGATAAATTACACCTGTAAGCAACTTCATATAAAACAAGTGTTCTGTGTAAAATCGATCACAGATACTACTAGCGACGACTTATGTGAACTTTTAAAATGAGCCAACAACAACAGCCTTCCACGGAAACGCAAGAACTGCTTAACGCTAGAAAATAGGTGTGGCCGTGGTTCCTCTATGGTCGAACCCAGTATGTTCCATCTTGTAGAAAACAAACTTATACCTAAGTATCATGTAGAAGAAGTTGAGAATGTAAGATTTTTTTCACAAATTTTACATACGATCAATCTATTTTTAAGCACATCCTTGAGAGTACCCAAGATTACTTTCGTCTGAGAACTTCAAAGATAATCAACACCGAGCTGATATACTTCGATGGTGTGTCTCCAGAGACACGAACACTATTAAAAGTTACGCAAACTTCGAGAGTGCCGACGCAACTAGTTTGTGTCTATCTCCGTGCTAAGTGGCTTCGACACTACGAAGTAACAGTGCAGTTTGAGTCACTAAATAAATGGCTGAGTGTATTCGCTTTAAAGGTAGCCAGTAGAGAGTTTGATGTTGATCGCCTCTTGCCATGGATCCGCTATCCTGTGCTATTTTTACAACGGCATCGTGATTCATATTGCATCGCCTTTGAAGAAGAGATTTACTTTAATCGAAACATATACCAGTAAATTTGCTTTTTTTATGGGAAACAAAAAATGACGTGGGAGTTCCTGCAATAGTCCCTTTGAAGTATCTAGCTGATTAGATATCCCAATCATAAAATAATATCAAAAGATCTGTAAAGTAATGTATGTGCGTACATTTTCAAGTAGCTTTATAATTACTGCTTTATTCAACGCTTTCCAAGCATCAATCATAGAAGTTTCGGTCTCCTTTGGTAAAGGCAGTTTTTCTTTCCCACGGAAGTTTTCATGCAAACATGCCAAGAAATCATCTTACTTGCCGTGTTGATGACTACTGACTACCTACTATAATAGACTATCTTCCCAAAAAACTGCACCAAACCACGTCTTCTAACAACGAGTATCTCGTCGTTGTGAGACAAAAGGTATAAACTGTTGGTTCATAGCATGGACAACGTCTCCTCTAGAGACGAGAACACTATTAAAAGTTACGCCAACTTTCGAAGTACTGACTCAACTAGTTTATGTCAGCGTCTTCATACCCTAAGTGTCTATTAGCTGAGGCAATACATGGTCAGCAGTACTGATAGTACAATTATTAATGATTACGCATTTAATTTATGTCACTACGTAAAATAACAAAACTATGTAAAAGTATAGGTAGGTAGATTAAAATGTATTTAAATAAATGAGAGTTTAGTTACAAAGCTCTGAATTAGTTACATAGCTTATTTTATTTATTTAAACTTTTGAAACACCTTATACTAAGGGCTACAAGGGTGAACATAATGCCTAATGGCATTCTCTGCCAGTCAACCCTGGGCGATGGCGATAATTTGTGGTAGGCATATAAATATTATAAGAAGATTTTTTGCTGAAATAATCATTCTTTTAATGAATGCAATTCAATTCAATGTAATGAGGCATTCAATGTAATATAAATATATGACTGAATGGCGACATAAACTGTGTCCAATATGAGCATACGAGCATGGGCAAGTTATTCTAAAGTATCAAAAAATCTGGCATAGTTATTCCATTTTATAACCTAAGGATTCCATTGTCAGACCACACCCAGAGTCGGAAATTACCTACATTAAAATACTTTTTTTAAGTAAAAAAGCAGAAAGTGATTCGTTCGAATTATCCAAGAGGGTTTTTCGGGTTATCCAGAACAACTGCAAACAAAATTTCAATTTCTATGAAAATACAGGAACCGTTGTGATGTTACGAAATAAGTAGGTACATGATATTTTATCAACTACATTTGCAGAAAATTTGTCCAACAAATTCTTGAAAACGGGTCATTTTAAAGGTTTTTTCATATGTTTCCAACAATACTATTCAATGGATGTTGAATAGACGAATATATGTTGAATATGTGGTTACTGCCGCCTATGGACATCTGTAAGCAACTTCAAATAAAACATAGGTCCTATCTGAAGGCGACCACAGAAGTGTAGCTGCATTGCTCGTATAAATGTGTACCAGCAACCACACCCTTCCATCGAAACGCAAGAAATGCTTCACTGTGGTAATAAGTGTGGCCATCCCAGTCGAACTACACTGGTTCTACCACCGGGCGTAAATGCGAAAGGAGCCGTGTTTTAATTCACTATTTGGGACTTGCGCGACATTATTAAATATTTACCTAGGTTTAAACTTGTTTTTCTGCCTACATCTTCCTAAATGTAAACGAGCCGATACTCATAATAATATTTTTCATGCTGATAACTCCGATGGAAAATGTCTCTGTAGCTGAACACGACCTTTTCAAACAATATTTCGAATGTAACGGACGGCTACACGCGTCTCTCGGGACTTCGCATCCTTAAATTTGAGATGAAAACAAAGAATCCCTGAATACAGGTTCGCGGGCGAATGGAAATTTACATCCTAATTTCCCTGGCGAATACTGCGACTCTATTCGTCAGTGATATCAAAAAATCGAAATATCGGATCCCTTCGCTCATGTGTGATATGTGATCAGGTGACAACAGTGACGACAAAACGAAGAATGTGAGATGCGACTTTTGTGCGAATTTTAATTTCGAAAGTGGTGCGTTTAATACAGTTGCATAGACATTTTTAAATAGATACTAATTTATATGCATATCCTCTATTAACATGCCTCAGGGGTTTATTACGATCGCGAATTGATACGGTCAATGTAGAAAATGCATTTGAAGTAACTTTTAATGTTTAAAGAGCAACTATTCAATTTAATTTAAGCACACCATATGTGTGTACTTAAAATAATAAATAAATGTTCAGGAATTTTCATACAAAAAGAAAGCCGTAAGCATTTTACAAAAAAAAATGTTAAAAATGACTACTGTGACAAGAACTAAACGTAACAGTGTATTACCATATAATAAAATAAATGAAAATAAGATAACAAAATTTTTACACTTCATTCATTTTCATTTAAAAATAAATTTTAATGACAAAAACACCCAGCCTAACGGTTTTTTACTGAAAAGCTCAGCTCTTTCAACGTACGTCATTTCAACTACAAAATAAATGTGTCTACATACACATAGACAACATAAGCGCACACTTAGCTGATTTGATTGAGTTCCAAATCCACTAATTGCAACCAACAGCTAAACTAAAGCGCTTTTCTGATTGGTAGTGCCGTCGCCGTAGTGGTGCTCGAGACGTTGAATTCGTCACCTGTTGAAAAATAATTAGGCAAAAAAAATCTGCACTAAAACAAAAATTCAGGTGCGCTTAACGGCAGGCTCTGTGTTAACCACTCGACGGGAATTCGAAATTCCCAGACGATTTTTTGGTGGGAATTTCGCAGAACGTAGTATTCCAGCGAATGTGTTCGTTCGTCTGACGGAATCACGAGTGCAAAACAAACAGACCTTTAGATCGGCGATATTTTTAGACTTCCTTATTTTGTTGGTTGTGCTAACGTAGTTTCGTGGAATAATTAATTACTAAGGGTAAAGCTTCGTTTTATAAACACGCCTACGCTCAGTTTTTATGTAGGTGACCTACCTGTAATCATCATACTAATATTATAAAGGCGAAAGTTTGTGAGTGTGTATGTTTGTTACTTCTTCACGTGGTAACGGCTGGAGCGATTTTCATAAAATTCGGTAGGGAGTTAACTGATACTTTGGATTAACATATAGGCTACTTTTTACTGTGGAAAAATATCTTATTCCCACGGGACAATCAATACATCGATTTTTGTTAACGCAGGTGAAGCTGCGGGGTTCAGCTAGTAGGTACATAATTATGTTAAAAGTTTTTTAAAATTACTTAACAAACATAAGGCACCTAAGTTTTTTAGAAATGTATGTTTCATGAAAAGCGTAGGTATATTAGAGAAATAGCAACCTATCTTAGACGCCTTATTTCTAGCTACCTAAGTTTTCCGAGTGGGCGGAGTGGGTACCATCGCCACACTCATCCAAGGTGATGAACGTACCTACATGCAGGACCGTCTTAGACTATGCTGGGGCCCTAGGGCACACAAGAATTCGAGGCCCTTTTGGAATGTAAAGAAAGTATGATGTACCTACTTTCTTTTCATTTTCAAGGTGGTAGAACCAGTGTAGTTCGACCGGGGAAGTACCACCGCCACACCTATTTCTATCGTGAAGCATTTCTTGCGTTTCAATAGAAGGGTGTGGTTGCCGACACACTTTCACATGAGGCGACCATCATAGTCCTCGGGAGTAGCAACGCATCTGTGATTGACTTCAGATGGAACCCATGTTCTGTATGAAGTTGATTATAGATGTCCATGGGCGGCAGTGACCACTTACCATCAGGTGGACTGCATGCTCGTTTGCTACTTCAGTCAAATAAAAAAAAAAAAAAAAATCCGAAAGGGCCTCGACGACTTTCGTGCAAAGAGTATAGAGTAATGCGCCCGACCATAGGTAACATTTTGGTATTAAATGTGACGACGGCATTGTCTACATGACAGGGAAAGTGTCTCCGTTCTAACCAACTAACACAAGAACCGTTTCTAGCGTGAAGCGGTTCTAGCGTTTCCATAGAAGGGTGTGGTCGGCGCCTCACTAGGTATATATTACATACCTACTTACTATTACATATACTGATATGTCTAAGTCTTAGGGAGCAACGACTCATCTGTAATTAACTTCACATATAAACCTTATTCAGTATGAAGCTGCTTACTGGTGTCCATGGACGGCAGCGGCCACTTATCACCTGGTGAACTAGGTAGGTACATGCTCGTTTGCTACTTGTATCTTATTATGCCTGATAAATATTATTTGGTAGACCCGAAAATACAATTTGATTTATGAAATTATGTAAAAAATTGTGATGAGGTATCACTGTTTCTATTGATGCCAACCCATTATTGTCCCACTGCTGGGCACGGGAGAACTGCAAACTCCAAGCAGTGGCGTAGCTACAAGGTGGCAAGTCGGCAAAATGTCACGGACCCCCAGCCTTATGTGGCCCCCGGTCAAAGGAGAATCCTAACTCCCAACATTTCCGTGTTTAGTAAAAAAGTTTTATCTTACATTTATTTTTGTGGCCTTCTTACATACACATACACAAGCAAAAAACATGTGTAAAAATTCAAAGCATTTGTAAAAAAAACGTAGTAATCCACTTCCAGTTTTACTGGGTTACAATTTTATAAACTGATTTTCACATTGGGGGGTACGGGAGCTATACTACGGTAATAGTATCTATATCTGTACCGTGGCTATAGGTACGAACGGTATAGTTACGCCACTGACTCAATGATAAGAAGTCCGTTTAAAGTACTTCAACCAAAGCGTAGCTCCTTATAGGATTCAGTTAAAACGCCTCTTATTATGTGTATTCTGCCAATGACTGCATTAAATCGGCAAAAAGAATTCTTAAAGAATTCATAACCCGCATATCGTGAGGACCCGTTAGTTATTTAAAATTATAGGACTGCATTCGCTTAAACTTTGAAAACTTTTGCAACTTAATAAGTTAGTTGAATAATTATTGTATTGCATGGACGAAATTAATCTAAGTTTTGATTTATATAACATTTTTTAGAATGTCTATCATGCTCTAAAAAAATATATTGTTTGTGATATAAATACTTATATTAGCATAAATAAATTGAAGAAACAACGAATCACTTGCAACTACAAAGCAAACACTAAATCTAAGTACCATATTACAACCGTTATAAAATTATTAAGCTTACTTAAGTTCTCGCAAAATTTTAAAGCGTCTACATCGGAGGATAATTTACTTGCTTGCAACGGAATGTATCACGCCAAATAATGTCATTTCAATAAGTCAACTCATAATCCGTCAAGTTGTCAACGTGATCCTTTGCGATGTAAACATATTGATTTGTTGTGCCTATTTTTATCACAATTTATCGACAGGCGGCAAAGCTGCCAGTGTAAAATGGACCAGGAGACGGCTAAAAAGCTCCTCGTGGAAGGAGGAACGTTCGTGTTCCTCGGTGTGCCCCAGGAGACACAATTTGGTATTGATATGCAATGCTGGAATACAGACGAGGATTTTCGTGGAATAAAAATGATACCTCCCGGTCTTCATTACATCCACTACTCCGCAGTGAGTAACGGCACAGGGGATGTCGCTCCCAGGTAATTCTGTTTTAACTTTATTGCTTGTTTTGTCACTACAACAAAAATATGGCTTGCTAGCTTTGCAAGCTTGCAAGCTTCAAAGTAGTAATTGGACAAAAATCTAATTTTTCTAATTTCGCACACTATAATACTTGTAAGTATGTAAATTACATATTTTATATTTATTTAATTATTTAATTTCTTCTATTTTTAAGCTACTTCATAAATATGTATGTCTTACAATGTGCATGTATGATAAACAATATTTATTTAGGAAGGTTATTGAAATTATTATTTTTCTAATTACCAAAGGTTATACTCCTCTCATGCCGGTCTGACCTTTAAATTCTATTTATATTTCATACCTTTGTAATGTGCCCTTTACACTTCAAGTAATATACATAATATTTGACACATACATGTAAAGTGAATATTTAGTTTTTATTTTTTTAATTTATAACGATACACAGTGAAATAATAGGTAGGTATTTATCTAGTTCATAAAATTGAAGTAGCTAATAATTTTGTAATTCACATGATTGGAAATGGGCGCATACAAGGATATCTGTAATTAATTTGAGTTACAATTGAAGGTTACGCTCGAACAACGTTGCAACTAGCAAATACACAATTCAAAAATAATAAAACATTTTATGATTGTGAAATATTTATTAAGACACATGGTAATCAAAACTTTTTAATTGTTAAGACATTACAGAAAAACATATTTTAACAAAATATTTCAAAGAAATAACACGAATTTTCGTCAAAAAATAAAAAAATAATTTCAAAATTTTGGAACAACGTTGCATCTTATTGTAGGTTACAACGTTATTCCAACATTTTTCATACAAAAATTTAAATAGTCAAGTTTTCATAGAAATTCCTTTTATCAGGTGGTAAATATTGTGACATGGCCATCAAGTCAGTCTTTTTATTAGATGTGATGGGTAATGGTGTATCATACAATGGATTCAGCTCATTCACCAGGGGTACTCCTGCTATTAATCCTCTTGGAGTGTTAGTCGTACGAATCCGACCCCTTTGTTTTTTCAAGAGCTCATATTTTTGCCAACCTTCTAATATGTTATGACATGTCCTGATGGCAACACATCCTGGTTCATCTGCGGTAAATCGTATCCATCTAGCTTGGGTAACTTTTAGATTTGGGTCCCTTTTGAATATTTGTTCCAAGGGAGATAAATCAACAAAATCACTTTGTTTCATCACAAAAACCTGAAACGGATTGTTGACCCTAGCATTGCAAATTAACGTAGTCACATCTTCAGGAGCATAAAGTTTTGCAGATTTCTTATTTTTTTCAATTAGAGCAAAGTCACGGTCGCAGGGCAAAAAACTATGGCCGCTGACCAGAAATTTTTGATTTATTTCAGTGAAATATTTTAACTGGACAAGGTAAGCAAATAAAGTAATCATCTTGAAATTATTATTTTGCCCCACACACCGATCAGACCATATTGTTAATTTTCTTTCCTCTCCCGCTTGGAGAACATGAAAATTATGTGTGATGTATTGCAGCAAACATGAAGCAATTTCTGCTGATCCACGTTTTGCCAATGATTCGTGCCACTGAAACATCATTACTTTTTGGTTACCCATGTTGTGTACAGCAAAATTATAGTTTGAATATTGGCGCTGATAAAACACATCAGAGTGGGACAGATTTGGAGTAAATATGACTTGTTGTAGATCAACACACAACACCACATTGTTACTGTTAGTACGTGCAAACTCTGAATCTTCCTTTAGCTGTGAATAGGCTTTCTCTGATTTCATATGATGTAATTTTGATTCATTGCTAATTCTTTGATGACTTTCATCGTTATCAGCAGCTATAAGCTGAATATAAAATTTGTCACAAACTTTGCAAGTATCACTGCGTGGAGTACCAAATCTCAAATTAAAATCAGAACGAAAAATACTTCTGTAAGTATCGTAACTTGCTTTTATATCTGGAAATTTCTCCTGGAATAATCGGTACATACGTAAGAGTGATAGAGATGGATCAAGACACGAAGCCTTACTAGAGGCACGTGAGTAATGATTTTCTTGAGTAGGAAAACTTCCAATGTGGTCCTTAATAGACTGAATGACACTGTCCGTAGTTTTGTGTGGTCTATTATTGTGAAGGCCTCTTTGATCTTCTAAAGGAATTTTTTGTTTTAATTTTTCAACAAGTATCTGTATTCGGCGTCTTGTGATAGCCAATATATTGCAAAGGGTTTTTTGACATATCTGTATCTTAGTTGGAGGCGAAATACATAAGAAATACTTAACAGTACATTGCCTTTTTGAAACAGCTTCTTGGACTACTCTCCTTTTAGGCTCACATAGATCCAAACAAGATTCCAAAAAAAATGTCTGTTCGTTGTATGTTTTCTTATAAAACTTATTGAAAATTTCCTTTTTTTCTTCAAATGCAATATTTTTACAACCGTACGAGCACTTGCAAACGGTATGCTGCAACGAAAAAAAAAACCCTTAATAAAAAATTTGGTAAAATAAAAATAACGTACCAACCCTACCGCTCTAGGGGAAATTTAACGAAAAATCGCGGAAAAGTGGAAAATTAAAAGGCAGATAGTTAAGCATAGATGAAAAATACATAATGTCATTAGCGCCATTTAACGTCATTTTTAACAGTCGTCAAAACGGACAAATTCGTCCTTGTTAGAGCGGAACCGTAATATTCAAAAAGCAGATACAACGTTTTTCCACCAACCTGGCTTGGTTCCTGTTTTCCACCAACATTTTGGCCTCTACGACTTGTATATGGCTTTCCCGAATCTCTTAGGGCCTTGCGTTTATAATCCTTTCGATTTTTTATATTGATTTTACGTTTTTTGTATTTATTTATTTGGTTTAAAACACCCGAGTTGACGTGTTTGGGCGACGACATGCCTGCACTTGCAACGTTGTTCGACTGAGGTGGGAGATGCGAGCGCCGAAGTATCTCGATTTAGAAAAGGACAAAAAACGATAGAATCATGTAAATGAGTGAGAACGCTTTCTAAACACACGTGCAACGTTGTTCCATAAAAAAACCGCGATCTGAAAAATTGTTGGTTGCAACGTTGTTCGAGCGTAACCTTCAATTATAGACTTACCTGAGATTCATTTAATTCCTCCATTAAATAGATTTTTAGACCATAATACATTAGAGCTTAACACTGCCATAATTTGACAGAAACATTGATGTTGGTATTTTGGGTCATTTGGAATCTAACAGAGGGCTAAGTTTAAAAGCTTTTTAGTGTGGAAGTAGTAGACAGAAGCCTAGTATTTCTTTACTACTACATACCCTTCAAACTATGAAACAGCAGAACTTGAAGATTTAATATACACCAATCTCTCCCACCATAAAAAAATTAATACCAATTTAATATCTTGATAAGTTAAGATAATCATTTGAACAGTTAAAAATATGTATATCTTGTTTTTTATTTTTAAACAGATCTGGAATTATGCACTTTTTCCAAAAAAAGGAGTTCCTCGTCAAAATGTGGGATAAAGACAAAGATGACATAAGCAGAGAGGAAGTGAGTGAAGAAAGCATTCAACGACTCAAAGACAACTTGTACAACCTGGACAGGCATCTCGGACCATATCCATATGAAATTTGGTTGAAGTGGAAACTTCTCACTTCACAAATCACAGGTACAGTAACATAATCTTTGATAGGTCTAATATCTCATGAGCATGCAGTTCGCCTGATGTAAGTGGTGATGCCACCAATGAATATCTTTAACCCAACTCCTTATAAGACAAATGAAGGCAGCTATAGTTGTGTTGCCACTCCTGAAAAAGTATATGTTGGCCTCATATGCCATTGAGTTAACAGCCACACCTATCCACAACAACATACAACTGTTTCACACCAAAAATAGATGTGATAGCAATTTGCTGATCTAATTACACTGTGTGTACCTCTTTTTTTACTAGGTATGTGAAGACATCTATTATTGACAATTATATGACGATAATAATATAATTATGCTGATTGTATACAATTACCTTACTGAAAGTAATTATGTTGAATTAATTATAATTAATCTGCAAGTGTAAGTTTTTTAAACCGATATATTTTAACAATCTCTTGTATGATATTACAGCTGAACTAGCAGCAAAATTATCACCCGAATGTGGCATAATCAGAGCATCAGTGGAACTCCTATCAACATCAGACAAAGACAGGCCTCGAGGTGTCAAGTCTCCTGAGGGCTCAATGGATGAGTCTGCAGACGATACGAATACTGAGAACAGCAATGAAGCTGGACAAAGTACAGCAAAGAGAGCTAAACGGGCAACAGCACAAGAGAGGGAGGATGCAATGTTACCAAATTTAAAGCCTGCACCAGGTATGTTGAATATAAAGTTTATAAATAAGAGTGCAGTAAAAAATTTATAAAGCACAATTGCATTTCTTAGGTGTTAGCATGCACTCACTCACATGGTATAGACTTTTCACTTTTAAAGAAAAATCATACTCATACTAATATTATAAAGGCGAAAGTTTGTGAGTGTGTATGTTTGTTACTTCTTCACGTCTAAACGGCTGGAGCGATTTTCATAAAATTTGGTAGGAAGTTAGCTGAAACTCTGGATTAACATATAGGCTGTTTTTTACCGTGCGAAAATATCTTATTCCCATGGGACAATCGATTATTTAACGCGGGTTCAGCTAATGTTACATATTTTCAGGAAAATATACCTGTGATATTTCATATCTAGCAACTTTTATGTGGGGAATTCTCAAAAACATCAAACATTTCTTCAATTTTACAACTCTGATAGATGAATCACGCAACAAGGCATGGGCTTTGAAACATTATTTGAATTTAACAAGCTGCCTTATCATTTAATTACATACAAGGATAATCACGCGGCTTCGCCCGTTTCAGTCACGTAATTAGCTTTGCTTAATTGATTTATTGATGCGATATAGAATACCAAAGAACTGACAAAAACATATTGCTATTTTATTATGTCCATTTTATTGACGAAAATGATATAATTATTGACCTATTTCCACTATTTCAGGGACAGCATTGCGATTTACAGAGACACCACGCGATAAGTACCCGCCGGGCTCGACCCCAGAGGAGATCACAAAACATTACCTGGACCAGTCATATACTCTAGAGCTTATGATAGAACAACAAGAAGAGTAAGTTTTTATTTATTATTATTTAATGACTTATGATTTGACGACCCGCGTGGCGGAGCGGTTACCATACCGGTCTGACGCGCAATGGGTCCTGGGTTCGATCCCGGCCAGACAGGTATCTGAATGATGAGTTTAGATTCATGTTCCGGGTCTGGGTGTTTGTTTATTCGTCTTCTGTGTCCATGGTACCCACGACAAAGGAAAAAATCCTAGTGTGAGGCTATGAGTGCAGAAAACGTAAAAATAAGAAAGTTAGATTCGAATACATGTGTAAAAATGCATGTGTAAAAATTGTATAGTTTGTTAATTCAACCATGTCTTTTACAGGCCTCTACATATTATAGGCGAGTTGCAGTTTTCATATTTGTGCTTCCTGATAGGACACTCCCTCGACGCCTTCGAGCATTGGAAGGAGCTAGTGATCCTCCTTTGCTCGTGCGACGATGCCATACATAAGTATAGAAGTCTATTCTTCCACTTTATAAGAACTATTGAGATCCAAATAGAGGAAATGCCAGAGGATTTCCTCGCTGATATTGTGATGAACAAAAATCTAGTATACAAAAAATTGAGGGAGTTTTTCCGTACAGCTTACATGAGCAAAGTTGATGGGAGGTTGCTGACAATGATTGAACGGTTCAAGGAAAATTTGACAGAGAAACTTCAGTGGGATTTCACAGGATTGGATGCAGATGAGGAAGATGAGAGACCGGTTGTTGTGAGATTGAATGATGATGCAGAATAATTAGAAATAGATTACTAGTGGTGGAAACATAGACCCTGTTGTCATTGACTTGCCAAGAAACAGGTTGGGTATATGCTGTATCAAATTTAAAAGCAATAAAATGAACAATAATGTCGTCAGTTATCATTAAGCATAGACTGTTTGTCTACTGTGCCAGTTTGAATGAAAATGTAGCATTTTTGAAATGTTAGTTTAATATTGGTAAAGTAGTTAATAATTACGAATACCTTTTTTACAGTAAAACATAGTAATTGATTATGTAAGCCAAACTTTGAAGATTAAGTTGGGAACTAACATAAAAAATATCAGATAATAAATATCCATATATTTATTATCTGATATTTTTTATATTTGTACCTAACAATCATTCACAACGATTTATCATAATGATTGTCAAAGAAATAATTGTCTTGATTAATAAGAACCATGCTATTTAGTTCAATTTAATTGTAGTTTCTGTGTTTTATTCCGTGATTGTGTAAA
Organism: Spicauda simplicius; assembly: GCA_949699795.1. Classification (NCBI taxonomy): domain Eukaryota; kingdom Metazoa; phylum Arthropoda; class Insecta; order Lepidoptera; family Hesperiidae; genus Spicauda; species Spicauda simplicius. Next base: position 17,075,846 of record OX453062.1, read on the forward strand.
TGTTTCTTAATATGTCTGCAAAGTTCTTATTAATGATAGTATAATGTGGTTTGTCTGTATGGGTAGTATTGTAATAAATGGAATAATATATGACCAATTTCCTTATTTTTATTAAGATATTATTAACAACGTTAATGCCACTATTAAATATATTTTAGTGTACAATATGACACACATTTAATATCCAATGCACTTTGACTTCTATTATTTTGATTAGAATGTGAAACTGTATTTTCTTATATAGATGTATTTTAATAAAATTTGCATTTTGTAGTTATTGTAGACTTATGTGGCATATAATTACACAAGTAGTGAAAAAACGGTGTAGTAAAGGTCGTATGAGGTGGTGTAGCAGAGTAAGTTGCCATACATGACATTACCAAAACAAAGTAATACTAATTCAGCTGACAGAGGCGTACACCAGTTTTTCTCAAAAAGGGTAACACTTAACGTAAGGCAGAAGGCTCACAGGAAGGTGGTAAAAGGCCCAGAAACGATAAGGTGCTAAAGCGATTTCAAGAAGGATGATTGATTTGTCTTTCTAATCAATATTCCAATTTAAAACCAATCTATACGCCATAAATTAATATCGTCATATACTTTGTGTGTAAATCGCAGCTAAATATATTGTTTTAATTTTTTCGGGGGGTACTAGAAAATACGTTGCCCTTTCTACTTAACAAACCTTTAAATGGCGTACAAGCTAATATTTGTTGTGTAGTTATTATCGGTTAGAATATTGAAGACTATGATTGTGATCTACTGACCAGACATCTTCCAGTTTTCTACCTCGAATATAAATCTTTATAGGACAATTGGGATAAATCTTACAAGATGATAAACAGAGACGTTAACATAATAACAGACATATTTTTAACAGATTTTATCATCTTTGGAATTTACGATATTTTTATGTCGATGAGTCGACCAAATAAAAACCTCTATACGGAACATCGATATAGAAAAACCCACAATACACATTCAGCGTAAAAAAGAAGGTAAAAAAGAGCTCTCATTTCAAGTAGTAATATTTTATTGCTTTTTTCTTAAAGCGTTGTAAATACAACTTTAAATCATGGACGTAAGGTTGTATTGTATATGGTCGTTATGACCATCTATAAATAACTACGTAAATATGACGGCAGTTTTAGGTATCATTTTTGTTCAAGACTGTGTATCTAGTGTATTTCTCTATCGATGATACAGCACAATAGATTTATCAAGCCATTGTCATTATAATGAAGGGTTTATAGATTTACTAATGTATCAATAACTTGAGAAATTTTAAGTTGTTTTAGATTTCCTGGTAGGTACTTGCACAAATTACATCATACAAAATAAAGGATTTGTTTCATCGCTTTATTCCACACCACTAACATATCCAATCTAAATACAAGTACTTAAGTCTTATCCACTTTTAATGAGGCAATCTCAAAATTTGAATGACAGCATTTTTAAGTCATTAAACTCATTGAAGACTTATTTTTGACTGTTCCAAGCCTCTATAAACGAAAATTCAGAATCCAGCAGTAATCCACAATATTATAAGAGTTGCAATAGTAATTATGTGCGGTGAAACAAGTGTTTTTATTCTTACAATTAGTTATAAGTGCTAACAGAAAATTTTATTGTGATCCCCACCATTTTGGTGTTAGCTATATTTCTTGAAATATTGTATTTTTGTAGATTATTATTTCATTTAATAAATCGTAACTATAACGTAGTAATGTTTTATTTTCATTTACATCAGAAATGGATTGTCTTAATATTCATGTTAAAAGGTTCAAATAAAAAAATATATAATGTTGTCCTTAATACGCTTTATTTCTTCTTTTTGATCACTTTGTTCAGTGTTTTCTTGTTGGCTTTCTTCTCAAACTTAGGCTTTTTCGTTGCTTTGGACGCCTCTTCTGAAATAAATATATCATTGCATTGTCATCATAACTATACATGTATTTCAAATTTCAGCCCAACCGGACACTGCGAAGTGGGTTAAATTTAGGTTACAAGATTTGACCTAAACACACATACTTACATACATACTTACCCACAATCATTGCAATTATAAGTTTCAATCAGTTAACATTTTAATGCAGTTTTTCATTAATAGGCCTTGGCGTCTTGAATAATATACATATGATTTTACCAGAATACCTGTTTATTTATATCTATTGTATAGTATATAGGATCTATCACATGATTTATCCTAATATATTAACTTGTATAAAATTGATATGCAATAAGAAATAAACCATGGCAATTGTTTCAGTATTATGGTGGAGATTACCTTAAGGTTGCTGATTTATTAAGCCGTGCAGTTTTTACTATGATGTATTTTACACTAACTATTAAATGAAATGTTATAGCGTTTGCGTATACACCATAGCAATGAATTGCTCAGCAATATTATTTTACTTACTTGGGTTCATTCTCTTCACTGGTTGGGGTGCAGGTTTGTTTGTGTTTGGATTTTTGTTCTTTTTCTTAGACTGATTTACTGGTACTGTTTGCACTTGGGGCCTTGTCTTTTTAGGTGGAGTTTGCGGCTTATCTTCAGCACTAAAAATATGATTATTTCTATAGTATATGTAGTAAGATATGAACTTTCAAGTGTCACTAATTAGTTTTTATTTAACATATACTTAGTTACAATTATTTATATTATTTATTTATTATTCTCACATCACAATTACTTATATATCAAACTCTTAGTTTACAACTATCTATATTATTTATTTATTAGAATCTTAGTTAAGATTTTAGACCCCCCATCTTCCTATGTAACCTAATGTAACGTTTCGCTGCACTTTCCCTTCCGCTACCTGCATTTTCGCGGCAAGTTTCTGTGCCATATTTTACTAAAAACGGTTTGATACTTAACTGAAAAACACATTAAATAATGCGTGTTTCAACCCCCATCTTCTTCTCCTGTAAAGTTTGCCAAGAACCCCCCTCTCTAACTGCCCCCCAAATTGCGTTAATACCAGAAGGCTCCCAGATGTATTTATTTAAACCTTTAGGATTTAACTGTATCACTGTTACAACTATTTCTGCCAAAACAAAAGCGTTAACTATTGGTGTTGCCTGCCAGGTGCTAGAACAAATATGTTCTATGGGCGAGTTACTATTACATCTATTTCTACCGTAAAGCAATTCTTGCGTTTTGAGGGAAACAAATGCTCCTAAAAACTTATCTCAGTCAACAATAGCAATATATCTGTAATTTATTGGGATCAGAGCTCCCTATGGAATTAAAGATATCAAAGATATCAATGGGTGACCGTGACCACCACCAATGTGAGTTGCAATTTAGTATATATAAAGTAGGCAGTAACTAATTGATATCATAATATAATCTTTACAAGTCTCTTCACATTAACAATGTGTCATCTTGAATACTGCATTTTTTACAAATTGGAGGCCAATTGTTGAGTTACACAGAATAAAATTCCTTAAAATGAATGGACTTACACAGACCTAATATGATCATTATAAATATTACCTAATGACTTACCAGCAAATTTAATAAAAAACATGATGAAATTTAGTAAAAAAGGTCAACTTGTACTTGCCACATTGTTGTTGTAAAGAGGCGATAGGTCCTGTATGTTCCTTTGGTACTTTTTGTAATAATTGCATACATTAATTGTAAACACTTAACAATATTTCAAAGAAAAATTTTGTACCCACCTTTCATCTTCTTCACTAGTAACATCTTCATCTAAATCTTCATCAGTTTCGTCACTCTCTTCATCTGACTGTACATCGGAATCTTGTTCCATAACTTTCTCATATTCATCAGAATCGAAATCAATTGAACTATCACTTTCATCGCCGGAATCCTTTTGTATCTGAATAAAATCTTCTGGCGGTTTGACTCCTGCGTCTTTTAACTTTTGCTGTTTTTGTTCTTGTACCTTACTCTCATTACCCTCTTTACCAGGTTTCTTATTTTTAACACCTTTTGACACATTATCTAAGTCTTTTTTATCTTTAGTTACGTTTTTGTCAACTTTACCAACTTTTTCACTAGTTATATTGGATGGTTTTATATTACTCTTTTTAGTTGATTGGTTTATTTCACCTGATTTTGGTTGTGTCTTAGATTTTTTGTCAGTTGAAACTTCAGTTTGTTTCGGAAGTTTTGTTTCCTCATCCTTAACTTCAATGTTGGTCGATTTATTTTTCTTGTTCTTTTTACCGGTATTCTTTTCTTCCTGTACATTTTCTTCCTTGATTTTGTCCTTTTCCTCCTTTTTAATTGTATTGGTTTCAGTTTTAACATCTACTTCTTCTTGCTTAACTAAATTTACTAAGGCCTCTGGAATGTCGACTGGTGTAAAAAAGTCATAATCTATATCCAGCTCCCGTAACTTCCGTTTTGTTTTGGATAAGCTGAAATCATTGGTAAGAATTGAAAGTTTATATTCATACTACTCGTATAATTTAACATTTTAATTAATATCATTTGGGAAAGATTGCACTGAAATAAATAAATATAATATATACTTACTTTGATAGTAATCTTCGAGCATTCTTCAATTCTTCATTTTCATCTTTCACTGCATTGTGAGCCTAAAAAGAAATCAGTACTTTAAGAATTCGTGTAATATGAAACTTAGGTCACATGTAAATATTTTTTTACCAATGACTATTGGGAAAGCTTTATAATTGTAACGTCATTACAATATTACCTTTTTCATTTTCTGTCTCAAGTCGTTTCCTGGATTATTCTGTGCATTCCAATTTTTCCTTTTAGCAAAAGGCCTTTGCTTCTCTGGTGGGATTAAAGCAGCTACAAATGAAAGTAAACATTTAGATATAACAAAGACCGGAGAGATTTAGTGAGTGAGGATAAATACGAGAAGGAAAATAAAAGAACACTATTTAAAAATCTGGTACTGTTTAAATTATATAATTTCACTAACACTTTGTTCTGCCTGAAAGTTAAAAATCTAAAATGATCAGTGTTTCTCCACTACATTGCACATTTTTTGTACATAAAAACTTTTATCTTGAATCACTCTATCTGTTAAAAAACTCCATTAAGTTCTGTAGCGTAGTTTTGAAGATCTGAGCATACATAAGGACAGACAGCGAGAAGAGACTTTGTTTTATACTAAGTAGTGATTCAGTATAAATAAACAAATATATATTTATTGATTGCACCTCTTAAAATTAAAGTTACAATAGAGCAAACTTAACGCCTTATGGCTTTCTCTACCAGCGAATCCTGGGTGGTTGGAAAAGTAGCTTTATTTCGATCAAGTTATATTTATAAATGAAATACAATTATTGCTAGAAGTAAAATAAACTACATTGATACCTTTTATCAACCTCTTTCCCATGAGGTAATTATTCATGGTCTCAGCCACAATTTCAGCTACATTGGGATCCCTGAATTCCACGAAGGCATGGCCTTTCGACATACCAGTACGCTTGGACCTCATAACCCGCACATTGGTAACAACACCAAACTGTTTGAAGTATTCTGTCATTTGATGCTGTAAGACAATGTCTATTTTTAATATTTCATTGCATTTTGTAAATAACAGTGACAATAAACAAGTTGTAGTTATTATGAAAATTAAGAATTTTCTTTGGTTACACATTGGTTAGACTATGTACATTGTTTTCAAAAGGTTTTTAAAATTGACTTTTTTATCTTACTGAAGTAGCAAACGAGCATGCAGTCCACCTGATGGTAAGTGGTCACTGCCGCCCTGCGACATCTGTAATCAACTTCATACAGAACATGGGTTCTATATTTAGTCAATCACAGATGCGTTGCTACTCTCGATGACTATGATGGTCGCCTCATATAAAAGTGTGCCGGCAGCCACACCCTTTCATTGAATTGCAAGAAATGCTTCACATTAGAAATAGGTGTGGCGTTTCTGGCAGTGACCACTTTCTATCAGGTGGACTGCATGCTAATTTGCTACTTCAATCTTATAAAAATAAACATACACACCTCATAAAATCCATGAGGGATATGAGACAAATATACCAATCCTCGTTTCTTGTGTTTTGGCTTCCTGACCTTCCCGAACTTTACAATATTCTTCTCTTTCTTTAAACCTCCTGAGCCACCTTTTCCCTGAAAAACAAGATGAGATATTAATTAGAAGATAGAAGATATTTTTTTAATGAACTGATGCACTACTAGCATTTATAAGATTTCTTTTAATGACTACCATTTATTTTTGCCTCGTCCATATCACCCTTTACAGGATTTGTAATTACTGAATTTACAAAGTCCTGTAACTAAAACTTATTTTAAGATGAACATTTGCATTAATATTTGCCTCTGCACTCTTTTAGTACCCCTCTAATTTATTTCATTATGTTTAGAAATTATGCTGTGGATCTGTGAGGTAAACTTCCTTAGGTCCGCATGCAAACAGTCAATATTTATCTATTTTACATAGTTTAAACCAATTATAATATTAAAAAGAACAATAGAGTACAAAAAGGAAAGCTAAGTGCAACTACATTTATAGGCAAAGACTGCTTGCAAAAGGAGCAAGTAACACGTTTGTGAAATAATAATAATAAAGAAAAGAAAAATTTTTTCTGGAACAAAATAAAATTAGGTTCAATTTAAACAGGTTTTATATGTCAAAAGAGTTGATGATATACTAATTTATTAACAATATATTCAAAATTGTAAATGTTATGCATAAAATGTCAATATTTTCTTGTTTTGAAACTACCCGGAATTTGCAAATAATTCGGTTGAGAGGAGCACTACGACCGAGATTTGAATGACAATGTGTGTCTTCAAAGATATTAAACAGAGATACCCTGGTTAATTTAAATGGGGTAGCATAAACATCATTAAAATTAATAATATCATCATGTCTGTCCTGTAGAGTAGTGCAATTTGAACATTGCCTTGATTGTGATGAAAAACCTTTTGGTGATAATAGACTTATTACCCTAATCCTTTTAATCAACAATATTACCGGTATAAATTTTTGGTCATTTCAAATCACAACTTTTCATTCAATTAACCCATTTTCTCTAATACTCACAAACCGTAGATTGAATTTTTTCAACTTTAAAGAGTTCTACTGAACGCTAATTAATCTAAAGAAAATATTACATGCCTGTTTTACTTAAATGTAAGAAGAAAATAACATGCGACATAACCTAAAATACAGGACGTATGATAAATAGTGTAATAAAAATTACCTTTAACAACTTTTTGATGCCTTTTATGGACTTATCAAATTGCTTTTGTTTACTTGAATCTAGGGCTACGTTCTCTTCCATTTTAGAACAATGTTTGAATTTTATATTTTCAGAACACGCCGCAACCTAAACCCGTACAAGCTTATTTATGTCATTGTCAAAATTGACAACTATAAAATTCAACGTAAGTTTTTTTTTTTTTTTTTTAATTGGTTTTACGGCCTTGGCTTCATGCCTTTCAGCCTATCTTTATTAAATTTCATATCAAAACAATTCATTGTTTTTTGCATTTCAATTGCAAGAACGAGCTAATTTAAATACATGTTTTATCATTTTTTTTCCATAAATTTATAATGTCTTAATTGTATTCTTAATGTATTCATAAATATATTCATAAGATTCTTTATTTTTAAGGATAGATGGTAAAAGGCGAGGAATGTCTTCAGTTTTATAAATCTTCATTAAACCATCTATCAATATGATTCTGTCTATAGAGAAGGCTGGGCAATTCAAAATTAGATGCTGCAAATCACAAGTAATAGCATCACAATAGTTGCAAGATTCTGAAGTTTGTAATTTTATTTTTTTTAAATGTGAGGGAAACAATCCGTGTCCAAATCGCAAGCGATTCATAGTAGTAATAAAATGTCGATTCGAGTATTTTACATTGAAATACCATGGTTTCTTGGGAATGTTCTTTTGAATATCTGCATACCACTTTCCTTTACTTTCTTTAATTTCGTTCCATGTTGCACTCCAGGCACTGTACATTCTATCTTTCAAAAATTCTATGTAATCTGTCATTGGAACCATTGGGACTTTATTACTACTGAAGTAATTTATTTTCATTACTTTATCTACTATTTCATTACCAGTGATTCCTGAATGTGAAGGAACCCACATGAATTCAATAATTGTTTTAAAATTAATTTCGGATAGGAGATCCCTGATTTTATATAAGTATATATTTCCTTTATAAGACAATTTATAATTATCTAATGCATGGAGCGCACTAAGAGAATCAGTAATTATCAAAATTTGCTCATTATCCGTACTAATTTGTTTAACATATTGAAGTGCCTTATAAATTGCAATTAATTCAGCTGTAAATACAGATGCATTTTTGTCTAATAGAAAACAATGCCCAGATTTTAAGTAAGAGTCAAAATATGCTGCTTTCGTTGCTTTCTTTGTTTTTGACCCATCAGTATAAATTTTCCTATATTCATATTTTTCTGTATTCATGAAAAAATTAAATGTTGAATTGTTCGTAACTTCTCTTTTATACATTGCTGGCTTAGTTAATTGTACTTCTAATGACCCTAGATCCCAATCATGTACGCGTTGGATATCTATACATTGTCGTTTTAAATCATTTTTAAAATTACCTTGTAAAAGAACATTATCATCAAATAAGCTTAAAAGATACTTATTACTTAAAATTTTTACATAAAATTTCTCTTTTATATAAGAATTTCTTATAATAACTGGAGGAATGCCTGCTTCTACTTCTAAAGAATTTATTGGTGTAGAAATCATTGCTCCTGTTATTATTCTGAGGCCTCTATTTTGACAAACTTCTATCTTACGTAGTAAATTACAATTAATACAAGGTATATATACAATGGACCCATATTCATAATGACTTCTTACAATAGACTTATACAACATGTTTATAATTTTAGGATCCATTCCCCAACTTACACTAGCCATATATCTTAATATGTTTATGCTTCTTTGCATCTTATTTACAATTCGTTTCACATGAGATGAAAATGTTAGCTTAGAATCGTAAATTAAACCTAAAAATTTATTTTCCTTTACTACCTTAATATTTACATTATTTGTCCCGTACGTTATATTTACACTATTACAAATGATATTATTACCGAAAATCATAACAGAACTTTTATGAGGATTAATATTCAATTGTAATTTGTTATTATAATAATCATGCAATTGTATAAGAGCAGTATTCAAATACTTTTCAGACAATTCAAGGAGTCGGTTACATGAATATAAAACAATATCGTCAGCATATTGCAATATTTCTACATTTTTGGTCTGTACATATTTACATATTTCTGCTGTGTACAATGAATAAATAAGTGGAGATAGAGTAGCACCCTGCATAACACCTCTATAAGTCTGTTTTGGCCCATGTAACTTATTGTTAAATCGAATATACACAGATCTGCCATAGAATAATTTAAAGATCCAAAGGGAAATTTTACCAGGTATATTATAGCTATGTAATATAATTACTAAAGTACGTAAATCAACATTATCAAACGCTCCTTGGACATCTAGAAAAACACTTACAGCGTAAGAATTATTTAACATAGCAGATTTTATATCACCAGTATATTTTAAAAGGCTATCAACACTACTCTTGCCTCTACGAAAACCATATTGCTGAGGAGGTAATATAAGTCTAGATTCTGCATAAAAGTCTAATCTATTTTTTAACATATTTTCAAAAATTTTACACAAACACGAAGATAACGAAATAGGTCGATAAGAATCTGCAGAATTAGCCTCTTTTTCGGGTTTTAATATTGGTATTACAATAATGGTCTTCCATGATTGTGGAATTTCATTAAGTTCAAACAAGTTATTAAATATATTAAGTAACAATACTTTACAATCAATATGCATTTTTTTAATTAATATATAGGGTATGTCATCAAATCCAGGAGTGGTATCCTTCCTACTGTTTAACGATAATTCAAATTCCGAAAATGAAAAAGGTTTAATCAAATGAGTGTTCAGTTCATTAGAATTAAAATATTCCTTTAAATTATTCATGTCATCATTTTCAATTATATTGCATTTATCAGTTAATTTATCCATAAAATTGCCAATCCAGCTTTCATCCTTAGTTTCGTAAGTATTAAAATTAACCCTGTTAAATTTTCTAATGAAATTCCATATTCGTCCAATATGAGTCAATCTATTGAAGCTAGAACATAAATTAATCCAACTATTTTTTTTCTGTTCTTTGATTATAAGTTTCTTTTCCGCATCAATTTTTTTGTATATTAAATAGTTTTCCAATGTGGGATATTGTCTATAAATATAAAGTGCTAATTTACTACTTCTTACAGCGTCTGAACATAATTCATTCCACCATGGTACAGGCACATGTTTTTTAATGTTTACATTAAACCGTTTTACAGGTACATATTCTATTTTCAAACTATTAATCAATTCACAAAATTGTTGATATGCTAATAAAGGATTACTATTGAATTGAATAAGGTTTATGGAATTTAAAGACTTTTCTGAATATGAATCCCAGTTTACTTTTTTGTAAAGAAATTTTTCAGGTCGATCTATATATTCATAAATATCGGGAGTAACATGTAATTCAACTAAAGTTGGGTAATGATAACTACCTAATGGATCTTCAGTTACAACTGACCATTGGCTTATTGAAGCTAAAATAGGTGAAGCAAATGCTACATCAATTGCTGAAGGCGTTTGATTTGGTCTATTTACTGTAGTTGTCATGCCTGTGTTCAATATACAAAGATTTAAATTATCTAACATATCATAAATTTGTATGCCTCTTGATTTATTATTTTGGCATCCGAAGGCCACATGGTGAGCATTGAAGTCACCTAGAATTAAAATTGGAGATGGCAGAGCCGTTATAACTTTTTTTAAGGAGTTTATAGGGAATGAACCTCTTCGTGGAGGACAATAACAACCTAAAATAGTAAGAATACCGCTATATTTAGTATTAACTGTAATTGCAACTGTTTGCACTCTATCACAAGTCTCAGTTATAACTCGTGAACATTTAATTGATTTTTTACATAATACGGCAACACCGCCATGGCCAGAGTCACTGTCAGATCGAAATATTTTATAACCTGAAATTCTAATGATGTCGACAGATTTTAGCCAAGTTTCATTTAAAATTAATATATCTAAATTGTAACTTTCTAAGAAATTTAATACTAAAGGAATTTTTGGTTTTAAACTTTGAATATTGTGTTGACCTATTTTCAGAAATGAGGGAATCGAACAATCCATTATAGTTTAATATTTTTAATCAGTAGTTCTTTAATAGTAGCGCTATTTATAGGCAATGTATTTTCCTTACTTAAAAGTGTTGTAAGTGTCACCACTAAACTAGATAATATTTGGGTGTTATTGACAATTTCAGATATTAAATTTCTATTTTCTCTTTTTGGTAACTTAGTTATGGAAGCATCAGCATATGTTTTAAGTGTAGGGAAATTATTTTTTAAATTCAATTTATTATCGATTTTTGATTTATTTTCAATAATTTTTTGTTGTTTTACAGGGCAATCCCGCGACACAGCAATATGATTTCCTTTGCAATTAATGCATAATGGATTGTCCGAATTTGTACATTCCTTATAATAATGTGCTTGAGAACATATCGAACATACCACATTACGTTTACAAAATTTTGTTGTATGTCCAAATCCCATACATTTGAAACACTGAATGACTGGTCTAATGTATGGTTCTACTCTTAGCTGACACAAGTCGAACTTGACATACTCAGGAAGAATATTTGTGGCAAATGTGACAGAAATAGTGGTAAGAGGTATAAAACCTTCACTTGTTTTTTTCATGAAACGACGAACTGCTAATATGTCTTGCCGAGAAGAAAGTTTATCATATAACACTTTATTGCTTAAGTCGGTTGGTACAAACTTTATTACACCTATGGATTCAGATGTCGAAGCTGGTATGAAGGCCTTCAGTTCATGATTATTTAGAAAAGTAGAATCACGTAGCAGGGCATTAGCACATTTTGCGTTTTCGAACACTACCGCATATTTTTCAGCATTTACTCTTTTTAATTCCTTGACACCTTTAATGTATCTATTAAATATATTGTTCAAGTAAATTGGACTTTTATTTCCAAATTTTATGTCATTATTTGTGCTTTGTATATACACGGTAAATATGTTACCTGGACTAGTTTCTGGGTAACTGCGGATATAATTTTGTTTTATATATGGGGTGTACATTACTTGGTCATCAGAATCCGAGTTATCTGGTAGTTCTGGAAGTGTAGGTGCTTGTGTAATACTTTTTTTCCTTTTTGGTGGTGGCGCCTTAACGGGCGAAGCCTGTAAAAGCTTAGTTTTTTTCTTGATATGAGTTCCACCGCTATCGGAACTCATTTTCAATGTAACCGTTGCAAATACTTTTGCAAACCAATAAAAAATTTAATTTTTTGTTACGAGTTGTAAAATATTAAACTTCCCGCCTTGAAAGTTCCCGCCCTTTTTCATTCAACGTAAGGAATTTCGAGTAGAGAAAAAATTTAATCGATTATATTTTACGAATAACCGATTTTTATCAATCAATAATTATTTATTTTTTCTCTATTTCACACAATACTTTAGATTTTTTCTATATCCACAGCTTTAAATCACTAAATTTATTTATTTTGTGGTTTCACATCGTATTTTTGATATTTTAAAAGCATCTGTTTATTATAATTATTTAATTATTTACTAGCAGCCACGTTGTAACTTTTTTTTGTTTTTGAGAGGCAAGTCTTCAAAAGATACTCGATACCATGTGCGCGATGTCTAGCTATGTGGGCTATATTCTTACCCCACTACACTAGAGAACTCGTACAGAAAAATATAGTCGTCAAAAATTACTAATTCACAATATTAAATTTTGAACTAGAGAGTGATTTTAAATCATGACATCAATTGCATTGCATCAAAATAATCACATAAATTTCTTTTCGCATTTAGCTTGAAACTATGATTTTAGATTATTATTATCGCGGAATCGATATAATAAAATACTTAACGGGTACTCAGGATATGCGGTTTATGAATTCTTATAAAATTCTTTTTGCAAAAATAATTCTATAGGAATTCATAAATCGCATATCGTGAGTACCCGTTAAGTATTAAACTTGAAACTTGGACTTTAATTTTTTACAAAATCACCTGTTAATATGCGAGTAATTTGCGATTTAATGTTGACGTTTTGCAAAATACATGGCAGAGCGACCAAATTTTTTTAGAAAATCGATTAATATAAGAATCGATTTTTTTAAAGGCAAGTCACATACCTTCAAGAAATAAAAATCTAAACGTCAATTTCATCTACGATAAATTCCGTTTTAGAGTGGCGGAACTATACATAATATTTATAATGTTTATGTAAATATTTTTATACAATGCCATATATATTATATTTCCTTAACACGCATACGAGTTCAGAATATTTTAGAATTTAAAATTTTACTTCGTTATAAATAACTCTAATCGCTTATAGACGCAATTTATCAGACAACTCAAGACGTCATTCTGACATCGTCAACTTTCAATTACCAATTGTCATTGGTTATTGTCACTGTCATAATTTGAAAGAGGATCACCTCATCCTCATCCCCTTGCCGCCTCCCTTATCTTGCATCCCTAATAGAATAATATATCACAGGTGCGATGCAATATCGATTGTCGACACTTGAGTAACAGAGTGCGTTGTAAATTATGGCGGGGTTTACACTGAATCAATACATACAGAGCGTACAACGCATGTTCAGATCCGGTCAAGGTGATGGCCTGGCTCGTCTTCTGTCTTTGAGGGACGAGCATACGAACAATAATCTTCTGTCCAATGACACGGCAGCGCTGATCGAGACCAATTTCGCTGAGTTCGTGTCGTATATGAACTGTTCGGCGCCTCTTGACGAAATTGTTGCCTACCACCTTGCTTGTATTAAGGTTTGTTTCAATTATATTTTTAAAATTGCCTCCACAACCTTGTTGGTACTGCCTACCACTTGGTAGGTAGGTTAATAAAATATTAGCTAGGGCGCACAAATTTTTTATTAATAAATGTTCAAGAATTAACTATGTCACAAGTAATGTATCCTAACTTTTATTATTTATCATATAACAAAGTAGAAGAAGGTGGAAGAACCATTGTAGTTCGACGGCGGAAGTACCACAGCCACACCTATTTCTAGCGTGAAGCATTTCTTGCGTCTCGATATAAGGGTGTTGTTGCCATCACACTTTCACATGAGGCGACCATTATAGTCATTGAGAGTAGCAATACATCTATGATTGATTTCCTATAGAACCCATGTTCTGTATGAAGTTGATTACAGATGTCCATGGGTGGTAGTGACCATTTACCATCAGGTGGACTGCATGCTCGTTTGCTACTTCAGACAGATAAAAAAAATTGCATGTTGGGCTGGCTTGACTTTAACATTAAAGCTATTGCTTTTGCGAATAAATAGGCACTCATAGGATGTTTATTTGACTATGGCAGAGTTACTGATAAGAATTTTAATAATCCATAAATAATTGCTGTGTGATTTAAATAACTTATCTGCTGCTTAATCAAAAACACAAATGCCTAGACAATACTCTCTGCAGATGCTGCGAATTCAAATAAATGCAGAGGTCTTAATAGTATGTAGTGCTTAATTTGCGATAAAATCTTGGAAAATGTGAGTGACAAACCCATATTACCCATATAAACCCATAACAGAAGTCTCGGAAACTAATCAATTTGGGTCTTATTTGTGTCTATTGATTATATGTATGAATATAATCAATGTGAACCACAATGCTAACTTCTGCTCGCCAATTTGTAATATAAAGTGTGAAAGCAGCAAAATTATGTTAGTCATTAATCTAGTTAGTCCAGTTAGTGATGATGCACATCACTACATAGAAAATGTATTATTTCAGTGTCCTTTAATCACCTGTATAAAAAATCTGATGTGGGTGCCTAAAATGTTGTTATTCATATGTATTCATATTAGACTTCAGTATCGTTTATTTTTGATTTCTAAGGGTATTTATTACGGTGTCCACATTTATTGACATAGGAATGGTTTGATGATATCATATGGAAACTGTGAAAGCAATCTTGTATTTCATAAAATGCAACCTTACACCAATGCCAAAAAAAGCATTAAAACTTACTTATATGTTTTAAATTAGCTGGCCTAATAGTATCTTGCAAAAATGTAAAAATGTTGCAAAATATTTAATTGTAAATAAAAAAATGTATATATATAAGCTATGAAACCATTCTAATATTATTGTATTTAGTTTTGTATATTTAAGTTATATTTGCACTCTTTTGAAGTACAAAAAGTTTTCTTTTCTGCATTAATATGTTATTTCATTTGATACATTTTATGATTCTTGTACTTGTTTATATTTATTTCAATGTTACTTTGGCTGTTGAGTGTACATGCCTGTTGGTTCATATGCCCAAAAACTACTCTGCTTCTGATCTAATCAGTTAAAATTTAATATTTGAAGTTTGGTAGTATAAAAACCGTCCATATGCAAGAGCATTTATATAAAAAAAAAAAATTCATATATTTCATTTGATATTTTCAAATGGATAGAAAGATTGAATTTAAAAAATAGAAATTCCAATTTTAAAATGTTTGAAACATTTGAAAGCCTTTTTTGTTTAATGTAAATACAATAAATGAATAAGGTGTATGAATAACCGGCGTTTTTTTTTATAAGATCGAAGTAGCAAACGAGCATGCAGTCCACCTGGTAATAAGTGGTCACTGCCGCCCATGGACTTCTGTAAACAACTTCATGAAAATCAATTACAGATGCATTGCTACTCCCGAGGACTAAGATGCTCGCCTCATATAAGTGTACCGGCAACCGCACCCTACCATCGAAACGCAAGAACTGCTTCCCGCTAGAAATAGGTGTATAGTGTGCAGTGTATAGTGTATAGAATAGATAAACATGAAAGCACCAGACAGCGTTATCGATTTAATGTCTGCACCCGCGCGCCACCTGATATTTAATACAACACTGTATGCTTCAAATATTACCTTTCTAAGAAAAACTTGCGGCTCCGAACGCATTTCGTGTCTGTAACGTAATATTACCTTAGTTTTTTATTTTTTTTATACTTAAACCTTACGATAAGACAGGCGGTCTACCTGATGGTTACCGTCGCCTATGGACAGTTGCAACACCGGGAGAATCGCCAAGGCATCACTGGCTTTGAAGGAGAGCTCTTTCTGCACCTTTTTTGCAATTGCAGAAATTCTCATCAATTAGGTTTCTTGACACGTACTTGGCGTCATCCCTATATTCATCTATTGCTGTATCGAGTAGGAGTATCGTATACTAATATACCTGCTCCGAATAAAACCGAAGGAGTTACCACAATCACCCCCAAAATATCAATTCGGGTAAAATTGATATTTTTCAAGGATGCTCGACGTATGTTAAAATATATTTTCATACATTATTTTTATAAACGTTACGGCGTTAAAGCCGTAGAAAAGGGTTTCTAACTTATAATACAGTTTTATGACAGTGACGACCCGCGTGGCGGAGCGGTTGCCATACCGGTCTGACGCGCAATGGGTTCCGGGTTCGATTCCCGGCCAGATAGGTATCTGAATGATGAATTTTAGATTCGTGGTATGGGTCTGGGTGTTTGTGTATTCGTCTTCTGTGGAGTTATGTGTGTAGAAAGCGTGTTTTTATTATGACCTTTTTAATAAATGTTATTAAGACTCTGGAGGTCACGAGGGGCGGTATATAGGTAATGATTTGGTAATTAAAAATATAATATAATTTATTTCCAGGCGTTAGTTTCTAATAAGTATTCAGAGGCTTTCGCGAATCAAACTTCATGCGTAGCAGCGGTGGTACGCCTTCTCCAGGCTCAAAAAGAGGAGAATTGGAGTCTCCCTCTCTTGTATACAGTCTGCCGCGACTTGAGGCTGGTTGCACAGAAAGTTGAAGCTAATACTCGTAAGTATATAAGTATGTAAGTAAGTATAAAATTCACGTATCACAATGTTCGTTCCAGTACTCCTCCGAAACGGTTTGACCGATTTTCATGAAATTTTGTGAGCATATCGAGTAGGTCTGAGAATCGGCCAACATCTATTTTTCATACCTCTTAGTGATAAGGGTTGTCCACTCTTAACATTTTTTCTTAATTTTATATGGTAAAACAATGTTTTCCGGGTCAGCTAGTAGTATCTATATATTTTAATATGATTGAAATGGCATTAAATTCATTTAGTGATAAGTTACTGCTGCCATGGACATCTGTAACTAATTTTATACAGAACAAGGCTATTAGTTGAAGCTTGAGAAGGTCACCGCTAGAAATTTGTGTAACAGTATAATAGATTATGACAAATAAATTTGTTTTAATTCCTAATAAATATACACTCTTTATTACCTTAATAGTAAACCTGTTTACCAACCGCCTTTGAGTAACGTAAGAGCTGTTAAATATCTTGTTTCTTTCAGCACAAAGCAACGGTAAGATCCTAGAAAAAGCAGCGGAAAGTCTTCTAATTTGCTTTAGAGTTTGCGCAGCGGATAACCGAACCGCCGAAGATGACACGAAACGGCACGGGATGCTGCCCCTTGTAAACCAGCTCCTTAAAGTCTATTTTCGCATCAACAAATTGCATTTGTGCAAACCACTTATCAGGGCGATAGAGTCGTCTCCGTTGAAGAACATGTACTCTTTAGCGCAGCAGATAACTTATAAATTCTTTAACGGCAAGAAGGCGATGTTTGATTCCGACTATACATCGGCCAATCATTACCTGTCGTTCGCTTTCGAGAAATGCCATCAAGATAGCATTAAAAACAAGAGACTGATTCTAATTTACCTGATTCCTGTGAAGATGCTGCTGGGATACATGCCAAAGAAGAGCCTTTTGGAGAAATATGACCTAATGCTCTTTTGGGATTTGGTGTCGGCTGTCAAAAGCGGCAGTGTGAAAGGCATAGACAAAGTCATGGAGGAACACGAAAGTTTTCTCATTAAAGCAGGTATTTACTTGGTTGTGGAGAAATTGAAGACTATTGCTCATAGGAATCTGTTCAGGAGAGTATATCTGTTAGAGAACACTCATCAGATTGAAATAGCGAGCTTCGAAGCCGCTTTGCAAATTATGGGCGAAGAAGACGTTGATGATGCAGAAACTCAGTGTTATGTCGCCAGCCTGATATATGAAGGAAAGATCAAAGGCTACATCTCGTACCAACACAAGAAACTCGTAGTTAGCAAACAGAACGCATTTCCACCGCTCAATAGTTTGTAAATGTAATTAAAGTAAGATTTTTACTGAATAGGTTGTTATTAAGTTATCCTCTATTTGTCGCTAAGACGTCTACTACGTATTACAAGGATTTTAGCTATACCATTAATATTGTAATTATCAATATTTACTGTCAATTATGTATCAATCTTAAAAGAATCGATAAGTGATTGCGCCCAAAGTCAGTGTCGTGTGCGAGGTTGAATACTGCAAGTATTATTGAACGCAGCGTATTCGCAGCGATCGTGTTACGTTAGGATTATGATTAAAATTAGAGGTAACAATGGACCAACCTCAATGTCATGTAAAGTCTATTTGCATTTAGTTGTTTCTAAAAACTTTAAGGTCAAATAATACTAGAGCGGGCACTTATGTCCACTAGTCAGTAAGGACCCATAAGAATTTGGCGTCGCTAATAAATATTTGGGTAATATTACATATCCTGTAATACGTAAATCGGAGCTAGGGTAATTAGACATTTTTAGGAGTTTATCCAATTTTATTAGACGTAATTTTATATATCGAAACTATGTAATATATAGCTGGCCGTAAATAAAACACTAATGACATTTAACTTTTTTATTAAATCCACAATATATTTCAAAGAATAATAATATAAATATAATAAATTTTGCTGATCACTAATGCAGCATTTACCAACAATGCCGAATTACACATTCGAGTCTTAAGATAAAATATATTTGTGATTCTAACGAGAGATGTCTAGTCTATCTATACACTTAATTAGGTTCCATTAGAAAATATGTCATATTTTATTTTATGCAATTATAGGGTTAAAGGGAAAATAGTGATGTGCAATTTTTTATAAAAATATCCTTTTTGTACTAAAAAGTATGATGGAATATTAAGAATGTGTATGTAATAAATTTACCATAATTATTTTCTGTACGTGATATGTCATTTTTCATAGATCATTGATATGCGATTACTATCTTTATGACGTAGTATCGAGTTAGATAAGTATTAATGAATAAAAAATTGCACATCTTGCCATAAGATCTGGTAGAAAAATATGAAGAAGAATTTGACTAGCTATACATACATACGAATTGTAATGTTATATATTTAAATTTCTCTTATTTCTAACACTTATACTAGAGAAAGGAAAAAAATAATGAATCTGGAATGTTTTAAGTATAAAGTCAGATAATGTTCCATTATGTATTAAAATAAGTATGGAAGTATAGAAAGTTCAACGACTAGTTATCAATTAGGTATTGGATTGCGTGCAAATATAATATATTTTACTTGAGTTCATTTTCGACCTTATATTGCGCAGATTTTTTAATGTATTTTCTGAATACAATTTTAACAAGCGAAGACCATGCAATGGGGAAAAGATCACTCATTAGATTTTACCGAAAATCGACAAGTGTATTTAGGTCAAAGCTCAGCGCGTGATGGCGTCAATATTGACCGCGTAATTATGTCAAAATTGACTGTGGAACTGTGTCAAAATTGACTGCGAGATTGCGTCAAAATTGACTAGAGGATTGTGTCAAAATTGACTGTGGGATTGTGTCAAAATTTACTGCGGGATTCGGTCAAAAATCAGCTGTACGATTATTTCCGTACCTTGCAATAGTCCGCGGCCAATGCTTTACAATTATTGCTATTCACTTTTGTTTATATTTTACAATTTTATAATCATTAACACAAGGTGGCTAAAATCCAACACGTGTTTTACCTGATTTCATATGTTATAACAGTAAGGTTTTGTTGTTACAGTATTTTTTGTACTATCTTGGTATCAGTATACGATATAGTATATCATAACCCACAATAAATAATTTACCAAAGAGCATACAGAAATGACATACTCATTTTCACGCGTTTTTCAACAGTTTTGAGGGGCATCAAATTTTTATCGGCTTTATAATGTTGCTACGCTATATATTTTAACTTCAAAATTACGTAATTTGGTTTTTAATTTTTAATCTTCAGCAAATACTCAGTATTCAAATTTGACGGAGAAAATATATATTAATATTCTTTATCAGGTACCTAATTTTACATTAAATATTTTTTTACATAATTTACTCCGTTAAAGGTATATTTCAAGCATCAACATTTAATTTTCATAATGTTGCCAAAGCATACATTTTAAAAGTTATGAGGATATTATCTATTACAAATAAATCATGCAAAAAAATAAACATTTAACAGCAAAAAAACCCACAATTTAAGAAATAAATATATTATGGTTACGTATTCGCAAAAGTTATATATACCATACTGACAAATTATTTCCATTACAATCACTAAAGAAATTATACTTGACTAGAATTTTATGAAATAGCATGTCACTAAACGTATCAATTAAAATTATACGATATTAAGGTGCTGTCAGCTTACATAAGTAGATGATGTTATAAATTATATTACCTACTTACTGAAAAAAGCTAAAATGTTCATATTTTTAACCCACTTTCCGCTCACACCATAATAATTCATTCAAAACATTCGTATCGGGTTTTGTATGGTTTGGTGTTGTCAGCATAAAAAAATAGTTACCATTATAATTTTATAGAACTCTAAAGTCAGTTAGCTTCAAGGAATTGGATGTAATTTCTGATTTATAAAATTATTTTCAATGAAGGAAAATAATTTCATCAATTAAGGGAAAACAGTCTCAATATTTGCCTTGCCATATCGTATGAAGTGGTAGCCAACACAAAATATGGTAGGGTGCACTGCAGAAAGTGGGCGAAACGATATTTCCTAACATAGGTACCTACTATTTTTAGCACATAATGTTTAAGTGTAAGAGATACCTAACTTTATACCTTTTTACGATCTTGAAGCTTAGAGGCCGTGTATAAAATTCGTTACGATTAATCTTTTCAGTACGAAAATTAAGGTGTCAATTTTGACACCTTAATTTTCGTACTATAAATGTTTCTAATTTCTTGTCAATGTAAAGATATTTTTATTACCAACAGAAAAATGTTATGAGAGTTACATATACAGGTACATACTATGTGGGTTACATTATGTTTACTAATAAACTTCTCTTGAATACGAAACATTTAAATACGTATGTTTATTTGAAGTTTATGCATAGGTACACTCCTATCTTCTATTCTATCGCCCCTTCCCAAATAAATTCATTAGGAATTTACTTCATCCCCGTCCGATTTACGATCGAATTTTATACACCACCCCTATTGCGAACCGAGATTAAACTACGAAAGCAAAAGCGTATGTTCTAAGTTAATTTGATGGCACAAGGAAGGGGGATTGGGTAATACTGCTTAGTTTCTCTCCGGGAATGCCATTTTGTGGAGAGGCGGGCCCTTGAGAAGTTCGTCCTTGTACGCGGCGAGAATGGCGCGAGACATACTCGGCTCCGCCGAACTGGCTTCCAGGAACTGACGCATGATTCTGAGGAATGATTGAAAATGGTAGATAACATGTAGAGTACCTACCTAATGAATTGTATACTACAACTTTATTACTTCTATATACGCAGACATCCCCTCCCCCACCCTCGTCTTCACGGCGTCGATGTACCTATATCCTTCCGAGGGTTTAAAGTGTAAAGGCAAGTCATTCCAAATTATAGTTTAGACAGCGCATCATTTTTTTTTATTACTGAAGTAGCAAACAAGCATGTCCACCTGATGGTAAGTGATCACTGCCGCCCATGGACATCTGTAATCAACTTTATACATGGGTTCCATCTGAAGTCAATCACAGATGCGTTGCTACTCCCGAGGACTATGATGGTCGCCTCATATGAAAGTATGCCGGCAACCACACCCTTCTATCGAAACGCAAGAAATGCTTCACGCTAGGAATAGGTGTGGCGGTGGTACTTTCCCGGGCGAACTACACTGGTTCTACAATCTATTGCTAAACTGGAGTAGGAGCCATTGTATTTGATGCCACAGCTATTTCTGACTAATAACAGCAGCGTTAAGGACTGCGATGTTCACTGACAGTTGTGAAGGTAAGTAGATCGAATAGAATTAAGTCTTTAGGTAGTAACTCATTTAACTCAAACCTTGGATAACACCCCGATCCTATTTTAAGTCTGACGGCAGTTGTCCAAAAAAATGATGAACCTTTAACTGTTTTAAGTAAATATAAGTACCGGTTTGCCGGGTTGATGCCAACACCGTCTCGGCCTTGCATTAGCTCGGGATGGTCGCCAATGGTGTCGGTCAGCGCCGCAATCATAACATCTGAAACCATTACGATATAGATTAATTTTAGCACGTACTGTTAATCTTCGCTAGCTGAAAACCCTATCATGTCTTTCAACTCGTGTCATCATCATAATCAAACACAATCTGGTCTACGGCTTTAATTAAAGCAATAGGGGAGAGTAGGAGATCGTTACATGCTGGATTATAATTGAAGATAGGTACAGTTCATTGATTTAGAGAAATATCCAAAATCTAAAAGCCATATTTATGAACGCACAGCAGTGGTAAACAACTTCTTGGAATGAATTAAATCAGTAATCAAGGGCAAAAGTTTCTTTATATCCCAGGTAGTCCAGTATGTCTTTTTTTTTTTTTT
This sequence comes from Spicauda simplicius, assembly GCA_949699795.1. NCBI lineage: Eukaryota > Metazoa > Arthropoda > Insecta > Lepidoptera > Hesperiidae > Spicauda > Spicauda simplicius. Next base: position 17,098,689 of record OX453062.1, read on the forward strand.
TTTTTGTTCTCGAGGGGGAAACCTTCAAAAGGTACCCGACGCCGTGGGAGCGACGCAGGGTTATGTGGGATTTTTACCGCACCAAAACCCCCCCGGTGGCCGTCCTCGGCGCTATAAAGAGGACTCCGGGAACTCGGTCCGACCGCTACCAGAATCCTCGAGCGCGTTGCCCCATCGGGCTCCTCCCAGATGGGCGGCTGGGCCCACCGCCCCGTCTAGTCTTTACGACGGTATGTGACCACATATACCGCCGTCCTTCTCGGGATCGCCTGACCGAACGGTTCGAGCTCCCACTCTAGCCGCCTGCAACCCCGGAAGCCCCTTTTAGTCGCCTCTTACGACAGGCAGGGGATACCGTAGCCCTATTCTGATCCCGGAACTACAGGGACGAGTCCAGTATGTCTAGGAGTGTTCAAATCTTTCACCTTTGGAAAAGCGTCCAAAAAGAGCTGTGACCACTTTGAACTTACCACAGAAATGAAAGGCGACATTTCACTCAATACAGGTGAATGGGAAGTGTCTGATAGTCGTCAACACATTATTATCGCAGTGGCGGTCTTCTCAAAATTAGAGAATTTCAGGCCATAGTCACCGCAATTTCTTGCACGATGAAGTGATAATTACACGGACATTTTAGAAAAATCTATGATCTCGGCCTCGAGTTTCAACCATTAAGCTTACGCGAATGTCTAATTTTTTTTTTTTTATTTGACTGAAGTAGCAAACGAGCATGCAGTCCACATGATGGTAAGTGGTCACTGCCGCCCATGGACATCTGTAATCAACTTCATACAGAACATGGGTTCCATCTGAAGTCAATCACAGATGCGTTGCTACTCCCGAGGACTATGATGGTCGCCTCATGTGAAAGTGTGCCGGAATTTGAATGTCTAATTATTGCATCGTGTCTTGAACTTACCAAGTACTTTCTTCTCAATGGTGCGCGAGAGCTGTCCGCGCTCCGCTTCGAGCTCGAGGAAGGCCATGAAGCGCTGCGTCGCCGCGCGCGCCGCCGCCGGGTCGCGGGACAGGGACTGCGAGAACATCATCTGGAATACAACAAATGTATGTAATGGGGCACTGCACAGTAGTGAGATCTTTAATGTGCTGAGGTGTGGTGATAAATGGGGTAAAGTGAGGGAGTGGGGAGTACGATGATTCCCAGATAGTGAATGCACATAATAATAAAACAATTGGATACAACCCATTATTTTACCACTACTGGGTACGGGTCCATCTCTCAGAATGAGAGATATTTAGGCCATAGTCCACCGCGCTGAACAAGTGCGAATTGGTGGACTTCACATACCTCTGAGAACTTTTATTTTAAAGCAATCTCTGGTGTGTAGGTTTCCTCACGATGTTTTCCTTCACCGAAAAGCAGTGATAATTAATTTGTAATACGCACAGAAATCTGTGGAGCGTGCCTCGTCTTGAACCTCGGACCTCCCGATTGAGAGAGCAAGTTTCAACCATTAGGCTATCAAGGCTCCACCCTGTAGTTCCGGGACCAGAATAGGGCTACGGCATCCCCTGCCTGTCGTAAGAGGCGACTAAAAGGGGCTTCCGGGGTTACGAGCGGCTAGAGTGGGAGCTCGAACCGTTCAGTCAGGTGATCCCGGGAAGGACGGCGGTACGTGTGGTCGCATACCGTCGTAAAGACTAGACGGAGCGGTGGGCCCAGCCGCCCATCTGGGAGGAGCCCGATGGGGCAACGCGCTCAGAGGATTCTGGTTGAAGTCGTTTCGAGATCCCGGAGTCCTCCTTTTTAGCGCCGAGAACGGTCACCGGGGGGGTTTTAGTGCGGTAAAAATCCCACATAACCCTGCGTCGCTCCCACGGCGTCGGGTACCTTTTGAAGGTTTCCCCCTCGACAACAAAAAAAAAAAAAAAAAAGGCTATCAAGGCTCGCTATCAATTTTTTATCCACTATGATTAAACTATTGATCTAGAATGGCTTTGCCCGCTTGGGTTATGTTTACCACGTTAATGAGTATCCTATGTGGTAATCCAAGTCATAAATTATATGTGCGTTAAATTTCAGCGAAATCCGACCAATAGTTTTTGCGTCAACAAACACACATACATATATACCTATATCCTGATAAACTTTCGTCGCGACGCTTTGGGTAAAGATATAAATTTGAATATTTCAGGATAACTAACGAGATTATTCTGTGACGTGGGTAGGCTTACGAAAGAAGGATCGGTTCTTATTTTAATATTCCACCCCCAGAAGATTTAGTAAATTGGAGTTAAAATTTGTTTGAAAATCTGTCTATTTAGAATTGACCTTTATTAAAATTAACATTGTTTATTGCTTCATTCTTTTCTTGCGTTACACAGCTTCTGAAGCTTTGGCTTTTTGTGAAATAAAAGGTAGGTAGGAATATATACACATAGGTGTACCTGCCTACCTTTTATTTTGCGATTATACTACCTATAGGTACATTTCATACCTTTTGCATTATTTAAGTCGTTTAAATTTTTAGAAAAAAAATCTAATAAATAATAATTAAGTATATTACACAAATATTAATTAAGTATATACACACCCGAGAGTTCTTAAAAAAAAAAGTTCTCGGAGGTGTGTGAAGTCCACCAATTCGCACTTGGCCAGCGCGGTGGACTATGGCCTAAACTCTCTCATTCTGGGAGAAGACCCCTGCCCAGCAGTAGGCCAATAATGGGTTGATGTGGATGGATATTACACACACACAGTTTTACTAGATATCCAATAGTAACCCGTAAATGTGTATGTAAGTGCAAATTAATCTGACAGCGGTTCACACAATATTCGTTGCATTGTTCCAACAGTCCACACACATTTAATTCTACCTACTCCAAAAATAGGTACAATTGAAAATATGGGAAAAACATATTTTACCTAAACCTATGTATCATTTTAAAAGATACTGACCTTAGCGAGTTGGTAAATAATTTCTTCCAGCGTGTATTCGGTGTAAAGGGTGTCGGCCGCTCGCAGCTTGTCCATCATCTCTTCATACTCCTCCTCCGTAATCATCGGGCCGTCACGATCGTAGTCCGATGTGCCTGTAAATATATTTTATTAATGGCATCTAATATTCAAAAAGTACATTTTTTTTATCTCACTGAAGTAGCAAACGAGCATGCAGACCACCTGATGGTAAGTAGTCACTGCCGCTCATGGACACCTGTAATCAACTTCATACAGAACATGGGTTCTATGTGGAGTCAATCACAGATGCGTGGCTACTCCCGAGGACTATGATGGTCGCCTCATATAAAAGTGTGCCGGCAACCACACTGTTCCATCGAAACGCAAGAAATGCTTCACGCTAGAAATCAGGTAGACTGCATACCTACTCGCTTGTTATTTCTCTAATGAGAAAAATCATAATGTAACTTTTGACCATATGATCATGCGAGTTTAGTAACATTATCGTTATTTGTGCAATTATTTTATCCAGAGACAGTTAATATTTTCACTGTGCCGCCCCTATACAATCCATGCGAATTATGTGAGCTGCTTCACGAACTACAATGTTCTACCACAATTTTACTATGTAACGGGTACCCACGGTCTGCGGATTTTTAATTTCTATACCTACCCGCATATTGTCAGCACATTACACAGTTACATAGTAAAATGACATCCAGTTATATTGTTGTTTATTGACTCACTTATGACGTTGGTCTGGAGCATTGGGTCATAGGTCCTCTTAACCGGTTCAGGGCGGAGGTCGCTGGCGATCGGCAGCGAGGGCACAGGAGACAGATTGTTGCTCATCTCCCACGACTTGCTGGCGATGGCGCGGATGATATCCGGGCTGTTGCCGAACGGAAACGATTGGAGCGACGCTGGCGAACGGTACTGGTAGTCCTGAAAAAATAGGGATTTCATTGTAATGATTCTTATGAGGAACCCAATAGCGGCGGTCGGCTAGGAAGCTCGACGAGGCTCAGATTTTTTTCCCCGCCCTTTCTCGCTTATACTAAACCTCCTTTACTTTAAAGAGGAATTGGCTGCTGATGTACATACTGATGTATATATATTCACATTTTTTTGAGTCAGTATGTCAGTTTGTACACCCCTACCCTCTCTTGCACCCTTAATGTTTTCCATCAACCACTAAGGTTGTCTGGAAAAAATCGTTATTTTATTGATAAGACCGCCTGTTGTACTTCAAATTGTGTCTTTTGTTCTTGTTACCTATGTTTTGGTGTACAATAAAGATATTTTGTATTGTACTGTATACGATCAAAGATATCAGTTAGGCATCTCGTTGTCTACAGTAAAAGATAATAAACGTACCTACTTGCTACTAATACCTGCTAATGGTAAGAGCAGTGATAGCCTAATGGCTGAAACTTGCCCTCTCAATCGGGAGGTCCGAGGTTCAAACCCAGGCACGCACCACTGATTTATGTGCGTATTATACATTAATTATCACTGCTTTTCGGCGAAGGAAAACATCCTGAGGAAACCTACACACCCGAGAGTTCTTTATAAAAAAAAAAAAGTTCTCGGAGGTGTGTGAAGTCCACCAATTCGCACTTGGCCAGCGCGGTGGACTATGGCCTAAACTCTCTCATTCTGAGAGAAGACCCGTGCCCAGCAGTGGGACAATAATGGGTTGACGACGACTTGCTACTATGAAATAGATCTCAAAAGAAACAAAAGCCAGCGAAACATAAGATACAAACAAATTTAATTCAATACCCAATATGTAGGTATCTCGTGCGGATAATATTGAACAAGACGAAGCCACTGGTGTCGAATGGAATTACTATCAAATAACAAATATAGAAAGTGGGTCAGAGAAGTCTCCGAAGCTCAATTGATACTGTCATCGGAGCTATATACGATGTGGTATAATTTTTCATCGTTCACTGTAATATAAAATACTTTACCATTTACGTATAAAATGTCTTTGATCATAATTCAACAACGTATAAATAAATCATCAAAATTATATCTCATTGCTGGGTAAGGATCTAAACATAAGCAGAAGGTTCTTTCATATTTCACCACCGGACCAAGCACAAATTGGTTGCGTTAATCGATTGTAAACGTTTTTCACAAAATTCTTAGGCATGTGAATTTCGATGGTCTTCACATTCTCGTGGAATTTAAACTGATATAATAACTAACAAGATTACGATTAGGTAATGTGCATAGTAGCATCTTTATTTGATAATTGCTGTCCGATTGCAACTTATACAATAACAACGACGTCATGCTGCATCTATTAAAACTTAAGAGAATAAAACAGCTCAATGGCGTAGCGTGGCTTTATGCCGCCCGGGGCGGAAGTAGAATTTACCGCCCATCAAATGAGTTTTTTTTCTACTTATTCTTTTCACCTATCTCTCTGCAAATTGACGACTAAAAAAAAAGGTCGTCAAAACTAAATATTTTGCCGCCCCGTGAAACGTGCGGACCGTCCCCCAAACGCTACGCCACTAAAACAGCTACAATCATCGTACCACCATAATATAATACAAACCTAAGCATTAGGTACTTACTACGCATAAAGTTACTCATGTGTAGCTAATTGAAACAAATGTGAGGCTGCGATATGACGGGCAGAACCTAATCGCACCGGAAACCTAATACTGGATGCCGGACTCTTACAAATAATTACAACTTATCTAGTGTCCTTAGTATAAGTTTGCCACATTTCTCTAAAACAATATATAATTATGTTTTCGCCTATATATTGCAATGCACATGACACGTTTACGTTTATGGTCGTTTCTTTTAAATTTTTTTCTTATTATACACTCATAACCCAACAGTAGTGTGTCCCTCCCTCCTGTGTCGTGGGTGCCATGGACTCACATATAAACTAATACATAAACATCCAGACCCAAAACAAGAATCGCGTCATTCGGATACCTGTCTGGGAATTGAACCCGGAAACCACTGCGTGTCAGACCGTTATTATAACCGCCACGCCACCTACCTACTTTGCAATGATGTGCGAAAACGTAAACAGTTATTGTTTTGAGAAAACAAAATAAAGTCACACAAAGGACACAGTTCTATACAACATTCCCAGTACAGACCCGTTAACGAGAGCGTAAGGATAGCTAGTAATAACGTCGACCCAACGGAACCATTATTAGCCAGATAATAAAGCGATAAACTCGCTTATTAGGTCTTCCTAGACCCTTTCCCCTGTTACTCTCACTCACTGATTTTATTATATCGTCTATATCCACTGATTGCCCAGTTGGTGTATATAACCAAGCCTTATATAAACCAGCCTTAGGTTACAAGCTTCCAATGTCGAGGATTTTTTGTTTGTTATTTAATTTTAGTTATATGCCTTTTAAAAATAATGATTACTTGTCTTATCTACAACAAAATACGTCGCCAGATAACTTACTACAGATCGTTTGATCGAGGAGATTTCGCTATAGGTACCTATTTCTAACGGAAAACAGTTCTTGCGTTTCGGTGGCACGGGTAGCTGCGACTGTATTTTAATAGGAGTCAATCATCTTTGTCATCGGGACTGGCAACGCAACCCATTATTGTCCCATTGCTGGACACGGGTCTTCTCTCGGAATAAGAGAGTCATAGTCCACCGCGCTGGCCAACGCACCTGTGACGTCTGATGAAATACCAATTCTAGGACTAATAGAGGTTCTTGCGTATGACCACGGCCGGCAGTGTACTTAAGTTTAGGTCATGTTAATTTTCTACCTCAATCTTGAAATAAATATAAGTTTATCAATGTCATATTCAATTGCGTATTTTATAAGCGGCAAACTTGCGTGCAGTCGTGGTGATAAATGATCGTTGCCGTCAATGGAAATCTGTAAGCAACTCCATACAGAACCGTGATTTCTATCTGAAGTCTATCAAATATGCGTAGCAACTCCCGAGGACAACATGATCGCCTCATATGAAAGTGAGGTATGACGATAATTATGAACTTTTCATTCTCGAAAAAGCTGGGGCTGTCGAACTATTTAGGTTTATTCTAACGCCTTGAAAACCAACTCTGAAGCAAAGCATTTCAACGTAATGGGTTGTAATGGATTCTTATATGACGACCCGCGTGGCGGAGCGTTTACCATACCGGTCTGACACGCAATGTGTTCCGGGTTTGATTGAGTTTAGATTAATTTTCTGGGTCTGGGTGTTTGTGTATTCGTTTGTGTGTATGTATGGCATCCACGACTCAGAAGAAAATCCTAGTGTGGAGCTCTGAGTATAGAAAGCGTGTATATATGGACTAAGTTCCTTCCGTCATACTCTGATTGAGGGCTTCATTAACTAGAACATTTTTTCAAAGGTTGTTTAAGGTTACATACCTAACCGGATGGCAGTGACCCTTTATAATTACGCAAAGGATATATTCGTTTCATAAAAAAAACCTTTCGTAATAATCCGGTTCATTTCTACCAACCTTTTTACCTGTAAACTCACATCAAACGAGTTTTGATGAAATAAATTCAGTGGTCTGATCTGAACGTTTGACTTTGAAGATATTTCGGTAATTTAGATCGTTTCAAGTGCCTCGCGTAGTGATTAGCATTTATATAACTTTCTTGATATCGAACGAATGTGAATGTTCTGAGAACTTTAAATAAAGGGAACTTTTAAATGAAATAGATTGGTAAAAATATTTAGAACCTATTGGTAGTATAGCCTTTCTAGAAGCTACGTACGCATTGGTCCAGTATTGTCCTAAGAAATGTTGAAGGTGGTAGAACGAATGTAGTTCGACTGGGGAAGTACCACCGCCACACCTATTTCTAACGTGAAGCATTGCTTGCGTTTCGATGGAAGGGTGTGGTTGCCGGCATACTTTCATATGAGGCAACTATTGAGATAGTTGCCTCATATGAAAGCTCGGAAGTAGCAACGCATCTGTGATTGACTTCAGATAGAACCTATGTTATATATGAAGTTACTTACAGAAGTCCATGGGCGGCGGTGACCACTTACCATCAGGTGGACTGCATGCTCGTTTGCTACTTTAAACATATAAAAATATATATTAAAAGAAGTTTTAGACTTACTGTAAGTAACAACAGTGAAACAGAAAATGAATATAGGTACTTATTACACGTCAAATTTTCGTGAAAATTTGAAATCGACTATTTATTATTACGTAAGTAATAAAATGTGTAATTGGTACTCTAAAATAAGTTAGCAATAAATAGGTTCGTCATGATAGTATCATCAAGGAAACTAACACTAATGTCGAAATGAAATATAGCTAATTATTTTTTGAATTATGTGATTGACTTTCATAGTCGGGATTGCGATTAAAAACCTGAAAACTAAAAACTACTTCTGGAATACATACCTACTGTTACTTATACTATTAACTAATCTTTTTACTTATTCTATCAACTAGGTACCTACTGATTGTATCAGATGGAATTACGTAGCCAAAAACGCGGACAATAGTAAATTCTCCAAAAAGGGAATTCTAATTAAATAAAGGTCTTTGTAACAGAATACTGCTACTCACTGCTAAGCATAATTGAAATATTAATTCTTGATAGCGGTTATATTTCCTTCGGGGAGTTTTAGAGGTTCATTCTTTTTAAATAGCGCTTATAACACTCATAAGATTTTATCTTATGTCTTGATTACCATTGACATACACTTAGACGAAAACAAAAACACCCAGATTCAGAAGTAAGACCTAAAATTATTGTCCATTTGATTGTCTGATGAGGTAGATTGGCAAAGCAACTGCTCCGCAAAGCGGGTTTGCAAATCTAGCTTATTAAGGTGAAATTTTATGAGGATGGTTAAATGGTTGTTATTATTCTACGCATATGGTACTAAAATGTATATAAAATTTGGAATACATAAATAGTCTATGATTTTGATTTCCACAATAATAGACCCCTTTTTTTGTTTTCGAGGGGGGAAACCTTCAAACGGTACCCGACGCCGTGGGAGCGACGCGGGGTTATGTGGGATTTTACCGCACTAAAACCCCCCCGGTGGCCGTCCTCGGCGCTATTATAGAGAGGACTCTGGGACCTCCAACGGACCGCAGCCGGAATCCTCTCAGCGCGTTGCCCCATCGGGCTCCTCCCAGTTGGGCCCACCGCCCCGTCTAGTCTTTACGGCGGTAAGCAACCACACAAACCGCCGTCCTTCCCGGGATCGCCTGACCGAACGTTTCGAGCTCCCACTCTAGCCGCCCGCAACCCCGGAAGCCCCAATTAGTCTCCTCTTACGACAGGCAGGGGATGCCCTAGCCTTATTCTGATCCCGGAACTACAGGGCGCAGTAGGGGACCCCTAGAGGAGATTTTGGGAGTAACTCGAGCGCGGCAGATTAATATAAAGTAAGACACTTTATATGTTAACCCTAGCTTCAGCCAGTATGAGGCCTTAATATGGGGTATATAATAGGGGGATACACTCAGGGGAACTTTGTAACCCTCACACTTCACGGGTCATCAGAATGAGAGAATTTTAGCCCACTGCGCTGGCCAAGTGCGAATTGGTGGACTTCACACACCTTGGAGCAACTTTTCTTTTATTTTTATTCACCGAAAAGCGGTAATAATTATTTTTTAATACGCACATATTTTTTAGAAAAATCAGTGGTGCGTGCCTGGGTTTGAACCTCGGACCTCCCGATCAAGGGGCCAAGTTTCAACTATTCGGGTATCACTGCTCCTCGCCATTAGTAAAACGTAAACAGGTAATTAAACTTGGATTGCCTACTAGGAACTATTTACTTTTGTTTTTAATCGTTAAATATTATTATCCCTATTAGATGTTCTGAAACATTATCCCGCTTGTAATCTTTACGAGATACTTTCATGAAGGAAGATTAAGATTTGTTTTTGATACGCGAGGTTTAATTAAAAATTGTGAGTATAAAAGTTTAAGAACATTTTAAAGTTTAATATTACATTATGTCGTATGTACAAGCAAAGAGTAATTTGAGCTCACGTTGTTCAATTTTATTATTATGAAGAGTTAATATTACATTGGATGATGTTTAACGGCTTTCATAATAGGGTTTGCAGTCGAAAACGTTCTGAATAAAAGTGCTACAAATGATAAATTAGATACTTACTAGTGCCATTTGGCTGAACAACTGTTCTTGTTATTGTTATTTTTGAAGTTTACTCTTTAACAAACGATTTATGGCTCATAGTATGAGAATTAAAATTTAGAGAGTAACTAGTTTAACCGGCGAACTTGGTTCCGCCTAAAAGTCAAAAATCTTAAATTATCAGTTTTTCTCTACTATATAATACATGTATTATAGACACAAACCTTACTCTTGAATCACTCTATCTATTAAAAAATACCGCATTAAAATCCGTAGCGTAGTTTTAAAGATCTAAGCGTACATAGGGACAGACAGCGAGAAGCGACTTTGTTTGTATGTAGTAGTATGTAGTGAAATTGCATGAAACCGTAACGGTGAGAGTGCCGCGTCTCTTGCGTACTTTTTACTTTGAATTCATGTATGTATACTTGCATACAAGCATTTCACTACTTCAGTCGCGTATATGACTGACACATACATGTATTTTTATGCTACTCCAGAGAACTATGATAGTCGCCTCATGTGAGAGTGTGCCGGCAACCACACCTTTCTAACGAAACGCAAGAAATGCTTCACGATAGAAATAGGTGTGGTGGTGGTACTTCCCCGGTCGAACTATGGTTCTACCACCTATTATTTTATTTTGACAGGTGGACTGCATGTCTGATGGTGTAACCCACTGCTGCCGATAATCTAACATCTATATTCAATCCCCGATAAATACCTAACTCCTAAAGTACTAAGGTAGACCACAGATACGACCTTTTGAACTAAGTTGAAATATTTCGAAGTCAGACCACAAAGGATTCCTTCCTTCATGTATGAACCTTTTAATCTGTACAAATTCGTCAATTCGCACGAAACGTTAAACGAAAGGAAAAATAAATTCATGAATTAACATTCCCCACTTTAAGTGATAATTTATTCAAATGTTATTTCATTGTTGTAATAACATCACGAATTCTATTTGGTATAAAAGACATGGGTGTACATCATTTATTTCCGGTCACAGCACAAGCCAAGGCCCTGTTCTAGTTTACATATGGCTTAATAAGATAAACAAAGTTAAACAATTAACTTCCAGTGTTTTATAGAGCGTATATTTTGCGCCGTATTGAGACTAAACGTAGTATTTTTTTTGTTATTGAGGGGGAAACCTTCAAAAGGTATACTACGCCGTGAGAGCGACGCAGGGTTATGGGGGATTTTTACCGCAATAAAACCCCCCCGGTGCGGTGGCCGTCCTCAACGCCGCGTGGAGTACTCTGGAATCGCACCTTATGTTCTTTACGACGGTATACGAACACACATGCCGCCGTCCTTCCCGGGGCCGCTTGGCTGAACGGCTCGAGCTCTCACTCTAGCCGCCTGCAATCCCGGAAACCCCTTTTAGTCACCTCTTACGACAGGCAGGGGATACCGTAGCCCTATTCTGGTCCCGGAACTACTGGGACAAAACGTCGTAATACCTAGTATTGGTATCTATACAAATATCTAACATTACATAGGTAATTAGGTTAATTTTGGGTATAAAAGCGGCGCAACTATTGTGTTGCGCGTCTTCTATTATCTCCAAAGCAACTAATATTTTAAGGCCATTGTCATATCATTTTTATTATAATTACGAAGTAGGGTCTGTTTGCTGCTACTCTTTTCATGGATTACTCACGGAAAGAGAACAATAGAAACAGACCTAAAGCACATTCTACCACGCTGTACCGATAATATGCTTAGTACATTATAATAAAATAATTTACAAATATTTCTAAGAAATATTTGTAAATTTTTTATATTTTTATATTTTCTATATTTTATTTGTAAATTATTTGTAAATATTTGTAAATTATTTACCATTTTGTTTACCATTCTTTTAAGATTGGTATCATTTTCACATGTTGGTTTAGAAAATTACTGTAGAGGATTAGTCAAAGGGTAAACACACTCTACCGTTTTCATATCCGAGGCGTGCAAAAAGTATACAAGAAATTCGATAAAACTCTTATGTTTTAAACTAACAACATCAACACATAATTAAAATTGAGCACTCAATGTCCACCAATTCGCACTTGGCCAGCGCAGTGGACTATGGCCTAAACTCTCTCATTCCGAGAGAAGACCCGTGCCCAGCAGTGGGACAGTAATGGGTTGACGACGACGACGACGACGACTCAATCCTACTAATATTATAAATGCGAAAGTTTGTGAGGATGTATGTGTATTTGTTATTCTTTCACGCAAAAACTACTCAACGGATTAGGTTGAAACTTTACATTAGTATAGGTTATACATCAGAATAACACATCCTACTAATATTATAAATGCGAAAGTTTGTGAGGATGTATGTGTATTTGTTATTCTTTCACGCAAAAACTACTCAACGGATTAGGTTGAAACTTTACATTAGTATAGGTTATACATCAGAATAACACATGGGCTATAATTTGTAATGTTTTTTTTTATAAGGTTATAATATAACGAGAAATATCAGGTTAGTCGGAAAAAAAGTTGTGCTCTGAGAGCTATCTTCGCGTACGCTGCCTAAACCGTTGGAGATATCCAAATATAATGTACCGTGGGATTGTTTGGCTCACATAGATCTAAATAAAAGTCCGCGACAGCATATGTCTATATTTTATGTATAACCGACAATAACGCTTTTTATACTTTGAAAATTTTAAAAATATCAAGTTGATGTTTCCCTGGGTTTTATACAAACTAAATATTAATCCTTATCAAAATAAATGATTTCAAAAAATCAAGCATCTAATAAAGATTGAATCTGCCTTTTACACCATGTAAATTGGATAAGTAGTTTAGAAGATATTACGAGTATAACATATTGCGTAGTCAATAGATTGACCGGCAGTACGCGCCGTGCGCCACCGCCGTATACAACGAAGTTGTATGATATTAATATTTGAATGGTTATAAAACAAGGAGCAAAATGTGAAAGGTCAATGACTACTCTGTAGTTCCGGGAATAAGGCTACGGTATCCCCTGTCTGTGGTAAGAGGCAACTAACTTAAGTACACTATTATTTGTATCTATAGGACCCCTAATAGTAATCCACATATATTCCTAGATAAACTAGAAAAACTTTTCATTAGTCTTCGTCCTAAAATAAACCAAAAAGTGGTCATAACAGGCGATTTTAATATTGACACGTTAAAAATTACCAACATTAGCTCTCAATTAATTACATTGACCGAGGCCTATAACATGGTTCTACATATAAAAAAAGCTACGAGAGGTAATGCTTGCCTCGATCATATAATAAGTAATGTTCCCAAAGCATCTAGTGAACTCTTGCCCCTTCATTTATCCGATCATAATACTGGACAACTATTAGTCGCACCAATACATGGGAAAAAATATTGTCCAAAAACTCGATTTATTACATGCAGAGATTTCGCTAAAGATAACATTCAAAAATTTTGTATCTGCATCAATCAGTTATCATGGTCAGAAGTATACAGCGAAACAAACACAAATAGAGCATTTAATAACTTTCATGACCTTTTTACATTGTTTTATAATCTCTGTTTCCCCATTCTGCGTATAAGGATAAAACAACGTAAAAAAACCTCTTGGATTACCAAAGGCATAAAAATCTCGGCAAAACATAAGCGCAGGTTACGATTTCTGTGTTACAAAAACAATAATAATGAAGTGAAAATAAAATATAAAAAGTATGCTAAAACTTTCAAAAAATGCATGTCAGTGTCGCATAAAATAAACAATCAAAAATATATAGACAGTGCAAAAAATAAATGTCTGGCATCATGGAACATTATAAAAAATAACTCAATTGAAAATAAGAATAATGACAAATATATAAATGAAATTAATTATAATAATGAAATTATTAATAATCCGTCTGATATCGCAAATAAATTTAATGAATATTTTATTAATTTGACATCTAAATATACTATTACGAGTGACATCTATAAACATAAAATTAATTTCAATAATAACTCGTGCTTTCTTAATCCTACGAACTGTCAAGAAATATTTAAAATTATAATGGACCTTAAAAATACTTCAGCCGTTGGACATGATCATATTTCAACTAAAATAATAAAAATTGTTTCAAAATTTATTTCACCAATCTTATCTTACATAATAAACTTGTCTTTTAGTACTGGTGACTTCCCTGCAATACTTAAAATATCGGTTATAAAACCTATATACAAAAAGGATGATAAAACTATTTTGAGTAATTATCGGCCTATTGCCCTAGTACCCATATTTTCAAAAGTTTTTGAAAAAGCTATGTTTGTGCGCATTACAAATTTTATTGATAAATATAACATACTTACACCAGATCAAAACGGTTTTCGCAAAAATAAATCAACAACTTTAGCAGCTTACAACCTAGTAAATAAATTAATCGAAAATGTTGACAGCAAGGGTAATACAACGGCTGTATTCTTTGATATGAGCAAGGCATTTGACTTTGTCTCCCACAAACTGTTGCTTTGGAAATGTGAACAGTATGGTATTCGAGGCCTACCGCTCAAATGGCTCAGAAGCTATCTAAGTGACCGTCAACAATATGTTGAAATTAACAGCATTAATACTACCAATTTCACAGAGGAATCCTATCTATCTCAACTAAAAAATAATAGAGTTGGAGTCCCTCAAGGAAGTATATTAGGGCCGCTCTTATTTATTATTTACATAAACGACATTGTAAAAATAACAAAACATCAATTTTCTTTATTTGCGGACGATATTGCAGTAATTGTACATGACAATAATATTGATAATTATAATAATGTAATTAATGACATAATCGACAAAATAGTAATATGGCTTAAAGACAATAATCTGAAAATAAATGTTAATAAAACAAAATATGTACAATTTGCTATCAGAGGGTCAAAAAAAAAAAAATCTAAATGTGCATTATGAGAACCAAACGATACCGGAAACAGATTCCATTACGTTTCTAGGTATTAATATCGATAGCTATTTTACCTGGAAGGAACATACGGAAAGGCTATGTGCAAAAATTAGTCGTTTCATTTATCCATTATGGCGCCTTCCTAGGATTAGTAACTTATCAACAGCACTAAAAGCCTACCACGGCTATGTTGCTACTAACTTAAGATATGGTATACTCCTATGGGGAAACTGTGCAAACATAAACAAAGTCTTTATAACCCAAAAACGTTGTGTACGTGCTATGTGTAATGTAACCCAAGACACTAGTTGCAAGCCTCTTTTTTAAAAAACTTAAATTGCTAACATTGACTGGTTTATATATTTATGAGGCCTGTATATTTGTAAGAAAGCATATGTACTTATTTAAACAAAAAAGAGATAACTGCTACTACTGCTATTCCTACCAGATATCAAAATAAATTATGTATACCATCTACTAGAACAATATTACGATCTAAAAACTCAGCTGTGATGTCTATTAAAATATATAATCGCCTACCCAATGATATAAGAAAACTGACATATAATATATTTAAAATAAAACTGTACGAATGGCTCATTAATAAATGTTTTTATACTATAGACGAATATATGAATGATAATAGCATAATTAAATATAATTGTTTAACTAATGTAATATAATTTGTACGCCACAATGTGGCAAATGTGAGGTCCACTAAAACCGTATTGATAGTCATCTAATTGTTAACCACATTGCAACAAATAAAGATATTATTATTATTATTATTATTATTATTATTAAAAGGGAGCTTTCGGGGTTGCGGGTGGCTAGACGGAGAGCTCCAAACACCCAGTCAGCAACTTCGGGAAAGATATCAGCATGTGTGGTCGCATGCTATCGTGAGAGCCAGGATGGACGGAGCTTGAACCGTCCAGCCAGGCGATCCCGGGAAGGACGGTGGCATACGTGTGGTAGCATATCGTGGTAAAGACCAGATGGAGTGGTGGGCCCAGCCGCTCACTTGGGAGGAGTCCGATGGGACAATGCACTCAGAGGACTCCAGTTGCGTTCCTTTGAAGATCCCGGAGTCCTGGTGCTATAAGAATCCCATATAACCCTGCGTCGCTCGCACGGCGTACCTTTTCAAGGTTTCTCCCTCGACAAAAAAGAAAAAAGTCAATGAGAATGAAACAGCGGAAAGGTTAAATATGTTATTCAATCGTCATCGACCTTTTAATGTAACACAACTCGTCACATATGTCAGATTAGCAGTAGTTTAGGTCGTAGTTTACCACGCTAGCAACTGCGCGTTGGTAACCGTCACGGGTTTTGAGACCCTTTCTTAAAACTTTTAATTTCAGAGTAAGCATTAATATCTGTTGCCGACAAAACAAATTCAAATTAATATACGTGCCTGTGATTTGAAATTTGAACACACTGATTTAGGCGATTAACACACGGCCCCGCGCACCGCCGCGAATAGCGGTGCCCCGCGCGGTAAGGCGGTTTACGCACCTGTACGCGCGGATGGACCGATCATCAAAATAAACTTTTCGACATCGAAATGCATTTTTGCTTCAACGATGATCCGCGCGCTTAGGCGCCAGCCCGTGTGTGAGGCGCCGACCCCCCGCACTGTCGTTCGCGCGGAGACACGGTGGTGATGAGAACACCGCTGGACCGCGCGGCCAGTCGGTGTACGTTTGTGAGGCATCAACGGATTTATTAGACCCCAATACAATATGAGATCCGCTTCACCGCCTACCGTGTCAGAGAGCGGTACCGTATGTTAATCGCCTTAGGAAGTAGGGCAAGGGTGCAATCTGAAGTAAATCACAGATGCGTTGCTACTCCCGAGGACTATGATGATCGCCTCATATAAAAGTGAGCCGGCAGGCATACCCTTCAAATGAAACACAAGAACTGCTTCACGGTAGAAATAGGTGCGGCGGTGATGCCTCCCTGGTTGAACCATTGCTCTACCACCTTGCAAACTTTATGTGGCAGACTAAATTTCACGCGAGCGAAGCCGCGGGCAAAGGCTAGTATTACATAATGATCGCAGAAACACAGTTAATTTGTCTCTTTATTAACTAGCTAGCATAGTTTATAACTGCGCTCCCAATTAATACTAGCGCTGCGGCCACGTGGGACTCGATCCAGGGAATTAGTTTTCTTGCGATATCTGTTATAATTTGTCTGAAGGTCTTAGCTAATTCTCCTAAGATTATTGCAAGCTTAAACACTAACCACAACTAGTTGTGTGATCGTTGGTAATGAATAACACAACATTGTGAAACGGAAGCTTTTTTTTTAAGAATAATGTTTCGTTTTTTTATATGTGTTTTCTGTAAGTCTTTTCAAGGTTATAGGACCAGTGTAGTTCGACCGGGGAAGTATCACCGCCACATCTATTTCTAGGGTTAAGCATCTATTGCGTTTCGATAGAAGGGCGTGGTTGCAGGCACACTTTCACACGAGGCGACCATCATAGTCCTCGGGAGTAGCAACACATCTACGATTGACTCCAGATGTAACCCGTGTTCTGCATGAAGTTGATTACAGATAGATGTTCATGGGCGGCAGTGGCCACCATCAGGTGGACTGCTAGCTCGTTTGCTACATCAGTCAGATAAAAAAAGTGTTTCACTTTCAAAGAAGTTCCGAATAATGTCCTGAACATAACGTAACAATTAGGAGTCGCAAACCGGTATTCCGAATTTCGAAAATACCGGGGTACCGGGCCAAATTTAGGTCGCATTAATACCGGTATTAATTTTATAAAACCGGGATATTCGATATTTTCGAAAGTTTGTAAAATAAAAATAATAACACAAATAGAAAGAAACAAAGCAAAGTTATGCACCATTCGATTCAAATTACGCGCTATTTAATTCAATCTTCGCGCGCGCAAATACATGTTGTATGCACAGGTTATGACAAGACTGATGAGTAGGAATTGAGCTGCCTAAACTTCATTGGTTTAGGCGGCTCAATGATCTCTGACACTCTGAAAGAGCAATTGAGCAGAACAAAGACTCCAAGGTCTTCGCAAGGGATTTGCGTGTTGGGAAAAGCTTATTAACGAAGGATGACGAAGCTGAAGAAGGATGACGGCAACACAGTTGCCACGAGGCCTGAAGTTCAGAGAAAAATTGAGCGATTATATGGGCAGTTATATTCCGCTTTGCGTGTCCCTTTGCTGTCTGTCAATGACAAGCGAGCCACGCTAATCCGACACTATACCAAAGATATTCCGGACGTCAGCCTGTACAAGATCTGATTGGCCCTTAAAATGCTAAAAAACAAAGAGCGCCCGGCGAAGACGGAATCATAACTGAATAGCTAAAAGCACGAGAGACGCCCATTTTAAAAGCGCTCCAAAAGTTCGATTCCGTCATAAGCCAGAGTATAACACTGGAGGCGTGGAGCAGAAGCGTGGTGATACGGTTGTACAAAAAAGGCGATAGATAGATCTTCGTTGAAGAATTACAGGCCCATCTCGCTACAGAACCACGTCTACAAGATGTTTTTGAGAGTCGTCAATAAATAACCGAATAGCTGACGACTTTCGTCCTCCCGAACAAACAATTTACTACCAGTTACCACATACACACAATGCGGCAGATAGTAGAGAAGGCTGCCGTTGTGTGTGGCATATGTGGATTTTGAGAAAGCCATTGATGCTATCGAGACATGGTCGGTGTTGGAGTCGCTTCAGCGGTGCCAGATAGACTATCGGCACATCGAAGAGTTGAAGTGTATATATGAGGCAGTCTTAATGTCGATATGATGACATGACGGAAGTATGAAGTCTCTGGTGCCTCTCAACGGGTGGGTCTTAAGATGAACATGGACAAGACGAAAATCATATCTAACGTCCATATCACACCCATATCGGTCGTTGTTGGCGACACCACCCTCGAAGTTGTTGACGAATATATTTAGGTGGTGCAGATGGGTAAGTCCAACTTCGAGAAAGAGGTCACGCGCAGAATCCAACTCAACTGGGCAGCGTTTGGGAAACTGCGCCATACTCTGTCATCCGATATACCTCAGAGCCTGAAGTCGAAGATGTTCGAGCAGTGTGTGTTGCCAGTGATGACATACGACGCCGTGACGTGGTCCCTTACTGTGAACCTCGTACGTAAACTCTCAAAGTCGGTCAGCGAGCTATGGAGAGGGCTATGGTATGGCTTGGTATTTCCCTACACGACAGAATTCGTAACGATGAAATCCGTAGGAGAACGAAAGTTACCGAATTTCTCAGAATAAGTAAGCTGAAGTGGCACTGGGCACACCACATCGTTCGTAGGACAGAACCTGTAAAAATTGTTTTATTTAGAAAATAAATTAATTTACTATACCTACGGAAATCCCCTTAATTCATTTACCATTATATTACCATTACACATAACAAAATGCTTAATAACAGTTACTAACTTTATCTTAATCTCGGAAATATCGAAAATATCGGAATACCGGAATTCGTCTGGGGTCAATACCGAAAATTCCGGTTTTGCTTAAATGACTCGGTATTGCGACCCCTAGTAACAATGTTGATAAAATGATAGCGTGGATTATAAAGACAAAAACATACGTGGTTTTAAACCAACTCTTAGTATACTCCATAAAAAAAAAATACCACCATGCCAGTTAAAAATGCTATTTTATAAATAAGGAGATTATTATATTGTAGAGATGACAGGAAGACCAACATATCTGTGATTGACTTCAGATAGAACGTCTGTTCCTACATATATGACGTTGCTCACAGATGTCCAGATGTGACAGTAACCATTTATAATAAGGACAATCAATAAGTGGTGAAAAAATGTACCTAAAACTTTCGTAACATTTAAAATGACACTAATCAATAATCAAAATGTACTTCCACAAATACTGCGAAAAGTAAACATAAATGCGTACCTTGGCTCCCTGTTCCAGAAGGATGTTCCTCATCTTCTCCTGCTGAGCGCTTTCTTCTGCCACCTTCCTGTTCCGAGAGTACTGCGCATGCAAGTAGTCAATGTAGAACTTGATCTCTTGCAAGAAGTTAATGGCTTCTTCTTTAGTCATCTGGAGAAAGACGGTCATATTTGCATAACTAGGTTTCCATTAACGACCAGTAAGTACGTCAATAAACACACTTACATTCTCACAAACTTTCGTATCTATTATATAATGTTAATAAGATAAGGTAATTATTTTTAATGAATTTTGCGTTAGGGTAAATGCTAATATTAATGTTAACGAGAGCAATTTTACCGAGATAAGGACACTGGTAATAGTCTAAGTTTGCGTAACTTTTGGAGGTATTTGATGCCTAAAATCAAATAGAATTTTAAAAGGTAACAAAACTAATAGGTATGAGGCTCCTCACACTTAGTTTAGCCTGGAGCAGTTCTTGCGTTCTGGTGAAATGGTGTAGATATCGACTATATTACGTATGAGGGGTCTATCGTAGTCCACAGGAATAGCAATGCATTTGTTCTTAGCTTTAGGTAGTACCCTTAGTTCTATATGAAGTTGCTTACAAATATGCAGGGGCCTCTTGCTATCAAACCTCTGCTTTCTTTTCTTCTTCTTTAGTATTCTTTGAATGAATTTTTGTCTGCATGTCCTCTATAGAATCGTAAACTATTTATTTGACATGTGATGATCTTTAGCAAAGTTGTTATTCATGAGCTCGCGAAGGTTTCTGATGTATTTTTTATGTGGTAGCGTAGCAACATGCGCGGGGTACTTATTTATATAGAAAGTAAAATTAATGTTGTACATGATTGCACAGTCACAAATGTATTACAACTCTTGAGATCCAAGTCGAACAATATCCTCTACATGACCAGCGTTTATCTCAAGATATCCTTCAGACCAAAATATAGCTGGAAATAACTTTTCTGGTAATAATCAGAAATAGGTATCGTGGAAATCCTACCGCAGTCAAACATTAAAAAAATTAACAAAGTATAGAAAAACATAATTACTCGTTGGGCTAAATACATAGCGTTAAAAGGTAAATATTAATATGTTAAGTTAGCAAAGTTTATTTATTGTACTGTATTTTTGTTTCATAAACAAAAATTTAATCAACATTCATGAAAATGTTTATTATTTCTGGATAAAACAATATTCTGTTGGCAAATTGAGTTTCATGCGTTAGAATTCATAAATCAATCACTTGTCAAAAGCGTTAGCACTCCAAAGTACATTTATAGACATAGGTACGTACCTATTCTTGTTATTCAATAGCACCCCTAATTAATAATAGCTATAGACTTTACTTAATGGACGCATTGATAAGGTGTCAGTAATATATTGCATAAAGATTCACTCGGAGAGATCAAATTTCGTCATTAGAATTTAAAGATCAAAAATGGTTTTATAAAATGGTTGCAACAAGGATTAATTTTATGCAAGTTATTTGTTTAGAACGTATAGTTTGTCTTAAGTTAGAAAATCATGTAGTAGCTCACGTATGTCTTATTGTAAAGCGATCCTAAGAATCCGATGATGTTTTGTTGATACAAAGTTTAAGCTAAATTCAAATTCAAATCTTTTATTGCCTGAAAATGGATGGGTTCACTTAAAAACGCGATGAATTATGGTAGATCATCCGACTCTCTCATTCTGAGAGAAGTCCCGTGCCTAGCAGGGGGACAATAATGGGTTGACGAGATACACTACGCTATGAAAAAGTATTAATATCTTTGAAATTCGTACCATGCCCTCTTGTAAGAAGTCTTCAATAGCAGCGGTGACACCCCGCTCGTCGCCGGTCCAGAACACGTATTCCGCCATATCGAGAGGGGAATACTGCACGCCTGCGTATGAGGAGTAGTGGTCCATCTGTTCACAAAACAAAATATCATCGAATTTTACTCAATATCGTAGATGATAGTGATGTAATGAATAGAACTGAACTGTTTTTAGATATTCGCATTCGCATTCGCAAGAATTAGTGCATTCGCACTAATCGTTTTGCGAATATTGTATGATTCTCAAAAAAGGTCGCCAAATTGGAGTCGCACTGTAGTTTGACAAACTAAACAAAAGGTCTTCAAAATTCCTTCGGCCTCCTATACCAAAAACTGAAAAAAAAACAACATTAGTATTCGCATTTGTGAATGTCGGGATATGATATTCGCATTCGGGAATGTACAAATAATGACACTAGTTACATCACTAGTAGATGACAACTTTCATGACACCTTCAGCTGTAACAAAGGAAATGTGTTGGAATATTCTATGGTTTGATTCCAGAGCAATCCGCACCGTTACACCTATTTCCGCCTAGTAAGCGCTGCTGTATTATACGTTAAGGCAGATTAAAATGTAAGCCGTTCCAACTTAGCTCCCTGTGGTAGCAATGCATCTGTGACCAACCTCAGGTAACACTATAATCTTATCTGTAATGAATACAAATCTTCATGTATATTTCGGATCCATTCTTCTCTCTTACATACGCTTACCTATAACCTAAATGATCCAGAAGTGACAAAACACATCAAAGCGATAAGACACCTCTCAGAAAAGGTGGTTTTCTGGTGTCAAATATTTCTTTCTCTTTATTGCTCTCACCTTCTAAATGCGTATTAAATCTGCCTGTTTGCCGGCGTGATATAAGAACGATGTTTTGAAACTAATTTACGAAAGTACGACTAACTCAAGGACTTCAATATTCTCTGGAACGTAGAGATATCCTATTTGTACCCAGAAAAGGGTTTACAGGCGGTAAAACTTTTTGTAGTTCAACTGTGGTGGTGCTTTATGGCTTCAAGTTGTTCCCTTTTTCGTTATTAGGGTGTATTAAGGCGAACTTTCTATAAGTTTGTAGTATATTTTCAACTGGTTGACCCGGCGAACTTCGTTCCGCCTAAAAGTCAAAAATCTAAAATTGACAGTTTTTCTCTACTATATTATACATGTATACCATACATAATCTTCCGGTTGGATTACTCTATCTACTAAAAATCTGCATTAAAATCCGTAGCGTAGTTTTAAAGATCGAAGCATACATAGGGAGAGACAGCGAGAAGCGACTTTGTTTTATACTGTAGTGATCTGCCTTAGGTAACATGTGTGAACGAATTAAATATTTGTGTTAATATACATATTATACAAGTGATGTAACGAATATCATTGTGAATACGAATATTGTTTTTTTGTTTAACAAACTGTAGTTCAATTGCACTTTGTATAGGTTTAGCGACCCTTTTGCAAAGTGCAGCAATATGTATAAAATCGAATTTATTTAGTGACTAAAATTCAAGTGACATCTATGTTACAACACAGACTGTTTATAATGGCTTTATAGATTAGAACAATAAAAATATATTGGCCTTTGTTCACTTCATCCAGCTTAATCAAGAATACCTTTGTTGTACAGTCTGTATTGGAAAGTAAACGACAAAGCCAAATTCAAAACAATATTTTCTGAACAATAGGCTATGTCCATTTGATATAGTCCATTGAACAGCCTTGATTGTGGTTTTCCTAGAACACACAGTAATAACGTTTTTGTCGAATTAATCTTCTGTTTTGTACAGACTTTTATATTTTTTCTAGTCTCTTCATTGTTGTACTACCGCAATACCGTTTGTCATAATATTAGGTTATCTTTAAGCTGACTTTACAATTTCACGTAATTACTAGAGATGCGCCGAATATTCGGTTGTTATTCGGTATTCGGCGTATTCGGCATGTTATATTATGTTACATGTTATAATATTAATTTTACTTCACACATATATAACGAAGTGAACGAGTGATGTCAGGATGGTCGAGGTCTTCATTATTATTCATTCTTGAAGATTTCAAGTAAAACACAGGAACTTCTTCGATTTATTCACACTTGAGGAAGTCCGATCGCTTCGACGATTAAACAAGAATCTTTTTCTACCGACAGGCGCTCGCCTTTTTATAACAATGTTTGGTGAGGTGACAATAACAAATTTATGGACGGTAACGTAATTACAATTCTAAAAATCACTAAATATTGCTAGTTTAATCTATACTTATAATAAAGTTGTAGAGAGGTCAATTCTGTACATGAAATATTTTTCCAAAATAACTATCAGGGCGTGATTAGGGATCGATACTGATGCCAAAAATGCAATCAGTAAAATTTTTGTCTGTCTGTCTGTCTGTCTGTCTGTCTGTCTGTCTGTCTGTCTGTCTGTCTGTCTGTCTGTCTGTCTGTATAACCGTTATAGAAACAAAAACTACTCAGTGGATTTTAACGAAACTTGGTACGATTATTCTTTATACTCCTGGGCTGGTTATAGTATACTTTTCATCCCGCTACAATCAATAGGAGCAGAGCAGTAAAATTATCTAAAAAATATCCTACGACAGCATATGTCCATCTTTTATGGTTGACTCACAATAACACGTGTAACTCCCGATAGCTTAGCAGTTCAAAGCTTTCTGATTATATTTGTCTACTCTTACGTTTATAACTCAGTCATCTATCTGTACGAAAATGAACATGAAAATGAAAAATGAAAAATGAAAAATGAAAAATGAAAAATGAAAAATGAAAAATGAATAATGAAAAATGAAAAATGAAAAATGAAAAATGAAAATGAAAAATGAAAAATGAAAAAAGATAAATGAAAAATGAAAAATGAAAAATGAAAAATGAAAAATGAAAAATGAAAAATGAAAAATGAAAAATGAAAAATGAAAAATGAAAAATGAAAAATGAAAAATGAAAAATGAAAAATGAAAAATGAAAAATGAAATATGAAAAATGAAAAATGAAAAATGAAAAATGAAAAATGAAAAATGAAAAATGAAAAATGAAAAATGAAAAATGAAAAATGAAAAATGAAAAATGAAAAATGAAAATTGAAAATTGGAAATTGAAAATTGAAAATTGAGAAATGAAAAATGAAAAATGAAAAATGAAAAATGAAAAATGAAAAATGAAAAATGAAAAATGAAAAATGAAAAATGAAAAATGAAAAATGAAAAATGAAAAATGAAAAATGAAAAATGAAAAATGAAAAATGAAAAATGAAAAATGAAAAATGAAAAAGAAAATGAAAAATGAAAAATGAAAAATGAAAAATGAAAAATGAAAAATGAAAAATGAAAAATGAAAAATGAAAAATGAAAAATGAAAAATGAAAAATGAAAAATGAAAAATGATCAGTGAACAGTGAACAGTGAACAGTGAACAGTGAACAGTGAACAGTGAACAGTGAACAGTGAACAGTGTCACGGTGACGTAACAAATATATTAAATAGGGACAATTCTTGGCTATGCGAAAGATCCATCTTAACTTAACTTAACACTTAAAATACTGTCGAATATACAAGGGGAAAGCAAAGTTTATAGTTCAATAAATAGAATGGTCGATGAACAAGACGCCACTAACTACCCGATAGAATTTTTAAATTCTTTAAATATGCCCGGACTTCCTTCTCATGAAATTTGTTTAAAAATTGGCATTCCGATTATTCTGCTCCGAAATTTAAGACCACCACAACTTTGCAATGGAACTCGGCTAAAAGTAACCCGGTTGCAACAAAATATTATCGAGGCTCAAATTTTAACAGGTTGCGGTGCAGGAGAAACCGTCTTTATTCCCAGAATTCCCTTAGTACCTAATAATTTTCCATTCCAATTTAAAAGAACGCAATTCCCAGTATCGGGGTGTTATGCAATGACAATTAATAAGGCTCAAGGGCAGACTTTTCGTGTTGCTGGAGTAGATCTCGGTGTCAGTTGTTTCTCGCATGGTCAGTTGTACGTCGCTCTTTCCCGGGTCAGTAGTTCCAAAAATCTTTACGTTCACGTGCCGGATGGATCAACATTCAACATAGTTTACCCGGAAGCTTTGCATTGAAGTATTTTCGTTATATAAGTACTTAAGCCTTCGGCAGGATCGGAATAGGGCTACGGTATCCCTGCCTGTCGTAAGAGGCGACTAAAAGGGGCTTCCGGGGTTGCGGGCGGCTAGAGTGGGAGCTTGAACCGTCCAGCCAGGCGATACCGGGAAGGTGGCGATATGTGTGGTCGCATACCGCCGTAAAGACTAGATTGGGTGGTGGGCCCATCCGCCCATCTGGGAGGAGCCCGAGTCCTCTTTATAGCACCGAAGACGGCCACCGGGGGGGTTTTAGTGCGGTAAAAATTCCACATAACTCTGCGTCGCTCCCACGGCGTCGGGTACCTTTTGAAGGTTTCCCCCTCGAAAACAAAAATAAAAAAGGTTCTTAAGCCTCATGTGAACGTGATCTAAACAATATTACCAATACATTAACTCAATAACACACAAGGAGTTACTCGCTGGCGGAGTCGCGGGCAAAGCTATTAACAATAATATTGTGCGGTTCCGTATTGCGATATTTTTCAACAGTATTGAAGATATGACATATTATATTTCCCTACTAAAATACGAAAGTTAATCTGTTTGTTACATAAAAACCACTGAACCGTGAGGAAGGACATAGGCTACTTTTTTTTACGAAAAACAACGGAAACGCGGACGAAGTCGCGGGCAACAGCTAGTAAACAAATAATTTTCGATCTTTAAACTAACTAAAAGAATTATTTTCGGCAGCGTGTTTTTCATAAATACGCCGTGTCGCGCCGACATATATTATTTCTTAAATTAAGTATAACTTTAGTACACGGACTAAAAATAAATCATAAAAAATAAGGACATATTTTATTTGAGAAATTTCTTTCATCGACGTCTTCTTTCTTTTCACAAGTTAATAATTTCTGTTCACAACCTGACGTGTCTTCGTTGGCACTAATAGCAATGTAGAAGCATGCTATCTGCTGAAGTTTTACGAGCGCACCGACTGAGCTCATAAAGAGTTAACGACGTACTCTCTGGTTATGGATGCTAACTTTATTTTTAGAAGAAATTAGACGAAAGCGTGGGAAGCTGTACTTTCACATTACGTTTGTTTTATGATGTTCCTCTCAAGTTAAATGAAAACACGCGTAGAAGACGACACTTGTTAATAAGCAGCAATCTTGATTTGATGATAATTGTTCTTTGGTTACTTTTATTTTTGGGGAGAAAATCGGTCTTCTGGTGACAGTCAGTTTATTCTATTAGTGGGTTTGTTCCAGTCAAACTGCTGACGTAATTGTAATGGACACCCTACTAGTGTCGACTACTCATTATTATCTCACTATTGCGCACCCTAAGCTATAGTAATGCTATGCTAAAAGCAAACTTAGAACGTATTTGTAAACTGTTTACTGTGCTACTATGTGTGTAAATGAGCAGGTATGTTCAAGCTACATATGTTATATAGCTATTATTAAGATATACAAAATACACGATATTCAAATGTAATTTACTCACGTTATTCTTCGTCTCCTTAGTGATGTCGGCGTTGAAGGCTCGTCGTTCAGCAGTATGACCATTGTGGGAGTTGGTAGTCGCAGAGCCCGGCTGCACCAGACGAGCGGCGCCGTGGAATACCTTTTGAAGAACATAACAATTAACAACCGGAAATTTATTATCACTTCTGAAGTTATACTTGTTTAGGCGCGTTAGGGAAAAATAATGAGAGTAAATTTTTACGATGCGTGCACACACCATCACGAAAAACTTACAGTCTGAAGTAAGCTATAGTCAACATTTTAGTTTTTCTATTGTTAGTGTCGATTTTATACAAACGAATCGAAAACAAGATTCTATATCTTGTTACGCCAAATAAGTATAACTTCTAACGCTTGTACATAACTACACACATACTTTATTTTTCGAATACCTATCACATTGAAGTAGTATAGGTACAGTAGTTTGTAAGTGGTCACTGTGTAAGTAACTATATATAAACCAGAAGTAATATTTAATAAAGTAATATATATATACGTGGTACAACGAGTGTAATTCGACCAGGGACGAACCACCGACACATCTATTTTTAACGTGAAGCATTCCTTGCGTTTAGATGGAAGGGTGTGGATGCCAGTTTCAAATGAGGCGACAATTCTAGTCCTCGGAAGTAGCAACGCATCTGTGATTAACTTCAGATAAAACCTATCTTCTATATGAAGTTACTTACAAATCCATCAGGTGGACTGCATGCTCGTTTGCTACTTCATTATTATTATAAAAAATAATTTTATAAATCAATCACAAAAGCATTGCTACTTCTGATTATTAAAATGGTTCCTAAAAACCTCATATAAGTATGCCGGCAAACACATCGTCCACCGAAACGTAAAAAATCCTTCACGCCAGAAATAGTAGTGGTTCTACCTAAACATTTTTTCTACCAGTTCTATTCAATTTCTATACGGGAAAATAAAACATCGAAAGCTTACAAATTACATGAGGTCTACCAATTTGTACTCGGCCAGCGGGATAGACTACAGACTAAATCCTTTTCATTTTGAGAGTGGACCCGTGCCCAGCGATGTGAAAGTAATGGGTCATCATATTTTAGACTAGTCGCCCGCTCGTTAAATACACGTGAGTAAATTTTTCATAGACACTGGTGAATACGCCCTGTAGTTCCGGGATCAGAATAGGGCTACGGCATCCCCTGCCTGTCGTAAGAGGTGACTAAAAGGGGCTTCCGGGGTTGCAGACGGCTAGAGTGGGAGCTCGAACCATTCGGTCAGGCAATCCCGGGAAGGACGGCGATATGTGTGGTCGCATACCGTCGTACTAGACGGAGCGGTGGGCCCAGCCGCCCATTTGGGAGGAGCCCGATGGGGCAACGCGCTCGGAGGATTCCGGTTGAAGTCGTTTCGAGATCCCACATAACCCTGCGTCGCTCCCACGGCGTCGGGTACCTTTTGTAGGTTTCCCCCTCGAAAACAAAAAAAAAGACACTGGTGAATGCCCATGAAACATTTGTTCTATTTTTCCTAAATTAGCAAATCATACACGTTGTCATTCATAGTTTATCGATGTACAATCGACGCCAAATAAGATTGAATTCAATCTTAAATTGAGTTAACCAGGATTGTTCCAGGTGGTAGAACCAGTATAGTTCTTCCGGGGAGGTACCACAGCCACACGTATTTCTAGCGTGAAGCAGTTCTTGCGTTTCGATGGAAGAGTGTGTTTGCCGGCATACTTTTATCTGAGTTTTTGAGAGTAGCAACGCAACTGTGATTGAATTCGGATAAAACCTATGCTCTATATAAAGTTGCTTACAGTGTCCATGAGCGGCAGTGACCACTTACCAGGTGAATTGCGTGCTCCTATCCTATATCAATCAAAATAAAAACCTACGAATACAGATGCATTGCTTCCCTCAAGGACAATCTTGAAATGCCTTATGCATATAAGAGAGAGGGAGAAGTTAACGGGTCTAGACATTCAGCCTCTTTACATAGTCCAGTAAAGAAATATCGTCA
This sequence comes from Spicauda simplicius, assembly GCA_949699795.1. NCBI lineage: Eukaryota > Metazoa > Arthropoda > Insecta > Lepidoptera > Hesperiidae > Spicauda > Spicauda simplicius. The sequence continues at coordinate 17,127,988 of OX453062.1, forward strand.
AATACGCCTTTTATTCGAATTTCGTTGACAAATTTCGGAGTCTATTTATTCCGGACCCATCCTCAACATAAAGCGAGAAACACAATTCAAAGACCGACCTTTTGTCCGTGCAAATAAGTATCTCTTACAAAAGCATTCAAACCAGAATAGGTACCTACAGAGGCATTTAACACTACTACTATGAGATAAGTAATCCTTTTTCGTAAATCGTTTTTATGAGAATAGACCGTGCCAAATGGTAGGTTAATATTGGGTACGGCCATAAAATTAAACCAAATGTGTGGTAGCAATTTAGGCAAGTGTTTACGAAAGTTAAATTAACTCACATATACGTCCTAAAGCGTTAACATATTATTCATTTTATTACTATCTTAATTTGACCTTTAATTTTGTTTTAAATGTACTATCACAACTTGCCCTTCAACTTCGTTTCAAAGGTACATAAACGAAATAATGATACCCAACAATTCAATAATAATACGAACAATGATACCCAACTGTTGAATCTGGGCATCTGAATCGAGGGTTCGAGGGTCGTATTGCATTCCTGGGATTGGAAGTAGGTCGTCACTATAGTTCCGGGATTAAAATAGGGCTACGGTATCTACTGCCTATCGTTAGAGGCGATTAAAAGGGGGTTTCTGGGGTTGCGAGCGGGTAGAGTGGGATGCTCAAACCGTTCGGTCAGGCGACCCCGCGAAGGACGGCGGCATGTGTGGTCGCATACCGTCGTAAAGACCAGACGGAGTCGTGGGCCCAGCAGCCCATCTGTGAGGAACCCGATGTGGCAACGCGCTCAGAGGACTCCGGTTGCGTTCGTTTGGAGATCCCGGAGTCCTCTTTGTAGCGCCGAGGACGGCCACCGGAGGGTTTTAGTGCGGTAAAACTCTCACATAACTCTGCATCGCTCCTACGGCGATGGGTACCTCATCAAGGTTTCCCCCTAGAGAAAAAAAAGAAAAAGGGATTGAAAGTAGGTACTGATTGTTCGATAATAATGAGCCTACTAGAAATTAATTAACACTGCTTTACGGCAAAGGAAAACTCCGCGAGGAAACTTATACACTCGAGGGCCCTCTAAAAACTTCCCAAATGTGAGTGAAATCTACTAATTTCGTCTTGGCAAGCGCAATAGATTATGGCCAATAACTCTTTCGTTCTAAAACCACAGTTCGCAGCAGAAAATGGGTTGATTACATTAATTTAATAGTTAGACTATACTAATAAACATGTGAAAGTCATGTAAAACTTCTACTGCAAAAGTGTACTTGACCTAGACGTAAGGGTATCAAATGACATTCACTCAACAATGTTAATTCGTCAAGGGGTTACAGCTATTAATTAGCGCTGGGATTTAATTGGCACTTGGGTCGTATCTGTTCGACTTAATTCAAGGTCGAAAATCATTTCATTACTCATAAGGAGGTCAATGTTAGCTAATGTAAATAGGCTATCTTATTACAGAAAGCATTTTTAATAGATGAATATGAATCTGGTTTCGACTTATTATTAACAAAAAAAATACACATAGCTGACGGCCAATCTTCACTACCTGGAGAGGCACTAGAAGAATAAGAAGAAGAAAGTGTGGTATTGAATAAGTGCCTTCTGTGGTTTTTAATACATTGATGGACATTAAAATATTAAGAGGTGGTAGAACCAGGTTGAGGTGGTATAGCCTAATCGTTGAAACTGCACTCTCAATCGGGAGGTCCAAGGTTCAAACCCAGGCACGCACCACCGATTTATGTGTGTATTAGAAATTAATTATCACTGCTTTTCGGTGAAGGGAAACATCGCGAGGAAACCTACACACCCGAGAGTTCTTTAAAAAAAAGTTCTCGGAGGTGTGTGAAGTCCACCAATTCGCACTTGGCCAGCGCGGTGGACTATGGCCTAAAACTCTCTCATTCTGAGAGAAGACCCGTGCCCAGCAGTGGGACAATAGTTATCGAGAGACCAGGTTAGTTCAATCGGGAAGGTACCACCGCCACACTTAGTTCTACCGTGAAGCAGCACTTGCGTGTCGGTAAAAGGGTGTTTATTTCCTTTTAACAATTGTTTTATTTTCGGGTTTATACAGAAGAGTGTCAGAAAAACACTGAAAAACAAACCATGACCCGTACAAATTCTGGGCACATAAGGTTGCTTAAATTTGTATATCGATTACGTAACTACAGATAGTGGGTACTTAATATTAATTAAAACTGAACTATCAATTATGTTAATTAAAGATATACCTAACAGTCACGTTCACGCCCACGGAACATGATATTAAATTTGCTATACTGAGTGCGATATTTACCACCAAAACAAAATAAACTGTTTTTTTACATATCTAATCAAGATTATAAACATGGACATTGTGTCCCTAACTCTCTCCTCTGTGGATCCCAGTTAAAGAAGTTTCATATCCATCCAAATACAAAATTATACGCGTAACATTAGCTGTTGCAAGTTTGTAGGTGCAGACGATAATAATTATAAATATTTAACCTGACTATGGTCTTAAATCCTACGCTCAAAGAGTCGTGCTTAGCAATTAAACTAATAATGGGTTGTCTAGATATAGATGCGATTATTAATCAGCAGTGTTCAAATTCCAAGCATAAGCAAGTTCTAATTTCGATTGGTTAACCGACAAGCAAGTGTGAAATTGAAACCAAAAATTGGTTTTCTCCGCATCGCGATTGCGTTTAGTTTGACGCCGTTAGAACTAACCGCAGCTCTAATAACTAGGTATTGAAGGTGTTACTAAATAAGTAATCACTGAGCAGTGATGGCCTGATGGTCGAAACTTGCCCTCTCAATCGGGAGATCTGAGGTTCAAACCCAGGCGTACCACTGATTTATGTGCGCATTAAAAAATATTTGCCACTGCTTTTTGGTGAAGGAAAATATCGTGAGAACACCTTTCACACCCGAGAGTTTAAAAAAAAACTTCTCGGAGGTGCGTGAGGTCCATCAATCCGCACTTGGCCAGCGCGGTGGACTATGGCCTAAAACTCTCTCACTCCGAGAGTAGACCCGTGCCCAGTGGGACAATAATGGGTTGACGATATAATAAGTAATAAGTAGTTACAATGATCCATCTACCAGCCTTTTAAGTTATTTTATAAGGATAAATAACAAACGAGCATGCAGTCCACCTGATGGGAAGTGGTTACTACCTCCCTTCGACTCGTGCAAACAATTTCATATAGACCACAAATTCAATCTGAAGTCATGAGCAAATGCGTTGATGCCTGCTTCCGTTCATACCCTGAAGATCACATCTTCAGCATCTTCAGACCATCGGTCCACCTAGTCGAAAGACGATCTGCTCTATTTTTGCCTAAACATGATCGCCACCCGAAGACCTTTGTCATCCATCGGTTACGAATATTCGCTATATTTTGACATGAAAAAATTTGAGATATATACCGGGTGACCATAAATCTAATTGACATTTAGGGACCACTTTGTAGTTCAGTCGCTAATGTCTACTGCACACATTACGCGACATAGTGTTTTAAATCTACTACTATCGTAGAGAATAAACTTGTTTACGGTGTAAACATTGTAAGGTATTAGATACAAATCTGCTTTTTAAGTAGGCACGTAAGGCTTTACTTTCCGGGATTGGATTACACCGTGTTGACCGATTGTAGGCTTTCTATTGATTTATTCCCCACTTACTTCATTATAAATCGACGAACATACGAGTATGTATAACGTACAATGGCAACGCGTGGTATCTACAATGGGACCATATCAGTCTAACTTACAAAAAGTTCCTGCTTCGATTTATATGCAAGCAGTTATTTACAATGTTATTTGTGTATTTGCATTTCCATAATTCCTAAAACATACGGAATCCTTTTTGAGTATGCCGACGTGTGACGACAATTTGAGTATCAAAACCCTTAATACATAATGGATTTATTCGTGGTATTTACTGATGATATTTGATATATCAAATGTCAAATCGTAATGGGCGGCTTCTTGGAAACACTCTTCAATATAGAACCCGTTGATAATTACGGGCGCACCATTTTACACGTGTAAGAATAAGATAAGGTACAAAACACGCGTAAAGGTGGTATCTGTTTCAAGACCACTCACATTACTACTTGACCGATTGCCCCCCCTCTTCCAAAAACCCTGTAAGAAATTAAGAAGTCAATTACATATGTGTTGCTGTAGATGCTTACTAATGTATGCTGGTGCAGTTGCTTGCAGATGCCGATTGGCTGTGATAGCTTATTATAAGATAGATTTCACGCTTGTTTGTTACTTTAATTTAGGTACTACATTTAGGTTAAGGCGTACAATCTATGCAATTTAACCGGTGAGTTCCCCCCGCCATATCTATATCTAGCGTGTCAGTTCTTACGTTTCGGTGGAAGGGCATGGTTGCCGACTCTTTTATGGTCCTTTGAGTTCTGATAGAATTCTTGTTCTGTATGCTTGCTTACAAATGTCCACGGGCGGTAGTTAGTACTTATAATTAATCATCAAATAGGCCGCATTGCTGTTAACGACTTTATTTATATAAAAATATAAAAAATAAAATATTTTTTTTAACAACCAAAACTGACTTAAGTATTATCGTACCTTACCGCATGCACGTGCGGCTTCTCGCCGGGAACCGAGTCGGGTAAGGCAAGTATGTATGCCTTAGCTGCTTCTTTAAGCTCTCTTACGCACTAGCTTTTTACCGCGGGTGCAGTTTATTGCGCGACTAGCCGCTCTTCCAGTTTAATATGAAACCGCCTCAAAATTTTAAACCGCCGCGGTTGAAATTTTGGGGCGGTTTCATAACCACTAGTGCGTAAGAAGGCTAAGATTAACTGTCCGTTGGACTGCATGCACGTTTTCTACTTCAGGTGTTTAAAAAATCTTACAAAATAATAAAAAAAAAAATTATCATACCGTAGTGGACTACTCCTCAACAACGGGCGCAGTATTGGTGGTGGCGTCAAGATGTCCACGGACGGTACTTATTGGTTACCATCAGATAAGATGCATGGTCCTTTGCTATTTCAATTTGATATTAAATATCTAATAAATTACCATTATTCACGTAAACATTATTAATTTATTATACCTTAGTAGTCTGCTCCTCAGCAACGGGCGTGGTGGCAGCGGTCGCGTCGATCACGCTCACGTGCGAGCCATCTTGCACGAGCACGCGGTGAACGCCCTCCGAAGGCACGTCGAGCTGCGTCTGCGCGTGCACGTGCGGCTTCTCGCCGGGAACCGAGTCGGCTGACGCGTGCTGTTCTAGCCGTGACACCACCTCGCCGTTTTCTTTCACAGCATCTGTGGATTGCAAGGGAAATTATTACTTTGATCCCGTTATGTAAAGTTACGTTATGTAAATTTACGTGTTAAAGGGGGAAATTATAACCCAGTGAGGTAGCTGCTACATTTGATTGACACTATACACACACATTCACACACTCACACACACACATACAATATACATAAATACTAACACACGTGTTTGTGTGCGCGCGTGCAACAACACACGCGCGCACGACGCTCGGGGACACGCGTACACGAAACCGACTTCTCGATGGGTCACCGATTTTAAACATAACATCTTCATGTTTTTACCCTAAAGTTTTATTAAATATATGGTATATCAAAAAATTTTACAAATTACACTTATGGTAGTCATAAAATTATCTTTACAGTTTTGATCGAATACGAATAAGATTTTTTTCTTTCATGTTGTTTGTTTTCAAATGATTTTATACACGTAACCAAATACTTATGATTATTCATACAACGATGAATAATAAAACGTGTCAAAAGAAGACCTTTTGTTATAAAATTCATAAGTTCTGTTATAAATTTACATTTCGTGATTATAAACTGGAAAATACTAATTGTCTCTGACCTTGTTAGTTTATTTTAACCCGTACTACCCGCAGTGAGTAGTAATAAATCTATCTAAGAGTGTCTACTTATTAATTGACCTGATTTTATCACTCTTTCGTATACTTACAATGTATAATATAAAAATTAATATTACTTAAATTTTTGAAAACAAGCATTTCTCTGAAAAGAAAAAAATAAACTTTGTGGTAGTCAAAACCATCAATATTGCATTATACAAATTTGTGACACATCGCTTGTCGCGAGATTATCCAGATCAAATTTATTTAGAGCTAATCCTGAGATGTCCGTTTAAGTTTCTTATTTATTAACGGAATTAAATTTCAGCTTCATCGGCCACTGAAAAGTGGGTCTAACTTAGCTTACAAGATTTGACCTAAACATACAAACATTGCAAGATAAAGACTAAAAGTAAAAAGAAACGCTGTTTACTCATCACCTGGAGATGGGCAACATCGTCGACTGTGTAAAATTAATACCAAATGCGGTCACCAAGATGCATGATACACGAGGTAACTATGGACAAAAACTTCCATTAGGGGTGGCCTATGTTCAGACGATTAAGTCAAAGACGGGATAAGATAACTAATAAGTAAATTAGTCACTATCGGTCATCTATCCCATTTTTCTCAAGGTCAGTGTCCCATCATCCATCCATCCATCAGCCTTTTGATGTCCACTGCTGAACATAGGCCTCCCCTAAATGGCGCCACTCCAACCGGTCCTGTGCCCTCTGAATCCAACGGTTTCCCGCTGTCTTCTTCAGGTCATCGGTCCATCTGGTAGGGGGGCGACCTGTACTCCTTTTGCCTAAACGTGGTCGCCACTCGAGGACCTTTCTTCCCCATCGGTTATCGGTCCTACGAGCGATGTGGCCGGCCCACTGCCACTTCAGCCTGCTAATTTTGAGAGCTATGTCGGTAAGCTTCGTTCGTCTACGGATTTCATCGTTGCGAATCATGTCTCATAGCGAAATTCCGAGCATAACCCTCTCCATAGCACGCTGAGCGACCCTGAGCCTCCGAATGAGGCCTACCGTGAAGGACCACGTTTCGGCGCCGTAGGTCATCACTGGCAACACACATTGCTCGAATAATTTCGACTTCAGGCACTGAGGAATTTTGGACGAGAAGATACTACGTAATTTCCCGAACGCAGCCCAGCCGAGTTGGATTCTACGAGTGACCTCCCTCTCAAAGTTGGACTTACCCATCCGGATCGTTTGTCCCAGGTAAATGTACTCGTCGACAACTTCGAGAGGAGTGCCGTCAACAACTACCGGTACGGGTGTGACATGGACATTAGACATGATTTTCGTCTTGTCCATGTTCATCTTAAGACCCACCCGTTGTGAGGCACTGTTGAGGTCGCCTAGCATTGTGCTGAGGTCCGTCAGCGAATCTGCCAAGATGACTATATCATCGGCAAATCGAAGGTGCGTGACGTGTTCGCCATTGATGTTAATGCCAAGACCTTTCCACTCCATCAGCTTGAACAAATCTTCCAACGCAGCGGTGAACAGTTTCGGCGATATAACATCGCCTTGTCTGACTCCCCACTGCAGTTGGATTGGATTTGTGCTTCTGTCGTGTACTCGGACTGACATGGTGGCGGCTGTGTATACACACTTCAGCACCTCGATGTACCTATAGTCGATCTGGCATCGCTGAAGGGACTCCAGCACCGCCCAGTTCTCGATAGAATCGAAGGCTTTCTCATAGTCCACATAAGCAACACACAACGGCAGATTATACTCCTCGGTCTCTGTATAACCTGCCGCAGCGTGTGAATGTGGTCCATGGTGCTGTAGCCTTTTCGGAAACCGGCTTGTTCGGGAGGCTGGAAGTCGTCTAGCCTGCGCGCAATGCGGTTAGTGAGGACTCTCGAAAACAGCTTATACACGTGGCTCAGAAGCGCAATGGGCCTGTAGTTCTTCAAAAGAGTTTTGTCGCCCTTTTTGAAGAACAGCACCACTACGCTTCTGCTCCACGCTTCCGGGGTTGTCCCGCTAGTAATGACGGAATCGAACAACTTTTGGAGCGCCACTAGTACGGGTTTACCGCCAGCTTTTAGCAGCTCTGTTGTGATTCCGTCATCGCCCGGTGCCTTGTTGTTTTTCAGCTGTTTGAGAGCCTCTCTAATCTCGTACAGACTGACGTCCGGGAGGTCCTCAGTATAGTGTCGGGTCAGTTTGGCACGTTTGTCGTCCGCCTTGTTGCGGGCGGGAACTCGTGCGGAAGCATACAACTGTCCGTAGTATTTCTCAATTTCTCTCAGAACATCGGGGTTAGACGAAACCATGGTGCCCGATTCGGTCTTCAACCTCGTCAGCAGGCTCTGCCCAACGCACAGATCCCTGGCGAACACTCTCGAGCCCTGGTTTCGCTCAATAGCGTCTTTTACGCGATGGGTGTTATGAGCACGCCAATCGCGTCGCCTACTCTGAGAGATCTGTTTATTGAGCAGTCTGTATTTCGACATTGAGGTTGGAGACTGCACACATAGTTCTCGCCTCTCCCTCATAAGACCGAGAGTATGCTCTGAGAGAACTCGAGACCTACCACTGGAGTGGGTCTTAAAGTACTTAGACCCCACCTCGTGGACAGTTGTTACTACCTTGGTGTTAATTTCGTCCACAGAAACGCAAGAATCGAGACACGCGAAACGATTTCGTAGCTGAAGCTGAAACTCTTCGGAGCCCTGGATCTGGACAGGTGTTGGTCGGAGCGTAGACTTCATTAGGCGTGACCGTTCCAGCTTTACGTTGATATTTAATGTGCATCTTACCATCCGGTGATCACTTCCGGTTTTCACCCTGTTGATCACAGAGACATCATTAAATATGTGCCGTTTGTCTGCCAAAATGAAGTCTATCTCGTTTTTAGATGAACCATCAGGACTTATCCAAGTCCACTTTCGCTGTGCCTTCCTCTTGAAGAAAGAGTTCATCATAAATAAGCCCTCCCTCTCCAAGAAGTTGGCAAGCAAGTGGCCTCGGTGGTTCCGTTGTCCAATTCCAAAGGGCCCCAGCCTCCGCTCGCCATCGTTCCGCGCGCCTAGTCTTGCGTTAAAATCCCCCATAACAACGGTAAAGTGGGTCTTTGAGGTATGTATGGCTCTACTCACGTCCTCATACATAACCTCGACCTCATCGTCTGGGTGTGTCGAAGTCGGCGCATATACCTGTATGACCTTCAGCGAATACCGTTTAGATATTCTGAGTATAAGGTACGCTACCCTTGACGACACACTGTCGACTGTTACCACGTTGTTGACGAGGGATTTGTGGACGAGGAACCCGACACCACCCTGAGACAGGTGGTCGCCCTCCCGGTGATAGAACAAGTTGCCCGATTTGAGGATTATCGTATCCTCACCCTGTCTTCGGACTTCAGACAATCCCAAAACACTCCAGTTCAACTTGTCTATCTCTTCTTCCAGCTCCTGTATCTTCTCGTCGGTCCTCAGTGTCCTGGTGTTGTATGTTGCCAGGTGCAGAAGTCGTCGGTTGCGGTAGCCGGATCTCTGCCGGAGATTCTTAGCACCCCCTGCCCCGCCGTTACCTAGGCCGCTACCGTAGCCTGGAATAGCGGGGCTGCCGGGGACTGGGGGCCGGGGTTCTTCTGCACCTTTCATTGGGGGTTTCTGCCGATAGTCACCGCGCCTGGCAAGCGTGTTGGTGACCGCAGTAGATGTAAATTACACAAGGAGATGCTGCTGCCCATCTCTTGGATTTATGTCCCTTAGTCGCCTCGTACGACATCCACGGGAAGAGAGGGAGTGGTGCTATTCTAAAAGGCCGACACCACACGGCCAAGTGTGTGGTGTCGGCCAGTGTCCCATACCTCCTTTCTATTCAGTTTTCTAGCTCTGAACGAACAGCCTCTACAGTCCTGAGCTCAGTCGTGGATTCAGCCAGACTCTCCTTTCATTTTTTAGTCAATGGACTGTAGAACTGGAACGTGGAACTTCTGCTCATCTGTCTTTTTCACGGTGGGGTATTCCTCCCGGATCACTCATATATCTCAATTTCAACTACTCCCAACAATATATAAGTTAGCAGATCGCTTATACAAGCAGCAGTTATTTTAGTACCGACATATTTCACACCACTATAAAGCTCCCTAATACCCATAAATATCAATTAGTGCAAAGCCTCTCTTATCCTAAATAGCTGGTAAACTTTGAACGGATTTTGTGACCCGACTTGATTTGATTACATCTAAGTTAGCCACCTTCCTTCCCCTAATCTACTTCAATCTTTTGACAGGACAATTTATTCAAAGCCGTTAGTACCTACTCGAGTTTGGGCAGTAAATTTGCTGTTAATCTATCTTGAGGCTAATCACGACTGATTAGAAGGATAAATTAACTCGAATTAAAATTAAATAGGAGCGGAATTAACAAGTGCTCGTTGATAATTACGCAAAGAGCATTTTACAGACAGTTTTGCAAAACATTTTTTTTATCTGATTGAAGTAGCAAATGCGCATGTAGTACATACAATATTCTTATTGTCAGCAAAATGCAAAATATTATTTGTGACGAGGGTGGCTCATAAATATTTAAGCCCGAAATATCAATCTTAATTCATTTTCCATGTCTTCCTGGCTTTCTTGTACAGTGATCACCTCGCTGGTTATATTCATTGCTGTTCTGCTGATATGATCGAGTTTTCAGAACAAGAGTAAAAATTAATTAGCCAAAATATTCAGATCGATAACCTTCATATGCCTAAAAAAATCGGGTCTTTGATCACGACCCCGAACAAGATGCGACGCTTACGGCATTATATCTTGTTCGCTTGCTTATGGCGCGAATCATAGATACTCGTAAGTTGGCGAAAAAATCGTAATGGTGGTGTTATGGGTTCCGTAATCTCACGTTATCATGAATCACGTACCATACAGAAACAGAATTCCTATCTCTTTTTAATATTTTAGTTGAAAAGGTTTTGACGAAACTGAACAGTCATTTTTACAATATCAATTTCTTTGAATTAAATATTTTTTCTTGAAATAAATTTATCATTGGTAAAACCGGCACTGGATCTACCCATCCGTCAGCATTTACAGATCCACTACTGAACAAAGCCCAACCCTAATGGCAGGTTTTTTTAAATAGTCGTCAGGGCTGGCATGCATGGGGGTGTTAATGTTACACATGAAGATCATGCTGCAGATCTCCTGATTTTTTCCATTAATCAACTGCTAAGACATCGACGAGAAAAAACAAAGAGGTGCCATTAAACGAGACCACAAAGCAATTTATATCACTAGTGCTTGAATATCTAGTTCCTTCAGGAAAATAAAAGAAGATCTCACTAAAAATATCTTACCAATTCTGTGAAACTCCATATGTTCGGTCTTCATTTCAGGTACCATTTCCTTGCTTGATTCATCTGCAAACAAAAATAAAAGCATTAGGTATACACTCGTAGCATTTAGCAGTAACAGCAACCGAAAATGTTACCGATTATTTTTTTGGAGACAAATATTACATTATGCAATGCGATATTATCCTTTTCCATAAAAATATATCGAGAGGAATTTCGATAAGCAAGTCCCATAAACGTAGACGTACTTCCCGAAATACTCAGTCCTAGCAAACGGAAAATAAATCCGGGTGTTACGATAACTGACCGGTCCACATAACTGCTGGATCAAGTGTAATCCTGTAGGAACCGCGAAAATTATTTCCATCATGATCCAAACCCTGTAATCTCCGTCTCGCATAGCGAAGGTCGACTGACAACGTTGCGTAAGCTCCATAAATATTTATAACACGTATTATGTGTATCAAAAGAGAGCGTTATGAACAAAATTAATGTTACGCGCCCCTGGATCGCAAGTCAAAAGTAATGCTGAATTTATTGTGAACAAATTTACTCTGGATTTTATACATTTTGCCATAATCCAAGTAGTGTTGTGATTTAAACTCACTAAAGTAGCAAAGGAGCATATGCGAGTGAGCCAACGAGCAGTTTTGATAGTGAGTGGTCACTGCCAACCAGGATATCTGTAAGCAACTTGATATCCAAGAAAGGTACTTTCTGAAGTCAATCGCAGCTTGCTTGCGACTGAGTTGGTTACTTCTAATGAAAATGAGCCGACAACTAAACCCTTCCACCAACAAGTCAAAACTGCTTCATGTTATAAATATGTGTGAACCGTACTAGATACTTCTAAAAATTGTATAAGGTTCTAGTAAGACTATCAGTTATAAAAATATTTTGCAAAGTCAAAGAACACATTGACAACTCTATCAGTTATAAAAGCGCATAAAAAACAATATTGGTCAAAAAAAACAAGCCACGCAACTTACTTCTTATACCGAAAAAAGTTGTGTGATCCATGTAATACCAAGTCTGTTAATAATTTGTTCAGTCCCTAATTAAAGGTCATAAGTTGTTTTGTAATTATCTCCCCTAACAACATCTTATAATGACCATACCAACATCAAAAATCTTTAATGTTTTAAACAAAGAGTTTGACTCGGCCATACTAACTGGTTCTACCACGTGGTAAAGTCTATTTTTAACACTTAATAAAAGCTTGTCAAAATGGAAAAGAGAATTGCATCCAACAAACGTAATTAGTTGAAGAATAATAGACGTCAGAGCTATTATAGAAATCAACAGCATTCGAATACAATTACGAAGTTTCAACAAAGTTTCATTCAATTACAGTTCACAGTGAATATTTACTGACGCCTAACAAAGCGTGGTTCGTTTAATGAAAAAACAAAACTTATTTTTATTATTCAATTTAAACGCGTAACTTAATATGGCAAATTGTTGGAAAAAAGTTATTCATAACCGAGAAAATAAGTGTAATACTAGTGGAATTTTTCACCAATTCGCACTTGGCCAGCGCGGTGGACTATGGCCTAGACTCTTCCATTCCGAGAGCAAACCCGTGCCCAGCAGTGGGACAATAATGGGTTGACGAAAATGGAATTTACTAAAACATCAATATTTTTATTAAGTCAAATTACGTTTATTCGCTGTAGTTTTCTTATGTCCTACGGGATCACATAAAAAGTGCACGTTACTTATGCTTATAAATTAAATTATTTATCGGTGGCGTAGTTTGTCTTAGAGCCGCCCCATATCAAAATTTATGAGGAGCTCAAACGAAGGGTAAAGATTTCTCACAAAAGAAACAAAATAGCTTTCTTGAAATGAAAATAAATAACTATTGATTATAATGAAATATGTAGCGTAGATTCCTCCCGCTCACTAGAAAATTTGTCAGCAAAAAAAAAATTCACCAACTCTACTTACGCTCTTTTACGCCTTTTTCTCTACATACGATGACTAAAAAACGCGATACGGCTGATATAGCGGTAGCTACGCCTCTGATATATAGGTACATATTCTTATTAGGTAGTTCATCCTGCTTCTCCAATATTATTAATATTATATTAACGAAACCAAAACGGTCCCTATGTAACCTGATTTTGTCTGGAATTAAAGATCCTCCAGCAGCAATCATATGGACAAAAGGAACATAGGTCAACTTCAAACCAGTCGGACCAGTAACCTGAAGAAAACGGTAGCCAACCGTTGGGTTCAGACAAGGCGTAGAACCGACTGGAATGGCGCTATCGAGACAAGACCAATGCCCAAATGTAGAACACAAAAAGCTAATGGATAGATGTATGAATATAACGTAATGACTGTAACATATTACGTATGTGAAAATGTTTTAGAAGATATGAGAGAGACGTAAAACTGCCTAACATCTCAAAGTTTTTGTTCAAAACTGCTACATTGTACTTCCCACTGAATTGAAGTTACAGAGTCAAAGCTATCTAACGATACAATCATCGACCTTGTTGATGTTGAATGACAGCATTTGGTATTGTAATGAAGCTGAAATAAGGCCGGAACATAACCCTGGATGTTATAACGATACAAATATTACATACCTAAATAAAGTAACAAATTAAGACTGTATAAAATTGTAGCAAATGAAAATTAATGTAGTAAGCGAACACACACAGTTAAGTGACAAGTGACCGTCTTCGGACCTTGGACATCAGATAAATACGATTGGGATATGATTAAAGTACTATTTGAAGTCGGCATAGATACTAGTAAATACATGTAGAACAATTCATGTTCAATTGGGTGTGATACCCAATTAACCAAAACAGTCTAGATTACAGCGCTATTCTCAGATAGACAGACACGAATAAGTGCCGCGGTGGACTGCAAATAAGCCAAGAACAATTCTGCCTTAAAACTCTAAATGTGTGGCTAAGGGTGTGGTTGCCGGCAGACTTTTATAGAAGGCGAACATCATAGTCCTCGGGACTAGCGACGCGTCTGTGATTAATTTCAGATAAAATCCATATGAAGTTGATTACAGATGTCCATGGGCGGCAGTGACCACTTACCATCAGGTGGACTGCATGCTCGTTTGCTACTTCAATGAGATAAAAAAAATGTAACCTATACCAAGCCCAGATCTGTTCTAAAAGCTTTATTATCATCGTAAACTTTAAATGCCTTTAAGTTTCTTTTCTAGCCAAAAGTCAACATCAACACTGCTACTTTCCAGTGTGTAGGTGGTGGGTAGTTAAGCACAAAGTCAAACTAACAGTTCCACAGCGTCTGTAATAAAGTTATGTCAACTTGCTTCAACCCACGCATTTGTTGAATTAACCCGCCCGTTATTACAGGCCTCAGTCCCCTCCAAACTCGGAACTAAGTTCTATATCTGGCGACATAACAGGAAAACTACGATTGATAAAGTTTACGAAGTTTTCGCATTTATATTTAAAAGAGTTATTACATTACATATCGATCATCAAGATAATAAAATCTTTTCTACGTAACTTTGATAAGCACAGCTTTTAGAAAATGCATGAAAGTGATAATTTAAATTTTAAAAAATATCACAAAAGTCTTTTAAAGGAGTTTCAAATGTGTTTGGCTCTTATATAGCGAAAACCATTTTAATGCTTTTAAAAGAAAAAAACTTTTGTTTATTGGTTGGTTGGTTTGGTTGGTTATGGTGGGTTTGTTGGTATGACTCTGGTAATTACTTACAAGAACGTAAATAATCCAAATCGTCGTATATATTCTTTGTAGAATAAAGACTTGACGAAAACCCATAATTTGCGAAATTCTGTTAAAGTTATAAGCACTTCCTTGATTGCGCAAAATGTTTTAACAAGATTTTTGATTACGTTTTGGTAAAGTTCTTCTAGCTGAAGTTAACGCGAAGTTTTTTTGAGAACATTTGTTTCATAACATTTCCCAGTGGACATTGAAGTAACAATGGGTTGCCTGAACTTTACCAGTTCTGGTGCTTTCGGGAGGAAAAAAAATGTTAAAATAGATTAAATACTACAAAAGAAATAATCAGCTCTTACTATGTAAATTTACATTTTCCTGTCTGTCTCGTGTAATGTGTACACAAGATAGACAGCACAAATGAAAATTACGTACGTACCTACGGTAAAATAAAGATAACCTTAACAAAATTGTGTTCTCATTATGCGTAGCCAAATAAAATGTATGTTTGTGCTTTTCTGGCACAAATCATCTCTTTTTAATTACACCTTCAACCGTGCACTACGTTATTAGTAGTGTTTTCAATTAATAAAGTAAATTAGCCGAAATTTTGAGATCGATCCTTTCTTTTTTCACTATACCACATATTAAAATATTAAAACGTGAATTACATATTCCTACATAAAATACCTGTGTAAGTATAGATACGCGCACCTATCATATCAGATACCAGAAATAGTATGACATCCACGTTTATCAAGCATTAAAACCTGTTATCAACTGCACCATTTAACATATCGTTATGTAACATAAAAACTGTGGTAATCTATAGTTCAAGTTTAACATGTTTCTCAAAAGGACCAGTGTTAACTTTTACGCCCATACCTCCTGTTTAGTCAATCGTAAGGCAAGATACTGAAGCTCATTTTATTCTTTAGTTGACCGGGCGAACATCGTCCCCCCTAAAAGTCAAAAATCTAAACTTCTTCTGAAAATTCTGAAATATATTCAGAATTTTCCTCTATATTATACATGTATTATACACAATAATCCTTCTCTTGAATCACTCCATCTATTAAAAAAACTGCATTAAAATCCCTAGCGTAGCTTTAAAGATCTAAGCATATAGGGACAGACAGCGAGAAGTTAGTTATTTTTTTATTAATACACATTAGTATATTTTTTTTGTTAATACACAGCATATATCTTAGCAAGAAATATATTGCATCATAAAAGGCAATATCTGTGAGGACAGTAGGGTCAGTAGGGACATCGCGTCGGTCCTTGTAGGATACGAACAAAGTTTAGTAATCGCTTACAGCTTTCACGAATTGCCATCTGCGAAACTAAGAAATTGTTCCACTATACGTAAACGTAGTAAGATCGTAAAACAATAAAACGTCAATGTCATTTAATATTGCATCTGCTATTAAATGAAGCTTACGAGTCTAAATTCCTATTTCTATGATATTATTGCAAAATATTGTATTCATTCTAAAACAGGCTTACAAGGGCATTATTTGTGCCTTGTAGTTGTCAGTTACAGTATTTCCTTACACTACCACCGGATCAACTGAGAAGTTTCCACAAGAAACTCTTGGGGGTTTGTCTTTTTTTGTAACATTTTTTTCTTTTTATGCCATCTTGTTTTTGACTTGGAGAATATCACTACATAGTATAAAACAAAGTCGCTTCTCGATGTCTGTCCCTATGTACGCTTAGATCTTTAAAACAACGCTACGGATTTTAATGCATTTTTTTTAAATAGAGCGATTCAAGAGGAAGGTTTATAACACATGCGTAATATAGTGGAGGAACACAATAAATTTAGGTTTTTGACTTTTTGGCGGAACGAAGTTCGCCGGATCAGCTAATTCTTTATAATGAGATATTGTAAACAAAGTCGCGTGCAAAAGTTACTTTATAATAACAAGTCTATTTCTAATAGACGTTGTTTCCGTTAGACACCACTTCAATTTCAAGACAACCATTAAGTGTCTCTAAGCCCTTGATTGCGGAAATCATTTCGTGACAATCTACTCCCATAATGAGTTCGCTCCTGATATCTCACCTCTGACATTTGCACTCCACGACCCTGTCTACGTCGTGTACCCACGAATCCATACAGATTAAAATTTTAAAGTGATGCTTCAGCGCGCCAGTATAATTTCGTGCTGCAACGGTTTCGACACAAAAGAAAATGTTCGACGGATGTTTTAACATAAAATGAAAATGTTATGACTTACTTTCTTTGTTCCGTATCACTCTTATTTAAAAGATTTTTTTGATACATCTGCACATTTTGGTTATAAGATAATTTAGATCTATGACGATTTTGAGCCAAATTATATTAATGCAAAAAGTCATAGCCCCTGACATTACTCAAAACAAGAGGCAGATAAAAAATTGAATAATTTTCATTCGCATATCGTAATAACCTATTACTTTAACATTAAAAACAAAATTAAATTTTATTTAATTATATGCATAAAAACAAAAATAGAGAATAATACAATTTTGTGTATATTAGTTATTAGTATTTTTTGTATTAAATTTTTGAATCTCGAAGGTTAATTTTGTAAATGTCTAAACAAAACTGGAATAGGGTTTAATGTATAACATGAATTGCCTGTTGTTGTTGTTGACAAAAAAATAAACACAACCATACAAAGTGTGAATATAAGCTATATAAATGTATATTTACCCATTTTGAGTTTTTCCAACTGCTCTACCGGCACATCCTGCAACAAGAAAAAGGTAGGTTAATAATTGTGATAGAAAAGTTTGCGAATTACGAAAGTACTTAAGTTAAACACACATCTTTCCAATAATTTATACATATTACGCCCACAAACATACAGAAATTGTAATGTATACGTTACATTAAACAAAAAACCTACTTAGATTTTATTTCCGAAACCTATGAGATACCGGAACAATACTAGAGTTATCACTACGTTTTTACGCTTAGTTATTTTCACCTACAATGACATTCTCAAGCGAAAATTGATCCGGCAATAAAAAAGCTCTCAAACCTAATGTGCGAAAATAAAATTCACCACAAAAATATATTTAGTCGAATATCGTGTCAAATTCTCTCGTCAGCCGGTTTCTTAATATTCCGCAGAGAACTCGCTAAGTATTCAAATAAGATCTCATTACCTAATGGCCACGGCTGCTCCAATTTCACTGTATTTTTCAGGCGTACGCAAAATGTCCAGTGGCAAATGGAAATTTATAACAACGAATAGGTATTTTTAGGTTCGGACTGGCTGGTTACTTGGAACTTAGTCTGTTTTATAATGGAAGTAGGGAACAAGCATACAGTCCATCTGATGAAAGTGGAAGAGGTAGAAAATCGTGATAGCTGTGTGGCCAAGTCGGGCGTATTACAAACGTGAGGTTTGGGGTTCGAATTCAGTTTTCTTTCGTCCCTGTAGTTCCGGGTTCAGAATAGGGCTACGGTATCCCTTGCCTGTCGTAAGAGGCGACTAAAAGGGGCTTCCGGGGTTGCGGGCGGCTAGAGTGGGAGCTTGAACCATCCAGCCAGGCGATCCCGGGAGAGACGGCGGCATGTGTGGTCGCATATCGTCATAAAGACTAGACGGAGCGGTGGGCCCAGCCGCCCATCTGAGAGGACCCCGATTCGGCAACGCGCTCAGAGGATTCCGGCTGCAGTCCTTTGGAGGTCCCGGAGTCCTCTTCATGGCGCCGAGGACGGCCACCGGGTGGGTTTTAGTGCAGTAAAAATCCCACATAACTCTGCGTCGCTCCCACGGCGTCGGGTACCTTATGAAGGTTTCCCCCTCGAAAAAAAAATAGAACAAGTGAAGGTAGTAGACCCAGTATAGTTCGACCGAGGGAGTACCACCGCCACACATATTTCCGGCGTGAAGCATTTCTTGCGTGATTGACTTCAGATGGAACCCATGTTCTGTATGTAGTGGATTACAGATGTCCATGGGCGGTAGTGGCCACTTACCGTTAGGTGGATGCAGTCCACCTTGCTA
Source organism: Spicauda simplicius (assembly GCA_949699795.1). Lineage (NCBI taxonomy): Eukaryota > Metazoa > Arthropoda > Insecta > Lepidoptera > Hesperiidae > Spicauda > Spicauda simplicius. The sequence continues at coordinate 17,146,909 of OX453062.1, forward strand.
CTTCAGTCAGATAAAAGAAAAAACAAGCAAACAGTGCATCTGATGGTAAGTGGCCCACCAATGTAAATCTGTAATCAAGCCCAGATAATGTCAAAGTAGTTCAGGTTAGCCACAAATGCGGTGTTACCCCTGGTGACTAAGTTAGCACGCCTCCTGCAAACATCCAACTTCATACTTCCTTCAAAACAAAAGAATTTCAACTGACTTACAAAGCAGAAATAGTTATGATAATGGTATAAACTCAGTTGAACCGCGAAGCTACTATTACGTTAAAATAAGTATTTTATGAGCAAGAAATAGACTGTACCGCCATTTATCTTCTGAATCTAAATATATTTCCAGCGACCACAATGACTGTCGAACAATCTATGAATTGAATTGATCTGCGAAATGATTTATGAATCGTCTGCAAATACAGGGGCGACCTGTGTGCCGTTTTTAAAGAGTTATGACAATGACGGTTATTTTAATGCGTATTTCTAAATATATACTCTCATTATAATATTTTGTGTAGTATACCTTATGGACACACAAATAGACACACTCATACAACGCTCTAAGAAATTACACACATAACTTATATAGCAAAGTACTTTTTAATCCGATTAAAATAGCAATCGAGCATGTAGTTCACCTGATGGTAAGTGGTTAACGCCGCCAATGAACATCTGAAAGGAACTTCATATTATGAAGCATGCTCTATGTGAAGTCACCCACTGATGTGTTGTCACTCCCGAGGACAAAGATGGTTGTCTATTATGAAGTGAGCTGTGACTGACGGCGAGTGACTTATTACTAACCACGAGACCTCAACACTACTTGGTGTTGATATGCCCTTATTCTACTTCTGTAGAAGTATCAAAAGGTTGCGTATTCAAACCACGCCGAGACCACCAATTATGTCCATTCATCAGCCATTGAAAGTCCTCTACTGGACAGAGCTCTCCTCTAATCTGCCCCAACTTCGACCGACCTTCAGCTAAATCCAGCGGTTCAGATTATCATCAGTCCACCTGTCAGGGGCCTACACTCCTTTCACCCAGAAGTGGTCTCCGTTCGAGAACTCTTACCAATTATGCGGGAGTATTTTATTTATTTACTGAGTATATACTAAAAGAATACTATTATACTATGTGCCTCGATTTGCAAGAATTAATAAACCCTTATTAAGTCACCGAAATAGCTTCCGGTAATTTAAGACTTGGGTGCTCGCGAACGATTGACTGAACAAACCGATCGCGAACGAACCGCTGCGGCCGAAGGTTCCCGAAGTTTTCTTTATGTATTTGAATAGCTTATTTTCGCTCCTCAGCCTCATTCCGTGATGTAATAAATACACTCTAAATTAATCCAGGTCATAAACTATTTTAGCTCAACAACTCAAGTGTCATCAAGGTCATAAACGGTAACTGACACGCAGACCGTTTCAGCGAAATTCGACCAATAGTTTTTGTATGAAAGAGCAAAAATTGTCCATACATCCACACAAATTAACATTATGTATGTACCTATCTCTCAAAGCTGATTCAAATATAAACGCACTGAAACATAACAAATAGTTTTAACATTAAAATAACATGTATTTATTAAAATTCTAACAATAATATAAAGATTTAAATTGTTTTTCTAACAGAAATGAAATTTAACGTCATGCGAACATTTGTGAGGATGTATGTGTGTTTATTTCTCTTTCAGACAAAAATATCCCATAATGAACAATATTTGTCATAAAACCAACCGTCTTGCAACTCAGTTCTTCTACCGAAAAAAGTTGTGAGGTACATGTAATACCAAGTCTGTTATCAATTTATTCAGTTCCTATTTAAGGGACGTCTTGTGTTAAGTTGTTACGTAATTATCTAACTTAACAACATCTAGTGACTTTGTCAATATTTATGGCTGAATTGCTTAGAGAAAAGTATAGTAAGGCTGTGCCGTTTTTTTACTCGACTTGGCGGGGACACTGCCGTGCCTCCAAATAGATCTAAGTTCGCTGAAAGTAGGCACACGCGTAGTTTATGATATAGATTAAAAAATATTGTACTCGTAACCGCGTTAGACGTGACCGACACGGGCGTAGCCGCGGGAAATACCTAGTACAAATTGGAACATAAATATACCTACTATATCATACATAATATATCACATATCAAATATCGCTCCGAAGAATCTTGTTTTATTTCTTCATTCACAAATGTAGTAGACATGAATAATACGTAAATGGTTCGATTGTTGATATTTTACTCTCGTAACAATAAAGTGAAAAACGTTTCAAATGCGATAATAGAATCGAAGGTTATTTGCGGACAGAAATAACGAAGTACGTGTATTCATTCACAAAGACCTCCCACTTTACTGAAATACCTCTAAGCTTCATTGAAATTCTGGAGATGTTACAATTTTCGATGTTGGAATATTTTTGCCGTAGAATTGAATGTACGAATGTAGCTTTTATTAAGATTTCTACTCACTGGCATTCCTTGGATTCTTTATATTATATACCCAACACCCACATCCTTAAGAGTAATGTAAATTATGTTAAGTTTGCTCATGAATGTTATAGTGTGTGTGCGTTAGGTGTCCCTCCATTTAATTATACTATTTTCCTATTTTTCCTTTCCTTTTCTCCTTCTTATCCGACTTTGTCTCGTTTACCCAATTATGGGCTAATAATCGTTTAATATTTTTAAGAAATTATTTCCTATAGAAATTTTGGTAAAATAAAGTTTTTCTCTACTCTTTTCTTTTTTTAACGACATTAAAATATAATTATAAGCTCGAGCTAATAATGTGTGTTATGTATCTATCTTAAACAGCACCTCTCGCCCTCTCTTGACGAGATAGTATCTAAAAATAATGCAGCATGGTTTTCCTCTATAACATCAACACCTAAATCTGTATAATATTAATACTAACACGCATCCTACGCACGGTATCGACTGCTTTCTCCAACAGAGGTTCTCAATACCTGATGGAAATAAGCTTGTAATTCATGACTTAGATTTAATTCCTTACTATTATCTAATCCATTTCAAAGTAATCTTCTTTGCATTTAACCGAAAATGTTCAAAAGAAACAATCACCGTTTGAAACAAAACTACATGCTCATTGTTACTTCACTCATATCCTCTCTATATTCCCAAAATTCTTAAAAAGTAGTACTATTTCAGTAATACAGTTTATTGACTATATTGACTTTTACTATGAAACTATTGAAATTCAAGAATTCTCTAGAATTGCAAAGCTAGGTATCTTATCGGTTAAAACAACAAAAACATTAAAAATTGCAAGAGCTGTTTACCAATGCTTTTGTTGTTTGTGAAAACAACTACCTTTTTTGTTATCTGGATGCCATATCATGGATGGTACATTTATTACTAACCAGTACTGATTATTTTACGTTACTTTATCGTGTTCGATTGAACTTCAGACTTTCTTTACAAGACCTTTTTATGAAAACGAAAACTGCCCTGCTAGAATTTAATTAGACTTCGGGTATTTTGTTTCTAATAATTTATTTAATAAAACCCTCTTTAGGAGTTTGTGTGAAAAAAATTTATTTCATAGCTATCATTTGATACCCATATTAATAACAGAAGCTATACATTAAAAATATATAGCTTATGTTGCACTGCAAATGAGGTAAAATCCAATGATATATCATGTTATGTTACAATCCGTCAAATCGTTTGGGCTCCGCTACAGACCAAACGATTTGACGGATACAGTTTCACGGACATCAACGAAATGGACATACGTACATACATACCGTCGAAAAACATTACATTTCATCTGACGCAGCCGAATAAAAACACCGCATTTTTTTAAAACCCACAATATTTTGATTTCAAATCTACATACATAGGTAGGCACAAAATTTTTAAAGACTATATAGATTGAAATCAAAACAATTCTAAATACTAAATCCCATTAACGAAGTTTAATTGGAATCAAGGCTTTAATTTATCTTCGCACTAAACGGTTCTATAAATAAACGCAAACAACACTATTGACCCAGTTACAAGCAATTAGTGGCCACCTCGAAGGTTACAACTGGAATACGATTTACTTATTGGAGTGTAGAACTCATCGCCATAAAGAGATGTGACACCATTTCTAGGGGAAAGCCGCTATAATAGGGGTTGTGGCATTGGTAGGAAAATAATCTCAAAATAATGTGTTAACGCGAAACCTTAAATCTTTTATAGCTGTATATTGATTTAAACGTATTTCGATTGTAGGCCGGACCTCCAGACCCGAGACCTGCATTCTTTATTAGGTTTCACGATATAGTAGAAAACATGAATCATAGTGGCCATACTTTATCACAAACGCTTGAGAACTGTAAAGGTTTATGTATGTATTATAACGGAGGTGACGGTGTAACGTTCACTATTCTTGTATGCTTCTTTTTTTTATTCTCGAGGGTCAAACATTCAAAAGATACTCGAGCGAGGGAGCGACGCAGGGTTATGTGGGATTTTACCGCACTAAAACCCTCCCGTTGGCCTTATACGGCGCTACAAAGAGGACTCCTGTATCTTCAAAGTAACGCAACCGGAGTCCTCTGAGCGCCAAGACCCATGGGACTCTTCCCAGGTGGGCGGCTGGCGTCATCGCTCCGTCTAGTCTTTACGATGGTATGCCACACAAACCACCGCCCTTCTCGGGGTCGCCTGACCGAACGGTTCGAGCTCTCACTCTAGCCGCCCGTAACACAGGAAGCCCCTTTTAGTAGCCTCTTACGACATCCAGGGGATACCGTAGCCCAGTGGTGTAGGCATTTTTTTGTTGCCAATTTGCAGAGATATGGGTGAAAGGAGTAGGTAGGGTTCGCAACCTTTTTTATTCGCCGACAAAAAAATCTAAGTTGATGGGCGACAAATTCTACTTCCGCCCCAGGCAGCACGAAGCCACGCTACGCCACTGCCCTAGCCCTATTGTAATTTCGGAACTAACAGGGATGAACTGTATGCTTCTCTGCTATTTTACAACTATCACTTTTTTATTGTTCCAGTACTGCATAAAAGTATTTTAGAACTAAAAAGGCACAAGCTTTAAACACAATACTTCAAGAACTTTTTACAGATCATATCTACGTACAAATAATCTAACATACCTATAGATTTACCACTTTTATTACCTAAAAATACGAGGTTTATATTTCAGAACCTGAAAGGGCCTAGAAAAATCTAATGCGCGAGTCTGAAAGCTGGCTGGTATTTATAAAATAACTCCCGAGGTAATCTGTTAAGTGCATGTCTTTGAGGCTTGAGCTTATTTCTGTTTGAGAATGTTTTTCACGAGACTACATGTCTATTAAAGTATAAAAATCGACTAAAAGCGAGGCGGCCTTAGGCATTGGTAGTTTTACACAGCCGCATAAAATATCAAACATACAAAAACGTGTTTGAATTGTTTATGTATTCGTTCATGTGTGTTCGCTTTATAAAGGAAAATAAATAAAAGTTTTCAAAGATAGTTAAAATTAGAGGAAATTCACGGAAACAGACAGTCATTTCCTCACTTTTAATAAAACTCACTATCCCTATGTGCATTGATGACTTTGCAGAAAGAGATTGTTTCCGATTTCCTAAACTTAGTAGCCACTAAAAACTACGTGATTAGGTGTGAAACTATTGTACACTGATATCACATACAGCATTTGAATACTTAAAATATTAAAACCCTTCATATTAACACTCCGGAGGCAGACATCGGCACACCGATTATTACTTTAAAGCAAAAATATTAAGTGTTACCGTACTAAAAGAAGGCAGTGTCCCTAGACATTTTTACGAGGCATTCCAACTTAGTCATCTGAAATAGCACACTGTAATTCACCGAAAATAGGACACAAATCCTGCATGATATTGTAATATTGTTCTACTATTGTTAATTATTATTAATCCTATTTTCTATAGCCGCCAGTTGCCTACCACATCCAAGGCAATTAGATTTTAGATAGCAAATAATACTTAAAATCTCGTGTCTATGCAGGCTTTTGTTCTTCATTGTTCAAAAGTATTTTAGCACGACTATCACGATTTCGCTGTTGTCTCGTATATCTCATAATATATGCACAAGATTAAACGGCTTGTTGCACTACACCTACAGGAATTAACCTACGATGAAACAGAACAATGTCTGCATACATAATTCAATATAGGTATATACAATATATAACTCATACATGTACATTCACACATTCACACACTCACACACACACACACACACACATACACACACGCGCACGCACGCGCGTGCGCGCGCACACACACACACACACGCACACACACACTTAAAAGAATGTAAAATAATTATACTTTAATCTATTTGTTAAATAACACGTGTATTATGTCTTGGTGGATGAGCGGGGTACCTGTAACACAGGTCTCGTACCTATTACAGGGCTCTTGCGATTTGTTCAATGTGAATGTGTTAAATCAATAAAATATTTTTATTTTTATTTTTATTTTAGATAGCTAGCTAAATTATGCAAACTATGTATATAGTCGAGAAGATTCGAGATTTGTAATATCGTATTAAATATATCGTAATATTGCATCATAGGACATGCAACATTGACCCATTGTAAAAGATAGGTATCCCCACAGATTATTTCATTTTATATAAGATTGAAGTAGCAAACGAGCATACGGTCAACCTGATGGTAAGAGGCCACTGCCGCATATGAAAATCGGAAAGCAACTTCATATAGAACAAGGGTTCAATCTAAAGTCAATCGCAGTGCTATTTCCGAGGACTAAGATGGTCGCGTCTCATAAAAGTGTGCCGGCAACCACACCCTTCCACCGAAACGCAAGAACCGCTTCACGCTAGAAATAGGTGTGGCGGTGGTACTTCCCCACACACAAAGCTGGTACTTCCCCAGACACAAAAAGCTAAAAATAAATAGAATAAATTGTGAATCAATCCTTTGAAAAAAGTATCTTCTACAACATTACAAAGCACATGATATTTTTGTAGAGAATTTCGAGCGTGGGCGTTCTCGTCCAATAAATCGTAGGAACCTGTACTTACCGACTTGCTCCCCGCCTCGTCGCTCCCTGTAACAAATGGAAATGGAATTTTACTTTGTGAGATACGTAGCGCTAAATAAACGCGTAGGTGTTAAACTCGACGATAATAAAAATATTTGCGTGTTTTCGTTAAAGGAAGATACTGTATGAAGTGAAAACATTGTTATATCATGTACCTATTGGCTGCAAATATTAAATTAATACATTATAACCTCTTAAGTATTGAGTTAAGTCTTCCTGTTAATAAACGGCTATATCAATTATCCTTTCGAACTATGCCAAATCCGTACCAATTGTATTGCAATTATTACGTGACCACAACAATTAGGCGCATGAAACAAAAGCCGTTCCGTACCCCGCACCTCGCTTCTGGCCCCGCGCATCCCCTAGTGACGTGCAGTCGTGTATCGTCTAGGTGTTTACGTTAGCCAGCACGTGTTTAATGTTATTACGTTATAATGTTAGTTTAATGAGTGATTGTTGAATTTTTAAATTTATTATTAAATTACATGATTATTCGTCAATAAATCTTAAAATGGGTAGGAAAAAGACTATTCGTGGAGCAGAAAGGACTCTTACATTCAAAATATGCATTCATTTTTAACAAGTGAAGATTAATGGGCTCAGTATTTCTGTCTCCAAAGTCGAAAATCGAGTGTGTGCTGCAACAGGCAATAGTCTCATTCACAAATAAAAAACAGAAAGAAAATATTCCATGTCTGCGAATATATTAAACCCGTGAAAGTGCTTTAATAAAAACACGACTATTAAACATACAACACTATGGCGTATGTTTTAATAATGGTATACCTACATACTCAATTTATAGGTATTTGGCAATAGATTATACTTCTTATCAGGATGGAATATCCCTAGTTCTAATGACGTTTCAACTGTCATGCGCCTAATTGTTTTGGTCGAGTAGTACATAAAATATTCTTATTTTTAATGGCTTACAAATTGTCAGTTACGATTTTTTCCTATCTCACCAGTATATCGGAATACGATCTCAACAGTGAGAGTCTGTCTTTTGTTTTGTTTTGTTCTTTGTTTATTTTAATTTCTTTGTTTTTACCTTTTTATACCATCTTATTGTATGTGTAAACGTTGAGGGTGATCGAACTTTGTCTTACCAATTCACTACTGTTTGCTTCTTCAATTACATTAACAGATTGCACAAACATTTATTACTTGTTTGGTCCCGCGGCTATGCTCACTTTAGTTACGTCTTCACGTAATAAATATTTTCATAAACTTTCACATTTAAGATATTAATAAGGCAATATATTAAAAATAATGTTTTGTCACTACATAGTATAAATCAAAGTCGCTTCGGGCTGTCCCTATGTATGCTTAGATCTTTCAAACTACGCTACGGACTTTAATGCAGTTTTTTTAATAGATAGAGTAATAATTCAAAAGGAAGGTTTTTATGTATAATAGGTATGTGGCGACCTCCCGCTATTCATCAAGAGATGGCGCTACTAGTATTCTGAAACACGCTATCGAAGTATTCTCAGAATCCTGCATATATACAAGTTCCGAACAACGACTGTCGGAGCACGGCCGCTCCCCAGGCATGATCACTTAGCCTGGCCGGAGATCTCCCTTTGCCAACGTGGTGACCCCGACGTGATACTTATACGACGTCGCCACAGGTACATGCATAATACAGTGGAGGAACACTGATAAATTTGATTTTTTACGTTAAGGCGGAACCAAGTTCGCCGGGTCTGCTAGTAAAAAAAATAGAAATCTGAAGATTTAGCGTAAGGCGCACAGACGCATAGAAGTTAGAATTTAAACTCGCGCATAAAACATAATTTACTCGTTTTTCATCAAAAAAAAAATTAAAGCCGCTAACAAAATTTCCATGTGGCTTATTTTTTCTGGCATTTACATAATCTAGACAAAAATAGTAGCGTGGGGAAATAAACAAGTATTACGTCATTAGGATACACATAGGTCGAAGTATTTTCTCAAAGGGCCAGTAATGGTAATATATTATGAATTAGCATAATTAATTCAAGCATTCCGGGAGTCCATTACTTTTCTGCCCAGACATTCATTATGCAAATATATTTAAATTATTCATTCATTTAGTTATGCCCAAAAATATTAAAATAATGTTCACAACGCTCGAACAAAATGTATATAGGTAGGAACAAATTAAGTAGGTAGTTATATAAATATAGGTACCTACATAATGGAAGGGTGTAGATTTCGACTGACTTACGTAAGAAGCGTTCATCTTCGTCCGAAAATAATTAAATCATAAAAGGCATATGGGTGGCAACAGCCTTAATATCGGGTGTACTGCATGTTTCCATATGCAGTACACCCGATATTGACAATAACGTAAAAAATAAAACGTTGAAAAACAGTATTTTATACTTATTATATTTATATGCCTTCCACAAATTATCGCCATCGCCCAGGGTTGACTGGCAGAGAATGCCGTTACGCGTTAATTTCACCCTTGTAACCCTTAGTTTAACGTGTTTCAAAAGTTTAAATAAATAAATATATTTTCTCTTTTCGGTCATATTAATACAAGTGAAAAGTCGTTATTGAATTATTATGTTATTATTACTTATAAAAACCATCTTTATTAAAAACTTAACTGCCAACAATACAAAATATTGTTGAGTATTCAGTTGCAAAACACAGTACCACTTAATACTGCTATTATTATGCTGTTACTGCAGTCTGACTACAAATAACTGCGACCTTCAATAAGTATTAAGTTAGAAAGCTTGGTATCTACTAGATGCTTCGAATAGTCTAGTCTAGTTTCGAATTCAAGAAACTTTTCAAGACACCTTTCGAGATTAAGAAGTTTGAAGTTATATTCGAATCAGAAATTAATTATCACTTTGTGAAGGAATCATGAAAAATTCATGCCTGAAAAAATTGTAGATCTTAATATATTATTAAACTAACAAGAGTAAAGAATGGCGTTATAAGTATCGTCATCATCAAAGAACTATATTTTGTACCTGTTAATTAAATTAAAATGAGAAATTAACTAACAAGAGTAAAGAATGGCGTTATAAGTATCGTCATCATCAAAGAACTATATTTTGTACCTGTTAATTAAATTAAAATGAGTAAAAATACGAAAAAGAAACAAGTTTTTAAATTTAAAAACATATGTGTTTTAATGTTGGTACTTTTCCGTGCATAAAAGTTGAAAGCGTAAAAATTCACAAAAGCGCTTGCAATTTTGTAATAAAATGCATTAATATTATATTATGAATTAACATTAAAAGTAATGTTAAAATTTCTAGCAACAAGCTTATGTTTTACAAAAATGCGTTAGTATTTTGTTTGTATCTTTTTATTAAGAAAGTATTATAGAAAACTCTCCGATTATCACTAAATAACATTAAAATTGAGCAGTGATAGCCTAATGGTTGAAATTTGCCCTCTCGATCATGAGGTCCGAGGTTCAAACCACTAATTTTTCTAAAATTATGTGCTTATTAGAAATTAATTATCAATGCTTTTCGGTGAAAGAAAACATCGTGAGGAAACCTACACACTCGAGTTCTTAAAAAAAAAAGTTCTCGGAAGTGTGTCAAGTCCACCAATCCGCACTTGGCCAGCGCGGTGGACTATGGCCTAAACTCTCTCATTCTGAGAGAAGTCTCGTGCTAGGCAATGGGACAATAATGGGTTGACGAAAACATTAAAATCCTTCAGGAGATTAACCAGAGGTGCGTATGTTTGTGTTCTCGGATAAGAAAATCTCCTTTACCATACCCGAATCAAATCAGAATACAACATCTGGGCTTCTCTCAGAATGAAAGTTTAAGGTCATAGTCCATAAGACTGTCCAAGTGCAGGTTGGTAAACTGAAGTCTACCACACTAGTGCAGTTCCGCGGACCTCCTGACCGAGAAGGCAAGTATCAACCATTAAGCTATAGCTAATCCAGCGCTGTTAATATTAGCCAGAATATTTTGTTCATTTTAATACTTAACGGATAGTATTAATACGTATCAATTCAATTATTTACTTAAAAAGGTTTGCCAGTGGTTACAATACTAATTTTACGAATTGACTTAAACTATTTAAAAAACTAAGTATATAACCTATTAGGGCAAACACCGCATGCTTAAACAATAGTATGTAATAAGTATGAGTAAAATTAAACTAGATTTGAATTTATGTGAGCTGTTCAGAAGCAATTGATTTTTTAAAACTATACATAGTAAGGTGATTTAAGTCAAAAGACTCATGGCATGCGTTCAGCGGTTTACATAAGCGGGCATAATATTAGCCTAAAACCATATGGGAATAGGTAATGTGTTATTTCCCTATACGTCTGTACTTATAACGGCTCAAAAACTCGATAGGTTATTAACGCGTTGTGTAAGCGCAATTTGAGCTGTTCCATCCAATACTGTTTACAATTTCAGTGCGTTTTTACTGAAAACAGGACAGGCGTATCGTGTACACATTTTTCTTTTACAATAGTTCCACCTTTTGACATTTAAAAATGAGCTACGTGGGTAATAAAATCGTAGATAGTAAATATTATACTGAACGATTGTAATGCATTAATATGCTATTAGTTATTTTCAAACAAACTTTTAGGTAATAAATAGTCCTTTCAAATTATTTTGTTGATATTTGACTCAGTTACAAAGATGCACGCCAACAAATGTCCTGTCCACATACTTATTTTTTATTGTATTCATTAAAAAACGTTCTATTATCGTACATAACGTGAAACTACAGTCAAATTGAGTGCTCGAAATTTGCTTACGTATAAAAAATAAATACGTACAATGGATTGAAACGACATTAAAATTCCAAACATGGGTGTTCACGTTCTAAATTGCCGAATTGAGCTAAGTTTGAACCGTATTGTTTAATATTGTTTATTAGCTTCCCAAGTCGCAGGTTTTTTATATTCTAGTACTGCTAATATGGATATTAACCTATTGGATAATTTTAATCACTTAATACATATTTGACGACCCGCGTGGCGCAGCGGTTACCATACCGGTGTGACACACAATGGGTTCCGGGTTCGATTCCCGGCCAGGTATCTGAATGATGAGTTTAGATTCATGTTCTGGGTCTGGGTGTTTGTGTTTTCGTCTTGTGTGTGTCCATGGTACCCACGACACAGGAGAAAATCCTAGTCTGGGGCTATAAGTGTAGAAAGCGTGTTTTTTTTTATTTGTCCACCAATTTGCACTTGGCTAACGCGATGGACTACGGCCTAAAACTCTCTCATTCTGAGAAAAGACCCGTGCGCAGCAGTGGCAACATATTTACTTTTAGCGTAGAGGAGATTTACTTTATAAAATCGAGAATAGAAAATATATTTATCTTATGCTATTATAATACTATTTAAACTTGAGTAGACTACATTTAGCATATAGTGATATTTATTATACCTATCGTATAAAGGTATCTTTTTTTTTGTTCTCGAGGGGGAAACCATCAAAAGGTACCCGACGCCGTGGGAGCGAAGCAGGGTTACGTGGGATTTTTACCGCACTAAAACCCCCCCGGTGGCCTTCCTCGGCGCTAAAAAGGACTCCGGGATCTCGAAACGACTTCAACCACAATCCTCCGAGCGCGTTGCCCCATCAAGCTCCTCTCAGATGGGCGGCGCACCACTCCGTCTGCACCCCTGGAAGCCCCTTTTAGTCGCATCTTACGACAGGCAGGGGATGCCGTAGCCCTATTCAGATCCCGGAACTCCAGGGACGCGTATAAAGGTATCTAAATACTCTATCTATTGTTAAAAAAAATGGATTACAACTCAATATTCTAATGATTAATTACGAAAATATAAGATCTGGATGTGACAGCTATACTTTATTATGATTATAATTGTGTACAAGAGGAGGAACAGTTTGTGGTTGGCCACAGCATCCACACATTGACAGCGCAGCCTTCTGCTCGTGGCATTTGGATTTCATCGCGGAAAATAACCGGTCGCTATTTTATAGCGTTCTTCTATTTAATCTTGTACGGAGTAATGAAAATATAAGTAATCGAGGTCAGTACATTAGTGTTGGGCATATGTTAGCTAGGTTAAGAAGACCTAGACATAACTCCTTATATTTCTATAAGATTGAAGTAACAAACGAGCATGCAGTCCACCTAATTGTGAGTGTTAACAACCGCTCGTGGACATATTCATTTTATAAAATTGGTTTATTTTCAAAGTCAATCACATTTGCGTTTCTACTTCCGTGGAGTAAGGTAAAAGTAAGGCGAGAAACATAACTTCACATACATAACAAAACTTTCACCGAAACGAAGAAAACGATTCAAGCTTGAAATAGGTAGGTATACATTAATTGATAAATAGAATATTTAAAGGTGGTAGAATACTGTAGTTCGAACGGGAAGGTACCACCGCCACACCTATTTCCAGCGTGAAGCATTTCTTGCGTTTCGATAGAAGGGTGTGGTTGTTGGCACACTTTATATGAGGCAACCATCATAGTCCTCGGGAGTGGCAATGCATCTGTGATTGAGTTCAGATAGAACCCATGTTCTATATGAAGTTGCTTACAGATGACCATGAGCGAGCAGTGATAGCCTAATGGTTGAAACTTGCCCTCTCGATTGGGAGGTCCGAGGTTCAAACCCAGGCACGCACCAATGATTTATGTGCGTATTAGAAATTAATTATCACTGCTTTTCGGTGAAGGAAAACATCGTGAGGAAACCTACACACCCGAGAGTTCTTAAAAAAAAAAAGTTCACGGAGTTGTGTGAAGTCCACCAATTCGCACTTGGCCAGCGCGGTGGACTATGGCCTAAACTCTCTCATTCTGGGAGAAGACCCGTGCCCAGCAGTGGGCCAATAATGGGTTGATGCGACCATGAGCGACAGTGACCTCATACCATCAGATGGATAGCATGCTCGTTTGCTACTTCTTCAGATAAAAATGAGGATGAACCTTGACTTTTTCTAATACATCCGTTTCTTAGCATTTACACACATATATTCAAGACTTTTATTGTTGTCACTCGAAAATAATTTGTAGCAATACTAAACCTGTGTGCTTATGATATAGGTATTAGGATATGGTATTTTCCTTTACGCGTGTTTTATAGTCGTAATGCGTAAACGACATTGGAATTTCCAACGAGGCTGTTATCGGCCGTATGAGCGTACTTTCAGTTGTTTCGTTCAATTTTGTTTACCGATGCCCTGCGCTTTATTGAAAACGTGGACAAACTATCGAGTATTTATAGAATACTAGTCACCCGTCGCAACGGTCGAAATTCGACCGTAATTTAAATTAATAAACTAACTAACTTCATATTGTCCAAGGTAGCACCAACATTTCTGTAATTTAAATAAATTCTAATAATTTTTAACGCACCAAAAGGTAAAACGTGATTAATTAACTAAGCTGCATTTAAAAGCAATAGCGGGTATATTGACAAAGATATCTGTCATTTTTGACGGTATGTGTTTTCATAGTAAGACATTGAATGTTCTATTTCGTTTAATATGTATGTGTTTGTGTCAAATGCAAGGTAGTGAGTGTAATGCTTTTTAGTCGATTTTATGTATGTTGTATGTATTATTTGAAAAAATATTAGCATTGTTGAAGCAAATAAAGTTATGAGCACATATATGTTAATTACATTAAGTAATTACCGTTTTTTTTTGTTTTGTTTTCGAGGGGGAAACCTTCCAAAGGTACCCGACGCCGTGGGAGTTATGTGGGATTTTTACCGCACTAAAACCCCCCCGGTGGCCGTCCTCGGCACTGAAAAGGAGGACTCCGGGATCTCGAAACGACTTCAACCGGAATCTCTCCCACTCTAGCCGTCTGCAACCCCGGAAGCCCCTTTTAGTCGCCTCTTACGACAGGCAGGGGATACCGTAGCCCTATTCTGACCCCGAGGCTACAGGGACGATTAAGTAATTACCTATGTTTTTACATATAAATGGATAAGATTATCGAGCTGTAATACTCCAAATATATATGCTACTTATACACCAGAAGTAGGGATTTCGAGTAGTATTATTTAAGTAAAAACATTTATTATTAAAACTAGCTGTACCCGCGGCTTTGCCCGCGTGCAAATCAACGTGTCACAAAGTTTTTCCCGCGCAAATCTCGACACCGTGGGAATTCTATGATAAAAAGTAGTAACATTAAAATCGGTTTGGCCGCTCAAGGGTTACCTGGTCAAACACAGAGTGAAAAAACGAATTTAAAGTGTGTATTTGTGGGTAGGAACGTATTGTTATGTATTTTTTTTAAAATTAGACGAATTCTAATATTGTAAACCGCTTGAACCAATTTACATTCTTAGTGGTCTAATAAACAATATCGGGATACTTTTCTTCAATCAACTCCTCCACATTTGAACCAAAACGTATCGATTATAAAGATTGATTTGAACTTTTTCCGAATTGGAAAATACTATTTGAAGTAATTTTGGCGAATTCAAATTTCTAAGTAAGATTATAGGTAAACCTACTTTTAATATTAATTTGTGTTCAGGAGTTCCGGAAGGCATTAAAGAATTCAAAAATTCTGTTGGATAATGTACTGCTTACTCCATCTCAATGACTGTGTCTACCGAATAGTAGATCTGTGACGCTGCTTTAAATTTTGGAAAAAATAAATCATTTATTTTATCGACACGTTCATTGGTGGGTGGGTATATAGCCGTCTTTTGGAACCAATTTATAGTTTAATGGTTGTATTAACAATATCGGGATATACTTTTTCAACCGACTCCTCCACATTTAAACGAAGACGTATCGATATAAAGATTTTAACTTTTCCGGATAACAAAGCACTATTATCTACTTGAAGTAAATCATTAGAAAATTGGAATATCACTGAACAGCGACATATATTCTAAGTTCATATTTTGTTTCATGTGGCTGAAGATAAGATCTTTTAAGAGATGCATCTTGTGAGGGCTATTTGTGTGCGTAAATCCCGCATTGTTCTTTGTAAAGCAGAAGACATAATCAAAACACTTTTACTTCATACGAACAGGGCGCACCCGCTCGCAGGGCGCTGCCGCACCCTGCTCGCTTATTTTTTATGTTTTCTTTTATGTTCCAACCTAACCTAACCCAACCTGTTTAAAAACTAAAGCTACAGCTAAATCCAACTCTTAACAATAACATGACAATACTCCTGCATTTTCAGGATTTAGGTATTCAAAGTGACACTTTTCATCATAATGTTCTTTCAAGAACGGGTTGTATTGTATTGTAATCAATAAGTACCAAACTCATACGGCTTAAGTAGGTTGTGTACTTAGATTATCAGGGTTGATGAATTGAAGTTTAATTTATTAATCACATTTCAGTTTAATGAGATGTCATTAAACTTATAATATATACTAAAAACAACCGTAAGCATTATGTGACTACCTTTTATAATTTAGGCTTGCACTATCCCGCATCATCAGGGAGGAGTTGAAGGTAAAAAAAATATCCCGTGTCTTTACTTAGTATTCTTATTACTTATACGTAAGCGCTTGCGAGACAACTTCTATAGCTTGGGCTTGCAGTACCTTGCATCATCAGGGCTGAGGAGCTTAAGGTCGAAATTGTCATCATGTGTCTTTGCTTAGTAATTATATTACATACCCGAAAGCATTAAATGGCCAACTCCTATGGCTTAGGTTTGCAGTACCCTGCATCATCAGGCTTGAGGAGTTGAAGATCGAAATTTTCATCTTGTGTCTTTGCTTAGTAATTATATTACATACCCGAAAGCACTAAATAGCTAACTGCTATGGCTTAGGCTTGAAGCACCCCTGCATCATCAGGGTTGAGGAGATGATGGTCAAAATTTTCATCTTGTGTCTTTGCTTAGTAATTTTATTACATACCCGAAAGCATTAAATGGCCAACTCCTATGGCTTAGGTTTGCAGTGCCCTGTATCATCAGGCTTGAGGAGTTGAAGATCGAAATTTTCATCTTGTGTCTTTGCTTAGTAATTATATTACATACCCGAAAGCCCTAATAGGCTAACTTCTATGGCTTAGCCTTGAAGTACCCCTGCATGATCAGGGTTGAGGAGTTAACGGTCAAAATTTTCATCATGTGTCTTTGCTTAGTAATTATATTAAATACCTGAAAGCACCAAATGTCCATCTCGTATAGTTTAGGCTAGCAGTATCCTGCATCATCAGGGGTGATGAGTTGAAGGTCGAAATTTTCATTTTGTATCTTTGCTTAGTAATCATATTACATACCCGAAAGCACCAAATGGCCATATCCTATGGCTTAGGCTTGAAGTAACCCTGCATCATCAGGGTTGAGGAGTTGAATGTCAAAATTTTTACTATGTATCTTTGCTTGGTATTTTTATTACATAACCGTAAGTACCTAATAGCCAACTCTTACGGTTTAGTCTTGAAATACCCTTACATCATCAGGGTTGAGGAGTTGAAGATCAAATTTTTATCCCATGAATTAGTTTAATAATCTTATTATATATCCATAAAAACAAATTGACTTACTTCTACGGTTCAAGCTAGCAGTACCCCTGCATCATCAGGATTGAAGAGTTGAAGGTCAATTTTTTTAGAAAATATCTGCTTAGTAATGTCATTCTACATTCAACCCAATTGGACTCCTACAGCTTAGGTTTGGCCGAGTATCGCTAATTTCGTTAATTTGCTTCAAAGAAATGGATCCTATGATCAGAACCGTATCATACTCATCAAAGTACCCTTGAAGTACATTCTTTTAAATAAAAGAAAAATCATCAAAATTTGTTGGCGGGAAATTGAGTTATTCATCTATTTATCGCGCACATCGTTAAAGCAAATATCAGACTTATGCGCTTTTCTTATGGATGCCACTGTCAAAAGTGAATTAAACATAAATGAGACCCCATGACACGCACTACCTTTCAAAGGAAAAAAAAAACATCCAAATCCGTTCACCCAGTGCGGAGAAATGGAGTAACATTATATAAAATTAAAAAAAAATAATAAAAAAAAATACAGACGAATTGATAACCTCCTCCTTTTTGGAAGTCGGTTTAAAACTATGTTTTATCATAAAAATCAAAGCGAAATACTAAATTTTATTGAGGTGGCCTCAAAATTGACTGACTTTCATACAAACTTACATCTCCTATTTGGGTTAAATTGGGGGAGAGGGGGGGGAGATCAGAAAATTCATTCTTAACTGACGTTTACGTCATAAAAGGAACCCCTAGTAAAAATCATATTCGTATCTTTAGCAGTTTAGGCGCTACGATGTTTATTCAATAGATGAGTGAGAGAGCATCCTTTCGTTTTTATATAAGTATATATAGATATAGAGAGATATAGATTTGTATAGTATCAAATAACATAGGTACACATATAACCAATAAAAAATACATAACAAAGGAATACATTTTACAGACCATAACATGTTTAGTTTCAACCAAGTCAACTATGCAGTTACATAACTTATTAACTCTTATCGAACACAGAATAAATACTGCGTAGTTTTAAATTGACATAACTTTTTTATTTATAAACCGATTTACATAAATTAAACACTAAATGTTAAGTGAAGTTTCCCACAACACATCGGTGAAAATTATATTCAAATTGGATAAGCCGTTTCTGAGATTAGCGTTTTCAAACACACAGACAAACAGACAAACAGACAAACAGACAAACAGACAAACAGATAAACAGACAAACAGACAAACAGAAAAGATTTCTAAAAACCATTATTTTGTGTTCTATATCGTATTAAAGACCTCCAGAAATGGTTTTCACCTAAATTTATTCCATGTACAGACAGCGACCTCTTACAGATTTATTATAGTATAGATAGAAGAAGATTTAAAAAAAAAAACTTTTTTAACCTACTTCAAGGAGAGAGGTATTGCGTATACTCTCTTATAAGCCGTTATAAGCCGACAAGCTTATTAAAAGGTTTTTTTGCGCCAAACGCGTTAAGCAGAGCTTTTTCCAATATTTACCCAACAGTAATTTTGTCAGTGGAAAACGAATAAGCTTACACAAAACATTGGTTTAAAAAATGTTTTAATCACTTTTTAAATATAAATAAAATATTTTTTATTGTAATAGTTGATTATAATAGCTATTAAAATATAAAATAACTTAATTATATGTATATACAAAATAATAACTTAAATTAAATAATTAATATACTTAATATAAATAGCCAACATTAGTTTCTTCTAAGATTGAAGTAGTGAACGAGCATGCAGTCCACCTGATGGTAAGTGGTCACTGCCGCCCATGGACATCTGTAAAAAACTCCAAATAGAACAAGGGTTCTATGTGAAATCAATTACATATACGTTGTTGGAAGATGGGCGCCTAATATGAACCTGAAAGTGAGCTGTTAACCACACATTAGATCACGCTAGAAATGGGTCTCGTCAACCCATTATTGTCCCACTGCTGGGCACGGGTCTTCTCACAAAATGAGAGGGTTTTAGGCCATAGTCCACCGCGCTAGCCAAGTGCGAATTTGTGGACTTGACACGCCTCCGAGAACTTTTTTTAAGAACTCTCGGGTGTAGGTTCCCTCACGATGTTTTCCTTCACCGAAAAACAGTGATAATTAATTTCTAATACGCACATAATTCTACAAAAATCAGTGGTTTTGAACCTCGTACCTTTCGATCGAGAGGGCAAGTTTCAACCATATACTATCACTGCTCTAGATATAGAAATAGGTGCAACAGTGGTATCACTGGTTGAACCATTTTCGTTTTAATACCTTCTGAACGTAACAATAGGCGGACATACAATCTACCTGGTTTGAAGTTAAGGTTATCTGCTTAAAATTAATATTTCATTAGAATTTACTTAATAGACATATTAAAATAGTGGAAAAACCGCTATTAGCCCACATTTATTTTTAGTGAGAAGCAATTTTGCACATTGGGGGACGAGTGTAAGTATATACCTTCAAATGAGGTTACCATCTTAGTCCTCAAAATGACAAATTATCTATGAACAAATTAAAAAAAAATGTACAATATAGAGTTTAAAGTTTAAGTTTTTAGTTTTGTGCAATTATCTTCTTCTTTTTCTTTATAAAAATGAATGTTTGTCTGTATGTCCTTTATAGTATCGTAAACTATTCATTTGATGACATGATGAACTTGCAAAGTTGTCAAGCATGAGTTCGCGAAGGTTTCTTGTGTTTTTTGTGATGGCATAGCATAATAAAATTGAGCAGCAATATTAAATGTCATTAAGGTCACCTTTAAAACTTTTAAGATTCTATCAACAAAGCTCTACTAGATGTAGAGTTGTTGCCGTCGTGTTGATGGCTTCATAAATGTATTACGCGTAACTCTACACCGAACGGGCGTCTCTATGACTAAAACCTTAGTTCAATAAAGCTTTAGTACTTTTAAATCGCGTTTTATGAACGTAAGATACTGGAATGTTATTTTAACATGTTTTTAACGCTGCAATTTTATGTAGTAGAAATAATTAAGTCCTTAACTATTTAGTGGCTACTGACTTTCATGTAATGCATGCTTGCGATCGGAATTCAATTTAAATAAGTCTTATATTGATCACAATTATACATACATGTGAAATGAAAATGAAAATTATTTATTGCTAGAATGTAGTAATTAAATGACAGATGGTAACAAAATAGTTCATCTAAATAGTGTCGTACATTCTACTATTACAAATTATTATTATTTTATTACTATTAGCTTGCACCGTTGTACTCTGTTCTGGAGAATATGGCAAGGAAAACCGCAATACAAGAGGCTTATCAACTTAGCTCTCACGAGTAGCATCTATGAATGATGTCAGGCAGTCCAAGATTGTTGAACCCTCCATGGTTCTACCAAAAATCGTCTCCATACCTATTTCTGCCTAACAATATCTTCCTTAAGCACTGCAGTGTTATGTTCCAGTAGGTTTATAGTATACTCATTCAACTTTTTTTTTTATAATTAGGCCAAACGATAAGGCAGACGGGCCACCTGATGGAAAGCAGTCACCGTCGCCTATTGACATTTGCAACACCAGGGGAGTCGCCAATACATTGCTGGCTTTGGAGGAGAGCTCTTTTTAATTTAATCGTCGAGTGAAAAAACGTATCTGTAGTCCACATTAGGTAGGACTAAACTCCTATCTGATGCTGCTTATGGATGTATAAAGGCGCATAATTACTTACCATGGGGACTGCATGCTTATTTGCTACTTCTATTTTATATAAAATTATACGAGCATATGATATACGAGTCCATATTATATCCTTACCTTATATTCTCAAGCGACAACTAAGCTGATCGAAAATATTCTCGTATATCCGCTGGTATGAATAGGACGATGTCATACAACTTATATCCTGAGATATTTCCCATAATAAAAATGTTAAGAGGAAAAATAAACTCCGCCGGTGTTGGCGTTTCAGATCCCAACCCCGTCCATTCAATAAGGTTGAATAGACATGCACTCCAAGTGTTGGTACATAGTAGTCGATATAGGCAGGTCAGCTGAAAAAATCCAGGTCACTATTGCAGTGAATTGGGCCAAGGTTGGCCAAATATTCATTGTGTTGGTGTCCTTTGTGTCGTAATAACCTTATTGGATGAAGGGTTTGGTTATAAAGTTAATAAAAATGCCGAAGGTAGTTTATTTTTATTCGAAACAAGTTGGTGCCCGTGACTTTGTCTATGGGAAATTGAAGTGTGTGACCAATTTTTGCCAAACAACAACGACGCCAACGATAATGTGCTGTAGCGATTCTAAATAGAATCTAATAGTGATCATAATTCGGTTAATTAAGGTAAAATAAGAAAGAAAGAAGAAAAATAAATACCGATGTGGAAGAGAGGTCCTCGAGTGGCGACCACGTTTAGGCAAAAGGAGTACAGGTTGCCCCCCTACTAGGTGGACCGATAACCTGAAGAAGACAGCGGGAAACCGTTGGATACAGAGTGCACAGGACCAGTTGGAGTGGCGCCATTCAGGGGAAGCCTATGTCAAGCAGTGGACATCAAAGGGCTGATGGGTGGATAGACAGAAGGTAAAATAGGTTTCATAGTAACAACGCCTAACCAAAGCTAAAATTTTAATTACTGAACTCGCTTTAATAATTTATTTTTGCGCTGCATACTAATGCTACGTACGACTATTGCATATTGCAATTAATGTTCATGTTTAATTGCAAATAGAAATTGTGCGATACCGGTCTTAAATAACACCGGTTTCAGAATAATTCCCTGCCTTCTCTTGGATGAAAACTAAGATAAGATAAGAGTTAGGCAGTCAATCTTTCTGATCACATTTAAACTGCTACGACCACTGTGGTAAAACAAGTCTTACTAAATGAGGCCTATAATCAACAGAAACCCACAACAACTAAATACATCAATACTATGTTAGCAACAAGAAATATAAAATATTTTGCATTTTTTTTTTATCTGATTGAAGTAGCAAACGAGCATGCAGGCCACCTGATCGTAAGTGGTCACTGCCGCCCATGGTCACCTGTAAGCAACTTCAAATAGAACATGGGTTCTATCTGAAGTCAATCACAGACGTGCTACTCCCGAGGACTTGGATGGTCGCCTCATATAAAAGTGTGTCAGCAACCACACCCGTCCATCGAAACGCAAAAAACTGCTTCACGTTAGAAATAGGTGTGGCGGTGTTACTTCCCTGGTCGAACTACACTGGTTCTACCACCTGTTTATTATTATCAAATTACAACGTAAATTTACACGTAAGCTAAAAATTTTTACCTTACAAAATATATATTTTTCTTATCAACCGCTTACTATTGCAACTTAACAAAAGCTTAGCGTATTTTCGCCCATATTTTTACAGTTGGCTATTTTCTCGTACGTTTACTAAAACTTTGCTTTTTTATCAGTAGCATTTTTATAATCTCAACAAAAGCCTGTCACAATTTCCCCATTCATTCTCCTCTATCGAGGCTACCACTGGAACAAAGTCAGACCGCATGGTGCGCTCTACATATACTTCCGGAGCGACTTTATCAAAGGCACTAGTTACGTCGACAAGAGGAAACAAACATACAATGTGATTGTTGAAACAATAGTATTGTTATTTAGTTTGTGATTAGTAATCATTTTGCAATTCAAACCCAGGCACGCACCACTGATTTATGTGCGTATTATAAATTAATTATCACTGCTTTTCGGTGAAGGAAAACATCGTGAGGAAACCTACACACCCGAGAGTTCTTAAAAAAAAAAAGTTCTCAAAGGTGTGTGAAGTCCACCAATTCGTCCTTGGCCAGCGCGGTGGACTATGGCCTAAACTCTCTCATTCTGAGCGAAGACCCGTGCCCAGCTGTGGGACAATAATGGGTTGACGTGATGTGAATCATTTTGCATTGGACTAGTGGTTTATATCTGTCTTATAACAATCCTAGCTAGCAGCTAGACCAAAGTATTCTAGTATATACGAATATTTTAGTCTGTACTACACTTTATATTGCATATAAATTTTGAATAAGAAAAATTGTATTTGACAATTTATACTAAAATACAAATTGTCAAATCACGATCTTTTATTGGCAAACATTAGTTTTGAGAAATTTGTTACGCTGCTTGATCTGTTCTTTTATTATCCGTGCTATAGAATTCAATTACTGTAAATTTTATAAACGTATATCGTTCAAAGTAAAGCCATTTTATAATATTTCAAAAGGAAAGGCATTCAATAATCCAGTCATCTTAGAAAAAATATTCCATCTTAATTTTTTGTTTATTTAAAAATGTTGTATGTACGTGTTATTGTGTCGACTACCGTATTAGAATTTTATAAACAAATCATATTTTAGTGAAACTGTTGTAAATAGGCACTCTACTTGTTTCGTTACCGTAAAACGTAAAATAAATCAATAGAACATTGTCGATGCTCTCTTCTCGCCTACTGATTGGCCACAACGGTGACGGATGACAGAGTGCTGCAACTGTCAAGTACGGACGTACGTCATCACTTGAGACGTATTCCTCTCCGATCGTTTACGGTCGCGCGCACTGCTAATCAAAGCAAATTTCGAATCTTAACCCTTTTCAAGAACATTCGCCAATATGTATGTCATCATCTAGCTGCGTCAATGAGAGACCTGAACCACTACATCATCCCGAGCTCGTGGCTTACGCGAAGGTGTAGATCATCGAGGCTGTACGTAGACCAAGGTACGTGCCGTGCTTGTGCCTTAGCTGTTATGGCCTATCATACAATAGAACATCCGTCTTTAAATCTTCCGTCGTTCTGACTTTAGTCAGTCCCAGAAGTGGGATTAAAGCCGCCCACCCCTTGGTGGACGCGTATCCTACACTACTGTTACATTAAAACTTTCTTATATAATAAAGTAGCCACAACTCAACGAGAGCCGGTGTAGGGACGAAAATGCTTTTGATGTAAACTAGTCTAAAACCACAATTATACGCGGCAATGACTTTTATTAAGGAACATTATGAAATACCGCACTTTATTCTGTATGTGAAGAACCTCTCGTCATTTAATGAAGCAACAAGTTTCAAGGGTCCGAATGTAACGAATGATTTTGTCAAACTTAGTTTATACGAGTAAGTAATCTGGTAGTTCTCTCTTTCTTTAGTATGTTTAGTTGTTACATTGATTCAATTTAATAATTATTATATTGTAAAACATGGTCGTCTATAATTGGCACACTTTCACATGAGGCAACCATCATAGTCACAACGCATCCGACTTCAGATGAAATCCATGTTCTGCATGTAGTTGATTACAGATGTCCATGGGCGGCAGTGACTACTTACCATCAGGTGGACTGCATGCTCGTTTGCTACTTCAGTCAGATAAAAATTGGAACGAAATACATATAATAAGGACTTATTTAAATGTTTTACAAAATGTACGTTCCGTTGGCAATCCTAATAAATAAACGAACAACAAGTTCAGTGCCCTTGGCACAGGTTTATTACGTTTCGTCAAAACAAACATTGTTTATGTTTTCCCCAGTTATTGTCATTGCAAATTGCAAATTGTAAGTTTTGGCCAAAAACAAAAACTTAAGCAAGCACTTTGCGATGTATAGAAAAACATAATCTAAATAACTCGTACTTTAGGTAATGCACGTAAAATTAAACATTTATGATACAATCGCGTTATGTGTTACAATATTTCACTCTTTTCATTAATTTTGAATCTTCCATGGATCCAAAATTTTAAATATAAACACGCTTCTATAATTTTTCCAAATATGTGCACCTATCGTATTGTTAACAACGAAGAAAATATATCGTGACGATACTTAGCCACGGCGGTACGTAAAGCCAGAAAATATTAAACTGAGCCCTATTTTTAATCTCTTTGACTATGGACCAATCATTTAGATAATTCTTATCATTAAGCGCCGCTGGGCCGCCGGCCACAACCACAAAACGCCGCTGCTGGCATATTTCCTTTAGTTTCCATACATTTTATATAGACTCGCCGCCACGGTGAATGCTTCTAGCTTCTAGCGGGGTTTGTGGCCACCGCGAGTGGCCCGTATGCGGCGACACAAAGAGAAGACTCCTGCTTACTCCTGCTGACTAAATATTTGAGTTATTTGAAAAAAATATATAATAATAAACTATTTTGAAAGCAGGCAGCAAATGCGCACTTGCTAAATCTAAAACGGGTTTTAATAGATCATTAAGACTTGAGACTACACGTAAATTAGACTAAGAAGTATATTTTTTAAGTTTCACCCCCATAAAACAATTTAGGATCTCCCATAATTATAGAGCAAGAAATTAGGAACATGATTTTGTCATAAATTCTCCTCAATCATATTACAACAAAATCGTACTACATTTTCTTTAAAAGCTATCCCACAACACATTATACGGATTATTTTTTTATCTCACGACAACATAAATTTTATGAAATAAGACCCTTAATTATACTTCACATTACGTACAAGCAAATAAGCCTCCCTTAAAAAGTGTACATTTTCGTATTTCCACATTTCACGAAAGCAAACGTTAAAACGTAAAATTTGGAATTAAAACGTATATTCTAGTACTTCCGTAATTATAGACTTAGAAATAAGCATGTTGCTATTTATTTATTTATTGTACATTGTCACCAATTATATTATTCATTACCTTAATTTTTGACATTGTTTTAAGACCTGCCCAACAATACATTTTATTTATAACTGTTGTTATTTCATCTCAATAAAATTTATGAAAGAAGCACCTTAATTATACTTCACATTACGTACTAGCAAATAAGCCTCCCTTAAAAAGTGTACATTTTCGTATTTTCACATTTCACGAAAGCAAACGTTATTTATAGAGCGTTAGGCAGACGTGACCGGAATGCTGCGAGCAATTTGTTCGCTGTCACGTCCCTTGTCACGGTGTTTATAATCAAAAAACAGCCTATTTTCTATAGGAGTTTGAAGTTTTTCGTAGTAAACAATTTTCGATCAATATTCACTACCTGTCCACCAATTCGCACTTGGCCAGCGCGGTGGACTATGGCCTAAAAACTCTCTCATTCTGAGTGAAGACCCGTGCCCAGCAGTGGGACAATAATGGGTTGACGAGAACGAGAGAGATTCACTACCGTAAACGAAGCAATCACGAGTTGAATACACGAAGAGTATCAGGTTAGATAAGGATTAGGTTTTAAATAATGAATTTAAATTGATATTTTGATTCTTAGGTATACTAGTAGTATTTGTTGGTTTGTTAGACGTTCTTATGAAACGGATATCACTAACGAAATTTTTCAATATAAAAAAAAATATATGATATTGATTGAATTGAATATAAATATTGAAGTTTTCACGCTAATACTAGTACCTATTAGTTGTTTTTGTGAAGGTAATTACAGATGATATTAAGCACGTCACTAACGAAAAAGTCTCAATAAGTATTAACTTCAGTAAAAAATGTAATTTGCATATAAATTTTTGGTAATCAATTTAGATTTACCGCTTGCATACTAGCACTGTTTAATCTATGCACTCCATTCTATAATTGGGTAGCTCAAAATACTTAAAACTGAATGATAATTACCGTTATAATAAATTGCATGTGTGTAACATTGTTACACGCAACTTCACCCCACTTTAAAAATATGTGTTACATCCCACACTAATGATACATCCTGATCCGTTTTTCCAAAAAACTTAAAAAATCATACGCATCTTTTCTTTCTCTACTTACTGTAAGATATCGTATAATAGGACTCCAACTGTAGTGTTGTGTGCTCATTATTTCGCTCACATCTCCTGGCTTACCGTCCTTTATGAGTAGTCTATTATCCTCAGTTTATTATACTCGTGTTGTCAAAAAAAAACAATGTTATTTTTTCTGTTTTTTTCTCAACATCACTCATGTAAGAAATTAAAGGCAAGTGTCCTATATACATAAGGTATTCTTAATATAGTACCAATATAATTCAAAGAAATATCTGTTATCAAACTGTCAATAAGTATTTTGGATACGTATAAAATGTATCCATCTGGTAGAACTAATGTAGTTCGATCTGGGAGGTACCACCCCTCCACCTATTTTTAACGTAAAGCAGTTCATCCGTTTCGATGGAAGGGTTTGATTGTCGGCACATTTTTAAATAAGGCGATCTTCTTCGTCACTGTAGCCTCGGGGTCAGAATAGGGCTACGGTTTCCCCTGCCTGTCGTAAGAGGCGACTAAAAGGAGCTTCCGGGGTTGCAGACGGCTAGAGTGGGAGCTCGAACCGTTCGGTCAGGCAATCCCGGGAAGGACGGCGGTATGTGTGGTCGCATACCGTCGTAAAGACTAGACGGAGCGGTGGGCCCAGCCGCCCATCTGGGAGGAGCCCGATGGGGCAGCGCGCACGGAAGATTCCGGTTGAAGTCGTTTCGAGATCCCGGAGTCCTCCTTTTCAGCGCCGAAGGGGTTTTAGTGCGGTAAAAATCCCACATAACCCTGCGTCGCTCCCACGGCGTCGGGTACCTTTGGAAGGTTTCCCCCTCGAAAACAAAAAAAAAGGCGATCTTCTTATCGGGACATCATCTGTGATTGATTTCAGACAAAACACATATTTTATGGTAAGATGCTTACAGATGTCCATAGGTGGCAGTGACCACTTACCATCAGAAGGACTGCATGCTCATTTCTTATAAAGAACAACACGATGAAACTTATTATTAACATAAGTACGAACACCTAACATATAACGTTACTAGTTTTAAACTAAGATATCAAACTAAATGGTTACTCAGTTATGTTTTAGTTATGTAACATTACAACTATGCTAAACTCAGTGGACAAATTTGAGATATGTGTTCAAACGTAAACAACAAACATAAACTTTGAATAGGGGTACCACAGACATCTAAGTAGTAACATGTTGTCAAACGGCGACCTATCTATGGAAACTAGTCACCCGTAGCATCGGCCGAAATTCGATCGTAATTTAAATTAAAAATCAAATGTCATCTGACATTCTTGACGTTGTGTCTTTTCATTTTCATTTACTAAGTACATATGTGTTTGTGACAAATGCAAGGCAGTGTGTGTAATGTGTTTTTAGTTGATTTTATGTATGAAAAATGCATTATTTGAAAAAAATATTAACATTCTGCACTCCTTCTCTACGTCCACTATAACCGTACAAAATTTCATACTAATCCGTCCGCGGCATATTACTTAAAAATCCGTCACAAATTTTTGCTTCACGTATTAATATAATAATTTCAAAAGAGCTTGCAGTAATTCTGTAAGAATATCTGAGCTTAGCTGTAAAATTGTTATTTTATTTATTGCTATAACTGTTACAATTTTGTCACAAAAATTGAAAAACAGTACGAGTAGGGCAAGTAATTTTAAGCCTTTTCTTAATTTATAATTAATGCAATTGCAATAAGTTAAAAATATAATAAATAGAATTTGAAAATAATGTCAACACTTAGCAAACCACTTATAAGAATATATTTACAAGTCATTAAGAAATACCACTTATGAATAATTATTTGATGTCAATGTCATTAAAATGAATTGAACTTAAAAGTAAGATCATTAATATCATAAAAATATTTTGTAACAGCAACTGTTTTAATTTTAATTAAAACTAGCTGTACCCGCGGCTTTGCCCGCGTGCAAATCAACGTGTCACAAAGTTTTTCTCGCGCAAATATCGACACCGTGAGATAAAAAGTAGTAACATTAATATCGGTTTGGCCGCTCAAGGATTACCTGGTCAAACACAGAGTGAAAAAACTAATTTAAAGTGTGTATTTGTGGGTAGGAACGTATTGTTATGTATTTTTTTTAATTAAACGAATTCTAATATTGTAAATTGCTTTTTTGAACCAATTTACATTCTTAGTGGTCTAATTCACAATATCGGGATACTTTTTTCAATCAACTCCTCCACATTTGAACCAAAACGTATCGATTATAAAGATTGATTTGAACTTTTCCGAATTGGAAACTATTTGAAGTAGTTTTGGCGGATTCAAATTTCTAAGTAAGATTATAGATAACCCTACTTTTAATATTAATTTGTGTTCAGGAATTCCGGAAGGCATTAAGGAATTCACAAATTCTGTTGGATAACTGACTGCTTCCTCCATCTCAATGACTGTGTCTACCGAATAGTAGATCTGTGACTCTGCTTTAAATTTTGAAAAAAATAAATCATTTATTTTATCGACACGTTCATTGGTGGGTGGGTATATAGCCGTCTTTTGGAACCAATTTATAGTGTTATTGGTTGTATTAACAATATCGGGATATACTTTTTCAACCAACTCCTCCACATTTAAACGAAGACGTATCGATATAAAGATTGATTTTAACTTTTCCGGATAACAAAGCACTATTATCTACTTGAAGTAAATCATTAGAAAATTGGAATATCACTGAACAGCGACATATATTCTAAGTTCATATTTTGTTTCACGTGGCCAAATATAAGATCTTTTAAGATGTGCATCGGGCTATTTGTGTGCGTAAATCCCGCATTGTTCTTTGTAAAGCAGAAGACATAATCAAAACACTTTTACAACTCATACGAACAGGGCGCACCCGTTCGCAGGGCGCTGCCGCACCCTGCTCGCTTATTTTTTATGTTTTCTTTTATGTTCCAACCTAACCTAACCCATCCTGTATAAAAAGCTACAGCTAAATCCAACTCATAACAATAACATGACAATACTCCTGCATTTTCAGGATTTAGGTAGTCAAAGTGACACTTTTCATCATAATGGGTTGTAATGTATTGTAATCAATGAGTACCAAACTCATACGGCTTAAGTAGGTTGTGTACTTAGATTATCAGGGTTGATGAATTGAAGTTTAATTTATTAGTCACATTTCAGTTTAATGAGCTGTCATTAAACTTATAATATATTCTAAAAACAACCGTAAGCATTATGTGACTACCTTTTATAATTTAGGCTTGCACTATCCCGCATCATCAGGGAGGAGTTGAAGGTAAAAAAAAATATCCCGTGTCTTTGCTTAGTATTCTTATTACTTATACGTAAGCACTTGCGAGCCAACTTCTATAGCTTGGGCTTACAGTACCCTGCATCATCAGGGCTGAGGAGCCTCAGGTCGAAATTGTCATCATGTGTCTTTGCTTAGTAATTATATTACATACCCGAAAGCACTAAATAGCTAACTTCTATGGCTTAGGCTTGAAGTACCCCTGCATCATCAGGGTTGAGGAGTTAGAGGTCAAAATTTTCATCATGTGTCTTTGCTTAGTAATTATGTTACATACCTGAAAGCACTAAATAGCTAACTTCTGTGGCTTAGGCTTGAAGTACCCCTGCATCATCAGGGTTGAGGAGTTAGAGGTCAAAATTTTCATCATGTGTCTTTGCTTAGTAATTATGTTACATACCTGAAAGCACTAAATAGCTAACTTCTATGGCTTAGGCTTGAAGTACCCCTGCATCATCAGGGTTGAGAAGTTAAAGGTCAAAATTTTCATCATGTGTCTTTGCTTAGTAATTATATTAAATACCTGAAAGCACCAAATGCCCATCTCGTATAGTTTAGGCTAGCAGTATCCTGCATCATCAGGGGTGAGAAGTTGAAGGTCGAAATTTTCATTTTGTGTCTTTGCTTAGTAATCATATTACATACCCGAAAGCACTAAATAGCTAACTTCTATGGCTTAGGCTTGAAGTAACCCTGCATCATCAGGGTTGAGGAGTTGAAGGTCAACATTTTTACCGTGTATCTTGGCTTGGTATTTTTATTACATAACTTTAAGTACCAAATAGCCAACTCTTATGGTTTAGTCTTGAAATACCCTTACATCATCAGGGTTGAAGAGTTGAAGATCAAATTTTTGTGCCATGAATTTGTTTAACAATCTTATTATATATCCATAAAAACAAATTGACTTACTTCTACGGTTCAGGCTAGCAGTACCCCTGCATCATCAGGATTGAAGAGATGAAGGTAAATTTTTTTAGGAAATATCTGCTTAGTAATCTCATTCTACATTCAACCCAATTGGACTCCTACAGCTTAGGTTTGGCCGAGTATCGCTAATTTCGTTAATTTGCTTCAAAGAAATGGATCCTATGATCAGAACCGTATCAAACTCATCAGAGTACCCTTGAAGTACATTATTTCAAATAAAAGAAAAATCATCAAAATCGGTTAGCGGGAAATTCAGTTATTCATCTATTTATCGCTCACATCGTTAATGCAAATATCAGACTTATGCGCTTTTCTTATGGATGCCACTGTCAAAAGTGAACTAAAAATAAATGGGACCCAACGACACGCACTACCTGTCAAATGAAAAAAAAAATCATCCAAATCCGTTCACCCAGTGCGGAGAAATCGAGTAACAAATGTAAATTAAAAAAAAAAATTAAAAAAAAATACACACGAATTGATAACCTCCTCTTTTTTGGAAGTCGGTTTGAAACGATGTTTTAACATAAAAATCAAGGCGAAATACTAAATTTTATTGAGGTGGCCTCAAAATTGACTGACTTTCATACAAACTTACATCTCCTAATTGGGTTAAATTGGGGGGGGGGGGGCAGAAAATTCATTCTTAACTGACGTCTACGTCATAAAAGGAACCCCTAGTTAAAATCATATTCGTATCTTTAGCAGTTTAGGCTCTACGATGTTTATTCAATTGATGAGTGAGAGAACATCCTTTCGTTTTTATATAAGTATATATAGATATAGAGATATAGATTTGTATAGTATCAAATAACATAGGTACACACATAACCAATAAAAAATACATAACATTTTACAGACCATAACATGTTTAGTTTCTACCAATTCAACTATGCAGTTACTTATCATATTAACACTTATCGAACACAGAATAAATACTGCGTAGTTTTAAATTGACATAACTATTTTATTCGTAAACCGATTTACATAAAATAAACACTAAATGTTAAGTGAAGTTTCCCCCAACACATCAGTGAAAATTATATTCAAATTGGATAAGCGGTTTCTGAGATTAGCGTTTTCAAACACACAGACAAACAGACAAACAGACAAACAGACAAACAGATAAACAGACAAACAGACAAACAGAAAAGATTTCTAAAAACCATTATTTTGGGTTCTATATCGTATTAAAGACCTCTAGAAATGGTTTTCACCTAAATTTATTCCATGTACAGACAGCGACCTCTTACAGATTTATTATAGTATAGATGTATGTGTTGATGTAGGTCAACTGATGTAAAATGTTCATTAGTCTCCATGAACATCTGTTACCATTTACCAAATACAACGAACACCCGCCCTAACCTTATATTAACCCAAATTTATTTATATCGCATTCGTAACTAATTTTAGATAGAACCTGATCTGTGTAATCCATAGAGACTAAACTTTACAAATCCTATTTAGTTAATCAAATAAAATAAAATCAAAGATTAAAATTCCATAATAACAAAAAGCAGTAAATAAGTAAACAATATTAACATAGAAGTATGTATATACTTTATATTTTACTTTTAGAGTGAAATATGAACAAACAATTAACGTGTTACGAGTTAAGTGCGAGCTACGAAAGTGCTACGACATTGTAATAGTTACGACGAATAGTTGCAAATGTACGTTAGGTATTATATTATGTAGTTTAGGTAGGTATGTATCTCGCCTATCCCTGTAGTTCCGGGATTAGGGCTACGGTATCCTCTGCCTGTCGTAAGAGGCGACTAAAAGGGGTTTCTGGGGTTGGGGGCGGTAAGCGTGGGAGCTCGGACCGTCCAGCCAAGTAACCCCGGCAAGGACGATGGGATGTGTGGCCTCATGCCGACGTAAACACCGAGAGGCACGGTGAGCATCAATCGGTCACCGGGGAAGGTCTAAGGGACATTGGGAGGATTTCGGCTGTGTTCCGTTGAAAATCCCGGAGACCTCCACGTAGCGCTGAGGACGGCCACCCTTTTAATGAGGTAAAAACCCCACATAACCCGGCGTTGCTTCCTCGGCGACAGGTACCTTTTGAAGGTTTCCCCCTCGATAACAAAAAAAAGGTATGTATTTATAATTTTATCAGTGAACTGCTATGATTATTAATTATTGAAGTACAATTTTAAAACTCTTTATGTCAAATCCTGCAATAAAATTTATTTATGCATTTTATTTATATAAAAACATGTAAAAATGGTTCAAGTGCTCGTGAATTATGTATTTGGAATATATTAAATAGACATTTTATTTTAAGTTTAAATAATAATTAAGTTTTAAAGGTTTAAAACTATTTTTTATGAAAACAACATAATTCTATCATAAATGTAGTAACTATCTATACTATTGTAGGCAGCTTTAAAGTAATTATCTACAAATTGCATGCTCAATAAACCAATAACTCAATTTTAGTCTCCTTATGTTCGCAGAACCTGGCTCCGCTATGAAATCAGGGTACAAAGGAATTTATTAGCCTTATCTAATATTCTCCCAGCGTTGAACTAAGTAGCCTATTCGATGTTAAATTTTATTAAAAATAATTCTTTTATTATATAAAAAATGTTCCACCATTATGTATGTATATCATGTAGTTCTGTACTAGGTTATTTCAGTGGTTTTGTCCGCTTCCGTCACGTCTACCACGGTAAGGGTATTCTATTTCTAATCTAAGTATCTTAAAAGCTTAATCTTAATTATAACTTAATCTTATAAGCTTTGTATGTATGTGATTCAGCAAAATCCGACCGATATTTTCGCTTGAAATAGTAACACACACATACAAGGAATCATCACAAATTCACACATCCTCACAGACAAGAAAAATGAGCATACAGTCCACCTGATGGTAAATGGCCACTGCCGACCATGAACATCTGTAATCAACCCAGCTTAAGATCAGAGACATGCGGTTAGCCACTGACGCGCTGCTACTTATGACTAAATAGGAACACCAAGGATAAGTATGTCTACTTTACTGGGTGTAGTAGATCATTATAGATTCAGAACACTGTAGCACTTAACATTACTGTTATTACATAGGAAAAAGGTATTGCGGTGATACTTCTAGCGTCGACCCATGAAGAGTTTTACCACCCTTTCAGATGGTACAAACTTTCGTTAATCGACTCTAGAGCCCTGAAAATTTAGTGTAAAATCATGCTCCATTACAGTTTGAAGGGTGTGGTAAAAAAATGTCCTATTTTTACATTTTAATATAGTCACAGAGGTAGTAACACCTTTGTGGCAGCCCTCGGGTACTTCTAATTTCATGAATACAATATTTAATATTGTATTCATGAAATTAGAAGTACGACATTCTTTTAAATATCAAGATTTAAGCCGTACAAAGGATTGTAATTCTGTAAAGCCGCCTCTGCGGCCACCGCAACAACTGGGACCCAGATTACACTGTTACCTAGTTGAGGGCGATGTCGCCGGCGAAGGCTCGTAGTGGAGCTGTGACAATGATGTAATGACAAAAATAAAACTAAGCTAAAAAAAAGGGCACGGACGATCTTTGAAGTCATAGTTGATAAAAAAAAGGATTGTAATTTTTAAAGATATTTATTACAATTTGATTAAAGGCAAAACAACTACAGGAAACTTTCCTAACCATTCTTCATCATACTCTTCACAATATCGCCTACAATATTTACTTTTAGTATTATATACAAGCTAGTGCGATTACCAACTAACGCTTATGCGGCAAAACGTATTAAGTACGAAACTTATGGAGCTAGAGCATTATCGACACACACTTAACTCAAGTTCTCTACCGTTGAAGTGTATTGCAGTGCTCTACGGGAGGCACTATAGAGCTCAAGAGAGCGCGTACATTTCTACATAGTAAGCTATATTGTAAAGAATGTTTGTTTTTAATATATGTATATACATATGATTAATTGATTATTAATGTGCTAAAGGTTACCATACATATCCACCAGGGGTCCGGGTTCGATCGCAACTAGGTAGGTAACATAAATATAGATTTAAATTCCTGTTTTTGGGTCGCTCTTTTTTTGTACTGATGTTAATGACTGTCGTGTGTAGCGTTAAAAGCGTCACTTTTGAAGCAATTTTGGACATGTTCTTTAATTTAAGTTAATTTTAGCCGTAGACCACAGCGCACATTGTGAAACGAATTTAAGTACTTCACACACTCAGCTTTACGCATATTTTGTATTCTCAAGCGTGTACACTATATTTTTACACCAACATTTACAATAAATTGAAATTAATTTTCTATGCACTTTGAAGCATAAAATACCTAATGATACATTCGAACCAGGTATTTCTGATGCAATACAAAATTATTGCTTGATAACCCAATATATTTTGTTAAACAATTATCTTGCAGAATATAACCAAAGATCCAAGTAACCAAAGATTAAAGAAATAAAGGTAATATTATACAAAAACTGTTAATAATCCATTAATTTAGAAGCCACAGAAATAAGAACTGAGTGCTTGAATATTCTCGATACTACGAGTGAAATTGTGTACTAAGTGACTCTAAGTGGGGTGAAGTGGTCTGGATGGAGGTATAGAACGTGTTCCTTCACATATGAAATCAAATAATTATTGTACTTGTACTGAGGTCTTGTGTTGAGAGTGACATGGACCATCCATCCATCCATCAGCCTTTTGAGGTACACAGCTGGACGTAGGCCTCCCCTAAATGGCGCCACTCCAACTGGTCCTGTACCTTCTGAATCCAACGGTTTCCCGCTGTCTTCTTCAGGACATTGGTCCCCCTGATAGAGGGACGACCTGTTCGTTTTGCAAACGTGGTCGCCACTCAACGACCTTGCTTCCCCATCGGTTATCGGTCCTACAAGCGATGTGGCCGGCCCATTGCCACTTCATATATGGACTCAACCACGTAAATATGCAGACCTTTTTTTATGTTTTTGAGGGGAAACGTTTTCTACTTCAATTGTAAATGAACAGCAATATTAACTTTACATTTTGATCTAAAGACTGTTTGATCTATCAATTCTTTTATTCCCTTGAAATTATTTTAGGACACCAACTACGTTTATGTGTTGTTGACTAGCATGCTACAATTTCACGGCAGTGTATTAAATAATTGTATCAATTTAAATAAAATCCAGTATAATCATTCACTACTTAAGTGCGCACATTCTCGATAATACCTAAGTAGTTCAATACTTTATAAGTAACATGCTCTGTGGGTGGCGCTGGTGAGATGAGACATTACTATGTATACCACTCAGTCTGTTGGGTGTGGATACGGTGTTAGAGCTTTTATGCCGTTAGTACACTTGACAACGCAATTGTCGTCGCCACTCCGATATATTGCACAAAGTAACTATTACTAAGTATACTTCAAGATTTCCACTTTTAGTATTTTATTAGTCAAAGAGGATTTTATAGTAAAACATGCCGTTACCGTCTTTTATTATTGAGTTATAAATTTTAAGAATAATTCGCAATGTATAAAATAAAACTGATCACAAAATCTCTCAACAAACCTTAAAATTATACGTTTATTTTTTTATTTGGTGCATACCGGTGGGTATAACTAAAAATCATTCAGTCAACATGATAATTAAAGTAGCAAACGAACGTGCAGAGATGGTAAGTGGTCACTGCCGCTCCACTGTAAGCAACTTCTAATTAAATTTGGGTTTTATCAGAAGTCAATAACAGATGCGCTGCTGCTACCCAGGACTATGATGGTCGCCTCATATAAAAGTGTGCCGGCAACCATTTCTATCGAAACGCAAGAATTGCTTCACGCTCGAAATTCGCGAGGAATAAGATAATCGCTTCGTATATCGCTATCGCTCTAGAAGGGTAGTCGCTGCCCACTGTGCAGCAACTACCCTTCTAGAGAAACGAATGACTTGCTTTTTTTTGTTTTCGAGGGGGAAACCTTCCAAAGGTACCCGACGCCGTGGGAGCGACGCAGGGTTATGTGGGATTTTTACCGCACTAAAACCCCCCCGGTGGCCGTCCTCGGCGCTGAAAAGGAGGACTCCGGGATCTCGAAACGACTTCAACCGGAATCCTCCGAGCGCGCTGCCAGCGAGACGAATGACTGCTAGAATGAGAATGGCGGTGAAACCTCCCCGGTCGAGCTATACTCGTTTTCGAGCTACCTTCACTACACCATTACTATGCTACGAAGGCTCTACGATAATGCTACGGTGCTACGTTTTTGCTACGATAACACTCATAAGAAGAAATACAAAAGTAAAACCTTAATTTGTTTAACTAATTATAATAAGACATTTTAATATGAACCTAAGTAAACATCCCCATTTTTGGGAATCGAGATCAATTTGCTTATTTACTTATCATTATGGAAGCTTTGTTAAATAATTCTCTTTTGTCCGAAGTCCGGTAACAGAATGTATTTCTTTCTTAAATGAATCAATGTAATTTCATTTTGTTCTTAGAAATTTTACGCCGAGGTATTTTATTACATTGAGGAGGGCAGACAATGTTATGAAGAACAATGTATTTTAAATCAAATGTCTGTAAAAATTTGGTACTTACAGAATTTATTAATTATAATTTTCTTCTGGTAAATTTTATCCCTGTTCTTTTTAACTCAGTGACAAAAATTAAAATTATTAAAAAATGATAATTATAATTTGTTAAGTGACTCAAATAAATTTATACGTCTACTAAGTAAGATTCAATTTTATGTCGAGAAATAATTTAAATGTAAATTAAAATTTGAACCGAAATACGCTTACAGTACTAATTAATTCCAAAGCCTATTAAGCCACCGGGTTTTAAAAGGAAAACCTTTTCAAGGCACTATTTTATTGCCAAAAAAAGTGTGAGAATCGTTTGCAAATTTAGGTTCCGTACAAATATTATATTTTTATTGATGTTTTCTGATAAACTGCTGTTTTTTACTTTCCATTTTATGGTTTTGTATAGTTTCATTACAGTTCTTAGCTGTGCCATGCGCAGTCATTTGCGTTTAAAAAATATTACTCTAACTGGTAATAACTAGCGCTATGACATGGGGCTCTTCAAGAAAGGTGCAAAAAGAGCTCTCCTTCACAGCCGGCGGTGCATTGGCGACTCCTCTGGTGTTGCAAATGTCCATAGGCGACGGTAACCACTTTCCATCAGGTGTCTGCCTTATCAGCATTAAAATTAGCGGTTAACACCTTCTATTTTGTAACAATATTTAGTGAACAGTGTACTACTAGCAGTAGTAAGTCCTACTTAAAGTACTATTGCTAGTATTGCAATCTTAGATTCTGATACGGCAAAGAATTTTCAATTGATTTCTCGAATTCGAAGCATCTCAGAAATTTATTTATAATTTGAAAATATAAGTGCTAATTTTAAGATATTACATCGGTACAAAATTCAAGCAACATGAAACGCTTATTGCTTTAGTTAAAATCTAGGTCGAGTTTTAGGGTCAAGATGTAGTCTTGCTTTGAAAACATCGCGGGAAATATTTATTACAGGAGTAGTTTTTACTCCATCGTCTCATCCACCAAAATCTGAATTTATTGCCTGTTCAAGCTGTAGAAAAATAAAATCGAACTCAGGCCGACTGCTGATACCGACAAACATCGGAATAATGTATTTATATTACTGCTCTGGGTTCGAATATTTATGCCTTTGTGTCCACTGGTCATGCCACTCACAGAATAGGGGAAGGTATTTTATTAGTTCTAAAATTAACAAACGAGCATGCAGTCCATCTGACGGTACGTGGTCACTGTCGGCCAACTCTAGACAATTTTGGAATCCAACCAGAGGTTAACCACGGATGGATTGATACCCCTGAGGACGTTTGATTTCCGTTTGAAGTAACTAACCATGTACTTCAAACGATTTAAATGATCATGTACCATTTTGTGGTTACCGGCATACTTTCACATGAGGTGACCATCATAGTCCTCGGGAGTAGCAACGCATCTGTGATTGACTTCAGATAGAACCCTTGTTCTGTATGACGTTGATGTCCATGGGCGGCAGTGGCCACTTACCATCAGGTGGACTGCATGCTCGTTTGCTACTTCAGTCAGATTAAAAAAAATAAGGGAGTCTCCTGATGGTAAGTGATTATTGCCACCCATAGACATCTTTATGAAAATTCTTATAGAACATTGATTCAATGTGAAGTCAATCACAGATGCGTTACTATTCCCGAGGACTAAGGCCGCCTTATATAAAAAAAGCGAACCAACTGTACTCTTTCCGTCCCTGTAGTTCCAGGATCAGAATAGGGCTACGGTATCTCCTGCCTGTCGTAAGAGGCGACTAAAAGGGACTTCCGGGGTTACGGGCGGCTAGAGTGGGAGCTTGAACCGTCCAGCCAGGCGATCCCGGGAAGGACGGCGGTATGTGTGGTTGCATATCATCGTCAAGACTAGACGGAGCGGTGGTCCCAGCCGCCCATCTGAGAGTAGCCCTATGGAGCAACGCGCTCAGAGGATTCCGGCTGCAGTCCTTTGGAGGTCCCGGAGTCCTCTTCATGGCGGCCACCGGGGGGGTTTTAGTGCGGTAAAAATCCCACATAACCCTGCGTCGCTCCCACGGCGTCGGGTACCTTTTGAAGGTTTCCCCCTCGAAAAAAAAAAGTACTCTTCCACCTAAACGCAAAATCTTTTCCACGCTATAAATAACTAGCAGAAGTACCCCGGTAAAACTATGGTAGTCTCACCTAAAAAAGTTTAGTGAAAATACACCAGTACATGTTATGTTACCTAAAACACAATGTTTAGTTACATAACATAGACTAAAACATGTGATACGTTTGTAGTTTAAACTTAAATAACATGCCGTTGCACGAAGCTTGTTGCAACATACATTCATTATTCATCTGGATTGTCGCAAACGTGCGGAACAGCGCAGCTCACAGATTTATAAGGTTTTACCGCAGCGCTATCATGTTACGAAGAGGAACAGCACTTGTGAATTACTACGGCAGATGTACTTCAAAATTCAATCTACAACAATAGATGAATGTTATTTATTTTCGAGGAATTATAAAACGATCGAATAAAAAAACGACTGATGATGACATAATGTTTGAATAGACGAAAAATTAACTAAACTAACGACGTAGATTGATTAATAATAAAATCCAGACCGAGCTTACAAAAAGTGGGATGTGATTAATTCATTTCAGATGTTAAAATTCTATCCATGCGACTACATTACTAAGTGAGCGACTGGAAATACAGAGAGGGCAACTTCAATTTTAGGTTCCTGAGCGGATATACAGTGAAAAATTCCACTCTGAATACCTTTTCCCTGATGATGCAGAAGTGCTGTCAGCTATTTTATATAGGGTGGGTTAGGGTAGGTTGGAACTTTAAAGGAAACATAAAACTAAGCGAGCTTGTGCGCCTCAGTTTGTCAATTCAATAAATTTTGAAGCATCTCATTTTGAATAGTAAGTTTCTGTTCTGTTGATTTCTTGTCACTCGCAGTCAGTCGCTCACTTAGAAATACTATACGTAAATTAATTATCTTTGTCACTTTAAACTTTCATTTACAGTCACTTTTAAATGCTTTCCTTTATTTTCCTCTTTATATTTTCTTTCACTGTTGAAACAAATGATAATTAATGTGTTATTGTCAAATGTACAGTAGTGTGTGTTAAGTGCTTTAGTTGTTTTTGTGTATGTTTTATGCATTATTTGAAAATGATATTATCATTTGACATTCCTTCTCTACATCAACTATAACCGTGCT
The DNA here is from genome assembly GCA_949699795.1 of Spicauda simplicius. Classification (NCBI taxonomy): domain Eukaryota; kingdom Metazoa; phylum Arthropoda; class Insecta; order Lepidoptera; family Hesperiidae; genus Spicauda; species Spicauda simplicius. The sequence continues at coordinate 17,188,067 of OX453062.1, forward strand.
TAGGCATACTCCTCCGTTCGCGGCAAGTTTCTTAAAGACGGATCTCAAACTTTCGTATTGACATATAGATTTTTAAATGTATTACATCAAGAAATCATCAACGTATTACGTTATGATCGGAAAGGATGGATTCAAATGTATGCATATCAGTTAGCTACTTTGTTTAATTAGTCCGTTATTTGCCTGAAGTCTAGTCTACAGGCTTAGCCTACAAATTGGCCTTGCCCACAGGTCGGCAAGCAACCCTTCGTTAACCCTTGGGTTTAGGTTTAATGTGACGCAATCAACGCGAGGGTTGAAAACGTGACTGTAGCACGTGACTACACGTCGGCCCACACTCGAACATTTTTCACGCATTCAATATACTTACAATATAAGTTGTTCTCGTCTTTCCCAGACTTATTTCTTCTCCTTAGATTAAATTTAAAGTGTGTCGTGAACTTATTATAGTCCTACTGTTGGACACGTGACTCCACTCAGTTTGTCACAGTGTCGTTCGACCGAAGAGGTACCACCGCCGCACCTATATCTAGCGTGAAGCATTTCTTGCATTTCGATGGAACAGTGTGGTTGTCGGCACTCCCTATATGAGGCGACTATCCTCGATTATCCTCAAGAGCAGCAATGCATATGTGATTGATTTCAGATAGAATCTATGTTCTATATGAAGTTGTTTACCGATGTCACGATGTAACCGAGTTTCAACCATTATGCGATTACTACTCTGAAAATGTAACTTAAAGCAAATAGGGATAATAAAATAACCTCTTGCCTTTGGAAAGTCGGTTAATTAAAATAAATTTCAACAAAGTTGTTTAATGATAACATAAGTAATAAACGTACGTAAAGTACCTATTATTTGTTCTTTTTTATCAGTCTCATTTTATTGTTTTTATCTTTCTTTATTCGTACTTGTTATTAAATTAAAAATTTAGGTTATCAAAATAATATTAACTTAAAACTGAAAGAGTGACAAGTCTCAGACTAATAGAAGGTACATTTAATAGAATAGCATTATTGGAAAATTTAAACGATAATGTCAAAGTCTGTTGTAGGTCCCCGAAAGTAAGGCTGACAAAAAATTATGTTACATCAGTGCATAGAACAAACCTATAGACCACTAGCATAACACTCCTGGACATGTCGCTACCCATACGTAATAGGGATTTGGTCAATAGTCATAGTCAGCAGTGGGTATTGATGCTATTCCGATAGTTGTCCCAAAAAAATTAGCAACGACTGCTTTGAGTAAGGGTACACTGATCATTATGCGGCGGCGGTGTCCAAGTCTTTCGTAGATGTTGATATGTTCTAGTTATATTCTAGTACATTTTTTTGTTCTATTATCAATGGATATCGCAGTGTATCCAATGAAAAAAAATCGAGCAAAATTTTTGACACATTGAATCACATTACTCAAGTTTTAGCAAAGACGCCTTATATATTATAGTAATAAAAATAGCCTTTGTTGCTGAGAAATATTGTGGCATTCTAATGGTAAAAGAATTTTTTAAATCGGTTCAGTAGTTCCCATGCAAAAATACAAAGTTTTCCTTTTTATAATATTAGTGTAGATATGGATACAATTATATATATTGAAATTTTACTGCGCACAACTTCACTGTAATTAAAAGAAAATATTATTTGACTTTTTGACCTTTACAGTTTGATGGATCCGACATATGGTATACACAGAGGGATTCAACCACTGTAGAGTAAACAGCCCGTAGGCTCGGGGCAGGTTTGGTAATCGGAAAACGTGACTGTAAAATATTTTGGGAAATCTAAGAAAAACAAAAATCAAATGACGACCCGCGTGGCGGCGCGGTTACCATACTGACGCGGAATGGGTCCCGGGTTCGATTCCCGGCCAGACAGGTATCTGAATGATGAGTTTAGATTCATGTTCTGGGTCTGGGTGTTTGTGTATTCGTCTTGTGTGTGTCCATGGCACAGGAGAAAATCCTACTGTGGGGCTATGAGCGTAGAAAGCTAGTTAAAAAGCGTGTTTCACGAACACGTGTTGCAAAATAACACAGCTAAAAACTCGCATTAGTGAAGATAAATGACAACTTTTCATTTTCCTTGCATTCTTTTCTCTACCTAGCTGAGTGTACATAATGACATAATTTAGTAGTTGGCAAAAAGTTACTAAAAAAATAATTTAACTCAACTAAAATATTTATTGTCACACACATAGTGCCATATTAAACAGTTTCTCCTGCCAGGAGTTCCATTGACACACACGAAAGCTACTCACTAACAGTCTTTGTATTAATCGTAATAATATTATTAATGCGATTTTTTTTGAGTACATGTGTATTGTTACTCCTTCACGCAGAAACTCTTGGTCGGATTACGCTGAAAATTCGCACGCAGATAATTTATGACCTACAAACAGAATGCTCGTTGACTTGGTAAATTTGATCGCAGTCGATGATGCCGCGGAAATATCTAACTTGAATATAATTAAAAAGAAATGTGATAATTATGTCTTTTTTACCACTAATAAAATAAAATTATGCCCAAAATGTGTAGCCAAAAACCACAGCTGGACTGAAATTGGCCACCCGTATCTATGCCAAAGTTGGACACAAATTTCTTTTAAAATTCTTTTAAAATAAAATTGGATACAGTTTTAAATGTGCAAAGTTTATTGCGAGACGATAAAGTTAGCCGTGTGTCGTGATATGGAACTTAAAGAAAGAAAAACTAGCCAGACGTAGGATGGAACCAATGCTTGTCAATGGTTTATTTCCGCTACCGCAGTTTCGTTGTGACCGCGATCCATTTTTTTTCCTTTATTCTCGAGGGGGAAACCTTTAAAAGTCTGGACGTCATGGAAGCGACGCATGGTTACGTAGGATTTTTACCGCACTAAAACACCCCCGGTGGCTGTCCTCGGCGCTATAAAAAGGACTCCGGGATCTCCAAGGGAATGCAACCAGAGTCCTCTCAACGCATTGCCTCATCGAGCTCCTCCCAAATGAGCAGCTGGGCCCACCGCTCCGTCTTATCTTTACGACGGTATTCGACAACATAAACCGCCGTTCTTCCCTGGTGTCGCCTGACCGAACGGTTCTACTCTAGCTGCCCGCTATCCGGAAGCCCCTTTTAGTCGCCTCTTATGACAGGCAAGGGATACCGTAACCCTAATCTAATCTCGGAACTACAGGGACGATGACCACGTAACTGTGTCGACATATCAACGAAAGAATTTAAAAACTGCTTATGCTGTACATATTAAAACTTATCAAGTCAGCGAAAATAGTCGTCTAAAAGCTTATAATGAACTGCAATGGCTTTATTATTTATAGACCTACGGCGACACTTACAGATTCTTACAGTAAGGACTTAATGCAGAATAATCAATACTAGTGTACAATCAACCACGCTGGCCAAATGTAGATGAGAATGCTTCACATACCTTTTCACTTAATCACTAGATTCTCACAAAGTTCAGTTTCAGCATAAAGAAAGTAATAATACATTTCTAATACGGTAAGAGCGAAATCTAATTATGCTTATTTATACAAATTCCAAAAATCAGAGAAATTTTTGTTTGGAACTTGAATTACTGACATGAATACCAAAATCCATACTTACTATACTTACTAATATTATAAATGAGAAAGTGTGTTTGTTTGTTCCTCTTTCACGTCGCCACATAGCTATATATGATATGGTTTATATGTTGGAAGATAGGAGGGCGGAGAGCGACGTAGGCTACTTTTTACCGCGCTCTCTCATTCACATGAGAATATCATTGTTTTGTTAGTTGATACATATTTAGTAGTTCTAGACGTTGTTAATAGATGGCGGTAGTATTAGTAATTCATTTGCACGTTCTAAATCACGCTATCAAATGCTAATGTTTATTCCCTTTGAACGTGCGGGCGAAGCTAGTATAACATAAATATTGAAAAATACTGCTCCGTTAATTTTAGATGGGTCTATCTATAATATTACCTTTCCATACAACGGAAATATAACGAACGCTAGTGTGAACTTTTACATATAAGTATCAATGGAGCTTTTCAAAGTTATTTCCGTTAAAGGTTTACCCACATCTCTGCTCCACTTCTCACTATCTCAATGCCTTCTTAGTTTTCACTCCGCGTCTGAATATACGATTCTCTTTATGTTACCTCAAACGGTAACAGAACTTTTCAGACTGAACGCTTAGAATTCCTATTCAGTACATCCCTTGGGCTTTATAAAAGTTGAACTGAGATTTTAATATTTATGAAATGTTTTCAGCTTTACATATTTTAGGTTTTTTTTGAATATAAAGTAGTAAATGAGCACGCAGTAAATCTTATAGTGAGTGGTTACCTTCGCTCATGGATATCTATAACCAACACACCTATTATTAAACGGTTTTATTTAGCTCAAACCGTTTGTTTGTCAAATTTAATCATTGAAATTTAACCCTCTTCCCGTTGTAAAGTTTTTATTTAACTTACAATGTTTGTGTGTAAATATGTAAGTATGTGTGCTTAGGTCAAATCTTGTAACCCGAATTTAACCCACTTCTCAGTGTCCGATTGATCTGAAATTTGGAGTACATGTATAGTTCTGATGACAATGCTCAAATGACAATATATAATCAATATTGTTATTAATCCAAAATGGCCGACGCAACAAAATGGTGGACTACGTACTTTTGTATAACTCACCCTATACGGGTATCAAATGAAATGGCTTAATGTGTAAAATATATAGGAAACTACATTCAAATTCAAGATGGCCGCCATTAAATAAAATGAAGATTACAAATATTTAAACAACCCACCTAATATGGGTATCAAATGAAGGGGGAATTTAATTTGTAGAACACGTAAACCACGATAAATTTTCAAATCCAAGATGGCCTCCGTAAAAAAACTTTATATGATAGAAAATTGTACGATGCAATAAAATAAAGGGTTTGACTACTACAAAATGTATTTATTCTTTTTCAATGCATTGAAATAAAAGCTTGTTATAAAAGTATTTTTTTAATATTATTTTTACCTTGAAACGGTTCTTGCGTTTCGTTGGAAGGGTGTGATAGCCGGCTCAGTTTTATATCAGGCAACCATCTTACTCGTCGAAAATAGCAACGCATCTGTTGACATCAGATAGAACTCTTACTCTGTATGAAGTGGCTTACATCTCCACAGACGACTAACTACCTACCATCAGGAGGACTGCATTACACTACTTTAGTCTCATAAAAAAAAACTTGAAATGGTCGCATCATGTATAAATGAAACGGTAACAACACTTTTCCATCAAAATTCAAGAATTGCGTCACGCTAGATTTAAGTACATGGAGCGTTGGTACCTCCCCAATCAACCTTATTTTTGCTACCCTATGAAAATGACCACCAATTCGCACTGGTCCAGCGCGGTGGACTGTGACCCAATCTCTCTCATTCTGAGAAAAGATTCGTGCCCAGCAGTGAGACAATAATGGGTAGACGAGATGCAGATGATATACAAGTAGCGATAATTACTTCTTAGATGCAAGTGGCTATCCACTTGCATCTGCGTGAATAATGTTCTATTGTAGGTAACATACCTGTTATATTTTATGTTAAGGAGGGTTTAGAAAATTTTATTGTTTTGTTTATTTCGTGGAGAAAACGAAGAGCCCTTAAACTTGAAAGTTTTCTCTCAAATTATCAAGCGTATTACATTTAATTGAACTTATTTAACCAAATATCTCAATAGAATATATAAATAGAACTTAAATATACAATTATTTTTAGTAAGTTTTAAGTTTGTGAATAGAACGGTATTAGTTTAAGTATTTTCTACTGACATCTGTTATCGTTTCTCTAGTTTGCTTTATCAACAATTCCCGAGTTTATTTTAAGTATTTTAACTAGAGATTCACTTTAACTGAAGTTCTCTTTACAGAAACAACATGAGCGGGTCGTCCGTAAACATTTCCATAACTTCTTTGAAAAACCGCGTTTTCCTCCTACTCTCAAAAGCAAAATTTCTAAGGAATTTCTTAACATAATTTGAGCTTAATGCGAAATTTTCACTTTACGAAGGGAATGTTATGCGCAATTCAATGTAATAACTTGGCTATGATACTCCTACGAGTATACATATAGTATATACTATTTAGATATTTAATTGTATAACGGTTCATTTTGTCTGTTTGTTAATGAGAGGTCAACGCAGTTGATAAGTTTCATAATGCACTAAATGGAACAAAAGTCCATTTTTTTTTATAAGAGTCATGAAGCAGACGTAAACGCAGTCCACTTGACGGTAGGTGGTTACAGCCGCCTGTAACCAAATTCATAGGCATGTTATTTGAAGTCCTGGGAACCAAAATGACCATGACATATATAAATCAGGCGACAACAATGCTCTTATATCGAAATACAAAAATTACTTCATGTCATTAAAGATACTAGTCACGCGTTGCAACGGTCGAAATTCGATCATAATTTAAATTAAAAAAAACTATAGGTACTTCATATTGACAAAGTAGCACAAATATTTCTCAAAATCAAATAAATTGTAATAAATTCCTAGTTAAAAAGAGGTAAAAAGGTAAAAAGAGGTTTAATCAGCTACGCTGCATTTAACATGAAATAGCGTGTATTTTGACAAAGACATCTGACATTCTTGCCGTTATGTGTTTTCATAGTAAGACATTGAATGTTCTATATATTTCGTTTATTACGTATGTGTTTGTGTCAAATGCAAGGCAGTGTGTTTAATGTGGTTTTAGTTGATTTTATGTATGTTTTATGCATAATTTGAAAAAAATATTAGCATTGCGTAATCCTTCTCTACATCAACTATAACCGTGCCTAATTCCTTACTCCTCCGTCTGCGGCAAGTATCTTAAAAACGGATCACATGTTTTTGCTTCACGTATTAATTTATATGTAGATAGGTGTGATGGAACCGCCCAGTTGAACCATTGTCGTTCTACCACCTGTCAAATGTTAAACGAACAAAGTCTATAACAGACCCAGAATAAATAACAAAACCCACTATATGCATGAAGCCTAACCTAATTACTCGTTAACACCTTCAATAAATTCTAAATAACTCTGGGGACTTACTTAAAGCCGCTTATAAATTGTTGCTAGTTGTGAAGGATAAGGCAAAATGGCTCCACCTTCGAACTATATAGACTTCTAGGACAATGTTAATTGAACAAAAAAGGCCTAAAACTATCATTTAGTTTTAGATTGTCTGATTTTTTTATGTATAAATAAAATTATTGGTGTCTGATACACATTTTCACATACACATTTTCACATTTTCACAGAGATGTACAAGGGCAGCAATGGCCACTTATCATACGGTAGACTGCTCATTTGATATTTCAATATGATAAAATAAATTTGCTTTGGAATTTATACAATAGAACCGCAAATATTCAAGCGACCTCGCTACAACCGGAATCCTATTCAGAATCAGTTACAACTTTGAATAGTGCGTCTGAGTTAGGATAAACCTGGTCTTGTCAGTTATTGTTATGAATGAATATAAGATAATTCAAGCCTAGATTTCTGCTTCGTTGAGCGTCAAAGAAAATCTCGACAGGAATTATAATGACTTGGATGGGTCGAGACAAATTTATGCAAGTAAATAAATAGAATATTTTAATAACAACACGGTTTATTTATAAACTTATTAAAATGCAATAGCAAAAAATAATATTTATTACATGATGTTTAACAACACGGAGGGACCATATTTCAAGTTACATCAATAACTTTCCCTACGTTTTACTCACAAAAAACCTTTCAAAATTTATTTGCAAGGCTGAAGCAGTATGGTCTCCAGCAATTTCATGCTGTTATCATAATCGATTCATACGAACTCGTAAGTTAGTCATAACTCATTTGTAAATTAATAACACATAAATAATAGAAATCTAACTTCATCAAGATATCTGATAAACAATAGAGAAGAAATATACATGCCTGATATTTTTTATGAGATTAAGAATAGCATTCGCATTCTACTGTATTTCTATAAATAAAATAAATCTTTCTAGTTAATTATTCTGCGTGATTTTTAAATACAAGCTACCGATTTGCACGTGTTTGTTTGTTTACAGTGGGACGGTTTGAATCGTTTCTACTATCCTCTGAATATTCCTTAATCATTTTCAATAATTCATTTCAATGTGCAAGCAAATGACTTGGATCGATAAACATTTTACCAGCCTCAAACCTGATAATAATTTTAATATATTTTCCAGCCATTGCTTAGCTTAGGTCACTGTTTTACTAGACCCCGTTCCACAAATTGTCTACGTGACACTTACCCAATTTCACTTTCATCGTTTTCCCGGATTTACAACTTCGATAAATCTTTTGCCCTTGCCCTTGGTACTTTTAATCCGATCTAAAATTATTCCCACAGAATTAATTCTCTTTAAGATTGAGTAGGAAACCAATGATTGAAGTAACAATCAAGCATGTTGCTTAGTATTTATTGGTCACCGGTTTCCATTAATGGTAGTACCATCTTATCAAGTTATGATGTTCGAGTGACATTAGTGACGAATAGATTTTGTGGTTTATGCTTCCCTCTCTCACCGTCGATTTCTATCACTGTTCTTGTTTATTTATAACGTGCGGTTGTAAGTCATGTACTATTTATTCCATGCCGAGTCAATATTAATTGTTTGATGACCCTGTCACTAAATACAAATTGCAACAACGTAGACTTTTATATGATAGAAAATGACAACTTTTATATAATAGAAAATTGTACGATGCAACAAAATGATGTATTTGATTACTGCATTTTTTTCAGTGCATTGAAATAAAACTGTTACAAAAAAAAATTAGCATTATTTTATTTCTTCTTTTCTTAACAATTTCCACCGAAAGTTATATATTTATTTCACCCAACTACTTCAAAGCGTTTTGTTTTTCAAGAGTATATTAGAGTATGTTTGTATCCAGGAGAGATGTTTATTTTCAATATTATTTATCTTTCATTCGATATCCATACTGGATATCGAATGAAAGATAAATAAACATAACACTTTTATCTATTTTAACGTAAGATAAAAAAAACGTAAAAAAAAATATATCCATACATGTAAATAAAAAGGTACGAATTGATCTTGATTAGTGCTTAGTCGTTAGTAAGTCTTAAGTATTTTGCCTGGACATTCAAGAAATTATTGGACGCACAAATTTAACAAATGTACCTTGCTTAACAGTGAGTGATATGGGTAGCGATCTTTATCTCCGAAAATCTCGAATTTTCGTAAAAATCGAAAAACCGGAACATTCGGCGACGGGCAATTTCGTCCGAACAAAATCTGGTAAAGGTCAAGGCTGATTAGTAATTCAACTCAAGGCCACTCTCTAATTACTAATCCTTGTTATCTGCGATAACGCAACGAAGCCTCACAACCCACGGTCAAATCCCGGCGGACGTGATTTGACGTAAATATGTCACGGAATTTATTATACCTACTGAAAAATATACCAAAACATTCTACGTAGAAAGAATCCTTTTCGGTCAGCTCAGTTCAATTTTTTTTTATCTGATTGAAGTAGCAAACGAGCATGCATTCCACCTGATGGTAAGAGGTCACTGCCGCCCATGGACACCTGTAAGCGACTTTAAATAGAACATGAGTTCTATCTGAAGTCAATCACAGACGCGTTGCTACTTCCAAGGACTAGGATGGTCGCCTCATATAAAAGTGTGCCGGCAACCACACCCTTCCATCGAAACGCAAGAAATGCCGCACGCTAGAAATAGGTGTGGTGGTGGTACTTCCCCGGTCGAACTGCACTGGTTCTACCACCTTGAAAACTACACAAAACTACAGCTACGCTGATCTTTGCTTCTATAACCATTTTTGTCTAACAGTCCACCTGATGACAGCTGGTAGTGATCACTGCCGCCGACTGACATCTATAGGCAACTTCATTTAGAACAGAAGTTATTTTTTTTACTAACAGATGCGTTATTACTCTTGAAACAGATCTAATAGGTGGTAGAACCAGTGTAGTCCGCCCGGGGAAGTACCACCGCCACACCTAATTCTAGCGTGAAACAGTTTTTGCGTTTCGATGGAAGGGTGTGATTGCCGGCACACTTTTATATGAGGCGACCATCTTAGTCATCGGGAGTAGCGACGCATCTGTGATTGATTTCAGATAGAACTCTATGTTCTGCATGAAGAGATGAGCGACAACGTCTTCTTGAGTAATATCAACACCCACTGCAAATTGACGACCCGCGTGACAGGGCCATGATGAATCTGGGTATTTGTGTTTTTTTTTGCCCGTAGTATCCACGGAATAGGAAAAAATCCTAGAGGGGGCTACCCTAGAGTATCGATAGCGTATATGTAGAAACTGCTACACAAGCCAGTAGCAATGACTGCCAGACGCAAGTTCCCCATTAAAGGAAGCCACTAGACCTCAAAGGGCTAATAGACAGGATGGAACCGAAGCGCATGGTGGTAGTCAGTATTGTCAGGTGAACTTTATACTAGAGTTATAAGTATTATCTACGCCTCTAGGCAAATAATGCTGATAGCATTAAGTCGACCTTTGTACTAACGTTCGTTTTAAGGTACACAAAAATATGAAAAGCTTATATTAAAAGCTTTGAGAATTGTTCACAAAGCACAATGTGGATAAAGTGGATATATGTGTTGCGTTCTTTCAAAGCGGGGTAAGAAAAATATATATCAAAACTCAGCCTTGCGGCTTCTTCTGTTAGTCAAAATATGAAAGATTTATGACAAATGAAAGCATTGTAATCTGTTTTCACTACTCTAGTGGCTTTGTGCTTGAACTTCGCTAGAGAAAAAAATATATTTAAGAGTTAAATTATAACGCATTAACTAGAGATTTTACTTATGGTTACTAGTGTCGTTTTTCCTGTCACGCGGGCCTACGTGTCGATCTGGGTCGCAAGCGTGACACACTTTTTCTTTTATACTTGCTACATAAAATTGTTACTTGTAGTGTGCAAAAAACTTGAAATTTTTGTACACTACAAATAACAATTTTATTAAGCATTTTGTGTTATTTTATCGATGTTGGATACACGCGTAAATTTTAGGATTTTGATTTTTTTCGTATCACTTCTTAATTTTGCATTAAAATGATTGACACATTTGTTAGCCTATTGTTAGCCTATGGTATATGTTGCCATTTATATTTAAGTCTACCTTATTAAATATTTTTATTATTATATAATAAGCGAACAATGTATCGATAGCCATAGATATAGAATAGCAGTATAGACAAAAGAGAAAAGTTGTAAATGGAACATTCGAGAAAAAACAATTGACGGTTGATAGTTCGAATGTTCACTCGCTAAATAAAATTAAAACGCGATTGTAACTGCGCAATTAGCCGGTGTTTTTAATTATTGTAAAATTGAAATATACATAGTTTTTTCCATTCAGACGATTTTATTTACAGTGGTAAGTATTCCTTGAGCTTATATTTTACAAGAGGGAAAATATTAAAGTCATGCCATACTTCTGGGGCAATCCTAATACATTGTAATTTACTTTCTTAACGTGTACAATTGTACATAGAACAAAAGCAACTTAGAATTCATTTTAATTATTAAATGTTTCCTTTTACTTGGTTTGTAGAGGTCTTTGTTTTAATCAAAACCTGTGATTACGGTTAAATATTTAAGTAAGGTTCAACGATAAAAACAAAAACTGGCAAACAGACAACATAACTAATAAGTTATGTTTTGAAAAGTGTACGTAGTATACCGTACCTATAGAAATTGACTAGCTTGGTGAAATGGGTTTTACTAAAGAAACAGTAACATTATTCAGATCTACTTAATTCTTACTATTTGAAAGGGCTTTTTAACACTTTATTGAAACCCGCTACCTTAAAGCTAAATAAATTTATTTCACGTCGTAAGCCAAACCAAACTTTTGCTATTTCGTGGTTGTTGGAACTTTCTTGCTCGATAAATTTGCCGGAGTTTCTTTCAAAGTAGATGCTTCGATGGGTAAAGGAATATGGCGTTTAAAACTAATTTCATATTTCCGAACCAATTTATATATTTAGAAGTTTTCTCCTTTGGGCATTTCCGTGTTTTTTATTTGTACGTAAGACCCTAAATATTGTGAAGTAATCAGTTTCTATACGAATATAATTTAAATTTAGATTTGCAAACACCGGGGGCTACATTTCTTTTTAAGCTATTGCATAGCTTTGAACGCGCGACCGAATCAAGAAATTCCGTAACGAAAAAAAACCTAACACCCCCCACTCCGCAACGTAGCGGCGCAGCAGTATTATATCATGAAGCAGTAGAGGAACTTTTTAAACTGGTGCCTACAATCTCCGATTCTGGGGGTCCAACAAGGGGCTCTTCAAAAAAGGTGAAAAGAGAGCTCTTTTTGCACCTTTTTTGAAGGCATAGCCGATGATACATTGGTAACTCCTCTGGTGTAGTAAATGTTCATAGGCTACTGTAACTACTTCCCATCAGGTGACCCGTCCGCCTTATTGTTAAGTAAAAAATCTGTAATAAATGAGGAAAAATACCACCAGAGTAGACCCGCAAAGAAATCTTTCCGCTTTCCTTTCTAATCTCGTCACAGGGCACTTCAGAAATCCAAAACAGCCTTTCTTTTTTATTTACGTCGTTATCGAAACTTCTAATACATTTGTAAACATCAATTTGCAAAACCCACAACACTTGTTGCAAACAGACACAAGAAATGATGAGAGCTCTCGAAATGCGTAACATATTGACCTAAATATCGTAATGGTTTGCTCAAATTTCATACGGAAACACACCACTTGAACTTTAGCATTTGCTTTGTTCTAGAATTTCGGCAAGAGGTTAATGTTTCATTACTTTTACTTGTGTTCTCGTAATCCAATTTAAAGTAATGAACAGATATTTATTTAAACACTGATTTATTTATTGTAACTATGTCTATTGATTTACGTGCTAATGTTAAAATTTATGTCATATTCTGAAGGTTTGTTATGGACAGATTGAAACGCTTAACAAAATGTTGCTTTACAACTGGCGTCACGCGGGTCACCATACGAGACTTACTCACAGGTTTCAGGTTCGCTTCTCGGCCAGGCATATGTATGTATATCTGAATGAAACTTATATTACTGTTTTAGGAATAGCAGTTTGTATATGTAACTTATGGAGTGTCCTTATTACCCACGACGCAAGGGAAATTCTAGTGAGTGAGTTTATAGTTATTATTACTTAATACTGATACTGTAAAATACATACTTAATGCAATGGGTGTTTTTATCCCGAAAAGCACAGACGGAGAATACAAATAAAATCTTCGAATTTTGTCAGCTATCAATAATCAAATATAATAATATATAACATCTATTAAAATGAAAAACGATTTCTGGCACATTTAGGTTAGTAACAAGTTTCATTTTAATACAGTTTAATTACGAATTTCGACCTCTGCGAACTTGTTAATACTAAAACGAGAATAAAAACGAAAAAGGAAAAGGAAAAATTAACATTAATAATTGAAACAATTTTCCGAATCACTTCATTCATTACTCATGCTGAGTAAACAAGTTAATTAGTATATTTTTCATTCTTAGAAACATTTCTATTCGCCGTAACGTTTGTTTCTTGCGTGCTCTATTTAACGCTAACCCGCGATAACGATTACCTCAATGTAAGTAACTTTCGTGGTAGTCAATTAATTATAATTAGTGTTATACTAAGCTTGAAGTATTTTTCATTTTAAGTCAAGTTTCTCAGTAGGTAAGGTGTTTTAAATTATAAGTAGAAAGGGCAAACGAATTATTATTATAAAAAAAACTTAAGGAACATATGAAAATGAAACTAAATGTACTACAAAAAATATATTTAATCCAAACTTATAAAAATAAAAAATAATTTTCCGCGTGTCGGTCCATCGCATATTGTTTTATTAAAAAATATACAAATTACTCTATTTTAAATCTACTATTTTTTTTTTAATTTTAATCGCAACAAATTAAACATCGAAGATAATCGAATCATTATTCGATTATCTTCTCTTTAAAAACTTATTTTTGTTAACCATCACTTACATTTCTCTAAAAGGCAAGTAAAATCTCGTTAATATTATTAACCAAACGAAGTCATACTTCGTTTATGCTGATAATATGATTCCCTATCTGAAAAAGTACAATAGATGGTAAAGTTAAATAAGAACTTAATAACTTAACTTGTCTTTGTAACACAATTTAACAAACTACATTATTACTATAGCAAATTCCATTAATACCAAAGTAAACAAAAGTCACAAACTTACACAACTAGTTTAATGAGACCCGTGAATATTTATGAGATGCAAGAATTTTCTAAGAAAATTCTCCTCGTCGCGGGTCATTGTGATTCTAGTCACGAAGTCTATGTGAAACCACTATAAATTTGAGAAAATATAAATAATCAGTTACCAAAATACTTTTCAATTTAAAAACTTGTTTACGCATTATCTTTTAACCAATTGCGTGAGGAGAAAGAAAAGTAATGTTTTTTTAATGTATGAACGTATCCATTTCATTGACATAGTCCATAACCCATAGCCCATACTCCCTCCCACACGGCTCCAAGAATTGTTGTATGGTTACTTGCTACATACACTATTAGATTGATAAATAAAATATTAGATTTGGGATTCACTGATTATATTTTCCACGAACTAAACGAATTGATGATATGACAGTTGATGTAATGAGCACGCGACGCACTTGATAGCTAATTGCGAACTGATCAAAAATACATAATTAATAAATTGAGCGCGCGCGTCCATCCAATGGAATTGCTGACCTCAGCAAATGCACGGTTGTACCGTACATGCTCCCAAGGGCAAAAGATGAAATTGAAATGAATGTGAATGTATGAAAGTGTAACAAGGTGATTTCATTGTATTCTTATGCTACATATAATTCTAATGTCTTTAAGTGAAATTTTGTCTACGTGGCATAGGGCTTATATATTTGTTCACTTTATGCACTTTAGGTATTTCACTATATTCACTTTCACACTGCACTTGATTGACACATTCACAATTACACTTGTTCACGTTCGAGGAGCTTGCAGCTGGTTGCTCGCTGACCGTCGGTTGAGAACTCGCCTGTTCGGCTCTCACCATTGTCGACTGCCGAGGTGTCCAGTGCTTGCTACGGACCCTCCGCACCAGGACGATAACGCCAACAACCAATATGACTCCCAAAATCGCATAAATCAGTGTGTAGTGGTGAAGATCATGATACGACACCCGTTGAGATAAATTTTCATTTGATTTAAGATCGTGAATCTGTCTTTGCATTTGTTCTAATTGCTTGTCATTGGAAGAGTAAGAGTAGTTGAGTTGCAAAGGTGTGAGAATGCTTATGTTTATCATATTATTTATTGGTTCCATCTCATGTTTGTAAAATTGATTTTCAATGTGTATACTAGTGGAACTCTCACTATGTGCATATATGGTGAAGTTGTCGGTCTTAATTAAACAACCTTGATCGACCGTTATTATCCCTGCATTTCTTAACCTAGTTGCTGTCACTTGATCTTCACACAGCACTCGAATGTAGCATATACCGCAGCAGAAGAATAGATAGGTATTTATCTTGTTGATTTCTATCCATTTATTGGTACAAGTACTGTAATTAATCTTACATTTTCTTGTAATTGCTTCCATTTGACATAAGTTTTCATCTGTTTTAAGGTGATAAATAGGACTCATTGAATAGCATAGGCATCCATCGGTTCCGGTATGTAGACATGATTTTATATCTTGTTCCGACATTATCAAAAATTTTTCATTTCTTAAATTGATAGCAACATATTCTGCTATAGGTACAATTTGAGCCATTCCCATATTACCAACAGAATGAGGAATTGATAAAATTTTCGTGATTTCAAATAGTTCCCGAGTCACCAAAGGTAGCCGTATTTCAAATAGTAAGTAATCTTCTGACATTCTAGCTTTTATTTTTAATAAGTTGTATACACTTCTTAAATCATTATGCAAATTATTGATAGGTAATGTTAAGTCCTTTGTTAGGTGACTTGAAATGCTGCTTAGTGTAGTTTTAAGCTGCTCCGGAGAAATTAAATGAAAATTAAATTTGCCGTGATAAATATCTGTTATTGTGTCTAATAAGGTAGACTGTACATTTGCTAATTGTCTTAACATGTTGTTCGCCGCTATAGCTCCCAAAGTAAAATCATTCATCATGGTGTTTCTCTCGTGTTCAGATTTCAAAGTATCTCTAAAATGTTCAAACTGATTAGACAAGTAATTCAACATTTTATGCTGTTTATTGATTGACTGCTCATTTCTTTTTAAAACATTGTATTCGACTTCAACTATGGAAGTTTGATTTCTTATAAGACCCATTAAGTGATCCTCATTGTCTTGAATTAATTGTATATCGTGTTTATATTGTTCTGCGAATCGTTCATCGAGTACTCCGAAGAGACTATTCGCCAGATATCCGACACCATTAAGGAGACCCCGGCGCTTACGTATGTCCGTATGTGTACTCGAATGCTGATTTAACAACAGCTGGTTGTAGTAATTTAATTCCGAGTATTCTTGCTGTAATTGCGTTGATATTACGTCACAATGCGATACATTTTTAAGTAGATTACACGTTGTTGCTAGGTAATTTATATATTTGTTGCATGCTTGAGTGCCTTGCCAATATGGATTCATGTTATAATAAGTGACTATTTTCCATTCATCCCTTATTAATCTCATATCGGTTATTTTGTCAAAATATAGTCCTTGGTCATTTTTAATATAATTTACACTATGAGAACAATGACATGTGCCTATCATACCCACGAAAAATAGCAGTAATGTTGTAAAAGATACCAGACTGAAACATGATACTTTTGATTGTCTTTTTATTATTTTGTCATCTGATTTGTTAGCCGGGTTCGTCGCTTGTTCGACTTTAGTTTTATTTACTGGAAGAACTGATAGCTTTATAATCGGGCGTTTTATTAAGCCATTTTTGGTCTTTAACGTGACCACTCTAACGTGGCCATCTGCTCCCGGATGTAGGTCGACGACGCGTCCTACCGCCCACTTGCCAGGGGGTAAATTTGCATCATTAATCATCACTACATCATTAATTTGGATATTAGGTTGTTGATGTTTCCATTTGCTTCGTGCTGAAAGATGACTGAGATACTCGGAACGCCATCGTTTCCAGACGTCTTGAACAATTTTTTGCGTAAGATACCATCTAGTACGCATATCAGTTTCGGTTTCCATAATAGTCATGTCTTGATTTAGATTTATAAAACTAGATGGTGTAAGGAAATCTAAATCCTCAGGATCCTCACTTAGCGGGCACAGTGGTCTCGAGTTCAAAACTGCTTCAATTTGGGCTAATACCGTGGAAAACTCTTCAAAGGTCAATCGCTGCTCACCAATAACCCTTCGGATATGATATTTGACACTTTTAACTGCCGCCTCCCATAGACCACCCGCTGAAGGCCATGACGGAGCGTTAAAATGCCATTCTATTTCCATATTTGTTAGCTCAATAATAAAATCTTGATCAAATGTTTGTAGTATGTTCTGAAACTCCTGAGCCAAAATATTACTAGCACCCACAAAGTTCGTGCCATTATCGCAATACATATGCCGCGGGGATCCTTTTCTAGCCGACATCCTACGCAATGCCGCCAAAAAAGCAGACGAGGAAAGATCGGAGACTAGTTCCAAATGTACAATTCTTGTAGCCATGCATATAAACACTGCTATATATCCCTTTGTGGTCTTGATACCACGACCCTTGTTGGCCTTTATGAACACATGTCCGGTAAAATCTACACCAGTGTGGTAAAACGGTTTGGCAGCGTTGCACCTCTGTGTAGGTAGATCTGCCATTACTTGTGATATTTTGATAGGATTATGCTTGCGACATGTTACGCAAGTATACAATCTGCTCTTGACAGCTCGATTGCCACCCATAATCCAGTATTTTTGACGAATAGTTGCTAATGTTACTCTAGTACCACCATGTAACGAAAGTATATGTGCGTGATCTATCACTAAATTGGTTAGGGGGCCACGTTGCGGTAAGATTATTGGGTTTTTCATGTTTACATTTATGTTCGCCTTATTCAACCTTCCCCCAACTCTAAGAAGTCCATCTGTATCTAGAAATGGATTAAACTGCAATAATTTACTTTTTCTGCAAATAGGTATGTTTTGTTGTAAGTTATTGATTTCGCTTGTAAATTCAGTTTGTTGTACATACTTTATTAATGTGTATTTTGCTGTATTTATTTCTTTTAACGTGAGGTAACTTGCTTGGCATGTTTCTTTTCGCTGGGTTATTTTTATAAATCTCAAAATCCACCCGAAAACCCTTGTTAATTTGCGAAAGGAACTAAACCTTGTAAGAAGCTCTTCAATTATGCTAGTTTTCTTAATTATAGAATTTACTTGTATTGATTGCTTAACTTCCTCATTCGTTTTGTAAATTTCATTTTTCTCACTGTTCAGGCTAGTGTTACACGCGGAGAGCCATAGCGGTCCTTTCCACCATTGAGAGTGTTCTATAAGTTGACTTACACTCATGCCCCGACTGGCACAATCTGCTGGATTTTCCGCTGATTTGACGTATTGCCATTGCTGCGGTGGCATAATTTTAGTAATATCTCTCACCCTGTTTGCCACAAAAGGCCTCCACCGTCCCGGGTTGCCTTGAAGCCAGGCGAGAACTACCATTGAGTCCACCCAACCATAACTCTTAATCTTATATTTACCGAAGCATTCGTGCACTTTAGCCATCAGTTTTGCTAAAATCAGGGCTCCGCAGAGTTCTAACCTAGGTAATGATATCGTTTTGTTTGCTGGAACAAGCCTGGTCTTCCCTGCTACTAATGAGACCTTGATTTCTCCCTCAAATCTGATTCTAGAGTAAATGACGCATGCATACGCCTTGTTCGAGGAGTCACAAAAGCCGTGTAACTCTAGCTCATCGCCTTCCGCTAATGTGTACACCCATCTTGGTATTTGAATTTGATTTATATTTGACATATCCTCCCTGATTTTTCTCCACTCCTTTACGATATCTTCTGGCAGCTTATCGTCCCATTGCATATTAGAGCCCCAAACTCTTTGGAACAATAATTTTAGTCGGGTTGATATTGGGGACAGCCAACCAAGTGGGTCATATAACTTGGATATATCTGACAACATAGATCGCTTGGTTGGTGTTTTTGTCATTGGCTCGAGCTGGGATTGAAACATAAACATGTCCTGCCTGGAGTTCCATCGCAAGCCCAATGCTTTAGTTGATTCTGGTTGTTTGAAATGAAAGTTATCTTCCTTCTGATCATCTTCTGTCATATTTTTAACTAAAACTTGCGAATTAGACTTCCACTTTCGTAAATTAAATCCGCCAGACTTTAATAACTTGATTAAATCTTGCTGTAGCCTTGATGCTGATTCAACAGACTCCGCTCCATGTAAAACGTCGTCCATATAAAATGATTGTTCTAAGACCTCTGTAGCCTGACTGTCTTTATAATTTGATTTCTCATCCTCTGCTAACTGCTTTAAAGTCATCATAGCCAAAAACGGCGCGGCCTTGGTGCCATATGTGACTGTGCAGAGTTGATACTCTTTTACAAATGATTCAGAAGTGTCACGCCATATTATTTTTTGAAATCTTTGATCCTGTTCGTTTACCCATATAAACCTAAACATTTTTTCGATGTCTGCGGTGAAAGCGTAGCGGAATTGTCTCCATTTCAGTAGCAATGATTGGAGGTCCTGTTGAAGATTAGGCCCTTTTAACATTAAATCATTTAAACTGCATCCTGTTGTTGTTTTAGATGAGGCATTAAACACTACGCGAAGTGCAGTAGTAGTTGATTCATTACGTAACACACAGTGATGAGGTAAGTAACAATTAGGTATCTGGTTACCGGGCGATGGCCTCATATGTCCATATGCTTTATATTCATTCATAAATAATTTATATTGTTCTTCAATGTTGGGTTTATTCTTAAATTTTCTTTCCAATTGATGAAATTGTGCGATGGCTATTTGCTTGGATGATCCTAACTGCTCCTCAAAATTTTCTTTAAACGGAATTCTGACTTCATACGAGCCATCTTCCCGCCTTTTTGTAGTTGACTTGTAATATTTAACGCACTGGTTATCTTCTTCTGACAGAGAGGATGATTCTGATATATCTTCTATTTCCCAGAATTTCTTTAATTCGTCGACACGATTTAGGAGTACGTTACACTGTAATGTCTTTACGTTCCCACACAAAATCCATCCTAAACGTGTCTGTTGTGCTATGGGTAAATTTGCTTCATCAGACCTGCTAATCCCGTCCAATATGATACTTGAATACACGTCGGCACCGAATAGTATGTCAACAGATCGGCTGACATAAAAGTCGGGATCTGATAGTTGTATGCCATCCAAATGAGCCCATGTTGGCTTGCTAAACGTGGAACTAGGTAAATTCTTTACGAGCGTATTCATAATGTATATATCGGTATTGAATGAAAAGTTGTTATGTAACGAGTAACATGTTATATTCGTCATTCCTTTGCAACTACTTTCCTTGGCTCCGACGCCTGATATCAATCCTTTACAGTATTTTCTCGGCAATCCTAAGACTTGTGTTGCATGCTCGGAGATAAGGGAAATTTGAGAGCCTTGATCTATCAGTGCTCGCATCTTACGAAAAGATCCATCTCCTGCTTGGACCTTGATAACAGCTGTTGCTAATAATATTTCATTCATATTGTTACTGCCATGTTGTAATTCAATCTCTTGATTCATAGCTAGAATGTCGTTTTTATTAGCAGTAGTAATATTGACGGATGATTTTTTGAATGCTTCATGCACAAGCGTGTTATGTTTTCCTTTGCATTCGCGGCATCTTTTTTCTGAATAACATGCCATATCTTTATGATCATAAAGACAATTTTGGCATAAATGAAGTCTTGCTATTGTTTGGCGTTTGTCTTGTGGTGTCATATTTAAAAACTTATTGCAGAAATAAATTCCATGCACTTCATTGCACAATGGACATGATTTTTTCGCTGAGTTGGAAGGTGATTGACCACTTTTATATGCAGGCAATGATTGTTTTGCATGTTGACTTGATTTAAAATGTTTAAAGTTGGGCATATTATTTTGTAAGTTATTTGGTTGTTTAAAATATTCTGGTTTCTTTCGGGAAGATTCTAACGTTGTAAATTTTGTTTCCAAAAATTTCAAAAAGTCTTGAAGGTGCGGCAATTCTCTAGGGTTTTTGAGAGATTCTAAGTAATCGTTATGAGAATCCGTGTCTAGTTTTTGTAACAAAATATGTACGATTAAAGGATCCCAACTACTTATATCGACTCCAAGATGCTTTATAGCGTTTAAACATTCCTGTGTTACGTCATGTATTTTCTTGATGTGATTTACTGACGGCTGTTGAGTAGTCGGCAAGTTTAGAAGTGTATTTGCGTGGGTTGAAAATATCAATCTTAAGTTGTTATATCGATTGTTTAATATTTCCCAAGCGATGGAGTAATTTTCAGTGCTTATAGGTAGATGCTGTATCAAACGCTCAGCTTCTCCTCTCAATTTGCCTTTTAGAAATTGCATTTTCTGAGCATTTGAGATAGATATATTATTATGGATAGCCTCCGTAAATAGATCTTTAAATGATGTCCAGCTCTGATAACTACCACTGAAGCTAGGAATATCCATCCTTGGGGTCCAATTCTCTTGGTGAGAAACTGACCATAACTTGCGATTTATTTCTCTCTTCATTTCGTTGTAGGTGCACTCATGCTTAGTATAAGTTTTTTCATACGTTACGTTTGATCCTTCTAACTCGCTGTCTAATTCCCAATGTAAGGAATCTATTATCGACCACCTCGATTGCAAACTACGTAAAGCATCCTCTAATTCCCACTTTTGAGACATGACACTCAAATCCAATGATGACACCGTTCGAAGGAATGCTCTGAAATTGCTTGATTGTTTCTTAAGCATTTCATCTAACTTGCTATACGATCCGCTGGAAGTTTGCCTGGTTGATGATTGTTCATGTTCATCTTCATAGTCGGGGGACTCTCTTGCTGGTCCCGCAGCTTGCTGCCGACTGGTCTCTTCTTGTTGAGAGGTATACGGTTTGGATGTAGGATTTCCAGTAGGTTCAGACCGTTTTAACAACGCTTGTTGCTGTTCGTGGATAAATGATTTTGCTGTTTTGTAAATTTGTAATGCTTGTTCATACTCTTTCTCTACGAAATACGGATGGGCCCTGCTTCCCTCCGTTGATAGCCGATCGTGGTTATATTGATAATCAGCCCAGAAGGATTCCAAGGCTTCCAGCCTCCTTTTATAATAATCGAAGGACTTGCGCTCCGCGGAATCTTTTTTGATATTTGTAACTATTTTTGACATAGACACGTGCAGCTCTCCCTGATTCTTATAAATATGTTCCATGGTTGAGTAATAAAAATGAAACGATCTTACTTGCTTAATCCCTGCTTACTGCAAACGCGTAGATGTCCTCCTTATCACTGCAATCCCTGATGTTCACCACTTGACGACGTTTCTGATATACACTGCTAGAGTTCTTGCTAACCACTAACAATGTCTTTGATATTTACTGCTAGGGGTTCTTGTTAACCGCTAACAATGTCTTTGATATTTGATTTACACTGATAGTCACTAGTCAGGTACACGTGGTCACACGTGGTATCGCGCCACGCGGTACGACGACTATATAATATAAACTCCAAAAACTATTTAATATTCACTGCTGGGCTCGAAGGACCATTTAATAATGTATGGTTACTTGCTACATACACTATTAGATTGATAAATAAAATATTAGATTTGGGATTCACTGATTATATTTTCCACGAACTAAACGAATTGATGATATGACAGTTGATGTAATGAGCACGCGACGCACTTGATAGCTAATTGCGAACTGATCAAAAATACATAATTAATAAATTGAGCGCGCGCGTCCATCCAATGGAATTGCTGACCTCAGCAAATGCACGGTTGTACCGTATAATTGTAACATGCCATATTAATATTAACATCGTCCTAGTTTGCATTGTGCCAGAGGATAATTTGAAAGTATACCCTCATACTGGATACATACATAAGGGATGATTTTTTATTACAATAATTATATGAGAATCGAATAAAAGTTAGTATACACCACATCATTACAAAAATATATGTATGTTTGGACGAATTTTACGTTACTATTGAAATTGAATGAATTATTATAAAAACATAAAAACCCCATAGTAGTGAAATGTGTATAAATAATACAATTATGTATCCATATTATGTACTTAATATAAATTACAAGCAGAGCAGTGATAGCCTAATGGTTGAAACTTGCCCTCTCGATCGGGAGGTCCGAGGTTCAAACCTAGGCACGCACCACTGATTTATGTGCGTATTAGAAATAAATGATCACTGCTTATCGGTGAAGGAAAACATCGTGAGGAAACCTACTCACCCGAGAGTTCTAAAAAAATAAGTTCTCAAAGGTGTGTGAATTCCACCAATTCGCACTAGGCCAGTGCGGTGGACTATGTCCTAACTCTCTCATTCTGAGAGAAGACCCGTGCGCAGCGTCGTCGTCAACCCATTACTGTCCCACTGCTGGGCACGGGTCTTCTCTCGGAATGAGAGAGCTTAGGCCATAGTCCACCGCGCTGGCCAAGTGCGAATTGGTGGACTTCACACACCTCCGAGAACTTTTTTTTTTAAAGAACTCTCGGGTGTGTAGGTTTCCTCACGATGTTTTCCTTCACCGAAAAGCAGTAATAATTAAAGTATAATACGCACATAAATCAGTGGTGCGTGCCTGGGTTTGAACCTCGGACCTCTCGATCGAGAGGGCAAGTTTTAACCATTAGGCTATCACTGCTCCTGTGCGCAGCAGTGGGCCAATAAAGGGTTGATGAGATAAATTATATTGTATTATATAATTATGATGAGATAAATTATATTGTATTATATATTGATGCTCCAAGCGGAGACAAAGTAACATTATAAAGTATATGTAGTTACCAAGAAAAAATAAGAATTAGTTACTACTTAGTATGCGAACTAAGCACGTTTCTTTCTTGTCAAATTAGAAAAGCCTGTTTTACGTAACCCTTGAGCGAGCTTTAAGTCTTAAGCACGCCTTAAAAAGTTACACAAGAAATACGAGCCTTTGCCCTTTAATTTTTCGCAAGAAAAAAGTTCCGCGAAATTGGCTGGTTAGTCTAATTAAAGTCAGTAAAGGTATTAAGTTACCTGAGGGTTAATAAGTATTAAAACTTTTTTACCGTAAAATTTCTAAGTATATATTGTATAGATTAAGAATTAAAAAGTAAAAATAGCCGTAGTATCTGTTTGTAATGCTCTATTTACTAGCTTTCATTTGTTATCCCGTAATCTTAGAGGAAAAACATTCCTCTTCGTCCCTTTTGCTCTAATCGAAGGCGCCATAATTGATATTTGAAAATTATATAGCTTGTGTTACTCTGCAAACTAAGTAAATTCCTATGATATGTCAGATTAGGTATACAATCCGCCTAACCGCTTATGTTACTGCACGTGCTGAAGAAATAGACATACATAGGTACATACGCTTGAAAAACCTTATCCTCCATTTTTTTTGTTTTCGAGGGGAAACCTTCAAAAGGTACTCGACGCCGTGGGAGCGACGCAGGGTTATGTGGGATTTTTACCGCACTAAAACCCCCCCGGTGGCCATCCTCGGCGCAGAAAAGGAGGACTCCGGGATCTCGAAACGACTTCAACCGAAATCCTCCGAGCGCGCTGCCCCATCGGGCTCCTCCCAGATGGGCGGCTGGGCCCACCGCTCCGTCTAGTCTTACGACAGTATGCGACCACACATACCGCCGTCCTTCCCGGGATTGCCTGACCTAGAGTGGGAGCTCGGACCGGTCGGTCCAAACATTGTTTTGAACATAACCAATCGTTGCTGCGTTAACTTATTAATTCTGAGATAAAAAGTCGGTAAACATGATCGTTAATTCGGATTTCATCATTTCATCATTATTGAAATACCGATCATAGCTCTCTATATAGCTTAAAAAAAGTTATACAAAAAATATAACCAACCTCCATGCCACAATAAAGTAAAAAATAATTTGAATACATGTTGGTTTAGAGCATATATAGTAGGTACTTAGTACATAGTCCCGAAGAAAACTCAACTATACCCATCGATTGCGGAGTCCTCCTCATTTTCTCCAGAACCCATAGACGAATCCTAACCATATTTAAATGGGACCAACTTCCAGCTCGTCTCTACATAATAAAAAAAGAATAATTAAAATCGGTCCACTAACGGCGGAGTAATTCTTGTACATACATAAAAAACTGGCCGAATTAAGAACCACCTCCTTTTTGAAGTCGGTTAATGGTCAAGGAATGAATCGCCGTCAAAGAAATATAAGTGTGAACCTATAATAAAACAAAAGACAGTAAACTACTGTCAATGACACATAGATTGTTTGTAAACGTATACTAAAAAAGATACGTCACTAGGTGCTTAAGAATCCCGCTGAAATATTTATTCATGTTAAAATTCCTAAACAACAAAATTTCGCGTTGACAATATTCAACCGAATTCCAGTCACTTTTGCGTGTAATAATATAAAAAGCAATGTTACAGACGCCAAATTAGATCCATAGATTGTTTGTTTCTTGTCAAGATAAATTATTTGTCTCATTACCCAGAGAGAACTAATAAAAAGTAGAATACAATTATTTTGGTCACATGATATTAGGGACGAATTTTATGTACATTTTAGGCATTTTTGATTAGGAACTATGTCGATGAAAGTATTACTTTATTCATTAGAATCCAATATGTAAACCAAAAAGGTAGCATCTGTATCTATCGCTCCTTCAGTGTCTTTATGAACGAAAAATATATGCAATTAATTTTAATAATACTTTAAACGGTCCAAATATTACGTTTAAACATATTGGGTACAACCCATTATTGTACCACTGCTGGGCACGGGTCTTCTCTCAGAATGAGAGAGTTTCAGGCCATAGTCCGCCGCGCTGGCCAAGTGCGAATTGGTCGACGTGGTAAACATATGTAAGGTTTCATTAGCCTATCGTAGCCATATCCGCAGTCCTAAGAAGCCGATTTAATAACAGACATGGTAAACTTGAAAGTAACGTAAACCTTGGTTCAAAGATCTTTTGCGAGTAGTAAACAAAAAAAAGTCAATCGTTTTAATATTGCATTACACATTATATTTAATCGCTTTTCATAAAACAAGTCCTCAAAATAATCTGAAGGAACATTGAAAATAATGATGAAAGAAAACAGATATAATAATATTTTTGTCCATTCAAGTATACTTTAGGATTATAGGATGTTGGAATTTCTCTGTATTTCTACTTAATCACACAAATAAGTTTCAAAGATTTATGTTCTACATATAAAAGGCGATTTTTTATTGGCTTATGACGTGTTTTATAAGTCTGAACAAACCCGAGTGATGAATTTCGGAAGCTTAATAGCAGCCCTGTAATACGACAAAATTAAATGTCCCGTTTCTTCTTCTTAACCGCTTTCAATTTTGTTTATGTGTAATTGATTCGGTTAACATTTAAATATGCTTATACTATGCTTTTGAAATCATTGTATTTTTGGGTTACATGTTCTTCGCCAGATAATAACTATGTTACAAATATTTGTAAAATATTTTGAGTTTCGATGGACAACGCGTTCATAACTGACTTCAAATACAACCCCTGTCCTAAGAGAAGGTTAAAGATGTATATGGGTGGCTGTGATCATTTACCATCAAGAGGATTGTCATTACAAATTTATAAAAAACGAACAGAATCCACGCGACTTCATTCGCGCAGACTATAATATAATATATCCAACCATTAGAATGCTACATTATCCTTGAGTTACATAAGCTTTGTAGTGTCCGACCGAAACTGGTTTTTCGACCTAAACCCAAACTGAAACCGAATTTCGGCAACGGTCTGAGTTTCGGCCGAAATCGAAACCGAAACTTCCTTACAAGGATCAAGTTTTGAGGAAAAAAGAAAAAACCTTTATAAAATCATCATTCTTTTGTTTTTCATCTTTAAATCACAGCTATTCCATCTTCGGCATTTTCACTTAAGGATAATTAATAATAATCAACGTAACAACACACAATATCTATACTATAATAAATCTGTAAGAGGTCGCTGTCTGTACATGGAATAAATTTAGGTGAAAACCATTTCTATAGGTCTTTAATACGATATAGAACCCAAAATAATGGTTTTTAGAAATCTTTTCTGTTTGTCTGTTTGTCTGTTTGTCTGTTTGTCTGTTTGTCTGTTTGTCTGTGTGTTTGAAAACGCTAATCTCAGAAACGGCTTATCCAATTTGAATATAATTTTCACTGATGTGTTGTGGGAAACTTCACTTAACATTTAGTGTTTATTTTATGTAAATCGGTTTATAAATAAAAAAGTTATGTCAATTTAAAACTACGCAGTATTTATTCTGTGTTCGATAAGTTTTAATAAGATAAGTAACTGCATAGTTGAATTGGTTGAAACTAAACATGTTAAGGTCTGTAAAATGTATTCCTTTGTTAAGTATTTTTTATTGGTTATGTGTGTACCTATGTTATTTGATACTATACAAACCTATATCTCTATATCTATATATACTTATATAAAAACGTAAGGATGCTCTCTCACTCATCTTTTGAATAAACATCGTAGAGCCTAAACTGCTAAAGATACGAATATGATTTTTACTAGGGGTTCCTTTTATGACGTAGACGTCAGTTAAGAATGAATTTTCTGATCCCCCCCCCCCAATTTAACCCAAATAGGAGATGTATGTTTGTATGAAAGTCAGTCAATTTTGAGGCCACCTCAATAAATTTTAGTATTTCGCTTCGATTTTTATGTTAAAACATAGTTTTAAACCGACTTCTAAAAAGGAGGAGGTTATCAATTCGTCTGTATTTTTTTTATTTTTTTTTTTAATTTTATATATGTTACTTGATTTCTCCGCACTGGGTGAACGGATTTGGATGATTATTTTTTCATTTGAAAGGTAGTGCGTGTCATGAGGTTCCATTTTAGTTCACTTTTGACAATGGCATCCATAACAAAAGCGCATAAGTCTGTTATTTGCATTAACGATGTGCGCGATAAATAGATGAATAAGTCAATTTCCCGCCAACCGATTTTGATGATTTTTCTTTTATTTGAAAGAATGTACTTCAAGGGTACTCTGATGAGTTTGATACGGTTCTGATCATAGGATCCATTTCCTTGAAGTAAATTAACGAAACTAGCGATACTCGGCCAAACCTTAGCTGTAGGAGTCCAATTGGGATGAATGTAGAATGAGATTACTAAGCAGATATTTCCTAAAAAAAATGACCGTCAACTCTTCAATCCTGATGATGCAGGGGTACTGCTAGCCTGAACCGTAGAAGTAAGTCAATTTGTTTTTATGGATACATAATAAGATTGTTAAACAAATTCATGGGACAGAAATTTGATCTTCAACTCCTCAACCCTGATGATGTAAGGGTATTTCAAGACTAAACCGTAAGAGTTGGCTATTTGTTACTTATGGTTATGTAATAAAAATATCAAGCAAAGATGAACGGTAAAAATTTTGACCTTCAACTCCTCAACCCTGATGATGCAGGGTTACTTCAAGCCTAAGCCGTAGGCGATGGCCATTTGGTGCTTTCAGGTATGTAATATGATTACTAAACAAAGACACAAAATGAAAATTTCGACCTTCAACTCCTCACCCCTGATGATGCAGGATACTGTTAGCCTAAACTAAACGAGATGGGCATTTGGTGCTTTCAGGTATTTAATATAATTACTAAGCAAAGACAAATTATGACAATTTTGACCTTTAACTCCTCAACCCTGATGATGCAGGGGTGATTCAAGCCTAAGCCATAGAAGTTAGCTATTTAGTGCTTTCGGGTATGTAATATAATTACTAAGCAAAGACACAAGATGAAAATTTCGATCTTCAACTTCTCAAGCCTGGTGATGCAGGGTACTGCAAGCCTAAGCCATAGGAGTTGGCCATTTATTGCTTTCGGGTATGTAATATAATTATTAAGCAAAGACACAAGATGAAAATTTTGACCATCATCTCCTCAACCCTGATGATGCAGGGGTGCTTCAAGCCTAAGCCATAGAAGTTAGCTATTTAGTGCTTTCGGGTATGTAATATAATTACTAAGCAAAGACACAAAATGAAAATTTCGATCTTCAACTCCTCAAGCCTAATGATGCAGGGTACTGCAAGCCTAAGCCATAAGAGTTGGCCATTTAATGCTTTCAGGTATGTAATATAATTACTAAGCAAAGACACATGATGAAAATTTTGACCATCATCTCCTCAACCCTGATGATGCAGGGGTGCTTCAAGCCTAAGCCATTGAAGTTAGCTATTTAGTGCTTTCGGGTATGTAATATAATTACTAAGCAAAGACACAAAATGAAAATTTCGATCTTCAACTCCTCAAGCCTGATGATGCAGGGTACTGCAAGCCTAAGCCATAGGAGTTGGCCATTTAATGCTTTCGGGTATGTAATATAATTACTAAGCAAAGACACATGATGACAATTTCGACCTTAAGCTCTGATGATGCGGGGTACTGCAAGCTCAAGCTATAGAAGTTGGCTCGCAAGTGCTTACGTATAAGTAATAAGAATACTAAGCAAAGACGCGGGATATTTTTTTACCTTCAACTGCTCCCTGATGATGCGGGATAGTGCAAGCCTAAATTATAAAAGGTAGTCACATAATGCTTACAGTTGTTTTTAGTATATATTATGAGTTTAATGACAGCTCATTAAACTGAAATGTGATTAATAAATTAAACTTCAATTCATCAACCCTGATAATCTAAGTACACAACCTACTTAAGCCGTATGAGTTTGGTACTTATTGATTACAATACATTACGACCCGTTCCTGAGAGAACATTATGATGAAACGTGTCACTTTGAATACCTAAATCCTGAAAATGCAGGAGTATTGTCATGTTATTATTAAGAGTTGGATTTAGCTGTAGCTTTTTAAACAGGATGGGTTAGGTTAGGTTGGAACATAAAAGAAAACATAAAAAATAAGCGAGCAGGGTGCGGTAGCGCCCTGCGAGCGGGTGCGCCCTGTTCGTATGAATTATAAAAGTGTTTTGATTCTGTCTTCTGCTTTACAATTTACGCGCACAAATAGCCCGATGCACCTCTTAAAAGATCTTATCTTTGACCACATGAAACAAAATATGAACTTAGAATATATGTCGCTGTTCAGTGATATTCCAATTTTCTAATGATTTACTTCAAGTAGATAATAGTGCTTTTTACCCGGAAAAGTCATAATCAATCTTTATATCGATACGTCTTCGTTTAAATGTGGAGGAGTTGGTTGAAAAAGTATATCCCGATATCTATACTAATATATAAAGCTGAAGAGTTTTTTGTTTGTTTGTTTGAACGCGCTAATCTCAGGAACTACTGGTTCGAATTTAAAAATTCTTTTTGTATTGAATAGACCATTTATCGAGGAAGGCTTTAGGCTATATAACATCACGCTGCACCTATTAGGAGCGAAGAAATAATGGAAAATGTGAAAAAAACGGGGCAAATTATTCATCCTTGAGGGCTTCCGTTGCGTGCCCTGCGAAAACGGTACAAGATACCAAAAATATATGTATGAAAGAATTATTTCTCTTGAAATGATCTAAAAAAATGTCAGCGACAGTATATGTCTATCTTTTAAGATTAACTCACTAGAACCGTTTTCATGGTAATCAAATTCGGTCGAAATTAGTTAAGAGTTGTATCAACGTAATAATATTAATCTTTGTCCAAATAAATGTGTTGTTGATTGAGAGTATTTAATTGTGAACAAAATTGTCTTTGACATCACTTAATTTCAATGAACATCTTAGAAGATATTGATATCTTAGAGATCTTGCGTCGTTTTATCGTCGTGTAATAATACTTTTTAAACACTATTTGATTTTGTTTTAAGGATATTTTGTTTTAGGTTCTAATAATTTTACAATATTTTTTTATATATGAGCTATATGAGTTAGCTATGTTCTTTTCAAAACTAAATTGTCTAAAATAATAATAGAAAATAAAACGGACAAAGTCGTGGGTAACAGCTATAATTTATAAAGCTGAGGAGGTTGTTTGCAAAAATAAATTATGCCCAAAATAACTATTCCACGCGGACGAAGTCGCGGGCACAGCTAGTAAGAAATAAACGTACGGTATTCAACGCGCCGAACATGACCGATCACAGCGCGAGAACTCCCGAGTGCAGTTTCGGTTTCGGTCGTAGTTTCGGCAGCTTTTCCTCCGAAACCGAAACTAAACCGAAACCTGTATTTTTGCCGAAACTCAACCGAAACCGAAACCGAATATTCGGTCGGACACTAAAGCCATGTTACTCGAGGATAATGTAGCATTCTAATGGTGAAAGAATTATAAAAATCGGTTCAGTAGTTTTGAAGTTAATTCATAACAAACATACAAAGTTTCCTCTTTATAACATTAGTATAGATATAGGTTGACGACTGTGATCTCTCTCCATCAGGCGGAACTCATATTTGTCCATTACAAATCAATCATTGTAAACAATGTTAAAAATTCGTCTTAAAACTCTTTCGCTAGCCGCGTAAATTGCCGACAATAAATTCTCCGTCTATTTATCATTTGTAATTCATAGTACATGTCATATAAAGATAACAAATGGCTATGAAATATTCATATTGTTGCGTTTAAATGTTTTCTTAAAATTATAGCGCCTTTGTTTATATTCTTCAGTTATTATGGTAACATATTGTTCTATTATATTCTATCTGTAGATAATTTTGACGTGTTTATTGTGTACCAATTTTTACTTACTTTGAAATCAGTATAATCTATTCGTCTATATATATTCGTATCTATGCGTTGATAAGTCTAACCTGTGAAAACAATAAAATAAAATTCTTTTTTGTAAATATTTTTGATATAAGGTAAAAAACTCAGAAAATATCAATAATTTATACACGACAGTTCAATTTATTAGTATAGATATTGATACTGTATACAAGGAATTTATTACCGTCCCATATAAAAGAGATACTATATATCAAATCATATTCTTACCAAACTAGAAATTGATAGGATTGACAGTTCATGAAAAATGCAAGAGATTTCCGGGTACCACCTACATCAAATGCCGTTGATTCAACCCAATATTAGATACAGTATCAAAGACAGATAAGGATACAAAATAGATAGAGTATTACAGTAGAAAGAGTATCTTTTATTGATGGAATAAGTTTGTTAAGCCATATTGTTAGTTTATACATTTATGTTTTGGGATCGTACTATGGGTTGATGTTACTCAGGTAGACTCTGCTGCCTGTAGCTTCTAAATCCATCTTCATCAAGAAAGGCAGTGCTGAGATTTAAAGGAACACTACACACCACTAACAAAAACTCATTAAAAGGTTTGTTTTTATTAGATTTATATAGCAAACGAGCATGCAGTCCACCTATGGTGACTGATTATTGCCGGCCATGGACATCTGTAAGCAGCCTTACATTGAATATGGGTTCTATCTGAAGTCAAGTCAAGTCAATCACAGATGCATTGCTGCTCCCAAGGACTTAGTTAGTCGCCTCATATAAAAGAATGGGCAACCACACCTTTCCATCGAAACACAAGAACTGCTTCAACCTAGAAATATGATTATATTATCTATACTATAATAAATCTGTAAGAGGTCGCTGTCTGTACATGGAATAAATTTAGGTGAAAACCACTTCTAGAGGTCTTTAATACGATATAGAACCCAAAATAATGGTTTTTAGAAATCTTTTCTGTTTGTCTGTTTGTCTGTTTGTCTGTTTGTCTGTTTATCTGTTTGTCTGTTTGTCTGTTTGTCTGTTTGTCTGTGTGTTTGAAAACGCTAATCTCAGAAACGGCTTATCCAATTTGAATATAATTTTCACCGATGTGTTGTGGGAAACTTCACTTAACATTTAGTGTTTATTTTATGTAAATCGGTTTATAAATAAAAAAGTTATGTCAATTTATAACTACGCAGTATTTATTCTGTGTTCGATAAGTGTTAATAAGATAAGTAACTGCATAGTTGAATTGGTTGAAACTAAACATGTTATGGTCTGTAAAATGTATTCCTTTGTTATGTATTTTTATTGGTTATGTGTGTACTTATGTTATTTGATACTATACAAACCTATATCTCTATATTTATATATAATAAGATAAGTAACTGCATAGTTGAATTGGTTGAAACTAAACATGTTATGGTCTGTAAAATGTATTCCTTTGTTTTGTATTTTTTATTGGTTAAGTGTGTACCTATGTTACTTGATACTATACAAATCTGTATCTCTATATCCATATATACTTATGTAAAAACGAAAGGGTGCTCTGTCACTCATCTATTGAATAAACATCGTAGCCTAAACTGCTAAAGATACGAATATGATTTTTACTAGGGGTTCCTTTTATGACGTAGACGTCAGTTAAGAATGAATTTTCTGATCTCCCCCCCCGCCCCATTTAACCCAAATAGAAGATGTAAGTTTGTATGAAAGTCAGTCAATTTTGAGGCCACCTCAATAAAATTTAGTATTTCGATTTGATATTTATGTTAAAACATAGTTTTAAACCGACTTCCAAAAAGGAGGAGT
The DNA here is from genome assembly GCA_949699795.1 of Spicauda simplicius. NCBI lineage: Eukaryota > Metazoa > Arthropoda > Insecta > Lepidoptera > Hesperiidae > Spicauda > Spicauda simplicius. The sequence goes on from OX453062.1 coordinate 17,221,836, forward strand.
TTATCAATTCGTCTGTTTTTTTTTTAATTTTTTTTTTTAATTTATATTTGTTACTCGATTTCTCCGCAGTGGGTGAACGAATTTGGATGATTTTTTTTTCATTTGAAAGGTAGTGCCTGTCATGGGGTCCCATTTATTTTTAGTTCACTTTTGACAGTGGCATCCATAAGAAAACCGCATAAGTCTGATATTTGAATTAACAATGTGCGCGATAAATAGATGAATAACTCAATTTCCCGCCAACCGATTTTGATGATTTTTCTTTTATTTGAAAGAATGTACTTCAAGGGTACTCTGATGAGTTTGATACGGTTCTGATCATAGGATCCATTTCTTTGAAGCAAATTAACGAAATTAGCGATACTCGGCCAAACCTAAGCTGTAGGAGTCCAATTAGGTTGAATGCAGAATGAGATTACTAAGCAGATATTTCCTAAAAAAATTGACCTTCAACTCTTCAATCCTGATGATGCAGGGGTACTGCTAGCCTGAACCGTAGAAGTAAGTCAATTTGTTTTTATGGATCTATACTTATAATAAAGTTGTAGAGAGGTCAATTCTGTACATAAAATATTTTTCCAAAATAACTATCAGGGCGTGATTAGGGATCGATACTGATGCCAAAAATGCAATCAGTAAAATTTTTGTCTGTCTGTCTGTCTGTCTGTCTGTCTGTCTGTCTGTCTGTCTGTCTGTCTGTCTGTCTGTATAACCGTTATAGAAACAAAAACTACTTAGTGGATTTTAACGAAACTTGGTACGATTATTCTTTATACTCCTGGGCTGGTTATAGTATACTTTTCATCCCGCTACAATCAATAGGAGCAGAGCAGTAAAGGGAAATGTTGGGAAAACGGGAGAAGTTACTTTTTTAAGCTTCTGTCGCGTGTGCAACCTTAATGGTTAAAGCTACGCAGAAATCATGTATGAGGGAAATATTTTCCTTAAAATTATCTAAAAAATATCCTACGACAGCATATGTCTATCTTTTATGGTTGACTCACAATAACACGTGTAACTCCCGATAGCTTAGCAGTTCAAAGCTTTCTGATTATATTTGTCTACTCTTACGTTTATAACTCAGTCATCTATCTGTACGAAAATGAAAATGAAAATGAAAAATGAAAAATGAAAAATGAAAAATGAAAAATGAAAAATGAAAAATGAAAAATGAAAAATGAAAAACGAAAAACGAAAAACGAAAAACGAAAAACGAAAAACGAAAAACGAAAAACGAAAAACGAAAAACGAAAAACGAAAAACGAAAAACGAAAAACGAAAAACGAAAAACGAAAAACGAAAAATGAAAAATGAAAAAAGATAAATGAAAAATGAAAAATGAAAAATGAAAAACGAAAAATGAAAAATGAAAAACGAAAAATGAAAAATGAAAAAGAAAATGAAAAATGAAAAATGAATGTCATCATCTTAACTCCTCGCAATGACCAGGCATTTGAGATTAATAATAAAATACTGTCGAATATACAAGGGGAAAGCAAAGTTTATAGTTCAATAAATAGAATGGTCGATAAACAAGACGCCACTAACTACCCGATAGAATTTTTAAATTCTTTAAATATGCCCGGACTTCCTTCTCATGAAATTTGTTTAAAAATTGGCATTCCGATTATTCTGCTCCGAAATTTAAGACCACCACAACTTTGCAATGGAACTCGGCTAAAAGTAACCCGGTTGCAACAAAATATAATCGAGGCTCAAATTTTAACAGGTTGCGGTGAGGGGAAACCGTCTTTATTCCCAGAATTCCCTTAGTACCTAATAATTTTCCATTCCAATTTAAAAGAACGCAATTCCCAGTATCGGTGTGTTATGCAATGACAATTAATAAGGCTCAAGGGCAGACTTTTCGTGTTGCTGGAGTAGATCTCGGTGTCAGTTGTTTCTCGCATGGTCAGTTGTACGTCGCTCTTTCCCGGGTCAGTAGTTCCAAAAATCTTTACGTTCACGTGCCGGATGGATCAACATTCAACATAGTTTACCCGGAAGCTTTGCATTGAAGTATTTTCGTTATATAAGTACTTAAGCCTTCGGCAGGATCAGAATAGGGCTACGGTATCCCTGCCTGTCATAAGAGGCGACTAAAAGGGGCTTCCGGGGTTGCGGGCGGCTAAAGTGGGAGCTTGAACCGTCCAGCCAGGCGACACCGGGAAGGTGGCGATATGTGTGGTCGCATACCGCCGTAAAGACTAGATTGGGTGGTGGGCCCATCCGCCCATCTGGGAGGAGCCCGAGTCCTCTTTATAGCACCGAAGACGGCCACCGGGGGGGTTTTAGTGCGGTAAAAATTCCACATAACTCTGCGTCGCTCCCACGGCGTCGGGTACCTTTTGAAGGTTTCCCCCTCGAAAACAAAAATAAAAAAGGTTCTTAAGCCTCATGTGAACGTGATCTAAACAATATTACCAATACGTTAACTCAATAACACACAAGGAGTTACTCGCTGGCGGAGTCGCGGGCAAAGCTATTAACAATAATATTGTGCGGTTCCGTATTGCGATATTTTTCAACAGTATTGTAGATATGACATATTATATTTCCCTACTAAAATACGAAAGTTAATCTGTCTGTTACATCAAAACCACTGAACCGTGAGGAAGGACATAGGCTACTTTTTTTTTTACGAAAAACAACGGAAACGCGGACGAAGTCGCGGGCAACAGCTAGTAATAAATATATTCCTAATCATAATTTATCGCTACACTAAAGCTATAAAATATAGTTAATCTTCTTCCGCCCATAAATACAGCCCATAAACAGACTGGACATGTTTATACGACGTGTTATTACGTCATACGGAGTGTAACGTCCAATAATATATCTTCCTTATGCAATATCAAAACAAACAACTCGATATCGTATGATCGACTTTTCACAAACATAGTTTTGACGTAATATGTCGTTCTTTTTTCAACGACTTGCTTAATAATGTTATTTTTGTATTATATATATTTCTTTCTACTGTTTTATTTTATTTTATTATATATTTGTACTTATATACGAGTTATTAGAAAAGAATTTGCACCACGTCTAAAGGCATGCTATCATTTAATAGCTTTGTTTTTAAATTTTTCATACTTAGGCCAAACATATTAATTACTTGAGATAATTCTTTAATTATTTGCTCTTAGTCTTTTGGTGATTCTTCTAGCAATACTAACAGTGAATTTTAAATGATTAAATCGCTCGCCATTTATGCATACACCAAAGTTTTCCCATCCACATATAGATATAAATATTTTCATATTCGTAAAAAGTTTTATAACAGCTTTGCAAAACATGTATGATTTTAGACTTATATTTAACGGAAGAAGGTTTCGTGAATTATTTTTAAAATATTTCGAAACATCGGTTCCGCCATAACCGTGATCTATATAACGGGCTCGATATCAGGAAAAATAAATCAAAAACCACTTATCGTCAGTACCTGTTACATTAAAATTGTATAACTTAGTTGTGAACAAACAAAGAAATTAGTTATTCCTTAAGACGTCCAGCTGGAGTCTTATAAAGACGTGCCTACAATCGACAGCCTTTGAGGATTATACCCAATAAAGCCTTAAGAGGCTTTAAGGCAATCACATTGCAAAGTTAAAATCCTTCCTAACAGCCTTTTGAGAGTCTAAGACTTACTGTAAAGAAGTCTGATATAGTCGTAAAAAGTATGGAATACAATGATGTTAAAGTTTTATAAAATATCTTTGATTATGAACAAAAGCGTTTAATGTCGTAATAACTGAATCCATCATTTGAAGACCATTGCTGGACAAAGGGCTCTCGTAACAGATGTGTTTGCTAATAGACACCGGGCCTGACATGCATATTAGTGATCGCGGTAAGTTTTGATGTTACATCGAAATATGCTGCCCACCGCCTGGATTTTGTCCCCTATTTGCCTCCTACGACATTCACGAAAAGAGAAAACGGTGTTGATCAACGCCATTAAACGATAACAATACTGTAGAAAGCGCTTAGTCATCCCAAAGAAAGCCTTTTAAGTTCTATTAATTTACTGTAAATACTATAATCACACATACTGAAAATGAAATATAAATTTATAGGTGTTGTGTGACCGCATAACAAACCCTTATAATTATATTATAACAGTACGTAAGTTTCCTCAAAGCATGATACGATACGATATGATGATGATGTACGTGGCACGTTTTCGTTTTGGCTATATCTTACAACGTACTTTTACATGTATACTTCGTCGACGTACTTCGGTGTATATTTTGTCGACAACCCATTAATGTTCCACTGCTAGGCACAGGATTTCTTTCCGTATGAGAGAGTTTGTGGGCCATAGACCACCGCGCTGGCCAAGTCCGAATTGGTAGACGTCACACACCTCTGAGATTGTTTTTTAAAGACTTTCAGGTGTATAGGTTTCCTCACGATGTTTTCCTTCACCGTAAAGAATTGATACTTAATTTCTAATACGTATATAATTTTCAAGGTGGTAGAACCAGGGTAGTACGACCGGTACGATCACCGCCACACCTTTTTTTAGCGTGAAGCATTTCTTGCGTTTCGACAGAAGGGTGTGGTTGCCGGCACACTTTCACATGAGGCGACCAGCATAGTCTTCGGGAGTAGCAACGCATCTGTGATTTTCTTCAGATAGAACCCATGTTCTGTATGTAGTTGATTACAGATGTCCATGGGCGGTAGTGACCACTTACCATCAGGTACTGCATGTTCGTTTGCTATTTCAGACGGATAAAAAAAATTAGCAAAATCAGTGGTGCGTGCCTGGACTTTGAACCTCGGTCCTCCCGATCAACCATTAGACTATCACTGCTTTATGTCTGTTTGATTAAAGATATTAATATTTCACAAAGTCGTTTTCTCAATGTTAGTAATTTCACCAACAGTACATTAGATATATGAACATTCGGCGCGGTAATTAAGTTTAATTATTGAGTGCGAGCGCCTTCAGTAATTACTAGTACGAGAATGTCGCGCGTAAAATTATTGTAGTAGGAAATTATAATTCAGTGTATGTATTGTTTTAGAAGCAATTTCTTTTTAATTTCACTTTATTTTAACACGTAGCCATACATTTTTAAGAACTAAATAATACTGAATATAGATATGATTGTTACAATTTTATTTGTATTTTTTTTTTGATAATATTAGTTAAAAAAATATCTATCTGTCCATGACGTTAGTTTAAAACTATCTGTCTGTCCGTAAAATAGATGCGTTGCTACCCCTGGGGATAAAGTTGTAATGCCCCGATAAGTCCCTAATCACGTCCTTCGATTTAGACTTCAATTCATACAAAAATAGGCGAGGCGACGGTAGTCAAGAATCGATATATAAAGGATTCTATAGCTACAAAAAGTGTATACTGTCATAAAATTGTAGGTTAATTCAAAATAAAAATTCATTCCAATAGATCATAACTGAATAATACACGTAGAAAATTGAATTCCTAGTAGTTAAGTGGCTTATCGAATTATGCGTCTCACTTCATCGGGACGAGCACTGATGCAATTACGTTGAAGCAAATTGAAGTAGAATTCAGCGCATAATATCTATACTGTTTTAAACGGACGCTTTCTACTAGAGGATGTGACTAGCATCAAAATACAATTCTTTTTTATTTAGAACGTGCAACGAGTATCTAGATCATTTGGTAACTGCTGCTTGTGGACATCTGTAAACAACTTCAGAAGGGTTCTAATTGTGGTACCACCTCAGTCCAACCATATACCTCCTTTTTTTTTTTGTTTTCGAGGGGGAAACCTTTACAAGGTACCCGACGCCGTGGGAGCGACGCAGGGTTATGTGGGATTTTTACCGCACTAAAACCCCCCCGGTGGCCTTCCTCGGCGCTGAAAAGGAGGACTCTGGGATCTCGAAACGACTTCAACCGGAATCCTCTGAGCGCGCTGCCCCTTCGGGCTCCTCCCAGATGGGCGGCTGGGCCCACCGCTCCGTCTAGTCTTTACGACGGTATGCGACCACACATACCGCCGTCCTTCCCGGGATTGCCTGACCGAACGGTTCGAGCTCCCACTCTAGCCGTCTGCAACCCCGGAAGCCCCTTTTAGTCGCCTCTTACGACAGGCGGGGGATACCGTAGCCCTATTATAACCCCGAGGCTACAGGGACAACCATATACCTCCTACCACTTGATAAATACCTATAAAAGTGGGAGCAACGCAGGGTTAAATGGGAATTTTACCGCACTAACTTTTTATTGGGACTATAATTACATTATCATTATGTTTATATTTATATGGCGTGTTAGTATCCATTTTTAACAAGTTATAATATATAAATTAAAAGTTATTATATAAAAATTGTAATATGATTCAATTAATATTCTGCCATTTCATATCAATACATTTAATATACGAGTATTTATTAGTTATTATACATTTTGAACTTTATTTGATTGGAAAGTAGTTTAAGATGGTAGTAATAAAATATCACAACAAACGTAATAGTTGCATTTATAGCTAAAACTAGAAACGTAGAAATTTTAGTGCATTTCTAGCTAAAACGGTTATTAAATTATATCTCATCATTTCACTGAAAGTGACTAGAGCTGATGCGATTATGCTCAAGCATATTAGCACTAAATTCAGGCTTAAATGAACGAAATGAATGACGTATTAGCAGAAGAGAGGAGTAGTGGCATCAAATCAAATCAAATAGGAAAAAATTAACGCATGATAATGATGATTATATGTAGTATAGTGATAGCCTAATGTTGAAAACTCGGCCCATCAATCGAGTATCGGGGGTTCAAATCCCGAGCACGTACTTCTAATTTTTCGTAAATTGATGTGTTTTACATATCAATTACCTCTGCTTTACGATGAATGAAAACATCGTGAACAAACACCAGAGGGTTTAAAAAAAAGTTCTCAAAGGTTTGCGAAATTCGCGCTTGGCCATCGTGGTAGACTATGGCTAAAATCTCTTTCATTCTAAGAGAAGACCTGTGTCTGGGACAAATATATATTACCGCTAGTCATTGTATGAATTATCCCTATGAATAAACATTTTTAATAATATCGCTAGTGCCTCTGTTGACCTACGAAACGCCCTTCGTGTCAGGCAAAGTTTAATAAATTTCATTATGGACCTGAAACTTAATAAAGTACTTTTCAAATAATATGAACAACAAGGGAACAATATTGATGAGTCTCTCATTTACATACAAATGCCACAACCATTTCTAAGCCGTCTTCGGCTTATCTCTTGGATAAACAAGACTCGACTAGAGTTTATAAATAAGATAAATCAACTAGCATCTTCGGGTGAATTTATTTTCGTATGTACAGTCGATTATTGCTGTAGATGCAAGAATAAAGGTAGAACTTTTCTGATTCCGCCACCAAAAATACTACAGCCACGCCTATTCTTCCTCTATAACAATAATATAGGTCTTAACCTACCACTTCGCTCTGATGGGCAGCGAAATAAAGACATTTATACGAAGCGTTCGACTTAATTCTCAAGGGATTAATATCATTTCTGTCTGAAAAGTTATAGATCCGATATAATTCGATTGAAAAAGTAACAGCGTCACTTCTATTTTTAGCGTAAAGCAGTTTCTGAGTTTCATTGTAAGGGTGTAGGTACTGCTGGCTGGCTTACGTATTTCGTAACCATCGCAAAAGAGAGAATGAGTGTAAAACTGAATACAGTCATAACACTTATTGTCAGATTGACTGCATGCTCGTTTGAAACTGACAATCTTTAACGTATGTCTAAGAATCCAACAAAGAAATGATCTCAAAGGTGTGTAAACTATTCTGTGACCTAAAACCTACCTAAGGTTAAGCCGGAAATAAAACTGGAAGCCAGGGGAAACATAAGTTAACGATGATGACATTTATTCTAATCACGTGTCTTAGGACATAAGTGAGAGAGATGGATAGAGCGTGTCAGGGAATTTATTTATAAATTGACCAACATATAGGGTGATAAGGGCAAAAAAACTTAACCTATAGTGAATTTCTAACTGGTTGTAGCTGTTTGAATTCTTGAATACGCAAAGCTATGAATAAGTTGAATATGGTGCTGTCAATAACATTGATCTCCGCAAATTGTTTTGTCAAACAAGCGGAAGGCATCTATCAACAATCTCACGGTAGAAGGCGTATATTCCTGAATATTAACGAAGACGAAATAATCAAATAGATTCCTAATGTAACAGGTTCTTTTTTAGCTTAGCACACTTGTTGAGTACAAGGTGCGTCCTTTATATGTCTTCTAATGCGACATCCTTAATATTTAATGAAGTGAAATAAATATATACAAAATAACTCGAAATCTTGTCCGAACGTTGATAGTTGTTCATACATATTGGTATGCCGAGCAGTTATCTGATTTAATGATGATCTGATTATTTATCCATAATACTTTAAATGTAGCTTCATATATATCACTAATTTCTGTACGTACTTATATATTGGAAAATGTGTAAACTGCCAAACGAAAGATACAATATACGGCACAAATTTTTACAACGTGTAAGCTCTCATGAGTCTAAGTATATTTCAAGCTCACCTTTCCCTTCTCATATCAGGGTAAACCAGATTTATCAATATTAAAAGTTATTATTTATTAGCAGTCTGCTTAGAATTTCGTGATAACTTCCTCCACGTTAATCTTCGAGGCAGGCATTATACGCCTGACGAGATGTATAAATTGCGAATCATACCGCCGAATTTTTTGAATGTCTAAATGACTTGTTTTACCGACAACGAAAGAATACATACAACTTTTCATAGAAGAGAAGTAGTAACAAACTGCAGCCCACCTGATATTAAGTGGTCGCTACGGCGTATGATCATCTTTAATCTCAAATATAGATGTCTAAGTAAAATTATTATTATATATCATTACAAATACGTTGCTACTCCAGACGAACTAAACAACACATTATTAATAACATTTGAAGGTGGTAGAATCAGTGTAGTTCGACGGGGGAAGTACCACCGCCACACTTATTTCTAGCGTGAAGCGTTTCTTGTGTTTCGATGGAAGGGTGTGGTTGTCGGCACACTTTCACGACCTTAGTTCTTGGGAGTAGCAGCATCTGTGATTGGCTTCAGATAGAACCCATGTTCTGTATGAATTTGATTACAAATCTCCACGAACGGCAGTGACCACTTACCATCAGGTGGACTGAATGCTCGTTTGTTACTTCAGTAAGGTAAAAAAAAAGAAAATACGAGTTTTTAGGATTTCATTTTAAGGATTGTTTGTTTATAGCGGTATTATGTCTTAAAATAACATTTATGAGTGAATGAATATTTTATTTGCATAAATTGTGGTTACATGGGATCTTAATTTATATTTTCTGTACAGCTTACACTGTACCATGTCAATGGCGTGCATTTTTTTTTTTTGTTATACTTATACTAAAGTTATAACTTATACTAAAGTTAGTTACTAAATTTTCTTATCATTTATGATAATATTATTATTATTATACCATTATTATCATTACAATCACATATATATATATCACATTATTAATATTGTACGTCATTATGTTTAATCATTATTTCATAAAAATCCATGAATTGCATTACAATTTAAAGTTATGTTTTGTTGTTAATAATTTCCTTTAAATCATCTATCGCTTGACATCGAAGTCGTTCGTACTCAGACAATGTCATATGAAAAGTCACTCGGGGTTACGGGAAATGATCTTTTAATTTTCCTGTCGTTACCCTTTTAAGAAGACCATAGATTTCCCAGGAGAGATTTAGTAAGTATCATGTTTCATTCATTTCTTCCTTTAATTTGAAAACAGAAATAAAAATGAACATTTATTCAATTAGTTCTTACTTTTAAAATATTGTCAAAATTGATTTGAAACGAATAGCGTGAAATTTAATAATCGTCTTAATGAAATGACATAAATTGCAAATATTTTCGTCTATTATCGATTTAGTTCAATACTACGACTGATGCAAGAATTTCGACATGAGTATGAAGAATACCGGAACGTTTTTATTCCTGTAACTACCAAAAGAGTCGTTGTGTCTTCTAGAATGACCATTTGACCATTTTAATTATCGTACCCTATTTTTATATAAAAATTCAAAAACTTTTTTGGTTATAGGTGTTCAAACGGACGGGCAGACGTTGTTTTTATATATATAAAAATAGCTTCGTCGAGCTTGCCATTAGCTGATTTATAGATACAAATAAAGGAACAACTATATTTTCCTTTGAAAGACCTTTTTTATCTCGACTCATCTATTCTAACAGCCGATACACGTGTAAGAGGCTTAAGGTTCTTTTCAAAGGTTTTTAAAAATAACTCTGCCTTCGTGAAATCTTATTTTGTACTTATTTGTTCAAACAAATTTCGCAATATATCACTGCTAGGACAGTTATGGGGAGTTTGAGTCTACAGTGTTGCTTTCTGGATAAATATACTTATATAGATTGGACAAACATTTAAGAATTTGTTTTCTGTAATAAAAACTTCTTTAGACATTTTTCTGTCGCAACGTCTTTTGTAAAATGGTAGAACTCTTTGCGGTTCAATTCCGCCGGCATCACAGCAATATTTTTCTTGCAGAGTTGAGCGCTGCTCATGTTCAGGTCAGAACGATATGGTACAGGAGACATAATATTCGAAGGCGTTCCAAATTAGTCCAGAACGTTTGCCACCACCGCACACAACAGTGTGATGGTAACAGCGATGGCCTAACGTGGAGCTAAGAAAGAAAGACTGTCATCAGCCCTGGGCACGAGTCTTCTCTCAGAATGAGACTAAAACTCTCATAGTTCACAGCGCTGGCCAAATGTGAATTGATGGACTTCACACACCTCAGAGAACTTTTTTTTGAAAGAACTCTCGTGTGTGTAGGTTACCTCACAATGTTTTCCTTCACCGAAAAGCAGTGATAAATAATTTCTAATTCGCACATAATTTTAGAACAAATCAGTGGTACGTGCCTGAGTTTGGACCTCGTACTTCCCGATCGAGAGTGCAAGTTTCAACCATTAGGCTATCACTGCTAACAAAGACTAAATAAGTTAAAAAAGAACTATTGTGAAAAAAGGCATGGATGATCAGTCGGTGGAGTTTATGTATTAAAATAAAAAAAAACGTATACTTACGTCTGTATTACTAAAAAACGTGTTCTTTTGAACTTGAACTTTTTGAACCAATAAAATCTTGCGGATTTTCTTAACTGACATGCTCATATTAGTATCTATAGCCCTAAATATAAAGTGTTAAATTCGACTAGCATTTAAAAATTGTGTTACACAAGTTATCAAATAATTTCTTTTTAAACTATCCACAATTGAAATAAAAAAAGCCTTTCATATCTCTAGTCAGTGTCCATGACTGTATTTTTTTATTTCTGAGAAAAAACTTTGAGAAAAGTATGCAAACCTACTTATATAGACTGTAGCCTATGTAGATTGATCTCATACCTACATGTCAAAGTGAATTCCATTAGCCGTATTACTAGTAACTTTCCATTACTCAGTTCTAATAACTGCCACCTACGAGATCAAACGTTTTACGACTGAGCGCTTAACACAGCTCATTAGTGTGTGAAGGTAGTGTGAGCTTCATAAAGCTTCACGCCAATATTAGCATATTGATTTTGCTACTATACGGGTTTTATAGTATTCACCGGTCGCAGACGATCGTTTTGTATAAAAAGAGACTTGGAAGTCAATGTTGACAGAATAATTATTCTTCATTCATTTATTAGCCATGCTCCATTTACGGCATTTGTCTGTCCCCAAATAAGACAGCCTACGATCATTGTCATGTGTATTTAATTTAAGCATTATTTGTATCTTAGTTCGTAGTATGAACTGTGATAGATTGTTTCAAATACACCTATTTCTATCGTGAAGCAGTTCTTCCGTTTCGATAGAAGGGTGTGGTTGCCGGCACACTTTCACATGAGGCGACCATCATAGTCCTCGGGAGTAGCGACGCATCTGTGATTGACTTCAGATGGAACCCATGTTCTGTATGAAGTTGATTACAGATGTCAATGGGCGACAGTGACCACTTACCATCAGGTGGACTGCATGCTCGTTTGCTACTGCAGTCAAATAAAAAAAAATGGTAAGATTAAAAAAGAATTGTGAGATTATAAAAAATATTCATTTTCCAGTTGTCAAGATTTTTTTATATAATATAGAACTAGCAAACAACCATGAAGTTACACACACAAGGCGAATACACAAACACCCAGACCCAGAACACGAACCTAAACTCATCACTCAGATACCTGTCTGGCCGAAAATCAAACCCAGGACCCATTGCGCGTCAGACCGGATAACCACTCTGCCACGTGGGTCGTCAAGTAATAATCTAAGCCTTCACGGATACTTACAAATAAGAACATAAAAGCTCAAGAGTTGAACCCAAAAAATACCAATAGATGACCATATGAAATTTGCCTACAATTGTATCAAGATAAATAATGTATATATTATAATAACGTCGACGCAATAACTATAAAACGTCCCACGCGTCCCGATATCCCAGACGGGATTACGCAAACTACATGAATTATTCAGTATGTTGTCACTATTTAAATATATTTTGCGACACCGTAGTGATTTTGTTATATACTCATACTTATGATTCTACTAAACTTAGAAGCTAAGCTAAGAAACTTACTATACTATCGTAGAATTGATAGGTACATTTTAATATCTAACGGGTTCTCACATTATGCGTGTCTTTTTATTTTTGGTTTTTAATGATCGCGGTGAAAAGAAAGAACTAAAGTCTTTATAAGTTTATTAATACTAGTCACCCGTCGCTTCGGTCGAAATTCGACCGTAATTTAAATTAAAAAACTTAACTTCATATTGTCGAAAGTTGTACGAATATTTTTCAAATAATTAATCATTTTCAAGTAATTTTAAACGCACCCTTTAAATATAAAAAGAGGTGTAATTAGCTAAACCGCATTTAAAAGCAATAGCGGGTATTTTACCAAGACACTTACATTTCTGACGTTATGTGTTTTCATAGTAAGACATTGAATGTTCTACTTCGTTTATTATTTATGTGTTTGTGACAAATGCACGGTAGTGTGTGTAATGTGTTTTTAGTTTATTTTATGTATGTTTTATGCATTATTTGAAAAAAATATTAACATTCTGCACTCCTTCTATACGTCCACTATATCCGTACAAAATTTTATACTAATCCGTCCGCGGCATATTACTTAAAAATGCGTCACAAGTTGTTGACGTATTAATATAATAATAATGCTGATATAAAGTAAAATAAGTGAAAGAATAAAAATAATCGTATTATCAATTATCAATTATTAAATAGGAATAGTATTATCAAAACCATTTATATTATCAAATTCATATTATCAAAATAATCTTATATTACATAGGAATAGTATTATCAAAACCATATAAACACACCTACATAAGGTGTGTTTAAATGGTTTAGTTAAAACAAAGTTTCATTAAAACCCTGTAGTTTTATTTTGAATCCTAAAATAAAAAAAAAAACCTCTAAAATTAGTTGATGTTTTTATAAAAACCTACGAACCAAAAAATAAATTATTATATACTTTTTTATGCTCTCGTAGTCCAATTTTAATTCCTGCGTAGCTGTTCTACGACGGTGCTACGCTAAAACTTTGTGATTAAGGTTATGAAGAAAATATTTATAATTCACTAACTTTACTTCGGTTAAAATTATTTTATGGACATGTCTACCGGTGAATCAATCTGAATACAAATTTATTTCGATATCGATTACTTCGTGAAATTATATGTTTTATTTATATTTCAATAACATTATTAGACCTCTAAAACATTCTGTGTTATTTTTAGAATAGGTGATAAAACCGATACATTTAGATGAATACTATTCATATCTATCTTTCTGTTTCAACGCGTGTACTCATTACATATTAAAATAAATCAATGCAGCGACAATATTAGAAAAAACTAAACACTCATGCACTACATCTTATATAGATAAAAACATTTTTTCCAACTACGACGAGAAAATTAATATCAGACTAAATGGATGCTATCTCCAGATGCAATAAAATATAAAATAATCCGAACATTATAACAGTCACCTACCAGTCAGTCAGTAACCAACAAAACCATACATGTACATGTATGGTTTTGTTGGTCATTTCTTCATAAGTCATATACTTATGATGCTAAATAAAGAAATTTAGCGTAAAAAAGCGTATTCTTATACATTACCTCTTAACAACTAACATATTTCGGATTTGATACAAAGTAGACCTATATAGAATACAAGTAAGCATGAAACTTTTTAATATTATTGCAATGCTTGAAATTAAGGCCGGCTACCATATAACCTCATTTCGAAAATACACGATTATTACAACTGCAAAGTAAAATTAATTGGAAAGTCACGTTCACGTAGCAAAAACGTTCGCAAAATTTGGAGCGAGCTGACCTAAAATTAATATTTAAAGTAGATTTAACGTACTGTCCTGAATTACTTCAGCAGACACATACATTTTCTTATTGTCTAGAAATGAGAGCTATAACGTGTGAGTAATGACTATAAGATTTTCTTTGTTTCTTAGGCATATTTTTGTATAAATTATTTTTGATGTCGTATTAGTAAAAAAATATAGGTTTGTCAACAATCCTTGCTGAAATCTTGATGTAAATTTCACCTTAATATACTTACAACTTTTTAATAGGATTCCTTAGTAAATAGAGTGAAAAGAAAAATAGAACTGGGTAGTTTCGGTTTTGAATTGAGTCACTCCGTCCGTAGAAGTCGAAGAAGGTGACTAAAGAACACAAACCAGGAGATGCGTACAATGGAGAACAATGGATATAAAAGACGCGGCCGATTTTGCAAAAAAATAGCTGATGCATGAATAGAGGACAAGTCGATTTATGTTTCTTGCAATTTTTGTTGGAAACTAGACAAGATGCCCTAATTCAACTATATCTGTACACCGCATATTATCTTACCACCTTATACATATTTAAACAGACTTACCGATAAAAATATCGTACTTTGTATAGAGCGTTCCTGGTCAAAAACATTATTTTAAATTCCCATAAACATTGTTTTGCATAGAAGAGATTATTACGCTCTCAGATATTTCTTAATTACCCTTAAATCTAACAAATTGTGCGTGTGATGTAATGGAGAGCTACGTTTGCTCATTAACATAGATAGAATTCATTGCCCTATTGTTTTTAGTTGGTACAAACGAAAAAAATATATGTTTGCATCTGTAAGAAACTTTATACAGAACAAAGGTTCTATCTAAAGTCTATCTATAATCACAGATGTGTAGTTGCTCTCGAGAACAAAGTCTGATTTTTCTTAATCCAAATTAAATATACAATTTACAACTTGTAACTTGCTGAAACTTGCCCTCTCATTCGAGAGGTCCGAGGTTCATACCCAGTCACCCACCAATGATTTATGTATTAGAAAATAATTATCACTGCTTTTCGGTGAAGAAAAACATCGTGAGGAAACCTACACCCGAGAGTTCTTAAAAAAAAGTTCTCGGAGGTGTGTGAAGTCCATCGATATGCACTCGGCCAGCGCGGTGGACTATGGCCTAAAACTCTCATTCCGAGAGAAGACACTTGCCCAACAGTGGGACAATAATGGGTTGACGATAATTAAATATTTTTTTTACCAGTACAGACAATTATTATAAGGAAATATATTTCACTGGATTTTTTCTATAATTTTGTTAGATGAGTGGTAAGGGTGTTTATACCCTTAATCCTACTAACAACTGTTGCAAAAATAATTATAATAAACTAATTTGGGCAAGATAGCGGCCAATAGTGACCAAAAATTGTGATCTTCAATAAGAGAACTCTATTAAAGATCAGTATTAATTCGTTGAAACTTCGGTATTAATTTTACAGGTAATTATTATAGGAACTGGAGCTTAGCTAATAGTTCTTTGGTATTCAAAGGTTAATTATTCTGAAATTTATTTTACCAATGGCTTAATATAAATGATTTTGAAGTTAAATTTACAGTATTTCTATCATTGTAGGTCAATGATATTTTGTTTCACTGGTACCTCTCCTTATCCATTAGTGGTAGCTGAATACATTAACAACTATGCATTAGTTAATACTAAATAACTTTCTTAGGAGTGTAGACCGCCCCCCGACCAGGTGGACTGTTGACCTGGAGAAGACGGTGGGTAACCGCTGGATTCAGATGGCTCAGGACCGGTCGAAGTGGCGAAGACTAGAGGAGGCCTAAGTCCAGCAGTGGAGTTTCAAAGGCTGGATGGATGAAATAACTTACCAACCAATTTTTTTAATAATATGGACGAATCAAACGACCATACAGGCCACCTGAAGGTAAGTGGCCACTGTTGATCATAGAACACTGGTTGGCCACTGATACTTAGGTACTCCTGAGTCAGTACTCAGGGGTATTTAAGTATCAGTGGCAAACCAAGTATGTGGAACACCTTAGATAACTATATCTTCTTTACCACACCCTTCAGACCAAAACACAGTCCTTAATATTGTCAGGTTAGGTTAACAAAGCGTTCTTCCACTTTCAAAATTTATATATTTTATATTTTATTAATCGATTCATATACGCACATTACGGAATTGAATGGTATTTGATAGTTAGATTGAATCCATGGGGTACAACTGCTATTACTGTAACATACAGAGGAGGTTAAACTGGAATCTTTAAACATGTACTCAAAACTAGATGACCATGCAACACGAATTCGCTTTCTCAGTTATCTATTTGTTTGTTGAGTAGAAATTTTGCTGTCGATCATTTGCAATTTCATTGATTTTTGCTAATAATCGATATTGCAACTTTGAACGTCGATCAAAATATAAGGGCAAAAACTAGATGGAACAGAAAATTAAATACTTTTTAAAACATACTAAAAAGCAATAAAACTTATAACAAACACTAAACGATATATTCAGAAAATTTAATTGAATGAACGAATTTAACACCTAAGAAGAAAAACGTTTAAAATTAAAACACATGTCTTAATTGTGAATGAACTTTAACATAATAACAGAATATAAACCCAACATAATCTAGAGCTAGCTTTATTCATAGTTTTGATTTTCCGACCCGTTGAAACTAGTCCCTTGCCGAAAATGATAACGTTATTCCGCTTAATGAAATACCCCAAGTGAATGGTTCTTCCACCATTTAAATTCCGACCCACTGTGTATCTACGTTGAGCCATTAAGCCTGTACTTTTGCGAGAAAATGTCTAACCGTTCACTATCGCATTTTAAACATTAAACGCCTTTGAGCTTTAAGTAAAATCAGTACAGTGACACAGGGGTAATTAATATGCATGAAGGTGGTAGTTCCAGTGTAGTTCGACCGGGGAAGTACCACCGCCACACCTATTTCTAGCGTGAAGCATTTCTTACGTTTCGATGGAAGGTTGTGGCCGGCACACTTTTATATGAGGCGACAATCACAGTCCTCGGAGGTAGCAACGCATCTGTGATAGACTTCAGATGGAACCCATGTATGAAGTCGATTACAGACGTCTATGGGCGGCAGTGACCACTTACCATCAGGTGAACTGCATGCTCGTTTGCTACTTCAGTTAGATAAAAAAAATGCATTAAATAATCAAAACAACAGTATGAAATGTTATTCCAGTTATAGCATTACAAGGTAGCATTGCCGGTTCACTTTTATATAAACCTTATAATATAAACTTTTACTAAATGATGTTAAGATTCTATCAATTTATCATATCTGTATCTTTTAGCATGACTGCATTTGTAACACGTATTTGTGAAAATACTTTCGCTGTGTCCTGAGGAGGGCGTAAACGACTGCGACACAGTTTTCAAACTCAAACGTCGTTTACGAACAATTTATTACTGTAAATTTGTTTCTATGTTCAATAAATCTATGAATCTTATATGAGGCGACCATCTCAGTCCTCGGGAGTAGCAACGAATCTGCGACTGACTTTAGATTGAACCCCTGTTTTGCATGAAGTTGCTAACAGATGTCCATGGGCGGCAGTGGCCGCTTACTATCAGATGTTTAGTTCGACTTGAAGTTAATTATCCTAAATTATTACTTTTGGCTAAAATAAATATATACATATCGCATATATCAAAGAAGTAGTACTTCAAACGTCCATCAATTAACATTATGATAATTAATAACATTTCAATTACATTACGTTTAACACAGCAATAGTTTAACGTAGTTATACTTTAAATTGTCTTAGAAACGATTCTCACTCTATTTTTCTACAGCGTTAGCAGACAGACGTAATAAAATTTGTATTATATAGTAAACTAGCTTGGGAAAATACACGAGTGCTTCAGTATTTTGCAATCATTTGATTCGTTTTGCAAGACTGAGCAATGTATAAGATGTCGGTTTATGTTGTGCAATGTATATTCTGAGGGGTATTTTTAAATGAAATAAGACACAATTTATTTTATTTAGTTTTTAAATGAACCGTTTTGATGACTGATTTTTTTGCTCTATTTTAATTATTTAAATGTATATTTGTAAGCCACTCAGTGGCAGAATAAGCGATTAAACAAAAATGTTTGAATACCAACTGTACCTGTGTTACCTTATTCACAAATAAATTGATTTGATTTGATTTGATACTATTACTCGGCTGCAGATTTACACTTAACGCAATTTAATAGGCTACCTACTACATCTCAGATCTTACCAACTAAATAGTTAATGTAATTTAACTTGTTGCCTCGCATATCACAGTACTAAATACTGATATTTCTGCTAACACTAGACCTAGACCTAGATAACAAGTCTGTGTAAAGTCTCGAGGGGAAAGTATGGAGAGTTTGGTAAGGTTTCAACTTGTGAACAATAGTTCACAAGTTGTATACAAGGCTTACTACTGTATTACAGCGGCATAAATTCGGCTTAAAGGCTAGGTTTGTAATTCGTTATTCTTCCTAAAAGATTGCTCTTGTGGGATTCTATCTGTGAGAAATTTAACAGGGTGTTATCACTACATAATATAAAACAAAGTCGCTTCCCGCTGTCTGTTTGTGTGTCTATCTTTGCTTATATCTTTATAACTACGTCACGGGTTTTAATGCAGTTTTTTTAATAGATAGATTCAAGAGGAAGGTTTTCATGTATAATGTATGCATAGTAAAGTAGAGGAACACTGATAATTCTAGATTTTTGACTTTTTTGCGGAACGAAGTTTGCCTTGCCAACTAGTTTGTTAATAAACTCATTCCATTACCACCTTATTAATAGATTAAAAAAATTGAATTAAAAAAAAATAACCATGCATTTTATCCGCGTAAACTTAGTAATCCTCCTTTTATGCCAAAAGTATTTGTACATTAATTAATCAGCAACCCTAAATCGTCATGACAAGTTTCTGCTATCAATATCTATTGTTATAACCATCATTCCTTTTAACCTTCATCGTAAAAAATATCATATAAAATTGGCAGCTTCTACAATAATAAGACACGAGTCACTAGAATAAAGCGTCGCTTCAACTTACAACAATAGTGGTTTCTTCTGGGAATCCGTGAGTGGCAAGTCGTTTGAATTTATTTCAACAAGAATATATTGTTTCGTACCTTTGTGCTTCAATCCCCTTTCTCACTACATTGGTTATTGTTTTAAAATGAGTATATGCTATTGTATTTCATATTTATAAAATACCGTAACATTGATTTTGTTACCCAGCTGAAGTAACAAACGAGCATACAGGTCAACTGATGGTAAGTGGTCACTGCCACCCATGGACATCTGTAAGCTACTTCATATAAACAAGATTTTTATCTGAAATCAATCCCAGATGCGTACTTTCGAGCACTGAAGTGGGAGGCGACTATCTTATATAAAAATGTGCCGAAACTACACCCTTCCACTGAAACGTACCGACTACTTCACTCTAGAAACAGGTGTGGCGGTGGTACCTCTCCGGTAGAGCTACGCTGGTTTGAGCAACTGTGTTCGTGGCATCTGTATTTTGAGGATGGTAGAACCCTTGGAGATTCGACTTCAGCGAAATCAGTGCCAAAGCTATTTTTGTCTCATAACAACAGTTTCAAGCGATGCTGTGTTCTGCTTTGAAACGTTGTGACAGACATTCGGGACGTTCCGAATTTGTTCTTGAGAAAGAAGTGTATCTGATTCTGTCACTCTATCTATCGACCTCCCGATTAGATCTCTGACTTGAGCTTGAATCCGGACTCGAAATCAGGATGGGCGTCATTTTCGAAACCCCGAAAAGGGTCCCAAAAATGTTTGGATACTATTATTGTAGTGTCGTATAAAAGAAAATGATATAAAAAGAAGTCTTTATAATTGATAATGAATTAATCAACTTGATAGGCAGCGTAGCCTAGACGTAGACGTAGCGTAGACACGTATTTATTATGCCGTGATAGTGTGCCTTCTCTATATCATAAGATCACTACATATTTTAAACCACAGTCCCCCGCCGCGTTTGTCTGTTCGCAATAAAGTTAAAAATCGCTGCACGGATTTTCATGCTATTTTTACTAGTACATAGAATAATTTATGAGGAGGGTTTAGGAAAATAGTGTGTCAAGGTCCGGTGTAAATGCGTTGGAATGTAACGAAAAGTGCTAGGTGGTAGAACAAGTATAGTTCGACGAGGAAGGTACCACCGCCACTTTTATTTCTAGCGTGAAGCAGTTATTTCTAAGCGACTTTTGCGTTTCCATGAAAGGACGTTGTTGCGGGATCACTTTTATAAGATGCGACATGACTGACTGCCTTCAGATAAAAGCCCTGTTCACAGTGACCACTTACCACCAGGTGGATTGAGAGCCCGTTTACTATTTAAATTTAATAGGAAAAATTGTTGGAGTTTGAAAAAAGTTTGAAAAAGTCAAATCGTCCGGGAGCTTTTATTAAAGACTGTCTAATCCCTGTGAGATATAAAAAAGAATCCATAGTATATCCTAACATGTATTCTTTTGTTATATCCTCTATTAAATATCTACAAAAGAATCTTCTAAGTAACGGTTGCGCACAATGCGGTAATTAGAATAGAAAGCTATTTAGATTGATACAGTATGTATTCTTTTGAACTTAAATACTTGAGTTACCTTAAGGATTTGATGCACATTATTATAATACTAGTTACATATTACTAGTCGAAATTCGACCATAATTTAACTCAAAAACTAAACTTCATACTGTCTAAAGTAGCACGAATATTTCGCAAATTTAATTAAATTGTTTTTTAAGTTACTTTAAATATATCCTTTAGAGGTAAAAGGAGATTTAATTAACTAAGCTGCATTTAAAAGCAATACCGGGTATTTTGACATCTGACATTTTTGACGTTATGTGTTTTCGTAGTAAGACATTGAATGTTTATTTCGTTTAATATTTATTTGCTTGTGTCAAATGCAAGGTAGTGTGTGTAATGTGTTTTTAGTTGATTTTAAGTATGTTTTATGCATTTTAAATTTATGCATTATTATGCAAAAAATATTAGCATGGGGTATTTTCTACATTAACTACAACCGTGCGTAATTTCAAACTCCTCTATGCGCGGCAAGTATCTTAAGAGGGATCACAAGTTTTTGCTTCACGTATTAATATATAAGAAGATTTTACACATGCTCTTCTACCTGTGCGAACGCGGGGAGGTTAGCTAGTTTGTTAAAGCTTTTATGAGCAAACAGATGCCTACCTTTATGTGCGTTGTAAAACATATTCTTTTATCATCCTAGTACACGTGTTCAATTTTGGAAGTTCGCAAACAAACAGCCAAGTCAAACAGGCGGGTCGGTACAAGCGCGGTTTCGGAATGTTTGTGTTAAACTCGACCCAACATCGTGTCCCCTGAGATATTCTAATACATTATGTATATCATTTGCTACACGTACGTTCGTAGCTTAGTCTAGTCTGCATTTATTTACCTTTGTCGTAAAACTTTAACCATTAACTATTATGTTCTCAACTGCAAAGAAAAGCATCGCAGGATTTTTAAGCTATTGCATTTATCGCGGGCTTTGAGAGCGGCGAACGAATCAAGAAATTCCGTAACGAAAAAACCTAACACCCCCCACTCCGCCTACCCATGTAGCGCGACCGAGCGTTCGCTTAACGTGTGTTTATATGGTACGACAGTACGAAGCTCGTACGGAGCGAGAAGAGCTGCTCGGAAATCGGACGAATATAAGCTATTTGAGAAAGTATAAGTATAGTATTGAAGAAAAACCTTGAATATATTAATTCAAGTTCAAAGAAAAAATACTGCGTAAATAATTATAATTGCATAAGTTGATTAAAAATGCTATGCAATAGCTTTACCGTGGCAGTCCCCGAGTGCCGCACGTTTTTTTCTTACAGCCTTCTTGAAACATATGTAAAGATACCAAGGACTTGTAAGACAGAATCTGTCTAATTGAAACTTTTTGTCATTAATATTCCACATAAAATTAAAAGTACTACCGAAAATTATATATTTTATCTATTTGTGTATCTTTTTTAAAAGCGTTATGTTATGTTATGTCTGGGTTGTATAAACACTCCGAAAAGTAATTTTATATACCATTTAATTTGAAAGACATTATATTTATAAAAATCACGGTCCTTACCTCACCCCATTTTTAAATTAAATGCCTAAAAGACCCGCACGGACCAATTTCATGAGTCAATAAACCAGTCATTGGTGATTTTCATCAAAAGCCTATAGAGCTTTCAGAAGGATACGAGTTTTACACTGGAATTACTCAAGCAATATTCTTTTCAATTCAATCGTTGGTATATGAGTCTTTAAAAAGGCCTTATTTAAACGAAAGTAGATGAACCATAATGTAGAGCAGTGATAGCCTAATGGTTGAAATTTGCCCTCTCAATCGGGAGGTCCAAGATTCAAACCCACGTACCTCTGATTTATGTGCGTATTATAAATTAATTATCACTGCTTTTCGGTGAAGGAAAACATCGTGAGGAAACCTACACAACCGAGAGTTCTTTAAAAAAAGTTCTCGGAGGTGTGTAAAGTCCACCAATTCGCACTTGGCCAGCACCTTTTGTAAGTAAAAATGTATAAATATGTGTGCTTTTAAGTCTGAATGTTGACATATACTGTAAGAATTATTGGTTTAGATAATGTTTTTTTTCAGTCACACTAAACAATTTTAACATTATTATCGCGTACACAAAGAATATACGTACATAAATAATTATGTACATACAGATGATCTACTTAGATGTTATACTATGTTGCATAAAGTATTGTTTTCAATCATACCACAGAAGTAAATCTTCTAACGAGCCGCCACTAGACACACACAAGAAGGCGTATTTTTTTATCTAATATTATAAAGGCGAAATTTTGTGAGTCCGTATGTTTGTTACGTCTTCACGTCTAAACGGATGGAGCGATTTTCATGAAATTTGGTAGGGATTTCCCTGATACTCTGGATTAACATATAGGCTACTTTTTACGGTGGGAAAATGTCTTATCCCCACGGGACAATTGATACATCGATTTTTTTAACGCGGGCAAAGCTGCGGGGTTCAGTTAGTTTTATATAAATTTACGGTTGCCGTATGAATATTGTTGTTGTCGATTACGTTCTCATGGTAAAGATTTCGACGTAAATTCGCTTTACGCTACCATTTTAACACCAAAGAAACGCATACATACATAAAGCATAGAAGAAAGAATTCACTATTACTATATATAGACAATACACATTGACGCCCACTACGGTCTACGCGCAAATTGGTTTCGTTATGAAGCTGCAATGCAATGCAATCTCGTCGAAAGTATTAGATTTCATAGCTCCGAGAGATTGTTATAGCATTCCACTATGTATACAGAACGATTTGATATTTACGACTTGTTATATTACTTGTAAAGTATATTTTTGAAGGAGAGAAAAATGATGGTATATAGAACTTTAAGAAACATTTTAGAACAAAAACAATGCTTATTTTGAAGAAACGACACTGACCAATCATCCGAACTAGTGTAATTAACTATGAAGCCAAGTTAAATGTTTACAACAAAGATTTTCCTACTGACATAAAGTTCAAAACATTTAAGACAAGTGGGTTGTTTAACCTGGTTATGGTGTGTGTTTCGAAGGTAGCGAAACTTAGGGAAAGGTAAAAGTTAGGAGTGAACTTGTCTGCAAGTGAAGTAAGTGGTTTACATGACTACCAGAAAGACAAGTATTCACCCACATGAACTAAAGGCTACTGCAAAATATCTACTTTGTTATTCTATTGAGCTACTATGGTACTATTTTTATGTGCGAGTATCTGTAGTAGTTATAATTCAGCCTACAATCGGAAATATGTCGTTCATACATTAAGTATCACTCACCTTCTCTCGCTCACTCTCTCACATCGTATTTTTTTAATTATATCACGATTATAAATAAATAATCACTTGGCATCATCAGAAGCAAACTACACGCCTGAGAGTTTAAAAAGTTCTTTAAAATGCCTAAACTCTACCTATTCGCACTAGGCCAGAGTTTTGTGCCTAGATCTAAGACACTTCTCGGTCTGATCCGTGCCCAGAAGCAAAACGGTAATAGTTGACGACATTCTTATTCATCATAAAACTCATTAAGTAACCGATTTTAAAACAAACTGTTCTGCAAATGTTTCAACAGAAAGTCTTTAACTAGAAATAACGTTTAAAAACAAGTTTTTCCCTTGCAATTTCCAAGCGACATTGTATCACTTTAAAACCGCAAGTAACAAGAGGTTTACGAGAGCTTCTTAATGTTTTAATGCAAATCCGTAACGTAGTATAACAGGAAATGGAATTTTCATTTGGATGAATGTCACTGTTTATATTTAAGTTACCCGTAAATAAAACGATATTATTACCATAGAACTACATAAAATATGTATGTATAAAATACACACGCTTTCTACACTCATAGCCCCAAACTAGGATTTTCGTCCTGTGTCGTGGGTACCACGCAACAGCCAAACCCAGAATATGAATCTAAACTCATCATTCAGATACCTGTCTGGCCGGGAATCGAACCTGTAACCCATTGCGCGTCAGTCCGATATGATAACCGCTCCGCCACGCGGGTCGTCAAAATAAATGGCCCGAATTGCTTCGAAAAAAGTATGGTACGGCCGTGCCGCTTTTTTGCTCGACTTGGCGGGGGCACTGCCGTGCCCCCAGATGGTCAATGTAAATTACTGTGTTTTATATACACATACGTATATCTCGCATCCTATTAATTTAAATAGAAGTTACTAACTTCTTTTAGTCGCGTCTTGGCAGAGTCGTGTAGTCAGTCGAGGGTGGCATAGACAATCAAAGTTTACGTCACTCGGAAAATCGTTTCGTTCTTTATAAAATCAATTACCATTTGAATGTATTAGTTGCTGTATTTGTGTTAGAAGACTTTGTGATTATATCAAGCGAATTAACCCCCAAGATTTGTTATTCTGCAGGGACCCACAGTTGCTCACACCATCTCTGAAGATGTTGATGTCGAGTAAAACAAATTCCGACATATATATAGGAAGTGTGTGATACAGACATATATGTATACGGAAACAAACGGAGTTTTCTTAAATAGAGACTTAGATATCGGAAACTTTTACATCTCTAGTGCCTTACCATATCTCTGATTCCATAACACACTACATCGATATAAGGTAAAAACATATTCAAGTTAATAAATGTATTCCAACTCCAATAAAATACGTTCGTACATTCCCAAAAAAACTTTAACGAATAGGCATATACAAATACAACAATATTTGTATAAGTCTTGGTTATAACCTTCTTTAGAAGTTAATAAATTATTTTTACTTTACTTCTAACAGTACACGTATAAGTATACATCAATATTTCTATAAGTATTGGTAATATTATTTGAAGGTGGTAGAACCAGTGTAGTTCGGCGCGGAAGTAACACCGCCATACCTATTTCTAGCGTAAAGCATTTCTTGCGTTTCGATGGGAGGGTGTGGTTGCCGGCACACTTTCACATGAGGCGACCATCCTCGGGAGTAGCAAGTTATGTGTGATTGACTTCAGATAAAACCCATGTTCTGTATGAAGTAAGAGATGTCCACGGGCGGCAGTGACCACATACCATCAGGTGGACTGCATGCTCGTTTGCTACTTCAGTCCGATAAAAAATAACTACATTCCTTGAAAATTAATAAATTGTTTTTATTTTGCAAATAAATGTGGGAATATAATATTAGCTATCGTGTAACAGGAAATACCCGAGAAGCGAGATTGCTATCCGAAATCTGATAAACGTTTTCAGTGCGATTAATGGTACATTCCGACTTCGGGCATTCACCTTTGTGTTTCCCAATCGTAATTTAAGGCTGGCGACACGATTTTTATACGATACGACTTTGAAATTTGCTCAATCAATTGACTTAGTAAAAAGTATTTACATAATTAAGCGATGGTAAGCGGTCGTAATACTTTCCATATCCTTCCGTAACGAAAAAAAATGACATTGTAAATCCTATCGTTGGAATAACTGAGCACTAAGGTGCGATGCCTCGTTATGTATTTTCCATAATTTCCAATTTAAAAATACTTTAAATAAGGAAATGTTTATCATGTCAACATTTGTCCAAGCTCGTTACTCCTTACAAGCGAAAGCAACAATGTTTATAAATAGTTATGAAACTTAATGTGAGATTTTAGGCATATCTATAATTTCTATAATTTTCACACATGTAGGATTTACAGTTTAATCCAGCAACAAAATTAATTTAAAATAGCTGAAATAATTTATTGCTATAGATGTTCAAATGTATAGCTTAGCAATCTTTATGAGGGTCTGCCACGCAAAAATTGTGAGTTCGTATCTTTATAATGTTCCTATTTTATCATTTTTTTACACGTTAATAATTTTAACGTTTATTTATTGATAGAAAATATAAGGATACTTTCACAATTTCTTGAAAATTAAGAACAATCTAAAATAATATTTTAAATCAATTTATTAATATAATATAATATTTTATCTAATATTATATTTGATTATATTAATAAATTGATAGTATCGGATAGGTTTAATATTGGAAAGCAAATCAACACGTATGTACTTGACATCTGGTTCTGACAGCTAAATGATCAAGTTCGTAGGTTATTAACACAAAACACCCTAACCAAAACGCCCTCTAGTAATTATCTAGCTATTAAGAAAATTACAAACGACAGTATTTGATCAAACAATTTTGGAGTTAAGAAGTAAGTTATTCAAAGAGAAATGGTTTATTTTCTAGTTGTAGTTCTTTATAGCCTGACGGGAATAAATTGGCTTACACGTGCCCCGTAAATTGTAGAGAAATTCTACATCAAGCCAGAATTTATTAAGTGGGTATATTTTTTATATTTACGTCATTTAGTTGTTCAGTCATATAAGTTATAAGTCGTTGACATAACAAAGGATAACATTTTTGGTCTCAAACACTCCTATAATGAAACACGTGTAATCATTATACGATTTTCATCGATTTGAACTTGACTGTTACTTTTTAACACGCTTTTATTAGCATGGGTTGAATGTGCTCAATTCTCACCGGTTTTCAGAATTCTGTTTAATTTTTTTACTTTACACACGTATCAAGGACCGATGACAATGCAACAGTTTTTTTTTTCACAAAAGCTGTTTTTTACTTTTTACTAAAATAGATAATTATTATACCCAATAACTGTACCTGCATCTTCCCGCAAAATCATTATATACGTTGTATACTCCTCTATACTGTTCTAAGTAAATACAAAATCGAGCGAGTAAATACAAAATCAATTCTCTGTTGCCTAAACGAAGAAATTTTAAGCAAGACCCACTTGTACGTGTTGTTTGTATGTATGCACTGGAGTGTTTTGTGTGAGAGAGACGGACATAATGAAAGAGACATGGGTGATTTTAGCTCCTAGGTGTATTATCACATTTGTAACCAATCATATATAGGACTTTTATGATAGTAGTTGATAAAATTAGCAAGCCACTTTAGACAATGGGCCAGCCACATCGCTCGTAGGACCGATAACCGATGGGAATGGAAGGTCCTTAAGTGGCGACAACGTTTAGGCAAAAGGAGCACAGGTTGCCCCCCTACCAGGTGAACCGATGACCTCAAGGAGACAGTGGGAAACCGTTGGATTCAGTAGGCTCAGTACCAGTTGGGGTGGCGTCATTTAGTGCCTATGTTAAGCAGTGGACCTCAACGGGCTGATGGGCTGATGGGTAGATGGAGTTGATTAAAAATGATAATGAGAGGCAGTGACTAAATAACATCAGTTAAAATGCAAGCTTCTTTGCATTTTAAATCAAAATGTCAAGTCAATGAAAACTGTCACCTCAATATTCATTAGCCGAGAACACAAATATTTATAAGATTCAGGTGAGTAAAGGTTCAGAGCCGAAAATACCCTTCTGAGGGACGAGTAAATCATCAATCATGCATTTTACATTATTGGGAGCAGAAAGGTTTAGGTCTAAGCTCCCATGAATATTTATATATAACAAAGTTACTCTACGGAATTAGATAGACTAGTTGTATACGATAAATATGTCCCATCCTTTCCCAACTCCAAAGATGACGTAACAATTGAATGTGACAAGACAAAGAACTCGTTTTTTTTATTACTAAAATTTAGAATTAGATCTATCTCGAGTTTATAATCTATACATGTTATCGAAAGTTCCTCGTGTCTATACATCGCTTATATTAATGCACACACACACACACACACACGCTTTCTACACTCTTAGACCTACACTAGGATTTTCTCCTGTGTCGTGGGTACCATGAACAACCACAAAGCCTAAACACAAACAATCAGAACATGAATCTAAACTCATCATTCAGATACCTGTCTGGCGGGGATTCGAATTCAGGACCCATTGCGCGTCAGACCGGTATGGTAACCGCTTCGCCTCGCGCTTCTTCAAAAAAAACAAAAAATCTAGGACTGAAAATAATAATTAACAATAGAAATTTATATTTTTTTACTCTTAAATTAGAAGCGAAAAGAACAAAATTTACTTTAAATGATTTTAATAGCTATTTAAATGTGTTAAATAATAATATTTTGGTTGAATTATTCAGAGATAAAAAGTTCCTGTATAACGACTTTTACTTGACTACTTATAATTGAAACTTTTCTATTCTAAGTATAACTATTTTCTGCTACTTCTTTTGAGTTATCTGCAGCATCTTCAAAATGCACTCGACAGAGTAGCCTAAACAAAATGGTTGCGCCAATCACTCACAAAAGTTTCACTTAAATCGTCGTTTAAAAAACCACACGCATCATTTTGATATACCACCCGTTGTCCTCTTTTTTATAAAACTGGATTGGATAACGGGATATAATCTACTAAATAACAAAAGTAATATGCTCCCAAGCCGACCACAAATGAGGATTAAACTGGTAGCCTGATGTTTAATTCACTGCTTAAGGAAGCAAGAAAAATCAAGCAAGAAGCAAACATATGATTGTTTAATACGGATTTATCATCACTAGTCGCCTGTCGCAACGGTCGAAATTCGACCGTAATTTAAATTAAAAATCTAAACTTCATTTGGCCAAAGTAGCACCAATATTTCTCTAATTAAAACAAATTGTAATAATTTTCAAGTTATTTTGAACGCACCCGTTAAAAGTAAAAAGAGGTTTAATAACTAAGCCGCATTTTAAAGCAATAGCGGGTATCTTGACAAAGATTCTGACATTTTTGATGTTATGTGTTTTCATAGACAACATTGAATATTCTATTTCGTTTATTATGTATGTGTTTATGTCAAATGTAAGGTAGTGATTTTACGTATGTTTTATGATTTTTTTGAAAAAATACTAATATTGCGTAATCCTTCTCTACATCAACTATAACCGTGCGTAATTTTAATACTCCTCAGCCGGCGCCAAGTATCTTAAAAACGAATCACAAGTTTTTGCTTCACGTATTAATATATAGACAGTAAATCAACGTTGGTTGTAATATTGATCGACGTCTGGATCTAAAAATAGAAAACTTGATACTAATATGAAGCAATATTGAGATTCATATGTTGCCACAGCCAGTCGGAACGTGCAAACCGATCATCAATCAATCCCCGATATATCACAATATGAATGTGATTTTAAGGAAATTGCTTCGGAAAGTTCGAGAATATTAGGTAAACTTCATTCCAGAAACAGCTGTAAGCAATTCAGTTGATAACTTTAGCATATTCTATAAAAATGACCTACGCAATAAGACCTTAACTCACGAGTTCGCTCTCATGAATAAGAGAGTATTCCGCATTTTAATGGTTGTGTCATAATTTTGCACGTACAAAGTGCTGGGCAAAAGGTGATTAAATTTCTACTTGTCACATCACAGAATACATTTATTTAAGTACTCTTACTATAGACTACAGGCCGCTCGTTGTTTGCGTGACTGCGTACCTTTGATTAGGAATAAATGGAACCGAATAAAATGTAAATTTAAATGAAAATCTAGGCCCAAAAACCTAAATTAACATTTAAATTCAGATTTTATTCAAATACCCACAATATGTTCACCAGTATCATAAGTATGGAATTCTCAGATTGTGAAGAGTTAGGGTATTATCCATTATGCTGGTAATATAAGGATTCGTAGGCCTCAAACACATTTAAAAACACTAAAATTCAGATTTTGTCGTGAAGTTCAGTTCTAATGAAGCTAGCCAAATTCAAATTAATAGACTTCTGTCACCTTTGAGAACTTTTTTAAAGACCTTCAAGTGTACAAGTTTCCTCAGGATTTCTCTTTTACCATAAATCAGTGATTATCACTGATAGGTACCATGGACACACACAAGATTAAATAAACACACACTCAGACCCAGAACATAACCTGATTCAGATACCTGTCTGGCCGAGAATCGAACCCGGGACCCATTGCGCGTCAATAAGGTAACCGCTCCGCCACGCGGGTCGTCTATAATTAATTTCTAACACGCATATAAATATAACATCAGTTGCAAACTTGCGTTCAAACCTGGGACTCTCGATTGAAATGTTGGGTTGCAACCATTAGGCTACACAAATATCACCCAATAACATACCATTCCACAAATACCCGTACATAATAGAGGCGTTTCTACTCAGTCCCAGGCTAATACATCAGATAAAACTTCACACTATAAAACATACTTTTGCAGCAATTTCTTTTATGACACTTTAGAATCCCTCGGGCCATAAATCGGTGCGCAATTGGAATTTTCTCTTTGTTGGAAGATACATTTCATAACAATAATAAAAACCTTGAAATCCATGTCTATAAACAAGTATTCCATATAAATGATAAGAGATCGATGTTTATACAATTCGATACTGTTTGACCGATCACCTAGAAAGTTTGCACAACTAAGTTGTTTTTATGGAGGTTCCTTATAACTCGCTCCTAAAGTATGTATTTTTTACAATATTGAAGTTTGCGCCTGTATAGTCTATCGTTGGGTTCAGGGAATTAACCCAACCACATGAGGCGACAATCTAAGTTCTAAAACTCTATAAAAATGGCAACGCACCTGTAATAGACTTCTGGTAGAATCATTCTTTTTCGGAGTAGGTTACAAATGTCCTTGGGCGTTAATGACCACTGACCTTTGATAAGTCAATTTTTGACATGAGAGGAACTGTAACCAACCTCCTACAATTCTTTAACATCGACTAATATAAGTTAACGCTGAAGGGAACAAATGTAATTATTAGATGTTGTCTCTTACGTCTGTAACATCGTGTTACGTAATTCCGTTACGGGTCCCTCAGTACATAATCAAAAATATTGCGCATGGAACTTTCCAGACCCTTCCGATACAAATCTTCATTGATAAGGATGAAGTAACAAGTTTTTAGGAAAAAGTTGTTAATAGAGAATTTATCTCCTGCTTCAGAGAAAAGCAAACTTCGTGGAAAAACCCATTTCTTTATAGTGTCCTCAAACGTGTTTGAGGCTTACGAATCCATATTTTACCGTAATGGAAAATTGCGTTTAGCGTAATAGAAAACATACTTATGATACTGGTGAATGTAATATTGTGAGTACATTTGAATAAAATCTAAAAAATACGCAGGTACGCAGACATGCAAAACCGAGCGATTCGCCTCTAGTCTATAGTCTATAAATGTAGTTTGTAATGTGAGAAATAGAAATTTAATTACCCATTGCCCGGGACTTTGTATGTGCAGATTATAGCACAAACATTTAAGTGCAGAATGATATCTGATATTTGATATTTTTTTAGTGTGTACATCACAACACCTATTGTCCTTTCATTACAAGGTTTAGTGGTTAAGCTCTGCGACGATTACTTTTTTCTACGTAATACTTTAATATGGGGTACAACCCATTATTGTTTCACTGCTGGGCACAGGTCTTCTCTCAGAATGAAAAAGTTTTAGGCCATAGTCCACAGCGCTGGCCAAGTGCGAATTGGTGGACTTCAAACACCTCCGAGAACATTTTTTTTAAGAACTCTCGGGTGTGTTTCCTCACGATGTTTTCCTTTACCGAAAAACACATAATTTTAGAAAAATCTGTGGTGCGTACCTGGGTTTGAACCTCGGACTTCCCGATTGAGAGGGCAAGTTTCAACCATTAGGCTATCACTGCTCTCGGCGACAATTAGTCAGAAGTAATCATCCTGTTTTCTACGTACCACTTTATTATATGATTGTTTATTGACTTTTGGAGCATATATCAATGGTCAATAATCAAAAATATTGCGAAACCACCGGTGATTTTGCAAATTATATTTATAACTGCGTGTATTTATTCAGTCAAAAAGTGATTAATGACTATTGATTTTGTTAATTAATGCCCCTCATTTTGAATGCATGATAATATTTTGAAGACTGATTTATAGCGGTGTGGAATATTACTGCGTACTTCATTATGTGATACAAAGCAGGATAAAGCTTATGCGTAGTTGCAGGTCGCCTGACATTAAGTAGCAATAGCAACCCTTATTTTCTTTTGCTGCTCCTAAAGACTAAGAGCCACGGTTTCGTAACACACTTTATAATTAAAAAGCACGCAGCCGTGTGCATAGTTTTGCAGACGTATCAAGGTTATGTGATTCAAATAGCTATTGTTATTTTTACTAAACTCGATAAAAGAAAGGGGTTCTCAATTCGAGTGATTTCATGTGCGTTACACCATTTGAATGAGGACTTTTAGGTAAATGTATCTCTGCCACAATGTTCTTAGTATCAATTTATTTTAGTTAAAACACATATGCAAGAGCTAGGTAGAAAACTTTATATTAAAGTTAACATACACATATTCTTCACGTTTGTGGCTATAACGTATCAATGTTTACTATTATTGCAGTAAAATGAATTTGGTCTTTCAGTTCCTATCTACAAACTCCTTATATCAATAAACACAGTTACGACATGTATAATCAGAAATCTATCACCGTGTTACGTAGTAGGTATCACAGCGGAATAGGGGTTCTAAAGCCGAGCCAATGTCAAGAGCGAGGACAGGGCGGAATATCGCAAGGGCTGCTCGTTTCGTGATATTTACTGTTTGTAGATTTAAGTCCGTTTATGAAGAATCCTAACTGTAGCAAAACCAAGTGTACTTTGTAAGGAAATGTTAAGTTTCGACCAAAATTGATCCGCACAAATGCATAGTTTCGTCAGAAGTTTTCTGCGTACGTTACTATACTGTTCAGTATTTTTATACAGACTTCATGAAAAATAAACAATATTAATCTATGGACAGTCATTGACAATCATTGGCAACCATTGACAACCATTGACCACACATCATGACCGCATACTCGATCACTAAGTTTAGTGAATAAAAAACACATCTAAGATATAATTTTGTGTTTTTTAATCCGATTGCAGTGGCAAATGAGCATGCAGTCTACCTAATGGTAAGAGATATGTAAGTACCTTTAGATCAAATTTGGGTACTATCTGAAGTCAATCACTGATGCGTTGTTACTCCCATTGAGTCCCTATAGTGTGTAAGTATTGATATGGCTTGTGTAGGGAATAAATAAAAAAGGCCATATATCTAATCACAACGTTTATTTGCTATACCGCGTATGTGCACGTGTCATACTACACGACTTTACTAGGGACTACCTTTGCTTACCTTTGAAAGCTTACCAGTGTTGCCGCCGTACGGTGCGAGGAGAAAACACAGTGGGGGTTTAGCCGCTAAAAGTCCGGCATAACCCAGCTGCCACCCCTGTGGTTGGGTATCCATGAGAATTACACACTTAAAAAAAGGGACTACCTTTGCATGCTTTGTCATTTGCCTCCAACGAGCGCACACTTTGCTGTGTCAGTCCCCACAATACTCCCAGGTTGCGTGTACACATCACGTCGGGTCACCACTATTGAGTCCCCAGTTAGCGGTCGTAGTGTGAACACGTGCACATACGCGGTATAGCAAATAAACCTTGGGAATACATAAACGGACTTTTTTATATATTCCCTACACAAGCCATATCAATACTTACACACTATAGGACCCAATACTCCCGAAGACTACCATCTTAGTCTTTTAAAGTGCATAAATAAGTAAAAAAAAATATACATCTTGGAATGCGTCTTCACTCAATTCGTGACTTTTACAAAGAAGTTGGGTCATGAAATATCAAGGAGACTATGCAAAGGTTTGAAACAAAGCCTCGTCAATGTCAACCTAAAGGGCAAATTCCGCGAGCTTTGAATGAATAGTGATATACGTATGTCAGTGGGCACTTACAAAGATGCTACTTCTTGCGTTTTATTTTTATCTTTATACAAAAATCGGTTGTCTGTAAAGTCGGTTTACTGACGATAGTTGAACGTGACAACGTCATAAAAAAATACTGATGGAATGAGGCGTTCCATGTAAGTCTCGCATTTTAAAGCTTAAATGGAACGCCTCAGAGCGAGATAACGCCGCATGAGTCATGTTTTTTGTGCGTGTAGCCGGCCCCATCGAATTATAAGACGTTGACACGTAAAAAATAATCAAGATACGAGTAGTTGTTTTCTCTCTCATTGTAACACACGTTGGTCACAATTTCATTATATTTGTGACCACCACGTAGCTCAACCCGAAACAGAGAGAGAATAGCACAGGAGTTATCTTGAACAACAACGAGTCGCAAGCGTTTTCGGGGCAAGCGCTTCGACAGAGTCCAGATGATGTTGTCCGAGCTGGTGACACTCACTCCTCTGCAAACCGCCTTGCAAATAACAACTCTGGGTACTGTCTAGGTCTCGTTGCTGTATTTGTGTTTAACTGACCAATGTTAATTGTATCTAGTTGATAATAATTTTTTTTGGTGATTTTATTTATTGCCCACATTTCGCCTATAAAAAGAAAATGTCGATATTTATAATGGTAAGTTTAAGTCTTTGTATGCATGGATATGATAAAGGGAGCTATAAGAATAAAAACGTTTATTTAATAGATGGTCGAAGTGTTTATTTCCCAAATAATACTTTTTAGTAACAAACTTTTACTCTACCACAATCACAGGACTAGATTTCCATTTTTCATCTGCCAAATCAGCATTTGATAGTAATATAGACTGTACACAAACATTTAGACATACTTATGTTAAATAAGTTATTTTTATAACCTACCACACATAAAACCTACATAAAATACATTGCTGTATTTTATACAAAATCGTACTATTTTATATTCAAATCAACATCTTGTATATAAACGCACCTTTTGATATATTTTATGTTTTTCAGGCTCCGGATCATCTGTTTTCCGCTATTTCAAGGTCAGGGGTTGCCTGACGATTGTCTATAAAAAGTCCTTTTCGGGTAAATCGTTTAGAAATAAAACGTAACGGTCCCTAAACAGAAAATGGTGTAGATATAACTGTGCGTATTTTCTCCGGTATATTCAACGAGCTTCTGTATAATCTCTTTATGGTTTTGTCCCATTGCTTCGGAGTACATTTATAAATACAAAGTTTCAATGGCGACAATAACTGCTGTAATGGTTACAAATTGCTTCTAATTTTAAAGCTATATATAACATAATTACCTCCAAAGACTTTAGTATTTGCTAATACGGGTATGTGTAAAGTGCTAATTATAAATCTCCCTTTTGTAAAAACTCAAATAAACGTACCTACATATATTGAAATAAAGGTCCACTTTATTTCTACAAAACTGACACAAATATTTTATTACTATGTACGATGAATTAATAATTTTTTTGAGCTCTTAAACTAAAATTTTAGTTGTTTGATGGACAGCCATAATTAATTATATTAATATTAATATACTATATGTTGTGCCTATTATATCGAAAGGTAATTACAAATCCTATTTTTCAAAATATCACATATCACATTCCTATGAATATTTATTGAGTTAATGTATCAGTCACAAAAACACTATTTGATGAAGCTACTTATACTTTATACGTCACGCATTATACTACTATACTCTTTATTCGAATATATTTATAGTACTAAATAAAACTCTATTATAAAATCCTCTAATCTTACTTACCAGGTATATAAGCTTTAATTAATCAGTCCTCCTAATATTCAATTACATAGTTAATTTCACGAAAAGGGTATACATATGATAGCTCGCAAAACAATAGTTAGAAATAGATGAACCCTGTAACCTCTCTAAGGAATGAATACGTTCCAACAATAGATAGAAGAAAAGAATTACTTTTCTAAAAATAACATAATATCTATCGTTTAACAAAAGGAATGTTATTTTCGACGAAACCTTTTATGGGTAAGATTTTATTTTTCTTCATAAATACAAATGCCTAAGGCATGAAATAGTTTGGTAATTTGCCCCCACTTTGTTGAAGCTTTCTGTTATTCGTGTGTAACGAAATTCTTATTATTTACGGTTGAATAAGCATAATATATACCTACTCAAACAATAGTATATATACATAGTAGTATAATTAGAGTGCTTCTGAAATTCGAACCACAAAGCATTTTTGGCAAAGGGAGATCTCCTGCCAGGCTAGGTTATCATGCCTGGGGAGCGGCCGTGCTCCGATAGTCTTTGTTCGGAACTTGTATATCGAGAATACTTCGATAACGTGTTTCAGAATACTAGCAGCGCCATCTCTTGACGAGATCGCCACACAGTCAACCTTGGAAAGATTTAGTAGCCTATTTTAGTTGAGATGTCTTTGAACAGAAGCAACTGTAGAGCAGAATGTGCTGCATCCCCGTTTGTAACTTGTTTTGCTTTTCGTCAACCCATTGTTGCCCCACTGCTGGACGCGGGTCTTCTCTCAGGATGAGATACAGTTGGCCATAGGCCACTGTGTTGGCAAAGTGCGAATTAGTGGACAAAGACTTATACTATTCAAAAATACTAATAGCGTGTTTCAATGTGTTCTTTTTTCAGTAAACATTATTCGCTGGATACACAGAGTTCATAAATCATTAGTGTCGCAGTAAAACGTGTACTGAGAACGTCCTTTGTAAGAAATAAATTATGACTGCGATAACACTGGAACGAGTAGACAATGTTCTAATGAGATGCATTAATACACTGCTCGTGGCTACATTAACCTTAGAAAATACAAAACGAACAGAGTTTTACAGTGAAATGAGTTTCTAGAACATTTTTCAAGTAATAATTCGTAAGGCGATTATTGGGTGCGGGATAACTCATGGGTTCGAAAAGTTCACGTCATCAACATTAAAACGTTTTAATTAATTTATAGAGAAGTACATATGCGATACAGGTAAACCTTACCGCATGCATACCTTATGTCTTACTCATATTGAATAAACGAAAATTAGTGAGGAAATGCATCGATGGATGGTACTGATTTACGCTATAACGGTGGTGGTGTTGGTTAGAGAATGATATAAATGTATATCTTATATGTATGTATACCTTGGGTATGTTCTTTTTTATTTATGCTGTTTTTTTTTAATTTTTGTCAGTCTTCATGACTGTCGCCGATTTTTGAGGAAGAGCAGTGGTAGATAATAATCCAATATGATTGATTTTAGTTCTAAGTCCTGAGATCGACAACGAAGACTCTCTCTTTCACTATCTCTAATGAAATTTGGTTAAGTTATGTCTCAAATAGTTGTACCTTATGTCACACTTGTGAAACTAACAAAATAGTAAAACTAACGAATACTAAGTTATGTTGAGTAGTCGACTTATTTATACTTTCCTTAAAAGCTTATTCCTTTTATTCTTTTAAGGGAGGCAAAAGAAAAGGCGTCATAAAAAAGTTACGGTTTCAGATAAGTTGCTGAATCATCAATAAGATTCAAATATTTGCGAGCTTCAGAGGTTTGGTAAAAGTACCCAGAATACGATTTGCCAACTGAATACTAAATAATCTTACCTGCTCTTGCTAAGGTACACCTCACATCGCGTACAAAATATTGTAACGTATCAAATTTTGCCGATTTGCGTTTGATACACGAATTACGGGCACATAAAATACAACTGCTGATTGCGTTCAGAATCAAGAAGAAACTCAGATTTAACGGACTTTTTCTGATTAAACAGTCAAATATAACATCGTGTGTGTTTGGAAAAAAAATGAAACATGATTCGAGGGGCAAAAAACATTCCCTAAAGCGTTTTGAAATTCTTGAAATTCACCGTATACAACAAATTCCAAGTTACTCACACAAGATCAAATCAGACTTCAACACAATATGCCGAATATTGTGTGGTTTATATATATATATATATATTTCAAATTATAGGCATTCGCACGAAAATTTGCTTACACATTGAAATTGTGAGTGCTAAGTGGGGCTTCTCTTAGCTTAATAAAGTGGACTATAATTGGAGTTTGGAAGTGTTCCAAATATTAAAACTTTATTCATCAAAATGTACACGTAGCGAAATATTAAGTAGGTGAAATACTTCACTATGTTAAGGTCAAAAATATCTCGGCAGACTTAAACAGCTTATACAATTGAAGTTAGTCCGAATAAAATGTCCGAGTAGGTGTTAGTGTAAGTATTATTTTTATAAAATCCTTTTTCGTATCGTGAATAGATGAGAGTACATTAATAAAATACTCGGATAGATGTATCGCTTGCAAATACCAAAGCCGAACAATTAAGTAACGCTTTATTGAATTTAAGGGTGAAGGGTGTGGTTGCCGGTACACTTTTACATGAGGCGACCATCTTAGTCCTCGGGAGTAGCAACACATCTGTGATTGACTTCAGATAGAACCCGTGTTCTGTATGAAGTTGATTACAGATGTCCATGGGCGGCAGTGACCACTTACGATCAGGTGGACTGCATGCTGGTTTGCTACTTCAATGAAATTAAAAAAAAACATATTTATGCGTGGGTGCTTTCAGCACTTTAGGAAATAATATGTCCTAAAAATAAAGACATAAAAGAATGAGTGTAACAATATACATGACTGGAAACTTTACCAATATCACCACCATGTCCTCGAAACTTAGTTTCAGAATAACTTAAAAGTTATTGAGTGT
This sequence comes from Spicauda simplicius, assembly GCA_949699795.1. Taxonomy (NCBI): domain Eukaryota; kingdom Metazoa; phylum Arthropoda; class Insecta; order Lepidoptera; family Hesperiidae; genus Spicauda; species Spicauda simplicius. The sequence goes on from OX453062.1 coordinate 17,261,305, forward strand.
TTTCGCCTGTTTTATCAGCCAATAACTGTTTACGAAGTTCGTAACATATTACTCTTACATCCATCAAGTTTTGCCAATTTCAACTCTATTGTTATATACTTTACTTGGCGTAAATGCTAATATAATTCAACGTTATCGTAAAGCGTTTAGCAAATGGGAAACGGGTGATCGATGACTGAAGTTTCTAGAACGATTAGGTTTTGAAGTTGGGGAAATTCTCTAATCTACTACATTTAAAACTTACATTTATTTTGATTGAAACTGAAATCCATCAATGTAACAAAAACAAGTAAATTACAGATAAAATCATTACAAATAAAAAGACAAACTAGCATTGTTTGTTACGGTTCTTCAAAGTTAAGGTCATATTTCGATAAAAAAAATATTGTCACTGACAATTTGTGATTGTACCCGTAAGCGTATATAAAATGAAAAAAACGTTTCATTTGCTTATAAATCCATTAATCTATGTGTCCTAATTGATAAATTGATACAAAAGGTAGGTATATCGCTATCGGGATAGAAAAGTCACGAAATACACAGATATAGTTTTTACTAAATTATTTCACTTTCCGGGAAGAATAGCAACAATAGGAAAATCCGATACCCAATCCAATTAGATGTATTTAGAGTTAATTGCTACAACTTACCTGTATTTTGCGCGACCGGAGCAGACAAAACGTGACACGTGCTCAACAGGAGCAACGTGAGCGCCATTTTGTACCACGTTTTAGCCGCCATTTTGATCTGCAACAAAGTTAATCATTTTAACAAATGTATAATAGTAACATGTATAATAATTTATTTTTTTAGTAATTTATTGAACTGCGTGGTTCAGTCTGAGAGGATATTCAATTTATATCCACAGTGAGTTAGACATGTTAATGTTAAATTTTGATTTCTGTCCTGCCTATTATCTACTTATGTACCTACATTCATGCTACTAAGGTTACGTGGTATATCTACGTGAACAAATTATTTCTTTTTCATTATTTATTTCAATTCCTAGTCACATCCACTTAGGTATCAGCATAGTACTCAGCATTTCTTGCTTTTCGATGGAAGGGTGTGGTTGCCGGCACACTTTCACATGAGGCGACCACCATAGTCCTCGGGAGTAGCAACGCATCTGTGATTGACTGTGATCAGATGGAACTCATGTTCTGTATGTAGGTCATTACAGACGTCCATGGGCAGCAGTGATAGCTTACCATCAGGTGGACTGCATGCTCGTTCGCTCCTTCAGTCAGATAAAAAACATCAGTGGTATCAAACATTGGCGCAGTCTATTTGCTAATTAATTCCTTAAAACCGCTTAAAATATACAAAATAGTGCGTACCTAAATAGATACATACTAATTTCCATATCATTTTAATTGCTAATATAAAGCTTAAGCTTTAAACAAAGCCAAAGAAAATCCAATGGCTCGGTAACAAATCGCATTTTCTGTATAAAATGTAGGTAAATACCAGGAAACCAATTGAAAGCGTAACAAAAGACCGTGTTAGTGGGAAATTTATGCACTGTGTGTCACCAGCGGAGGTTTGATACCGTACAAGTGCGAATAGTATTACTTCCCGGCGATATTGATTTGCGAACTGAGGTTGTGCGTTTCCTCTGTTAATTCCAAATCTATTGATATAGTATGTACTAGTGATGTAACGAATATAACAAGAATTGTGCGAATGTTTTGCGATTATTGATTTGTAGTGCTTGCCAAAAAATATCGCCTAATCTATCCAAATTTAAATCTAACTGCAGTTTGTCGCCCAAAAAAGTCGCCAAAATTAGATCCTCGGGTCATCAAAGTAAAACTAGATTCGCATTCGCGAATGTTCAATTATAACATTCGTTATATGTGTAGTCATTTGCTGAACCCAACAGCATTTACCCAAGTATGCATTCAATTCTTATCTACCCATGTTGATTTATATTTTATAAACTGAAATCGTGCTCAAATGCGTAATTACACTATATACCAGCTAATTAACCTCGTCCACCCGATTACGTCAAATTTACTACGATAAAAAATATTTTGTCCGTTAAACTAGGTCATAGACAATCTGTGTACGAAAGTCCATCCAAATCTAATTAGTATTTATTTTATAAAAGAGTAACAAACATCAATCCACTTTGTCAAAGTTTTACCTTTATTACATTAGTAAATTACTTTTAGGGAAACAAACCCCCGCGGTTTATTTTAATCTAAACCGCCCAAAGGCCTACAGTAGAAAATAAAAAGGGTTGCAGGATTGCAGTCGTTTTTATGGTGATCCGTTTTCCTAAGTTATAACAAAGGGTTCCATAGCATGTTATTATCTATAAAAAACTGCAAAATCGCGTTTTTTGTTTAAGAGAATCCTTAAACATTTATATTAATCTTTTTTTAGCCAGCAAGGACAGCAAATTCTTAATAATAGAATTCCGTTTTTACACTTTGGATATACAACCCTAATAAAATGGATACCTTAAAACGTTCTTCATGAATAAATACTTGCTGGTCGGTCAAACGGTGTCGGAGCCAATAAATCGCAAAAATAATTTCACGTATATTTACCGACATACTTATGTGTTTTACAAAAATCGTCACTGCATAGTTTATAACAAAGTCGCTCTCCGCTGTCCGCTTATGTACCTACGCTTAGATCTTTTAAACTACGCTACGGATTGTAATGCGGATTTTTAATAGATAGAGTCATCAAGAGGCAGTTTTTTTATGTATAATACATGCATAATATAGAGGAACACAGATAATTATAGAATTTTGAATTTAAGTGGAACGATGTTCCCGGGTCAATTACTGTAATATACAAAGGACAGGCAAGAAATTACACAAAATGAATAGTATAAACATTTTTTCATGGTGGTGGTTTTCATTTTTTCATCATTCTTTCATTTCAAGGTTTTCAAATCACTAGTAAAAACATATTTTGCAAGGATTGTAATAGGTAAAAATGTGTAACAGTAGTGTAACTTATAACAGTGAAGTTCCATTTTAAATGTAAGAAAATTTCAATATTTTCATTTCATTATATCATTTCATATTGTATTATTTCTCTAAAGTTATGTTGAAACTGATGTACCTACTAGATCTTATTACTTTGTTTTAGGCAATAAACGGTTACAGTTTTATTTAAGAATACCCTAGACGAATTTCAAAACAAATTTCAATATCATCTCAACAAGTTGACGCTTCGAAACGCCCGTCGAGACTTTAATTGGTGTCAACAATTCGCTCGAAGCCTTCATGCCTTCGCTTCGACATCAGCCCCGTTGGGAACATTATTGTCTTTCTACTAGAACGTAGCTACTTCGAATATATTTTCCTATCACAGCACTTGATAGATATTAATCGCATCGTTATTTTTAGTATGGATTTAATAAAAAACTTGCACTCTGACACAACTTAACCAAGACGCTCATTAGTCTCAGTTAAGTTTAACAGAATTTTAAATGCGCATAGTCCCACACCTCGTGCATATAACTTTTTATATGATGTTAAGAGGCCACTGCCACCCATGGACTCAAGCAATCAGATCTATCACATACGCCTTGCTACTCCCAGGGTTTAAGTTAGCTTCGTAGGCAAGTGAGCGAGTAACAGTATCGTAGGGAGCTGGGAAGGTGGTCTGCCCCGGACGGCACTTTTTGGGTGGCAAAATTTAGTTTTGACGACCATTTTTTTGGTCCTCAATTTTCAGAGAGATAGAAAAGAGTGAGTAGAGTACGTGACCTTTTTTTTCGCCGACAAAAACTCTAAGTTCGTATTAGAAATTAAATCGTATTAGAAAAAAATCATATTAGAAACGTAACGGTCCATCATAACATTTTCCCTTTCAAAATTGTTATATGAATTATTTTTCTCTCGTACATTTAAAGAAGTTTAATTTATATAAATTCAAATTATCGTCTGAGATGGATATCGAAACCAAACTACAAAATAACAGACCATCTGACAGACATCAGTCAGCTACTCGCAATCAAAACGATGGTCGCCGCAAATAACTGAAAAAACAACTTCCTTTCTATTGTTATATACCCTGAATCCTTTCCATTAGAACGAGTGAAGGAAGATGGACGTTATCTTAATTATTATCTGTCCTAGCCAGACATTGTTTAACAAATCATTCGCCAATATCATTCAACTGATGGAAAAATTAATGATCTTTTTGTCGTATAAATCATAAATGATATTCCATATTCTATTCATACGACAGGTATTAGAAATAATGTATTTGTTACAAACTATATTAGGTAAAGGAGTATAGCGAGTAAGGTAAAGTTTGGCAAAGCGCTAAAGTAATTATACTAAGCTCTAATGAAATACAGATGGAATACCTTTTCAACGTCTGTTGTATAATTAATACGATGGCTGAAAAATTACACTTTAACTCACCGACTTTTGATTCCAGATCACTACACAATATTTTTGTTTTATATATCAAAATGATATGATATATCATATATAAAACGATATAATATCATATAAAATGATATAATATGATATATCAAAATGATAATGAAGATGTTTATTGAATAGAATAATAATAAAAATATTTCTTAAGATATATGCGCACACCGTAACATGATGTTCCGCCACGCGGGTGGTCAAAACATCATGTTGACATGATGTTTTGACGAACCGCGTGGCGAAGCGCTTACCTTACCGGTCTGACGCGCAATGGGTCCCGGGTATCGAACCCGGCCAGACAGGTATCGGAATAATGAGTTTAGATTCATGTTCTGGGTCTGGGTGTTTGTGTATTCGTCTTGTGTGTGTCCATGGTACCCACGACACAGGAGATAATCCGACTGTGGGGCTATAAGTGTAGAAAGTGTGATGTTTACAATGCAACATGTAAACAAGATTAATTACAATCATCAATCAACCTGTGGTTTAACTCAAATTGACTTAAATATTTTAAATAGCTCCCGATTGTTTATTCTCGACTCATTACTCTTGTGAAAAGTTATAAACAGGACGAGTTTTGTTCACGCAACGCAACTTAATTTTGTTTACAATCCAACATGTAAACAAGGACGTAACCGTCGGGAATCAGCAATTTGTGAAACTTTGGCCGAAATCAACAAAAGCTTGAAGTTTTAAGTTGTTCCCAATTGTTTTCATTAAACTTCTTATTCTTTGAAAAAGTTGATATAAACAGAAGTTTTGTTCGAGAAGCATAACAGGTTGTTTAAAAGACGTTATGTAAAGAAAAACTGTCATTCATTTCAATTGAAGATATGCTGCTGAACAAAAATCTCTACTAATTCCGTTACTGAAACCTTTCCTGTACCTTCTGCATCCAGAAGTTGGTCTTTGTCTTCCTTAAAAATAAAACAGATATAGTCAAACTGTGTCCGTAACATTTTTTCATTTACTGATCTCGTCAACATCTTTATAAGCTACGAATCAGCAATCTTCTCGTTTCGAAAGTTTATTTACAGACTTTAAACTGCTCTGCTGTAAAATTTCCTTCAAAAGTTATTATACTCTCAGACCAATATTACCAAATACAACTTTACTCAGGCAGAGATACGGAACAAATTATATGCTTAATGCAATTCACCAAATTCATCCAATAAACAGGAGGTTTATCAGTCATGAATCAACAATCTTCGGTACTTCGGCAAAACTCGGGAGTGCTTATAGATTTTAAACTGCTCCCGATGTGCGGGCGGTGACCCGGTGACCCAGTTCACCACCCCCTGACCTGCCCCGGTAAACCTGATTCTGACTGGATGCTGTAATTGTGGTTAATTGACGCGAATTAGAGAGTCATCTTGGGATGTACTTATCAGGTAAGCTCGGCTCAGGTCAATGTAATTAAGATGTAATCTTACTCAATATAGGCAATATTTGATTTAGATTGAAAAAAGTGTTTTTTAGTAAATTTTTTATAGGAAAATGCAATCAAACTTTAATATAAAACCTGATGAAAATTGAAATGGTTAGGTAGCTCAAACTTTCTTCTCACGTCTATCTCACCATAAACCCTTATAAAATATGAAAAACCTTATAAATGCACATAAATAAAAAGTCTTTTACATCTCAAAACTCTGTCACAAGAATACCAAAATATTGGCGTGAAACTTAAATAGATTGGTATCGATCTTTAAAAGAATTGAATTTTCAATCAATGCACAAGATCACTAATGTTATCATTATGACTGGATCTTTGAAAATTCATGACTTAAGGATGCTAAATAGAGAAATGGAACTTGAAAAAAACATTTTTTAATACATTCTTATGCTCCATCTAATTTTTTTCATTACTTTACAAGATTAAAGTAGCAAACGAGTACGTAGTCCACCTGATGGCAAATGGTTAATGTCACTAATGGACATTTGCAAGCAAGTTCATATAAAACAAGGTTGTATCCGAAGTCAATCATAGATGTGTTGCTACTCCTGAGGACCAAGATGGTCGCCTCATATACAAGTCATCCGGCAATCAAACGCTCCCAACGAAATGGAAGAATTGTATCATGATAGAAATAAGTTTAGCAGTGTTACCGAGACAACTACGACCCTCCCGACGAAACGCAAGATATTTTTCACGATAGAAATAAGTGTGGCAGTGTTACCGAGTCGAACTACGATGGTTCTACCAACTGGTAAAATAGTCGCATCATATGAAATTAAGGTATAATGCGACGTCTGTATGTTAGATAATAACGCGGAATTACTGAAAGTTCGTGAGTCCTAAAGCTCCTTATGTATGCCTCAGTTCGCATCACCGATTCGTGAACGTAAACAAGCAAATATAGTTAATATTTCCCGACAACAGAACGTAGTAAACTATTTACTATGCGTACCTTATTACGTGGTACTTGTATGTTAATTACATACTACAGTTAATAGTACCCTAACTTATACCAAACAGGAAACCCCCGAATATTTGCGCCCTTTCAATCTACATACGACGTAAGGTAAAATTTGGTGTTACGCAATAATCCGATACAAAGAGTTTTTCATCTATTGATATTAAGAAAACAATTAAGTGGTAAAATATAAAACCATTTGAATTTTCATTTGAGGAGCTAGTGTGATGCGACAAAATTGAGCGGCGATTTCAATCATTTATTGTAGGTATTTTTAGTAGCTATAGCTAGGAAATAAGTATAGTAATATGGTAACTATAGTAAGTAAATAATAATTTATTTAAAAAAGAAGAGTGTTTACTTATGTACACGACGTAGAAGTTATACATGTTTCCCTAATACACCAAAGAAGTATAACTTCAACAAGAAACATAATTATTTATTTAAAATATTGGGTAACCGCTTAATTTCCTTCTCTTTTATTTAAATAAGTATATATTTTTCCATAATCATTTCTTCTAATGAGATTTTCATGTTTTTCGGACAGGGCAATAAAACTGTTGTACGAAATTAGCTGAAAGCAATTCTTTCTAAACCAACTTAATAAGGAAATACTGTAAGGAAATTTTTAACACTTTACCCCTTGACTTTTGTCGGACCTTTTAAATAAAACATAAGCGAACGTCACCAAAAAAATCTTTAAGTACTCGTATTTAAGGAAAAAGCGTATTTAATTTCGATAATGTAAAAATTTATAATTAAACATTTTATTAATTGTTTTCGCCGAAACTCACGCCTATGAATACTTAACTACTTACGCAATAAATGCCCGCTCGAAAGATTATTATTGAAATTAAACTTTATTTAGAAGAAACAAATTCACACCACACGAACACACACACATCACACCACAAGAATCTAATTCCACGTCATTGTCATAACTTGTTGGAAATCTACTCACATTTTCAATACGTTAAGCAAATGACGTGCAACAATGACGGCAGTTGCGAACTTGCTGAACTTTATTGAGATTAGCATTTATAACCTAATGTATACCTATACACAAAAGACTTTTTTTTTGTAAAACGTGATGATATAATATATTTTAACACTAACTGATTCACATTTATCAAGGAAATAGGTTACCTATTTGTTAATCTAGGTCTTAAACTATCTATGTGCCCAGTTTCAGAAAAATTCTACCAGTAGTAGTGCTTAAAAAGGTATGTATGTTGCCTTGGGACATACGTCCTCGCAAACGTTCGCTTTTTTAATATTATTGAGATAAATTCTTATATAAACGAATATCGCACAAACTCATTTTCTCATAACATACAATTTTTCACACAAAAAATAGTGACTTACAACTTTAAAATTATTATTAATATAATAGTGGTTTTCAGCGAAATATTTTTAAATCAAAGCTCTCAGAGCAATGTTAAATATACACATAATACATATAGTCACATACCTATAGGGATATAATAGGTCAACAAAAAAACATTTTTGTGTTCTACATACATTCTAAATATTTTTGATATCATTCAAAATGTGTTCTATTTTTAAAATGTTTTTCTTTGTCTAACGTTTCAATTTATTCATAGTCTACCTCGTGCGTCCTACAGTGAGCTCTACATACATATTAATCTATAACCGTATATATACTGTGACGTGGGTCTAGGCGTAGACAAGATTCATAGACTATAAAACGAAGATTAATGAACTCAGCTCACAAGGTGTTAGAAGCCGCGTTCAATCTGCGAGAGAGAGGAGAGATTGCTTTCTTACTATGTTTTTTTAATTGAATATGCAGCCCCACGACATTAGGTATATCCAGCCAGCCAGTAACATTTAAAAATATATAATCAACTGTAAATAAGATTGGAGTCCTATTTGAAGTAAGTTACAGATTCGTTGATATAGAACTAAATTTAAACGCCTTGAGTAAAGGACATTGTCTGAGTTTTAGTTGAAGTTTTGTTAGAGCAGGAATAGCCTAATGGTTGAAACTTGCACTCTCGATCGGGAGGTCCGAGATTCAACTATAATAAAATTTGTTCAAGCGTAATTTGCTTCCTCCTGAGGTATTCCCGGAGCGCTATGACATGGGGTTCTTCAAGAAAGGTGCGAAAAGAGCTCTCCTTCAAAGCCGGCGATGCATTGGCGACTCCTCTGGTGTTGCGAATGTCCATAGGCGATGGTGACTACTTTCCATCAGGTAACCTTATCGTTAGGTTAAAGTATAAAAAAAATATATATATAAAAATCATTGGTGTCTGAGACGCACTACTGTTTTTTCTAAAAATATATACGTATAAGAAATTGAGTACCTATCACTCCTTTACAGTCAAGGAAAACACCGTGGAGAAAACTACACGCCTGAGAGTTCTTTAAATTCGCACTTGGTCATCATGGTGGACTATGACCTTAAAATATCTCATTCTGAGAGAATGGCCGTGCCCATCAGTATAACAATATTGGGTTGACGACCATTGTCTGAGTTTTAAAGTGGCCACCAAGGAAGCTAAGTAACCTTAGCTTTAGTTTTTTTTATCAATGAGTACTGATCAATAATTTGTTTTCTTTTTCAAATGGATGAAATTAATAGAAATTCTTCCCACGAGGATAGGGCCTTTTCTTTTTTCTTCTAATTCAAGAACTTATATCTTTAAAAAAATATTTTGTTGAAATGTTTTTTTTTTGTATTTTTAAAATATCAATAAACAAATGATAAAAATGTATAGTAAAAATATTAACTGCTTCCTTTATATTAATTGCCAAAAACGCTCGAAATTCGGACCTTTATACTAGAATACCCCCTTGATAATAAAAATAAGTAACCAAATTACTTAGTTTATGATTAATCCAAAATATTTCCCAATACATTAAAGAGCCATGTTTGCGCGACAAATTACCCAGTTGATTAGTTCATACCTCACCGCGATTAACCAAGTAATTATTTGTAACACGCAACATACACATGTTTATCACAAAAAAACACATAAAACATTTTAGGTGCTACCATGTGGCTTCGTCAGCATGAACATGGTTTTATTTTACGCGACAATTCTAGATTTTTCAGCAAAAAGCAGACCTAAATGTTCCTTATTTATTCTATCATTATCTATTTGGGAGATATCACGAACGAAAACGTACTATTTCATTCTTAGTAAAGTGTATCCTGCAACAGACATACATATAAAATCGGAAAATTTACTTCTGCAAAGGACGTGGAATCTATGTCTTATGTATAAAAAAATGGAACCCCTAAGATCTATAAATACTCTTTACTTTCCAATTAACTTAGGCAGAGCCAATATTTTTAAATCGACTTCTACAATAGATTCGAAAGAAATAGTGACATCTTGTAGGTATAACTATTGTATTTTCAGTGCTTCTAGTAGGTTTAAAACACCACATAGGTAGTTACGGGATCATAGCAGGGCTGCGGGATCCTCTGCCTATCGTGAGAGGCCACCAGAAGGAGGAAGGCCTCTTTGGCCGCCTTTCACGACAGGCAGATGCGGATGGTATGCGGGTGGCTAGAGTTGAAGCTCAAACCGTTCGGTCAGGCGACCACAAGAAAGACGGCGCTACGTCTGGTCGTATATCATCGTAAAGACCAGATGGAGCGGTGGGTCCAGCGGCTAACCGGGAGGAGCCCGATGGGGCAACGCGTTCAGAGGACTCCGGTTGCTTTCCTTTCGAGATCTCGGAGTCCTCTTTGCAGGTATAAGGACGGCCACCGGGGAGTTTAAGTGGGGTAAAAATCGTGCGTTTCCACGGCGTCGGGCACCTTTTAAAGGTTTCCCCCTGGAGAACAAAAAAAAGGCGCAAGACACCACAGGATCGATAAAACCGTACACATAACGCAAAATCTAAACGTTAAAGAAATAGAAATATTTTTAAAACAAATGCAGCGTTCGATATTCCCAGAAGCTTGTGTACGAAGCTTTTGTTCGCCAGTAAGCCAATTAATTTTCCGATTGACGTATAGCCGAGGTTTTCCTGTCGATTTGGCACTTTAGCGACGAAGCAACAAGTGAGCTCGATTATCATGGTGACTCGGATTTTCCATTAGCTCTCCAATATTCGGTCTCTATACACTTTGCTGGTAAATTAAACGGAGCAATTATTATTATTATTCGTAATATGTCACACTTATAGTAGCTACAATTTTAAATTAAAATTAGAATTCCTTGCTGTAGGTGTAATATACACAAGGAAAGATTCAATTAAAAAAAAAAATCATTTAGAATTTGGATATTCATTTAGATACTAGCCCGGATGACTCCGAAGAAACTGACTAAGAATTGATTAACTGATTTTTGCCGAGTCGCAGAAAATGGAGAGTTTAAGACATAATCTACTACGCTGGTAAAATGTATAATCGAAAAGATTACATGTCTTATGTTGTTGGTAGGTATCCAGAGTTTGTGTTCATAGAATTCTATTTAAAGTTCATATATGGGGGATAATTTATTTACATATTAGTTCCTTAATTTCGAAACTTATTATAAAACCCTGATAATTGTCCTTTTTTTCATATCCCTGAACGTGGACCAAATCTATTTATTTTTACTCTAATTGAGATTACGGCCCAAAGCCGTACGAATAAGCTATAGTAATAACAGTTTACAGGGATACGTAGCGAGTAGCCATTTTGCCCAGACAAAGGCCTTTACAAAACTTGGAATACGCACTTGAATTTAAAACAGAGGCCGCAAAGTTGTACATTTCACGAGTCACTTTGATAACGGCAACCCTTTACCCAGAGGCACGTGTATTTCGCTCCTTTTCGATTTAAGTCCGCCCACGCTGCGGTTGCCGTACAAATTTAATTACAACTGTCAGAAATTCTCCTCAGCTGAGTGTTAATTTCGCGATGACTACCTTGGATTATTTTGCCTAATGCCTGCCTTTTATTAATGTATTAGTAAAAACCTTTAAAATTGTATCTACAATTGTTTTTACCCCACTGCATGAGATGGGAGTAATGATTTTCGACAGTATGTGTATATCATATTATTTGGTACGTTGTAAAGACCAGTGATAGCCTAATGGTTAATTAGAAATTAATTATCACTGCTTTTCGGTGAAGGAAAACATCGTGAGGAAACCTACACACCCGAGAGTTCTTTAAAAAAAAAAAGTTCTCGGAGGTGTGTGAAGTCCACCAATTCGCACTTGGCCAGCGCGGTGGACTATGGCCTAAACTCTCTCATTCTGAGAAAAGACCCGTGTCCAGCAGTGGGCCAATAATGGGTTGATGAGAGAAAGACCAAATGGCTCAATAGATTTCAACATAAGGTATCGAAATGAGATGTCGACTGTCGACATGTCTCAAGCGCGGGGTGACATAGGTATACCTAGAATTTGTTTAGTAATAGGTATGTCAGTATTTCCTTACCACCTAGTAAATGGTATTAGTCGCTAAAATGGATATCCACAATGATATTAGAACTGAAAATAGGACGCAAATTAACTCGCAGTACATTTTCGAGATTTGTTTTTATTATTTCATTGTGGTATAGTTAATACGCTATTGTTAATTGGTTAAACTATGAACCACATAGTACGTATTATATCAATTTTATACAATATTAAAACTCTAATGTAAGTGATTTCAAGTACAAGAATAAAATCAATGTTCTGATATTTAAAAAAAATGAAAAAAAAATATTAAAAAAAAATAATATAAATAAGAAAAAAAGACAAACCCGCTGAGTTTCTTGCCGGATCTTCTCAGTTGAGGTCGTATTCCGATCCGGTGGTAGTGTAAGAAAAAAAATGTAACTGACAATTTGTAAGTGCCCCCGTAGGCCTATACAAAATAAAGACATTTCATTTCATATTCCTTCTAAACCACTCGTAAACAATGAAGCCCGCGTAACATCTCACAAGACGATCGATTACAATTGAGTTAGTGAGCCTGCTGACCAAGTTGAAAAAGTTGTTAATAATAAGTAAACTCGAGCTTAATTGTATATCGCTAGTAGAAATTCAAAGAGATCCTGTAGTAATACCTTCAACAGAGTCTTACGACTTTAGCGGTATATCTTAAGAATCACCGACCGGGATGCAGCAGAATTGTATTCAAATTTTGGAATAATATACATGCGTGTGTAACACTTTAGTAATTTTACAATTCCAAACAAACTAGAGAACTTAAACTATAATCCGTGGCTGGGACCATCCTATCAAGCATTGTCGAAACGCCTGTAGCAGGAGGTCCCGCTCTTCCTTATCATATAATATGTACAGCCTCTTGTACCTTTCTTTATGTGTCCCATACTATTTATTGTGTTATATTTGATTTTGGTGTACAATAAAGTTGTTTGTATTTGTATTTGTATGTATAGCCGACCCCAGCGGTTAAATTTCATGCGCGCTTCCATATGTCTCAACAAGTATGTTAAACCGTTGATGCGGTCTTTGTTATATGGATATTGGTAGCAGTCGTTAAACATTGTCAGTAGCTTTATGGGTGGTTTGAAAACAGACACGGGTCGGCTCCCAACCTCTACCTTTCGCAACCAATCCCCAATGGGACAAGGTGATGGAGTGTTTACATAGCCTCTATATGCAATGGCGAACAACCTGTGACTAGCAAATATCTACAAAAGATTGCAGCCAATCTGATAGTTAATATGTTTGATACCATTATGCCCTTTTCTTCTACGATTATTTTCCGGGAGTAAAAAAATATTAGGCAAAAGATTTAAGCCTTGATAAGCGTCATGTGATCGGTCTTGAGTATCACTACTTCTTCTCTTCAGTGAAAATCGTAAACGGCGGCTAACAAATAAAATCCGTGTTTTGGGCAGCAGCGTCTTGTGTATTATCAACACCTAATGCATTCCTCAACACACATACTAGGTTCGGTAATTATTGGCAAAAACACCCTTTAGCTTATGACTAATAGATGCATGGATGGAAATAAGCAGTACCGGTCTTTTATAATTACAATTGAGATTTCAGAGTTAAACGGAAGATATGAAATATTCATATACTCCGCTCAAGTTTAGAACATTAATTCTCCGAATCGACATCTCGTCACATACATTGGTAACATAAGTTACGTCACTATCAAACTAATTTGACTTCAAACTGACGTGGGTTAACAAAACCAAATTAACATCTTGCTGAAAGCAAGTTCCCTGACACTTGAATTTTACTTACCTGATGAAGGTAAATTTAGGTGGCTAAAGGTATATGTTATAGTAAACTAGTCTTTTGTTAGGAACGGAACCATGCCGTTTTCGTTACTTTGTCCCGATGTCCCCGATAAAAATGTCTGGACGCAAAATTGTTCCGTTTTTGCAAAAACGACCCATTTTCTCAAACCGTGGTGATAATAATTAATGTGAATTACGGGCCTTTTTTTCGCACACGAAATAACGTTTTTTTAGCGAAACCTAGTCCAGGATTGACTACGTTTCGCTTGAACATCGTAAAAGGTTCTGTATGTATCAACCATACTAATTTACATAAACCTATGTGCCTTTTCGGGTAAACGAATAATTGGCCACGTTTGTTATGGAACTTCGTACGCCACATCTTTTTAAATGGTATACGAAACATCACGAAAAATGGCGTTTGCTTATGGTCCTTAGAATTATCTTGAAAAGAATTGAGGAGATGGTAAATTTTGTTAAAAAAAAAAACTGGTAAACAGAATTTTAACGACGGAAAATAATCTCAAACATTTATAGATTTGACCAAAATTAGACTCACCACCTACAGAAGAACAAAAAAGTGATATGGTGAGATAACGATTTCAACTGTCAAAAAATACTGGAAGTATTTGAATTCCCTCGTTGTGGATGCCAAGGAGACACTCAGGTACAAATTTAAAGGTCCTTTTTTGTTCTCGATGTGGAAAGGAAAAGACTATCAGTCGTTGTGGGAGCAACGCCGGGTTAGGTGATTTTTAACGCATTAACAAAAATGGCCACCCTCATTGCTACGAAGAAGACTCCGAGAACTCCAATAGAACGCAACCGGAGTACTCTGAGCTCGTTGCCCTATCGGGGTCCACCCAAGTAGGCGGCTGAGCCTACCGCACCGACTAGTCTTTACGACGGAATCACATACTACCGTCCTTCCTGGAGTCGTCTAACTAGATGGTTCGAGCTAGCACTCATGGCACTCGCACCACGAGACGATATCTAGTCGCCACATAAGACAGAGAAGGTATAAGGTAACCCTATAGCCCCGGACTTACAAGCACGAAGTTTAAAGGCTTTTTACCCTTAAGAGGATCTAAATTTAGTAGTTGCTTATGTAAGTAAGACTGGTCTGTCGGTCTGCAGATCCGGGTCGGTCTATCGAAAGAACCTCGAAATGTTGTTAACTTACAGTCAAACCATACCCAGAAATGAAAATAAAATAATCATCTCAACTCATTGGATTGGATTTTCACTTAACATGATCAGATTCTGAATCTCCAACAGAAAACAACTAGGTACCTACTGAGATTTATGAAAATCCAGCAGTAACATAACTTTTGATAGAGTCGATTGATTTTAATGACATAAAGACTTATTTTACTTCAAGATATGATACATAAATATCAATATTTTAAATTATACTCTGTACTGTTGGTTTTATAAAATTTCAAACAAAGACAGATAAAAAATCAGGATTTTTTTGATAATACTTATTCTTAATCTTTATAAGTATGTTTTTGCAAATATATGCGGTGTACAGACACGCGAAACTTACAAATTTATTATACACTTATATGGATGGATGTAGCAAACACGATATCTGCAAAAAAGTTATTGGCGAAGGCTTATCATCCGCCCACGCACGTATGTAAACACGTAAAAAGCTGAAGTTGGTAATAAAAAAATGTCGCAACATTACGGAAAGTGACGAACATTTTAACGTTAAATTTACGAGTTTTGTCTTATTTTACGGTACATAAATAAAAACTATATAGCAGAACTCACCGGGTTTCCCGCGCTTTGTAGATGCGAAGTTTCTATTCGTGGGGTAGAAACGACCGCCCGTGTATACAGCACGACACGTTCTGAATTTCTGATGTTCTCTCGCGTGGTAATGGCGACGTTGGTCAGCGCATGCGCCAACGAACCAATGACGTCAATGGCAATTCACAAAGCATGTACAGGCTTCACAGGTGTTGGTATTCATCTGTGGTGTCCATTATGCCGCAGGTCTGCTTGATTGGTTCCTATTGTTTAGTTCTCTGCCAACGTACACTGTGCATCCTTTCGAAAAACTAATCACTAAACAATACATAATTAAGTATCCAGGTTCCCCCACATTCCCTGTGTATATATGTAGGTAGGCAACCCATTCAGCTAACTTTTTAGGAACTTTTAACAGATAGATAGATACCTACTAGTTTTTGGCTACGAAACCTATTCGTAGGTTCCTATTTGTTTCGTCCCTGTAGTTCCGGGATTAGTATAGAGCTACAGCATACCTTGCATGTTGTAAGAGGCGACTAAAAGGGGCTTCCGGGGTTGCGGGCGGCTAGAGTGGGAGCTCGAACCGTTCGGTCAGGCGATCCTGAGAAGGACGGCAGTATGTGTGGTCACATACCTTCGTAAAGACTAGACGGAGCGGTGGGCCCAGCCGCCCATCTGGAAGGAGCCCGATGGGGCAACGCGCTCAGAGGACTCCGGTTACGTTCCTTTGGAGATCCCGGAGTCCTCTGTGTAACGCCGAGGACGGCCACCGGAGGGGTTTTAGTGCAGTAAAAATCCCACATAACCCTGCGTCGCTCCTACGACGTCAAATACCTTTTGAAGGTTTCCCCCTCGAGAAACAAAATACCTATTTGATTATTTTGCGAACTTCTATTGAACAATTTAATAGTCTTAGTATGAATATTTTAATCAAAATTTTAAATAAAACGTACGCAATTATTCTCAGGACTCAGGACGCTTATTACAACTTTGGAGATGAAAATTGTTGTAAAAATTTCCCAAACTTTTATTAGATTATACGATACTTTAGTTATAGATATCTGTATGAGTAGTACCTACCTAATAATAACCATAGTATGCTCGATATGTAATCGTATTTCTGCCTTGTTAATAAGTCCAATGTAGAGCTGCTTTGTTATTGGTGCAACATCTCTGTTTTGTTCCGTAACAAGACAGGGATGTTAAGTTGGTAACTGTTCACTGGTACGAAGAAGGAACCCGTGTTCCTACTTCGTACCAGTGAACAGTTACCAACTTATCAAGATTATTTTGTGTCGAGGGGAGGAATGAATTTGACTAATAGGAGAAGGAGGTTTAATGGCGCTCACCTCTGTAACTTTGTCAAAACAGAACGTAGCAACTCGCCACGTTGTGTGGAGTCCGAGGGTAGAGGAACTTTAACAAACAGCAATGCAAACGGACTCAGCACGCGCAATGTAACTATGAAGTGCGTTTCGTCGTTTGCGGCCACGCTAATCTAATTTTTGCTTAGATATTTTAGTCGTTAAGTCCAAAACTTTAGTGCTAACTTAATAATAAATTGTACTTTTCTGGCAATACTACTATTCTAACTTATGTCAATTTAATCAATTTTCAACAATAGTGTTAGTTTTTTTATTATTTCAAATTATTTACAAAATGACCGTTGGGGTTATATCGCTCACTTGAGCGCCATTACTCCTTAGTGACTTATTTTTTTATTGTTGTAGATATGCCAAGAAATCATCAAGGAAGCACCGCTAAAGCGGACTGGACTGAAAAATACTAAGATGAAAACCAACAAAATTGACAAAGACAGAAAGATGAATAAACATGATGAATACGCAAAAAAAAAACTTGCAAGAGAAAATAATAATAAGAAATTGCAACTTCAGTTAGTGAAGATGAAGAGCTTTGCGACTATCACCCTTAGGCCCGCTGCTAGCTGTTTGTGCGCCCGCGTGGAATACCGATTATGCCGCCCTATGACTAAAACTGGCTTATTTTTTTTTTAATTATCATATATATTATAGGTATCAAGAGCACGTCCAGAGGAATCTCAGTTCTGACCCCAAAGCATTATTTAGTTTTTAAGGTCCAAGAAGGGTAACTCGCGAGGTACGTGAGAAATGGGCATACGCCTTCAAATCAAGACTTTGCAAATGAACTAGTTCGGTGCTTCCATGTTCAGCCCGGAGCCGGCGCGGCTTGACGTGTCTTCGGCGAGCACGGCGAGGAAGAACGGTGCGCCTGGCGTGCCTCGCTCTGGCGAACGTGTCTTTCGCGCTCGTACAGCTACCGCACTCCGCACTGGACGGAATCCGGCTAGACACCCTCAAGTAATGCCGTTTCGTTTTACAGAAGCCGCTACTACATCTATTTAATGTCTGCCTGGCGAGTAGGACCTTTCCTGATCGGTGGAAACTCACCCAATTGGTACTGAAGGGAATTATGTCCAGTCCTGGCCGATTAGATCCAAGCGACTACAGACCGGTGGCCATCCTGGTTGCAATGGCTAAGGCGTTCGAGTTGACCATTCACCATGCATTGTATGGACAGATCAGAGCGCAATTGTCCAAGTCGCAGGATGGCTTTCGTCCAGGGGGTGGGACGACGGCCAACCTGCTGCATCTGATAACGCAACTGACTGGTGCCAGCGGTGGATACGGGAAGGCAGGTGGATGTAGCCTTCTTTGATTTCTGGATGGCGTTCGACACGATGGATAATGACATCATGCTTGCGAAGCTGGCCGGCGCAGGTTGCACGCCACATACGCTGCCCTTATTCACAAGTTATCTACGAGACATACACATACACCACAGGTGTCAGTACGTCGACTGTACTAGGCGCCTTTCGGACCATTATGAGACAATATCAAGTGTCAGTTAGTAATCTGAGCGCCCTCCAGTTTAACATGATTGATGATTTGCCGGAGGTATTTCAAGGTTCTACCTAAAGTTAGTCCACGAAGTAGGTAGCACGAAAGACGACCACAGATTGAAATGTCCCCTGACATTGACGGCGTTATCGACTGGAGTCGCAGGAATAGGCTGAGCTTCAACGTTGATAAGTGTTTCCTGCTCTCTTTCAGTTGCGCCCGCGTTCCCCAACGTTGTTTTTTTCTATTACATAGGAAATGAGCCACTGCGGCGCATAAGAGAACTGAAGGGCTTGGGCGGTCAATTGACCTCTGATTTCTATTTCCGAGATCATTTAACCGAAGTATGCTCAAAAGTGTACCGAACCCTCGGATTCAAATTAAAGAAAGCGAAAAGTTCACTAAGTTAGATGCTTTGCGCGCCTTATATGAAACCTTGGTAAGGAATCAAATGATGAGTTTTGTTTCCTACCTTGCTTGTAATAAGCATGGACATTGGACACAACGATTTGTGCAAAACGAGCACAGGGCACGCCGCAATCGCGGCGCTAAGACCCGTCACGGAGGCGTGGCCTCACCTTTCACCTGATGCAGGTGCTCACCGGGCATGAATGCTTCGGAGGGTACCTGTATCGCCTAGGTATAGAGACCACGGCCCGGAGCCACCATTGTAAAATATGTTCCGAAGACACAGCGCACCACGCTCTAGTCGAATGTAAGACGTGGATCGAGGAGCGCCGTGTGTTCTGCGAGAAGATCGGAATCAATATCTGCGGACCGTGGGCTCATGCTAAATTTTCGGGGTGGGATTCGCCATATGGATACGTACATCTTCGATTTATGTGTCCAAAATAAGAAATGACTATTTCTAATTTGTTATACTTGTAATAATCATTATTTTTTATTTATTAAATCACAATTACCGAGGTGAATTTGATATCGGCGACCTTCCTATATTTTGTTGAATTGAGAAAGGCTAATATTACCTACGTAAAAATTAAGATAATAATATTAATGCTGAATTGTGTTTGTGGACTTTACTTTTATAATATAATGTTGATTTCATAAATGTTTAGTTAATTAAATTATAATTAATTTGTTATATTCCAAAAACCATGTTTGAGCCTCCTTACCCCGTACCCCGAGCGACATTACCCACAGTCAGTCTGACTTGACAATACAGTCACACATTATTTAGTGCAGTTATTCTTAAAGTGGATGATGATAAGGGCAGTAAAAGCTTATTGGGGAGCGGAAGTGTAAAGTGGACCACTCTTACGAGTTGTATACCTTAGTTTTTCTCATGCAAATGTAAACCCCTTTCGACGCCCGTGGACCCCGAGGGTTCTACCTGAACCACTTATGGAAGTAAGGTTGTAAAGCAACTCACATATTAATAAGAATTATGCAGTAATATGTTCTTTTTTTATCCTTATTATTTACTTTAGTATTTAGATGGAAATTAACATATTTTTAATATGTTTCTTTATGTATCTAGGCGATCGTGAATTATTTAGTTTCTGAACGTAATGTTATGACATTAGGAAACTATCAGCTGACTATGACACTGACAATAATCTACTTTCAGAAAAACATTTCCAGTGCATAATTACGTGAATGCGTAATTTCTATCCATATTAATATTATGTATATAAGTTTGATAAGGAAATTAAGTATAATAGTTGCTTGTAATGTACCTACTAAGATGGCTGTAAGACAATCAAGTGATATGTCAAAGTTTAGGGAAGTTTTAAAGGGTGCTAAAAATATTGTATTCCTGTCTGGAGCCGGTATCAGTGCGGAGAGTGGTATACCAACGTTTAGAGGGGCCGGGGGCTTCTGGAGGAAGTACCAGGCTTCATCATTAGCGACGCCAGAGGCCTTTAAAAGTAGTCCCAGTCTTGTTTGGGAGTTCTATCACTATAGACGCGAAGTCGCGGCAAAGGCGCAACCAAACGCGGTAATTATCAGGAATAATTTATTCTAAACAGAAAAAGAAAATAGAATAGATATTAGGTATTTATTTTTTATATTTATGTAACAACTGTGCTTTCGACATAAGTAGTAAGCCTCTATGTTCAATATGAAATCATCTTGATGTTAACTCAAAATTCTCTGCATATAAGACTGATATAAAAACTCGTATGCATTGATAATTAGAACATGTAGATACTACATAAAAATATAATCCTACACTGTACCATTTATAAACATTCATACCATATACTATGACTTTTTATTGGTATATGGTATTTCGAAATGAATTCTACAACTGTTATTATGATCTATATTTAGTTACTGAAAGTTTACAATGACTACTTTAATTAGTGTTATATGTTATAACTTTAACAAAACAGATTTTTACTAAATCCATCAATGATTAAACACACTTTAATCCAAATGGTTAAATGTTTATAAATAAATAGTATACAGATACCAAATTAAATAAATTTGAAAAATTACAGGGGCATATAGCAATAGCAAACTATGAAGCTAAACATGGTCATGAGAAGAACATAACGGTGATAACACAAAATGTAGACGGATTGCATGCAAGAGCTGGTACTAAGTCTTTGATAGAACTTCATGGCAACTTGTACAAAACTCGTTGCACTAAATGTAGAGAAGTACTGGTAAACACTGAGAGTCCTATATGCGAGGTAAGATATTGTACACACAACAAAGTGCATGCTATATAATTATATATATAATTATATAGCATGCACTAAAATGCTATGTAATTATATATATTGTTTGTTTTTATATCAATGAAATGGTAAGTATACAGTCCGACTGATGGTAAGTGATAAGTGCATGTTCTACCGGCTTGAGAATGGTAAATGTTCTGAGGAACTCTTTGACCTGGTGCCTACATCACTTTTCCTCCAACACACCACTCACAGAAGGACGAAATTCTATCCACATCAACTGGACTCGTGGCAGTCCTCCACACTTCGGTTTGCACTCTCGTTTTTTTCTTGGGCATGCAAGATGCGAAATGAGCTTCCTCCTGAGATATTTTCGGAGGGTTATGACATGGGGTTATTGAAAAAAGGTGCGAAAAGAGCTCTCCTTCTAAGCCCATGATGCATTGGCAACTCCTCTGGTGATGTATATTCCCACAGGCGACGGTGACTACTTTCCATCAGGTAGCCTGTTAATTGTATAAAAAAAAGTGATTATTGCCGCCCATGGATATCTGTAAGCAACTTTATACAAATAGTGTTCTATCTGAAGTCAACCACAAATGTGTTGCCACTCCCAAGGACTAAGATGGTTGCCTCACGTGAAGTGAGCCGGCACACACATCCTACCAGCAAAATGCAAGAACTGCTTCACCCTAGAAATAAGAGTGGCAGTGGTATCTCCCTCTTGGATCAAACCTGGTACTACTTGGCTGTAGTCTTAGGTATGATATTATTCTTACGAAACTAGTAACTGAGTAATACTTTAAAGAGATAACAAAGAGGAAAGTTATAAGAAGCATTAAAACTCACCCCTCAGTTGCTGTAACAATTGTGAATTGCTTGAGGCAAAAGTTCAATCATATTTGAAGTTAGTTGCAATTGCTTATAGGTAACACTAAAGACATGCGAACTTTATGATTTTCAGTGTTCAATTGTTACCATACTATCAAAAGGAATGAGTCTTATAAGAATCACTGCAGGAAACACTTTTTAGTTAAATATTTCGTGCCTAGACCAGAATGATTCATCAAGGTCAATGTGTGTTTGGTAAAATATTTTTGATAGTTACTTTTAAGTATACTATGCATTGGTACTAATTACCTTACTAATATTACGAATACATATTACGTGGGCATCACACCGGGTCATAGAAATGTAGTGATTTAACAATAACATTTAATTTAACAGGCATTAGCAAATAAGGGAGCACCTGATGAAAAGATAGTCGGCTCAGACATACCAGTGAAGGAGCTGCCACATTGCAAGAAGACATCATGTGGTGGGCTCTTGAGGCCTCACATAGTCTGGTTTGGAGAGAATTTAGAATCTGCTATCTTAGATAGCGCTGGTAAGTTTCTATGTTGCTCCGTTTAAATGGAGAATGAATATGATAACTTTTAAAATATAAACATATTGTGCTTCTAACCTGAAATAACAATTGATTTTCTGGACTGTAAATAATTTGGATATTGAACTGTCAACATACTGACCTCCGAAGCAATATGACTTGCATGTCCATCGACATGCATTACTAACTTACTATGTTAGAAACTTCCCTTGATTAATCCCCCACTTTAAAAAAAGATAAGAAACACAATAGCTACGGTATTTTTTTAATATCATATTGACACTGATTAACTCACAGCTTATAAGATGGTTATCTAAAATCAGCTATGCATTAATGATTCATATGGTTGTATCTGTCACAGTCTCACCCTTATTGTATCTTTATGGAGTTTACTCCTTAAGAATCGATTTGATTTAAGGGACCGGTATGAGAAAAATGTGAGGAGTAAAATCTACTGATGAATGACCTCGTTACGGTTTTTTTTATTGAGTATAACGCTATCTAGTTAAAACTTTAGAACTATTTTACCAGTACGCGTGGATGATATGCATAGGTTTCGTAATTACGTTTTACCGAAATCTCAATGGTATTTAAAATACTAAATCGTTAAGTAATGTAAATACTCTGTAAATACTTACAATATATTTAATACATATTTATATATTAGGTATATTTTTTTAAATGAACTATGTATTGGTATTATTTATATCTTTAGTGTGGGAGTATGGCGCCATCTATTTTAAATGCGATTAAACTTCAGTCGTGCGTCGGAGCTGACACACACACTCTTTTTTTTGTACTAGTACTGAAAGATATTTTTATAACACCCGATTAATATTCTCATTTGCTTGCTAACAGAATAGTGTATTTTCCAGGTGAAGCTATGGAATCCTGCGATGTGTGTTTAGTTGTGGGAACATCGTCCGTGGTGTACCCCGCCGCAATGTTCGCCCCGCAAGCGGCAGCAAGGGGAGCTATTGTGGCAGAGTTCAACCTGGAAACCACGCCTGGTACCCCTGACTTCCACTACTACTTCGAAGGTCCGTGTGGGACCACATTACCACAAGCTTTAGCTGATTAATTGGATATGGATTATGTTCGAAGGCTTGATAAAAGTAATTGTAACTTGTGTCAGTAAAGATTGTAGTGTATAAATCAAGCCAAACTACAATTTCTATTGAATAAATTATACATTTATTTATTGGTCTCAACAATGATTAAGTCACAGGTGATCCTTTTTACTGTTTTTATTTTAATGGTTTTGAATAACATTAGTTTTTTTTTTATATTGTATGATTAAGAATACAATTGGCTTAGCCATGATTCATCTTTTGTATATTTTGAATTATTTAGACAGAAATGTGTTATAGTATTTATTATAAATGAAATTTTGTACATAGAATTAACAATATTTTAAGCTTATTTTATAATACTCCGACAAAGTTTGTATTACTTACCATCATGTAATCATTAGTCTCTTTAAGGATTTCATTGACAGGGTTATAATAAAAATAATGTTTAAAAGTATGGAGGTTTTATTAATAAATATCACATTATCAAAGAGTATTCAAATTGCGATATTTATTGAAAAATGCAATCATTTTTTATGTTTGTGTTTTGAAAAGAACTTTGCTATGCTGCCGATAGTTTGTCCAAAGGTGCAATTTGATAATAATGATTTCTGAAATAAAAACAAAATTCATTATTCAACAAAATAGTATAGTAAGAGCTAACGACTTATAAGGAGTTTGTTTAAATATGTTTTCATAATATCGTCTATTTATCTCAATAATGGTAAAATAGCTAATTTGTTGACGTTAAGTTGAACAAAAATAATATTATCATAAAGTACGATTTTAAAATATAACATAAACAACACCATAA
Source organism: Spicauda simplicius (assembly GCA_949699795.1). Lineage (NCBI taxonomy): Eukaryota > Metazoa > Arthropoda > Insecta > Lepidoptera > Hesperiidae > Spicauda > Spicauda simplicius. The sequence continues at coordinate 17,285,868 of OX453062.1, forward strand.
CTACCATACAATGAACACCGATATTTCAATTTTCATTTCATTTGCTTCCATTACTTATTATGAATCCATAATACATATTGTATGAACATAACACTATGTTGATTCCATGTTCTTTCCCCAAGGACATGCTAAATTAAAAATGCTGCTACCTTCATCTGCTGTATACCTCAACACATGGCCAAATGCTGCGATTACAACAAATTTCTTAAGCCCTGTCCACCTATGAATATCTAATGGTTACTGGATTGATTTACCTGTACAAATGAGGGTAGTGCAGAAATAGTGTTTGGACGGGAGTATCTATCATCGACCAGCAATACGCATGCGTAGTCGTTCGCATGTCTTACTGCACGACCTAAAAAGTAATAATTTGTATTATCATTGATATATCAATCAAGTAACTAAGCATAAAAACAATACTGAGATGTATGTATGTATTAAAAATGCGCCTTTAAATAGTAGTTGTCAAGTTATTATTTTAGGTTAAATATTATCGCACCCGCAACGTCCTTAGTACTTTGTACTTATTTCCATGAATAATCAATTTAGCCGAATGTTAAAATGTCTATGCAGACATAAACAACATGTGCCGTGCCATAAACATTATTATAGACATGGAATAGACAAACATATGCAAGAGTATTACAAATAATTGTAAAATTATACATTACACTTACCAATGCACTGATTAACTGCCTTCATACATAAATTTTCATAATAAATACTGCCGGCTCCACTGCTCATTTTATTAAGGTACGTCATTTTCTCTTGAAGTTCAGGAGACTTGACATTTGGATAAGGCATACCTACGACGATGACACACCGACCTAAATCATCGCTGAAAACATCCAAAACTTACAAAAAAACCTCAGAAAAAGAAGTTAATAGTGTTCTTACGAATTATTAAATAGTCTAAGCCTCATAAGAATTGACATCTCATCATTCTGCACATCTTTCGGTATAACTACAATTCTGAGCACGGTGATTTAATTTAACAAGTTAACTAAGATGTAAGCTTTAGATATCATTAATTTAGTATGAAACAATTCTTTCGTTTCGCTGGAAGGTGTGATTACCAGCTCACTTATATATGAAGCGACCACCCCAATCCTTAAGAGTAGCATGGTTTCTGTGATTTTTTTTTAACTGACCTAATAGGCTATCTCTATACCAAAGGTTCAAGATGATAGTTACAAATGTCCATAGGCGGCACTTATTATAAAGTTCACGTATGCTAATTCTATACTAAAAAAATCGGTCTTACCTAAAATTGAGTCCCTCGCTTAGCTTCCCTCCAACGACACTCAATAACAAAGCACCAGTTTGATCTGTGTTCTTGCTTTTTATTGCAGACGCAAATTTTTGCAGCACCTACATTGAGTTAAGAATTAAAACATATATTAAATAGCAGAGAATTTGTATATTAAGTTTATTATATGTACCTGATCTACTTCACTAGCAGACTTTGGTTCGCGGAATATCGACTTTTTCCTCGAAATAATATCGATAACTTTGCTATCCTTCAAATGTTCATACACGGTCTGTTCATAAGAGTATGATGGAAGGAAACACACCACTCCACCTGGGACTATACTGCAGATGTTTCGTAAAATACGACCGACTTCAGTTAGCTGTAAATGAAATAAGTGGCTAAGTGCATTTCTATTAACAAATTCATATAATTACAATGAAATTATACTTAATGTTCTTATTTTTATACAAGCATGTGGAAGTTGTTACAAACTAGTTGACCCTGCGAACTTCGTTCCACCTAACAGTAAAAAATCTTATATTATCAGTGTTTCTCTACTATATTACACGTGTATTATACATGAAAACTTTTGAATCACTCTATATAAAAAAAAAACTGCATTAAAATCCGTAGCGTAGTTTTAAAGATCTAAGCATACATATGGACAGACAGCGAGAAGCGACTCTGTATGCTATATAGTGGTTGTCAGTTATAATACTTAAACTTTTTGTCTTAAAACAAAAAGTATAAATATTATTATCGACAATATATAGGAATACTTTAAAAGCAAAGAATATTCTTTATTTTTGTAGATTATATGTATAACAGCTATGCAATAGAATAAAACCATATCTCACCAACTCCTTCGACATCCTATTTTCGTACGAGAAATTCAAGCTGATATTTGTGGGTCCCTTAGACAGACAAATACCCAGAACATTGTCCGGTGGCACTACATGCTCGCACTTCACCACATTGACATCATCACTAGGATTATTATTTGTTAATAGCGACTTGAATTCATTTATCGGCTCCATTGTACCTCCTGCTACTACCACCTGAAAGTTACGCACTTTCGATAATTATAACCCCAAACTGGGAAAAAAAAAGACACTCAAAAAGGCGAACTACCAAGTTAATAACGAACCGACGAACAAAAATCTAAATCTTAATTTAAATGTTCGCCCAACCGGAAACGAACCCGGGATTAGAACTCTGGAAGTCAAATCAGAATCAGAATGGTGTCACATAGAGTTCTTACCTATTAAATAAAGTTACATAGTGGAACTCATATATACACACAAAGATACAGTAAACAGCGGTATACGGGATCAAGATCTCGTATTAGCAAAATGCTGAGCCACTTCCTTTGCCCTCGTTAAGGTATATCCTTATTTTGTTTATTTTTTGGTTTGTCATTGTATATTGTTATCTATGTTTTTTTCTCTTTATTGTAATTTGATAAGTTAAGGATTTTATGTTTTTATTATACGACGGACCTAGTGAGAAGACTCAAACGGACTAAGCCCTTTGAGCTAGTGATATAACATAGTGTAGTGTTAGTGAAATAGTGACTTATTTTAAACTAGCTGTACCCGCGGCCCTGCCCGCGTGCAAATCAATGTATCGCAAAGTTTTTCCCGCGCAAATCTCCACTCAGTGGGAATTCTACGATAAAAGTAGTCTACATGTTGTTCCATAACATTTTCTATAGTAAAAAAACCCGTAAAAATCGGTTTAGCCGGTCAAGTATTACCCGGACAAACACAGAGTGAAAAAACGAATTTTAAGTGTGTATTTGTGGGTAGGTGCATATTGCTATGTAAAATGTTATGAAAATAAGACGAATCAGAATATCGTAAACCCCTTTTTTGAACCAATTTACAGTCTTAGTGGTCACATTAACAATATCGGAATACATCTTTTCAAACAAAGCCTCCACATTTAAACCAAAGCGCATCGATTATAAAGATGGATTTTAACTTTTATGAATTGAAAAATACTATTTCAAGTAATTTTGGTCCTTTTAAATTTCTGAGTAAGATTACATATAGGTGAACCTACTTTTAACATTAATTTGACAACCTTGACGACCCGCGTTGCGGAGCAGCTACCACACCCGGTTCGATTCCCGGCCAGACAGGAATCTGAATAGATTCATGTTCTGGGTCTGGGTGTTTCTATATACGTCTTGTGTGTCTATGGTACCCACGACACAGGAAAAAATCCTAGTGTGGGGCTATTGTAGAAATTGAAATTGTAGAAATTTTCTATTTTATTGAGTGTTAGAAAGCGTATTTTTATTTAAAAAAAAAGTTAGTGTGGAGGAGTACCGGGAGGCATTGAAGGAATCCAAAAATTTTGTTGGATAATGTCTTCGATCTCGATGGCTGTATCTACAGAATCTTCATTCCAATAGTCAAATAACAATCCATTTATAATGAACAAATCATAAATATAAAAAGAACAATAATGTTGACCTTGCTCGTTTGTTATTAGAGCAAAATGTTCATCAACCATGCTTCAATATTCATAAATGCAATTATTTATCACATAAGTTGCAAAGCTTCTTTATAATAATAATTCCTGATATACATTTGTTATATCTTATTTAGATACTGATCGACTTATTAATGTTAGTATTTTGCTTAAAAGACTATCAATTGTATTTTGTCCATAATATTTATTTTCGCTAAAAATGTACGGGTGTGGTCAATAACATAACTTTATTTATGCAATAATAGTTAAGAAACTATTTATGTAACATGAATATGGAGTGACAAATGGAGTCGATAATTTTATTTTGAAACAATGTTAAAACATTTTATCGCCTTTGAATTATTGGATTCGAATAACTATTTTACTATAATAGTATGACGCGCCATCTAGTATCAATTATTGGGAATCCCTGTACTCTAAAAGCGATTTTACATGAGGTCGCAAACTGCGCGGCCGCAGCGCGTCAACGGATGCTTTTTTATTATTGAAATATTTCATAAATTAAATTAAAATCAATTTGAATCACATCTATTTTTATGATAATTGATAGTTACAAATTTATACGTATTATTTTTTAATGAATTCAGAATGGCATCCGGGCGGCCATTATGGCTACTGTCATGTCACACTGCTGTCATGTCACACATGTTTACATTAGAATTTAACAAAATACGCCACAATCCGAATTTTACGGATATATGTTGTCGACTCGAAATCAATGTTTTTTTATGTTTTATTATTTAGATAAGGTTTTAAGTAAATCTATCGTACCCCTTGACGGACTTGTCAACTTTGGACTTTGTCAAAAACGAACTTCCATACAAACATTTATGCCCGATTTTACCGCTTTCAACCCATTTTTCTCGATAAAAAGCAGCCTATGTCCTTTCTCGAGTTCAACACTATCTGCGTGCCCAATTTCATAAAGATCGGTTCAGTTGTTTAGGCGTGAATAAGTAGCAGACAGACAGACAGACAGACAGACAGAGTTACTTTCACATTTATAATATTAGTAGGGATTATAGAACACAAGAACAATGTGTCTACCCCTTTATGTTAGAACAAAGAAGTGCAGTGTCAGTGGACGCCTTCTTCAATACACAATTATTTTGCAGTTTAAGTTAGATTAGAATTACTCATTAGCCTTATACCTATAAGGCTAGATTGTAATTGATATGGAGTACCCTATTATTCAGTCGGTACTTTATATGTAACATAAAAAAAAAATTTAGAGCAATAAAGTATTTTATTATTTTATTATAATTATTATTATTAAGATACAACCCCCCCCCCCCCCCTTCCTGATTTAACGAGCAGACAAACAATAGTCTAATTTATTAACTTAAATGTTAGCCCAGCCGGGAATCGAACCTGGAGGACTGTAGAAGATTACCATGAAGGTCAGCATGGTGCCACATTCACTTGTTTACTATTAAATCACATTATACATACGATTTTAAGGGTAACTAACTACAGTTATCCATTTTAAAAGCGAGCATTGAAACAACTTCTTTTGACACTTAATCGTCTTTTACAACATCCAAAGAAAGGGAATGATGCTATTTAGGGACAACACTTTCTTACTTACTTTCAAGGGTTTCTTGAAAGTGCATAGTATGATATTAACAATACAACCACCAAATATTAGGACCAATTGATCCGTTGTTAAAATAATATGAAGTACCAATGTCCGATTATTTGTATTTGAATGGAAATCCCGGAACTACTTTTATGACGGAGACCCTCATTCTCTTGTTTATTACTTATTTTTTTTTATTTGACTGAAGTAGCAAACGAGCATGCAGTCCACCTGATGGTAAGTGGTCACTGCCGCTCATGGATATCTGTAACCAACTTTATACAGAACATGAGTTCTATCTGAAGTCAAACACAGATGCGTTGCTACTCCCGAGGACTATGATGGTCGCCTCATGTAAAAGTGTGCCAGCAACCACAGCCTTCTATCGAAACGCAAGAAATGCTTCACACTAGAAACAGGTGTGGCGGTGGTACTTCCCCGGTCGAACTACACTGGTTCTACCACCTAATTCATAAAACCGACTCACAGATCGACACTGCCGGACAACTTCAGCGAAGTGCTCAGCGGGGTTTAACAGCAAATACTTCAACAGGCCGGTGTCCCCACCGCACTGCACTAGAACACGGCCGTTCTCGCTTCGGTCGCAAAGCATCTCTAGAAAATCCAGTAGTGCGTATAGACCGCTTCCTGCTGATGTTTCCGTGGGTACCTTCAAGTAGATTTTAAAGATTGAACATTCATAATCAAATCTATAATCCAGTGGCGGATTTAGCAGCAGGCTGAGTAGGCTGGAGCCTAGGGCGGCAAATTTTAAGGGGCGGCAAATTTAGTTCATAATTTTTTTATTTCGGTTTACAAATTTAAAAGAAATTATTATACACACATAATACGAATTTCGAAAATTGGAGAGAAATTAAAATATTTAACAAAAATCGAAATATTCTCATATCCAGTGCTAATTAATAAATATTTCAACATCTCTGCATGAACAATTCCTAAACGCTTTACTAATTATACATTACTGATTATGAACTTTTAGAATATCGCAATAGCGATTCGATATTATAATCGAAATTTAGTAATTTTAACATATTATATTCACTGATAACTGCTATAATTTTTTCTCCGTGTACCTAATAATTATGAGATCTGCTTACCCAATTCAATCTTGATATAATAACGATGGTCTAACCATGATTGCTGCAGCAAGTTTGCAACTTGTCAAATTCAATTTCAGAAAGTAATTTCTTTATGCGTAAAAAATACTGACTAAAATTGACTAATTTTTATTAAATAAAAAACTAGTTCAATATCTTATAGAGATCATATTAATCGAATAACTGATAGTTGAACGACTGTGACTTGGCAATAAAAAAATTCCTTCCACAAAATATGAAGTGAGACAATTTGCTCATTAGAAAGTTGATACATTTTATCAGTTAATTATTTTATTTGTAGTAAGAAAAAGTTTTGAAAATCCAAATGAGCAGGCCTTAAGCGCTCATGTCGTACACGAATTATCTAAATTAAATATTTACATCAGTAGATTTGATAACTTTTTTGCAAAGCCAACTTTTTCAGAAAATGTCAATGGGAATGAATTAATTATAATAAGATAAAACAATACTCAGCTGCAATTTTTTATTCAACGGCTTCTCTCAAAAAATTGAAGTGAAAAAATGATTTTTTCGAAAGTTATCGTGTTTACTGTGAACACGATCATCCAAAATCCATACGATATGGCATTAAAATTACTTCCTTTTAAATAAAAAATAATTAATCATAACCGAAAAAATAATTTTTATAAGCTCAGCGATTATTTTTCTTTCTGATAAGTTGCTTTTTAAATAATATTCATGTACATCATATTTGTTAGGTACGGTTCAATGTGAGAAAATATCGGATTTAGATTTTTAGGCAAGAATAGAGCATACCTACTACGCGCTTCGCACTTAATGCATGAAATTGCGTAGTCGTATTTGTATTGTAACGCCAGAACAAACGACATGACGATTCGGTAATTTCGATATTTTTCCCTTAAAATAATGTTTTTTAATAATTCTTTGCTATAAAAATAACCAAGGATCTAACACGGTACCATAGTTCTCAATAATAATAACTATATGGGAAAAGTTGATGTAACGAGGATGATGGAGCACAAATTATAAAGTTGAAATTTCATTGATAGAAAATTGATATGATTGTGGACTAAGATATCAAAATTTAGAGGCGGCAAAAATTGAATAGCCTATGGGCGGCAAATCTATAAATCCGCCACTGCTATAATCCATACTAATATTATAAATATGAAAGTGTGTTTGTTCGTCTTTCACGTCGCCACATAGCTATTATATAATATGGTTTATATACTGGGAGATAGGAGGGCGGAGAGTGACGTAGGCTACTTTTTACCGCGCTCTCTCATTCCCATGAGAATATCGATGTTTTGTTAGTTGATACATATTTAGTAGTTCCAGAGGTTGTTAATAGATGTTGTTAGTAAAATTCATTACTCTCATTAACCCATTATAGGCCTAATGTTAGCCATGGATCTTCTCTCAGAATGAGAAAGTTTAGGCCAGTTCTGAATCACGCGTATCCCTTTAACCGTGCGGGCGAAGCCGCGGGAAAGAACTAGTATCTAATATCTAATAATAATAAAACGCTGCACTTTGATAGAAATAAATTTAAAGTCATTTTGTAAATTCAAATATAACCTGATAGTTGGGGGCTGCCTGAAAGAAATAGCTACTATACGACATGCCTATATATGCCTATAGTGATGCATAATCAACAAAAAACTTTAAGCTTAAAATTAATAAATAAAACACTTTGTGATTCAAATCCAAAAGCATCACCACTTCACTCTTTTCTGCTTAATAACAGTGGCGTTATTTCTTTTTTATTTTTATCTTATTGAATTAGCAAACGAGCATGCAGTCCACCTGATGGTAAGTTGTCACTGCCTCCCTGCGAAATTTGTCATCAACTTCATACAGAATGTGGGTTCAATCTGAAGTCAATCACAGATGCACTACTACTCCGAGGACTATGATGGTCGCCTCATGTGAAAGTGTGCCTGCAACCACACCCTTCCATCGAAACGCAAGAAATGCTTCACGCTAGAAATAGGTGTGGCGGTGGTACTTCCCCGGTCGAACTCCACTGGTTCTACCACCTATAAAATTGGTTGGTTGATTTCAGAAATCCATTGGCGGTAGTGGCCACTTACCATTAGGGGGACTGCTTGCTCATTTGCTACTATAAATTTAAAAAAGAAAGTATATTTAAAGTAAAAACAATGTATTATTATATATTATTTGTATAATAATTACTTGTTGTTTCTGCTTATTATCTACTTTAACTTCCTCTTGCACAGTTTCTTTCTCATTTTTCTTCTTAGATATATTACTCAAGAAATCTTGTAAAGAACTTTTTTTGCTGACGCTACTTTTATTTTCTTCTTCCAAAACTTGTTGATTGTATCTCATAGAAAATCCGTGTAGTTTCGGCGCAAGTCGTGTAGTTCTACAGAATACCACCAACGGCCTAAGGTTTAAATGATCAATTTCTGCCTTAATAACAAAGTCTTCTAAAGTAAAAATGTTCGAATCTTGTTTTTTCTCTACCGATGGTTTCATCATACCTGGAATAATGTTAAGTTATTGTAATATGTAAGTTATGGGCGCGTTCCAGAAGACGCTCACAAAGCCCTAAAAGTCATTCCACAAGACGACCGTCGTTGTGGTCGCGGCGAATACCTCACTCATGACGTCATGACTTACGCCCACGCGATCTCACGACGACTCAGCTAATAAGGTGGGTCGAAGTCAAAAAGTATAATAACATACAGGTACGAAGTGATCGTTCCACTAGAGATTGTGTCATGTCATATTATGTCACTCCGTCTTGGCGAGTACAATTACTATAAAAAAGTCAAAGTCAGGACGCTGTTTTTTTTAATTTAATTTATATTATTCATAAACGCATGTATGTGCACTTTTGATTTTTTTATAGCACACCAAGACTGAGTGAATGCAGTTTTCAATGACCTTATGTTTTCTTATTTAGGCGCTATGATACTTTTCTGATTTTTGAAACACCGTGATTGCTTAAAAACCAGTGGCGGACTAACCTAGTCAGAGGCCCAGGGCGGTATAATTGAATGAGGCCCTTCTTAGTGCAAAAAGATTTTTATTAATTTCGAATATGTTGCCTAAGTATTTTTACATAATTATGTTAATTTGATTCAGATCTCATAATTGACGTTCGAGTTTGAATTAGACTTTAATAAACAGTTGGAAAAATAAAATAAGTAAGTATAATTTTTCAAAAAAACATGCAATAGAATAAAGAAATAAAAGAATATTAGTACCGCATGTACAAAATAGATGACTGTACTGTACTAAATATTTTAAAGTCGAAAGTAATATACTACGAATCTAGACATTAGAAACATAGGGCAGTAAACGTAATTTTAACGTTATCTATATTACAGGCTGTCTGTACTTATTTGTCTCCGGGGCCTCTAACTCCGATTAAGCGCTTTATACATTAACGTTTTTGACGGGACTCCCGCGAAGGTCATATACGATACACGATGCAAAACGACCGTAAATAGGTTGGTCCGACGTCCTGTATTACCTGCTGTCAACCTGCTGGATGTCAGCACTATTCACAGTCATTTTGCATCGTGAATGGTATATGACCTTGGCGAGAGTCCCGACAAAAACGTTAATGAAAATAGTGCTTTAATTACAATTTAATCAAGGGAACTTGCAGCCATTTGGAGGCCCCTCAAGACCAGAGGCCCGGGGCGCACCGCCCTCTACGCCCCCCCCCCCCTTAGTCCGCCACTGTTAAAAACTATAAATATTTTTTAAATCTTATTATGTCATAAATACGCACAAATTAAGAGCTATTTGTGCATGTCTATTCTACAAGCGCACATACAATAGTCATTGAGATACGCGATTTTGCAAAACGTTACCGCAGGAAACGCAATATCTCGAAAACCTGAAGACGCACAAATTATATATTTTAGCGCACAAATTTGCACAAATATCAGCTATCTGCTCATGCGCAATTTTTAAGTCTCCGATAATTCGTTTAGAATTTTCCTGCTGGAACAGCGTTGCCAAAGCAGGAATCTTTTTTTCCGTTTATTTCCAAATTGACAACATGCACAATTTTTTATTCGGCGCACATTTACAGCAGATTGTGCACTAATTATTTGTCCCACTCATATCACTCTGAGCGCTACTTTCCTGCTGGGGTAACGGTCATAGTAGAGTGATGTCTAATGTTAACAATTGGTCTTTCAAATATAGAATATGTAAAGAACTCACCTAACAATTTCCCAACAATAAAGTGTATCTGATTTAACTGCAACAGATTCTTGCTACTTAATCTTGATCTGTATTTATTTATATAAAATTGTAAGTATGTCTTCACAGATAACATTTGTTTAAAGCTTACAGGAGCTGAATGTGCGTTTTCTAATGCCGCCGTTAAACCATGCGCTTCGTCGAGTATTAGAACATTGTTTTGAAGTTTAAGGGATATTCCGGATCTGGCTCCTGAGCTAACAATACCAGCGTGGCTTATGAGGACGACCTAAAATGCCGTTGTTACAATTTTATTCAAAAAATATAAAGTGTTATCCCAACAATACATCAAAATTTAATGGTCTTCTTTTTTTTATAAGGTTGAAGTAGTAAACGAGCATGCATCCACTATGTGGGAAGCTGCTTGACAAAGAATATGGGTTCTATCTGAAGTCAATCGATAGTCATATAAAAATGTGCTGACAATCTTTTCAACGCAATCAAACCGCGAAAACTGCTTCCCGCTATCTAAGTGTAAACGCTAAATAAGTGTGACGGTGGTACCTCCCCGGTCTAACTACACTAGTTCTACTACCCGAAATCTGAAGAAGAATACAAAAAAATAAACAATGTTTTTTATTTTTATCATGTAATATATGAAGTTGAAGTTATAAAAATATACTAAACAACAGTGTAGTTAAAGCACCAAGTTCTCAATTCTTTGGCTTTTGTATAGAACTGTACCTATAATTTAACATCAATAAATTACGAGATGCACTGTTATTCATGTAAAGCAGCATTTTTTTGAATTTTTAATTGATACAGAGATACATAATATCGAAAGCATAGGTATAATTAATTATCACTATATTACCAGACAAAATTATACCTCTGCATCATCCAAAGCCATTCTTGTTGCATAATATGGACATGCCTTTAACTCCTTGCCACATTTCACTAAATCCTCCATATCCAATATATCAACCAGTAACCTCTCTTTCAAACGTGTTATGTTACTCTGATTGTAGTATGGACATGCTGTACAGGACTTTGTCTTGGTCTTCTTAATGACTTTGCCATCATCTCCCTTTAATGTAGATTTTGACTTTGATTTTTGCATGTCTAGACATCTGGAAAAGTAAATTTCCTCATATCATTTATTTTATAAATACTTGGATAATTATTACAGGATGTACTTCATCAGCTCTTCTGTAGCACTGAATCGAATTATGTATTAAATTTACATAACCTACAAAATGCATAATGATAATCTTCAATTACTATTCAATATCAAATAGATAAACACCATAAATTTATTAAAAAATCCACTAAATTATAAACATATAAAGTGTCATGCAGCTTATTGCCTGCTGTCACCTGAATATGTGTAATCTTATTCAACTCCAAATAAGATCAGACTTGTGGCGACCTCCCGCTATTCATCACGAGATGGCGCTACTAGTATTCTGAAACACGCTTTGGAAGTATTCTCAGAATCCTGCATATATACAAGTTCCGAACAACGACTGTCGGAGCACGGCCGCTCCCCAGGCATGATCACCTGGTCTGGCGGGAGATCTCCCGCCGCCAAAGACTTATTTTGAGCTTTAATAGGTAACAGGTATGTTGGAACCCCTAAAGACTAAGTCAGAGAGCCTTGAATAAGCTGTCTCCACACTTGCCACCACTTTTGCAACTATTTTATAACAGTACTAACTCCCTTACCACAGCGGCAACTGCTCTATAACAGTACTAGGAACACTATTATAAAACAGAAATAGACTGCGATTTCGCTCTTTGGTGGTAAGACACAGCATTGTACCAGCTTTAGACTTATTCTTTAAATTTAATTTTGCAATAAGCATTTATTAACACAATATAACTATATTTAAAGGTGGTTGAACTTGTTAAGGTTTGACTCTAGAAGCATCACCAGTGCACCTATTTCTATTGAATGGAAGCAGTGTTATGCACTGCTCTGTTCTGGTTTAAAGCATTTAGTATGGAAGACAACTTAGTCTTAGGGCTAGCACTGTCTCTGTGGCTAACCTCAGGTAACACTTTCGTCTTATCTGGAGTTGATTATTATAGATATCCATGATCAGCAAAAACAAAGGCCGCTTAACGTCAGGAGGTTGAATGTTTTTTTTTTGTTTTTTTTTTATCTGCCTGAAGTAGCAAACAAGCATGCAGTCCACCTGATGGAAAGTGGTCACTGCCGCCCATGGACATTTGTAATCAACTTCACACAGAACATGGGTTCTATCAGAAGTCAATCACAGATGCGTTGCTACTAGCGAAGACTATGATGGCCGCCTCACATAAAAGTGTGCCGACAACCACACCCTTCCATCGAAACGCAAGAATTTACGCTAGAAATAGGTGTGGCGGTGGTACTTCCCCGGTCGAACTACTGGTTCTACCACCTTCAAAACTTTTTTGCCACTTTTATATAAAAATAACCCCTTAACAAATAAAGGTGACTAATAGAACAGGTTCTTTGTTCTGTTGTATACAAACCTTTCGTTTATTAAATTAACATTCTTCAGTCTTGCCACCTCAGAATTGATACAGTAATGCTGCCTGGATGCAAGAGTAACTAATCTTGTGTCAGAATTGAACACTGTTCTTTTAATTTCACCCACAAACTGTGACAGCTGACTATGAGTTCTACTGCTGATGTAAATCTGGAATGATATCAGCAATTTTGTATAGAAGATAGAGTATACATAGTTCCATAAATTTCAATCAATTTAAAAGGTCAAGTAGTGGACGGGTGTCTGCTGCCAAATCATGCTTCTGAGATTCATAGGTTTAAGTTTTAGGTTGAGTGTTAAGCCAAGGATACACTTTGGGATAAATGTCCTGCGACACCTGTCCCCAGCAACCTTGGGTGAAGTAGCGCGACGTTGCCGGAGTTTGGTTGACGGCCGGCTTTGCTTCACATGTCGCCGATACATGTCGTGGGACATTTGTACCTTAGTGTATCCTTGGCTTTAAACAACTATTGTAATAAATGGATACAGGGACTAATGAACTTTTTAAAAAATGTGACACAGGATGGCTATTAGCGCATATCTTAACCATATCTATACTTTTATATTTACATAATTTTTCAATGATACATATGCTCAAGAAATTGTTTTAAATATTTTATCTTGTATATTTAAACTATTGATTAGTATGTGTTATTTGGTTAATACTCACAAAGTTATGTATTATTTTTTATTTATAGGCTACAGAACAAAATTTACATGCATACTGTTTCACATGAATAACCACAGAATCAATGATTTATCAACTGTAAAGATACAGTTCAATGCAATTCAAAAAATGCCTAGAATTGAAACTTGATGCGCTATATTGTGATGCCTAATGTTTGTTTGTTGTTTTAACGTCATCCATTACAAAGATAAATACACAAAAACAATAAATTATTTACCTTTGTAAATGGATCATCATCTTCATCAATAATATCTTCCTCATCATCGGATTGATCAACTTCTTTATCACAGTCATCCAAAATCAAATCTATATCTTCACCACTGTTATCTTCTAGAACATTCTCTTTATCTCCTGTTTCATCCCTGAAATTCTTTTGCTTATCAACTTGAAAGTAATCATTTTTATTGTTAACATTTGCTTTTTGTTTAGCGACTCTTTTTTGTAAGTCATTAAAGGATGCAATTTTTCTTCTGATTTTATCCAGTTTATTTTGTAAAGCTAAGAGTGATTGGTTCTTTTTAATCTTCTCATATTCTTGTTGCAGCCAGTCATCTGTATCTGTAAGGAGACCCAAATCAAATCAAAATTATTTTATCATCTAAATCATCTACACTTATAGAATTATTTTGAACATCTAAATAATATGCTACTATATTACATCATGTTTATGGTTCTTTATAGAGAACAAGATACATAAGATATCTTGATATTAAATTAATAAATTGCCACATGGACAGAGCCATAATTAGAGCAGTGTAATTGATGCCAAGGCATGGACTGCAGACTTTGAAGGAGTGCAGAAATTACAAGACCAGGATCATAATCGTTTTTACTTGCTACTAACACTATACATGGTACATGCAAGTTACTAAGTTTTTAAATACCTAGGTATTCTTCTAGATTTAGATGTCATAAACTTATTCTAAAATTGAATTCCGTTACTACTACTACCATGAACTGTCTGTTTACTTGTTTAAGAGTAACAGGAATATATTTAAAATCGCACTACTTTAAACTTTATAAAACAATGAAAAAACAGAGGATTAAGCTTTATGACTTTAAGAATGCTACAAATACTTCCAGTTTTATATGATAAAATACATTTGGACTGCTTTGCCACCTAACTTTAATGATCAGTATAAGTCCAGTCGTAAAGTGTACACTTATTCTGAAATTTTATGTAATTGCTGAGGTATTCTGATTTAAAAGGATAATAGGTGTGTCATACTTATCTGAGGCATTGTAGCTTAGTGGTCTTGAATAGTAGCAACGAACCTCTCTCGTCAACCCATTATTGTCCCACAGCTGGGCACGAGTCTTCTCTAGGAATGAGTTTTAGGCCATAGTCCACCACGCTGGCCAAGTGCGAATTGGTGGACAAATTTTCCAATCTCAGTTAAGACCCTACTCTTATCTGGATTTATACAGATTTCTATCAGGAGTACTATCAGGAGTACATACTTGTTTGATACTTCTATACTATATAAATACAGAATTTTCATATTTAAATTTATTCTCTTACCTGCTTGACTAGCGATTTCTGTCTTTAATTCCAATATTTCGTTCTCTAAGTCCTCAAGAACCCTCCTATTGCTATCTTTTAACCACTGAAGTGCACTACAACATATACTCAACGACTTGCCAGTCCCTGTAGGACTCTCAAATATACCCAGCTTGTTACTTTCAATAGTCGCGTAAAGTTCTTTCATAAACTTTTCTTGAATTGCATATGGTTGAAACGGAAAAGGGAAGGTGAGATCCATATTCAACACAATATTCAATTAGGGGGGGTTTAAACAACACTAAATAGTAACTAAACAGTTTTATCCGGATTTATCGGCTTTGCTTTGCCGCCGAGATCCCAGCTGTCACTATGTGACATTAAAATAATAAAACAACTGACAATTGGGCGCGTTCCATGGCAACGTTCACAAAGGGTGCGTTCCATTACACGATCACAAAGCGTATGCTCACGACCGCAATTTTTCCCGTTCCATTAGCTTGTGAGTTTTAGTGACGTATCCTTTACTGGAACGATCACTTCGACCCACCTTGTTAAGTGGGTCGTCGTGAGCGTAAGTCGTCATGACGTCATGAGTGACGTATTCGCCGCGACCACAACGACCGCGGTCGTCTAATGGAACGACGTTCTGGGCGTTTGGGGCGTTGTAATCGCGTTCTGGAACGCGCTCCATGAGTAACATTTTCGCCACGACCACAACGACTGCGGTCGTCTTGTGGAACGACGTTGTGGGCGTTTGGGGCTTTGTGAGAATCATCTGGAACGTGCCATGAGTGCGTTCAATTTCGGACGTTCACAATGTAATAGAAAATAATCGATTTATTTTATTAGATAGACTATTTTTAAAGACTCTTTTTAAAACAAAAGCAGCAAAGCATTTGTCATTTGTGCTTCCCAAAAAAATGTCATAAATTTCATTTTTATTTCCATTAAGGTCCTTCAAATATGCGTCATTATTTTGAAATTGATCATAGCTGTCTTGTGTGTCAAATGACTTTAATACTTTTATACCGTTGGTTCTTGCAGAAAAGGTCATAAAGAAAAATATTTTCGCACCAAAGACGCGGAGTCCCCTCCCGCGTGTGTCCTGTGCGGACAGTCCGGGCACCCGGCAAATTACCGCGGTTGCCCAAAAGCCCCCCGTGTCTCTCGCAAGAAGCGACAGCCCCTGGCGAAAGGCCCTAAGCCCAAGCCAGCACCCCCTCCGGTCGACTCGACCAATTACCCGGCACTCAAAGTGCCAAAGCCGACCCCATGCAACCCATGGGGGCGTTCCAGTGGGGACTCGGCGGCGTCGTCCCGCCCCCCCACACGGCCGGCAAAGCAGGCTTCACCTGCTCCTCCAACTCCCAAACCCCAACCACGGGAACTGCCCGAGTTCACTGATAAAGAGAACATTGACTTCGCCCTCGGAATCATCCAGCAGATTGACATGGATGAGGTGCTTCTCCTGGCCGGGAAGCTCCGTAGGGCGACCTCGGTCGAGGAACGTGTACACGTTCTTGCCGAACACGAAGCCCTAGTTCGCTTCCTTCAATCATAAGCATTGCGCTTCACGCTATCCCTCCGTTTGCCTCTGGGCGGGGACGGGGAACGTATCCCTCTTCCATCCTTGTCCTTATTCCTTTTAGAGTCTGAACTGGTACGCCCCTTGGCGGGCCAGTTATCAGACAACTTAGGTGCCCAGCACAGTAGTTATCTTCCGATAACACTGAGCTCAACCTTCTACACGCAAGTGTTAATATCCAGCGGTGCTTCCTTATGGAGCTCCGCAAAAGCCCCTTGTCCTGCCCCTCGGGGCCATCATTCGATGAAAGCTTAAAAGCCTCATAATAGGCTAAAGCTAACCTCTGGTGGTGTTTAGTGGGTAGGCACGTAGGTTTTTCGTGAGTCCCACTTAACCAATGCGGACGGCCGCATTGGTATGCATGAGCATTCACCACCACCCTTCCCGCACGGAGGGTAGCCCTTTCTCCTTTTGTCTGGGCGCAAAAAAAAAAAAAAAGAAAAATATTACTTTCAACGCAATGTTTTTTTTTATTCTAATACGAATGTGATAATCACATCGAGGGTGCGTTTCAGATCGCGATCACAACGCCGCAAAGGCCCAATCTTCGTTCTATTAGATGATCGCGGTCGTTGTGGTCGCGGCGAAAACGTCACTCATGACGTCGTGACTTACGCCCACGCGACGCTCACGACGACCCATCTAACAAGGTGGGTCGAAGTGATCGTTCCAGTAGAGAATACGTCAGTAAAGCTGACAAGCTAATGGAACGAGAAAAACTGCGATCGTGAGCGTGCGCTTTGTGATCGTGTAATGGAACCCAGTTTATAATAAGTGTATCATCTATGACTGGAACGCACCCCGAATGATGTCATCTTCATGTCACGAATTGCTGTCATGGTTGTCAATGTCATCCTGTAAAGTTCTACTCAAAGAGTAAATTAACATACAGGAATCTACTGATAGTCCTAATGTAATAAGGACTGAATTAATTCAATATACCAGCGGGAGAGGATTAAACAGAAAGACAATTATTTTTGTACAACTCATTACTACAAATATTAATTAAAACAACTTATTTTTAACCCATCCTAAAGCACATAATCATGTCGCACAAGTTAGTATATTTTTTGTAATTTTCCTTTTTATTTGGTGCCTTTTTAAATTGAATTTATTGACCCACATTTTCAGTGTTAAAATCTTGCCGGGTGCAACCGTTTGTGAGGACTGTACCTTGGAAGGAGACATTACTATTGGCGGTGGTACGGTCATCCACCCAAGAGTGACAATCGTCGCTGAAGGTGGACCTATCATTATTGCAGAGTACTGTATAATTGAGGAATACTCTACCATCATTCATAAGTAAGTATAAAGGTAAAATTTTGTCTAAGTAGTGGTAAGATAAAAATATACTTGATATAAAATTGTTTTCATGGGGTTCTGCCACTTTCTTTTATCCCAATACCTTAAGGAGCACTAGTTATAAATTGTTAATCATGGCTATGGGTTGACCTCTGATTGCAAATTATGGTAATGATAACTTTGTAGGAAGACTAAACAGATCATGTCATCTATTTTACTAAAAATCCAATAGTCTATATCTTTAAAATAAGCTCCAGGGACAGGGAATTTGGGACCAGTTTTTTTATGATAAATAAAAACCATAATATGAAGCCAGCGCTCATTGATTTGTGCGTATGTGTATTTACATAAAAGTGTTTATTTTTATGTTTATTTAATGTTATACATAAATGATAAAAAAGTTTGTAAGTTCATGCATTCCACATTTATTGGTATTAAATATAATCCATCTGTTAACAGAAAGAGTGACAAACAAGAGAATCCCCCCAAGCCACTCTTCATTGGTGCACACAATGTGTTTGAAGTGGGCTGCAGGTTAGAGTCTCCATGTGGCCACATCGGGGAGAGTAACGTGTTTGAATGCAGATCATTTGTCGGTGTTGATGTCAAAATTGGTAGTGGATGTGTCATAGGTGAGTTACAGACAATTGATGTAAGAAAATCCTTTTAGATAATTTAAAATAATGTTACAAGTTATTGAGAATCAATGATTTGTTGCTATTGTTATTTTTATATTGTGTATAGATGTCTGCTATCAAACTTAATAAGATTGATTTTGTGTTACTTTGGCCGCATATGTCTTGCTACTGAACACTAACAAAAAGTTGAAATGGCTCAGATAATTCCATTTCACTCACACCCCTGGGCCTAGAACACAGTTGTGCTTCACACTGTTGTTATTTTACATTTATAAGAGTAAACCTTATTTAATATTTTTAACCTGCAACAGTATTCAGTTCAATTTTTGTTGTTATGTTCACCTGTAATTGTCTCTAAGTAGAATCTGAGTGACATTGTCTACATGTACATAATATACTTCAGGGTTAATGTCAGAATAACTTTTCTAAATGGCTCTGCTCTCACATGCTTAAAGCCACAGTAGAGCAATTACCCTCCTTTTGATACAGTCGGGGTAAAGAACTGTTAATATTTGACTTAGATTTTTCTCAAAGTTACTAATATCTTGTTTACACTCATATTAAATATGTATCCATATCTATAGGTGCAGCATGCCGGCTCACAGCTCCTCAGTCATTGCCAGACAACACAGTTATTTGGGGATCAGATCATCACATCAGAGAAGCATTGGAAAAGCAGCCATCTCAACTTCTTCAGCTAGACTTTCTGAGTAGAGTAATGCCTAACTTCCATAGATTACGGAAACCGAATGTACATAAGAGACAGCCATCTCGACAGCTGCAAGAGGGTTCTGTTAAGTCATGAATAAATTATACTCATTTCATTTACTGTACTAATAATGCTTATGTATAACTTCTTCACGGTTTTGCAACAAGTATCACGCACCATGATGAAAGTTTATGTAAAATCAATTGTATAGGCTTAATAAATTATTTTACAATGTAATATAAGTATTTTTTTTTGAAATTTCTGTTTTTTTTTCAAAGATTTACCCCCAATCACTGTATGATATGGCAACATTATGAGGGTGCTAACTTCTGCATAAGTTATAATAATTACTATATTCATACCATTTTAGTAGATTTTAAATTTGAACTGATGAAATTTCCGTACATCTAAATACCTACGTCCCCTTTTTTGTTTTCGAGGGTGGACCTTTAAAAGATAACCGACGCCGTGGGAGCGATGCAGTGTTATGTGGGATTTTTAACTCCTCCCCGGTGGCCGTCCTTGGTGCTACAAAGAGAACTCCGGGTTTTCCAAAGGAACAATTGGAGTCGTCTGTGCGCGTTGAACCATCGGTCTCCTCCCAAGTGGGCGGCTGGGCCCACTGCTCCGTCTAGTCTAGTCGACGGGATGCGACCACACATACTGCCGTCCTTCCCGGGATTGCCAAACCGAACGATTCGAGCTCTCGCGATCCCGGAAGCCCCTTTTAGTCGTTTCTTAGGACAGGCAGGCGTACCGTAGCCCTACTCTAATCCCAGAACTACAGGGACAAATCTAAATACGCCTCTAGAGGCGCTGAAAGCTTAAAAAGAGGTGTTGAAAGTAAAATAAAAATTGAAGGAATCATGTAAGCGGTTTAAGGGTCTTTATTTGATTTGTGATTTTAGCTTTGCAAGATCTGTGTCGTCACAAGAAATTCTTTTACCGATGTTTTCACATAAAGATAAAAAGGGGTGCTAAAAATAATTTGTTTTGCAAGTGGGCGGCGAATAAAAAGGCATTGAGAATCTTTGATTTGCACGTTAAGAAAACCTAAAATAAGAGAGTTTTCTTGTTTGTTTTTAAATGTTTTCAGAATTTTTATTTTTGTTTTATTTAATAACGAACATGTAATATTTTAGAATATAGTATAATAGTTTAACGGGTTTAATCTATTTTAAGACAAATAAAACTTGTTTTATGACACCAATATTTATTGTGTATGAGTATCTCAAACATATCTTTTAGTAATTTTACTATATTACTAACTTTAAACCCATCACCACTAATGTTACTAAATAAGTTATTTCATGATAATCTAATTTCACAAAGTAGTAGATGATCATATTTAGTAATATTTTTAAAACAGAACATGGTAACATTTCCATTGTAATTGTGTGTTCTGTCTCCTGCCTGTAGCGTTTCAAATGAATGAAGTTATTGTAGTAGAGTAAAGATAAGTTGTTTTTGTGGTAAAATCAGCCTTGTGTCGCATTATATACGTTTGTTTAATTGAAAACCATCATCGGTTCGGTGCGGCACAAATTTGGCATTTACGTACGTCTGTATGTAATTGGGAAAACCGTCAACCGTGTCGCTGAGTGCGTTAAAAAATATCCATACCGTGTCAATCGTGTGTGACTTTTCGCTGACAACAAAATAAAGAATTTCTCGTCTCGGACGGACATTTATTTTTATAGAGTATTTATTACGTTAACATCCGCGTATGTTTTCAAATTTCATATTGTTTTGTCTCGTTTGAATCAGTGCGTCATAACTGGTTTTGATTAGCACGAAATGGAACATTGGCTGTGAGTAGATAAAACAGAAAGTCGTTATCGTCGAAGCTGGATGTACCGTTGCAAGGATATCGTTTGCACTGAATCGGCGCCATGTTGCTGTTTGTTTGATTGTATTTGTTGATCCTGTTATGGGTATACTGTGTTCCCTAAGTGTCTGAGTATGTTGGAAGATGTGCCAGTCCACGGTAGCCGAAGCGACGTCAGGAGTAAGCCGCCGACGCACCAGAGAAACCTCAGCTTGGACTTCAGGTATGTTTCACTTTGTTGACAAACTTTCCAATACTACATTACATACTATCGCCTTATTCATAAACCCTGAATAGGAGTGGTTAGCTGTAGAATGTTTTATCCCTTTCTATCGCAATAACTCGCCAGTTATAGCTCAAGACAAAGCATACAATAGCTCAAAACCGGTATTAAGCATTTATGAATAAGAATTAATCTGCTGTGATGTTACCAAGTAATGATAATATTTTCCCAGTACCCATACAATTGTAATAGTTTGTTACATTCAGCTGTAATTTTATCGCATAGTCTGAATTTGCTGGTCTTCTAAAAGTTATATCCTTAAAAAAATTAAAAATAATTGTGTTCTAAATTCAAAGTTTGTATGACTATGTTAAAGTTGATTGTATGCAAAACTGGAATGCACAACACAAAGTAGGCCAAGTATAAGTTGCTCAGGTAAATTGGATAATGGTGACTATCCAATTCAAGCTATCAAACATCATATCCAATCTTTTGTATTGAGACAAATCACTGAATATCTAGGACATGCAGTTTCAAATGCATTGCATTCTAAATTGTATGGAAGTTGTACAGGTGAAAGCTATGAATCTGATAAGGCCACTTGAAAGCCTTCTCAAGTGCTGTAATTATTATTATTTTGATTGTTTATGTGTAGTTCATTAAACTGTTTTGCTTATTTAAAGATTTCAATAATAACTGTGACTTCAATATGTTAGAGAAATATTAAGATTTTATCATAATCTTGACACTATTGTTCTTATACACTCATCAGGGTAGGGTCACACGGTAATAAAATATAATTATATTGGACAATCAACTTACTTTAGGTAATATCAGCTGAGGTTAAACTATAAAATCAAATTCAAGGCTATATATGATTGGTAATTAATGTTTATAACCAAAGGGAAATGAAACCACACTCCTCATAAGGCTTTTTTTGTCTAATTGAAGTAGGAAACAAGCATGCAGTCCACTTGATGGTAACTGGTCATAGATATCTGTAAAGAACTTTATAAAACATGGTTTCTATCTGAAGTCAATCATATAGATACTCCCGAGGACTAAGATGGTCACCGCATATAGAAGAGTGCTGGGAACCACACCCTTCTAACGAAACGTAAGAACTGTTTTACGCTAGAAATAGCTGTGGCAGTGGTGCTTCCCCTGATTAAACAACACTGGGTCTACCACCTTCAAAATAAATGCAGAAGTTGTTACTCTTTCGTCCAAATAATACATGTGGTCTAATTCCCATAAAATTTGGCACATACATTGTTTATGACCCGGATTAACACAAGTGATGCTTATTATAATGGTAAAAATGAGCAAAGCGGGCAGATCCACCACAATTAGCTAGTCATATATATCGCCTCTTTACAAGAACAACATGATTTCTTGAAAAACTACAATTTTTATTGGAGGCCAATTGTTGAGTTACATAAAATAAAATTCCGTAAAATGAATGGACTTATATTACGATCATTACGGCAAATTTAAGTAGAAACATGACAATTGTGAACAAAAATGGTCAATTTGTACTGTGTTGTTGTAAAGAGGCAATATATTTTGTTTCGTTATGTCTGGTATTGTGGGTGGATACCCAACAAATGTTCAGTTCAGTATTCCACTTAGTCAACTGTTATCTCATTTGTTATTGCCGGAAGTTTGTAGTCTGGTTATTTGTGCTAACCAGACATGTGCCAGAGTATATCATTTTGTAGTCATCATTATGATTGCTTGAAGCTTAAAATGTACCCAAAATTTTTGTTTATTATGATAACTTCCTGAAATTTGTGTATAACATTAGATTACAATAAAATTATCAATGTTAGCAACATCATATAAAAGGTCACTTGCAAACAAAATCATTAGAATAACTATGTAATAATTGTAAACAATCTACATAATCATATTCCTACATTATGTGGATTAAATTATTATGCATTGTGACCAGGAAGTGTGGTGTGTTTTCCAGTATTCATGAAGTTACATAAAACTAACCACAAGAGACCTCTTGTAACCAACCACAATATTCTTAGAGCTATAAATAATTATGTTTGTAATTACTTACACTGTTAGGTTCTCTGTTGAATTGAATTTTAGTGTAAAGTCCCTGTCAAGTTTATGTGTTTCCACATAGCTAAAGCTGGAGTTACGTTCAAAAATTAATTGTGATTCACATTAGACAATGTTAATATACCTACATCATTAAAGGATAAATAATTTTAAGAAGTTGTTACAATTTAAAATTCATACTTGTTTCCATAAACAAATAAAACAAGATACTCTTTATATTATTATGCATTAAATGCAAAATAGCAATCATTTCTTTAATTTAACCAATCTTATATGAAAGTTTCAAAGGATCCCATATTCATGGATGCATCTCAAACTATATTCCATATCATTAATATAATTCCATAATGCAGTCTCAGATCAAACACTATTTTTCAGTACTTTAAAAGATTTCACAAGAGAGAATAGTTTGTGAGGATGAAGTCATTTGAGCTCCAAATTTTTTATGACCCATAAAATCAAGCTGCAATGAAAAAGTTAATGAAAGAGGCGTGTTTAGCTTTTATGATCTAACATTTTATGGCCTTTAGGCCTTCACTAAATTGTTGTAATGTAGAGCACTCAATCTGCCCTTGACCAAAAAAAACTGGTGTAAAGAGTGCTGCTGCACTTATGTTAAACAATATTGTACATACTAATATACAAATGTGAGTTATACATGTATGCATGATATATACATTTTCCTCTTAAAGGGTAAATTAAATAGGTAATATTTATTTAAATTATTATAATTAATGTTACTTTTACTTTACATCTGTTAGTGATCATGTAACATGTGAATAACTTGATAGAAATGCTAGGAACTAATTATTAAGAAATTTATTATGTAACTGAACTCAAATGTGTCATATTGTGTCATAAAATAAAAGTTAAAGTATCGAAAAGGAGTCAAATAATATTTATAAACATGGATTGAATTATTATCCATAAGTCCAATTGTATTTTGATGTAATTTCGAAGCCATTAGAAATCATATACATGTCTTGTACTGAATAGAGCAGAAAGATGTCTGCTAACCTAGGTATGTCTATAATAGTTTTAGAGAAAAGATCCACCCTGAAAGCCAATTTGAGTGGTGACCTAATGTGGCCAGTGACAATGGATTAGATATAATATAATTATTACAATACAAGACGGTCAAGGTAAGGTAACAATATAGATATGTGAATATTTGGCCTACATTTCATTGTTATTTGAAACAACCTTGGCCAAAATTTTTGTTTTGCACATTGTATTGCAAACCTATGGATCCAAAGATTTGGTCTAATTTATGGACTATTATTAGTAATTTACGTGGTAATTTGCGAGAAGTCGCTGGCATTTGACTAAGTCGCCATTTTCTTTATTAACACCTAGGTATTTAAAATTTATACATTTTTGGCAACTTATTTACCGTTGTATTTCGATATTTCCGATCTTTTTTGTAAGTTCTTGTTAGGTACCAATTTCTAATAGTACAAACTTTGTATTGCTTTTTCTTGGATTCAATATGAGCTCTTTGATACAAGCAAGAATTTGTAAGGTAGAGAGGATTCAAATTTCGATGTCGCGTTATTTGTGAAATCGTAATAAAATTCTTTGAAGCGCATTGCATCGGTGCAATATGCAATAATATGAATTCTGGTACATCGGAAAAATAATATTCAATATAGGTACCTATTTGATATCTCTCACTCTCTCATCAACCCATTATTGGCCCACTGCTGGACACGGGTCTTCTCTCAGAATGAGAGAGTTTAGGCCATAGTCCACCGCGCTGGTCAAGTGCGAATTGGTGGACTTCACACACCTCCAAGAACTTTTTTTTTTAAAGAACTCTCGGGTGTGTAGGTTTCCTCACGATGTTTTCCTTCACCGAAAAGCAGTGATAATTAATTTCTAATACGCACACAAATCATATTTGATATATAGATGCTCATTGCGCATTTATTGAAATTTAATACACTTTGTCATTGTAGAGCAAACAAGCCTCTGTCTGTTTTACGTTATCGTTAATGGATTAAAGTTGTATAACGCTATTCTCTAATCATATATGATTCATTACCTAACATTATTTATGTGAACTTTGATCGCTGTGGGTTTTAACGTATTTGAACAAGACATTTTGGAGTAAACAGTAGTCTTTAATAAATAGTTATGACTCCACAGTTTCCGAAGAATTGGAGGATGTTCACTACTAAATTTTAACGCTATTTGATACCCTAAATACAACACAGACACAGTAGACATATTAGACTAGTAGGGAAACTGCCTATAAGCGCTCGAAAACGGCACACTCACACAAACATCGCATCGACGAGGCCGCTATGGGGTTTTCGCGCTACTGAAGCACCGCGATAACCCCATAGCGGTCTCGTCGATGCGATGTTTGTGCGAGTGTGCAGTTTTCGAGCGCTTATAGGCAGTTTCCCTACTAGTCTAATATGTCTACTGTGACACAGAGTTGTTTCGTTCATATTATCAAAAACATTATAATGCCAGCAAGTATTTGTTTCAAAATAACTCGTAAATTAATTGGAATTGAAAGCATCAATTTCATAATTTTACACCAATTTTCGTGTAATAAGTTTGAAATCTTCAATTTTATCGGAATGCGGTTAAGTTTATTCGCCGTGTTCTACTCCAGTTAACACCTTGTGGTTACGAGTCTGCTGTTTCTCAAGACATATTCATTCGGTTTAATATATTTAGAACTATCTTTATTGCAGAATTAGTGTTAAATTGGCATTGATTGATGTTTAATCCAATTGTAAAGTACCATCAAAATTTATTTCTCCGCTACGCCTGTGTCCTCTTCAGTTACGTATTTGCAGATAAACAACCTTCAGATATTATCAATGACAATTCAAAAATATCTCATATTTTGCCAGACTGTTTATCACATCCTTGTAAACAAAGAAACAGTTGAAATGTATTTATATGGAGTAGTGGTTAAATGTAGTCACCGTAATATTCACTTATGACCTAGTGTTGTAAGAAAAACTTAATGGTATAGTTAATGAAGTGACAGACAAACTCCCATGATTAATATTACACCTATTATTTATAAATAGGTATCATAATAATGTAAGTTAGAAATATAAATATAAGTCGTTGGCGTAGATCTTACGTTGCAGTTACTGGTAAATCGTTGTTTTTCAGCATACAATCTGACCTCAGGGCAAGTGGTTACTGCCGCACATTTGTAAACAACATTTGTAAGGAACTTCATATATAACAAGGGAATCTGAAGTCAATCTTAGATGCGTAACTTGCGACGTTCAAGATTGTCACCTCATATAAATGTTAGCTGGATAGACACAATTGGACACACATTGCACAGAACCTCAGGTTATTGATCCCGTACCAGTCAAACATATTGAACTATACATGTATACTTAGAAATTACGTACGGATGAAATTTCCGTTCTCGTTTAGTATTTTCCCCATATTGGAATAGGGGTGCTACATACATAGGGTGTCTGGCTATCGATTCAAATGTGTTTTCCCTGCATGTTTGCTTATAATATGTGTAAGTGCATCGTCGTTGCAATGCGATGATTCCTGTCTTTGAAATTGCGTGAAAACCGATGAGTAATACGTGTTTTATTTAAAGAACTACCTATTCATTTGAAAAAGCTTCAAAATATTTTACGTGTATTTTAGAGATGAGGACCACCGGATACTGATAGTTACGAGAAATGTCTTAATTACTTTTGACTACTTTTGTATGTCTACGTTTTTCACCTTTTGCGTGCCTTCACGATTGTTCTAAAATGCAAAATCACTCAAAACCAAAAATGGCACAGAGGTAAATCAAACTTTGTACCATTTTTAGTTTTATCTTTTAAAATTGTTTGTTTTTGGTTTCCACATATAATCTTAAAGCTCAGTAAAAAGTAATTAAAAACTGTAAGCTTCTTCCACGCTTATCTTTGCCTATTTAAAGATATAACGATACAATAAAATGCGTCATTAAGACTTCCAATTTTTGGATTGATGGGAAATTTCTAATGATAATTAAATCATAATATTATGTTTAGTTGAAATATACCTACGTAGTTATGGATAAAAAAATGACTTCCAAAAATTGAAAGCAACACAGTGAACCTGTTATGGGTTAGCGTGTTGAGGAAAATAGATTACTCGAATTTACCTGTAATTCAACTATGTTCATGTATATCGAGGATAATTAGTGTTAGGTTCAAACAAACTCGCGTCTGTGGAATCTGGGGCAGTCTTGGAGCTCGCTCAGGTGAACGGACGAGGGCGAAAGTAAAAGTGGGCAGTGGACAGCGGCATAGACGCCGGAAAACGACGCCCCGTCGATTTCCTGACGTGTTGATACGACGCCTTGTTTGATTATGCCTAGCATACTCGCGGCTCCATACTTTTAACTATATATGCTATCTGTAAGAAATTACAAAAGAAAATAAAAGATATGATAAAATATACTGACTATAGTAACAATAGAGCAGTGGTAGCCTAATGGCTAACTTGCCCTCTCGATTGCGAGGTCCGGGGTTCAAACTCAGGCACGTACCACTGATTTTTCAAAAATTTTGTGCGTATTAGAAATCAATTATCGTCTTTTCGGCGTAGGAAAACGTCGCTAGGAAACCTATACACACCCGAGAGTTTATTAAAAAAAAAAAGTCCTCGGAGGTGTGTGAATGTGAAGTCCATGAATTCGCAATTGGCCAACGCGGTGGACTGAAACTCTTATTGTTAGAGAAGACCCGTGCCCAGCAGTGGACAATAATGGGTTGACGAGACGAGATACTATATACTAGATGCTGCACGCGGTGTCAAGCATAGTTTGGGTAGATTTTACCCGACTGCGTCAGACAGAGGCAGAATGTAATGCCGGGTTTTGTCTGTATTGCAATAATTTATTTAATCTAACGTTTTTAGATATTTGTGTCTAAATATTAACATAACGTGTTATAATTTATATATTTTTGTAATGATCTACTTTTCTTTCATTTGATACTCATATTGGTTTTACAATCAAAAATTCAACTCTGGCCCCTTATTTTTCCTTTTACACTCGTCATTTTCATAAAATTACAAATTAAGTAGGTATATAGGCTA
Organism: Spicauda simplicius; assembly: GCA_949699795.1. Taxonomy (NCBI): domain Eukaryota; kingdom Metazoa; phylum Arthropoda; class Insecta; order Lepidoptera; family Hesperiidae; genus Spicauda; species Spicauda simplicius. The sequence continues at coordinate 17,314,649 of OX453062.1, forward strand.
TGACAATTTATTCGAATCTGATAATACATCACATGTTATAATCCGTAAGGACGTCTGACAATGAGTTGTACAGCGCACCAAAGAAATGGAGATACATACTCTCGAAAAACATAACCATCTTTCTGACGCAGTTGGATAAAAACTAAATAAAAGTCGCTCATACAGAATTAACATATAATTTCTCTTCGTACTTCATGATCAAAAACTACCGGAAACTGATTTATTTCATAATTAGTTGACCCGGCGAACTTCGTTCCGCCTAAAAGTCAAATATCTAAAATTAACAGTGTTTTTCTACTATATTATACATGTACCTATTGTATACAAAAACCTTTCTTTGAATCACTCTATCTATTAAAACAATCTGCATTAAAATCCGTAGCGTAGTTTTAAAGATCTAAGCATACATAGGGACAGACAGCGGGAAGCGACTTTGTTTTATACTATGTAGTGATCTGTATACCGATGCGTTATCGCAGATTGTTTGATATGGCAATGGTATTTCCGCAGTAGTATATTACCAAGTGAATTTACTGTGATATATCAAGTGCATCGTAACTACTTGTAGTAAAAGTCATTTCCTATTAACACGGCTTGGATTGGGTAGTATCTACAAGTACCTTTTTCGGAAGCTTTCACCTATAGCTGTTTTTTTACATTCAAGGCGCAAGCTCTAATTGTTACTTTTAAATGGAAAGGTCTAGGTGTAGTTAATACATAATAATGGAGCAATCATCATCGGCACACTTATTCTTGCCTAATAACAGCAATGCATACCGCTGCGCTGTTAAGGTATGAAAGGTCGTGTAAGGGAAATATACTTTTCAAGGTGGTAGAACCAGTGTTGTTCGACCGGGGAAGTACCACCGCCACACTTCTATTTTGAGGCAACCATCTTAGTCCTAGGGAGTAACAACGCATATGTGATTGACTTCAGATAGAACCCATGTTCTATATAATGTTATTTACAGATGTCCATGGGCGCCAGTGACAGCTTACCATCAAGTAGACTGCATGCTCGTTTGCTACTTCAATTACTTTATAAAAAAATCTTCCGAGGCTTTTTCTAACTTAGTCCTCAGGTGTAGTTCCTACCAACCTCAATGAGGCCTAATAACATATCTGGAGTAAGACCCAGACGTCCATAGGCGGCAGTGACCACTTAAAATAGTGAAGAAAAGTTATAAATGTTGTCAAATAGATATTTAACCCAATCATATTAATAATTACTAGTAATAAAAACGTAGAATTTTTGGAATGCTGTTTTATAAATATTTAACTTAATTTACATTTAATTTGCATTATTTTATTCAGGTCTTAACTTTCATATTTTTCTTATATTCCATTAACGCGAAAGGTGATAATGACGAATATATTATCTTGGTATAATATTTAATTTCTTTTTATATTGCATTGCTAATAAGTGTTCTTAGCCAATTATGTATAAAATATAGTTATAAGTACTGCAATGACCTTGTAATCTTCCTATCTTGATACCTAAACATTAGATTTCTCATTAAAGTTGTAATTACAATTATCCGATAAACAATAGTAATTATTGTTGTTTTAAGTTGATTAAAATAAATCCCTCTTCATATCGAGATAAATGTTTAAATAGCTACTAAATTATAGGCGAGATTGATAAATTTGTATATAAAATACAATAAAATAAAAATAATACTTAATTCCAAAACCAACATACGTATTAGACTTTAAATATACAAGTAATAATATTATATCTCACTAGCTGTCCCGACAAACGTTGTTTTGCCATATAAAAAAATTAAAAAAATGGTAAGGGTGGACAACCCTTAAGGGGTATGAAAAATAGATGTTAGCCGATTCTCAGATCTACCCAATATGCTTACCAAATTTCAGAGGAATCGGTCAAGCCGTTTCGGAGGAGTATGGAGACTAACATTGTGACACGAGAATTTTATATATAAGATTTAGCGTCGGAGGTATGATAATATAAATAAATTAAAGTGTTTTAATTAAAATGTTGACGATCAACAAACTTTCATCGGTGCCGTGAACCCGTTGCAGTTTTCCTTGGCTTGTTTTTTTCCAACGGTTGCACGGTCGTATGAATTTTAATTTCTCCTTTCCGGAGTTGGAAAAGTCATTAAACTGCGTGTCGGGATGCAGGAAGCGACTTTTAAACCTTTTCCTCTACGCTACATTACGGTAGTTTATACAGATTAAGTCATATTTTCAACGAACATTCCGAAAAGTTTCCTTTTGCTTCAGTTTGAGGCAGGATACCGCCTGTGTATTTATTAACATGGGTTTTATTTATTCAAATTAACATTTATTCGTTTTCAATTTATTTGGTTTCGGTTAACGCCACTGAGTCCGATCTTTGGTCTCCTCAGCCAGATACTTCCCGTCGCACGATACAGTGAGTCTTGCCACCGAGATATCTTAATACAATCCCGAGATTAACTTATCCATTTTTCTCCTTCAAGGGAAAGCAACGATACATTTGCGCTTTCCTCAGGATATACTTGTCATCGCCTGACGTAGACCAATACATGTAAATAACTATTTGCCGCGTAATCGATCAATCAAAAACAATTGACTTTTAAAATAGAATGTGAGCGGCCTTCCATTACGCCGGTGTGCGGTGAACCGGCCAAGGCAACCTCTTCCATTGTGGATTGTATGTTTAGCCATTAGAACATTGCCAGAAATACCAGCCAGACGACCTCTTTTGGTATTATCCGTACTCACGAAATGGACATTACACGATACAATTTAATCAGCCCTGGAACCACTTCACGAACGTAATATCTTTTGTGTTTAGGCTTTTCTTACCGGTATATCAATTGAAACGGATTTCTTGATTCACTTTGTTGTGTTGAAGGATTATTTTCCAAATGTAATAATGTTTCGGTGTTATCAATGTCATATTTTTTCGCGTTATCGTGAAGTAACATGTAGATAATAGATATGTGCGCGCATCTAAATAATGTAACTACATAAATACAGTTTGTGCCTATTCTCAATACGTTATTAGGACCTTTCCGTCGGTATTGAATACAGCACTCCCTGTCATCCTTTGGACATAACTAAATAGTAGAAGGCGACTAAGGGACAAATCCAGGAGATAAACAGAATAGTCGTTCTTTTTAAAATAAACTTAACCTGCGTCACTAATACATAGGTACATTCTAGTCACGGTGACTGTGGTAGTAAATCCTCGTTTTGGGTGATGGGCATGATTGGTAAAACAATAGATTGATAGAGAACGTTTTATTTATTTGAACTTGTAAGGCAATATATCCCTAGAATTAATAGTTAACGAATACCAATTCAAAATTTAGATGAGGGAAACAAACATGTGTTTGTTGTACCTAAACTAACAATTTAACCCTTCTCGATAACTGTGTATTTTAGATTAGATACGTTATCCGTCTAAGTACGTAATTTGATCTGAATATCTATTATAAAGATGGATGTAAACGCAAAGATATCAGATATCGACGCATATCTTTTTGAATAATTTACCTAAGTTTTTACCAGTCATCGTATCATTTTATGTATAAAAATTATACATAGTCTTCCTTTCCTACTTTAATTTACGCCATGAATTCTTTAAGCTCTAATTGATGTTGGGTTTAATAGTGTCAAATTAACTTCTTTCATTCATTTGTCGTCTCGTCTCGGTTCATTCAATAGTAGTTTATTCTATGATTCATAAAGTGCCAGTTTAATTAGACATTTCTGGTGCATATCTCGGTGGTACTCAGTCACTAAAGTGCTAATTATGTTGACCCTTTATCAGACTGCCAATCAAGAATGGCATGCATGGAACGCGACGCGCAATTGGCCGCTACATGAAACTTATTGCTTTAACATCCAAATTAAGTGGCACCATCGCCTCGCCGATAGTTATTTGAAATGAAACCGTCTGTAGGTGGTATAAGACGAAGTATTCCATATCAAGAAGCCAATTTAAAGGCTCTTGCATGTGTGGTTCTGATATATTATCAGACCCATTTTTTATTGGCAATCCTTGACTCTATTACGTTCACCGACATAGGATACTCGGCAAATAGTTTGTATAATTGTATCCAAGTTGCATGTGGTCTTGAATAGCACTCCCTACTCCCTCTCTTCTCGTAGATATCGTGGGAGGCGACTAGGGATAAATTCGGGAAAAGGAGCAGCACCGTCTTCGTTGTAACATCAACTGTGGTCATTAACATGTGTGGTAGCACGGTGAGACAATTAGTAAAAAAACTCACGATTAATCATTATGTTTCAACTCATTTCATTTAAAATGAGTCTTCGTTCGTCTCCGCACCATGACCAATTGTATTATTTTAAAATTATTTTCCTCATTGTGCTCTCGAATACCTATTTCTCATTTAATGGCCGCGCAAATTCAAGAATTATGAAAAAACAACTCTTTTGATTAAAGATGCGGTAGGTTAAATCTTCTATTAACTCCGTGAGTCAAGCACATAATTGCTTAACTTAACAATTTTTTTGCTTAGCTTAATTTAACTATTTTTTAGTTATATGGAAGTCGTTCAGTGATACCTAAAGAAACCAGTTACTATGCTGTCATGACTATTAAATTATCATTAAAAAGACTTTGTATTACGTTCTTAATACGAACTAGTGCAACTGTACTCAAATTACTATTATACTTCACAGCGATATCGTTGATATCTGAAGTTGAGGGCTTCGCGTCAGAGGGTGGCATCGCTAATAATAACAAAGCGATTTATTCTAGTACACTTCTAAAATTAGGGTCACCACAAATGTGTGTCTCGCGAGTCAAAACTACGTCTGCGTTGTCTGCGGTTGGCGTGTCATAATAAATCCGGTGTACGCGTACTCGTACAGAGTAGTGATGTATCCAATGTTACTAATCGAACATTCGCGAATGCGACTATCCCTTACCGACATTCGCGAATGCGAATGTTGTTTTTTTTTTTTCAGTTTTGGTGTAGGGGGTTTTTTTTGCCTGATGTCTGCGTTCACGCGTTAGATGTGTGATCGTTTTATTAACGTTTGTCAATACAGTGTTTTGTATCTTATTGCACGCGTCACACGCTTAAGCGTGAATGTACTTTGCTCTCAGTATGCGGCTCTGTGTCGATAAAATCGTTCCTATATCTTAAGTTAGGAATTAAATTAAAACAAGGGTGTTTTAGTAATAACGTATGTTAAATTGCAAAGTCTGCGTATTTTTTATCAAGTTGTAAATATAACAAAAGGTGTCCTCAAATGATTAGCTGGCCGTTGATCTGAACACTATTCGTTTTCTTAATTTAGAAAAATATAAACAAGTAATTGTGATACGTCCTTTTAAATAATATCTCATTCGACATAAGGATGAAGCTATTTCTTATCATAATTGAACTCTTAACCGTTTTAAAGATATCAAGAAACTTCGATGGTTTCCTGGTTTTCCTGCATAAAAAATATTTATATTAATTGGGTTGGCATCGAGAGTATCTCTTTTCAAGTAGCGAGTATATTTCAATTTGTCATCAATCGTCCTAACCAATTTGTATTCCGCAGCTAACCCGAGCTTAGCTTTTTTAGAGTGAGATGTGATTAGGCTAAATTTAGCTTCGTCATACTGCAACGGGAACTATTTTTTTTCAAACTCTCAATAAAGAATTGTGTCATATTGTTTGATGTTATTGTCTCCGTAAAATCGAATGATAGAAAATAGAATTGAAGTTGAAGAAAGATGAAAAATCTAAAAAAATACCTAAATTTCTATCTATGTTCTCTACTATTGGTGGATTAAATCATGAAATGAATTTGTATGATCTCTTTCTTTCTGTTATTTATGAAAATGGATTGTAAACAATATACTAATCAGACACATATTTTATTAATTAGCTCTTTAAATAGCTCGGATGCTATATGCGTCATTTGGGAAACCACAGCAGATATAACACTAGCATTGGAATCTTGTGTTATTTAAAACTTATTTGTTTTGTTAATGGCTAATGGGTAGTGCTATAAGAATTAATGGAGCAAATTATTTAAATTCTGCTCCTTTACACTTTCTATTATGTTTGTTTTATTGCTTGTCATATATCAGCGGGTCAGTTTATTTTATAGCTAAATATTAAATAGGGAACGGAAATTGTGATGATTTTTGTACAAAAACAATATGTTGTTTTACGTTAACGCCATCTTTGATTGGTTGATTGTTGTCATATTGCTTATTGAAAAGACGTAACTCAAAAATGCATTTCTTGTTTATTTTCAACTTTTTTGCATTTGTAATGATAAAAAACAAAAAGTGCGAGCTTGCAAGCATGTATATTTGTGTTTGTCACTCTTTCACGTAAAAACCACAGATCGTATTTCATTGCAACTTGTGTAGCTTCCTTCTGAGGTATTCTCGGAGCGCTGACATGCGGTTCTTCAAGAAAGGTGCGAAAAGAGCTCTCCTTCAAAGCCGGCGATGCATTGGCGACTCCTCTAGTGTTGCGAATGTCCATAGGCGACGGTGACTACTTTCCATCAGGTAGCCTGTCCAGTGTCTACATTATCGTTAGGTTAAAGTATAAAATAAAAAAAACTTGGCACACAGATCGTTTAACACAAGATACTCAATACTATGATAAACGTGATCACGCCGGACGAGGCCGCGGGAATAAGATTTTATTAAATATCATTAATCGTAAACCGACTATAATTATTAATATTTGATTAGTTTAATACTTTCATTTCTGTTTCTTTTTAGGGTTCCATGACCAAAGGTAAAATCTAGCCCTATTATAAAGACTCTGCTGTCCATCTTTCTGTCACCAAGCTGTATCTCATAAACCGTTATCGCTAGGCAGTCGAAATATTCATTGATGACGTATTTCTGATGCCGTTATAACAATAAGCAGAATAAAATAAATATTTAAGGGAAGCTCCCACACAAACGTGATATTTTCGTCGCTTTTATAGACATTGGTACGGAACCCTTCGTGCACGAGTCCGTCTTGAACTTGTCAGGTTATTGTTCTTATCTTCTGTTGATACTGCTAATTAAACGCGTTGGTTAATATGTACAATGTTTTGTTGAATTCTTCGTGATTCATTCACGACAAGAATGATATGACACCTATTATTATTGTTTTCATGTCCAATGTTCACGTTGGTACATTGAAATGATTCATATTCTGTTGTTTACATTAAATTTATTATGTGCAGAGATAGTCCGGGTTACGTAATGCTGACTGATACTTTTAATGTTATTTATTTCAATAATTCAATACTTTCATCATGGATACCATTAGGGTGCATTGTTTGCTGTTTTATTAATCGACTTCTCAAAGGAAAGAGTATGTTATACTTCGGTTATTTTTCATATTATGTTCACGTGATTTTGGATGTAAAATAAATTGCGCGGGTAAAATAATTTCTAAATTCATAGTTTATATAGGTAGTCGTTTTTATTTATAGTTGCATTTGGAATCCTTGTGTCTCGTTTGCTATATTGATATAAAATGATAAAGATGAAAGAAAATCTTCGTTATTTGTTGAATCTCTGAGCATAGGTCCTAGAATTCACTAAGTATAAAACCAATACGGTTAGTAATGATGCATCATGCTAGTTGTCGAAATATCTACAATGACTAAGTACATTTTGCATAAAGTCACAAGTATCTGCTTTATAATTTTTGCTTTCATAAAACTTTCTCAATATTCACACGAGCTCTAAGTGCTAAATGAGATAACTAATTAACGGGGCAATAAAACTGAAATATGACTGAAATACTAAAAACTGAAATACTGAAATACTAAAATATTAAATACAGAACGGAAATTGTGATGATTTTTGTACAAAAAAAAATATGCTGTTTTACGTTAACGCCATCTTTGATTGGTTGATTGTTGTCATATTGCTTATTGAAAAGACGTAACTCAAAAATGCATTTCTTGTTTATTTTCAACTTTTTTGCATTTGTAATGATAAAAAACAAAAAGTGCGAGCTTGCAAGCATGTATATTTGTGTTTGTCACTCTTTCACGTAAAAACCACAGATCGTATTTCATTGCAACTTGTGTAGCTTCCTTCTGAGGTATTCTCGGAGCGCTGACATGCGGTTCTTCAAGAAAGGTGCGAAAAGAGCTCTCCTTCAAAGCCGGCGATGCATTGGCGACTCCTCTAGTGTTGCGAATGTCCATAGGCGACGGTGACTACTTTCCATCAGGTAGCCTGTCCAGTGTCTACATTATCGTTAGGTTAAAGTATAAAATAAAAAAAACTTGGCACACAGATCGTTTAACACAAGATACTCAATACTATGATAAACGTGATCACGCCGGACGAGGCCGCGGGAATATGATTTTATTAAATATCATTAATCGTAAACCGACTATAATTATTAATATTTGATTAGTTTAATACTTTCATTTCTGTTTCTTTTTAGGGTTCCATGACCAAAGGTAAAATCTAGCCCTATTATAAAGACTCTGCTGTCCATCTTTCTGTCACCAAGCTGTATCTCATAAACCGTTATCGCTAGGCAGTCGAAATATTCATTGATGACGTATTTCTGATGCCGTTATAACAATAAGCAGATTAAAATAAATATTTAAGGGAAGCTCCCACACAAACGTGATATTTTCGTCGCTTTTATAGACATTGGTACGGAACCCTTCGTGCACGAGTCCGTCTTGAACTTGTCAGGTTATTGTTCTTATCTTCTGTTGATACTGCTAATTAAACGCGTTGGTTAATATGTACAATGTTTTGTTGAATTCTTCGTGATTCATTCACGACAAGAATGATATGACACCTATTATTATTGTTTTCATGTCCAATGTTCACGTTGGTACATTGAAATGATTCATATTCTGTTGTTTACATTAAATTTATTATGTGCAGAGATAGTCCGGGTTACGTAATGCTGACTGATACTTTTAATGTTATTTATTTCAATAATTCAATACTTTCATCATGGATACCATTAGGGTGCATTGTTTGCTGTTTTATTAATCGACTTCTCAAAGGAAAGAGTATGTTATACTTCGGTTATTTTTCATATTATGTTCACGTGAATTTGGATGTAAAATAAATTGCGCGGGTAAAATAATTTCTAAATTCATAGTTTATATAGGTAGTCGTTTTTATTTATAGTTGCATTTGGAATCCTTGTGTCTCGTTTGCTATATTGATATAAAATGATAAAGATGAAAGAAAATCTTCGTTATTTGTTGAATCTCTGAGCATAGGTCCTAGAATTCACTAAGTATAAAACCAATACGGTTAGTAATGATGCATCATGCTAGTTGTCGAAATATCTACAATGACTAAGTACATTTTGCATAAAGTCACAAGTATCTGCTTTATAATTTTTGCTTTCATAAAACTTTCTCAATATTCACACGAGCTCTAAGTGCTAAATGAGATAACTAATTAACGGGGCAATAAAACTGAAATATGATAGTATAATCTTAGGTAGTGATGCGACTCGAATAGAAATATGTGACTCGAGTCACTAGAGCAATTTTACCACATCACTCGAGTTATACTCGAATTTTGGGTCATTCGAGTGAAATAATATGCGCCAATGCTCAGAATATCAAAGATAAATTGAAAATGACGCGTACTTTTGTTCGTTAAAATGGCCGGCAAAGCTTAGAAAGCAAGAGCAAAGAATAAAATAGTCAAAGGACATCTCGTGGCAATAAAAATAACTCGGTGCGCCGATTTGACTCGGTACGCTTAGTTGACTTAGTAACTCGAGTGCATAGATACTTGACTGATTCTTTTTTTTAAATCGAATACAACAAATTTACTCGAGTGACTCGAAAAAATGATCCGAGTCGCATCACTAATCTCGGGTAACTAACAGCGATTCAAGTCACACTCATAATAGGTGGCTAACTGCCTACATTAAGACTCCTGGGAGGCATAACGGATGCTTTGCGCTCAATAAGGCCTCGTCATAGTAGCGACAAACGCTTGGTAATGGCTCTTCCCACGGATCACATACATATGTACAAGTGGGACGTGTGCGCGCCCACGACACACTGAGACGATAATAAATTAAGTTTTTCTCTCGTATTCATGAATCGATGCGGCCGTCTCATCAAAAATGGTCAACCTTTAATACCACATCAAACGTGTCACAAAATGTCTTATTATAATATTTAAAATGCAAAAGTTTGTGAGGATGTTTATTTGTAAATCTTTCACGCAAAAACTTTTTTCTTTTTTTGTTTTCGAGGGGGAAACCTTCCAAAGGTACCCGACGCCGTGGGAGCGACGCAGGGTTATGTGGGATTTTTACCGCACTAAAACCCCCCCGGTGGCCGTCCTCGGCGCTGAAAAGGAGGACTCCGGGATCTCGAAACGAATTCAACCGGAATCCTCGAGCGCGCTGCCCCATCGGGCTCCTCCCAGATGGGCGGCTGGGCCCACCGCTCCGTCTAATCTTTACAACGGTATGCGACCACACATACCGCCGTACTTCCCGGGATTGCCTGACCGAACGGTTCGAGCTCCCACTCTAGCCGTCTGCAACCCCGGAAGCCCCTTTTAGTCGCCTCTTACGACAGGCAGGGGATACCGTAGCCCTATTCTGACCCCGAGGCTACAGGGACGTTCACGCAAAAACTACTGTTCGGATTTCGGTGAAATATGCCATACACATATTATATGGCATACACAATTAATTACCTTTTTTGTGACGGGGAGGTCACCTTCAAAGGTACACCGAAGCCTTGGGAGAGACTCCGGGTAATGTGGAATTTTTACCCACTAAAACCTCCTCGGTGGCCTTAATGTGCGCTAGCATTGGACCCCGGGATCTCCAATGGAACGCACCGGTGCCCCTTAACGCGGCGCACCTTACGAGCTCATCTCTTGAGGAGCGTGACTGTCCCCTACGCCTTCCGGTGTACGACAACATGCAGCTACACATGCCGCCGTCCTTCCAGGGGTTGTTGGCTGGGCGGTTAGAGCTCCCACTCTAGCCGCCCGCAACCCCAGAAACCCCGTTTCAGTCGCCTCTACGTCAGGCAGCGGATACCGTAGCCGTATTCTACTCCCCGACTACAGGGGGCAAGTAATTAATGATCTAGATTAACACATATATCTTTAACGTAGCAAACCTGACGGAAGCGGAAGAAGCCGCGGGAATCAACTAGTATCACATAAATCGTATCACGCAGTATTATTTTGATAAATGAGACGTAGTCATAAACAGAGTTTGTCTAAACATCTGCGAAGCCATTAGTAATGAAGGTTTTACATCTTTACACGAAAAAATGTTTATGTTTAATATGACTCAATGTTACGAAAAAAGGCTCAGATTATAAATAATCAATACCATTATTTGTAATCTATTCAAAAAAGATATGTTTTCTTTATCTTATCTATTAACAATGAGACTGATTATTAGAACCGTTTTGACATAGATAAGTATAAACGTAGGTGGCTCTTAGGATGACGCACGAAATATCGTGAGAAACGGAACTGATGTCGTCACTTGATCCAATATAGATGTGTCACATCACACCGATATTAAAAGAAATCGGAGGAAATGTATCATCTTAAAACACGAATATCATGTAATTCTGGTTGACTGTGTCATAATCTTCACTAAATTATCAGTACAATGTAATTAAATATGGATGTCATAATACTTTATCGAATGCTTAATTTTATCGATTTATGTTCAACTGCAAATATATATAATGTAAAATAGATTTTAAATTGCGCTAAACGAACATTGTCTGCTTTGTCACTTTATGCATCATTAAGGTCAATATTTTCCTTAGGATCATGTTAATGTTCGTATAATGGAACCTTTACGTTTTCTCGTACAATGACCGAAAAAGTAGGCCGCTCCAAAAACCCTTGGCTATAGACCCCGCCTTGTCATGAACTACCTAATTGTATTGTTCTATATTTCCATTAACCGTGGCTTAAGCTCTACTTAGACATTATTCTATAAATATGTGTGTATGTAAACATATGATATACGGATTTATATATATTGTTTGAGTGAAGACGATTACACTCATTTCGCTAACTCTGTTAACTTATTTGACAAAAGCAATGCTATGAGACAACCCAGTGAAACGACAATCAAAGGAGTCAGTGACATGCCTGCAGGAACTGTTATTAAGAGTAATCTAACCGAGTTGAAGTAACTAACGTCGTAGACCACAGGGCGTATGAAAGAGAGGACACAATGGACGGAAATCATCAATCAACGGTTCTCACCCACGGCTGGGGAGACCTCTGTAGTAATAAGCCTACAACGACTTCTATACAAAGGCCCCTCGAGTATTCTCAGCGTCGCTAACAATTCTTATAATAGAAAGACGAGTTTTTTCTTACTGTACTTATATGTGGTTTTAAAATGGAGGTAAGCTTTACGATGCAAAGGTATAAATAAACCTTAATGTTTCCATTTCCAGTTGTTTAAAACGTAAAAATAGTGGTTTGTGTATTAAATTTGAAATCGAAGAATTATTTGGAAGTAATTTTAGCATTCCGTGTAATACTATATGACTACGACATTAAGTCCCTAGTCTAGACGCGATAGCACATGAACGTGCATTTGTTAATTCATCACATTAAACAATGGAAATAACCTGTTGTATCAAACAGTAGTACTGTAAAGTTATTTCCTAATGATCTCATATTTACATATAAGGAAATAATAAACCACTAAATTCAGTTAAGAGTAAAACACCTGGTTTGATATTGTGTATTTAAATTCAGCTTGTATCTTTAAACATTCGTATTTAAAACGGCCACGTGTCTGTAACAGCTGCTTCGATTTGGTTTTGAGCAAAAAATAAGAACGCTAAGGGAACTTTTTTTGTGGGTTCCCAAGTTGCAGACGGCAGGTGTGAATAAAAGTGGATGCTGTACTTTAGCTTAAGTTTTTTGTTGATCTTATGCTCTGCAGAAATCATTGAAAATCAATAGCGGAATATATCATGTGTTCACTTCTTATTATTTTTAATATCAATTTCTGTAACTGTTGAATAGAATCAAAGCGCTGATACGCTTTTTACTGTAACACTAATAAAAATGAGGCTCAGTTTGATATTCGAGTTCGCAGCGTTCCAAATGATGTGCAATTCGTTAAATCCGTGTCCTCGGTTAGTTTCGGAAGTGCCAATTCACTGGCTTAGCTCACTTTGTAACCGGCAAGGTCGTTTTTGGCCACAGCGGCGAATGTGTTTAGCAGCCGTTTATACATTTGTACACGTTATACACATTGTAGAAAGGATAATATCTATTGCAATGTTATAAGGTGATTGGTTGTGGAAAATCAGTTGTCAATAGATAATATTTATATTCATCATTAATTTATTTTACACTGTTATTAAAAATATTATTATTCATTTTCTATATGTGTTATATTTTTTTATGGAATTTAAAATAATTTGTTGTGTTTCTCAATCTTGCCCGGGTTTTACATGTTTTGCATCCCTACATTTCTTACACAGGCTCTCGTATAGCTAAAATGCGGTACTGTGTACTCAGCAATATGTGATGATTGCAGCTTGCTGAAATTGCCACTTTCCTCAGAGAGACCTCTAATGGCGGCTTCATTATTGCCAATCATCTCGAGCGGCTTTGCTTTTACAATTTCTCCTATATCTAGTTGATCACTAGCATTGCAAAGTGGATAAGTTGTGCGGCAAATTTCCTTATTTAACGGTAGCGAGTGAAGTTGAAACGCAGAACGATATTGATACACTTCATGCAATGGTTTTTGAAATAATACTTATTCGCTTAATAGTAATAGATATCATAGATTTTAAAAGTGTGGAGCATGTAAAAATCCATTATGATGGAAAAATTTGATTTGGCAATTATTCACTTATAAATATCATAATTGTACTAATAAATGCAGGTTATGTTATAAAATTGAAAAAGATTAACTTAACTGCAACATAATCACCTACAAATAACGTGCACTCTCATACAAAGCGTTCTAATGCGTTCTCGCAAACGTTATTAGCATTATTGTTGTTGGTCGGGTAAAGGGCAGTGCTTTCAGTCAGAATAATAATGTTGAGGCCGACAAGCCCCGTTCAGCGCGTAATCCATTTTCACACGACATTGAAGCCTCAACGGACCGACGGGAAACAAAACCATCACGTAATAGGCAAATTGTTTGGCTATACGACCATTTTAATTTAACGACTTAACTAAGAAATAACAGTTGCGTTGAATACTTTAAGGCGATTTGTTTAAATGAGAACCTAGCAAAGTAGATTTATTTTACAATCTACTGAATATTTGCAATGTTGGTTTAGTCGTGTTGAAATTGGGTGAGATGATGAAAGTTGTTCAAGAATGTTCTTGCGCTGTATGCACTATGTAATGTAGCATTACATAAAATCTCATTTCGCACTCAAGATAGGTACCCGAAATTGCGTTCACGATGTTCCGTATGAATCTGAAGTCAGTTAAAAGTATAATGAAGGCAATAAATTACTTCTGTGTAAGCGTGTGATCGTGCTCTGGATTCGCTTACGTTCAACTGAATTGACTGTAATTTCGTGCAATGTCGCATATATGTCAAGAGTGTTCTCGGGTACGGTACAAAAATCACTCGACTTGTGTTCTAAAATTCTTTTAGTTAATTCCTGTATCAAATTCATTATTATAAATAAAAATAATCTTCAGTTTAAAGAACGTAAGGTTTTTATAAGCGCGTTTCAGTCTGTCAGTATGACGCCTACTGCCAAACGCTATACTTTAGCTATGATCCCGATTCAAAATTGGCTCGTGCCAACGTCCCTGCAGCAATTTGAACGAAAAGCCGTGTCATGTCACCCCTCGTCATTCATAATTATTGTGCCCTGATGCATGACAGCTGCTTTTTACATTCCATTGTATGCAGAGGAAGTAATCTAATTGGAATTACACTGGAAGGAAACGAGCGTTTTTAAGTGTGTAGGAAACATCATTGTTTGATAGAGGAAAGTGTCAATCGGGGTTGTTGAAAGCGTAGCCTTTCAACGATGTAGTTGACGATTGTGTATTGAATGTTAATTGAGCATTCGTAGTTCGTATCATGTTATTAGAAGAACTGACAGTAAGTAGAAGAATTTGAATGTGCTCAACAATTTCTTCATTTTGATAGCAGAGTTGTTGAGCGTCGGTATGAAGAATTTGGTTCTAGTAGGAGTTCTTCCTAAAGTTGCAGTTTAATATCCAGTAAGCACTAAAAGTGCACTACCATTTATTATTTCAGTCTCGTAAAAATAAACTCAACTCTGTTACAACTAAGTGTTTTCTGAGAGAAATAGTGTTTTGCGATTTATTGTAGTAAAATCTTTCTTGCTCGAATTTATTTGAAGATGACAGTGTACTTTGCATACTCTTCATTTATGTATATTCATTTTCTCTGAACAGTGCAAAAAAAAAGCTTTCATAGTAATTCTGTTATACAGTTCCAATAATGTGTAAGTAGTTTTTGCATTTATTTAAAATACAAAATCTGCTTTTGCTTTTTTCGTAGGCCGCTATTTTTGTTACTCAATCGCACTATATACTTCATCTTTATACGAGAAAGGAATATCATTAGCATCGTGAATAAAACTCTTGCTATAATTGTATATATCTCAAATACAATTTCAAGTAGTAATAATGTTGTTGAATAAAGTTCCATTGCAACAAACAAGTCTTTACATTGTGCATTATGTATGACGTCATTGGTGACAAACGTGGGATTTGTAATCTTTATCCATCAACCTTAGTTTTATTTAAGTAGCACAATAGAGAAGATAAGATAACAAAAGTGACGTTCACTTGAGTAATATAGGGTAATAATATTTGACCTCTGACGATATCGAATTCGGTCTACTCATTTACGGGTATACGTAAGGGTATACACGTACATACATCTTTTGAGTTTCCTAATGTAGAGTCGTTCCCAACTTATGACAATGACTGTAAGTGTTATGAGACATTTACATCAGATATATAATTTCCTATTGTAATTTATAACCAAAGAGAGAAAATAAATAGGGCTATAGAGCGAGCATTCTCAAGATTTTCATGCAAAACTTTCCTCTCGCTTCATACTGAGTTCATCTCGAAGTGACTTACTTTTGACATACATATATTTGAGTACATATTATACCAATTGTTAATACGTCGTGGGTTAAACATTTCCACAGAGAGGATTTCTGGTATAGTTAAATGCCTTTGTTCATGAGTGATTCTATTTTATGATTGAGATTTAGGAAATTTAATTATTTTGTGTACGATTTAACTCCACCTGTTACACGTCGCTATCTTTGTGTAAACCTCGCATAGTAGACTCGATGCACGTTTTGTTAAATGTCTCAGTTGTTGCTATCAAGAACAATTGTAGCTATCGTTACACGTGCTCCATCTCATTGCGAGCGTTTCGAAATTTTCGTTTTATTATACTATTGTTTTCATCTGTACGTCGTGTTACAAGTGTTGCTAGTTCCATTGTCGTCGTTCAAGGAACTGCGGAAATTTGTTCGACCGTAACGTCATTTTGTTGTTTTTTAGGCTCGTTTCGGTGATTGCTTATATTTTCATCTGCCGCTTATCGTCAAGAGATCGATTCGGCAGATGTTGCGGGCCACAGCAGCCAATCGGCTCGGAGGCTTTGAACAGCTGTGCACACATTGTGAATGTCGGGCAGTAAGCGATGCGGGCAGCTTACCCTTGTATTTGAATCAAACAGTTTTGATGCAGTGTTATATTGATATTCGCTTAAAAATACGTTTTTAATATATAATAATAATAATAATAATAAAATAGTTTATTGCCCCAAAACTGACATACACAATAATTTAAATTTAAACACGAGAAATAACAAATGCTATACATTAAAATGAACAATAACAAATTAAATTAAAAAAAAAGAAACGGACAAGAGAAAATATTTTTATGAGGGCAAAGGAAGAGGCTCAGCATTTTGCTGTTCGGAGACCTGGGTCTCGTACAGCGCTGTTTTTCAGCCACTCCCTACTCTCCCTAAGATATTGTGCGGGAGATGGTTGTATGTTCCCCAATCCCAACCGACACAGATAAAATGCAAACACAAGAAGTATCACTCAATAATAATAATAATTTATACCTTTAATACCAGTATACTTAATATATACCTTTCAATACCAGTATATCAACATACACTGCGCTTTACTTTATAATCGAATTGTGACTACTAGTCACTAAGCAAATTAAGTAAAAGTATGTAATCATTTATGTAATATAAATAAATATGACGTCAATATACATAGGATTAAACCTTTAAATGAAGGTGAACTTGAACACCCACAATTGAATGTATTGTGAAGATCGGCGGACACCACTAATTTAATCTGCACGAATATTAAGATATATTGTTCGCTTTATTTTGGGTGTTTGTATAGACCCCAGAATAGAAACGTTAATAATGTTCATTTTGATACGTTTTCATAGTGTAAATTATTTCATCCGCTGAAATGTTGGTTTGAATGAGTTCATATAGATCTTGGATCATTGAACTCTATGCTATGAAATGTTTTAATCTTTATGTTATGTTTGTTTTCGATAAACGCTTAAACGACAAGTTATGTTAATGGAATCAGTTAACCTCTAACGGAAATCCCCAATAAAAATATTTTATCGTAAATATTACGTGCGATTATTAAAAATGACGCTACTTTAAATAGTATTGTAATAACTATAAAAGTAATAACTATTTAAAGTAACGCCACATTGTTGTTCACACTTTTGAAAGAGAAAATAAATTTTAAAATAACAAAGACTTATGCATAAATCAAGATACGGGCTATAAATGTATTTATAATTCATATTATAAATTAAATTTCGTAATTTTGCTTTTATGTGGATTTAAACACTGACAAACAAAAAACAAATATTCTAAAAATTATAAAACTGTGTATGATTATATTATAACTTATTCACAGTCCTACATATACATTTTTCTACAAACATGTGTTGAATAGATACAAAGAACTTTATTTTTTATATGAATGGATGGATTGGAAGTGTTGGCACTGTTAGCAGTAGTTTTATAGGTCGGTAACCTTAAGAGTGGCTTCTGGCCCAGATAGCGGGGGATGGGGTATTGGATAGTGGACTTTAAATATTGCGAAGAAAATAACACAATATACATATGTTAATTCGTTTTTTTTGAGATAAACAAATGTTAAGATGGGAGCATACCGAAGAAAGACAATATTTTTAAAGAAAGACGGTAAAATTATTATATTATAAAAATACAAGCGTTTTAAATAGTATAGAAAGTATACCAAAACATTAAAAAAGCGACAGTGAAATTTTCGTCTCGTTATTTTTGTAGCGTATCTAAAATTTTATTAGAAGAACAAATACGTGAAAATGAATGAGCAAATGTCTCCAACGAGGAAAAAATAAATCTTAGCCGTGTACATCTACGCTTCGAATATGATGACCATTAAAAATAAAAGTGGCCACTGTTTCACTCATATCGCGTCGCTCACACATTTAGACAATGGGTAAAAGTAGTTCGTTAATTGCACGCCTACTTGATCTACTTTTTTCGTACTCGAGCATGCTGGGTTTAAACGTGTTCAACGGCTAGCTGCTTTCCAGTTCATTAGGCTTCATTAACGATATTTTAAGGTCCGTACAAAAATTCATTGGTACGATGGCTGTAAGGGCGTCGTGCCTTTAAAGTCTGAAAGTATCAGTGGCCTAATTTTTGTATTATTAGTTACGCATAATGAAAGATGTTACATGTTCGTTGGTCGTTTAGTTCTATGTATTTTATTTATATACTAGCTGTCCCGACAAACGTTGTTTTGCCATATAAAAAATAAAAAAAATGTTAAGGGTGGACAACCCTTAAGGGGTGTGAAAAATAGATGTTAGCCGATTCTCAGACCTACCCAATATGCTTACCAAATTTCAGAGGAATCGGTCAAGCCGTTTCGGAGGAGTATGGAGACTAACATTGTGACACGAGAATTTTATATATAAGATTTTTGTATAGTTTATCTATTCTTTATTAAACTAAATAAAATGTTTTGCATACAACTACGTATTTTTATTCAGTAACAGTATAATTACTTTTTTGTTCAAAAATTTGTTCATTACCTACATTTTATTTTTCTTTATTAATCGTATTTCCTTTGTTTAAATATTTTATTCTGATTACCGTAATTTGCTGATCACGATCAAGTCTAAAGAAGTCTCCTTAATCCGTGTTTGCTGGTCGTTGGCATACAAATTCACGTCATTCGTCATACCTGACTCACGTCCTCTATATCGGTTCGGTTATAATAGCAATAAATATATTTGAAACTAAGGTTTGCGGCTTAACTTTTTTGTTTATTATATAAAACAATTATTTATTATTATTTCTAACGTGAAGCATTTCTTATGTTTCGATGGAAGGGTGTGGTTGGCGGCACACTTTTATATCAGGCAACCATCTTAATTCTCCAGAAGTAACAACGCATCTGTGTTTGATTTCAGACTTGACAGAATCTATGTTTTATATGAGGTAACAGACGTCCAAGGGCGGCAGTGACCACTTACCATCAGTGGACTGCATACTCGTTTGCTACCTCAACGTTATAAAAAAATAGACGCAGATATTATTAAATACGATATGTTTACACGTTCGCCTGTTAGATATTTGTGTAACGAGATATGCGATGAAAGCTATCAGATACACTTATTGTAATATATTCGGTATAGTTCTCGTGTGAAATAAATACAGTGACAGGCAATATGCGGATATTAGCAATGACGTGATCGACATGTGTCCTTGTCCGTCAAATAGACCAATGTTTATTATGTTGATAAAAAACTATATTAATGTGAAGTCAATTTGTATTATCTTTTATACTATGATAATATGATAAATTGTTTTGAATTTATCGTGTTTTCATAACGTCGCATTTTATTACCAAACTGTCTTTTGGCAAGCTTGTAGTGTTTCATAGGACATCCCATTTAGTTTGAATTTTATAGTAAGGCATTTACATGAAGCTTTCCAATTTAGTCCTTGGGGATAGCAAAGCGTGTGACAAACCCAAGGTCGGTATAGACATTGCATACGGGCATGCAATTAGTCAGATGGTCTCTATTTCCTATTGACAACAATAATTAACTAAATAGAAAAGGATTTCTAGATGTTCATATTTGGTTTATAATTGAAGTAGAAAACAAGCGAGCATGCAGTCTACTTGATGTAAATGTTCACTACCGCCTATGGATATCTGTATCTAAGCAACTTCATACAGAACAAGGGTTCAATCACAGATCCTTTGCTACCTCCGAGGACTAACTGTTCGTCTCATATAAAAAAAATATACGTGACGAATAGATAACCTCTTTCCTTTGGGAAGTCGGTTAAAAAGTAACCAGTCATCTTAAGTTTTAAATAATATCTTATCAAATATGTCCGTTACAGTACAAACATCCAGTATCCGTATCTCCTTAGTTCATTAACACGATTATGCTCGCCAGATAAGGTCATAAAAGGTTCGGACGGTAAATTAATTTCCGTTTTTGGCACGAGCTATGGAAAGTCAACAACCCCAATGTTCGAGGAAAAAAATCAAAAAAGTTCCTTTAACCTCCCGCGTTTCTATTGTTTATGTGCCTGCGAACGCGGACGTTAATCCCTAGGGTTCAGTGGATAAAATAAATAAAAATATTAACTTTAATAGATTGAATTCGTGCACCCGTGTGTAACGAAGGGTGGACTACTTAGAGGAGGTCAAGTGCCTACACGAGTTGTTGGGTTTTTTGTTTGAAATTGAAATGAGTCATGACAGGCCTGTAATTAACAGCGTATTAGTAGATCTGGGCAAACGTTGGCGTGCCACGAAAAAGAATTACAGCTCCATATAATAATCCTCCATATTAGATCTCTACAACGACGCTCACCTAAGGCTCTACAGTACCTACTTAAAGGGCCCAAAGAAAATAATTTCTCATGAAAAACAGCTGTTTCGGATATAGGCGCATGAAAATGGGTGACACTATTTATGTTTTATGTCATTATTCTCGTCAACCCATTATTGTCCCACTGCTGTGCACGGGTCTTCTCGCAGAATGGGAGAGTATTAGGCCATAGTCCACCGTGCTGGCCAAGTGTGGGTTGGTGGACTTCACACGCCACGGTGAAGGAAAACATCATAGGTTTCCTCATGATGTTTTCCTTCACCGAATAACAGTGATAATTAATTTCTAATACGCATGTAATATTAGAAAAATCAGTGGTGCGCGCCTGGGTTTAAACCTTGGACCTCCCGATCGAGTGGACAAGTTTCAATCATTAGGTTAGGTTATACTGCTCTAGCAACGCATGCATCTGTAATTATATCATTATACTTATTAAGAATACGATAAGAGCTGCTTTAAATTTAAAATTATACTGTTAAATATTTTTTTCCTCGATTCCACAATCTCTACTATAATCTTGAATCAGTACTGTATCATAATGAGATATTGATAAAACGCTTATATTAATTAGCGTGTAGCGAGTTCGAATTGTTTGAAATTTCACAGGTACGTTTGCACTTAACGCACTGGTTTGGATGTATGCCAATCGTAATCAACAAGAATAAATGGCATTGCGATTTTACATATATTTGTTAAAATCGAAATAGTTTAGACGAAACCTTAACATACATTCCGAATTAATGAAAACGACTCTTCATTTAATTTAATGTGATTTAATTTGTGCGTTTGTATTTTCAAGCAACTAGTTTGAGAGCAAACAAATCATATCGAACGCCAACATAATGCTGAGCAGTGTCCATTTCGTGATGTTTTGCATCCTCTTTCCTGTTTTTTTGTCTTTGTTAATATTGTACTCATGTATAATAAAATGTGTGTGTAAGGAGATCGAATAAATGATTATCTATCTATATCTAGTTTTAGATCATCCATCAGCGTTTTGAGATCCACTGTTGGACGTAGGCTTCACCTAAATGGCCCCACTTTAAACGATCCTATGCCTTCTGAATCTAGCGGTTTCCTGCTGTTTTCTTTGCCTCACCTGCAAGTTAGTGGCGACCTATCCTTTTGTCTAAAGGTTGTCGCTACTCGTAGACCTTTCTTCCCTATTACTTTAGGTCATTACTACGCATTTCTATGAATGATAAAAGGAACAATATTATTTACATAATATAGACTGAACCAAAGTCTTGCGGAGAAAAGATTAAAACTATATAGATGGTAGATCTTATCATGGTTCGAAGACGAAGATAGCACCTTCACACCTTGTGCAATAGAGATAGGCCTGTGTTTGGTTTAAAGGCGTTTAGGAACTGTACGTGGGTTTCATGTAGGACTTACTTCGTTATGTTT
Source organism: Spicauda simplicius (assembly GCA_949699795.1). Lineage (NCBI taxonomy): Eukaryota > Metazoa > Arthropoda > Insecta > Lepidoptera > Hesperiidae > Spicauda > Spicauda simplicius. The sequence continues at coordinate 17,336,964 of OX453062.1, forward strand.
GGAGTTGATTACAGGTGTTGATGTTCATGACTAGTGATCACTTAACATCGGGCGAGCGGTGTAGGTACTCGTTTGATGAACGCGTTACTAAAAAAAACAGGTTCTCAGCTAATTAGTCGCACTCAATGCACACCCTCAATGCAGGCAGCTGTAGCTGAACCACCTATTTTAATTAATAATAACTATCAAATGTTTAAGTAAGAAATATTTGGACAGTCCGTTTAAATTATAAAGTTCTATAATAGCACCATGTACATAATCTTTTATCCCGCGCGGATTAGGAATTAAGGATTGTTTTAAAAGAGCATCCATTAGTTGTATACACAACTTTTATATGTATTTCATACTAGTTAAATCCCGCAGCTTCGCTTGCGTTAACAAAAATCGATTGTCCCGTGGGAATAAGATATTTTCGCGCAGTAAAGTAGCATATATGTTAATCCAGACTATCAGCTAACTTCCTACCAAATTTTATGAAAATCGTTCCAGCCGCTTACACGTGAAGAAGTAACAAACATACATACTCACAAACTTCCGCCTTTATAATATTAGTATGAAGTATGATGATATCAAATTTTAATATGACACATCAAACACTCCTTCATGTGAGCAGTGCTCTTAAAATATATCGTAATTTTTCGCTTCCCGTAGAAATAACTTCGCCATTGGCAAACTTGTGAATAAATAGCGATTTAGTAATCATTGACAGGCTTATCCGCCTTGTTATTCCTTTCGATACATTAATCTGCGTCATTTTATAAACTAGCATATACACACCTATAACTTCTAACGTACGTACATTCGTATTGTCCCACTGCTGGGCACGGGTCTTCTCTCAGAATGAGTGAGCCATAGTCCACCGCGCTAGCCACGTGTGAATTGGTGGACCTCACACACCTCCGAGAACTTTTTTTTAAAAGAACTCGGGTGTGTAGGTTTCCTCACGATGTTTTCATTCACCGAAAAGTAATTATAATTAATTTCTAATACGCACATAATTTTAGAAAACTCAGTGGTGCGTGCCTGAATTTGAACCTCGGACCTCCCGATCGACAGTATAAGTTTCTACCATGAATATATCACTGCTCTATCTTCGTACAATCGGACTTTCATACCTTCGGACATTTGTACTAACAGTTCCTAAAACTGAAGAAGCGAAATGCTCAGAAGTCATTAGCAATTAAGCAGAAGCGTGAACGAGTAAATATGTGGGTGGGCGGGCGCCATTTGAGATTTCTCACCGAACATGTTTAGCGAACGCCAAATGCTGAGGTCGCTAAGTGTTTAATGAGTCACTTTATTTGAGTCCATATAATTTAGCTTATTTTATCCTTTCCTAGTAGACGTCCAATTTTAATGTATATGTCGGCGGAACACCGAGTATTTATGAAAAACACGCTGCTGAAAATAATTATTTCAGTTAGTTTAAAGATCTGAAATTGTTTGTTTATTAAATTAACAATATTTAGTTCTAAAAATGTTAATTTAGTTTACCCTCCATAAATTTGTTATTATCACCTCACTAAACTTTATATAAAAAAGGCGAGCGCCTGCAGGTAGAAAAAGATTCTGTTTAACCGTCGAAGCGATCGGACCTCCTAAACTGTGAATAAATCGAAGAAGTTTACTCCTGTGTTTTACTTGAAATCTTCAAGAATGGTCAGTAATGAAGTCCCCTGGCCTTCCTGACGTCACGCCCCCTTCGTTATATACAATTAAAAATGTTATTCCCGCGGCTTCGGTAGATTCAGATCATAAACTGTGTGTAAAATTTCAACGAAATTCGATCGTTTTTGCGCGAAAGAGTAACAAACACATCCGCACAAAATTTCGCGTTTTCAATGTAAATATGGCAGTGATCCGAGTATCGCAATAATTATGATATACTTTTCGCTCCATATTTACACTTTTAAACATCCCTGAATTCTCTGATCAGTAACAATGTGACTGGTTCTTGTTTTTTTCTTTAATTTATACTTACATTATTTATTTTTGTAAAGTAAATTAAAAAGTTTGTATACATTTCATGTTAGTAAAATAGTAATAGTATATAGCAGTGCTTAAGGAGATGTATTGTGTCAGATTGAATCTTACTTCTCAAAAGAACGTTTAAAAGTCTAACTAACTAACTAACGCTGTGTAGAAAAATAGAAGTACGTAGTTATTATAGTCGCTCTGAAGTTTGTTTAGGCATCTATTGTTTTATTTACACGTGTTGTACGAAGTTAAGCTGTTAACGTTTTAAACAGTTTATGAAGTATATTTTCTTAACAATGTATGCTATTTTCTTAGAGTATTCAATGTGCATAACTTTTCACCTGAGGTTTCTAGAAATATTTGTCAAAGCATTTAGCGATTACAAATATGGGCCTTGAACTAAGGCAGAGTATTTTACGTAATAAAACAACGTAATACATATAATGCACTAGTTTGCAAAGCGCAATATGAGCCTTTTTATGGATGCATTTGAAGTGAGCATTTTGTGTAGTTTGCGTCAGCATTTCAGGTGCAACCCTATGTCCCAAAGATGTGCCTGATTTTCTATGTTTGGGACAGTCGAAATATACTACTGCAGCATGTAAAAATGCATGCTGCAGCGATTTCAGACACAATTGTATCTTCTAATAGATACTAAACGTCAGATAGGGATTGAAGATCGGGTCGAATCGGATCATAAATATTATTATAGGTCTCGGGTAAATATCGTGTATTTTTTTTCTTGCAAGAAACTATAAAATTACTTGAAAACTACATAAGGTAAAAACTTTATTCTCGTAGTTATTACTACTTCAGAGTATACACCGAGATGCATAGGGGATTTACAAAATCGGCATAGGTAGGTTCTCACTCTTCTCACCTGTTATAATTATGAGGTGGAGTACCTACCTACTATCGGACGCCCTCTAATACTCTATTTTACAGAGCGTTTGTTTAATGACCTGTTTAAACCTTCTTTCCAGGAGATTCTTAATATGATCTGGCATTAAGTATACTGACATATTAGCCACATTATGCGCGCTTCGTACTTGACTTCGTATTAACCTTAACGTTAGTGCAAGATATTGGATATGGCGCCTGTCATAAATTGAATCCGGGTCAAGAGGTCCCAAGGGCGGGTTAAAGGAATTTAATATGTTACTATTCATCGTACACAGGGGGATTTATCAGTTGACTGGGGATATTGAGTTATTGATGTAAGGGTATTAGATTGGGTTTATTGGTATCGCTTATTAACGAACATTCTCGAATAGGGGGCGGGTAGACAGACTAAGGACATATTGTAGGGGACATTTTAACAGAGTTTTGCGTAGTTATAAAATACTATGTACATAATTATGTTAAGGTCACGAATATTAAATGTTTGAATTTCCTTTATCTTCAGACAGTAGGTACTCAAATCTATCTAGATTTTTGCGTAGTTTGAGTATAAATGTCAATAAGTCTCGAGTGGAACCTGATTAGAGAATAGCTCAAAGTTTACTTTTTAAAACATTTATTCTTTCTTTATAACCCGACTAGCAGTATGGCCAAGTAAAAAGGAGTTATAATTTTGTCCCGTATGTATGTAAATCCGTTCTCGTGATAACTTCTAAACCAGATACTTATCAATTTTTTTTTACAAATAAGATATCATTTGAAGTGTTTCAATCGTCCGCTGGTTATAGGCTATTTGTCACATTAAATTAAATATGGCGCCCTGTAGAAGGCACAATATTATGGACAAAAAATATAACAATACTGTGTTGTTCATTGACAGTCCTTTTGCTCTCTGCTTTCACCGATATTGTTAAAACTGCAAAGCTTAACATAGTTATGTTAAGCCTTGCAGTTTTAACTGCAGTGTAAGAATATTGTCTTGTTTCCAAGCAACCTATTCGGTTATAAGTTTTTTTTTTTATTCTTTGCATATGTTTCTATAAAAAAAACATAGTCGCCAGTCGTGAATTCAGTATTCAGAGCGTTAATCAACTTGAGACGCCATAAAAGTTTCCAATGAAAAGAAATGGTCGCTCCCCCACTGCGGATTATATTTAACCGCAAAAATACTGCAGCTAAGCGCTAAAAGCAGGCCAAGTTCGTCATCTGGTACCTCGTTGCTTAATTAACGCAATTTTTAAATGAAGCCGTTAACATAAGGTTAACTGCAAACTGACGTTTAAGCTTAGAAAATATTATGATTGTGTACATTAAACGAGAGCACTTGTGAGAAATTAGGAAAAGATGGTATTTATGTTGTTTTTATGAAATTGTTAACCTTTTCGGTTGAAAATGTTTGAAATTTATTACACATAGTGAGGAACCGAAATTACAGAAACAGAAATAATGCATTATTTCGTTTTTTAGTCCGTATCATTCCATAACAATATTTAATTTATTGTTAGTTAATGTTATTAATTACAATATGCACCACGATTGTAATATAATGAATAAAGATCATTAAGATTTTATCATCCGTTCGTTGGATGGTTTATCAGAACGCTCGAAGAACGTGATCAGTTGTGAATATTTTAGCTCACAATAGCAATTATGGTACAGATTGAAAACAGAAGTATCTAGATAAAATATATTATATAATACTTCTACTGATGAAGCCCTAGACAGAGCGGTGTGGGTTATAATAGGTTGGGTTGAGCGGACTTCAGTTTTTATTGGATTAACCGCCCGCATGCAAACTCCAACTTACGTATTAAGTACATTCAAAGCATACGACTACTTGTCTCGCTGCGTTGACAATAAGAACTATAATTCTGTTGTACATTCACAAAAATATTTCACAAGTTCTCTTAATCCGGCAAAAATAGACTTACTAGTGACACGCGCCTTGCCCCATGGCGAGTTATGATATTATTTTAATACACTCCGTGCATTAATTTTAATACGAGACACATTAACACAGTTACTATTCCATTAAGCAAATAAACCATGTCTCCCTGATATAACGGAATTAAGGGACTGGCACGCAGGTCTAATATTTTTAATAAAGTAACGTTTGCGAGCGAAAACTAACCTTACGTTGGTAGTAGTAAAGAAGGAACTGAGAATTAATGCAATACACATGTACAAAAATTCTCCAACACAACCTCGGTACCTCGCAAGTCATATGTGTACAGTATACCCATACCATGTTTTCACGCACCCTATTTGCCTTTTGAGGTCGTGTCCTATAAATAATGAAAATTAATTATGCTAAATCAACAAATGTGTACCGGATTTATGCAACCTAATTATTCATACTAACATTCAATTTATCCAAAGTAAAGAAAAGGTGTAGATATATTTAAGTACTAATAACAAGCAAACTATAAATTTCTTTTAAAATACATTTAGTACCTTTGGTTTGATGTTATTTAATTCAAAAGATGTAAAAATATTCTTACTTATTTTCAATTCTACGAAATATTTTTCCTGGTATATAAATGCAGGCACGAAATACAGGCACACGAATATTTTATTATTGTAGATATATAGATCATAGTTAAATAGATATTATGATAAATTTTGACAAGAAATATTTCCGGGTAAACTGGGTCTTTGGAAAGTTTGACCCACGTCTTGAACAATTTCAAAAATGTTGAATGTTTCTTCTACTCGGAGATGGAACGCGACAAATTCGTTCCGGCGTCAAGCCGACATCTTAATGCCCTTTTGAAATGGTGTGCCTTGAAATATAAAATGCCTCTACTTTTTTGACTATATTACTCATTCGGAACATTTTATTTTTATTTTATGTACCTACTATTCTTTACAGGATTTCAACTTTCGTTTCATTTGAGTATGTTATCTTTACTAAAATAACGTTTAATAATAATTCCTCACAAATCGATAAAGTAAGGCAATTGGTTTGATTTATTTAAAGTAGCTTGATTCATTTCTGTCCAATTAGCCTTGCTTTTTACACCGACCCTTATTAAACTTCTTCGTATCAAAATATTTTTAAAGGCGGGATGTGAAGATCCGAAAATTGTCTAGAAACTGATCACTAAATTATTTTTCATTTCTATGCATAAACCATAATAGAGATACGCAACTCTAGCAAGCGCCAGATACGCAGACATCAATCAAGAAACATCCCACATTCATGAAAGTTTTTTACTACACACATAAAATTCATGTGTATGTACAATAAGTTCGGACTTTTGCGTATTAGTAAAAGGTTGCAAAAATATTGTTGTCCTTAAAAAGTGGCGCAATATCGTATTGTCAGTCCAGAAACTTCTATGAATATGCAAATTGGCTAATACTTTTCATAATTAGTATGGGGTGCATACTAATTTGTGTCGTATTAATTATGCGATATCTTTTGAAACATGGCAAGCTTGCGTTAGATTCAAGTCGTGACTGACCCGTGATGAAATCTGTATTCAAGCAAATTAATAGAAAATATAAACCACTATGGGGCAGTACTACTATTCATCTTTATCATGGTAGGCGCGTTATGGTAATGGGTTGAAAGTGGCTTAGGGATTAGATATACTTGGTGTGTTTTTTATAAATCGTTTTTGTATCTTCTTAAATTTACACCTCCTCAAAATAATGCTCTTGTCTATTGCTGCTACACATTTTTCAACACCGTAAAAGTAACGTTTAAACACGCGTACAGCATTGACGCCAGCGTAGTCTGGTTCAAATGAATTTATTTTGGAAATAACAATTTCTAGGATGTGAGCGTGAAGTGATCTGAAATATATCACACATGCCATATCTAATGTTTTTAATTCTACGCCAAGCCTCTTCGCGTGATTTGGTTGAATAATTCATCATAATCGAAATTGGTTTGATCATTATGTTATTAAACGATAATGCGCGCCCATATTCCAAGCATAATGTTTTGGGTCTAACATAAAGTTCCATAAAATAATTGTATTGGTTTGTATCCTATACTTGGAATGCTCATGAGTGATTGTTTTAGTCAAAACTATTTTTTTACGAAGTTTGGTTAGATATATATACAGCATATCTAAAACACATCCTAAGATTGTTATACAAATTGATAAAGTTACCTACTTTATTATAATTCATATATACCTACTTACCGACAATTATAATTTCGGATTTAAATTTGCATAAATTTATGAAAGTTATCAATATCACATTGAATTTATCAATGATAAGCTGCAATCATTTCATGTATCTTGTTTTAAGAAATTCTTTACAGATTAATACGAAAAAGATATATAGTTTATTTAAAATCATTTGTTAAGTTTAGCTTTTAAAGAATACAAATGGTTTCAAATTTGAGTTAGATTATTCACGCTGCCCTAAATGGGTCTCCTTTTTATGCTAAACGCGTGTAGTCCTACGTGCCAGCCTCTGCGGAAGTCAACTTAAGGCTTTTATGTCTTCAACCAATAATAATTACTTCCCGTAAGTTTGATCATCTTTTACAAACAGGCATTGTCCGTAACGCGTACTAAAGACTGTATATTACACCTCTCTCTTGCTTCTACTTCTTTCACATTATTTGTAGATAATATTGGAATCTGTGCTAATTCTACGATTGATAAAAAAATGCTACACTTATCTAATTTTGAGCTGATTTTAAAGCTCTAAAGCCTGCATCGAAAATTTTTGGCACGTAACCTTTGTCAATATTAAAATCCATTTATTTCGTATCCGGCCACAATTTCAAGATGACTATTCGCCTTTTAAAGTGTAGTTAAAAAGCCACCCTCTTGTACCCCCGGGATTAATTGCTTCCACGGAATGTCTGTGGGATGTTTTCTCGTCCCGAAAGCTTATACAAAGACGTCAAAGGAGAACGCCTCGGGGTACTCTCGCTTTCTAATGTGCCTATTTCTCGTGATGTTGTCGCGTCTTGTACTACATTTGGCCTTGTATCTAGTGAATACAAGTACGAATTCTTGTAATTGTTAGTTTTTGCCTAATATTTATTTTGTTCTTGGTTACAATGAACATACATTAAAAAGGGATTGCTCTCAGAGCCTCGTTATGGTATGCTCTTCCTTTGGTGCAAAAAATAAAGATTCAATATAGATATAATTTTTTTGCCTTTTATTTTTTAAAATTGAAGTTGGCTTAGTGGTTGGTACCTTTATGGTTCTTCAATTATTCGGATTTTCTAAACAATTGTAACAACACATGCTCTTTCTAACACGGCTTTAATAGCTACCGACCAAAAGATAGTACTCTGACTATAAAAATGATTTTCTCTAGTGGTTACAAACATGAATTCCCGTTTACGAGAATTAACGGTATGTGTGCAAGTTTTGAAACCTTGTTCATATAAAAGAACGATGTACAAGATGTCACAACATTAAAATGTGTGTAAATTACAAAATTATTTCGATACTTTTTCTAAGTAACTCTAAACTAGGCCATTGACTTAATAATTTTGCAACATGTAAACTAGAGGCTATCAAACTAATTTGTTTGTCGAGTAGTATAAATTACTTCGAATTATGAAGGGTGTGTTAAATGTTACTAGGCCTAATATGATTCTAAGTTTGTTATCTGGTCACCAAATTGTTGTGTACATATTTTGAAATGAATATAACAAATAACTGCAGCAAAAAGTTGTTTATCAGCTTTCAATTGCTCTGTCCATACAAAAAGAGCTCAGTTAAGGTAATGTTGCTAATTATACTGAATGCCAAGTAATGTTAAGAAAACTCTAATGATGTTTTGATATTGCTAAAGCAAAATAAATGTCTAACAACTTTTAATGATCCTAATAATATCATAATTATAAAAGTTAGTTCTCCAAGCTTAGCTCTTATTAGATACACTGATCATAATTATCTAAGGCACTCTTACTGTAATTACCTAACAGGTGTCTATAAGTTTTAGAAGTTCGAAAGAAATGGCATTGCGTGGGCCGTAAGATTGAAAGTTGATTAAAGTCTGCGTTATCGTGAGAAGCAACAATTGTACAAATCTTTTGATGTAACGGTGAAATTCCGTACGTAGGAAAGTGTATACCTGCAGTCCGAACACGGTAAAAACGACAAGGTCGATGGAGGCGTTCACTTTCGCCACCACAATTCGTTAAGCACGAGTTGCACTCAGTGCTCATGTTTTGCGGAGGTTTGTTGATAGCGATAGCTTTATTGCATCTAAAACGGATTACAAATGTTGTGGTGTATGACTGTAGTGCAATAGTTACTTGGCTTTATTTGTTTCTGCATTATTTACGCGACTTTGCCCATTTCGGTCACGTCTATCACGGTAATGAGTATCCTGTCTTAATCCAAATTTCAGCGCAATCTTATGTCCGATAGTTTTTTCGTGAAAGAGTAACAAACTCGTAACCTCACAAACTTTCGCATTTACAATATTGATAAAAGGATATTCATAGTGTGATGTTTCAAATTATTGGTCGTTATTCAAACTTTGCCGATCATGAATTAATCCAAAATGATCACAAAAGTAATAAAATCATAATTGATTCGTGTTTCATGAAATTGCCTTACCTTTACAATGTTTTCTATATAATTATTTTCTCAATTGATTTATCTACCATTCTCTGTAGTGTTTCCTTGTCATAATTTATTTCCAGAAGCTTTCACCAACGGAACAATGCAACATTTTCCAATGAAGGCACAGTTGTATCATTATTGACGTCACTGATGCAAATAAATGGCGTTTCTTAATTCATTCTTAGCTCATGTACTACGTCTATTTGATCAAATGTTTTGCAGTCGTGACGACTTAGCTAAGCCAGTAAAAGCATAACAGAAAGTTAAGCACCCGTCAAGAGAACGATGTAATCGTAATAATAATTGAGCGTTATATTAAAGGCTGGTTAAGGTTTTCCAGTTAATAATTTAATACATTCTAGATTATTCCCGCGGCTTTACCTGCTTAGGTCACATCTTCCAGGGTAATTAATAGATATGTGTTAATATAGGTCAAAAATTATGTGTGAGTCAAATTTCAGCAAAATCTACTGAGAAACATTTGCGTGAAAGAGTGACAAATACATCCTTAGAAACTTTTGCATTGGTAATATTTATAATAAAAGTGTATATTAAATCTTGTTTTAAAATATTTCTCTTTTGTGCTACCAAAAAGCTTAGCTTTAAATAGTTATGGATTCCTTTATTCTTCTATTGTTACACACGAACAACGTCGACAACAATTAAGAAGATAATACTTTACGGGTATTAGTAATCTTTTGTTTTCAGATAAAAACCCATTCAGCTTCGTTAAATTTGAGTCTGTTTGTTAAGAACAGTTGGCTTCAATTGACTTGCTTGCGTATATGGAGTTGTGGAGTGTAAACAAAGACCTAATTGAAATCAATGTAGGAAATGTTAAGGTTAAGTGGTGAGTCAATTTGCTGAATATTCTTTATTGATGACGAGAACGGTATTTACGGTAGGACGTGTGTTCATAGCGAAAGTACCATTGTTAGACCAATTTTCACTAGGTTCTGGTTAGTTCTCGTTCTAGTCTACTGTTATTTGATTGTAAATTTATAATCAACTCATAAATGGCTCTCGTCCGTTGTCTATGTCAGCCTTTGAACGTCAGTCAAAAAGTAATTTAAACATTTGTGCTCATATTAGATAAATTAGGATGTCTGATATTGTAAAAAATAAAACAATGTCCTCATGTTGATTGACGATGCGATGGCCTATTGGACTTGTCTTCCTACTTGTTAAATGAAGGTCATTTTTTATAACTAAATGATTGCTTTTGGGAATAGCTTTTTTTGGCTCTATTGTTTCTTTTATTGAGATCTTTTTGTATATTTTAAGGGTACAAAAAATGCGCATTCAATTCAAGCGCAATGCTTGAAATTAACTAACATCATTAGCTATTTATAGCAATTAACAACATCGTGTTGTTGTAAAGGTTCTTTTTGGCATGTTGTTTTCAGATTCTGATATTTAATTGCAATGTCTTACATTTATTGGTGGTTCTGATGCAATGTTTTAATTGAATCGATCAATTGTGATTGTTCGACACGCAAGGTCGTAGCTTGTGGGTGTTAAAAATAGTTTGATACTGTTGAGACTATTAGAGTTAATTAATAATGTAGCAAAGACCTTCATAGGATAAGTTTAAGTCTTTGGAGATTAGTTTACTTTGAATATTTCCCTTATCGATTCCTTAAGTCATGTAAGTTAGGAATTTCACGCAATATGCATTATTTATTATTTATTACTGGTTCTAATCAGGAAATCGATACTGTTGACTACTGTCGAGACCACATATACAAGTTTGTTATGTAAATGTTCTTTCCCTCTCACTGCTCACTATAATTTGACCAAATGTTTTCAATTAGTCACGTTTATATTCAATACTTGTTATTAATACGATTCTTGTTAGCTTGTGTCGACTGCATTCGTTTAATGTTAACTAAGAGCACTTATAGAAGTGAATGAATGCTTCATTTCTTTCGATGCTCCAATACCGTTAGCTCATCATCGACGCATCTGCGTAGCAGGGACGCAACATGTGCTCCATCGCCGATAACGTTCCAAAAATAAATGATGTTAATTTGTTCGGCACTCACACTGCGTATGGAATGCTCGTTTATTGAGTCGAGTGCTCGCTACTCATTTTTGCTTCCTTTATTTTAACCACTGGCACGATCGCAGAATTCCTTGGCCTCAAACTAGCGTCTTTAACATGGATCTTTTGAACTTTTCATAGCACACTTAAATTATGTTAAAGTTATTCAGGGTCGTCGCCCGCTTTCTCCTACGTGTTTATATGATTTCGTAAATGTTATGTCATGGTGTTCTAAGTTTTAGGCGTAAACAGACGAGCGATGATGAACACAGTATAAACATCGAAGTTTAGCGTCTGTTTAGCGCGTGCTTCATAAAAATACATGTAGACACATGATGTAACTGTTCTTATTGCTTATATTTTTATTCGCATTGCAAAGGACGATACGCTATGCATCTGTATATGGATCTGTTGTACGTTCATTCCATGCATACAAATTTAATACGAGTGTTATCCTTCTATGACTGTCTAAGTCATGAAATCTACCACCATACACGAAAACTCGAAGTCATTAACTGGCAAAATATTCGTGCCATGTACGTGATACCAATAGCAAATAGTCTGCAAAGGTACCTAAAATTGAGCAAGTTTATTGGCAATCTCTTGCGTCTGTGTACACAAGTGTATTATAATAAAAGAGTAGCGGGATACGTAGACAAGGTACACGTGGAATTTTAATTTTCCAATCTGCAAAAGCTCATGTAATAGAGCCGAAAAAAATCTATGGACAGCTGAGGCCATTGTTTATGTTTCGTGAGTTAGTTGTTTGGTCGTGTTTAGGCCGCGTAATCGAGGTGATCCTTATTCGACTGGTATGCGGAGCGGCGTGACTGTACTGTTGCGTAAATCAAGCAGTTTACTGTTCGACCGCAGCGGGCTCGGACGTGTGCGCGCGATGATCGTTGTACTGAATCCGACGCCGTAATATACGTACTTAGTCATTGTTTTAACTGTTCTATGTGCCAGTGCATAACAATAATGAGCTGTTAACGATAATGTGGTTTTATGGAGACGCTTATTGAATCATGTGTTTCTTATTATAATTTGGTGTTTACGTTAAGTTTGTGAGCGATTGCGCGTAAAGGTCCAAATGGTTAGGAAGATTATTGTTGTTGGAATACGTCACTATGAAGATCCGTTCTATAAGTACGTACTTGTACGGTGTAAAATTATTGCAACCGTGTTGTGTATCTTTATTTCAATCGAATGTAGGTTTTGTGTTCTTATGTTATTTTCCTCATATCGTTTTTCCTTTGTCCGTAGACATGTGACGGGTGCAAACGGGCCGCCGGCGGGATGCGGCCACCAGAGGAACAGGTCCCTGGACTCTGTCCTCCAACGGATTCCGGAGGACATGACACCGACGTCCCCGGAGGGCGCGCCACTTCGAATTCCAATCGAAGTGCCCGCACCTCGTCTCGCTTTACCACCGGAAGTGCCAGCGGGCTCCGATGATTCGGGCATACATACACCACCAGATGGTAACGATGAAGAAAGACCTCAACTCCATACCACCGCGCGATCAAGGGAGAGCCTCGATTCCGGCAACCCAGAAGATGCAGAAAAACCCCCCGATCCTCCGGATACGGTGATAGAAGTGCCAACAAAAACGATACAGCAAACCGCCTCCGATACGTCAAGAAACAAAGATTTTCTACTCCGTCTCTTCGAAAGTAAACTTTTCGACATGAGTATGGCAATAACTTATTTATTTAACTCTAAGGAGCCTGGTGTACAAACGTATCTTGCGAATAAACTGTTTTCGTTCCCCTTCGAAGACGTGGACTTCTATCTGCCGCAGTTGGCCACAATGTATATAGAGATGGGAGACGTGGCTGACGTTTTGCGGCCGTATCTAGTGTATCGGTGTAAACAAAGTGCGGAGTTTTCGTTACGTCTCGCGTGGCTTCTGACCGCCTTTGGCGGGGACGGGAAGAGGTCGAAGGCTGCCAAGTTGCGGGCCTCGATTCTTGGCGAGGAGATCAGGCCAGCGGCGAGGAGAGGCCACGTCAGGTCTCAGTCGGATGCTTCGGGATTGAGGCTAGTCACGACCCCTGGGAGGCACCTAGGTGACCTTGCGTCGGGACGTGCCTTCGATAGTGGATGCAGGTGCGGGGAACAATGCTCGTGCGGAGCACCAAGGCTAGCGCCACAAACTCAGGTATGTAATTTATATTTTATAGCTTTGTATTTATTCAGACTATGATCTCATGCATTTTCTAGTAGAAACTTGTTTACCATTCTTTTTGGTTTTAGCTGTGAGAAATTTGTTTTTTAAGACCATTATAAAGCGTACGCTATAGTCCAATTCGCAAAATGTCAATTTCGTGGAACGAGTTCTCGATAAGAGCAATTCTCAAAAGTAATTATAAACTACAGGTGGTCAGCATTGTTCGTGATCACTTATTATAACAGTTGAAACATTAATAATTAATAAGTGATCTATGAAATACAAGTGTCGAATATGCAAAATACTTTGGTTACAAATTTTGAATCCGTGAATTTATGGTTTCGAATTTACATACTTAAAAGGAATTGCACCAAACGAAACGGGTCGTTAGGTTTATGTAAATTAATGACTTCGATGATGGAGTCTGCGGTCGTAAATAAGATGCATGTACAAGACTAAGCTTCGTGTGTAGTACGAGATCCGACCGCGTCATTTCTATGCTCACGTTTTTAAATCAAAATTTCAATTTAATGGGAATATCTAGATATCATCTCGATTGGGAGGTCCGAGGTTCAAACCCAGGCACGCACCACTGATTTATGTGCGTATTAGAAATTAATTATCACTGCTTTTCGGTGAAGGAAAACATCGTGAGGAAACCTATACACCCGAGAGATCTTAAAAAAAAAAAGTTCTCGGAGGTGTGTGAAGTCCACCAATTCGCACTTGGCCAGCGCGGTGGACTATGGCCTAAACTCTCTCATTCTGAGAGAAGACCCGTGCCCAGCAGTGGGACAATAATGGGTTGACGAGACGACGAGACGAGATCTAGATAAACATCCATAGAAAATCCCATGGGACTTTTTTTAGCACCTGGAAGAGCAAGAACAAATTTAATAGAATAAATATATACAATATGTACCCATTTTCTTAATTCATATTAGTTTTTTTTCTCATTGCGTCAAATGGAGGGCACTTTTCTTAATCGCGACCCACAGCCGGATTAACGGATTTTGACATAAGAGGTATCATTGGATTGGTCTCAATTGTCAGTGACAAAGGATATAGTAATAAACACTACAGAAAAAACTACATTTTAAACCGCGTACAGTTTTTTTAATATATCATTGGTTTTTAAATTGTTTTTATGTTTTAGTACTAAATACTAGGTACTATAGTAAATCAAAATATTGAGTGTTTCTTTTTGTGTCTGTTATGTTTTATTCAAATAATAGTCTATTTTAATCTTCCTTTGAGACATAATTATTTTATCAATATACTATGTTGATTGTTACCTACGTTTCTGAGCGTGGTAATACGCGGATATTGTTATCTATGTAAACGACAATGTTGTGTGCGATAGCGACTTTTCAAAATATATATTTTACTGTGACGGGAAATATAAACAAATCAATTTAAGATAGTAAACGAATATCAAAAATCACGTCATGTTAGCTGTCTATTTATTTAGTGTCTAAGTATCTACCTTGCTATTGGCATTTACAATAAAATTAAGTATCTAGTATACATTATTATTAAAAAGTTGGGCCATAAATATGTTAATGCAAGTCATTTAAAAAGTTCTTCGTAGTTGCAAAATATAAGTAGTAGGTATTATTCTAAAAATAAGTATGAGCTTTGGATTCATATTATTGGTACAGATAAAGTTTATCGAGACATTACCGGTATAATAATCGTCATCAATCCATTTAATTACTGCCGGACTCTTTGGATAAGCATCAACTCTCAGTAGGGGACGCGTTTAGGCCATAGTTCTCGCTGGCCATGGAATGATTAGTAGACTTCCCTAACCTTATATTATTACGTATATTTATTTTAGAAAAGCATCGCGAAAAAACGTATATATCAGGTAACGTAAATATACGTTACCTACAAACTTTATATAAGTTACCAATTGACCTGGCAAACTTCGTTCCGCTAAAAAGTAAAAAATCTAAAATTATCAGCAATATGCATGTATTATACATAAAAAACCTTCCTCTTGAATCACTCTATCTATAAAAAAACTATTAAAATCCGTAGCGTAGTTTTAAAGATTTAAGCAGGCACAGGGACAGACAGCGAGAAACGACTTTGTTTTATACTATGTAATGATTATAGTGATAATAATTTATTATAATTGTGATAATACTTATTATTAGGGTGGTAAAATATTATGCGTGTGATAACAACTTTAAAAACTTTTAGGTATTTTGTTTCCGCGCGATACATTGTGATTAGGGCAAATGACAACAAATTTCTAATACGCACGAAACTTCGAACATCAGAGGTACGTGCCTAGAATTCGAATCCCGTACATCCACGTGAGAGACTGAATTTTATTGTTGTTGTTTTTAAAACTGTGGATATGTTTACCCACACAAGTCACATCTATTTGTTTTCATTTTTTTATCATCTCCGCAACGTAAGCGTGTAAAGTAGAACGCCCATTCAGAACACAAGGCACGTAAATAGAGCGAGCGATTAACTCTGCATTTCATGTGATTTAAATGCAGACGAAACGCTGTGAATTATATTTCATGTTTTCTCATTTACGCTGAAGAAAGGGATATTGCGAAGTAAACATACTATAATTATACTTATTGTGGGCATTGCATATCACATTCCCCACGTATCTTGCATGGCACGGGCGTAGCCAGGTTTTGGATTGGAGGGGGAGAAAAATAACACACGTGTGGTGTGTTACTAGGCCCTTGAACGCATAAAGCCTTGTTGTTGAAAACATAATTGGACCTACTTATGCAAAACAGAATCAACCCACACAACGAAAGTTTTGATAAAAAGCCATTTTTGTTAAAAAATTGTATACCTACTGTATAAATTTAGGTTATTTTTAATAAAATCTATATACAATGTTGCACAAAATAATTTGTTCTATGTATACAAATATGATATTATTGAAAATCATCAATATTTTTAATAATAACAGGAGGAAACTCGTTGGTTCCTTTTTAGTGCAAAAGTTGGTTCAATAATATTAGTGTAATAGTTGATATTTCAATATATTTTGTCTGTACGGAGGAGGGGGGGGGGATGTTTGAACCTCCAAAACCCATGTAGGGCATGTCGCACGGTAAGAAGAATAGGGACCCAATTCGAATATTTGCATTTTGTGAAAAAAATAATGTTTTGGTTTCATTTTGGGGGATTTTCTTAAGGCTAATAAAGGTAAGGTTATTAAAGTAGCTAATATTAATGTTTGTCATTTACCAGCACGAAATCGTTAGTCGAAATCGGGTAGTTTCTAGTATTTAACTCAGTTTGTCGAAATTTTCAGTTCATACCTCTCCTTTGTGTGATATATTGAACCACCATATCGGAAAACAGTTAAACGTTGTAGGTATCCTTGTAACCTTGTAAATACAGATACAATTAGTTTCCGAATATGAATCCCATTCTTTCGAGGCGTTATGAACTTATGATCGTAACTTCTCCCGATTGTGAGTAGGGATATTCGTTCTGGCTAGACCATTTATGCAATTTTTATCTAGCTCTAATATTTCCGCCTAATAACAGCAGTTTTAAGCGTGTGTTCTGGCCTGATGGGTGTGGTAAGGAAGAAATTTATATCCGATGCATTCTAACTAGTCCTTATGGGAAGCACGACGACGAAGGTATGCGTGGCCGTATACCGTCGTGAAGACCAGACGGAGCGGTGGGCCGAGCTGCTCACCTGGCCCGACGGGGCAACGGGCTTAGAGGATTCTGGTTGCGTTCCTTTGGAGATCCCGGAGTCCTCTTTGTAGAGCTTAGGACAGCTACCCTTGTTAGTGCGGTAAAAATCCGACATAACCCTGCGTCGCCCCCACGACGTCGGGTACCTTTTGAAGGTTTCCCCCTCGAGAACAAAAAAAAATTAAAAAAAGGTTAGCAACGCAACATTACAAAATTAGGAAACTTAGTACGATATTTTGTACAATACAGGATCGCATACAAATTAAGAAATACTACATTTCAAAGGCGAAACTCGATTCGACATTTGTTCGCGTCAAGCGTTTTCTCAATTTCCGATCTCATAATATAAGTTCCAGTGTATTTGCCTTGACATCTTGAGATACATGTAAATTGAATCTTGTCGAATGCGTGAATGTTGTCGTCAATCGCCCAATGGATTAGGCTAAAAGGTTTTAAGAATTCATGGATCGGAACGACATTACGTTGATGAGAATTCTGTATAGTTGTGTTCTAAATCAACAACTTAACGAATTAAAGGAATTCGAGTAATCTTTAGCTAATTCTCCGGAAAGATTAACATTTCTAATTCGGAGACATTCGAATTGTTTTAGAGCAATCTCCAAAAGATTAGATAATATTTATGAAAATGCCTCTATAATTTTCCGTCATTTTCATAGCTTTT
Source organism: Spicauda simplicius (assembly GCA_949699795.1). Taxonomy (NCBI): domain Eukaryota; kingdom Metazoa; phylum Arthropoda; class Insecta; order Lepidoptera; family Hesperiidae; genus Spicauda; species Spicauda simplicius. The sequence continues at coordinate 17,354,993 of OX453062.1, forward strand.
ATTTCTCTCAAGTTTAAATTTGTTGCTTTTGAATATTATACGTAGATTGTTTAATTATAAAACGAAATGTCTTTATTTTGCATAGGCCTACGGAGGCACTAACAAATTGACAGTTACATATATACTTTTTTTACACTACCACCGGATCGGATTACAACATAAAAGACCGAAAGGGGAAAAGCCAAAAAAAAAAATAAAAAAACGTTCTACTTCTATTTACAAAGGGACTATTAACGATGTAATATAGAAGTCGAACCACAAAGGGATATAGCACCTCTTAAATTAATACTTTCTTTAAAATACCCTGAGACGTTGATATTAAAAAAAAATTTTAAACAAAAAATACAACCGACTTCCATGCCACATAAAAGTAAAAAATAATTTAAATACATGTTGGTTTAGAGCAAACACAGTTCTTAGTACATAGTCCCGAAGTCGGCGCTTACCATATTTTGCTGGATCATGACGAAACTACATGTATCTTATATGAGCGCCGACTTCGGGACTATGTACTAAGAACTGTGTTTGCTCTAAACCAACATGTATTTAAATTATTTTTTACTTTTATGTGGCATGGAAGTCGGTTGTATTTTTTGTTTAAAATTTTTTTTTCACGCTTTTCAGTCACGATAAAATCAGTTATGGCTGTTGCTAGTCGTCCGCTAACCGGATGAATAAAATTAATTATTCGTCCGATTTTCGGATGAATAAAATTATGTGCTGACGTCATCATCTAAAAATAGACTTCTTTGACACAACCGGTCGGGGGCGCTACCGCGCCCCCTCCCTTAGATTCTGAATTAGAAAAATCTGTTCGAACCTAACCTAACCGAATAAAACAACTTTTTCTGAGTAAACATTTATTTAAAGAATAGACCTATAATTATCAATATTTAAAGTAGAAAAAGTAATATAAACCTTATAACTAAGAGTATAATTCAACTGATACTGATAAAAATAACCCATCCAATTTAAAAAGGTTGGTAGTACTCTTGCATCTTTCAGGTAATTGTATTCAAAGTGGAATTTTTGATCATAATTATATCCTCTCCGAAACTCATTGTTGGTATTGTGAACAACAACATTATGTATACGTAAGCACCATATGGCCGATGCTTATGGTTTAAACTTGCAGTACCCTGCATCATCAGGGTTGAGGAGTTGAAGGTCAATTTTCTTATCATACGTCTTTGCTTTGTGAATATATTACATATCCATAAGTATCAAATGGCCAACGCCTATGGTTTAAGCCTGAAGTACCCCTGCATCATCAGGGTTGAGGAGTTGAAGGTCAACTTTTTTATTATACGTCTTCGCTTTGTAAATATATTACATACCCATAAGCATCAAATGGCCAACACCTATAGTTTAAGCCTGAAGTACCCCTGCATCATCAGAGTTGAGGAGTTGAATGTCAAATTTTTCATCTTATATCTTTGCTTAGTAATCTTATCAGATATACGTAGCGATCATGTAGCTAACGCCTATAGTTTAAGCTTGAAGCACCCCAGCATCATCAGGATTGAGGAGTTGAAGGTCCAATTTTCCACCGTATACAACCATTTTTCTAATGTTTTACCTTACATTTTTTTAAATATCATTTTGAATGCGTAAGATTGAAATAGCTAAGTTTTATGGCTTAGGCATTCAATACCCCTGCATCATCAGGATTGAGGAGTTGAAGGTCCAATTTTTCGTCGTATACCTTTGCTTAGCAATGTTATTACAAATCCGTGAGCAACAAATGTCTAACGTTTATGGTTTAAGCCTGCAGTACCCCTGCATCATCAGGGTTGAGGAGTTGAAGGTCAAATTTGTCATCGTACATCTTTGCCTTGCTATCTTATTATATATCCGTAAGCACCAAATGGCCATCACCTACGGCTTGGGCTTACAGCACCCTGCATCATCAGGGTTGAGGAGTTGAAGGTCATTTTTTTTATAATATGTCTTTGCTTAGTATTGTTATAACATACCCATAAGCACCAAATGGTCAACCCCAATGGTTTAGGCTTGAGGCACCCCTGCATCATCAGGATTGAGGAGTTGAAGGTCAAATTTTCATCACATGTCTTTGCTTAGTAGTCTTGTTACATATATGTAAGCACCAAATAGCTAATGTTATAGTTTAGGATAGCTGTAACCCTGCATCATCAGGATCGAAGAGTTGAAGGTCAAATTTTTCGTCAACCTATATAAGCATAGATATATAATACATATTCCAAGTTTCATAAGAATCGATTCGGCAGAAGCCGAGTTATCTCAAATTATCTAAAAAACTTGAGGAGTGGTGGTGGTTTCCACCCCATAACTCAAAGAGTTAAGCATCACAGCATACCCATGTCCAAGAGAAAAAGTTGCGTGACGAAATTTCCTATCAAATGAAAGAAAGAAAATGGAAATCGGTTTAGAAACACCCAAGTTATTTAAGATTTTAAGAAACCGACATTTTCCAATTTTCCGGGAAAACCGCCGGAAGGTTTTCATTTTCCTCAATATGGGACTGCCTGTGAAACTAGTCGCATACAATGTCGTATGAATCGTGTCGGTAGGTCGACGATTTCTAGCCATTTCGCCCGAACATACATAAAAAAAAAAAAAAAAAAAAAAAAAAAAAAAAAAAATATACGTGACGAATAGATAACCTCTTTCCTTTGGGAAGTCGGTTAAAAACTAAGTTCAATAAGATACGGTGAATGTTTGCACAAGCGAAAGCCTTGAAATACAAAAGCACGTCAATGCGGTCGGTGCCGCGGGGAATGCGAGAAAAAAAACGCTCCACGTTCTCGGTGCACGGTTGAGCGAAAACCTTTAATTAATAAGGAGTTTTATGGTTGAGCAGTGTGGATATCGGGCTTCCTTGCTGGGCGTTTGGAGTACCGTTTTGGATTTGTATTAGTGGAAAGAAGCGAGGAAGCCAAAATGTTTGCGATTTTTGTGTGAAAGTGGGTTATTTTCGTCGTCCGTGTAGTTTCGGGATTGGAATTGGAATAGGGCTACGGTATCTCCTGTCTGTCGTAAGAGGCAACTAAAAGGCGCTTCCGGGGTTACGAGCGGCTAGAGTGGGATGCTGGAACCGTTCGGCCAGGCGACCCCGCAAATGCGGTCGCATACCGTCGTAAACACCAGACGGAGCGGTGGGTCCAGCCCAGGTGGGTGATGAGCCCGATGGAGCAACGCGCACAGAGGACTCCGATTGCGTTCCTTTGGTGATCCCGGAGTACTCTTTGTAGCGCCGAGGACGGCCACTGGGGGGGTTTTAGTGCGCTAAAAATCCCACATAACCCTGCGTTTTCCCCACGGCGTCGGGTACCTTTTGAAGGTTTCTCTCTCGAGGAAAAAAAGTTTATTTTCGTTGCCCCGCCCGCTTCAATCACCTTTACCACGGTAATGGGTGGCCCATGTGTTAATCCATGTCATAAACTATGTGCCAAATTACAGCGGACTCTGACCAGTAGTTTTCTTATAATAGAGCAACAAACGCACATTCATCCTTACTCAGTTTCTCAACTATAATTTTAGAAAGGCGTTCTGCCTAATAGCAATGCGTCCATGGGTGATACCCATAAGGATTAATCCTATTACCGTCGATTAGAAACTTGTTTCCTATTTTACAGTATAAAAAAGAAATGTGTAAGAAATACGTACCATTTCGCATTTGGCCAGTATGTCCGACTATGGCTCGTTCTATATTCCTTTAAATGAAGAGAAGATCTGATGATAATTTAATTAAAAGTAAAAGGAACAATGTATGCCATATACATAATTATGACTTTGTCATTATATCAAAATGGTTAATGTTTATCGCTAACTCATCGATATTGATTCGATGAACACGAACGCGATGTTTACTATAAATTGACGAGGGGATGAGCATTCTGCAGTCATGCACAGCTGTAGCATCATTTGTCTATCAAACTGGTGTATAAATTTTCATGAAATATCAGAATTACCGCTTTCAAATCGGTTTATTCATCTAAAGAGAAACGATCTCTCAGACACGCAGGCTGCAAACTTTAAGACCACTCTTTTACTTCGGTGGTTAGTAAAAACCAACTTCTTGAAACATTAATTCAAGAGTGTTCTGAAAATGACTGGTTGTTTTACGATTTAAAATTGAGCGTAGCGAAAAATTCTACGTCAATGCTAAAGTATTACTCGTACAAGGTGAATTGTTCTGTGTTTATTCTTAGAACTCTATAAATTATCGTGGAAAATTAAGTTTTATGTGTTTCTCGGCGTTCCGAGAAGAAGACCGTTTTGCTGACATTGATGCCTTACGAAGATAAATACCGATATTTGGTAAATATATGTACAGTGAGAATAATACGAACTGAACACAAAATTTCGGCAAAATGAGTTAATACACTATCCACTCTTAATAACTAAGTCTAAGGAATTAACGAGTCCTGTTTTTGTGGTAGAAGAAGATAAACATAAACGTTACGTTCCTTTAATAATAATTGCATGTTTTAAGATACTTCTCAAAATGCAGACACAAATTTTATTTCAATGTACGGTATATTATATTGATAATGTTGATTCAAATTCAAGGGTTACTAAAATTTAAATCACTACGAACTACGTATTAGGGAACTACCCTTGGACACTAAGATTGTCGAAACGGATTTTGCTGGGTTTCACCAAAAAATAGAGGCATTTACGGGAAATACCGGTGCTACTTATCACATACGTCCGTCGGTAGCCAGCAAATTATGATGATAATGATGTAAATAAAAAGGGGCGATAAAAACGGAATTGATTCATTTTTAATCCAGACATGTAACAAAGACTACGTTTTTAATTTTTCCCTATAATATTCCTGGGCACACAAAAAAACTTACTGTAAACAAATCAGTACTACATTACATAAAACAATTAACATGATTTTTCCATCCGGAAGTAACCTCTAGATATGTCAATTTTTGATAATACCTACCTTCGCTAATAAGAAGCAATACTTTAGTTGTCAGACTTAATTAATAAATTATATAATTATTCGTATATATCGTAAAGTAGCTAATTGAAATTTAAATTTGACTGGCAATTTCTATATCGATGCAGCTGTAATATGTTACATAATTACGTAGATATGTAAATAACAGTACGTTATATGTGATGTGAATGGATAAATGAATGGTAATCACAGTATATTATCAGCGTTGCAGTTACATCAGTAGCGTAGTATAAGATTTTTAGGGTTTCGTACGCAAAATGTAAAAACTGAACCCTATTACCAAGACTCCTCTGTCCGGCTGTTTGCCTGGCCGTCTGTACATCTGTCTGTTACCAGGCTATCGCATGAACCATGATGGCTAAACAGTTCATGTTTTCACCTGCTCTATTTCTATTGCTTAAGATTAATAAATATTTAAGGGGGGCTCTCATACAACAAGCGTGATATTATTACTATTTTTATAGATAATGGCACGAAACCCTTCGTGCGTTGGCCGGTTTTTACTTTACCTTAATTTTGGTAATCAGAGACTGCTTGCGTAATATCCGCTTCACGTTAATTTCTTATTTCAATTTGATCACTTATCGAGTGCAAATTAGGCGAGTAGAATGCCATTATTACGTATCATAGGATTTGATAGTCGAGATAAGTACGTGTTATGGTTGCGTATTTTGTAATAAAAAATATCGTAGTAGCTAATCTAGAGGTTCGGAGTTTCGAATCTTAGGCACGCGTGGCACCTGGAAATTTTGTACTTGGTTAGTATTAATAATTATAAATCACTTTTTTAATGTTGAATTAAAACTACGGGTAATAACCTATTTGCCGCAGGGTTTTAGCATAAATGTTCTTAAGAGTGTGTGAAATTCACTAATCTTTTGCTGTCTGGCTCACGCTGAGACCCTTGTCCAGTATTGGGCTGGATTTTTTTAAACCTTCCTGTAATGGGTACCCCCATGTCTCTTATGTTTTGTCATCACTGCCGATAATTGATCAGATCTACAGATGTAATACGAAAATTTTTTTATCAAAATAGTTTGATATCACTATTATTACTAATATTAGCTTATGTTTAACGTAGTATTACTACGTAATAAATGACGCGGATTCAAATGAAATAGCTTAATGTGGTATTGCATCCACTCACACTCCATTACCCTTAACTAAGTATAACTTCGTTGATAAACTATGAAGGCATATCGATTGTGTTAATGATTATGATTGACTTGCACACAATGGTACAGACTTGAGTCATTGCAATGTTATGTATTTTTATCCGTTACATAAATAGCGTTAGGTACAAACAGCTCGCCCAATGTTAAGTACTAAGTAGCCACCCATAGTCGCATAGTCGCCCATAAACAATTTGTTTCTTGCATTAATGCAACGCATAATACAACTCATAAATGCAAATTTTACAGAGCCAGGTAAAAATGAAACGAATGTTTTTTGTTAATATGTTTTTAAAGAATGAAGTTAAAATAATAGAAATAAAATTTAAAGGCATTAACCACAGTGTAATTAGAGCATGTTTTCAATTTTAGACCGTTTTTGAACTGTCTTCTTTAAATTTATGAATTCTGAATTAAGCTGTTCATCAAATTCGTGCAAATACGCGATTTGTAATTCACCCATAAACTTGACAGGATTCAATGGTGGTCGATCAGTTCTTAAACTTAAGGATCAATCTATCATGTAGTTATCATCCGCTTGTAATTTGATGTCTAATAAATATGTAATTCTACGTAAGGATTTTTTATTTATTTCACTGAAGTAGCAAACGAGCATGCAGTCCACCTGATGGTAAGCAAGGCTCGGAACCGGTTTAAAAATACCGGTTAATTTCGATTAAATACCGGTAAATATAATCGTTCTTCCATTTACCGGTTAAACAGGTGAACGGTTTATAATTAACCCAAATGATAAAGGTTACCGGTTACTTTTGTACGATCGGTTTGGTCACCCAAATTAACCGGTTAATTCCATAATTCCTATTTTAATAAACTGGAGTGAATCGGATAGATTCATGTTTTGAAATGTTTACGCCGAAGCATCGCATCGGGCGCATACTATTATCATCCATTGTTGTTAGTTGGATTCAGAAGGCACAGGACTGGTTGGAGTGGCGTCATTTAGGGGAGGCCTTTGTATAAGTAGAAGAATCGAAATCAAAGTGTTAAGAAAATTCTCAATTATGTCTTTTATTTTCAGAAAAAATATAAAAACGGTAAATTTTGACAGGACAGTGGAAGTAAAATCTAATTTAATCATAATAATAATAGTCCATTCAAATGTTACATGAGCTTTGCATTTTTAGAGAACGCTATTTTACTTTTAGGACATCTGTTGGGGCTCAATAGAAGCTTAACCCCAAGTTTGTGGGGCCGCCACAGGTCGAAAAAAGGGTAAAAACACTTTTTTCGCGATATCTCGGAAACTATGCATCTTACAAAAAAAATGTCACGTCATAATTTGTAGCAAATTGTTTCGCCTACAGATATGTTTATATAACATTTTGCCCTAATTTAAAAATTAAAGAAGTTATAAGCAAAAAAGTAAGATTTTTTTTATATTTTCTTCTTTATTTTTCTAAAACTTTTATGTTTTAAAAAAAAAAAGAAATACTTCAGACCCATCTTGTAGATGATCTTTTGAGGAAAATTATTCACTATATTTTTTTTATTTTATACATCTAAAACGCTGCTACAGCGCTCCAAAGTTAACCGGATTCGTCAATGCTCATCAGAACGAAATGTTTAAAAATAAGTTAAACATTTCGCTTCGACCGGATTCTCATGATTTTTTTTATTGTAAATATATTCTTAGAAATTTTTTGTTAAATTCGTATAACTCTGTAGGCGCGTTTTTTTCAGACTCTAACTCAAAGGTGGTAAGGAGAGGAGGAATGAATAAGTAACAAAAATCCGTGAGATGGGCAGCAACATCTCCTTGCGTAATTCTTACACCTACTGAGGTCACCAATTCGCTTGCCAGGCGCGGTGACTATCGGCAAAATCCCCAAAATGATAGGTGCAGAGAAACAAGCCCCCAGTCCCTAGCAGCCCCGCTATTCCGGGCTTCGGTAGCGGCCAAGGTAACGGCGGGGCAGGGGGTGCTAAGAATCTCCGGCAGAGATCCGTCTACCGCAATCGATGACTTCTGCACCTGGCAACATACAACACCAGGACACTGAGTACCGACGAGAAGATACAGGAGCTGGACGACGATATGCACAAGTTAAACTGGAGTGTTTTGGGATTGTCTGAAGTCCGAAGACAGGGAGAGGACACGATAATCCTAAAATCAGGCAACTTGTTCTATCACCGGGAGGGCGAACATCTGTCCCAGGGTGGTGACGCGTTCCTCGTCCACAAATCCCTCGTCAACAACATGGTAACAGTCGACAGTGTGTCGCCAAGGGTAGCGTATCTTATACTCAGAATATCTAAACGGTATTCGCTGAAGGTCATACAGGTACATACATATATGCGCCGACTTCGATACACCCAGACTATGGGGTCGAGATAATGTATGAGGATGTAAGTAGAGCCATACATACCTCAAAGACGCACTTAACCGTTGTTATGGGGGGATTTTAACGCCAGATTAGGTACACGGAATGATGGCGAGCGGAAGGTCGGACCCTTTGGAATTGGACAACGGAACCACCGAGGCCACTTGCTTGCCAACTTCTTGGAAAGGGAAGACTTCTTTATGATGAACTCTTTCTTCAAGAAGAGGGCGAAAGTGGACTTGGATAAGACAGACAAACGGCACATATTTAATGATGTCTATGTAGTGTCTCTAGGTCTCGGGTTCTCTCAGAACATACTCTCGGTCTTATGAGTGAGGGGGCGAGAACTATGTGTGCAGTCTCCAACCTCACTGTCGAAATACAGACTGCTCAATAATCAGATCTCTCAGAGTAGGCGACGCGATTGGCGTGCTCATACATCCATCGCATAAAAGACGCTATTGAGCGAAAACCCAGGCTCAAGAGTGTTCGCCAGGGACCTGTGCGTTGGGCAGAGCCTGCTGACGAGGTTGAAGGCAGACTCGAACACCATAGTTTCGTCTAAACCCGATGTTCTGGGAGAAATTAAAAAACACTACGGACAGTTGTAGAAATATGTCGGTCGACAAACGTGCCAAATTGACCCGAAACAATACTGAGGACCTCCCGGACGTCAGCCTGTACAAGATAAGAGAGGCTCTCAAACAGCTGAAAAACAACAAGGCACCGGGAGATGACGGAATCACAACAGAGCTGCTAAATGCTCGTGGTAAACCGGTACTAGTGGCGCTCCAAAAGTTGTTTGATTCTGTCATCAATAGCGGGATCTCCCCGGAAGAGAAGGCCAAGGCGTAGTGGTGCTATACTTCAAAACAGGCGATGAAACCCTTTTGAAGAACTACAGGCCCATTGCGCTTCTGAGCTAAGTGGGGATTCAGGCAAGGCGATGTCATATCACCGAAGCTGTTCACCGCTGCGTTGGAAGATTTGTTCAAGCTGATGGAGTCGAAAGGTCTTGGCATTAACATCAATGGCAAACACGTCACACACCTACGATTTGCCGATGATATAGTTATCTCGGCAGATTCGCTGACGGCCCTCAGCACTATGCTAGGCGACCTTAATAGTGCCTCACAACGGGTGGGTCTTAAGATGAACATGGACAAGACAAAAATCATGTCTAATGTCCATGTCACACCCGTACTGGTAGTTGTTGACGGCACTCCTCTCCAAGTTGTTGACCAGTATATTTGCCTGGGACAAATGGATGGGTAAGTCCAACTTTGAGAGGGAGGTCACTCGAAGAATCTAACTCGGCTGGGCTGCGTTCGGGAAATTACGTAGTATGTTCTCGTCCACAATTCCATTTGTCAATAGATAAGTTATACGAGCAATATGTGTTGCCAGTGATGGCCTACAGCGCTAAAAACGTTGTCCTTCACTATAGGCCTCATTCGGAGGCTCAGGGCTCCGCTAAACAAATATCGCTGGACGGCACTATGTCCTATATGAGCGCCGACTTCGGGACTATGTACTAAGTACTAAGTGTGTTCTAAACCAAAATTAATAGAAATTATTTTAGACTTTTAGTGACATTGAAGTAGATATTTTTTGTTAAAAAGTTTTTATTTCACGCTTTTTAGTGACTATATAGTGATATTTGTATTTAAATAATGACATTTAAAACCCATATGGGTGCAAAGCTCTCATCAATATAAATGAATTCAGCCCAAACACCAGGTAGCTACTGTAAACCGTTGAAGAGTTCCTTAACTGCCTTTCGTCTTCATCATCAGACCAGACAGGTGTAACGTTTCCATCAATACAAATTAAACAAGCTCAAACACAAGGTAATTGCTGTAAATCGTTGAGGAGTTCCCTCGACTGTCTTTCGGCTCCATCATCAGATCGACTCCAGACCTTCATTATATTATAGTACTTTGTATTGTTTAATAGAAAAATTAACAAACGCACTAGTCACCCCTACGATTTTTGAAATATCCCCTCGATTTCCCTAGAATGACATCATTAGATCCTGGTTTCCTTATCATGGTACCATTCCTGGAATGTATCCTTTCCAACAAAAAAAAGAATGTTGAAAATCGGTTCATAAACGATAAAGTTATCCGCGAACAAACATAAAATATATATATATACGGCCGAATTGAGAAACCTGCTTTTTGATATATTGCGTACACTTTGTGATAGTGAGCGCAGCGTCCAGAGCATGTCTAAAACGCGGTAGAATATTAATAAACTTGGTTTTAACCGGTTAATTATGGCAACCAAAACCTAAATTCGTGAAAAACCGGTACTTCGCATAAACCGGTAATAACCGGTTAGGTACAACCTTTAACCGATATTCATTTAGGTTTGGGGTCAATGACCGAAACCGGTTTAGAAATAGAACCGGTTTCCGAGCCTTGATGGTAAGTGGTCACTGCCGCCCATGGACACCTGTAATCTACTTCATACAGAACATGGGTTCTATCTGAAGTCAATCACAGATGTGTTGCTACTCCCGAGGACTAAGATGGTCGCCTCATATAAAAGTGTACCGGCAACCACACCCTTCCATCGAAACGGAAAAAATGCTTCACACTAGAAATAGGTGTGGCGGTGGTACCTCCCCGGTCGAACTACACTGGTTCTACCACCTGTTAAAGGATGATCGTAGATACATTTATTCATCTAAGGACTATACAGTAGTAAAAGACCTTATTCGTGTCTCTATCTTATCGCTATTTCAAAACAGAAATTATAAATTTCCTGACCCTTTAATCCTTAAATCAAACACATTTAAAAGTTTAGAAAAATATCGTAATAGACAAATATGGTTTTGTTGCTGTCCCTGCAATCGTATCATAAAACTCCCTCGGTAGTAAATCTGTAAAATCCACATACAAGTGATAATCGTATGAACGGGAGAGCTGAATGTGCTTTACGTAATTCGAGTAACATGTGCTTCCGGCGCGAATGACGAATCGTCATAATGATATGTGTGTATAACGTCAATTGTGTTATATGGTTAATTGCTAACAATTGTATTAACAACACTTAAACATTACTATATATATTATAGGTACATAGTTACTTACATACCCATTGCATTTACGTACCTTCATTGTCGAGAACAAGGTCTATAAAGAAACGTCTATTTCTGGAATTGAAATAGTGGGATGGATTCAAGATCTCAGATGTTGTTTAGGGGGGTAGAGGTTGAGCCCCTTAAACCCCTCTTTTGGATTATCAGTGTACAAACCAATACTGTGTTAATGGCTGAATAGAACTCGTCTTTGCGCGGAGGTCACCACACAAAATTTGGATACTAGTTCTATGGTTTTATTATAATACTGAACTGTATAGGTATTTATAATGAGATATACATAAACTGTTGTTGTACGTTCTACGAAATCACTATACATAGTATAAATTAATTAGTAATTAGTTTAATTCCTTTGTGTTTACGCAATATGCTGAATGATAAACCGAGAATTAAGAGACTTGTATAATTTTTTATTATAACTAATTGAAATACATTTTTATTTGCTTGCGAACAAGCCGGATAGAAAAGGAAAGTACACGAACATTTGTTTTGTTTAATTCTATTTGAATATGTCATTACATGTTCTTCCTCAACATATTGGATGTTATTTATGTAAGTTGTGACTTGTGACCCAAATAATAGGGATATGAAGACTGAAACAATATACACTATTACCTCTTTCAACACTCCGTCTGTAATCTTAATGGGCATACGTAGGACATAGTAAATCTCGAACATTTAAAACAATCGACGTCACGTCTTATATTAACTTTTAAATGTCTATTAGTCCTTAACTTTTATAAAGAGTCTTCTAACTCTTCTATCTTATTAAATTATGTAATTTATAATTTAATAATTTTTAGTTCGTAACAAGCTGACTTAGCAAACTTCGTACTGCCTCCGATTCTCAGAAAAAGATCCTTTTCATAAGTCACACAGTACAGTCTAAAATACCTCTAATTATCCTCTCGGAAACCACCCTTACATTACATGTCAGTTGGTTCAGAACTAAATATACTATGAGGGATATTATAATAGTTACATTCTGACTAAAGGAAACCTGAAATCCCAGAAAAATATAGCTACAATTCGTATGAAATAATTTACTTAAACAAAAGAATTATAAATTACTTTGAATATAATTATGGTTAATTAATTCGCGTATTGTATGACGTGGCACATAGTCTCAGATGAAGGTAAATCACAAGGTTTACTGATCGTACATAAATGTAAATTACAGGAAATACATTCTAGCAGCGAGCACTTGTACGTGTTATGAGCCTGTTTTCATTTGAATTGGAAAAACAGTAATATAACTAAAATACCAAGAAGTAAGAGCAAAAAAGAATTATGTTTAATTACGTTTTTAAAAATGTTATGTTTGTTATGTTTTTTAGGGTTTCGTAATAACGGAGCATTATTATTAGGACTCCGCTGTTCGTCTTGCCATATGTCGGGCATCAGGCTCTATATGATGAACCGTGATAGCTCAGCAGATGATTTTTTTCGCTGATGATGTATTTTTACTGCCGCTATAACAATGAATTACAAAAAAAAACAGAATAAACATATATTTAAGGGAGGTTCCCATACAAAAACAAAACGTTACTTGCCTTTTTATAGAAAATGGTCCGGAACCCTTCGTGGGAGAGTCGAACTCGAACATGGCCAGATTTTTTTTATATAGCGGTTCTTTTAATTGCTGCCATATTCTATTTGTATGCTTTAATATATGTTAACCTAATTTAGATTATTTTGAACTCAATTATTTTGTTCTGATTCTAAATACTTCTCTATGGACTAATTAACAAACATGACATATTCTTATTATTGACCATTCACAATGAGACCTGGATTACGGATATATCTCTAAGACTATAATGTAAAAAGGAATAATTTATTAATAGTACAAATGACGTTTCTTCTTGCAGTTCTTGAACGCGCTAACGAACATCGGCCGAAGACTAGTATCGATTCCGGACAAGGAGAGGCGTACGGAGCGGCTACGTGCCGAGCTGGTGACGTTGGACAGGAACCTGCCCGCGCGAGTGTGGCTGCCACTGCATCAGACGCCGCACTACGTGCTGCGGATACCGCCGTATGCTGCCGCCGTGCTGAATAGCAAGGATAAGGTAGGCTAACCACTAATTAATCGCGCTAACGAATGTCGGTCCAAGACTAGTATCAATTCAGGACAAGAAGAGGCGTACGTGCAATGTATAAGCGGAAACAAGTACAGTGTTTGTATTATGGAAATTAATAAATTCGTACTTAGCATACAATCCTCTTTTGGTACAACCCATTTTTGTCCCACTGCTGGGCATGGGTCTTCTTCCAGAATGAGACAGTTTTAGGCCAGCGCGGTGGCCAAGTGCGAATTCGTGGACATTCCTGTTAGTATGAGTTTATTAATTTACATCCTTCAAAACGATCGCCTTCTAAGTTTTGGCCCATACTTTCTATGGTACCTTGCACATTTATGTTTCCGTTTCAGCGATACCTTGCAGTATGAGCGAAAACGTAAAAGGTGATCGTTTTGAGAAAACGTAGTTATTTAGTACAAGGAGTACTTTTAGTATGTGTTTAATGCATTTCCCCGTGTTACTGTTTTAAATTGTCGTACATTGCAATGTATATTGCACGTTTACATTCTCGTTCGGAATCAGTTTGCGAGATGTTGGCAAAAAATGGAGCGCCGGGCATCTTGTATGTAGTTTCAGTGACCGAAAAATTTAAACCGCTGACCAGCTAATTCCCAATTAAGGGCGGTATCATCAACCAGATATCGCAGTCAGTTGTTTAACAAGTCTTGAGCTATTAGTACCAGGTATTTTGTGCAAAAATCTTTTCTGTTTCCTAATAAGCATCTTAGTAAAAATACTTGGCATTTGAGTTTAATCAGAATCGTTGCCTATTTCCGCCTTATCTCTGCCATTAGCCTCCTTAGCTCATGCAAACAGCAATATTATTACATATCACATGATTACAAAGTTCTCTTCGACAGGCGCCATACACAAACATCACAATTTCATTACATTTTAGTCCCTTTTTAAACAACTCGAATGCTTTGGTCCCCTAGCGACTAACGCCATACAAACTCTTTGAGTTTCGTACACCAATCGTGTCATCCTCTGTACGAACTTTAATGGATTTGTATGGGGTTATTTGATTGGAGACTGAAGTCGTCAAGTGTCGAAGATTTGTGTATCCTTGAGTACGAAGGGTCTTACTTTATTGCTTTTCAACAGGCGCCGTACATAATGTACGTGGAAGTGCTCGAAACCGACGGCCACGAGCCTTTACCACCGCGTCTACTGCCCCCCGCGCCACCTGCCCCCCACTCACCACCAATACGACACACGAAGAGCGAGGAGAACTTAGTGCCCGAGTGTCCGACGCTGTCGCTATACTCTGCTTTGGATGATGTCGACGCCGGCGACTGCTGGAGTCACGAAGACGATGAAGTCAGCTCGCATTACGCGCCTAGAGCGCCCGCGCCGGATAGTCTATCTCAGGTAAAAACCATAAGCTTGTTCAATAATAGGTTATAACCACGGCCTGGCCCGCATCGGTCATGAGGGACATTTTAAGGTGGTAAATCCAGTGTAGTAAGACCGGGGAAGTACCACCGCCACACCTATTTCTAGCGTGAAGCAGTTCTTTCGTTTCGATGGAAGGGTGTGGTTGCCGGCACACTTTTATATGAGACGACTAAGATATCGTCGGGAGTAGCAACGCATCTGTACTTGACTTTAAATAGAACTTCATGTTCTATATGTAGTTGCTTACAGGAGACCATCAGCGGCAGTGACCACTTACCATCAGGTGGACTGCATGCTCGCTTGCTACATCAGTCAAGATAAAAAAATGAGTATCCTATGTTAATCTAGGTCTTAAACTATGTGTGTGAAAAAAATCAGCGAAACCTGCGAAAAACTTTGTGAAGATGTTTGGATGTTTGTAACTCTTTCACGCAAAAAATACCGGTCGGAATGCAATGTAAGTTAAGACACAGATAACGTATGAATTAGATTTAAACATATGATAGTCATCGCCGTGGTAGATATGACCAAAGCGAGTGAAGCATGGAAGTAAACTCTCGTCAACCCATTATTGTCCCACTGCTGGGCACGGGTCTTCTCTCAGAATGAGAGTTTAGGTCTTAGTCCACGGCGCTGGCCAAGTGCGAAGTGGTGGATTTCACACACCTCCGAGAACTTTTTTTTTAAGAACTCTCGGGTGTATAGGTTTCCTCACCATGTTTTCCTTCACCGAAAAGCAGTGATAATTAATTTCTAATACGCACATAAATCAGTGGTGCTTGAACCTCGGACCTCCCAATCGAGAGGGCAAGTTTCAACCATTAGGCTATCACTGCCCTTATGGAAGTAAACTATTGTACAATAATTATAATATGAGTGATATGTGCAAACGACAGTGTTTATTTATTCATTATACGTATTCAACTATCAGTACTTGACGTTTTCTCTAGACATAGCCTCCATATAAGGCTTCCCAGTGGAGCCATGAACGTTACAAAGACGAGTACATAAACACAGAGGACAAGATTTTATTTAATGTTTAGATGTCCGACTGAAGTGATTGAACGTATGTTAAATAAATAACGCTTTCTACATTCAGACGTATACTAAGATTTTCACCTGTGTCATGGGGGGAAATAGACATACATAGGTATAGACAAATACACATCCAGATCCTTACTTAGTCTATCTCAGGTAAAAGTTATTCAATAATGGGTTACTTTTTATTTTTTTTTTGTTCTCGAGGGGGAAACCTACAAAAGGTACCCGACGCTGTGGGAGTGACGCAGGGTTGTATAGGATTTTTACAGCACTAAAACTCCCCCGGTGACCGTCCTCAGCGCTACAAAGAGGACTCCGGGATCTCCAAAGGAACGCAACCGGAGTCCTCTGAACGCGTTGCCCCATTAGTCTTCTTCCAGGTGAGCGGCTGGGCTCACCGCTCTGTTTGGTCTTTACGACGGTATGCGACCACACATACCGCCGTCCTGTCCGGAGTCATCTGGCCGAACGGTTCGAGCTTACACTCTAGCCGCCCGCGATCCCTGAAGCCCCTATTAGTCGCTTGGTACAGGGTCACACATTCAGACCCAGAAAAGAAATTTATTATTCAGAAATCTATCTGGCCGGGAATCGAACCCGAAACCCAATGTGTGTCAGAGCGTTATGGCGACCGTTCCCCCACGGATTCGTTATTAACTTCAAAATCATGTTGTGAAGCAAGTGGATATGATGGCTGTGTAAATTAATTGTGTCTTGTCCTTGTAAAAGTAGAGTAGGACTCGGTGTTATTCGAAGTTAATTACAGATATCCAAGAGTGGAAAAAGGTCACTTAGGTTAGGTTAATGGCTTTACTTGTGCTAGTTCCAATTCAATTAAAATCCTTTTAATCACACCTTGTATGT
Source organism: Spicauda simplicius (assembly GCA_949699795.1). Classification (NCBI taxonomy): domain Eukaryota; kingdom Metazoa; phylum Arthropoda; class Insecta; order Lepidoptera; family Hesperiidae; genus Spicauda; species Spicauda simplicius. The sequence continues at coordinate 17,371,957 of OX453062.1, forward strand.
CACACACTTCCTAAGTGCTGTAGTAAACTGGTGGTTTGCATTTGGTATTGGTGTTATACAGGAAGTGGCTGCAGCCCACCTTGTGGATTTTGCAGTCCAGTTGTTTTTTACGACATCTACGGGAAGAGGGAATGAAACAATTCAAGACCACCAAAATATAAAATAGTTATTATACCGTAGATGTACCACCGCCATGACTGTGATTGACTTCAGATAGAACCGTTGTCCTGTATGAAATTGCTTACAGATGTCCATAGGCCATTTGACGACCACGCGGACTGGTAAACCGGTCTGCCATGCAGTCGGTTCCGGGTGCAATCCCCGGCCAGATGAGTATCTGAATGATAAGTTCTAGGTAATAATAATAATATTAATAATAATATACTTTATTGTACCCAGAAAAGAGAAAAGTAATACAGTGAAATCACAATATAAAAATACAAAAGGCGGCCTTATCGCTCAACAGCGATTTCTTTCAGGCAACCTCACGGTTTAGGTGTTTGTGTATTCGTCTTTGTGTGCCCATGGCACCCACGACACAGGAGAAAATCTAGCGTGGGGCTATGAGTGAATAAAATTTACGTAGGAGGCAGTGAACACTTACAATCATGTGGATTGCATGCTCGTTTGTGCGTTCCATCCCTTATAAAAATAATTTGAATGGTGTGGTCTGTGTCCAGGTGTCAGCGGTCTCGGCGATGTCCGCGGCGTCAGCGGCGTCGACGTCGTCGTGCGGTTCGCGCGAGTCGCTCGCGGTGGGCGCGGGCGAGGTGCGCCGCCGGCTCGCGGACGCGACCGCCGCGCCGCCGCCGAACGCGTTCCGACACGACCCCGCGGATCCCTCCGCGTTGGCACTCAAGGTATGACGACGCTCGTGCTTGATGTGACTTCATGCTCGCGCTCCAGGTGTGACTTTACGTTCGCGCTCCAGGTGCAAGTGCTCGGGCTCCAGGTGTAACGTTTCCGCTCGCGCTCAAGGTGTGACATTAGCACTTGCGCTCAAGGTATAAAGTCTATGCTCGCGCTCAAGGTGCGGCATCGACGTTTGCGTCTGGTGTGACGTCACGTTTGCGCTCAAGATGTGTCAGTGCTCGCGTTCCAGGCGTAACGTCTCCGCCTGCGCTCAATGTGTGACATCAGCACTCGCGTTCATGGTATAAAGTCTCTGCTCGCGCTGATGGTGTGTCGCATAAGGTATGACGCCAGCGGTCGTGCTCTAGGTGTGACGTCAACGTTCGTGATTAACGTTTGACGTCAGCGTTTGCGCTCAAGGTGCTAAGTCGGTCCGCGGGCGAGGTGCGCCGCCGGCTCGCGGACGCGACCGCCGCGCCGCCGCCGAACGCGTTCCGACACGACCCCGCGGACCCTTCCGCGCTGGCACTCAAGGTATGACGAAACTCGTGCTTGATGTGACGTGACGTTCGCGCTCCAGGTGTGACGTCACGTCCGCGCTCCAGGTGTGACGTCAGCGCTCACGCTGTGTGACGTCACCGCTTGCGCTCCAGGTGTGACGTCAGCGCTCACGCTGTGTGACGTCACCGCTTGCGCTCCAGGTGTGAGGTCAGCGCTCGCATTCCCCGTTTGCTCTAAGGTTGGACGTCACTGTTCGCGCTCCAGGTGTGACGACAGCCTACGTGCTCAAAATGTTAAGTTACCACTCTCCCTCAAGAAGTCATGACGTGATAGCTCGCGATCAAAGTATAACGTCAGCGTTAACAATGGCGTTAGAAACGTTGGATGTGAAGGCGCTATCACTAATGTAGTTTATGAATACCTAATCAGCTACATATTCCTTACATTAAAATGGATGATTGGCATCGTTGAAACATCGGGCATAGTCTGGACTGGAACTAGTTACCGTCAGGTGAATAAACCTAATTGCCCTTCCGTGTTTCTAAGGGAATGTCAAATCACCCCTATTACTTATTTATTATTAAAAAGAGTTACGGGGGCCTTGTAATATGGTTTTACAAAGTCTAAATCTACTAGCTTCTAATCTGTTTCGTCTTTCTCCAATCTGCATTAAATAATATATGCTGTAGACAGCCTTTAAATATGAGCTTACGTTCTACTTTAAAATAATTGTAACCAACCTCATACTACAAAAATTTACAATAACAACCTTATTTGTCGACCTTTCAAAAGAATTGTAACCAACCGCTTACAGATAAGTAAAATTTTTAAAGACTATAGTATAAAAATATATATTATTCCTTCCAGGAATCCTGGGAAAGCAAACTGGCGCGTATGAAGCAATCGTCTCCATACGGCTACCTCACCGGTTGGAGGTTGCTCGGTTGCATAGTGAAAGTGGGTGACGACCTGAGACAGGAGATGCTAGCGGCACAGCTACTAAGACGGCTTCAGGCGGTGTGGGACCTCGAGAGGGTACCCTTGAGACTACGGCCCTACGAGATACTCTGTTTGGACAAGGAGTGTGGACTAATACAGCCGGTGAGTGATTATACCATCTTCTTTTCTCCATGCCAACAATAAGACTGTATAGAAAACGTAAGAGAAAAGATGATTGCCAAGAAAAAAGAAAATTCGTTACTTATTCTTCTTTTAGATTTAACCAGCATGCTGACCATAGACTGTATTATACATACAGTCTATGGTCAGCATGCTGGTTAACACGATTTACAAAACTATATTTGAATTTAAGAAGGACGTACTTAAAGTTTAAAGTTAAACCAATTTATAACTTTCTGTAATAAACTATTAAGAGTGCGATCCATTAGACGTTCTCAAAGTTCACACCCACAACCGCAGTTTTTCCCGTTCCACTAGCTTGTGAGCGTTACTGACATAATCTCTACTGGAACGATCACTTCGAGTCACCTTATCAGATGGGTCGTCGTGAGATTCGCGTGGGCGTAAGTCATGACGTCATGAGAGACGTATTCGCCGCGACCACAACAATCGCGGTCGTCTTGTGGAACGACGTTTTGGGCGTTTTGGTTTTTGTGAGCGTCATCTAGAACGCGCCCTAAGAACATATTCTACGACAACGTTTTTTGACATTATGGTTTTATTGATTGTGTATTGTTTATATGTTATAAAATGATAAAAAATATATTGTAGGGTGTATAAGCCCCCTTAGCTCGACCGTTGCGTTTCAAGGTCTCATGCGACGTTGCCGTCGGCCGAGCTGCGCGCGCATCCTAACGGCCGTCGCTCACGCGCCGCCGCTCGCGCCTTTTTCAGAGAGTCGCCGATTGCGATCAACGACAACACAGCCTTATAGACACCGCATCTAAGGCGAACACTTTCGGGCAACACATCAGTTTATTAGCACTGATATAATAAACCGAGCGCGAGCTACACTTCAGTACGGACCACTTATGTGACCTGTGAACATCGTATTACGAGACTATATATAGCCCGAAATAAATTCTTTAAAAAATAAAAAAAGTGAAGCAAAATGACTTCCTGATCATTAAGATGGTGTAAAAATGTAGCAAAACATCTAATTTCAAAAAAGACGGCATAACATTTCACATGTAAACTATTTTCACAATTATAATTTCAGGAATCAAATTATCTTGGAGCTCAACTTATACTGGTCTTAAACAGCGCCCGTTGATGTCTTCTTACAGTGCATCCCTTTCCTTTTCATTAAATTAAATATTTCTATCTTTTTCGTCCATTTTGGTAGTGATGTACACCTCAGCTAACTGATGAAAGATGACAACTAATGCAATTAAATATTACTTGAATTGAATTTAAAATAAATTATTATAGTTTTAAACTTTTAATAATAAACTGCCAATAATTATAGTTATTTGATGACTCTAATGTCTCGCCGTTAGTGGACCGATTTTAATTATTCTTTTTTTATTGTGTAGAAACGAGCTGCCAATTTGTCCCAATTAATCCATCTATGGGTTCTGGAGAAAATGAGGGGAACTCCTTAACCGATAGGAGTAATTGAGTTGTGTGGGAAGATATTTGATGTAGGTTCGAATAAAATTGCAAAGCCAATTTATCATTGACTATTTAAGGGTCTGAAGATGTGTCTCGGAGACAAAATATGTAACTCCTCAACCGATGGGAATAATTGAGTTGTGTTTGAAGACATTTGGTGTAGGTAATAATGAAATTGAATTACTTACTTTCTTACTAGCTATGATCAGAAGAACATACATACATATAGAAATGAAAAAAAAAAACTTTTGTATAAAAAGTTTAACCGACTTCCCCTGTCAGCTTTTTTATATAGGATGGGTTAGGTTGGAAATTACAAGAAAACATAAAACTAAGCTCGCAGGGCGCCACTGTGCCCTGCGAGCGGGTGCGCTCAGTTCATATGAGTTATAAAAATATTGTATGTTATGGCTTAGGTTTATTTATGTTCAATTTCTCATGTAAGGTTGAGATTGAATTAATATTTCCATTTATGTATGCACCATGTTAACTCATTGATCTTATTGCGATACTAGTAAAAGTGAGTTTATCGTCACTAAAAAGGGTGAACAAAAATTTTTTAACAAAAAATACAACCGACTTCAATGACACAAAAAAGTAAAAAATAATCTAAATACATGTTGGTTTAGAGCATACACAGTAGGTACTCAATAGTAGTCCTGAAGTCGGCGCTCACCATATTTCGCTAGATCACGACGAAACCACATGTGTCCTATGTAAGCACCGACTTCGGAACTACTACTAAGTACCTACTGTGTATGCTCTAAACCAACATGTACTTAGATATTTTTTTACTTTTTTGTTGCATGGAAGTCGGTTGTATTTTTTGTTTAATTTTTTTTTTATTTATTACAAAATCCGTAGATCCAAAACCTACAATTAGAAGAATTTATACCAAGTTAATTCATTTTAAGAATAATTATTGCATTTTTTGCTTAAATAGATTTTATACAACAATGTTAGTACTGGTTTGAATTGCGTTATGTAGTGTATTAAAGGTTTAGATTGATAAATGATGTTTTCATTATTTTTCTCAATAATTCAATATTAGTACTATATACCTACTATGAGCTATTTATTAATCGTCATAATCAATTATAATTATTTTATTATTTCTAATCAATAACCCATTACAAAAACGTTCCCATCACTAATTGTAATTTATGATTTATTGCGACCTTGAATCGACCAATTGCAATGCTTTCTTTTACCGCTCCCCCGCCCCGCATACCTCAATGCTTTGACTGAAATGTTTCTTAGTAGAAATGAAGACATGAGGTGTCTATTAGGCTATGTTGTCGCTGATTGCGATCGATACGGTTAACACGTTCATGCGCCTCGATTCACTCCCGCCGCGATCTTAGCATTTTTTATACCCCTTATAGGGAATGTAAAAACCCCCTATAATTGGCGCCCACGTAGCGGCCACCTTTCGTCGGAAGTGTGACGAATCCACGTTATGTACAGTTATCGTGTTTAATTACGAAAGTGTATACTGGGACAATAAAAATGCCCCGTCGTCGTGTTAGTTTAAGTGCTGATCGCGAGCGTGTCGAAGTCGCGGACGCCGAGGAGGAGGCGCCATTGTCTGGAAGACAGCTTTCGTCGTTTCTGGAAGCATTCGCCAGAGCTCAGGCGGAGTCAAACCGCCAGCTCGTGCAGAGCCTATTGGATAGGAGTCCCGTCAACGACAGAGTGTCCCCGCCATCACAATCGTCGCAGCCCTCGCCCAGCGCCGTGTCACGTTCTGGAAACTTCGCGAACTGCACCGCGCGTTTCAATGGTTTGTCACGTGACCCGGAGGTGTTGGAGGCGTTCATCGACTCAATAGAAATGTACAAAGAATGTACTAATATTAATGACGACCACGCCCTACGAGGCCTCCCAATGCTGTTGGAAGGAGAAGCCGCCGTGTGGTATAGAGGAGTGAGATCGTCCATTAATTCGTGGGACTGCGCCCTTAAACGTCTTCGATCCATGTATGGAGTCTTAAGACCGGCGTATAAGTTATTCCGCGACATCTTCGCTAACGAGCAAGGCAACGAGAGGTCCGAAGTTTTTGTTGCTCGACTTCGTGCCTTAATGGCCAAGTTGCCATACAATCTAGAAGAAACTATGCAACTAGATATGATATACGGGTTATTAAATCCCGTTCTACGTGAACGTCTCACGAGGGACTCAGTGCACAGCGTGGACGACTTAATTGATAAAGGGAGACAGATCGAAGAATCCCACATCGAAGCCGCGACGCCGTCAATGTGCCCAAGCGACGCCAACGGTGCGTCGCGTCCCGCTCGTCTTGTTTTCGCGCCTAACGCTCGTACTCCGTGTTACGTGCCCAGCGTCGAATCGCCCACCGCTCGTGCGATGCCCGTTGTGTTGACCGCGCCCGACTCGTCCGTTACGACCAGTTCGAGCCAGCGATGTCCATCGAGCACGCCTGCGACCGTCATTTCACCACCCGTGCGCCGAAGGGCGCCTGCTCCTGTGACTCCTATTACGGTAACCGAGGACAATAAAGGTAAACTGTTTTGTGTTTATTGTAAAAGTCGCGGTCATACACGTAGCGAGTGCGGAAAACTAAAAATCGCGAGTGGTGGTGAATCTATATTTTGTTACGGTTGTGGTGCGAAAGGAAAGACGCGCGCTAATTGTAAAAACTGTGCAGTAAAGCACTCGTTTTGTTCGTACAATATTGTTTCGCGTAGAAATAATAATAATAAGTTACCGACTAAACAATTGTCGTATTCTCGTAATAATTCCTCGTTAAAGAATATTTCTGAAATTAATTTCGTTAATAATTCATTTTCTCGTCATATTGCATCGCGTTCACGTCGATATCATTCTTTGACGAAGAACAATAATAATAATTGTAAAGAACCCATGGTATCTGATTGTAATACATCGGGTGGTAATTGTAATTCATTCAGAAATAATTGTAAATTTGTAAAAAATAATTATCGTAGAAACTGTTTCGCAAATAGTTTACAAAATAATGTAAAATCGAGTAGTCGTAATAATTGTAAGTTATTACAATGTGACAGTGTGGGTGAATCGATGTCGCAGGAAAATGCCTCGATTGCGTTACCTTTCGTTTCTCGTTTCAAAGGTCGACCAATTCTCGAAATCGAAATATTCGGGTATCATGGTACGGGTTTGTTAGATACGGCAGCTAAACAAAGTATTGCGGGCTCAACTTTACGCGATCTTTTACATAAATTAAAATGTCCGATGCGTTCAAGTTTCATGTCCATTAAGCTCGCCGACGGCCTCGTACGGGATGTAAATGTTCAACTTGTTGATGTTGAAGTTAAACTTAAAGGTACGCTTATACCCCTTACCTTCGTCACTCTACCTGACTCTAGTGGTAATGAGACCTTACTAGGTATTGATTTTATTAGGAAAGCTGGTTTAATTTTGAATTTTTCGAAAAATATATGGTGCACAGCTGATCGGCCTCGGGTCATTCACCCCTTAAAATGTGAGACCTCTCGGAACTTGGTAGGATGCGCCGCTACGGACATCTTACGTTCAGACGAAGGTTCGATGCTGTCACCCAGTGAGAAGGAAGACCTCGCTTCGATCCTCAATGAGTATGAAGACATCTTCAGACAAGGGGGAGCGCCTACACAGTTCGCAGAACACCGTATTGACACAGGAGATGCGTCCCCCATTGCGATGCCGCCATACCGCCTCACGCCGGCCAAGAAGAGCATTATGGAGATGGAACTAAATAAAATGCTGCGTGAGGATATCATTGAAGAGTGCGAGTCTCCCTGGGCAGCACCAGCTCTTTTAGTACCCAAAAAGGATGGGACTTTCAGGTTTTGCGTGGATTATCGGAAGTTAAACGCGGTTACGAAGGTAGACTCCTATCCACTGCCCGTCATTGATGACTTGTTGCAGTATACAGGCAAGAGTTGCTATATGAGTACCATCGACCTTCAAGCCGGATATTGGCAGGTGTCTGTCAGAGCCGAGGATAGAGACAAAACTGCGTTCGTCTCTCCGTTGCGTTGCGTTGGCCTGTGCAACGCGCCTGCTACCTTTCAGCGTCTCATCGATCGTTTTCGCTCGGGATCGTCTCTTCAGGGTGTCACAGTATTAGGTTATATAGACGATTTGATTGTAATTTCAGAGAACTTCGCGCAGCATCTGGATGATCTGCGTGCAGTTTTCGACAGGTTACGCGTCTTCAACCTCCGCGCTAATCGTGCCAAATGCGTATTCGCAAGAGAAAGCGTCAAATACTTGGGGCATATCATTACGCCGAAAGGAGTGGCACCAGATCCGGACAAGATCGACGCTATAATTAATATGAAAGAGCCGACCACGCTAAAACATCTTAAATCATTTTTGCAGACTTGCTCATGGTTTCGCAAGTTCGTGCCTAACTTCTCTCAAGTTGCTCAGCCCCTGACTATGCTTACAAAGAAAGATCAGTCTTGGCTTTGGGGAGAAGATCAGATTAATGCTTTTAACGAATTAAAAAGGTTACTCACCTCGCCTCCAGTACTTATTCAGCCGGATTATAGTAAACCTTTCATTCTCCGAACTGATGCAAGTAATTATGCTCTGGGAGCAGTTCTAATGCAAGGGGACTCACCGCGCAACGAACAACCAATCGCTTACGCTAGTCGTTTATTAACTTCAGCGGAAAGAAACTATTCCACCACTGAGCGCGAGGCGCTTGCAGTCGTGTGGGCAGTTGAAAAATTTCGTGGTTATATTGATGGGCATCCTGTCCATGTTGCTAGTGATCATCAGCCCCTGAAATGGTTACTTACCTTAAAATCGCCCGCCGGAAGGCTCGTGCGATGGGCTATGAAACTACAGGCATTTGATTTGCAGGTGGATTATACTCCTGGAAAAGCTAATGTGGTGGCTGATTCGCTCAGTCGTCCTCAGTGTGAAGAGGACACTTGCGATACTTGCAGTGTATGCACTGTCGTAGTCGAAGCACCACGCTGGGAAGCTACGCCTCTGCGTGAGGATTAGCTTGCGGACCCTGAAGTGTCCAAGATCATTCATGGCCTGGAAGGAAAAGATGAATTAGAAATTAATAGATGGGCGAGTAGAGGATATCATATGTGTCAGGGAGTACTATACCGTTATACAGAAGTTGAGACCGAGGAACCGCAGCTGGTGGTGCCTGAAAAGAGGCGAAAACAAGTGATGGAGGAATGTCACGACGCTGCCACAGCTGGCCACGGAGGCTTACAGCGGACTCTGCACCGCGTATCGGAACGGTTCTACTTCCCTGGAATGCGCCGTTATGTGGCGGAATATATTAAAACGTGTCTTGAGTGTCAGCGTTATAAACCATCTAATGAGAAACCTGCAGGGTTGTTGCAAACACCTGTTCCAGCGCAGCGCTTTGAAGTCGTCGCTGTAGATTTGTTCGGTCCGTTACCCAAAGGCCGTAATGGCGAGAGGTGGATCTTAATTGTAGAAGACACTGCTAGCAAATGGATTGAACTGTTTTCCCTCGTCGAAGCTACAGCAGAGGCTTGCGCTAAGGTTCTTATTGAGGAAGTGTTTCTCCGTTTTGGTGTTCCAAGACGTACGGTTTCCGATAATGGCGTGCAGTTTGTAGCTGACGTCATGCAAAAAGCTATGTTCATACTGGGGGTGAAGCAAAATTTGGTTCCGCTGTACCATCCGGAGGCGAATCCCGTTGAGTGAAAGAATCGCGATCTTAAAGTGCAACTAGCCATCATGGTTGAAGGTCATCACCATCAGTGGCCTCAGGCACTATCGTTCATTCGATTTGCTTTCAACACGTCTCTGACAAAGGCTACGCAGCAGACCCCCGCGTATTTAACATTCGCTCGTGAACTTCGTTCGCCGCTATCAGTACAGAGTGATCTTCGTGCTGTCATAGAGGCTAAAAATTATGTGCCACAGATCACACCTTATCTGCTGAAGCTCGTCGATACCCTTAATGCAAGTAAAGAATGTATTGAGCGCCAGCAAGATCTTCGTAAAGCTGAGAAGGACAAATGTCGCAAAACAGCTGAACTTGAAGTCGGTGATCTGGTCTTGATGAAGACGCACGTCCTTAGTAGTTCTTCCAAAGGGGTTAGTTCTAAATTCGTACCCAAAAGGGATGGCCCCTATGTTGTTCATAAGAAAGTTAGTCCTACGACCTACATATTGTCTTTTCCCGACAAACCAGAAGAAGTCATTGGGAAATATCACATCTCGGATTTGAGATTTTATCATGCACGAGAGGGAACAGAAGGCACGGAGGTCCCGATACCTGTCGTTCCCAAACGTAATAGAGGTAGGCCTCGTAGGTTTTTGTAGTTTGATCCACCGTGAGGACACTTGGTTGGATCAAAAGGGGGAGGATGTAGGGTGTATAAGCCCCCTTAGCTCGACCGTTGCGTTTCAAGGTCTCATGCGACGTTGCCGTCGGCCGAGCTGCGCGCGCATCCTAACGGCCGTCGCTCGCGCGCCGCCGCTCGCGCCTTTTTCAGAGAGTCGTCGATTGCGATCGATACGGTTAACACGTTCATGCGCCTCGATTCACTCCCGCCGCGATCTTAGCATTTTTTATACCCCTTATAGGGAATGTAAAACCCCCCTATAATATTAATTTTTCATATTATAAACAAATATCAAATTTCATGCTACAGACAGTTACTATGTTGATGAATACACTGTGACATCAGTTGTTGGATATGAGATTCACATATCCTTGTTGTATCCATAAATACTGATTATGATAAGTGTTATCTTGAAGTGACTTTGGTAATAATGAGATTGTATCTGAAATTAAGTAATAAAATGATATTATGATTCTTCATTATCAGTATGACGCTCATTTTCAGCGAGAAATTTATAATTAATATTGAAATTATTTTTAAAGTAATATTTATGCGTCTAAAGGAAATTACTCGTAGTAATTATTATACTATTGCGAATTTAAAATTAACGATTCTTTCTAGAAAAGGACAAATTTTATATTTGTCCTTTTCTAATAACTTTCCTTTAATATTTGTATGCTAATACAATTTTGTTATTCCCACAAAAACAAAAATAGCCCCTTTGTTCTTACTGACAAGTTTTGAATCTCTTCCCTCCCCAAAGTGACTTCTGTTTCTAATCCAAAGTGATTTCTATTAGGGGGTATTGAATATGTGACGAAAACAAATCTGACTGAAGTAGCAAACGGGCATGCAGTCCACCTGATGGTAAGTGGTCACTGCCGCCCATGAAATTCAGTAATCAATTTCATACAGAACATGGGTTCCATCTGAAGTCAATCACGGATGGGTTGCTACTCCCGAGGACTATGATGGTCGCCTCATGTGAAAGTGTGCCGGCGACCACACCCTTCAATCAAAACGCAAGAAATGCTTCACGCTAGAAATAGGTGTGGCGGTGGTACTTTCCCGGTCGAACTACACTGGTTCTACCACCTTGAAATCTAAAATTAGACATATAAAAGTATATAAAGTCAGTTATTTTTTTCTTTATTTTTTAAACTTATGTTTTGTATCATCCACAGGTGTTGAACTCGGTGTCCCTGCACCAGATCAAGCGTCAGTCGGGTCGCGGGCTACGCGCGTGGCTCGAACTCGAACATGGGGCGCCCGCGAGTGAGGGATTCCTTCGCGCGCAGGCCAACTTCGTGCGGTCCGCCGCCGCGTACAGCCTCGTCAGCTACCTGCTGCAGCTGAAGGACAGGTGGGCACACTTAACACTCAAATTATAACCTAGACATATGAATCTCGTCCCTGTAGTTCCGGGACTACGGTACCCTGTGCCTGTCGTAAGAGGCGACTAAAAGAGGCTTCCGGTGTTGCGGGCGGGAAGAGTGGGAGCTCGAACCGTCCGGCCAAGCGACCCCGGGAATGACGGCGCCATGTGTTGGTTGCATGCTGCCGTAAAAACCAGTAGGTGCGGTGAGCAGTTCACGCCCACCAGAGAAGAGCCCGATGGGGCACACGCTCAGGACACCGGCGGCGGCCAATTGGAGTTCCCGGAGTCCTCTTCGCAGCGTCGAGGTCGGCCACCTGTTAGTGCGGTAAGAATCCCACATAACCCGAGTCGCTCCCACGACGTTGGGTACTTTTTGAAAGTTGAAAGAAAAAAAAAGGTGGGCACAGTTTCACATGAGGCGACCATCATTTTTTCTTTGAGGAGGAAACTTTCAAAAGGTACGCACGTGCAAGATGTGGAATGAGCTTCCTCCTGAGGTATTCCCGAGTGCTATGACATGGGGCTCTTCAAGAAAGGTGCAAAAAGAGCTCTCCTTCAAAGCCGGCGATGCATTGGCGACTCCTCTGGCATTGCAAATGTCCATAGGCGACGGTAACCACTTTCCATCAGGTGACCCGTCTGCCTTATCGTTAGGTACAAATATAAAAAAGGTACCCGACGCCGTGGGAGTGACGCAGGGTTATATGGGATTTTTACCGCAATAAAACCCCCCCGGTAAAGAGGACTCCGGGAGCTCTTTGCCGGGAGGGAGCTCCGGGAGCGTGTTGCCCCATCGGGCTCCTCCCAGATGGGCAGATGGGCCCACCACCTAATCTAGTCTTTTCGGCGGTATGCGACCACACGTACCGCCGTCCTTCCCGGGATCGCCTGCCTGGACGATTCAGCTCCCACTCCAGCCGCCCGCAACCCCGGAAGCCCCTTTAAATTGCTTCTTACGACAGACAGAGAATACCGTAGCCCTATTCTGATCCCGGAACTACATGAACGAGGCGACCATCATAGTCCTCGGGAGTAGCAACGCATCTGTGATTGACTTCAGATGGAACCCACATTCTGTATGAAGTTGATTACAGACGTCCATGGGCGGCAGTGACCACTTACCATCAGGTGGGCTGCATGCTCGTTTGCTATTTCAGTTAGATAAAAAAAAGGCCCGCCCTGTGTTTTCTTTGACTCTGTGAATCTGTTCGTTTATGTATTCGTCTTTATGTTCTAAATGTCCAAACACCACTCTTTTTATTGGTGTAATGGGTATTACACCTATTAAAATAGTGGTGTAGTGGTCCTAGTCCTAGACCCATATTTTTATCGAACCAAATAAAAATTAAATAAATTTACTCTTAAACTTGGGTTTTTGACAATTGTATTAATTTATTTATTATTTGTCCACAGGCATAACGGGAACATTCTCTTAGATAGCGCGGGTCACATCATCCACATTGACTTCGGATTTATATTCTCGATATCACCGAAGAATTTGGGTTTCGAGAGTTCACCGTTTAAGGTATGAATAATTTAATTTTTGACAGTTTCATTGTAGAATAATAAAAGAGCAATTTATTAATTAGCTGGCTCTACATATTTCGTGTTACGTTTTGAATGGCATTTCATGTTAAAATTCTGCCAAAAATAGTGCAATAAGAAATGAATAAAAAAATACAAAAATTGATATCAGAATCAGTTATGTCTTTAAAATGTAAACAGCATTTGCGTTTTAGAACACGTTCACATTTTGATATAATCACGTTTTCTTTTAACATTTTCTCGTCAATTTTGTTCAAGATCCATTATGGACGATGATTATTAAACGATATTTTAAAATAAATATCAACTTTTATATGTGATTTTTTTACTTCAGCTAACGGCCGAGTTCGTGGAAGTAATGGACGGCGAAAGCTCGGACATGTTTGCGTACTTCAAGATACTGATATTGCGCGGCCTCATCGCCGCGAGGAAGCACTGCGAGCAGATTGTACACCTTGTTGACACTATGCGGATGGGTATGTGTAGGATTATCAATAATTAGGCGATATTTATACGAATACAAATTTAAAGCAAGACAAAATATTACTACGATATTCAGGCGCACGCATGTTGACAACTAAACCAATAGATCGTTTCACATATTATCTGCCAGGTGGCACTACTCACGTGACTTCGTACTATCTCAACAGTATGGACACTAATACATTACTTTTCCAATTCGCACTTGGCCAGCGCGGTGGACTATGGCCTAAAACCCTCATTCCGAGAGAAGACTCGTGCCCAGCAGTGGGACAATAATGGGTTGGCACCACCAGCACTACATTACTTTTCTTTTATTTATAATATAGATTGAATTAGCAAACGTACAGATTACCTCATGGTGGTCATCACCAATATGTGGACACTTATCTACTGTTTTAGAACATCTATAACTAATTCTTCACAGGGTTCTATATCAATTTAATCGCAGATATGCTGTCACTTTTGAGAACTATGGTGTCCGTTTCATATATAAGCCAGTCGGCATCTAATGCAAATTCATGAAACATCTAATACACATAATGGCATAAAATTAAGGATTTGTGACTCGAACTTCAGGACAGGAGAGGTCAAATTTTTAGGTACTACGCTAGGACGGGTATTTTTTGTAGGTTCTCTCTGGAAAACAAACAAAAAAAGCTACAAAAGTTGAATGCTATTATATTTCCTACTTAGTTTATCAACCAAATTACTGTTTTATTGCATTGAAAAAAATTGTAATATAGTCATATGGACCACTGCGAAAATACGCCTTTAAGTCTTTTATTGATAAATACGAGTATGTGAGTGACATACGAGGGGTGGTCCAAAAGTTCGCGGAATGGAGGGGATGGAGTGGGGATAGGGTAGCTCGCTTAGTGTCATACTAATTAGGCACTCATAATTAGTATATATTTAACATTTCAACCCTACAGCGCCATTCGTTTACGAGTACTCGCCTGCTAAACAAGTCAATCCGGAAGCAAACTGCAACTATGGAGAAAATTGAACATCGCGCTGTAATAAAATTCCTTACCAAGCAAGGAAAAAACGTTCAAACCATTTTAAATGAAATGGACGCCGTTTATGGAGATCAGTGCCCTGGTAAAACAATGGTTTATAAGTGGCATGGACTTTTTAAACATGGTCGAGATTCAATTGAAGACGACTCTCGCTCTGGGCGGCCAGTTGAGGCCACCACATCAGATATCGTCGAAAAAGTTGAAAAATTTGTACTCGAAGACACACGTTTGAAGAAAAAACAATTATCTGCATTAGTTGGAGTATCAGATACAACCATTTTGCGGATCCTGCACGACCACCTGGGCATGTCAAAAGTCAGCGCAAGATGGGTGCCGAGAATGCTCACGCCGCTTCAAAAACAGCAGCGCGTCGACGCGTCTAAGCACTTTTTGGAGGTGTGTGGAGACGAACCTGTGCAGATTTTGGAGCGGATTGTTACTGGAGATGAAACATGGGTTCATCACTTTGAACCTGAATCAAAACAGGAGTCCATGCAATGACACAAAAAGGGTACACCACCTCCCAAGAAATTCAAAGTGTCAGAATCGGCTGGAAAGTTGATGGCCACTGTTTTTTGGGATTGTGAGGGAATATTACTGATTGATTATAAAGAAAAGTACCACTATAACCGGAGAATACTACGCAACGATATTGGAAAAGTTAAAGGAGGCAATTAAAGAAAAACGTCGAGGAAAATTGGCCAAGGGTGTGTTGCTTTTGCAAGACAACGCGCCGGTTCACAAGAGCCGAGTTGCCATGGCTGCTCTGCACACGCATGGATTCGAACCACTTGTTCACCCACCCTATAGTCCAGACCTGGCCCCTAGTGATTTTTATTTGTTTCCGAATTTAAAAAAAGAGTTAAGGGGAAGAAAATTTTCCGACGATAACGAAGTGAAGGAGGCAATTTCGGCGCATTTTGAGGCCAAAGACAAAAAATATTTTTTCGATGGTTTAGAAAAAATAATTCATAGATTGAATAAATGTATTAGACTTAAGGGTGATTATATTGAAAAGGAAAAATAAATTTATTGTTATATTTTATTAACAACCCTTTCATTCCGCGAACTTTTGGACCTCCCCTCGTACGTTTAGAACGCCTTAACCGGCATATTAAATTTTTGGATTCTTCTTCTCTTCTTACATCTTATGTAATCAATATTATTATGACCCAAAAATTTACTAAATAAAGATCTTTCTTTCTTTCTATATAGCATTATTCTTTCCCCAGGTGGTCAACTAACCTGCCTAAGGAGTAGCAGTGCGGTGTCGTCGTTCCGCGCCCGTTTCCACCTCGGAAAGACAGAACAACAATTGGAAGTCTTAGTGGACAAACTGGTCAAAGACGCGCTACACTCACTCTCCACGCGTCTCTACGACAACTACCAGTACTACACCAATGGTATCCTGTGAGCGATGAACTGTGTGTGTGTGAAGTGACAAATTCATGTGATAAACGTTTCGATTTGGTTTCGGACGTGTTAGCGTGCGTTTGGTCTAAATAAAAATATGTTTGATCTTGACAATTTTTATAAATAATGAAAATGTCAAAACCATACAATTATGCAAACAGTTTACAGTTAGGATGATATCATAATGAGTTTTTTTTAGCTCAATCGTACCCTAACATTGTTCGAAACTAGTTAATTCTCAACGGTGTTCTCATAAAGTCCTTTTTGGGATTTTAGTGTCAAAGTTGTTTGTTATATCACAATTGCGATCTGTGTACCATTTCAAATATTTATTCAGTATAACTTTCGGTAATGCTCTTGTGATGTAAATATAATCCAACTACTATTTGGGATCATTATATTGTGAGGTGTATGAATATGACTAAACTTATAGTACGATAAACGAGTCTTTAATAAATTCTGTTCAGAACATCATTTAGTTCGAAATTTTAAATGTGTGTGTCAATCTTACGCGTTAAGGTGGGCGTTCACGTTACGACGGTCGCACGGACTGTCGCACGAACTACGGTCGTATGCGACGAGTTCGATCGTGAATGGCTTGGTCCTAAGGCGGACTGTACGACCAAGGTCATGTCGCAAGTCCATTGAAGTATTCAACTTGAATTGTCGTTGCGGTAGTCCGTTCGACAGTCCGCGCGACCGTTGTAACGTGAATGCCCACTTTTAGAAATTAAATTAAAATAGTGTTTCATTTACGAACATATCAAGTCTGTAATCTATGTTACGTGCGAGACCCGATATATGAATAGTGTCTAGGATTTATTTCGTCTTCTAAACTTGTATAAGCTTAAATAATAGTTTTTGTAAAGTATTAGTGCCATAACCCATGAAACAGTCAACACCTTGATTGTACCATTGTTTTGTAAACCCATACAAAAATCTTGTAGGTGTTCATGACTTAGATATATACCCAGCACCCTTTTATATTGTGCGACCATCGTAGTCGTCGGAAGTAGCAACGCATCTGTGTTCGACTTCAGATAGAACTCATGTTCTATAAGAAGCTGCTTACAGATGTCTATGGGCGGTAGTGTACATTTACCATCAGGTAAACTGCATGCTCGTTTGCTACTTCAATGAGATAATAACAAATTAAATAAGATCTAAATGAACGTCTACTTAGCTGTGATGCAACCACGCGGGTCTCACAATTTTTCACTCACAATGTCACTCAAAAAATCAAAGTAAATTAAAGATGATCTGCATCTTTAATTTGCCTTGATTTTTATATTATCCAATGGTATGATCGACGTGTTCCTGTAGATATATGTTCAAGCATCATTTGCTCAATCATGTTTAACACGTATCATTGATGGAGTGTGCATTTGACCGTCCAATGTAGTCAGTTTAGTCGTGGTCTTTGTAAAAATTTCTGGCTTCGTCTCAGTATTAGATTCATGTCGACTATTGACGGAACATTAAATTCATAAGATATGCTTATAAGTTATCCATTCTTATTGATTCCTAACAATGTATACAAGTCTTGATAAAGATGTTTGTCAACATTGATCGGTTGAGAATTTGATAAATTATAAAATGCTGCTATAGTAAATTGTTATGATGTGACAAATAGCTGTCAGACAGAGTGAAATAGCGTTTTTTAAAGATGCTTGTATCGTACTACCAACTTGCATTTGTAAAATTTCTCAAACTTTAATTGTTGGGCAGTCTATGTAAATTGTTTCTTTAACAAGTAACATTTAGAACGATATGTTTGTATTACTAAAGTTATCACATGCAATCCCAGTAAGAATAAATTGTTTGGACATCAGTGTCTGACTAGTTTTCTGTACGTTAGCAGTTTTCGTCGTTTTTTTTTTAATAGGGCCACCTGATGGAAAGCAGTCACCGTCGTCGGACATTTGCAACACCAGGGGAGTCACTAATGCATCTTCGGCTTTGGCGGAGAGCTCTTTTTACACCTTTCTTGGATTTAATTATTTTTAATTATCTTACGTCTAATTATGGATTTCGTGTTTCGTCGGTAGTACAAAATTCCCATTGTAAATTCCTGTTCCGATAATTGATGAACATTGTTCGGAATGCAAATTGTAAATTTACTACGGAAATATTGATAATTTTCGCAATGAAGAAGACTGATTGTTTCACGCGTGTAGAGTGTTTTAGTTTTAGGTTCCTCATCCGAATAAATTTAAGTTAAAAGTTTTAATCTTGTATATGAACAATTGTCTGTGTAAATGTAAATTGTTTCCTTTGAATGTGGTAAGTACTCGATTTTATTGTGTAATTGTATAACGCTGTTTATCTGAATGAGGACGATGTATCTTTGGGAAAAATGTCTGGATTTTGTATAGATGTGTAATTTTGAAATCGTCGAAAAGGGTGGATATTAGATAGAATTGGGGTAACTGACTTCAACTACTTGCAACCCCCGTATGCGAAAATAAAGTCTAGCGAAATAATGTACTGTACGAGATATTAAATTAAAATATAATAAAGTACTGACTTTGTTTTAGGCAATATTGGATAAAAAATGTTAATTGTTACGTCCTTTCTATACTATGACGTGAACAAGTTTATATGGTAAAGTGTTGTATTTGTGTAATTAATGGAGAATTTATTGTTCAATAATCGATTTTAGATAGGAATGAAGACACCAAATGAATTGGGCGAATGAAAAATTTAATGTAGCAAATGAATGCTTTTTGACATGTGGAAATATGTTAAGGTGGGCATTCACGTTACGACGGTCGCACGGAGTGGCGCACGAACTACGGTCGTATGCGACAAGTTCGATCGTGAATGGCTTGGTGCTAAGGCGGACTTTACGACCAAGGTCGTAGAACTAAGCCATTCACGTTCGAACTTGTCGCATACGACCGTAGTTCGTGCGACAGTCCGTGCGACCGTCGTATCGTGAATGCCCACCTTTAGCTATATACTTATTAGCCAATATAAAATTGGTATCTTTTTTTTCCTTTAATAGTCAACATTTTGAACGTTATCGTTTATTTATTGGTTTTGGTTATTAAAACTACGAATTATTGGAAACTATTAATTATTACACCTTACATTCGAATATACGATTACTTTTTTTTTTATAATTTGCCTTGTTTTTAAATCTATTCTCTGCGTATTTACAATGCTGCATTTAAATATGGTGTTACCAATTTTAATGCAATATTTTAAATATTGGTCGTTTTTTGGAATTGATTTATAAGCAACATTTTTTCTGAATTTCGTATTGATTTTTATTGTAAATCATTGTAAATTGTATTTTCGTTGCATGTTTCAAGTAATAATTTTACTTAAACCTATAACAACAAGACACATATGTTAAAAAGAATTCCATTTTCTACGAAACCATAGGAAAAATTGTATTGCATGCGAAAGATTGTTGGTCTAAGACTTGAGAATGTCGTTGCTAGATAGAATATTTTAATTAATTGTAAATTAAATTACATTAAATTAACGGTGTATCGATTGTATGTTTGAGTTGTTGTATAAATAATAATTATTTTCTATGCGGAATGTTGAATTGAAATAAAATTTGTGCGAATCTGATTTTAATTTGAGTTTACAACCATTGACTTTATATTTAATCCGGTTATTTAATTACACTTTGACTTTAATAATAATATGAGTATTAAATAGAGAAGTTTTTGTAGTATTCTTGTGAATACTTTGTATACTATTCAACAAATTTTCTGATAAGTTAAATTTATCATTATTATATTGTTATTATGGTGATAAAATTAACCTATCAGAATATTAGTTGAATAGTATAAAAATAATAGAATATTGCAATGATTTTGTGAAGAATGTTGCCAAATTTTCACATACGTTTCAGTACTTTCAGAATCATCGATTATATTTTTCGAACTATCTAGTATTTACCAAAATAATACCACAAATATACCAAAAGTATTTCAGACCATTACTTGTTGTTAGATAATTATATAAATTAATCGCTAGCAGTAAATAGTGAATTTTATTACGCGTAACTTTATTGGACTCTGTGTGGAGTTTAAGGCTGATGGTCAAGGCGTTATTGGAATATTATTTCTCAGGACGTACTTACTTACCTAGCGTCAGTGGCTGCTTAGACATTAATTTTGAAAAATATGAGCACCGCTCACAGCAAAAGTTTGGTTGGTACTGCAAGAGTCAGCTATTAGCGATTTTCGGTAAATGTCGTTACAGACAGTGGCGGCGCAAGACCCAAACTTAATGTGTACAAGCTACAATTCGCGAGTTTGTCGAGACAAAAGGTTGCCAAATTTATACAAATTAAAGTCATTCTGCAGTTTGTCGATCAAATCTAGATCCTCTGGCCCCCAACACCGAGTCTTGGCGAAAACACTTTTGCCTGGGTGTGACGCGAGGCCCTTTGCACCCCGAGGCTGGAGTCCCACACAGGCCACGACTTACGCCTCTACTGGTTTCAGATTGCAGCAAAACTTCGATCGAAATGACAATTTATATAACATATTTGTACGCCGAAATGGCAAAATAAGAGGATTTTTTTTCAAACGACATACTAACATACATTTGTACCTTATTTAGCAAATAAAGATTTTTGATTTGATTTAACTTGATATGTGGAAATATAAGATTAGATACATTTGTGATTAGACACATATATTTGTTTTAAGGCTCGATGCTGACGCTAACAGTGTAGATGATGATGTTTGAAGCAAATTTTGGTTGCCGTCTGATTACACTCGCGTCGGGCGGTACGTCGCAATCTACTCTATTATTATTCTATATTTGCTAAATATAATACCAAATAATTCATTTATGCAATTTTTTTGTAACCACTGCACACAGTTGCACAAAGGGACAAAAATTAACTAACGTTACTTCATGAGAGATTGGTCCATACTGCTTTGAGTGAATGCTTGTTGTCTTTGATTTATAAGTAGGTAACCATAATGTTTATCTTAATTTTTTTAAATAATATACATATATCATGATTTTTTCATGGTCTTATTATTTTCCTCTTCGCTCAATTTTAACTATTTCTAATAAGTCTGTAATGAAATGTAAAATATAGGTTATATGTTTAGTATAATTATAATAGAATTTTATTTATTGTGTTTAGTTCCACGTCGTGATGTAGTGGGGATCTCTCTTATAACGTTTAATATTTTATCTTATATGTGGTTAAAATTACTAAAAATCTGTTACCATTATACTTGAACTCTACAAATAGGTTGATTGCGAATGAGTTTTTTAATCACGAAGCGTTCTACCATCTTTAAAAGCACGTTGAGTATCATATCCGTAAAAAACTAGAGTCGTAAGAAGTGAAATTCGGAATGCTGCGGTTTAATTAGTGCAATATATTAGCATACATTTTCGAAACCTGCCTATCTGTCCATGAGTAAACTACAAATTTCAATGCAGTATTTTGAAAAAACTTTGTATTCAATTAAAACACAGTCACTTTTATTACATTATATTACAGTAAAACCTTCATTTTTATTTCTTCTTTTTCTTGTTGCGCATCTTAAACTTGAGTCTCTGCTTCATTTTCTCTTTTCTCAATCGATCTTTGACAATCTGTTGCTTGTCTTTGAACTCCTTCGAGGACGCTTCTGATTTCTTCTTGGCCACACGCTCGTTGTGCTTCACCCAATGCGGACGGAATTCTGATACTGTGATATACGAAAATTTTATTACCACCATTTACAAACTGATCAAATAGTCTTATAAACTTAGGTCTTACATTTAGGGTATTAAGTTGTTAAGTTAATATAATTACACGTTACGGAAATTGGTTCTCATGAGAATATACAAATACTGAAGTAACTAGGAGAATCTGTTAAGAGTTTAGCTACATACGTCGTCCTTGTTAACATTTAAGGGTCAGATAAATATAGCAATAAAATAAGTTGGTATTAAGAAGTTAGCAATTAAACATTGCTTAATTATTTTTCCCTATATTTTAATGCTTTCGATATTTTATGTAAAAAGATTTTCACTGAGAAAATCTTTTTACATTAGCTTATTTAAGATCGTTTGGATTTTCAAGTGCTTCGAGAAAAAACTAGGCTAAATTGCAGGAGGTCCAACTCCAATCCTGTGGTTATTAAAGTGGTAGGCGAGCGGGTTTTGATTAACCCCCTCTGCCTTAGATTTTGATAGTCTGTAGAATACTAATTAATAGGGAGGAGGGAGAAAGATTGAACCACCAATATTTCCGCCTTAGGAGATGGGAGGAGGGGCGTGTACCACCGAAACCTTTCCACCTTTTTTTTATCTGACTGCAAACTAGCATGCAGTCCACGTGGTAAATGGTCACTGCTGTCCATGGACAGCTGTAATCAACTACATTCAGAACATGGGTTCCCTCTGAAGTCAATCACAGATGCGTTGCTACTCCCGAGGACTACGATGGTCGCCTCATGTGAAAGTGTGCCGGCAACCACACCCTTCTATCGAAACGCAAGAAATACACGCTAGAAATAGGTGTGGCGGTGGTACTTCCCCGGTCGAACTACACTGGTTTTACCATCTTGCTAAAGCTACATTAAAAGCCATAACAAACCTGGCTTCTTGGTGTTAACGTGCGGCTGGTCATCATCACCGTCGTCCTGGGCATTTCTCCGCCGCCACTCCTCGTAGCGGCCGCTGCGGAAGCTGGCCGGCACGCGACCACCGCTCTCTGTACGGATCATCTTACGACCGCCGTCCTGGGAACATGATGTTTTATAAGAAAACAATATTTCATTCTTTGACGACCCGCGTAGAGTATAGACTCGAATGTTCATTTATTTGTTTGCGTCCACGTATATGAGAAGCAAAAATTTGATATAGAATAACTCAAGATCAGCGTCTCTAAACTATCCGTTGAAAAAGAGCGCTCAATAACAAAATTGAACGCTCATTTTAGATACTTCACGGATCTTATTTTTAGGAGCGTCATTAGTTGAACTATACGCACGACAAAAATGCCGTGAACAAGTGTAAAAAAATTACGTTATAAACGTTATAAAAGGATGGAATTTCGTTCTTTTTATTTTGTCATTTGTATGAGTGATTTGCAGGGATTTATGTTTTAATTTGATTATTTTCTTTTAAAACTTCACTCAACATACCAAGTAAAACGCTGTATAGGTGGGTCGAAAAAAATTGCTTTTTGCTTAAAGCGTTGTAAATATAACTTTAAATCATGAACGTAAGGTCGTATTGCAAAAATATATGGTCGTTATGACCATCTATAAATAACTAGGTACATTTAACGACAGTTTTTGGTGTCATTTTTGTTCGAGACTGTGTATCTAGGATCTATGTATTGAACATACCGGATCAACGTGTACCATCTTCTTCCTCTTGCGGTCCCACCGTAACTGCGCGCGTTTGCTTCGAGCTCCCTCCGCGCTGTCCGCCTGCAGCTCCAACTCCGCTTGGGCCGCGCCCGCGAATAGGTTAACAGCCATACTGTAATAACATTTCATGATATTATATTTTGTACAGTAAATACTAGGCCTTATCCGTGGCTTCGTGTGCCAAGACACCTCTACCAAGGTAAAGTATCCTATGCCAAATTTAAGCGAAATTCGACCGGTACTTTTGGCATGAAATAGTAACATACACATAGGTATGTACATCTTTGAGCAGTGATAGCCTAATGGTTGAAGCTTGCACTCTCAATCGGGAGGTCCGAGGTTCAAATATAGGCACGCACTACTGATTTTTTTAAAATTATATGCATATTAGAAAATAATTATAGCTGCTTTTCGGTTAAGGAAAACACCGTGAGAAAACCGACACACCCGAGAGTTCTTTAAAAAAAAGTTCTCGGAGGTATGTGAAGTCCACCAATTCGCACTTGTGCGGCGCGGTGGACTATGACCTATAACTCTCATTCCGAGAGAAGACCCGTACCCAGCAATGGGACAATAATGGGTTGACGACGACGACCCGTGGCTTCGTCAGCATGACATGAAATAGTAACTACTAACTAATACACATACGTATGTACATCGTTAGAAATTTTGACTGTCATTTAACTAAAACTGACTTGAAGAGCTAAAATGTGTTTACTAGTAACTAGCTCTACGAAAGTTTTGTAACGAATAGCTATAGGCGTTTTGTAAGATTACTGAAACAAGAAAAATGATTCTTCAAACAGAATCTTAATTTTTTAAATTGTTAAGTCATTGCATTTAACAATATGGTATTAGTCCAATCATACAAAGGTAAAACCCTCGTCGCGCATATATTGTTTTATAACATTTATTTTGAGCGATTCTCTGTTACAGTGTTTTAAAAACGCATTAGGGCCCAGATATTGACATGAAACTTCTAATTCAATTCTATTATTGTGGCTGATTAGAAAAATAAAAAGTTTATAAAAAACGGTCAAGTGCGAGTCGGACCCGCGCTCGAAAGGTTACGTACCATTATCATAAAAAAGGTAAAAAAAAACACGTTTAATTTACAGGAGCCCCGTAAATACACGGTTTATTCTTTATTTAGTCCATCCACCCATCAGCTCTTTGAGGTTCACTGCTGGACATAGACCTACTCTAAATGACGCCACTCCAAACGGTATTTAGTATTCGTTGTTATTGCGGCAACGGCAACAGAAATACATTATGTGTAAATATTTCAACTACCATGCTACCATGGTTTCTAGAGATACATCCTTTTTTTTTTTTTTGTTTTCGAGGGGGAAACTTTCAAAAAGTACCCGACGTCGTGGGAGCGAAGCGGGTTATGTGGGATTCATACCGCACTAAAACCCCCCCGGTGGCCGACCTCGACGCTGCGAAGAGGACTCCGGGAACTCCGATTGACCGCCGCCGGTGTCCTCAGCGTGTGCCCCATCGGGCTCTTCCCTGGTGGGCGTGAACTGCTCACCGCACCTACTGGTTTTTACGGCAGCATGCAACCACACATGCCACCGTCCTTCCCGGGGTCGCTTGGCCGGACGGTTCGAGCTCCCACTATTCCCGCCCGCAACCCCGGAAGCCTCTTTTAGTCGCCTCTTACGATAGGCAGAGGGTACCGTAATCCTATTCTGGTCCCGGAACTACAGGGACATTCTAGAGATACATCCTAGTGACAGATAGACGGCTTAGTCCCGCTTTTACCCTATGAGTACGGAACCCTAGTAAAAAATCACAGCACTCACCCAGTTTCTGTGTGTTGATCGCTAGCAAAGTGCGGTATGTAATTTTCGTCGCGAACGACTTCTCTTTTCTTTTTCTTCTGAGGTTTCTCGACGGTATTTGGATTCTCATTTTCATCTAATATGCCATCTGCCTGTATGTAAAAAAAACTATTTAATCGATTTTAAAATATAATATTTACATTACATTATTACACCAGTTAGATTTTTCTATAAGATTGTAATAGCAATAAGGCATATGGTTCACCTTGTGGTAAGTGGCAACTTCATATAAACCATTGATTTTATTTGATCACAGATGTGTTCTTTCTCTTGACTAAGATGTTCGCATTTTAAAAGAGATTTTTATTCTACTGGCTCGTCGTCAACCCATTATTGTCCCACTGCTGGGCACGGGTCTTCTCTCAGAATGAGAGAGTTTAGGCCATAGTCCACCGCGCTGGCCAAGTGCGAATTGGTGGACTTCACACACCTGCGAGAACTTTTTTTTTAAAGAACTCTCGGGTGTGTAGGTTTCCTCACGATGTTTTCCTTCACCGAAAAGCAGTGATAATTAATGTATAATACGCACATAAATCAGTGGTGCGTGCCTGGGTTTGAACCTCGGACGTCCCGATTGAGAGGGTGAGTTTCAACCATTAGGCTATCACTGCTCTACTTTTATTCTACTGGCTGGTCGAACCATAATCGTTTTACCTTGCCTTGCATAAATATTCGTTTTTGTTAATGTGTAACTTCTCATTACAGGAATTTTTATATAATTTGAGATGTGATTTATTTATTATCATCATCATCATATTTTTTTCATATAATAATGTGATAGACTACAAATGGTTCATCATCGCATCAACCCATTATTGGCCCACTGCTGGGCACGGGTCTTCTCCCAGAATGAGAGAGTTTAGGCCATAGTCCACCGCGCTGGCCAAGTGCGAATTGGTGGTTATCATATGCAACACTTATTGTAAAGCTTATATTTTACACACAAATGTTTTAGTCAGTTCCCCTTTACTTACAGGTAAGTTCTTGTTGTCTCGTGTTTTCTGCACAGTTTTACCGTGTACTCGTCTCTTAGCCTTCATTGCCAGATACATTGGAGAGTCATTTTTACCACCGAGCTCCAATATTGTCTGTAAATATGAAACATTTGTTTTAATTATCATATTCAAAAATATTTTATTTAAAAATTAATATTGTTGGTATATAACAAAAATCCAAGCCTTTAATGACGTAACTACTGTACGATAGAACTGTCAAACGTCAACTCATTCGTTCACCGATCTTTCATTCGATTGTTAATTCGAATTGTAAGTCACATTAAATCAGACTTTCAAACAGTGAACATCTTTTCTTTTCTCCTGTGGCCATATCCCTTCAGGTTATGGGCCCAGGCTACGTAATCGTAAAAAAATACTTAAAGAGTCATCCGTAATAACGTGCTAAAAATTTATATTCAATAATTTAAACATGGAGTTGCGGAACAAAAGAAACATCCAACAATTTAATGGCGAACGTTATAGCACGTGGAAATTTCGAGTACGATCACTTCTAGAAGAATTACAAGTGTTGTGTGTTATAGACGAAGCGACGCCATCTGACCCGGACCAAGAGTGGCTGAAGAAAAATTTACTGGCTAAAAGCACGATAGTAGAATACCTAAGTGACGGATTTTTAAATTTTGCAAAAGGTTCTTCTATGGCAAAAACTATAATGGATGACCTAGATAAAATTTACGAAAGGAGAAGTTTGGCTACACAATTGTCACTGCGTAAGAAACTACTCAATTTGAAACTGCAACCGGACATTACGCTGTTTCAGCATTTTATGGACTTCGATAATATAATCACAGAATTAATTTCCGCCGGTGCAAAACTTGACGAAATGGATAAAATTTCACATTTATTATTAACACTACCCACATCATATGACGGTGTGATAACTGCTTTAGAGACGCTTGGAGAAGAACACCTAAATTTAGGATTTGTGAAGACTCGTCTCTTAGATTACGAAGTGAAATTGAGATCTGAAGTAACAACCGAACTAAAAATTTTACATGCATCTACAAACAAATATTCTACACAAAATATGGGAGTAATAATAAGAAGAGGGTACCGCATTATACAAACGCACAAACAAAGAAAAACTTTAATACCATAAAAACATCGCACAAAATTTCTAAATTGTTTTGCGATCATTGTGGGAGAAGAAATCATGTTATTAAAGATTGCCGTTTTTACAAGAAATTGCAACAA
The DNA here is from genome assembly GCA_949699795.1 of Spicauda simplicius. Lineage (NCBI taxonomy): Eukaryota > Metazoa > Arthropoda > Insecta > Lepidoptera > Hesperiidae > Spicauda > Spicauda simplicius. The sequence goes on from OX453062.1 coordinate 17,399,469, forward strand.
AATGGAAGCAGTAGTAGTTATACAACTGTAAATATAGTGGCCAGCGACAATACTGAGGAGAGTTTCGCTTTCATGTTTTCTAAATGTAAGTCATTTGATTTTCATTCCAATCACACTAATGAAATTTGTTTTCTTTTAGATTCTGGCGCGACTGATCATATTGTTAATACAAAAGATTTTTTTTTCTTCATATGTTGAGTTAGCCTCTCCGATAAATATTGGCGTGGCTAAAAATAGTACAAATATCCCAGCATTTGGTAAAGGACAAATACATATCACCACGAACTTAGGCTTTCAGGGATCGATTGACAACGTGTTATATTCACCAGAGGTTCCGTATAATTTATTATCTGTAAACCGGATTCAAAAAGCTGGTATGTCGATATTTTTTATAAATAATGAAGTGCATATTTACAAAAACGATAAATGTATAATATCTGGTATAAATAGTAATAACCTGTTCAAATTATCTTTTCATGTAAATAGATCTCAATGTATGTTAAATGTAGTTCAAAATTCTAAATCATATGAGTTATGGCATAAGCGACTTGGACATTTAAATAGACAGAAATTTAATATTCTTAAAGACTTAGTTGTTGATAATCACGTCATTAACGATATTGTTCCTAGTGATGATCTTTGTGAATCTTGTATTTTTGGTAAACAATCACGACTACCCTTTGCAAAGTCGAAAGATAAGTCGGATAAAAACAGGCCCCTTTTTATTATTCACTCAGACGTTTGTGGTCCGATAACACCATCTACCTTCGATAATCATAATTATTTTGTTACCTTTATTGACGATTTTACTCATTATACAGTTACATATCTAATGCATTCTAAGTCGGAAGTATTTAAATGTTTTAAAGATTTTGTAGCTAAGAGTGAAAATTTATTTAATAGCAAGATTGTTAATTTATACTGTGATAATGGTCGGGAATATCTTTCAAATGAATTTGGGGAATTTTGTGTTGGCAAGGGAATTATGTATCACTTAACGGTACCTTACACACCACAACAAAATGGTGTATCGGAACGAATGAATCGTACACTAACCGAAATGGCCCGAACTTTGGTTACAAGTGCGAAATTAGATAAAACCTTTTGGGGTGAAGCTGTTTTAACAGCCACATATTTAATAAATATACTCCCCACTAAAGCTCTAACTGTAAATAAAACACCATATGAATTGTGGAATGGTAAAAAACCGAAAATCAGTCATTTAAAAATGTTCGGCGCTACTGCTTACGTTCATAACAAAACTAGAAAAACTAAATTTGATGAAAAATCTATTAAATCAATCTTAGTCGGTTATGCTTCTAATGGATATAAATTATTTAATGTTGAAAATAATGAAATGTTCATAGCTCGTGATGTACTGTTTGATGAATTAAATTTTGAACAATCGCGACCAACGTTTAGCAGTAGTGACAAAAACATTACAATTCCCGCTAAAATTAGTAAGCCTGACTCTGATTCGGCAAAGCTAATAGAAAGCCAACAGCAAAATTCTTTAAATAATAATACGTCACCAACAAGTGAACCTTGCACAACAAGGCGTAGTGAAAGAATTCTCAATCTACCCCCGAAAGATTACAAACAGATGAACGATCCTGATATGTATTTATCCTTGTCATATACTACACAATCGTTACCAAAATCTTTTAAAGATATTTTTAATATGCCAGATTGTGATAAATGGTTAAAAGCTGTACAAAGTGAAATTGAGTCACTTCGCAGCAATCAAACCTGGAATCTTGTTGACAGACCTAAAGATACCAATATTGTTAGTTGCAAGTGGGTGTTTACCTTAAAAAATAATGAATTAGGTGAACCCGTTCGGTATAAAGCTCGTTTGGTTGCTCGAGGTTTTACTCAAGAATATTTACAAGATTATGATGAAACGTTCGCACCAGTGGCTAGATTAACTACGTTTAGATTTATTTTAGCTTTCGCAAATCAATTTAATTTATATTTACATCATATGGACGTAAAAACTGCATTCTTGAATGGTATCCTTAAAGAAAATATATATATGGAAGTACCAGAAGGTATTTTGGCTCAAGACAATCAAGTGTGTAAATTAAATAAAACTTTGTACGGTTTAAAGCAATCTTCTAGGTGTTGGTTCGAACGCTTTGACCTTGTTCTTAAGGATATGGGGTTTAAAAATTCTAAAGTTGATCCATGTTTATACATATTAGATAAAAATAATATAGATAAAAATATATATATAGTCTTGTACGTAGATGATTTAATAATTTCCACAAAAAATAAAGAAATATTACAAGTTTACAAAAATAATTTAATGCAAAAATTTCAAATGACGGATTTAAATGAAATAAAAGTATTTCTTGGTATAACAGTTGAAAGAACCGAAAATACAATATCATTAAATCAGTCTTCTTACCTACAGAATGTGTTAAATAGTTTTTCCATGAGTGATTGTAATCCATCAAAATCACCTTTACCTTGTAAACTAAATTATTTAGCATTAAATTCTGACGTATATTATAATGCACCTTGTAGAAATGTCATAGGCTGTCTGATGTACGCGATGATTTGTACGCGACCAGACATTTGTGCTTCAGTTAATATATTAAGTAGATTTCAAAGTAAAAATAACGAAGAACTGTGGAAATGTTTAAAACATCTTTTACGATACATAAAAGGTACAAGTAACTTAAAATTAACTTATCGAAAATGTGATTATAAGCAGTTGATTATTGGATATGCAGACTCTGACTGGGGAAGCGACGAAGTAGACAGAAAAAGTACAACGGGCTATTTGTTTAAAGTATTTGATAATTGTACAATTTCGTGGAACACGCGGAAGCAAAGTACTGTCGCAGTCTCCTCAACTGAAGCAGAGTATATGGCTTTATTTGAGGCTGTAAAAGAAGCAGTCTGGTTGAGGTCACTGTTAAATAGTATCTCAATCCTCATAAGTTTTCCTATTATTATTTATGAGGATAATAATAGTTGTATATGCATCGCTAATAATCCTGCAAATCATAAAAAATCTAAACATATAGATATTAAGTACCATTTTATAAGGGAACAAATCGCTAACAGAATTATAAAGCTAGAATTTATTTCCACAGGAAACCAACTAGCTGATTTATTCACCAAAGCGATATCCACGAGAAAGTTTCTAGACTTAAGACAAAATTTGAATTTGTTGTAATACATTAAATAATTAAATATATTTTGTTATATGTATAATCAAGATAAATATAACTTCATTTTTATTTCATTTTGATTCTGGGTTAGTAAAATAATGTGCAATTTTTGAGATGATTGTGAACTTGAATTTTTGAGGGGGGCTGTTGGTATATAACAAAAATCCAAGCCTTTAATGACGTAACTACTGTACGATAGAACTGTCAAACGTCAACTCATTCGTTCACCGATCTTTCATTCGATTGTTAATTCGAATTGTAAGTCACATTAAATCAGACTTTCAAACAGTGAACATCTTTTCTTTTCTCCTGTGGCCATATCCCTTCAAATATACATAAATGAACAACAAATGTATTTGTATTTTAATATAACGAAATAGGAGTTTACTTTTTGAGAAAATCGTACGTAATCAGATGCGAGCGTTCAAATGCACGCGTGCGTGGCAGGTATATGTGAGTGAGTACGTTTGTCTCCGTGCGTATGAGTGTGTACGTCTATCTTACTCTCTCTGTGTATGCGTGGATTTGTATGTGTGCGTTCCTGTTTATGCACCTGTGTGTTTTTTATTTATGCCGTTTATTCTTTTGACGTATTATTTTTCTATTCTTGAAGGTGGTAGAACCAGTTTAGTTCGACTGCGGAAATACCACCGCCACACCTATTTCTAGCGTGAAGCAGTCCTTGCGTTTCGATGGAAGGGTGTGGTTGCCGGCACACTTTTACATGAGGCGACCATCATAGTCCTCGGTAGTAGCAACGCAGCTGTGATTGACTTCAGACAGAACCCATACTCTGTATGAAGTTGATTACAAATGTCACAGGGCGGCAGAGACCACTTACCACCAGGTGGACTGCATGCTCGTTTGCTACTTCAGTCAGATAAAAAAAAATCTCGCGCTCTCTGTACATGTGTGCGGGCTTGTTTGCAAGTGTGTGTTTTATTCTTTTGACGTGTTATTCCTTATATCGTTAATTTCCTTTGGCATGTACCAGCATTAGTCCAAACTTACCCCTTTCGGCGTATAATTCTTGATCTGTTCGACCATATCCACATTGGCTTCCCCAGATTGATCCATAAGGAAGGGGTGTGTGGCGGTGGGCGTGGCAGTAGTTTTAGCACGTCGGTTGGCCTCAGCGGAGGCCGGTTCCCGCCACTTCACGTATTGTTGCCAGCCGCGTGAACACGTGCGGACGGATTCTTCCTAGGTAGATGAAAACAATAACGCTATAACCTAACGCAAAAATATAGTAATCTTAACTAGCGGCTTTTTTATCGTTCGTACCAGGGAAGATTCAACGTGGGTTGTTTTAATTTATTTCGGATTAATTCGATTAATTTTGAAGACAAAATACTTAGACGTGTCTTTATAAATTGTTATAGAGATAAACAAATTCTTTGAAAATTCTAGTCCTAGCTAAGTAAAGCCTGAAACGAAAATGCTCTGTCGTTAACTTACATTGAAAGGAAACCATAACAGCGCGTTGCTGTTATTTACTGTTATTTAATTATCCTTTATTTTATTGGTATAAAAATAAGAAAAATATTGTAAAAAGTCTCATTACTATTACAATTTTTGATGGAGTTGTCAAAAAGAGTCGGGGTTCAGTTATGAATTTAAAGTATCCTAATGTTTAAGCCCCTACTTCTAGATGTGCAAGGAATGTCTTTAATAGTAACATAATTTTTTTTTTTTTTTTAATATATTTATTTTGAACAGGCCTATGGAACTTACAAAGTATCAGTTGCAATATTTTTTGCTTCTCTTATCAATTTATAAACGTGTCACAACTTACAATTTCCGAGTAATTTTTCTCCCAAGTGACAACATCCTGATGTCTCAGCTCCAATTGGCCAGTGGGCATGGCGCCCCACACGCCGCTGGGGCAATCGTTGCCACGCTCCGTTACCTGTGAACCACACCATAATAACAAATTAGAAAGCTGTTGCAATCATTTCAAATTATTCATATTTACCACTCAACAGGTATGACATATATAACGAAGAGGGATTGAGTGATGTGACGTCAGGAAGGTCAGGAGTCTTCATTACTGTCCATTCTTGAAGATTTCAAGTAAAACACAGGAGTAAACTTCTTCGATTTATTCACACTTGAGGAAGTCCGATCGCTTCGACGGTTAAACAAGAATCTTTTTATACCGGCGGTCGCTCGCCTTTTATAATAAAATCGCGTGAGGTGACAATAACATATTTATGGATTATAAAAGTAATTGATAGAGTAAGTAGGTATGTAAGAGCTCGTCCCTGTAGCCTCGGGGTCAGAATAGGGCTACGGTATCCCCTGCCTGTCGTAAGAGGCGACTAAAAGGGGCTTCGGGGGTTGCAGACGGCTAGAGTGGGAGCTCGAACCGTTCGGTCAGGCAATCCCGGGAAGGACGGCGGTATGTGTGGTCGCATACCGTTGTAAAGATTAGACGGAGCGGTGGGCCCAGCCGCCCATCTGGGAGGAGCCCGATGGGGCAGCGCGCTCGAGGATTCCGGTTGAAGTCGTTTCGAGATCCCGGAGTCCTCCTTTTCAGCGCCGAGGACGGCCACCGGGGGGGTTTTAGTGCGGTAAAAATCCCACATAACCCTGCGTCGCTCCCACGGCGTCGGGTACCTTTGGAAGGTTTCCCCCTCGAAAACAAAAAAAAAAAAAAAAAAAAGGTATGTAAGAGCTACATTCCGTTTCGGATTGTGGAAAGTCAATCCAATTCATAGTCCAGAACATCATTTTTACCATCAGAAATTATTTTTGATAATATTTGGCTTACTGTTTGTACATGTACAACAACCAACCTGTGAAGGCAAGATGAGTTCTGCTCCGAGGAACAGGTGTAAGTCGAGCAAATGTGCGACATCCTCCGCGGCCACTAAGGAGAAGGCACGCCCCGCTCGTCCAGCACGGGCGCTTCGCCCTATGAAGCAGAGAATAAAATATATTGTGACAACAAAATATACTAAAATCCATACATTTCTTATATGATAGGAGTTCTATCTGTAGTCAATCACCGATGCGTTGCTACTCCCAAGGACTAATATGGACTCCAGACTTACGAGCCGACAACCACACCTTTCCGCCAAAACCCTTCACGCTAAAAATAAATGTAGCGGTCAAACGACCCTGTTTCAACCATATATAGCCCTACCACTTTGCAAAATGGTACTAGTTATAATAAGATTGAAGAAGCAGACATACACCCTTGTCTGCAGCAAGATGACAAGCGGTGAAAGGGAAAGTTCCCGACTTATTTTCATATATGCGGCAACCATCATTAAGGTTCATTGCGGTAGTACCTATATTCAAATAGAATCATTGTTCTATCGGAACTTAACTTACAGATTTCTATAGGTAGCAGTTACTTTTAAGTATACTGTGAGTTCATTTGTTATTTTAATCTCATAATAAAACTAATAATACATCTACACTAACCGACTCTATGCACAAAAAGCTTGGGTTTAGCTGGGAAGTTGTAGTTTATGACTGTATCCAGTGCAGGTAAGTCAAGTCCTCTAGCGGCTACGTCTGTGACTATAAGCACTGAGCATTTCTTGTTTGTGAAGCGTCCCAAAGCGATCTTCCGAGCTGAGGGGTCTAAGCCCGAATACGCGTAAGTTGATGATATGCCCGCTTGTTGTAATATCTGAAATAATAATTATTAACATTTCTTTAACCATTGTGTTGCCAGAAAGTATGTAAAATTACATGTTGAGTATAACTACGCGTTGTTTGTAACCGTTTTATAACATCGGCAGTTCGATGGATGGATGGCAGTTACGATGGCCCACAAGTGTCGAAATATACGCGTCATAATGATATGCCAGGCTAACGTGCCTTTGGTACCCATAGTTATCATTAGAAGGCGCTTATTAAACCTCCCTAAAAAGCCTTATAGATCATATAAAAACATCTAGCACTATATGGCTACTAACTTAATGAAAAAGATGTTTCATCACAAATTCAATTAAGTTAAGATAATAATTACAATTTCAAAATCACTAGAATTTGTTCAAGCCCTCTTGCACACACATGCATACCCTCGAACAATTAAGCATTTCGGTTTAAACATTCTTTATTGTCTTAAGAAATTACAAAATTTCACTTATAAGACAAAACTTAAGCTAAATTAAGTGCAAACATGTAACACTGAATTTGAAAGTTACTAACTATAAATAGCTTTATTTATAAGGCAGAATTAGATTACGTGCTGTACAAAAACTTTGATTATATTTATCGAACACGTACCTTTAATATTTCAGGAGTACAATTGTAACAAATTTCCTTCAGCCCACAGGCTGTGGGGCAGTTTACATGATTGATTATTACAGTTTACCAAATTGTTTACTTGTTCAACAATTCTTTGGATCATATAATCTTTGCTTTAAGTTCATAATGTCAATGATTACCCTACTTCATTAACAAAATAAGAAAAATGCATGTACTCACCAAATGTAAATACTCAACATGATGTTTAGTAGCCGCAAACACTACAGCTTGAGGTGTATTTGGACTCAGAACTCTATCCAACAACAACAGCAATGCTGCAGTTTTCAATTCAGATCTCACATATATCCAACCCAACCATAGTGTAGACGGTAATTTCCAATCAACGTCTAATCTTATCAGAACTGGATCACTAAGACCTGCTCTGGCGAATTCTACCAACATTTTTGGCAATGTTGCAGAGAATAGCAATGTTTGACGACTGGACGGCAATCGTGCCACAATCTCACGCAGTTGCTCTCCAAATCCAAGTTCAAATAGTCTGTCCGCTTCATCAAATACTATCACCTCTGCAAAGAAAAGAAATATATTCACACTACCAACACATTTGCAAATAGTGTCAAATAATGTCAATGTTTGACACAATACTGCAAATGTAGTAGTTATAACTAAGCCAGTTAAAGCACAGAAAAAGTTAAGTTTCTCAGTTAACATTTTTGACATAGGTTTAGCGATACGCTTACCTATATAAACTCATACCATGAAGTTGAATATAATTATTGAACTGAATGGGCATGGTTATGATTTTTTTTATTATCTACAGGTTTTAACATATTGTTGCAGTTATAATAATGTCGTTTTGAAAAGCTACCAAAAACAATTCAAATAAATTAATCAATAAAATCTTACTGATATTGTCAAGCTTTAAACTCATTTCAATACAGATATGTAGGAACCGGCCAGGAGTTGCTACCACTATATCTGGAGTGGTGCCACTCATCACTCCAAACTGCTGTTCAATTGACTCTCCACCGAGGATAGCTGCAGACGTCAGTCCTGTGAACTTGCCTAGTTCTCGAACAAATCTTAATGTCTGTAATTAATAATGAGATTACTATGACAATTGATTTTAAAATGTTTGAACATATATGGTGCGACCTGGGAGGTACCTCTTTGTAGCATAAAGTAATTTCTGCACTACAGTGTAATTGGGTTGTGGTACAACCCATTTTTGTCCCGCAGCTGGGCACAGGTCTTCTCTCAGAATGAGTTTTAGGCCATAGTCTACCATGCTAGCCAAGTGCGAATTGGTGGACTTCACAACACACCTCCAAAAATTATTGTAAATCAGTGTAATTGTTAACTTATATATGAGGCGATAATTTTAGTATTCAGGAGTAACAATGCATTAGTGATTGACTTCAGATAGAACCCTTGTTCTGAATAAAGCTGCTTTTATATGGATTGACAACATGCCATCAGATGGCTTGCGTGCAGGTTTGTTACTTCCATTTTATAAAAAAGAGACTTTAAAAGTGGTAAGCTTCTTGTGATTTGGGTACAGTATCACCACCACAAAAAAGCTTTGTTTCTGAGGTTAGCCTCAGTATGACTACCTTATGCAATGTTGATTGGCTGTCTATGGGCAGTGCTGCTACTATTCTTCATATAAACTTCATTCTTATTTGGTATTACTATATTAAAAAAAGTATTTACCTGCAAAGCTAATTCTCTAGTAGGTGACAGAATGAGAGCTCTCAGGTTTTTTCCAGGCATTGCTTTGTTTGTCGGTGCCATAAGCTTCTCCAATATTGGCAGCACGAAGCATGCTGTCTTTCCTGATCCTGTGCGAGCCATAGCCACAACATCTTTGTTGTCCAATGCTAGTGGAATTGTCTGTAAAATGGAAGATTAGGTTATAGACTGTGAAGGTGGTAGAACCAGTGTAGTTTGACCGAGGAAGTACCACCACCTATTTCTGGTGTGAAGCAGTTTTTGCGTTTCGATGGAAGGGTGTGGTTGCCGGCGAGGCGACTGAGGCGACCATCATAGTCCTCGGGAGCAGCAACGCATCTGTTATTGACTTCAGATAGAACCCATGTTCTGTATGAATTTGATTACAGATGTCCATGAGCGGCAGTGACCACTTACCATCAGGTGGACTGCACGCGCGTTTGCTAATTCAGTCAGATAAAAAAAAACTGTTGTTCGTTTGCAACTTAAGTCTTATATAAAAAGTATAAAACAGGTATGCAACAAAGTTCAGTAACTTTTGTTGATGTCTCTGATTATAATAAAATTATATCTATCTACCTTTCTCTGGATTGGCGTAGGTTGCTTGTATCCTCGTTTAGTTATACCCCTCAACAGCGGGAAACTTAATCCCATGGATTGAAATCCACCGGACCCTTTCTTCTTTTTCTTAATTTGTGATTCGTTTTCCGTGCTGCCCTCTTTATCTGGCACCTCAAAACCTGGGAGATCATCTCCCAGAGACTTTGGCTTTAACATTTTTGTTATATGTATCTAAAATACTTTTAAAAACTATATATACGAAGAATTAAAAATGAAAAACACACGTGCATCACTACAGAAACGTGTTTATAACTTTGACATTGACATCTATCAATGACAAACTTTTGTTATTTAAATAGCGTTCCTTTTCACGAAAATGAATTAATATTGTAACTTAATAACAGCTAGAGGATAAAAGAATAATGCAAAAGAGAAATTAATTAAATGATAATGATAATGATTTGGGTAAAGTTTTTTAATACTACAATCAACTTATAAAATAAGCTCCAACCAAATCTAAATAATATTTATTCGAGTCGATAGATGGCGTCAGATGAATAAAGTTTGTCTTTTATGATTTAAAATAATACTTACGTCACATTAAGGTCTAATTGTTATTTAAATATAACCCTTATTTAAATGCATTAAAATATATCATGTTTATTTATATCACATTATCTGTTCTTCCTGCTCATTCTTTATATCCCCCGTCAAATAAAACAAAAATAACTTATTATTATGAACGAGAATATGACCATAACCTTGCACAGTAGTAAACTTATTTTGTATGTTGTAAAAATGAGAGCTTCCTGTTTTCCTGGATCCGGTTATGAAGGAATTTCGATAATACGTCTTGTTTACAAATTAGTCTTTAGAGCATTTGTTCATTGAAAGCTAGTAAGCGATAAACGAATTTGATATTCGTTTATATATATTTTAGAGAAAAAGGTTAAATTTTTATAGCACAATAGAAATAAAATCAATTCAAAATCTCACATGTAAGCATGATTTTTCAGAATATGCCATAATATTGATAATATAGATTTCTAGCATAAGATCTTTTGAGTTGTTTTATTTATCTGGCTTATAATTTCAAAATATTGCAAGGGGACTGAATAAATTGTTTTCTCCGGTAACTCGATGAGTAAAAGAAACATCCTTATCCCTTAGTACGGGTTTAATAAATTACCTCACAACAATTTGTTCAAGTTTTAACTCGAAAATTGCACGTTCACTATCAGTCCTCGGTCATAACTTGCATTGTGTTTACAAATTAAGGTTTAAAACGAAAACAATGGTTATTTGAGTAAATAAATAAAACTCGTACTAAGGGTACTGACCTTCGATGAAGAGACGAAGCGAGCGAATAATTACTTATTTTTTGTTCCGTATTTATTCGGTACACCGTAATATTTATTCTGAGGGCACACCTGAGCAAAACTCCTAAGTATACAATCATACTTGCGTAAGCATACAGGCATGTTGAAGAAGTCGATTAAATGAGGTATACCTACATTTTTTGTTTTCGAGAGAGAATCTTCAAAAGGTACCCGACGCCGTGGGAGCGACGCAGGGTTATTTGGGATTCTTACTGCACTAAAATTCTCCCAGTGGCCGTCCTCGGCGCTACGAAGAATCCAGTATCTCCATAGGAACGCAGACGGAGACCTATGAGCGCGTTGCACACTCTCGCCGCGCGCTACCCCGGAAATCTCTTACTCGTATAATTCGCCTCTTACGACAGGCAGGAGATACCGTAGCCGCGACAGGGACGCGATGCCGTTCCTGGCGGCCGCGGCGGTTTCATCTCCGAGCGGGTTCAGCGCGTTCCCTGGCTCATTCGGCGTCTTCCTTCGCTGACATGACGTCCTCGCAGAAGGTGGTCATGCCGTTCCGTTCAATGCGAGTATAATCTTTTGCGGTGAGACATCTCGTGGCTTCATAGCAGAAAATTTTCCTTACTAATAATTTTGGAGCTCGCAGTTAATTTATTATCTATTGTATTTAGATATAGGTCACGAAGGTGGATTGTTATGTCTATTTATATGTTATAAGTATTTTTACAAGATAAATTATTATTTAATATTGAATAATGAGTGGATTGAACATTAAGTTTATTTAAAACTAACTGTGCCCGCGACTTCGTCCGCGTGGAATAGTTATTTTGGGCATAATTTATTTTTGCAAACTACATCCTCAGCTTTATAAATTATAGCTTTTACCCACGACTTTGTCCGTTTCATTTTCTATTATTATTTTAGACAATTTAGTTTTGAAAAGAACATAATTATTTTAGAGTACTTCTGCGTAAATTATATTTTTAGTTATATTTTCACCCCTCTCTCCGCGTCCCTCGCAAGCAACGCCCCTCCTCCTTGCAGCGTCATGTTTTGCACATCATGCGGCGCGGCTGAATTTTATATCGGTGTTATTTTTAAATTGTCATATCTTCTAAGATATTAATTGAAATTAAGTGATGTCAAAGACAATTTTGTTCACAATTAAATACTCTTAATCAACAACACATTTATTTGGACAAAGATTAATATTATTACGTTGATACAACTCTTAACTAATTTCGACCGAATTTGATTACCATGAAAACGGTTCTAGTGAGTTAATCTTAAAAGATAGACACATACTGTCGCGGACATTTTTTTAGATCATTTCAAGAGAAATAATTCTTTCATACATATATTTTTGGTATCTCGTACCGTTTTCGCAGCGCACGCAACGGAAGCCCTCAAGGATGAATAATTTTCCGCGTTTTTTTCACATTTTCCATTATTTCTTCGCTCCTAATAGTTGCAGCGCGATGTTATATAGCCTAAAGCCTTCCTTGATAAATGGTCTATTCAATACAAAAAGAATTTTTAAATTCGAACCAGTAGTTCCTGAGATTAGCGCGTTCAAACAAACAAACCAACAAACTCTTCAGCTTTATTTATTAGTATAGATATAGATATGGTTAGAGTCTTCCTGATTTATTGTGGTTTCATTTGATTTGCTAAGATTGCTTGAGATGCCATGGTTCGTACTAATTTATGTTGTTTAGAAACGGACGTTTGTAAAGTAATAAATAAATAATAATAATCTTTCCGCATCAACCCATTATTGTCCCACTGCTGGGCACAGGTCTTCTCACAGAATGAGAGAGTTTAGGCCTTAGTCCACCGCGCTGGCCAAGTGCCAACAATAATAATCTTTATTTAACAGAAAAATGTACCTACAACACCTTACAACGTCTATGTTCTATACAATGTTTGGGTTATAATGGTGGTTTTTTGAACTCTGATACCCATTATAAGATTAAACTTGAGTTATGGGTATCAGTGCTCTCATAAAAATATTGGTCGAAATTTATACATTGCATCTAAACGGTCATGATGAAACAGCAGAGCGTACAATTAAAGGTCTTAATTTATTTATTATTTAAATGATGTGTGTGTGTGCGCACTTGTGTGAATTTGTGTGTGTGTGTGTGTATGTTTTGTGTGTGTGTGTATGTGTGCATGTGTATAAAGGTCCATTTCAATTTGGACCCTAAGGGTAGCAAATCATCTATGGCCGATATATGACCGTCATTGGGCGGCGGTGATTAATTTTATCATCAGGTGGACAGCGTGCACGTCTGCTACTTCTAGGTAGGTACTCGTATATTATAAAAAAGAATAGTTTGCCAAACACGATAGTCTTTCTATCAAAGTCTTCAAGAGAAATTATTTATTTGTAATTAATGCCACAGGAGCGTTTGTTGTTTTTGGACTTTGGACTTGATTTGAAAGGAGCTTATGTATAAGTAAGTATATTATTAGTAATTAAACGTGACGAATACGTAGACACATTCTTGAACAAACCTAATTAAAACGTGCCTTCTTAGTGTAATTTCCTAAACAAGTCATACTAGTTGGAGTTGTTCACATTGAAATATGGTATGGTTTTAATGTAAGGGCAAGTCAAAGAGAACTTAATAACCTGAGGTCACATTAATTAAGACCTCGCCGTTTCCAGCGATATTGATACTTGGTATTTGTAATGCGTGAAAATGTTTCTCAGATTCCTATTGTGATAGTGATGGCTATGTTAAGGGCTTATTATACCCTCGTCTACCATGAATTTAACGATGTAATACTGCCATGCTGCCATGCATGGATCTTTTTTCAGATTAAGAGTGGGTTAGGTCTACCGCGTTCGCCGAATTTTACTTCGACCGGGGAGTTACCATCGCCAGTAATTTCTAGCGTGAAGCAGTTCTTGCGTTTCATTAGAAGGGTGTGGTAACCGGCACACTTTTAGATATGAGGCGACCATCCTAGTCCTCGGGAGTAGCAACGCATCTGTGATTGACTTCAGATAGTACCCAAATTCTAGGTCATGCTTAGAATATGGGTTTTATCTGCATGCTTGTTGGCTACTTGAGTCTAATAAAAAAAAAGTGTATACGCTCCCTTGAAAACTTTTTTAAGTCCAGGTGTTTGGGCGTGTTTAGGGTGCGAACTTCTCGTTCCCGATTGAGAGACCGAGTTTCTAAACTGTAACCTATACAGGGGCTTGACTACTTGATGTATGAGTAGGTACTTGAGTTAGGTTTCATGCTTTAAAATGATTTGTAACTATGTTATTCTCGCGGTTTCACCCCTTTTTGTCACGTCTACCATCTTAATAAGCATAGGTAATGTCTGAATCTAGGTTATAAACTATGCGCGTGCCCTCTGTAGGTAATTTATCCGCAGGTTTTGTGTAAAAGGCGAACGAACACGTATATTTTTTTTTAAATCTCTCACATTTATATTAATCGTAAATAAAACGTCAAATTTTCTTTTAAATACCATTTTATTTTCTTAACGCAGTGTTATTTTCTTATATATCAATACTTCACACCTTAATTGTACATTGTAGGTACCTACACCATAGTACAAATAAAACGGGGTTTCCCAGACTATTTTGCTAGTGAGTGCTAACGGAAGATTCCTTGACAGTGACGGTCAATCGTTGGTACTACAACCTTTGACGCAATTCACAAGTGTCTGTCACCGACATTGTCTATTAATAACTGTATACTTACTAATAAAAAAATTGGTTAGGTGCAAATTAAAGATATTTTGAATGTTATATTTTTATATTCGCATTTATATCTTTATGCTGAAAAGATGCAAATTATGCAGTGTAGAGCTTCTTGCAATGATTCTTCTTTACAGTTAGACTAGCGTATCTATGCGGTTCCACACGCTTGGACCACGTTTGTCACAGTAAACAGTATTCTTTGTGTTAGTTCAGATAACATTTTTTCTTTCATTTATTTCGCTTTGTGACGAAACACGTGTATATTATATGATGCGTATTAATTTAGTCTCAAATGTATCAACTCATCTGTAATCTCTCGTCAACTCATTATTGTCCCACTGCTGGGCACGGGTCTTCTCTCAGAAAGAGAGAGTTTAGGCCATAGTCCACCGCGCTAGCAAATCGGTGGACGACATCTGTAATCAATTACAAGTAATCTGTCGTATTTAAATCTAATGGAAGTATATGTATGGGCTTTGAATTTATAAAACTTGACATACATACACTTCGTGCTATAACTGGAATTTAGTATAACCTTTGGTCAAATTATTATCATACTGGTCTTCGACGTAGAGCAATGCGGGTTAAACTGCGGTTTATATTTCTTATTTTAAATAACACAATATAAGCATTCATAACATAGCAAATTGTACTGTGTGACCTTACTTTATTTATAATTGATATAGGTATTCAAGTGTTTTATAGGAAATGGTTTTATATTTTTGCAACCGGTTTAAATATACAATATTGTGTTATGTAATAAAAATACATGATAAAATATTTAAGATTTCTATTATATAATCCAAATGCACCTTTGTTTGTAGGTAATTATTATGTAGCTTAAAACTTCAGTATTTTACTTCATTTGACATTGGCCAATTACCAATTAGGGGGCACAAAAACGACAGTATTATAAAACTAACCAGTAGACTTCTCGAGCAAACTGAACGACATCGCAAATCCTGATTCATGTCGTAAATTAACTATACTTTTAATCCTATAAGTAGCATGTGTTCAGAAAACCATAAAATTGCTACGTCAGACGACGTATGTTAGGTTCAGTCCAATATGTTTGCATTAAACATATATATTATGTAGTACTAACACTAAGATTTTTACGCGGCTTCGCCCGCGACGGTCAAAAGTGTGCGACTATAATAAGTAGCCTTTGTTAATGTTAGTCATAACCTACATGCTAAATTTCATCGAAATCTTTCCGGTTGTTTTTGGTTAAATGAGTAACATACATACATACACCCTTTCTTTCTGAAAACTTTTGCATTTTAATTATTTTTCGTTGTAAATAACAAAGGTAATAAAAAAATTAAATTCATCATTTATTTAATTATTAGAAACATGGGTATGTTTCTTACCTTAAGGCTTAACCTTACCTTGACCCAAAGGTATTCTCTGCTAGTGAGCCCTGGGCGATGACGACAATTTTTTTAGTCATCTATCTGGCCGGATATCGAACATGAAATAGTAGTAGTAGTCTTAAAATTGATTCTACCTTATAGATATATATAGTATATGAGTATCTAGTATAATTATTTTTTCCGCAATTACTAAGAGTTCTTAGTTATCTATCTCCTATATATATAAAAAAATATGTTTCTCGGTATGTCTTTTACAGAATAATAAACTATGCCTTTGATCATGTGATGCTCTATAGCAAAGTTGTTTTGCACGAGCCAACGAAGCTTTTACTATTGTACTTGCGTAGCAACGCACGCAGGGTACGGCTAGTATAAATGAGAATCATATAGCTAGAGAGAGCTAGCGAATAAATGAGAATCATAGCGTATAATTTTGTCTATAGCTTACTAAACGTGATTCGACTATTATTGTAGGTAATATTTGACACAGTACAAATATGGAACAGTATGGAAACTAAGCCTAGTTGATTCCCAGCGTGACGATAATTATTATTATAGTTTTAAATACGGAAAACAGTTTATTATTGATACAATTTGTAGATCATTGCTTTTTTGTAGATCTTTAATATGTATGTTATTACGGCGTATTTTTTTAGAAATTTTGGCGGGAACGTAAACGAGCCATGGCATTACATGGCATTTTAAAAAATATTGCGGAAACCAATAGCAACGTGATCACTTGTCTTGACGCGACACTCGCTATTAAAACACTGCGAAAACCTCTTAGCAGCCTCGTCGATGCGTTTGTTTGTGTGAGCGTGCCCTTTTCCAACCCTTTACTAGGCAGTTTCCATACTGTTTCCCATACTTCTACTGTGTCTTTGATTTGGCTCCAAACCGGTTACGTTCCACGCCGGAAGGAAATAGAATTGTTTGTTGTTAAACGTTTACATGCAATATAATTATTTATTTCGAGACAGCGTGTGATCGTTAGGCTATTTTGAATTTGTATTTTAATTAAAATGCCCGTATATTACAATTTAAATTAAAATGTCAGCGTGATAGATTAGAATGATTCAGTGTTTAATCATGTAAATAACATTGTATAGTGACAGGAAACATTAATTTGTAAAATATTTCATTGCCTACGTACTAGCTTTGTGTACAATGTAATATTTTTAGACGAAACATTTTTACTAAGGCTTTTACTACAATTTATAGTCATAATAGCTGCATTCCTTTTTTGTCCTACGACCTTTCCCCAGAATTCATCGTCGTTTAAAATAGTAACATAACTTTAAATTCCAGTATTATGTTAGATTACAGGTATCCGCCACCCATGGATAGTGGCCGCTAAACATCAGATGGACTGAAAAGTAATTAGCTTCTTTTAAAACATGTACACCAACATCATAGTAAATGCTCAGTGCCGACATTACCCCTGACGGGTAAATTGGAATGTGTCGTATTTTGTGTCTGTCTTTTATCGCACAGCTGCGATGTCTTCAACTAAATTTCCGAGGAATTCTATGTGTTCACATTTTCATATACCTTTTTTTTTTTATTGACGGGGAGGAAACCTTCAAAAGGTACACCGGAGCCTTGGGAGAGACTCCGGGTTATGTGGGATTTTTACCCACTAAAACCTCCTCGGTGGCCTTCCTCTGCGCTTGCAGGGGACCCCGGGACCTCCGACGGATACCACCGGTGCCCCCTAGCGCTGCGCCCCTTACGGGCTCATCTCTTAGGGAGCGTGACTGTCCCCTACGCCTTTCAGTGTACGACAACATGCAGCCACACATGCCGCCGTCCTTCCAGGGGTTGTTGACTGGGCGGTCAGAGCTCCCACTCTAGTCGCCCGCAACCCCAGAAGCCCCCTTTCAGTCGCCTCTTACGACAGGTAGGGGATATCGTAGCCGTATTCTAATCCCCGACTACAGGGACCACATTTTCATATACCTAATGTACTTTTTTATAAGGATTATGTAGCAAATGAGTATGCTCTCCACGGCTCCACAGTCAAATGTAACGAAGTCCATATACAAAAGAGGGTTCTAACTGAAGTCCATCACAGATGTGTTGCTACTTGCAAGGGTGGAATGGGTCTCATATATCATAATACTATCATCATTCTTCATTCTAATATTATGAAGACGAAAGTTTGTGAGTGTGTATGTTTGTTACTTCTTCACGTCTAAACGACTCGAGCAATTTTCATAAAACTTGGTAGGGAGTTTGCTGACACTCTGGATTAACATATAGGCGGCTACTTTTTATTGTGGAAAATATCTTATTCCCACGGGACAATCGATTTATCGATTTTTTTAACGCGGGCGAAGCTGCGGGGTTCAGCTAGTCTACATATAAAAGTGAGCCAGCAACTAACATATTCCAACGAAATGTAAGAACCGCTTCACACAAGAAATAGGTGTAACGGTACCTCCCCGGGCGAACCATATTCGTTTTAGCTGCTCGTTCAATTATATTATTATCTTTTAATTGCGTTATATCTATGTAAAACAGACAATTAGTATGCCGCTATAAATTTATCTTTAAACGTTTAGTACCCAGAGGACCGATTAATCTATTATTTCGGTCTGAAAGATGTAACAGCTTGATATGTCTTATGCTCATACCTATATATCATAATAATATTAATTAATTGAAACTTAACTGTAGCCTCTGTATTGCCAAATTAATTGTTAATTTTCTGTAATGAATCAGAACACTATACTGCTTCTTTAGCCCATAGCTTATGGAATATTCGTAGCTCTTTTATTTATTAGATTTAAGTAGCAAACAAGTATACAGTCCAACACACAACCACAGTGACGACCCTCGTGCCGGTGCGGTTATCATACCGGTCTGACGCGCAATGGGTCCCGGGTTCGACTCTCGGCCAGACAAGTATCTGAAATACAAGTTAAGATTCGTGTTCTGGGTCTGGGTGTTAGTGTACTCATCTTGTGTGTATCTATGGTACCACACAGGAGAAAATCCTACTTCGGGGCTATGAGCGTAGAAAGAGTGTATAAAAAAGTGTCACTGCCGCTCATGGACATCTGTAAGCAATTTCATGTAAAACATCGAATATATCTGAAGTATACAGATGCTTTGTTACTGTCCAGGACTAAAATGGTCGCCTCATATAAAGAGGTGCCGGTAACGACACTATTCCACAGAAAAGCAAGAAATGGTTCATGCTAGAAATAAGTGTGGCGGTGGTACCTCCCCGGTCGAACTGATAAAGATCTACTAAGTTAAGCAACTTAGGCAAATGGGTGTATGTATGTAATGGGTGTATTACGATTGAATTCACGCATTTTAACGTCGGTTCTGTTTGTTATGATTGGTTTACGGTTTTATATACCTTTTGTTACCTGACAAGGGTTAGTACTAACCTAGACTAAAATATCTATCTTCATTCACAAATCATCATTTAGGGGAATATAGTCAAGTTCTCGCTGTCTTTGTAGAGAGTGACAATAGTTCAGAAATCCATACATATAATAATTTGTATATCGTTTTTATTGAAAATAATTAATACAAATACAAATAAATATTATTTCAATAAATTTGTATTAATTAATAATAAGTATGAGTAATAATAGTAGATTTTATATTTTAATATTTATAATTCTTAGTTTTTTATGTCTGCTAAATTGCTTTTAAGCCTTAATTACTGAAATATAAAAAAGGCTTAAAACACATCTATGGTCAATACCTTCAGATAAATTTACTCATGATTTCATTAAATCCATGAACTCCATCAAAAGTTTTTGCAATTTTAAAACCAGTCTTACATAAGATTGGAAACTTATACGACGTTGCCCACAAATTTGTTGTTACGCTAAATTAAGACGTCTTGGACAAGTACCTACATAATGTTCCCTAACCATGCCCTTAAAAAAGAAACAATAAGACTTAACACTGATAGACTGTGTGCCCTAAGCACAGTACAAATATGTCTACTCTTAGTGTGACTTTATTGCGTTACCTCAAAAACATATTGTTTATGTTTACTCCGTAAAGTACATCGCACGTTTACGTTTTTGGTCATTATTTTCATTGTAGATACCAACATTAAAAAACATAAACAATGATTGTTTCGACGTAACAAACTCATACTACATTAGAAGGTGGTAGAACGAGTGTAGTTCGACCGGGGAGGTACCACCGCCATATCTATTTCTAGCGTGAAGCATTCCTTGCGTTTTGATGGGGGAGTGTGGTTGCCGGCACACTTTATATGAGGCGACCATCCTAGTCCTCGGGAGTAGCGACGCATCTGAAATTGACGTCAGATAAAACCTATGTTTTGTATGAAGTTGCTTACAAATGTCCATGGGCGGCTGTGTCCACTTACCATCAGGTGGACTGCATGCTCGTTTGCTACTTCATTATTATAAAAAAAAAATACTAAGGGCACTGGTACGCTCACTGTTGTGATACTGTTCTGTTACTATACCTACTCCTTTTTTTTTTTTTTGTTTTCGAGGGGGAAACTTTCAAAAAGTACCCGACGTCATGGGAGCGACGCGGGTTATTTGGGATTCTTACCGCACTAAAACCCCCCCGATGGCCGTCCTCGGCGCTGCGAAGAGGACTCCGGGAACTCCAGTTGACCGCCGCCGGTGTCCTCAGCGTGTGCTCCATCGGGCTCTTCTCTGGTGGGCGTGAACTGCTCACCGCACCTTCTGGTTTTTACGGCAACATGCAACCACACATGCCGCCGTCCTTCCCGGGTTCACTTGACCGGACGGTTCGAGAACTATACCTACTCCTAGCCAAAATACAAATGGATCGCAGACGACCAAAGCGCTTTAACCTTCAGCGGCTGACATTTCCTCATTATAGGCCGTTCCGATGCAAAAAATAAACATTTAAAATAGCATGGAGCGATTGCTTTTTATGATTATGATTGATTCCTTTCTGTTTTACATCTAAATGGGCGTTAAGTTAAATATAAGTGTAGTATATCCGTTATTATTACTGCTACCGGACTGATACGATGACCCGCGTGGCGCAGCGGTTACCGCGGTCTGATGCGCAATGAGTTCCGGGTTCGATTCCCGGCCAGACAGGTATCTGATGAGTTTAGATTCCTGTTTTGGGTCTGGGTGTTTGTGTATTCGTCTTGTGTGTGTCCATGGTACCCACGATACAGGGGAAAGTCCAAGTGTGGGGCTGTCGTCGACCCATTATTGTCCCACTGCTGGGCACGAGTCTTCTCTCAGAATGAGAGAGTTTTAGGCCATAGTCCACCGCGCTGGACAAATGCGAATTGGAGGATTTCACACACCTCCGAGAACATTTTTTTTAAACTCTCGGGTGTGTAGGTTTCCTCACGATGTTTTCCTTCACCGAAAAGCAGTGATAATTGATTTCTAATACGCACATAAATTAGTGGTGCGTGCCTGGGTTTAAACCTCGGACCTCCCGATTGAGAGGGCAAGTTTCAACCATTAGGCTATCACTGCTCTGCAGTGTGGGGCGATGAGTGTACAAAGCGTAAGCGTATAATTTCATAATATATCCAGTGGCGTAGCGTGACTACATGCCGCACGGGGCGGAAGTAGTATTTATCTCATTCAGTAATAAACTGAACCCTTTTTACTCCGGTCTCCTTGCAAATAGACCACCAAAAAACAGGTCGCGGCCCTGCTTACTCCTGGCTCCCTGCAAATTGAGACCAAAAAGAAGGTCGCCAAATCTAAATATTCTGCCGCCCGCCTAAATATGGCACACGGGTCTACAAAACAACAGTTTTCCGCCGCCCAAGTCGTGCCGCCCGGGTCGATCCGCCCCTCTCCGCCTCCGCCACGCTACGACACTTATTCTATATTATTGTTAGTAATACATCGAAAAGATGCTACAAAATGGATGGACAAAATGTATAGACATGTAACGAAAAAAAACCTTCCTAATATTTCTCAAATTCAATTAAATTGTATTATTTTCTACTTATTTAAAATACACCCGTTAAAGGTTAAGAGAGGTTTAATTAACTAAGCTGCATTTAAAAGAAATAGCGGGTATTTTGACAACGACATCTGACATTTTAAACGTTATATGTTCTCATAGTAAGACATTGAATGTTTTATTTGTTTTTTATTATACTCGTATATGTGTCAAATGCAAGTTAGTGTGTATAATGTGTTTTTAGTTGATTTATGCATTATTTGAAAAAAAATAAAAATCTTTGGTACTCCTTCTTAATATCAATTATAACCATGGATAATTTCATACTCCTCCGTCAGCGGCAAGCATTTAAAAAACGGATCCCAAGTTTTTGCTTCACGTATTTATATATACAAGCTACGTCTGACCTAGTTTTATAGATCTAGTAGTCCCTAGTAACCAGCGTAGATATTTTTTTATCACATCGAAGTAGTAATAAAAATGCTAATTACAGAATAGGATAACTGTTAGCGAATACATTAAATTCATCATAGATTAAAATACTATTATACTTACGTAGGTATTTTAATTTCTTCCTTACAGAAATAAGAGTGCTAATAACCAAAGGAGATAACCGTTAGCGAGTAAGATTAAATTGAATATAGATTAAAATATAAATTTTGATTCCATACTTACATTACATAACTAAGTGAATTTCCGTTTTGAAAGGCCAATGATAATGTCAGAGCAATGACCCTGACTTGACAAATATAACTTCAGAAAATGTTTCATTATTCATTTTTACTATTAAGCATTATCTATTGTCTCAAGGCGAGCTTAACTACCTTTTTTTAATTTTCATGTTAAACGTTTAAACATAAACACACGTATGTCTATATAATATAAGGACCACGCACGCACACTTTAATAAAAACTAGATTGACAAAAAATACAACACATAGGTAAAATGTTTTCTGTGTTCATTAATGTGCTCTTTTGTTTTTGCATCATGGTCACAAATATAAATAAATTAATTTTGATTATGTCATCTGTCATACTCGGCCAGGAATCAAACCCGAAACCGTTATGGACAGTCATGGTGACGTTGAAAATCACGCGGTTTGTCAATGAAGTTGGTATGCTCGAAAAAAAACAGGTTTTTTGCGAAGTGATAATAGTACAAAATATTGCCATAAACGTAACCGGATTTAGGCTTGAAAATTTATTGAGTTGCAAATTGATCCAAAAATAGAAACATATTAACTTTTCTCATACTTAAATTTTATGGAAAGGAGATGTGTTTATATATATTTAGTAAAGGAAAATTAGGTAGACTGAGATATATAAGAATAAGTAATGGAATGAGTACTTATAAGAGTGGTATAATCTTAAAATACTAAAGCCTGGGACGTGGTAGATCTCAGTATTACGTTTAGAGATTATGATATCTCATCGAAACAACATTTTAACGGCTTTGCTTAGTACATTGCAAGTGAGTAGGTTACGAGTTATTTTGGAAATATAACAATTTATACATATTGGTACCCATGACTAAATCTATGAAGTTGTTTTTTAGCTTTTAGTACATTTATCTGCAATATAAAACCGTAACTTCATTTTTTTTACTTTTTTATTTTTATACAAACTTATTACAACATGGTTCAACCGGGAGGATACCATCGTCACGTCAAATATAAGGAAAGATACTTTAGCTCGCCTATATAACCAAAGTAAAAACAATATGATAAAAAAAAATACAAAGAAAAAAGATAAACCCACTGAGTTTCTTGCCGGATCTTCTCAGTTGAGGTCGTGTTCCGATCCGGTGATAGTGTAAAAAAATATAGATAAATAACTAATAATTTGTAAGTGCCTCCGTAGGCCTATGCAAAATAAAGACATTTCATTTCATTTCACATTTATATCTACTTCTAACGTGAAGTAGTTCATGGATTTCGTTGAAAGGTTGTGGATATTGGCTGATTTAAATAAACGGCAACCATTTTTGTTCCCAGTAGTAGCGACACATCTGCAAGTGTTTCAAGTATGACCTCTATTCTGTGTGGACTTGGATACAAATGCCAATATGAGGGATTACCATACCGGTCTGAAGCGCAATGGGTTCCGAGTTCGATTCGGGCCAGACACGTATCTGAACGATGAGTTTAGATTAATGTTCTGGGTGTTTGTGTATTCGTCTTGTGTGTGTCTATGGTACCCACAGCAAAGGAGAAAATCCTAGTGTGGGGCTGTGAGTGTAGAAAGCGTGTGTTTTTTTATTCCCCACTTACAATCAGGTGGACTGCATGCTTGATTGCTACTTCAACTTTATAAAAAAGTCTAAAAGTCACTAATTGGGTACGCAAAGTTGCAAAAAATGTCCTCAGCATAACTTTTTTAACTTTGGTATGGAAAATTTTGAAATAATTTAATGAAAGTCCTTTCGAACCGATCTGATTCGTTTGAATAAGTTTGAAGTTGCTTAATTTTTATTGGTGAGAAATTGTTACGTCGTTAACAATTCTTCATTTGATAGCCATAATTTTACTAGATATTTCTGTATGTACTTAATAAAGTTATTTTAAATGATTTTACAGAATAGTAGTCCATAGTACTCTGTCTCAACAAAATGGTACTCCATTATCTGTGAATATGGATGCGTTCCCATTAGGTCAGATTAGGACACATTTTGCTCGTCACATTGTAATGGCAATCAATTTGTCGGTTAAACCATCGTGAACAAAGCTTTTGCCGGAAAGCAAGAATAGTCGATCGGCGAACGCTAAAACTGTCGTTCTAACGTAATATGAACAAGTACTTAAGAACGAGTTTATTATGTCTTTGCGAAACGCGCGTACGGTACTTTTATTTATCATTTCGAAATACATTGCAATTTACGGCGGAAAATGAAGACGTAACCATGCAATGGACATTGCAATGTATGAGCAACAACATGTATTCTTGTTTCGAGTAAACATCATAGACGCATACTAAGGATATACGCATACGCATACTACACTATCTACATTATACTTAGTACTAGTTTGTTACAATACAGCGTAACAACATACAATAATTGTTTACGTTTTCGCCTATAGATTGCAATATACATTGCACGATTACGGTTTAGTGGTCAGTCCAACTTTGTGATTTACTTTGCAATGACTTGTAACAACGTAATTCATAATTGTTTTGAAGATACGTAATGAGGTACTATGCACTGTACGAACTGAATACGTACAAAGGGCACGAATACTATGTGTCAGTCATTAATAATAGTCGAATTCAATGAAGCTTAAATGACAGACTTGACAATGACATTCGCTATTGCCTTGACATCGGAAGTGATATTTATAACACGTAATTAGTGTCGCTTGTGTAAACAATTTTCATGACAATGTGGATACGCTATCGTAACATTTTTTTTTTATTTGACTAATTATAAATGATCAGTGTTTTAATACTTTATTTATCTATACATTTTAATATAATATATTAAAATGAGATGGCGTGTGTTTGTTTGTTACTTAATCACATAGACTCTCTGGCTTGATTTACATAAAATTTTGCATGGATATTGCTTATTTACCTGGTCTGTCTATAGGATACTTTTGATTTTGCGCTATTTAAAGATGAGGACTATTTTTGTGACATTGATGTCATGTAATTCAACTCGTATATATTCTTACCAACTTGCAAGGCGGTAGATCGTTTGTGCTGTGACCGAAGAGGTATTACCGGCACACCTGTTTAAAACGTGAAGCAATTCTTGTTTCGGTAGAAGGGTGTGGTTGCCGGCTCAGATCCAAATGACCAATTAGACCTTGGGAGTAGCAATGTTTGGTTGACTTCCGATGGAACGTTTTGTATAAAGTACTTACTTACTATACTCGGTTTGCACGCCTGTTTTGCCATGGACGTGCAAGTTGTAGAATGAGCTTCCTTTTGAGGTATTCCCGGAGGGCTATGACATGGTCTTGAGAATGTCCATAGGCGACGGTGACTACTTTCAACCAGGTAGCCCAACTGCCTTATCGTTAGGTTAAAGTAAAAAAAAAACTATGTCCTTTCGAGACAGGGAGCGCTTACCAGCAGGTGGAGTATATACTCGTTTGCTACTTTAATCTTATAAATATTCAAAAGTAGGATGTCAAGGTAAGGCATGTGTGACTTACATTGGGACGTCTTAGTAGCATAACATGACATTGATTTGCAATGTTAACAACATTGCTAGGGTTGCGTGGGGTAGATACACGACACCTCTGGTGTGACAAACGTCCCTAGGCGGCGATGACTACTTTCCATGAAGCAGTCCTTATGTTGGGTACCTACTGATAAAAATCATGTCATCAGTCATGGGCGCAGTTATAGTTTTCTCAAGGAAGAATAAGGGAGGGGGGAAGGGAAATATACTTCTGTTCTCTACCAGTTCGATTAGCGATGTAGGTAAAAGAAAGTAGTTTTGTAAACATCGTGTGCAGCTGGGGTGTAAAAAGGTTTAAAAACATTTTAATGAGCGCCACCTGCGCTACTTATAAATAACATTATTTTTTGAAACAATTGAAATAAAGCAACGCTTCGAAATTTGACGTGAAATAAAGCAAAAAGTTCTCTTGGGTGCTTTTCTTGCCTATGCAAATTTTAGACCGGACCGGATTGCCTGTACTTATTTAAATAATATTGTATTCCCACCAATAAAAATCAAGCAAATAAAAAAAAACTAATAGTTTTAAGAAAGATAACAATAAAACAACATTTTATATTTATTGTTTAATATAAATAACACTATTTACATGATATACAATATACAATTTAAAGCTTTACATGGCATAACACTACACCGAGAATTAATTATCAAAAAACACTCTTTATAAGTTTATGTATTTTACATTGACTTAGTGTAAAATATACATAAATACTATTGTATTTATTATAATGATAGACACGTTTAATAAAATGTGTAAACAGACATAGATAAAATATATGTTACCCTCGCAATCATATTAGATATGAGACAGAAAATGTAAGGTTTAAATTTTAAATAAATATGTATATTTGTAAAATGTTGAATAAATATATTTTATCGGCAATATTTTATACGAGACGACCATCTTAACCCTAAAGAGTAGCAACGCATCTTTAATTGACCACGGATTAAACCCTTGTTCTATATGAAATTTGCTTACAGATGTCCATGAGCGGTAGTCACCACTTACCATCAGGTGGACTGCATGCTCGTTGGCTACTTCAGTCAGATAAAAAAAATCAATTTCATACTCGGGTTTTACTTGAAGTAAGTCACAGATGTGTTGCTACGCCCGGGGACAAATATCGACGTCCCATATAACAAGTAGCTGACAAACCACCTTTTATATCGTGGTAGCTCCCCAGATGAATCATTTTTGTTTCACCAGTTTGCAAAATTTCCAACCGTTAGTTCCTTAAATAAAAAAAATAAGTCTGCAATTTTCAATCAAGGGACTGTTTATAAAGAAATATGGTATTAAATTACATATAAAAACTGAACAGAAAACGATATTAAATAGTATTATAATAAACAAACATCAAAGGTAAATTGAAATAGAGATAAGGCATTTTATTAAAGGAACCTTCGTCTAATTGAGGAAAGAATAATCTCTAAGGGTCAAGAGCCTTTCACATAACATAAATAAATTAGACTAGCGGTTCTCAACCATTGTCTTATACTTTGCCACAAACAAGTCTCTTAGGAGTAGATAAGGTACGGCAAGTTGCATATTTTTTATTTATTTTGTCTGTATTATACAATAGTAATGGATTTTCCAGTAATTAATATTAACAAAAAGTTTTGAAGAAATCGAAAGTTTGGACAGTATCTTTCTGAAGGTTTTTTTATTGAAAGTTAAAACAGTCAAGTCAAGCCAAGCTTGTCAGAGATGCATTGCAACCCTAAATAAAAGTGAAGTCTTAGCTAAACATTATTATTACTATCTTATGTAGCAGTAACTCTTTCTATTTATGATTCTCTACGATCGCGTTTGTTCTCCACATCTAAGGGAAAAAAACTAATATTGCTCCGAATTGCCCGAATCACTAAATTTATTCTTCAAGAAATATATTGAAAATCAAATTTATAGTCCCATTATGATAAAAAAATGTCCTAATACATCTTTTTCCACACAAAAACAATTTCCGTGCGTAGTTTGGGAACATTGACATCCAAGAAGAAAGTTGGCGACCTCCAGCGGACGTCTAAGTTAAATAAAATTGAATGTCTGAGTATTGAACAAACGGGAAATGTACAATGGAAATGCTTCTAAGAGTTCATTCACATCGTTTCCGTATTTATTTAAATGTATCCTTTCGCTCCTTTCTTTGTAGTGCTTTGTTTCGATTACTTTGATTTTTCTAGCCATACATCCAGGGAAGAGTGTACCTGTAAATAAATGAAAACATATTTAGTAGTCTTTTATAAAAGTAAAATATGAGAAGACATGTTTAAGTATGATAAAATGCTTTGTTTACAAAATTAACAAACACACGCGTGTTGAAAACACTCATAGCCCCACACAGGATTTTCTCCTGTGTCGTGGGTACTATGGACACACACAAGACGAATACACAAACACCCAGGCTCAGAACATGAAACTTAACTCATTCAGATACCTGTCTGGATGGGAATCGAACCCGGGACTCATTGCGCGTCAGACCGGTATGGTAACCGCACCGCCACGCGGGTCGTCAATTGATTGTTTGTATTAAATATATAGGATTTAGTTAGATGGATAGAGTCAAGTGTGAAGGAGTCGCAAGCATAAAAAAAAAGGAAAAAGTACTGATTTTAACTTAGCGATATCAATATACTAATGGAGACGATTCTTTTTTCTTTTGAAGTAGGTAAACGAACATGATGGTAAGAACATCTTTTTACAACTTCCTATAGAACAAGCGTTCTATCTGAAGTCAACCGTAGGAATGTTCTAAGTTGGTCGCCGTATATAAAAGTGAACCGACAACCATTTCATCTTTGTGTATATTTAATCCATTAAAAATACCTAGGTCCTTATAATTCTTTGTATATATATTTATGTTTAAAGAATCTTTATGCTGAAGATATTTTTCTTTTTTTTCTTCTTTCGATTTCCTTTTTTTTGAGTATGTAAGTTTTATTTCGGGTTTAAGCGTAATTAATTGAAAACATGAATTACAGTAGAATTTCCATCACAGAACTATTCGTAATATAAGCCTTAATTTTCCAGAAACAGCTAAACATTTGCACATATAATTCGAGTTACCTTACGAAACGCTTTCCCGCGTTCGTACGAGCATTGACCGGAAGGTGTGCCCTTGGCCAATCGACATAGAACCGCCGATACGTGAAAACTCGGACAAGTGCGTGTCGTTATAAACTGGTTTTGGACTTGTGGTGCGATGTTTATGTTTTACTGGGCTGATTAAAGTTTTGCGGGTGTGGACTGCGTTTTATTATTTTACAAGCTGAACCCCGCAGCTTCACCCGCGTCATAAAAATCGATGTATCGGTTGTCCCGTGGGGGTTAGATATTTTTCCACAGTAAAAAGTAACCTATATGTTAATCCAGAGGGTCAGCTAACTTCCTACCAATTTTTATGAAATTCGGTCTTGCCGTTTAGACCTGAAGAAGTAACAAACATACACACTCACAAACTTTTGCCTTTATAATATTAGTATGAAGTATGAAGAGCATTTGTACTAGGGATGTAACGGAGGTCACTTATAGGAACCGAAGTCGGAATCGGAGTTTTTAAATTCATTTTATCGGAATCAGAACCGGAAACGGAAACGGAATCGGAGGTAGTATCAGTCAATAAACATTATGGCAAAAAAAGTGTTTTATTCGGACAAATTTGTACATGTGAAAACAACTGACTTAAATACTGCCATATCAACGCACAGCCCAAACGAATGTAATTAGAAATTTTGCACTGTTTCCTTTTACAGTGTAGGTGAGCACCAGGAAAGATTTTTTGTAAATTACTCCTTAATGGGATAAAAATGGAGAGGAAAGTTTGTATGAAAGTCCATCAATTTGATGCAAATTTAATGAAACTTAGTATTTGGCTTTGTGTTTCAATATATTGTTGACTATAGACACAATGGTAATGGATGAAACTTATAGTGTTCTGTGCGAATGAAGTTGCGGGTTCTGCTTGTACATTCTTATGCTAGAAGAACATTCCCCTCTTTCAAACGCGGTTTAATAAGAAAGTTGAGGAAGGAACGTTTTTTTAAATTAATCCACCATTTTCTCTTCATATTTAAAAATTATAGCTTATTTCATTCCGTAAACTGAGACGATTTCAATGATACATCATTGAACTGCTAGACGCTGCTAACAACGTAAGACGGTAAACCTTTTTATCTTTAATTGCAAAGTAAAAAAATACACACACGACGATAACGAGAATTAGCATGTTTCCTATTAACATTTTCCCATAAACAGTTATCAAATGACTTAAATCAAATTCGCTTCAGACGACCTCCGATATAAAAATTTCGGGACCGGAATCGGAACCGAAAGTGCAATTACAATCGGAAGTTCCGACTTATCGGAACCGGAATCGGAGCTCCGTTACATCCCTGATTTGTACTGAGAAGGGGTATCGGCGTCTATTGCTCTACCCTTGTAGATACGTTGAGTACAGGCAAGGGCAAAATTGGATAAAAACGTAAGGTAATATAGGTACAAAGGTCTTATGGTTCTAAGCAGGCATTAGGAATTTAAATGATACTAGTTAAATCCCGCAGCTTCGTACGCGTTAAAAAAATCGATGTATTCATTGTCCCGTCGAAATAAGATATATTTTCACGATAAAAAGTATGTTAATCCAGAGTGTCAGCTAACTCCCTAGCAAATTTTATGAAAATCGCTCCAGCCGTTTAGGCGTGAAGCAGCTACAAACATACACACTCACAAACTTTCGCCTTTATAATATTATATAGTATAGTATAGTATAGTATAGTATAGTATAGTATAGTATAGTATAGTATGATAAGTAAGATTAATGACAAAAGGAGTTTCAACTTGTTTAGTCGTTCTCCTGATTCAAAATGTATATTATTCCCTGAAATTACTTATCATTTATTATTGTTTTAATTATAAGACATGACTTTATCAGAAATAGAGCAATAGTGTCTCTTGACTTAAATCTTAAGGAACTCTACTAAATGTCAGAGAGACAAATGATTACCTAAATGATATGAACAGTTACTGTATTAATAAATACGATTTGTAATAGTAAATAAAACGTATTATATAACTATGTTAGCAATCATTATCTTAACAGTGTTAGGTCCGGGTTTAAAGGCCAAAAATTGGGCCCTTTTAAGTAGTTTTGATAGCCCTGTCGCATTAATTAATTAGATAACTAAAGAGGTAAGTTCGTTCTATTTTCTCTCAGAACTGTGGCATCACAGTAAAAAATTATTTATGTTTCAGTATTTAGAACAAGAGAAGAGGGTAGTAATAGCCTAATGGTTGAAACTTGTCCTCTCAATCGGGTCCAAGGTTCAAACCCAGGCATGCACCACTGATTTATGTGCGTATTAGAAATTAATTACCACTGCTTTTCGGTGAAGGAACCCATCGTGAAACCTACACACCCAAGAGTCATTTAAAAAAAAGTTCTTGGAGATGTGTGAAGACTACCAATTCGCACTTAGTCAGCGCGGTGGACTATGGCCTAAAACTCTCTCATTCCGAGAGAAGCCCGTGCCCAGCAGTGGGACAATAATAGGTTGACGAGTAGGTAATAGACAAAAAACGTAACTTGGGCAAATTTAATTTCTACATAAGTAAATATTTGTAAAGTATATGTTTAGCAATAAGCAGAGGCGACTTATCGTAGAAATATATAGGTACAATGAAAAGCTATTTTTTTGTACATTTGTACTTTTTTTTCTTTTTTTATTCTCGAGGGAGAAACCTTCAAAAGGTACCCGACGCCGTGGGAGCGAGGCAGAATTATGTGGGATTTTTACCGCACTAAAACCCCCCGGTGGCCGTTCTCGGCGCTATAAAGAGGACTCTGGGATCTCGAAACGACCGCAACCAGAATCCTCTCAGCGCGTTGCCCCATCGGGCTCTTCCCAAATGGGCGGCTGGGCCCACCGCTCCGTCTAGTCTTTACGACGGTATGCGACCACACATCCGCCGTCCTTCCCGGGATCGCCATCGAGCTCCCACTCTAGCCGCCTGCAACCCCGGAAGCCCCTTTTAGTCGCCTCTTACGACAGGCAGGGGATGCCGTAGCCCTATTCTGATCCCGGAACTGCAGGGACGTGAACATTTGTACCTAGTTGCAACAAGCTGGTTCGCTACCTATAGGTACTTAATGATTATATATTTAGTGTTTAGAACGTGAAAAAGCAGAGGTGTTTAGACTCATGGACTTTTTAATTATTAGCCAATAACAGCAGGTGTTTGCCTATAAATAACCTTTGAAACTAACGATCGAAAAGCCTATATATAGCCTTTCTAAGATTGGCTTATAACTGTGAAATGTTAAATTATTCAATTCTTTTGTAGAGTTAGTATAGTAGTCGGATGTTTTTAATCTTATTAATCAATTTTTTTACATTATTACAAAATTTATATCTACGTATATTATATTAAATTATTAACTAAGTTGTTTCACGCCTTACACGTGTAGGCGTGTTGTATTAATTTTACGTTACAAATATCTTACATAACCTTACATGTTCTAGGTATTTTTAGTTAAACGTTTATCTAAATGGATATGCTTAAGGAAACCTATTTCTTATGCACGTGTGTATTACTATGTATGTACATATTTATTCATAGTTCTGTTTTTATACAAAGTCCGTTTTATCTATATTATATATTTAACACAAAACAGATTTGGATTTGTAAAAATAATTTAAAATGTAAAAAAGTAACAAAAAATAAAATGTACCTTAATTTTAACGAACAATATATTACATTTTTCAATAAAAAGATGATTAGAGGTGAGATGAAATGGTGATCCTCATTACATAGAACCTTGCACTAACAATGTAGTCCGGTTCTCAAAACACGTGGTCCTCAACGTGTCCAGTCTAAGGTCAGCAAACTAGCTCGCATTTAATAAAAATACCATATATCTTAAGGTGGGTATTCACGTTACGACGGTCGCACGGACTGTCGCACGAACTACGGTCGTATGCGACAAGTTCGATCGTGAATGGCTTGGTCCTAAGGCGGACTGTACGACCAAAGTCATGTCGGACGTCCGTTGAACGTATTCACTTAAACTGTTGCGATAGTCCGTTCGACAGTCCGTGTGAACGTCGTAACGTGAATGTGCACCTTTATACGTATCTTATGAACACGCGGGTCATAATTGTTTTGATTGCTATGCGTGCTGATAATAAACTATAATTATAATATGATTTTAGCTGTTCGCTTTGGTATTATTTTGGGCCTCTCAGAGTTAAGGGGTTTTGGTCATAGTACGCAAAGCTGGTATTTTGTAGACTTGATACATTTTTAAAATTAAAATATGTATAAAAGCTTTTAAAAAACATATAACTGTGTATAAAGTCAGAAATATAAGGCATTTCTATGGATTACAAATTAATAGTCAAAATTATTAAGAGTGGATTCGGCTGCACGCGAGTATATATTGCTGTCAATACTATATGTATTGCAGTGCAACCGAATCGTTCGACCGGGGAAGTACCAGCGCCACACTTATTTCTAGCGTTAAAACAGTAATTGCGTTGTAGTGAAGGGGCATGGTTCATTTTCCTATGAGGCATTCTTAGTTGACGGGAGTAGCAATCTGTGATTGACTTTAGATAGACTCATGTGACATATCTGTAAGCAACTTTATCTAGGAAGTGACTTACAGATTTCCCTGACCTCATCGATGGGTTGCTGACGACCGGACACTTACCATCGAAAAAAATGTCTGCTCGTTTTCAACTTTAATCTTGTAAGAAAAGATATACAATTTTTGGGTACATCTGTGGTTGAAAAGCACCCATAGTACAGGTCTAATATAATTATATCATTTTTTTCATCTAATTGAAGTAGCAAACGAGCATGTAGTCCACTTCATGGTAAGTGGTCACTGCCGCCCATGGACATCTGTAAATAACTTTATATAGAATATGGTTTCTATCTGACGTCAATGACAGACGCGTTGCTACTCCCGAGGACTAAGAAGTGTAGCAACCACACACTTCCATCGAAACGCAAGAACTGTTTTACGCTAGAAATAGGTGTGGCGGAGGTACTTTCCCAGTCGAACAGCACTGGTTCTACTACCTTCAAAACTTCAGTTTCAACAATTATAGCGAACAACATTCAATTATCATTTTATAGGCTACTGCAGCATAGCCTTCTGTATGATTAGGTACTTTATTTGCGTTTTCCTCAATCGTAGAGCTATTACTGAAACACTTGTAGGTTTATAAAATCGCAAGAAATAATAAAAGAATGATTTGTTATGGGTTTTAGTTTTGGTGCCTACTTTTAGGCTTGGAGATATAACTCTAAGCTTTCAGACTAGGGTTTGTTTTTTATCTCGAGATACGAGAATTCTCGACGCGGATTTCTAGAGTTTCTCAAATATCTCGAGTTTTTTTTTATTGTTAATAAAATGAATATGTTTTTTCAAATTTCCTATGATAAAAATTAAACTAGATTATTTTAGATTTTTGAGTCACCGAGATTTTTTTCGTCTCGGTTAAAGAATTAAAAAAGTCTTCTCTAGAAACGAAAAATAATTCTCGAAGACTCTCGCTTTGGGAACTTACTAGTAGAAACCCTATTCTAGACTAATGTTATCGTTACATAGCTAAAATACTAAACTGATATTCACAAATCAAATCACTGTTCTATGATGAAAAATTAACTCGAATTAGGGAATAAATTCGGTGCAAAAAAACATCGCGAGGAAATCTACTCACCCGAGATTTTTTTAAAAAAAAAGCTTTCGGAGGTGTGTGAAGTCCACCAATTCATACTTGGGCAGCGAGGGGGACTATGCTCTAAAACTCTCTTATTCTGAGAGAAGACCAGTGCCCAGCAGTGGGATAATAATGCGTCGATGGGGAATAAATACTATCCCCACATGAATAGAATAACTCTAGGATTAATTCAGCACGAAAATACTACAATACTATTCTAGTGTGAAGCATTTCTTGCTTTTCGCTGGAAGGGTGTGGTCACCTGCACACACATGAGGCGACCATCATAGTCCTCGGGAGTAGCAACACATCTGTGATTGACTTCAGATGGAGCCTTGGATGTTCTGTATGAAGTTGCCTACGGATGTCCATGGGCGGCAGTGACCACTTACCATCAGGTGGACTGTATGCTCGTTTGCTACTTCAGTCAGATAAAAAATATAACTTCAAATAAATGTACTTCAAAGGTTATTCTTTAAAGTAAATTTATTCGTCTAATTTCTTAGTTGAAAATACATACTCGTAAATAATAGAGCAGCTCTTATCATTGTAGAATTTCAGTTTATTGTTAAAGTTAAATTACTTGTATAACAATATAAAGTAAAGAAAAATACTAAATAAATGTAAATTGGCTATTTTTATAGTTGGTTTTTTCATCAGAAATGAGACTTTTCATTGATAACGTTTATGAACTTTTATGATATAAATAAAAGTATGATAATTTTGATCTTAATTAAAAACACATTATGTATAGTATATATTGCAAGAAATCAGTGAAAATTACGAAAGAAAATCAATTCCCTTAGATCCTAATTATTTTATACGAAATAAAATTTATGCAGGAAATTGCTTTACAATTTGTTTCGAAATTTCACTCTAGTGAAATTAAATTAAATGAAATGTCTTTATAAGTCTAAGAAATGTCTTTAAAGTGCCCCCGTAGGCCTATACAAATAGGCTAGTAGTGTAAGAAAATAATGTAACTTACAAATTGTCAGTTACATTTTTTTCTTACACTACCACCGGATCGGAACACGACCTCAACTGAGAAGACCCGGCAAGAAACTCAGCTGGTTTGCCTTTTTTGTTTTTTATATCTATTTTTTTAATATAATTACAATCATGTTTTACATGGTTTACATGAAAGTCTTACAGGTATGTCGAATTTTTGCAAATCTCTAAAAAAATGTGTAAGGATTTTCCAAAAAATTTTTTTAAGTATTTGTTGTTGTAACTACTCTAGTAATACGCTCTACTTACGGTACATAAGAAAAAGCATTTTGAAAAACGAACAGACAGCAGGAACTTAGTAATTAGTATTTTTCTTCTTTGTCTACGAAGCTCTAAAATCGATTCGTGTAAATTTTTTAAACGAGCATTAAAACTGCGAAACTTACTGACGACGTTATAAATTGTCTCTCCGTGGAAGTTAAAAATATATATTTTATTGATTTAACACATTCACATTGAACAGGTCGCAAGAGCCCTGTACTAGGTACGAGGCCTAAAGTTAGGTAAGTAAAGGTAAGTTTGGTAACTATTGTTACCTAAGGTAGAACTCCGTTAGGGTTGAATACAAATGGACTTAAGTAGAATGATGCCGCAAGAATAATTAAATGGGGTATGGGACAGAGCTACATTAAGATCTCACAAGAAATAAATGTGCGGTGGTAGAAATCTACTTAGTTACACTCTGGAGGTAAGTACGTAAATTTTAAAGATTTCGTTGCGCTTAATTGTTAAAAACGTTTATAATATTGAGATATTGATATTTTGCATCGCCACAGATGGCAGCTGTTCTCCCCGTCTTTAGAAATGAAAATAAAAATACTAACTTCTCCCCTCCCTCCAACTCAACACCTTTTTTTACGAGGGGCAAACCTTCACAAGGTACCCAACGCCCTGGGAGCGACGTCGGTTATGTGGGATTATTACCGCACTAAAACCCCCCGGTGGGCGTCCTCAGCGCTGCGTGGGGGACCCCGGGATCTCCAACGGAACACAACTGGAGTCCTCCGAGCGCGATGCCTATTTCAGGCTCTTCTCTGGTGAGCGAATACGCTTAACGAACCTTCTGTTATTTACGTTGGCATGCGACCACACATGTCACCGTCCATCCCGGAGTCGTTTAGCTGGACGGCTCGAGCTCCCACTCTAGCTGCCCGCAACCCCGAAAGCCCCTTTTAGTCGCCTCATACGACAGGCAGGGGATACCGTAGCCCTATTCTAGTCCCGGGACTCCAGGGACAATCCAACTCAACACCTATGGATAGAATACTAATATAAGGTATTCATACTTAGGTACTTCTGCATTGACGTGACTTCATCATCTTTTACCTTTTCTAACAAATAGAAAATCTATCTTACTTCCCTATTACCAATCAGATATGGATGTGTCTTGTGGTATCAACATGTCATCGCAGAGCTCAGATGGACTGATAAGTTGAGATTAATGATATTTTTCCTGCAGATAGCAATAATGTTGATAAACTTCCGTAATTTTATTAACGTAATATTGATGTAATCTTATTAATATTATTAATGTAAATATTTGTGAGGATGTATGTTTGTTTGCTACTCTTTTACTCAAAAACTACCAGACAGATTTCGCTGAAACTTGGCTATATAAACTATGTATAGTTTATGACTTAGATTGAAACATAAGATACTTTTATTGGGGTAAGCACCACTAAAGCAAGCGAAGGCCCAAAATTAACCTGTTTTTTGTTTTCGAGGGGAAAACCTTCAATAGGTAACGTAAAGGCAACGCCGGGTTATGTGGGATTTTTACCTCACTAATGGATGGCCACCTTCAGCGCTGTGTGGAGCGAGCGCGAGCGCGATGCCCCATTGTGGCTCTTCGCAGTGAGCATTTGGTTCGAGTTCCCACTCTTACCGCCCGCAACCCCGGAAGCCCCTTTTAGTTGCCTTTTACGACAGGCAGGAGATACCGTAGCCCTATTCTGGCCCCGGAACTACAGGGACAGAACCAGAAATAACCTAGCATAAGTTATATCGCATGTCATCGAGGACGTGAATCCAATTTGCATGGTCTTCCAATCCAGCCAGGTATAAAATAAGAATCTGGGTTCGACCCCGGCTCCGGTGCATCAGAAGACTAAATAATTTAAAAAACGTGCGGCACTCGGAGACTGGCGCGGTAAAGCTATTGCATAGCATTTGTTTATCAACTTATGCAATTATAATTATTTATTTATTTATGCCGTATTTTTTTCTTTGATACTACGTACTTTCTCACACACAGTTACAAGTACTACCGCCACGTGTATTTTCAGCGTGAAGCATTTCTTGCGTTTCGATGGAAGGGTGTGGTTGTCGGCACACTTTGTTATGAGGCGACCATCTTAGTCCTTCGGAATAGCAACGCATCTATGATTGACTTCAGATAAAACCTATGTTCTGTTTGAAGTTGCTTTCGGATGTCCAAGGGCGGCAGTGACCACTTACCATCAGATGAACTGCATGCTCTTTTGCTACTACAATCAAATAAAAAAAGTTATCTCTTTCGGAGCTGACAGACAGAATTATCAATTTATTATTTTTTTTACTATTAGTCACGGGTCTTCTTTTTATTATAAGAAAAGCGTGGACCATTCACCACGCTATCGAAAGGATTGCCCATGCCTTCGAGAACTTACTTGAGCTTCCTTGAGAACATGATCATCCTTCCTTGACATTTCGAGCAGTGATAATGGTTGAAATTCCCCCTCTCGATTGGGAGATCCGAGGTTCAACTACCAGGCGTACACCACAGATATTCTTTTTTAAATTTATGTGCTCAGTAGAGGGACAATAATGGGTTGACAACATGTTTCCTCGAAATATTTTTCCTTATCGTTACAGTAAGTGATAAATAATTTCTTACACCCACATAACTTCAACAAATCGGTACGTGCCTGGGATTTGAAATTCAGACTCTGTAGGCCTAATGTTGCTTTCATATGGACAAAGAGGCAGATAAATATTTCATACCAGATTCTTATGCTTAGTAAGTACCTGTTTTTACGATAAAATAACATTCTGAAATATCATACAAACACTTCAATTTTGTTTATTTGTTATCTCAAATTGAGTCCTTACATGCTTGATCTTTAAACTTTACAGTTTTTTTTACGTTATGTCCAAAAATAGCATTAACAAAATAAATATGTCAACATGTTTATGTTTATATGACTGACTACGTTATGACTTCTAGGGTTAAATAAACATTTATGGTTGATGACTGCTCTGACCATAAGGTAAATAACCACATGTGTTTTTCATAATATATGTCGGCGCGACACCGCGTATTTATGAAAAACACGTCGTCGATAATAATTATTTTAGTTAGTTTAAAGATCGAAAATTGTTTGTTTATTGAATTAGCAACATTTAATGATTTTTAGAATTGTAATTTAGTTTACCCTCCATAAATTTATTATTGTCACACCACCAAACATTGTTATAAAAAGGCGAGCGAACGCCGGTAGAAAGGATTATTCTTGTTTAACCGTCGAAGCGATCACACCTCCTCAATTGTGAATAAATCGAAGAAGTTTACTGCTGTGTTTTACTTGAAATCTTGAAGAATGAATAATAATGAAGACTCCTCGACCATCCTGACGTCACGCTCACACATCTCACTTCCATATATAGAATTAGCAATTGATCGTACATTTCACTCGTGGGTTGTTGCCATGTTCACTAGGTGTATCATATGATGTTGTCTTTTTATACATACATAGTAAAAAAGAAGCAAGGGAGTATTAAGTCTACACAAAAAGTGGCCACTGGTGGTCTTGGACTTGTGTTATTCTGTGTTGAACCTTAGATAAGATTTGTGTTACACGCGGTTGGTCACAGATGCCTTGCTATTTTTAAGCACTTTCTAGGAAGGCCTTGAATGAATATGTCCACTTACCAAACATTCAAAGTAGAAAATTGTACCTATATACTGCTATGTTATGAGGTGACTCTGAAGTCAATCCACATAGGATTCTACCATCGTCGTTTCCTACAACTGAATCGGTCATTTCAAAAATCTCATAAGTCACAGAATTATAATGTTTCAGAAATCATTAAAAACAGTTTCATACACAAACAAATGAGTTTTAAAGGGCTTTTTAATGTTTAGTTTAGTATTTGAGTGATGAGAAATTAAAATAGCGTATAATCTTTACAGTTTATTAATAGAAATAATGAAAAACATCTGAAAAACAGTTCTTGACTTATGTTGTTTTAGCAAGGAATAGGTTTAGTGACATATAATTTAAACAAAACAATCGCAGTAATCATATTTTTTATTGCTTATAATTAAGAATTGCACTTCAAAATAATCTTATTAACACTTTAGATACATTAACTTGTTATTTTTTAATATTTGTATGGTACATAGTCATATTCTCCATCATTCTCATCTGGATTATTTTCAATAATTGCAGTTGGCCAGCTAAAAATGTTGTTATAAAATGGCATATGCTCTTCCAGAATACTATTTTCAACTTGTTTTAAATCATCTATTTTATTTTTATTGATGGGCACTTTCAAATCATAGGCTTTAGTTGATGGAAGTGAAATAGAAGTTGTTAATTTCTTTATTATTGAGAACGAATGTTTGGTCAATCCATCAATATATTCCTCGGCTATGATAGTTCCTTTTCTATCTGAATCATACTGAAAACTGATAAATGCTTTCTTGCAGACTTTAACTTTATCAGTTTGTTTTAAAACATAGAATTGAAAGGCATTTTGCCTCTGTGTAGCATTTTCTTTTCGAGGACGCCTCTGTTTTATATCTGACTTATCAATAAGTGTTTGTAGAAATATATCCTGCTCATTTTTGGTTAAAACACAGTTCATTTTTGAAATGCAAAAGTCCATGTCATCTTGATTGAAATTCGCAAAACATTCCTTCTTACATCTGCAATAATTAAGCGATATCTTAGGTTTATATAGACCCCTTAAAACGTAAACTGAATAAAGTTTATGGTAAACTTGCCTGCAATTTTCACCAGTAGATCTTGGAGCTATTTGTTTTCCTCGATAATTAGTATGTGCCTGACCTTTAACTTTAGAATTTTTTATAACATTCCTTTTATATTTTGTAGGATTACACGTTCTTTTCTTTTTCGGCTCACCATCACTCTCAGTTTCACTTGAAGACATTTTTTAAAGCAAAAATTACTTTTCTCTTAAAATAGTAAAAGACAAGTGAAGTTCAAATGACAACGACAATAATAACGATGGTTTACAAAAATTTCAATATTGTTGAACCAATCAAAACAAAGCAAATTTAAAATGTCAATCTCAGTCTTAAACTACTCCTACCTTCTAGTGATGCATGCAAAAACCTCTTAAGTCATTGACTAATGTTATTTTAGCAATGAACGTCTTTCACGCGGTATTATTAAAAGAGGAAGGAATGTATTGACTTAAGCGGTTTTTACCCAGAATACGCATCTACCTTTGAGGAAGCATTTTCTGCAAAAAAACGCATGTTGGAAAAAATGTGACTTAAGTGGTTTTTGAAATGACCGATTCAACTAGGACTATTCCTGAAAAATATTCAAATATTTAAACCTTTAATATTATGGCAACAAAGTTGTCGGTACAACTCTGATGGACTGTTATCTAATAATAACAATTTGAATCGATGGTTTGTATCGAAGCACATAAGCGCTTTTGTAAACCTGGCGGTCCCCCTATGTATTTCCCTGATGCTGCCTGACTTTCAAGATCTGTTACAATACACTACTTCCGTGACTAATAAGGCTCCGGATAGCAAATCAGTAGTTTCACTGAAATTATCGGACGTCTCTTGCTCTAGATCACGTATTGCGCTTACACGCCTTTTTCCAGCGCGGTGGACTATGGCCTAAAAAACTCTCTCATTCCGAGAGAAGACACGTGCCCAGCAGTGGGATAATAATGGGTTGACGATGCTTACACGCCTATCGATCTATTGCTGATCGATGTTATCTGTCTATAGTAGAATAAGCGATCTATAGTAAACTCAATTGTCGATATGGTTTCATAACCGATGGATCGAAAGTCGCCGATCTGTCGACCGGTATTCGTAGGATAGCCAAAGATATTATTTTCACCAATCGAGCAACGATTGATTTCATACAGAGTAGGCACCCTAACGATTGTCTGTTTCCAATGGGCTTCAAAGAGAATGATCTTAATAAAAAGTTTGATAGGCAAAATACAAACAAATAATAATAATTTCGGATGGATCTAAAACTTCGCACATGGATACTTAGTAGGATAGAGAGCTACTTAGTAGGTGTATATGAGGCAGACACACTGTATAGTCACGAGCAATAAGATGTGACTACGAACAGATTAGAAAAAGTATCTAACCCAAGAAGGAGTTCAATAATATCTGAATACACGAACGCAGCAAAAATATCTGACATTGAAAGGCAGCATAATGCAGTAGCGTAAAAATTATGTAGATGAACGTCAAGTCACATAATATTGACGCTACTGCATTATGCTGCCTTTCAATGTCGGATATTTTTGCTGCGTTCGTGTAGTCATATATTTTTGAACTCTTTCTTGGGCCAGATACTTTTGCTAATTTTCCATAGTCACATCTTATTGCTCGTGACTGTACACTGCTGTTTTATAGCAGACATACATACCCACTTAGATCGAGCATCATTAAAATTTAATACCTCATATGAACTAAGTAACAGTTCACACTTAAAAATATTCCTTACCTTTCCTAACAAAACGTGCATCTAGCACATTCGTACATTGACACCGTTGCGCCACGCTTTGAGCAACGGATTTTGCAAATAACGACCAGTCTTGCGAGCGGCCATGTTGAAATTGAGCGCGTCTGTGGTTTGATATTTACGTTATTTCAATTTTTATCCGAAATTTTTAGTTAAACTGACCCAACGTATGAGAATAGTGATGCTCGTGGTGAAGCTATCCTACCGTTGTAATGAGTAGTAGATTGCAGGTTCCATTTCAGAAATGCAGGAATCTTTCTATTCTAGATTTTGGGGTCTGTGTATACGTCCACGTGCAATGTTTAAAGCGTTACTTATTTATTTAAAATCTAAAAGGTAGTAATACCCATTTGATATATTTGGCCTCTTTCATTAGTTTCCTCGGTTGCAAAGTCTACTTTTAGCTTGCGTGGTGGAGTTAGTGTCCCTTCTTATTTTGGGTATTCGTACTCGTTGGAATAGTATGAACTCATTTATAGTTTTACTAGGAAGTTACTAAGAGTGTGTCAAGGACTATATCGCCCTTGACCAACGCGTAGGACTAAATAATCGCTCACTCTGAGAAAAGAGCCCTACCTAGTAGTGGGCCAGTAATAGGTTGATGACAACTACGGTAGAATTACGATAGATACATACGACGGCAGCATACATCTCCCACATTCGAAGTTAGTGGTTGCCGACTCATTTTTATATGAGGTGACAATTAGTGTCTGACCAAAACTGGTTTTTACGACCGAAACCGAAACTTTAACTTCCTTACAAGAATCATGTTTTGACGGAAACTTAAAAAAAGTTATTTTATTTTTAAGTAAAAATGTGTTCCTTTTTCTTTACTTTCATAAGAACAAAATAACCTCTTCGAAATATATTTCGTATAGATGATATGTGTGAGAGATGGAGTTAAGCGTTTGAAATCATTTATTTTCATGAGGATTATTATTTAGTACACATTTGTATATATAAAACCCATAGGAACATGAACTTCATATTTTTTGTTTATTTTTTACATTTACATATAAAATATAGACATATACTATCGCGGACTTTTATTCAGAACTTTTGGAGAAATTTGTTACACCTAGTACAAAATATAAATAAATTGTAATGCACAAGTATTAATTGTAAAAAATCTGTCTATATGTGAAAACCGCATTAAAATCCGTTCAGTGGTTCTCGAGATAAGCGTTGAAATTATTGCTCGCAGGGTATAGACCAATTTAATTGACCTTATTTTTGTATGGGAGTCGATATTATAAAGAGGTCTATATCTAGATAACTTTGGTCACATATCTTTCTCTTTCCATTCATCTGATTTAAATAAAATATAGCCTATAGCCATCCTAAATAAACATCCTATTATATAAACAATATATATGTTTAGGTCTGACTAGTACGTCCAGAGACTGGCGCGTTCAAACTCTTCCGCTTTATAATATTAGTATAGATTTTCTATGACCCTTCACTAAAAAAAAACTAAATTTCTAAATAATACACTAATCGTAACCATGAGAGTGCAAAAGGTGATGACAAGATACAAATAATTTCAAGTACACAGCACTTGTACATGGGCACTTTGACGTTTGTCTTCGTCGCTTGGACGGAATTCAACGCGCCGAACATGACCGATCACAGCGCGAGAACTCCCGATTGCAGTTTTTTTTTATTTTTATTATAAACCAAAAACTCCACAGACTGATCGTCCGTGCCTTTTGTCACAATAGTTCTTCTTTTTTTTTTAACAATAAGTCTTTATTTCTTAGCTCCACGTTAGGCCATCGCTGTCACCATCACACTGTCGTGTGCGGTGATGACAACATTGGCAATTAAAGAAATCTTACAATTACGCTTAATATATATAGGACCATTTATCCTTTTTATTTACGTGGTATGTATAATTCAGTTAGATTGCAGTTTCGGTTTCGGTAGTACCTAGTTTCGACAAGTTTGCCACCGAAACCGAAATTAAACCGAAACCCGTGTTTTTTGCCGAAACTCGACCAAAACCGAAATCGATTATTCGGT
Source organism: Spicauda simplicius (assembly GCA_949699795.1). Lineage (NCBI taxonomy): Eukaryota > Metazoa > Arthropoda > Insecta > Lepidoptera > Hesperiidae > Spicauda > Spicauda simplicius. The sequence goes on from OX453062.1 coordinate 17,444,212, forward strand.
CGGACACTAGTGTCAATCTTAGTCCCCGGAAGTAGAAACGCATATGTGGTTGTCTTCAGATAGAACTTGTTCTATATAAAGTTGCTCAGAGATATCTACAGACGGCAGTGATCACTTACCATCCGGTGGACTGAATGCTCGTTTGCTACTTCAACCGGACAAGAAAAATATAGATGAGGCTTTATGCCTAACTGAAAATAATGATTAAAAAAGTGACGAATGATGAAAATTATAAGAAAAAAATACAAGGCAGCTTTATTTGCTAACAAAATTATGTTCTTACGGCAAAAACTGAAAAATGGATGGACGTGACGTACGGGAAACTTCCTTTGATAATAAATCTATTTATTTAAAAACCTTTTATTGTGCTGATATGTCATTGAAACTTTCCGGCATGTAATTCCACAAAAACGTTATTATATGCACATATAAACCTCATTTGTTTACTTTAACTACCAGTCAAGAACATCGTAAAACAAAAGTAAAAAGTACTCAGGGTCTTGACACAAACCTACTAATTGTAATTAAGATAAATAAATATTTATCTTTTCGGGAAGCAAACAATCTACGTTAAATACAGAAAATACTTTTTAAACATAATAATTATGACATTGATTGTTAAGAAGATGCATTAAAATATTTGTTGGCACGTGTTCAGGCTAAGAATATATTGTAACTCTGTTTTGGTTTGCATTTAATTACAACGTGTTATATTAAAAATAGTGAAATGAACATGAAAACGTAAATTAAATAATATGAATGAATAAATAGATCGAAGCGATTGAATGAGTAACATTCCTTGAATGAACTAAATAGGCGAATAATTGAATGTGCCAAGGAATTAATATATAAGTTGCTCCGAATATTTATGTCGTGGGTGGCATAATGGGCGTGAGGAAGAATGTAGACTTTTTCTTGTTTCATAAAGAAAGGAGGGTTCTTTTCTTTACAACTAAGTCTAACACATTTGTTCTCCCTTTAAAGGACCATATCTTTAAAATAGTAGCCAGTAGGATTTATTTTTTCTTACGGCTAACCTAATAAGGAAGGTCTTCAAAGTTTCTTGTGGGAAGTAAACGTTTTTCGTTTTTGTTCTATTGTAAAAACTATAATACAAACGTACTATGCATCAAACACGGTGTCAATAATAAAACTGTGAAGTTAAACATAAAAAGCAGCTAATAAGTTTTGAGACGGGTGTGCGCAAAGTTTTTGTTATAAAAGTATTCATATAAATATTTTAAACATGAAACAGTTCTTATATTTCGTTGGAAGGGCGAGTATGTCAGATGACTTATACGTGAGGCGACCAAATCAAATCCTGAGGAAACGCAACGTTTCCGTATTCGGCTACAGATAGAGAACCTCTGCTTTACATGAAATTGGTTACAGATGACCAAGGGCGGCAGTGACAACTTGTTTAATGCATACTTCAATACATAGTATGAAACAAAGTCGCTTCTCGCTGTCTGTCCCTATCTATGCTTCTTCTTCTTAGTCGTTACGCTCTTGACAGAGCGGTCGTGGTCATCAAGTAGTCCTTTTTTGGTTGTATGTTGTATGTATGTATGCTTAGATCTTTAAAACTACGCTATGGATTTTAATTCAGTTTTTTTTAATAGATAGAGTGATTCAAGAGGAAGGCTTTCGTGTGTTTTTACATGTATTAACATGTATAATATAGTAGAGAAACACTGATAATTTTAGATTTTTGACATTACAAAGTTCACTGGGTCGAATAGTGATAAATAAAACCGGCCAAGTGCGAGTCACGAGAGTCCGTACCATTACATATAAAAACGGCAAAAAAATCACGTTTGTTGTATGAGAGATGTCCTTTAATAGTCAACAAGGCAGCATGTTGTCGCGTGTTTGGTAGCAAAAAAAAACAAGTTAGTTATATCGGAGCCCCCGTTAAATATTTAGTAGGTATTAGCTGTACCTTGCGCGTTGCTATGCCATCACAAAAAAAACTTCGCGAGTTCATGAGTAAAAACTGCTAAAGATCATCACGTGATCAAATGAATAATTTACGATTATATAGATGACATACAGACAAACATCATTTTTAATAAGAAGAAGAGAAGATGAGTTGCTATAGCGGCAACAAAAATATATCATTTGTGAAATTTTCACCTGTATACAGTTCATCATCATGAGACATCCTGGTAACAGACAGACGGACAGCGGAGACTAAGTAATAAGGTTCCGTTTTTGCCCTTTGGATGCGGAATCTTAAAAAAGATCTCTTGTTCGATAAAACATTTGACCGATTTTAATAGTTTATTGTTATGGAAAGTAACCCTAGGTGGTTCTCGTCAACTTATTATTGTCACAATGCAGGACGCAGGTCTCTTAGAATGTGAGAGCTTAGGCCATAGTCCACCGCGCTGGCCAAGTGTGAATTGGTGGTAGTAACATGACAATTGTATAGTGGATTTATTTTAATGAAAGGTACAAGCGTTTTTAACCTTTCGGTTGCGGTCGGACTGAGTTCCCGGAGTCCTCTTTTTAGCGCCGAGGACGGCCACCGGGGGGTTTTAGTGCGGTAAAAATCCCACATAACCCTGCGTCGCTCCCACGGCGTCGGGTGCCTTTTGAAGGTTTCCCCCTCGAAAACAAAAAAAAAAGCGTTTTTAACAGACTTCATAATCCATAGAATTACAGACAGACAGTAAGTTGGATATTTTAAAACCGGGTTGATTACTATAATTCATTAGTATATTAGCATACAAAATGACTATTCGTTTGAAATTATGCTTATAAATCAGTTTCATGAATAAAATATTTCGTATGAATATTATTTCATTACATTACCATTGTTACTACACTTGTCTGCTATGTTAATTATTATAATTATTCAAGTTTTGAGGATCACTTACTTGTATTATTACATGTATTTAAACGGAATATACCCTGAATAATATTTAATGTTTTCCTCTATTTTGATATGCATATATCTTCTTTTTTATAAAAATTAATGTTTGTCTGTATGTCCTCTTTAGAATCATAAACTATTCATTTGACCACGTGGTTATCTTTAGCAAAGTTGTTATACATGAGCTCGCGAAGGTTTCTGGTGTATAATTTTCTTTTTAGCTAGTTAAGACATAGAATCTGTAGAATCTCTTTCTAAATGGTAGAACCAGTGTAGTTCGACCGGGGAAGTACCACCGCCACACCTATTTCTAGCGTGTAGCATTCCTTGCGTTTCGATAGAAGGGTGTGGTTGCCAGCACACTTTCACATGAGGCGACCATCATAGTCTTCGGGAGTAGCAACGCATATGTGATTGACTTCAGATGGAACACATGTTCTGTATGTATTCACAGTCTAATCATAAAGGGTTGGCCATCGTCATATTTTCAAAGTGTATTTATATTTATATTTATATTTATATTTATATTTATATTTATATTTATATTTATATTTATATTTATATTTATATTTATATTTATATTTATATTTATATTTATATTTATATTTATATTTATATTTATATTTATATTTATATTTATATTCATAATTATAATAGGAGTTTTTATGAACCCCCATATCAGACTCTAACATAACACCGACTAGTTTTTTCGTCACTCTAAATGTAATAGGGCGCAATCTATGTTAATTTCATACTAAATTTTATGTCATAATTTTATAAGCGTACATGCAAGACTTACTTAATTTTATATCAAACGAGAATATCTACACTGAACGAGAGGAAAGATTTGCGATCGTTATACTTAATGAGCCAAGTGTAAGTCCGTTCCACGCTGCGGGTTCCGTACCGTCACATCTTATTGAAATTAATATTATGAATTTGATTTCCCATTTCCCTGAAATATACTACAGATAATGACTTGCATTAACATATGGGATACTAATAACCGAAGGAAACGTGACCGAAACGGGCTTAACCGTGAGAATAAGCTTTTTTCATCTGACTGAAGTAGCAACCGGGCATGCAATTCACCTGATGGTAAGTGGGCACTGCCGCCCATGGACTCCTGTAAGTAACTTCAAATGGAACATGAAGTTCTATAAGTACAGATGCGTTGCTACTCCCGAGGACTATGATGGTCGCTAGATGACGCTAGAAATAGGTGTGGCGGTGGTACTTTCTGAGTCGAACTGCACTGGTTCTACCACTTGAAAGAGATTCTACAGATTCTATGTCTCTACTAGGTAGTAGAACCAACGTTGCTTGGTCGGAGAATTAGCACCGCCATACCTATTTCTAGCGTAAAACAGCTCTTGCTTATCTGATTGAAGTAGCAAACGAGCATGCAGTCCATCCGATGATAAGTGGTCACTGCCGCCCATGGACACCTGTAAGTAACTTCAAATAGAACATGGGTTCTATATGAAGTCAACTACAGACGCGTTGCTACTCCCGAGGACTAGGGTCGCCTCATATAAAAAAAGTGTGCCGACAACCACACCCTTCAAAAAAATGCTTCACGTTAGAAATAGGTATCTTTGTTTTGTTTTTAATTTCATAGGGTATTTTATCTTTCGTAGATACTATGATTTCGTATTATAAATTAAAGATAGCTAATAGCTATCAGTCACAACAAGTTTGATTGTTTTACATATAAGAAGATTATTTAAGCATTCCAACTTATATATTTCTCAAGCCAATAAATTGTGATTGAAGTCAAATATGACTCTTGATCTATTTTAAGCAATAAATGATAATAGGCGGTTATAGATAAACACGTGTTTATTTGCTTTCAATATGTATTGTAAAATAGTAAGTTCTTGACCTTTTCGCAGTTGATAACATTTACATTGCAGTTGATAATATGTACAAGTAACAACTGTTCAGACAATATGTTTAGTGACTATATATGTACATATGCTTTATCATTGAATTAATTCAATAGTTATTCATTTGTATTATTATCAATCAATATTATTGTTATTTAAACTTAGTTTTCTTTGTCTATGCAACTATAGATAATTTACAAGAGGTTGATTAACGTTTTGATACAGTTTAAAAAATCCTTTTTTTCCGACTATATAACGTATGTAGTTATATTATATACTATAAGTAATTTGCTTGCGATCAAAATTTTTCTTTCAATTTTGTATGACAGGTAAGCTGTCTTGGCATACTAAACTCAAATATTTAAATGAAATAAAGGTCTTTATTTTGTATTAGCCTTCTCAGTCGGAAATGTCTAGTTACAATATTTTTTCTTACAGTAATACCGTAGTAACACGACCTCAAATAAGAACATACACCACGAAACTCAGTGGGCTTGTCTTTTTTCTTCGTATAACATATTTCTTCCGTCTTTTTTAACAACTGATTTTTACATGAGCAAAAAGAACGAGCCCCAGTCTTGCTTAACCACCTGTGAACGACGAAGAAAACAAGCTAGTTTAACATAGAGACGTTTAGTGAGCAGATTTTTACAATTTACGATTAGTCGAAATGTCTTTATTTTGTGTAGGCCTACGGGGGCACTTACAAATTGTCAGTTACATTTTTTTCTTACACTACCACCGGATCGGAAACGGACATGCAGTCCATCTGACGGTAAGAAGTAAATGACGACGACTGCTCAAATTTTACGCAGTATAAAAGTTTTACCGAAAGTCAAACACGGATGCTTAGTACTTAAAGAGCCGGCAACCAAACTCTTCCATTGAAACGCACAAACGAATTTGCCATAGAAATTGAAGGCGGTACTTCCACCGTCGAACCAAATAAGTTCTACGACCTTGCCATTACTATTTATCTTAAATCGCAAAGGCTTTCTTCAGTGGAAATATTTATACACTCGCTTTTATCCGCGGTTCCGCTCTCGTGGTCTTGTATATCTCGATAAAAACTACGAAGTTTATCGAGATATAAAATACATAGGTATTCTATATGTTTATGTTGGTAAAAAGTTATCTATGTACCTTTCGTCATAATCTAGTCTTTGTGTGAAAGAGTAACAAATAATTATACATACTTAATAACATAATTATCTTCCGCTTTTATAATATTAGTGAGACGTAGTGATGACAATGTTATTATTTTACGAGTATATTTGAACGCGAATTCAAATTTTCCCCACTGACTTTCGTGAATGCAGATCTTGGCTGTTTTCACTTCTTATTGAAGGGGTGCCAGTGGATATAGATTTGGCGACCTTTTCTTGCAAAGCACGAAGGTGGTAGAACCAGTGCAGTTCGACCGGGGAAGTACCACCGCTACACCTATTTCTAGCGTAAAGCAGTGCTTGCGTTTCGATGGAAGGATGTGGTTGCCGCACACTTTTATTTAAGGCAACCATCATAGTGATTATATCTGTGATTGACTTCAGATAGAACCCATGTTCTGTATGAAGTTGATTACTGATGTCCATGAGCGGCAGTGCCCATTTACCATCAGGTGGACTGCTCGTTTGCTACTTCAGTCCGATAGAAAACAACAATATTCGCAAAACATTCGCACAGTTGTTGCGAATGCCAATGTTAAAAACATGCAGATTACATCACGTAAGACGATATTGTCTCCCTAGTTGCCTTTCCTAGTCTAGGTAAGTTTTGGTTTTTATAAGCGAGTGCATTCATTTGGAAATACAGTATTTTTTGCGAAACTTCCTCTTGGCCGAACATTTTTATAGGTAGCGGGAATATATTATTTTTTATACTACAATGTACATTAAACGAGTGAGTTTAGTAAATTAAATCGTGTAATTAGTGAATATATGTTATTTATTGTATTTTATGTAAATGACCATTCAGCTGACTTGAGTTTTTTATAAGTTCTTTTTGACAAGGGGTTCTAGAGAAAATGATCTATACCACATATATGTAATATGTGCATAATAACAATCAAAGTTTGGGGGATTCAGAATCGTCAATGATTTTGTCTGTCTGTTTTCTGTGAATTAGAAATGACATCAAAACTTTTCAATTTAATTTAAAGGATAGAATGGACATGTTTGTGGTAAGTATTTTGACGTAACTTTTAACTACATTTATTTCATTAAAATCCACATACCCTATCAACAGTGACGTATTAAGTGTGTAAAGTTAGATGTAAGTTTGAGTAAATAAATAAAAAAACAGTCATTACAATTTATGTCTTTTAAAACATTGATAAAACCGCCAGGCACAGCTATTTACAAATAAATTGCTAGACTAAGATAGCTGTCCTCAAACAAATCCAACATTATACTTATTCAAGACAGATGTACAGTCATCGTTCTATCACCTTCAAACATTTCGAAGCAATCAGAGGACTTACCAAATTTTCGGGTACACTAATCCAGTGGAAAAACGATCACAGTCTTCAGTCGCACACAGCATCAGGTGCGTATGGAGAAGAACCTCCGACTCGATGTGCTGGAACTAGACACTGACGATGTGTTACTACTTTTTCTCGACAACACATTCTTACTAACACTTTTACGTGATTCTAGAAACCTATCGATCACTTGTCGTATGGTCGAGTGCTTTCTGTCGAAAGGATTCGGGAACATCGCGGCCGTGCGTCTGACACCGAGTTTGTTTCGAGATTGGTGCTGGTGCAGTCGCGGTGGGGCGGTTGCGAAAGTCTGGGGTCAAGTGCAAGTATCGAGTTCTCGTGGTAGGGGCGTGAGGTGTAACGCTTGGTAATGTGTAGTAATATGCGGTCTGAGAGCGAACCGTATAACGAGATTAATTCGAATGCAGAAAGTTGTTACTTTTGTTTTAAAATCTCTATGGCACTATCGTATAATAATATTATATATGAGAGTTAGTAAAAGTGTATATGTGTTTGTTACTCCTTGACGCAGAAACTACAGGTTGCCCACCACAGGTTGCCAACCAAATATTCGGCGCATCTCTACTTATTACCGTTGTAAACGTGACTGAGGGGAACGAAGCCGCGGGAATAATCCAGTATTTGATAGATATAATCATATAATCATTTTAAGAACAATTTTTATTTGCGAAACTTAGAACTGAAGAAAACAATGAGGTATTTGAAGATTTGAGTACGTTTAAAAAAATATAAGAGACTTATGCAAAACAGAATCATTCCATACAACGACAATTTTGAGAAAAAGTCATTTTTGTCAAAAATTTGTATACTGTATAATTTTAGGTTATTTTAATAAAATCTAATTACTATGTTAGAAATGGTAGTTAATGGTAGAAGAGTTCTCGAATGGAGATCACGTCTGGGCATAAGGAGTGCAGGCCGCCCCCCAACCAGGTGGACTGATGACCTGAAGAAGACGGCGGGTAACCGCTGAATTCAGATGGCTCAGACCGGTCGAAGTGGCGCAGATTAGGGGAGGCCTATGTCCAGCAGTGGACTTTCAAAGGCTGATGGATGATACAAATATGATACTGTTGAAAATCATCAACATTTTTAATAATAATGCGAGGAAAACTCGTTGGTTCCTTTTTGCAAAAGTCCATTTATGAAATCCTACCATTCAACCTGTTTGTCCCTATGTAAGCCAGAACATAGGTACATTAATTGTATGATATCAGTTTGTTTAACATTGCTAACATAAATAGCAAATGGTAAAGAAGTTATATTTTTTACGGATTGTGTAGATCTGTATAGCAGTTTTAGTACAAAGACACATGTAAATTATCATATGTTGTTTCATCAGCGTGGGTAAATATATAAATGTGTGTTTTTTTTGCGGTTACAGATTTTATATCACTAAAGTACTTCAATAACCTATGCAAATGATGATAAATTCAAAAAAATTAAATGTTAATTAAGTTTTGATTCAGAAATGCATGGTATAAAGACATTTTCGTTCATATTAGGTATATTTTATATTAATTACAACTATGTAAGTAAGTAGAAGATTAAGCTACATAGTTTTTGCTCTGATTCGTATAGTTTAAAGCGGTATTATAACATTTATCTACTCTACTTTTTTAGGAAGTTCTACTTTATACAATACACTACATTTTCTTGGAAAACGTATAACAACGGTAGACCTTCAGTTAGTTTTTGAGGAAGGACCTCGTGTGGAGCAAAACTAGTTGACTGTTCCGAAAAACAAACGTGACTCAAGCTATTGACGAAAACAAACATTTAAGTGTCATTAGCTGTTTTTCTAGTTTAACCATTGATTGATGTTTTTGGGTTTTGTACGTTGAAATTAAAGAACGGTACCTTTATATCACTCGTCTGCCCGTTTGTCTGTCAAATGTTTTGTTTGCGATCTTGTATATTACAGGTATTTTAGATTTTTAGTTCTATTGAGAATCCAACTGAATTACAATTAAATAAAGAATTACAAAGAATATTGAAAACAAATATAAGAGTTTTTACAACCGACACTTTAAACTTTAAAGAATGCAATTTATTAACCGACTTCCCAAAGGAAAGAGGTTATCTATTGGTCACGTATATTTTTTTTTTTTTTTTTATGTATGTTCGGGCGAAATGGCTAGAAATCGTCGACGTACCGACACGATTCATACGACATTGTATGCGGCTAGTTTCACAGGCAGTCCCATATTGAGGAAAATGAAAACCTTTCGGCGGTTTTCCCGGAAAATTGGAAAATGTCGGTTTCTTAAAATCTTAAATAACTTCGGTGTTTCTAAACCGATTTCCATTTTCTTTCTTTCATTTGATAGGAAATTTCGTCACGCAACTTTTTTCCTTGGACATGGGTATACTGTGATGCTTAACTCTTTGAGTTATGGGGTGGAAACCACCACCACTCCTCAAGTTTTTTAGATAATTTGAGATAACTCGGCTTCTGCCGATTCGATTCTTATGAAACTTGGAATATGTATTATATATCTATGCTTATACAGGTTGACGAAAAATTTGACCTTCAACTCTTCGATCCTGATGATGCAGGGTTACAGCTATCCTAAAGTATAACATTAGCTATTTGGTGCTTACATATATGTAATAAGACTACTAAGCAGAGACATGTGATGAAAAATTTGACCTTCAACTCCTCAATCCTGATGATGCAGGGGTGCCTCAAGCCTAAACCATAGGGGTTGACCATTTGGTGCTTATGGGTATGTAATAACAATACTAAGCAAAGACATATTATAAAAAAATTGACCTTCAACTCCTCAACCCTGATGATGCAGGGTGCTATAAGCCCAAGCCGTAGGTGATGGTTATTTGGTGATATAATAAGATAGCAAAGCATAGATGTACGATGACAAATTTGACCTTCAACTCTTCAACCCTGATGATGCAGGGGTACTGCAGGCCTAAACCATAAACGTTAGACATTTGTTGCTCACGGATTTTTAATAACATTACTAAGCAAAGGTATACGACGAAAAATTGGACCTTCAACTCCTCAATCCTGATGATGCAGGGGTATTGAATGCCTAAGCCATAAAACTTAGCTATTTCATGCTTACGCATTTAAAATGAGGTTAAACAGATTAAAGGTAGAACATTAGACTAATGGTTGTATACAGTGGAAAATTGGATCTTCAACTCCTCAACTCTGATGATGATAGGGTGCTTCAAGTTTAAACTATAGGCGTTGGCCACATGGTGTTTAGGTATATCTGATAAGATTACTATGCAAAGATAAAAAAAGAAAAAATTGACCTTCAACTCCTCAACTCTGATGATGCAGGGGTACTTCAACCTTAAACCATAGGTATTGGCCATTTGATTCTTATGGGTATGTAATATATTTACAAAGCAAAGACGTATGATATTAAAATCGACCTTCAACTCCTCAACCCTCATGATGCAGGGTACTGCAAGCCCAAGCCATAGAAGTTGGCCATCTGTTACTTACGTGTATGTAATGAGATTACTAAGAAAAGATATGACATGAAAAATTTGACCTTCAACTCCTCAACCCTGATAATGCTGGGGTCCTTCAAGCCTAAACCATAGGCGTTGGCCATATGGTGCTTACGTATATGTAATGAGATTACTAGGCAAAGATATATCATGATAGTTTTGACCTTCAACTCTTCAGCCTTGATGATGCACGGGTACTTCAGGTTTAAAGCATAGGCGTTGGCGTTTAAAATGTAATATATTAACAAAGCAAAGGCGTATGATAAGAAAATTGGCCTTTAACTCCTCGACCCTTATGATGCAGGGTACTGTAAGCCCAAGCCATAGAAGTTGGCTATTTAGTGCTTAAGGATATATTGAAGAAATGCTAAGAAGAGATGACTTATGAAAACCGTTATCTTTAATTGGGCTTTTATTCAGTGGTACTGCCTATCTAACCCACAGGTGATAGTAATATGGCCCTTATGAATATATTAGGAGTTACATAAACAGAGGCAACGATTAATAAAGTTACCTTCACCTCCTTAACCCTAATAATATGCAGCCTGCCTAAACTATGTGTGTTTGGTAATTATTGTTCGCAATACAAACAATGAGTTCCGGAAAGGACATAATTATGATCAAAAATTCCATTTTGAATACAATTACCTGGACGATGCAGGAGTACTGCCAACAGCGCCCGCGGTTGCGCTCAGTTCACATGCACTGTGACAGTAATGTAAGATATGGCTTAGGCTTTTGTTTGACTTGTCATTTAAGGTTGATTTTAAATTACCGTTTCCATTTATGTATGCACTATGCAGTCTTATGGATACTATGTATTACACGGTCTCGTGTGTCGATCGAAGTGTCTAGTCGTCCGGTAATCGGATGAATAAAATAAATTAATCGTCCGCTAAACGGTAAATTCGTAATAAAAATGGTCTGTATATTAAACATACTTATTATCCTCGTAATAAAAAACGTATTGAAACTGGTGAGTTAAATCATATTACTGAGATTAATAAATTGTGTAAAGCTATGGGTACACCTGATGTAGTGAACAACGACCATGCTGCCCGAACTTAAATTGGTTTTGATGGTATTGGTTTTCCAACTAAGGATAGTCAAAATTATTTTTATCAGTATCAGTTGAATTATACTCTTAGTTATAAGGTTTATATTACTTTTTCTACTTTAAATATTGATAATTATAGGTTTATTCTTTAAATAAATGTTTACTCAGAAAAAGTTGTTTTATTCGGTTAGGTTAGGTTCGAACAGATTTTTCCAATTCAGAATCTAAGGGAGGGGGCGCGGTAGCGCCCCCGACCGGTTGTGTCAAAGAAGTCTATTTTTAGATGATGACGTCAGCACATAATTTTATTCATCCGAAAATCGGACGAATAATTATTTTTATTCATTCGGTTAGCGGACGACTATCAACAGCCATAACTGATTTTATCGTGACTGAAAAGTTACTAGAGTTTAAAGTGAGATTCCATTTATTAAAGAAAGAAAGAAAAAAATCTTCTTTCTTTCTTTCATTCGGATTCCATTTATTCTTGTTATATTTTGTTAGAGTAAATAATTAATGCAATACAAACATTGTATAGCCGAGAAACTAGTTATGAACTACGTCAAATTATAAGAATCCAATTTAATTTAGACCGTTTATTTAATAGTACTTATCATGGTTTCTCTATGGCAAATACATGTACCGTTGCTATGGACTAAGTTGGCAAAGAAGGTCATGCAACACTAATTGATAAGAGAAAGTACACGTTTTTGATAACATGTTGAGTGATTAAGCCATCGAGCGTATAACAGTTATTATTTATACTTCAGAGACGGTATAACGTCATTTGCACAGTAGACATATTAGACCAGTAGGGAAACTGCCTATAACCGCTCGAAAACGGCACACTCACACAAACATCGCATCGACGAGGCCGCTATGGGGTTTTCGCGCTACTGATAAACCCATATAGGCAGTTTCCCTTTTTTTTTTTTTTTTTTTTAACCCCCCCGGTGGCCATCCTCGGCGCTAAAAAGAGGACTCAGGGATCTCCAACAAACACCACCGGAATCCTCTAAGCGTGTTGCCCCATCGGGCTCCTCCCAGATGGGCGGCTGGGCCCACCGCTCCGTCTAGTCTATACGACGATATGCGACCACACATACCGCCGTCCTTCCCGGGATCGCCTGGCTGGACGGTTCAAGCTCCCACTCTAGCCGCCCGCAACCCCGGAAGCCCCTTTTAGTCGCCTCTTACGACAGGCAGAGGATACCGTAGCCCTATTCTGATCCCGGAACTACAGGGACGATAGGCAGTTTCCCTACTGGTTTAATATGTCTACTGTGTCATTTGCCTTCTATGATATTATTGTATTGGGAATATGTCAATTGCCTATTTTAAACTTTATGTCTGTTAACCAATGTTTGACCAGTTCTTAAAAAGCGCTACCCGTAACGAAGTACAAGTTCTCGTTAACATTAAGTAGGTAGACTAAACTATAAAAAATACCTGACGCACATTATAACCTCTTTCATTTGGGAAGTCGGTTTAAATACAAACACTATATGTAAATTTATAAATTAAATCTGTTTCAGTAATTATAAGATGTTTTTTGTTACGGATATTTGGGTCTTGACCTGGTGTTTTTGCGTGAAAATGTGTTTATTTGGAAATCTCGTAAGTAATTTGTAGGTGGTAGAACCAGTGTAGTTCGACCGGGGAAGTATCACTCCACACCTAATTCTAGCGTGAAGCATTTCTTGCGTTTTGTTGGAAGGGTGTGGTCGCCGGCACACTTTTATATGAGGCGACCATCATAGTCCTCGGGAGTAGCAACGCATCTGTGATTGACTTCAGGTAAAACTTATGTTCTATATGAGGTTGCTCACAAATGTCCTTGGGCGGCAGTGACCACTTACCATCAGGTGGATTCCATGCTCGTTTGCTACTACAATCTTGTAAAAAAAAAAACTTATATAGGTCTGGGATGATGATACTATTCGTATAGTCTAACAAAGCAGTGTTGAATAAATAATATTTAATTAAATTCTCATATTTGTGTACATCATGTACCTACGTGTGTCTGACTCGCCTTTAAGTGTAAGTCCACATCTGAAGGCACGGCAGTGCCCCCGCCAAGTTGAAAAGGAAAGCACCCGCAAAAAAGCGGCACAGCTGTACCATCCTCTTCTTAAAGCAATTCAGGGCATTATCATGATATGGTTACTATAAGATGTTTTTAGGTCAGATAATAACGTAACAAATTAAGACTTGGAGTAGAGAGAGAGAGAGAGTAAATAGACTTAAAGTAGAGACTGAATAAATTAATAACCGACTTGGTATTACATGAATTTCACAACTTTTTCCAGAAGAAGTTACTGGAATTGGGTTTTTTGATAAGTATTGTTTTTTTATGGGATCTAATCTTAAAATTTAAGACATTTGATATTCACAGAAGATGTTTTACAGTCCCTTATTATAAAATAACAATGGAAAATAAATTTGGGTCCCCTTTACATAGTAGGTACCTGAAATAAACAAGCTTAAATAAACTCCCTTTTTCTAAAGCGTATTTACTTCAAGTGTTGATGCTTTTGTCTGTAAAAACATAATAAAAACGAGGCGTCAACTAAAAGCGCTTACTTTAAAGTACATTAGCAATGACTACAAAAGTTACCAAGCAAGGGCCTAGTTGAGGTTAACTGAATCCAATAAAATATAAGTATTGTTTTGTTTTTGCTCCAGTGTATTACGGGTTAGTAACGTAACGAATATTAGCATTCGCAAGAATTGTGCGAATGTTTTGCGAATATTAAATTGCAGTGTTTTGCAAAAAAGGTCGTCAAATGTGTACTTTGTCAGCCATAGTAACTGCAGTTTAGCCACCCAAATAAAGGTCACCAAATTTATATCCTCTGGCAACCTACATCAAGAACTAAAAAAAAACAACATTCAACGCGATTGAATTTAAGGAATATTCGTATTCGCGTTCTTGAATGTCAAATGAAACTGCCGTGCCCCCAGGAATAGGCGCCGAGTAGCTTTTTTGCCTTGGAAAGTAAGTTAAATGAAATTTTGTGAATAAAAACACAAACATAGTAGTTTACTATTTGATTGGCTCATTGAATTAGGGCGAGATAAGTTTATAACGGACGAAAGTAGTTTATTAACGGACTTACGTTTTGAATTTATAGCAATCGAATTATAAGTACTTAACAAAGTAGTGGTTTACTATATACATTTAGTGAAATTCGTTATCATTTAACATTTTTATGGCATTTTTGTGACAGGATAGTAGTAGCTTACGAGTCTATTTAGACATGTGTTTCTGTCATTTTCAAACCTATGGTAATGGTTCGATATACATTTTTCTTTAGTTTTTGCGGTAAAACTGATTTCTCTGTGACCACGCTGAATGTAAGTTGATTAAAATATTGACATAAAAATATAAATCGCATAACACGAGTACTTATCCGTTAGGTTCCAAGATCGTATTATTTTTTTTTATAACACTGAAGTAAAAAACGAGGCACCACCCGGGTGCAGTCCATGGATATCTGTAAGCAACTTTATATAGAACAAGGATTCAATCTGAAGTCAATCACAAATGCGTTGCTACTCTTGAGCACTAAGATGATCGTCACTACATAGTATAAAACAAAGTCACTTCGCGCTGTACGCTATGGATTTTATTTAAAGCACTACTTTGTAATAGATAGAGTGATCCAAGAGGAAGGTTTGTATGTATAATACATGCATAATGTAGTGGAGGAACATTGATAATTTCAGATTTTTGACTTTCAGGCGGAACGAAGTTCGCCGGGTCAAGTAGTCTCATATAAAAGTTTGACGGCAGTACTTCCCTGGTCAAACTACACTGGTTCTACCAACTTGTAAATCAATCTAATAGGTATACATAACCTAATAAGTAAATTAGTCTTATCATACAATGCATAAGAGAAGTCGAAAAAAATCATATTCAAAACCAAATGAATTATGTTAACTAAAACACTATCGTTATCTAGAATTTTCTAGGAAGACGTGTTTTCCTATTAAAATGACGTCTATACAATGCAACTGTAATAACAGTGTTAATTTATAGCGTCTAATAACCATGTGCATTATAATTGTAATACTATTAATCCGTGCCGGATACAACTTTATTTGTGTTTAAACGAGCGGGTTTGATCATAAAAAGTATTAAAATATGAGGTGTTTTATTATGAGAGACACAAAAAATCATAAAATAAAATATAAAAGAATTAAAAATCATCAAAAAAAGGTAAGAACTTAGTTAACATATATATTTATATAGCTTTTATTTCAATGGACTGGAAAGAAAAAAATAAATTTTGTAGTAGTCAAAACCCATCATTAAGCCTGTGGTGTCCTGAACTATTCTTGCGACTTAGGTCAACTAAACACACATACTTACATATTTACTTACTTACTTATAAACATTGTAAGTAAATAAAAGACTTTAAAACAACAAGAAAGTATTTTTTATTTCAACTTCTTATTTCATTTTATATTATTTAATGGGAAGAAAATATCATACAATATGCAATTAAAGATATTAAGAATCTGTGCCTCAGAATTGTTCAGATTATCTCAAAAGGATAAAATCGGTCAAGTATTTCGAGGAGAACTATTAAGAGCATAAGCTCACTGGAATAAACATACCTACTCATAAAAATAGGGTATGATAAGGATAAGAAAAGTATTGAAGAAATTTAAAGAAATTCAGGAAAGTAGCCTCTATCAGCTGAGTGCATCGGCTTTGAATGAGAGTTCCTTTTAAACCTTTTAACGTAAGATCCTTGGTTTTAACACAAGGTTAAAATCACTGATCACTGGTTTACGTCAAAATGTAATATAACTTTAAATTTTAATTTTTTTTATTAAGTACGTGGATTTTGATGAAAAGTGCACTAAATGTTACCTCGAGGTACGTTTCCTTGATTTGTTACGATTGCAAACCCTTTTGGCCATGGTTTGTTTAGCCAAAAATATAAATAAATTGGAATTCCTTTATTACTTACTAGTTGACCCGACGAACTTCGTTCTGCCTAAAAGTCAAAAATCTAAAATTATCTGTGCTCTCTACTATACACTACTATACTATACATGTATTGTAGATAAAAACCATTATTTTGAATCGCTCTATCTATTAAACAAACCTGCATTAAAATCCGTAGCGTACTTTGTAAGGTCTAAGTATACATGGAGACAGACAGCAAGAAGCGACTTTGTTTTATACTATGTAGTGATTGTCAATTCCTTTTTTATCCGATTGAAGTAGCAAACGAGCATGCAGCCCACCCGATGGAAAGTGGTCACCGCCGCTCATGGGCGTGTGTAATCAAGAACTTCATACAGAACAGTTACTACACACGAGGACTAAGATGGTCGCGTCAAATAAGAATGGGCCGGAAACCACACCGTTCCATCGAAATGCAAGAACTGCTTCACGCTAGATGTAAATGTGTGGAGTTTAAAACATATTTTTCCATATACATAATCTATACTAATATTATAAAGCTGAAGAGTTTGTTTGTTTGTTTGAACGCGCTAATCTCAGGAACTACTGGTTCGAATTGAAAAGTTCTTTTTATGTTGAATAGACCATTTATCGAGGAAGGCTTTAGGCTATATATATATATTATAAACGCGAGTGAAACCGCGGGAACTGCTAGTTATATATAAAGTCCAGACACGTGGAGCGTATACTGTTGCTTGAAGTTGTCAGTATTGTCTGACATCGACGACTGTTTTCTACTCAAAATAGAATTAAGGATCTTATTAAAGTAGATCGCAGTTACATTGTTATTTCTAAGGATTACGTTAGAGCCGATAATGCTATTATAATGTTTTGTGCCATACACTATAAGTATAAATAAAAAGGAAAAGAGCCAACTTGATACTTGTAGCGTTCTATATTGAGCTTAAGTTCTCTATTGCGTGCTTGACCTGAAATATCGTAGTTGGTAAACTGCTCATGTTAGATGGCCACTACGGATAGTATCCATGAATAACTTTGTATGAGTCTTTTATTAGCTTCACCTGTATGTTTGTTTGTGACCGACTTCTTTGGGCGCGATTTTGACCCAATTAAACGGCCAGATTTCGTTCAAACTTTGTAGATTTATTGAGGACCGATGACAATACACTAATTTGATAAAATTATTCCATTTTTTAATTTGACTAAAAAGTAGAAAATAAATAATAGTTAAAAAAATTAAAAAACACGCTTTTAATAGAAAACCGAAATAAAAAATAGAAAATAAATTTAAATGAATTTAAATTAAGAAAATAGTGTTAAAAATTTCAATGAATATAAATTAATAATAATGTGAATAAAAAAAATATTTTATTTAAAAAAAAGCGTGGGGTGCATGGTATCAATTGTTATAGATAGGTAGGCGTAGATTATGTCGTGTGATTGGAATGCATAAAAGTGGATCGGCTGAGTTAGTTAAAGAATTACTTTGCTTCGATAAGCGGTGTACGTTTAATACACCGCTTATCGAAGCGTTATTCTTACGCCCACTAGTGGACGCTACTAGGGCTGATATAGGATAGGCCATCCATCTTCTACATACATATATGGCAGACGATTATAATACATTTACAATTTCCGTAATCATAACTTCTATATAATTAAATATCAATTCTTCTTTATATCGGTACAACATAGATCAATTCTATGTGACGCATATTCCATACTTATGGTATTTCCAGTAAGTTATTACTTCATTGTTTACTATCTAAGTACTATTATTTACCAGTATTACATGATTTCTAATAACATAATAGTAAAGAATCAACAGTTCGTTGAAAATTAAACAACGAAGTTAATCGTGTGTAAACTAAGGATTATAATGCATGAGGCGTTTTATTTTTATTTTATTATTCTCTTACTTGCCATTGCTCATTATCTTTGATTTATTTACTTCCTTTATTATTTTTTTAAAGTTATTCTTAAAATTAATCTATTGCACCTTACCTATTCCTATATTTATTGTTACTTTAACTCCATACCCCAAGGTTACTTGGAAGATTTAAAGATTTAAAGATTTATTATCACCAAAAACAATTATACATTTATATTGTCGTAAACAGCGGCAATAGTATAGACTGTGTCGCCACTATTGACACCCACCTCGGAGTACAGAATTAAAATAAAGACTATGTAGAATCTACAGAACAATTACACATTAAGTATTATAGCTATAGAATTGTGTGTGTGTATATGTGAGTGTGTGTGTAAGTGTGTGTGTGTGTGTGTGTGTGTGTGTGTGTGTGTGTGTGTGTGTGTTTGTGTGTGTGTTTGTGTGACATATCTAGTATTTAGGAAATAAGTGACTCAGTCTCATTATATGACAAATATTGCAGATGTCGCTGTTTAGCGATAAGGCAACCTTTTGTATCGTTCTTTTAATTTGTAATTTCTTTGCTATGTATACTTACGTACTGTACGAGTTAAAAGTTTCCTCACAATAAGTAATATAAATAATAGTAGTAATAAATAATAGTTTTTGTTTTCGCCCAATATTTGAAAAGTACGGGCGAAAGCGTTAATAATACCGTTTAAAATGGTAATTAACTTTGTACTAAGAGCAGGGATCAATGTGCGGTAAAACGTTATACAATCATAAACTTTTATTTTTTCGCTGAGCTAAAGACTAACATATCAAGGAACAGGGATAGTGGTGATTTAAAATATTCTACTAGACAGACACGCCTAGAAAAGTCATGGCAGGTCAATAAATGTATTACCATGATAAAACATATACTACTCAACCACAACAATTAGGCGCATAAAACAAAAGCGGTTCCGAACCCCGCACCTCGCTTCTTTCCCCGCGAATCCCCTAGTGACGTGCAGTCGTGTATCATCTAGGTATTTACGTTAGCCAGCATGTGTTTAATGATATTTCGTTATAATGTTAGTTTAATGAGTGATTGTTGAATTTTTAAAGTTATTAATACATTAGTTGATTATTCGTCAATAAAGCTCAAAATGGGTAGGAAAAAGACTATTCATGGAGGAGAAAGGACTCTTACATTCAAAATATGCATTTTTTTTAAACAACAGATCAGTATTCCTGTCTCCCATGTCGAAAATCGAATGTGTGCTGCAACAGGCATCAGTCTCTTACACAAATAAAAAAAAGGAAATATTCCATGTCTGCGAATATATTAAACACATGAAAGTGCTTTAATAAATACTCGACTATTGAACATACACCACTATGGTGTATGTTTTAATAATGGTATACATACTTTTGGTATTTTGTAATAGAATATACTTCGTATCGGGATGGGAAATCCCTAGTTCTAATGACGTTTCAACTGTCGTGCGCCTAATTGTTTTGGTCAGGTCGTACATAAATTACTAATAATACTATTACACATAGACTCACAAAGACAAAACACACAACAGAAAATAAAAAAAATATACAGGTCTGTTTGGCCGTTGATCGAAACCGGAACCCGTTGTCCATTAGTCAACTATATTGATCGGTCGGTACATGGGTCGCGAAAACATTTATATAAGTATTTTAGATTAAGAGAAATTAGTATCGTGCGGTTACGTGGCTTTCCCCTACTTCACGAAAAGTTCTACTGGCTTTCCAGTTTAAAGTCTACCTCCTTACCTGTGTTGGGAGTGTTAGTCAGTAACGAACAAAGTTTGACTTAAAGATGAATTTTCATCATAAAGTTTGTATAAAAATACAGCATCAATTTACTGCTAAAACATTTTCATGTCGGTTTAAATATTGATATATTTAAAAGGATTTTGGGAGTAATGTTTTGTATTCTGTGACAACTAGTGCATTATTTTAAAATTCAGTATCGATTTTTAAGAAACATTTTAATTATATATTGTCATCTTTATAACATGAAAACTGCTCCGTTATGCCTGGACATTAGTCGATAAAAAGTATGTATGTACCTGTGGTAGGAAAACCATGTTCACCGGCACATATGCATGTAGGTTTTAGTAAAATTTACAAGTTATTGTGTGTAAGTCACATTTTAAATCTATGCCTAAAACCTTTACCCTTTTAGTTGACATTCGAGTCTACAATTATTGACATTGACTTGACTTAAATTCTTTACATAATTAATTAAGAAAACGATATAAATCTGCTATACGTATTAAGAGCCCGCCATAACACATCCGTCTGTATATATAGCCCGATGATTTACAATTGTATGCACTTTGAGACGTCTATTTATAGATTATGAATGGGAGGAATTACCTGTGTGTACCTTTGTGACCTCATTTTACGACGGATGTGTGAGGATGACTTAAGTTAATAAGACTGGAGGAAAATACATTATAAACGTCGTCTTTGGTCCTAGTAGATGTGCTGCTTTTTTCATCGACGTTCGACGATTATGCAGATTTTTGGAATTTAGATGCAGCGGTCAAACGCTGACTCTGCAAACGCTGCTGATTTTAAACGCCCGATGCAGCGTTAATCTGCAAATTACTAGTTAACTACAACTCTCCAACTAAAATGGCTCTTAACGACTATTCAAACCAAATCCACATATAGGTATATTTAATATTATTTTATCTTATTTCTTATTTAACATTATAAATGCCAATTTGTGAATATGTATGTGTGTTTGTTACTCTTTCAGGCAAAAAGTACAGATCGGTTTTAACTGAAATTTGGCAAACACATGCTTTATGTGGGTCAGGGTTTTGCAAAGTGAGGTTCGCAAAAAGATTAACGTTATATTTAACGTATTAATTTTATTATTTACGTATTTCCCTATCCAAAATGATTTCTAAAATTGACTCCATTTGAGACAACAAATAAATACACCCATCATATTAATAGTAGTAAAAATATATTTCTTACGGCAATTTATTTTTACCTTTTATTGAAATAAAAACATTATTTTCTTCAATAATCAACTTTATTGTTTTCTTGGGGAGTGGGGGGGGGGGGGGGATTTAATTAGTAAAGTTAAAGAGGTTCGCTGTCACTTGGAAACTTTAACAGGGGTACGTGGAGCCGGATTACTGTGGTATACGTGACCAAAGGGGGCGAGCCTGTGGGAACTGTTCGCTCGTAGAACTGTTCCATCTGTAGTCAGGAGGTCTGTTAGTTAGCTAGTTGGCTTGCATGACGTCCCTGTAGTACCGGGATCAGAATAGGGCTACGGTATCCCCTGCTGTAAAAGGCGACTAAAGGGGCTTCCGTGGTTGCGGGCGGCTAGAGTGGGTGCTCGAACCGTGCAACCAGGCGATCCCGGGAAGGACGGCGGTATGTGTGGTCGCATATCGCCGTAAAGACTAGATTGGGTGGTGGGCCCATCCGCCCATCTGGGAGAAGCCTGATGGGGCAACACGCTCAAACGATTTAGGCTGCGTTCGTTTGGAGGTCCCGGCCACCCTTAGGTTCCCACAAAAAAATAAGATTGGCTTGTATGTAAGTGAGCCGACAATCCTGACATTACATCCTGACACCGAAACCTAGGCACTGCTAGCTCACGCTAAAATCTTGTGGCAATGGTACCTCTTTGGTCAAACTTTGGTCTTGGTTCCACCACCTGGTAACTTGCAGTGTAGCATAGATTTAATAGCTATAATATAGTAGCTAGTCTGCAGGGCCGTTAAACGAGCAAGTTAAGAATTACCTGTTATAAGATTTCTAAGAGCTTGACGTAAACTTGTGACGTATGTTTGTGTCAACTGCTGAGAACATATTTTAAAAGTGACACAGTTTTAGTTAAAATTTCTAAAATTTCGACATCTGAAAGGACTTTTGCTAGTGTTGGTTAATAAATTTGAATTTGGAAAAGTGTTTCGTTTGATATACGGTAACAAATGTATAAGTAGATAATCTTCTTAATTTAGGTTTGATAGTTTTACTTTAAGCTTTCTTTGTAATTTGTTAAAACAGTAGTAATTTAAACATTTAAACAGTAGTATTACAAAGTAGTACAAAGAAATGTTAAGTATACAGAAGTTGGTTGTATTTTCTACTATAAAATGTATTATTGGCTGTCATTCAAGGCTGTCACCTAAGTGCTGATTAGTTATTTAACAATACTTCCATCTTAAGGATATTTCTTACTCGCCAAATTTCCTTCTTTACTGTTATATACACAGAAATATTCCGATTGGTTTGGTTAAATAATATTATGATATATTAGCAGCGACCAAAATCACAATTGATTTAAGAATTTCCTCTTATCGTGTTATTTATATAACACGGTTATCTGAGGCTATAAACTTAAAAGCCATCTAAAAATAATTTACTAACATTCACGTCATTAATTTGTTTGCTGACAGAACAAATGATATTAAACATCAAAATACAATTATATAAATACGGATGTAATAATTAGATGAGTTTAATCACAATTTGAGACCTGCGTTGCAAAGCGCTTTCCATACCGGTCTGACACGCAGTCGGTTCTGGGTTCGATTCCCGGCCAGACAGGTTTCTAAATGATGAATTTAGATTTCCGTTCCGGGTTTGGATGTTTGTGTATTCGTCTTTGTATGTCTGTCGCACCCATGAGATAGGAGAGAATCCTACTGTGAGACTGTGAATGTAGAAAGTGTGTTTGTGTTTCTCAATAACAAAATTTATAAGGAATTAAAAGGTGGTAGAATGCTCTGGTGTGCTTAATATAAACGCAAAAATGCAACAATGCATGTGTTTGTTATTCTTTCATGCAAAAACATGGTCGGATTTCATTGAATTTGGCGTACATTGTTTACGATCTAGATTACCACGCTCCCGGATACTCATTACCGTGGTAAAACCAAAGTGGGCGTAGTCGCGAGAACTATTATAAAAATTATGTATAATAGGATTTGCAGGTAGTAGAACCAGTGTAGTTCAACCGAGGAAGTACCACCGCCACACCTATTTCTAGCGTGAAGCGTTTATTTGCGTTTCGATGGAAGGGTGTGGTTGCCGGCACACTTTTATAAGAGGCGACCATCATATTCCTCGGGAGTGGCAACCTATGTTATATTTGTAGTTGCTTACAGATGTCCATGGGCGGCACTGACCACTTACCATCAAGTGGACTGCATGCGCGTTTGCCACTCCAATAGGTAGGAAAAAGGTGGTTATATCCTTAGTTGCGAGAACACGTGGAGAATATAGCTTCATATAATTTTCTGGTTAGAGAAAAGAAGCCTCATTGAGTGTGCTACTGCAATGTTACAAGGCACATATGTTGCTAAACTTTTTACTCTTGGAAACTAAGTTATTTCCAAAAGTAGCAAGTTTAGCAATATATCCGTAGCCGTCTTCGGGTAAGACGGTTACGGCCAGGGATCATTCACTGCAAGCGTTACCATGGAGTTTCCGTATTACATCGTGTGCGAAATTCTAAATATTAAGTTTTGTTATCAATAAAATAAGTTGTTCTGTTTCTGTTACACAAATAATGCTGAAAAATGAATTTGGATTTAAAGAAAATCCAGATATTTTTGGAGGTAAACTTGACACATGCTACACATTCCTCTGTTGTATGGTTTTCATGATCATTTCTAACACGAATGCGCAAGATGTGGAAAGGATTTTTTCCCTTAGTGTTCCCGTTATGACATGGGACACTTTGCATTAAGAGCTCTTCAAAGCTGGAGATGCCTTAGCGATTTTTGCCCTTAGTAAGAGTTTATTATCTTTTCTGAAGACAATCACTCTTTACGTTTTCGTTCAACATCGCTAGTACATTGCAAGGTCTGGAAGAAAACAAAGTAAACATCTAATGTACACGGTAACGTATCGGTGAAAATATAAACAATTATTGTTTTAAGGAGACATCGTCTGCTCCTCATAAGGGTACAAACTGGTTTTGCAATGTCCATAGACACTTTGACTTGCCAGTAGCGCTTTATCGCTAGGGACAAAAAACAAGAATAACTTTGAAAGTAATCAAGTGATGCAATTGACGACCCGCGTGGCGGAGCGGTTACCATACCGGTCTGGCGCAAATGGGTTCCGGGTTTGATTCCCGGCTAGACAGGTATCTGAATGATGAGTTTAGATTCCTGTTCTGGGTCTGGGTGTTTTGTGTATTCGACTTTGTGTGTGTCTATGGTACCCACGACACAGGAGAAAATCCTACTGTAGGGCTAAAAGTGTAGAAAGCGTGTATTTTCATAATACAGGAGTAGGCATTATTCAGGGCTGATGGGTGGTAAAACCATGTGGTCGTACTATGACTTTAAAGTGAAACGGATTCAACATTGTCACAAAAACCACATACATGATGAAACGACTTAATCATAAGAATAATTAAATGAACAAAACAATGAACAAAAACAACCGGTTCTTAATCACATCATCTTTTTATTGTTGCATGTTGATTGTTATCTCCATTTTACCTCAGTTCACAGTTTTTTCCATTCTGTCTGATTACCTAATCAAATAAAAAATTAATAACATTAAGAAGAGTGTTTACTGCAAGTAAATTTAAGTCTAGAAATAGCTCCTGTGACACTCGTTAAACACACCCGATGCTAATTTAACATCGTTTATCTTGTATCAATAATGTGATAAGATGTCTGAAATGTAAGTGCGCAATGGAAATTCACGAAATACGGGCACAGTGTACCGGTGTAACAATATGACATGAAAAACGTGCATTATACTCGTGCAAAGATTCGAGAGATTTTCTCATGACCTTACAAGATTCTTACGCACACCGGTATTTTATAGCATAATTATGTTTATCTAAATGTATTAACAAAAAAGAAACATTTTTATTTTAGTAAACTACAGCAAAGGTTTCATCTTAGAACGAAAGGTTAAATACCTTCTATATCGTTATCAGAGCATTGATAGCCTAATGGTTGAAACTTGCATTTTCGATCGGGAGGTCCGAGGATCAAACCCAGCCTCTGATTATTCTAAAGTTACGTGCGTATTAGAATTAATTATAACTGCCTTTCGGTGAAGGAAAACATCGTGAACAAAAAACCTACACCCGAGAGTTCTTTAAAAATAAAAGTTCTCGGAGGTGTGTGAAGTCCACCAATTCGCACTTGGCCAGCACGGCGGACTATGGCCAAAACTCACCTGTAAGCCACTTCAAATAGAACATGGGTTCTATCTGAAGTCAATTACAGACGCGTTGCTACTCCCCATGACTAGGGTGGTCGCCTCATGTAAGAGTGTACCGGAAACTACTAAAGGTTTTAAATTAATCCATCATAGTCATCAAAAGTGCTATCAGTATCCCCAGATATGATTCTAGTCTTATTAGGCGTTGATAACAGTCGTTCATGGGTGGCAGTGGGCCCTCACCATCAGAGACTGCATGCTAGATTGCTACTCCTATACCGTGGAACTAAACAAAATAAATATTCAGACAGATTAATTTATGCACGACATTAACATTAGAAGCGCGGATGTTTTAGGTAAAAATGTGTAATGCATTTAAGTGGTTGAAGTCCTCACTCACGATTAAATGCATAATAAAATATTAAGTAGAGCAGGAAGAACATCGAAATGGGTCAAATTTGGAACGCCCGCACTTCTAGTGATATTAATCAATTTTTGATAATTACGTATATGAATAAGACAAGCGTGACTGACACCAATATATGCACAACGTATATTTAGTCGATTCTATCGAGACCTGGGCGGTGCTGGAGTCCCTTCAGCGATGCCAGATCGACTATAGGTACATCGAGGTGCTGAAGTGTGTATACACTGCCGCCACCATGTCAGTCCGAGTACACGACCGAAGCACAAATCCAATCCAACTGCAGCGGGGAGTCAGACAAAGCGATGTAATATCGCCGAAACTGTTCACCGCTGCGTTGGAAGATTTGTTCAAGCTGATGGAGTGGAAAGGTCTTGGCATTAACATCAATGGCGAACACATCACGCACCTTCCATTTGCCGATGATATAGTCATCTTGGCAGATTCGCTGACGGACCTCAACACAATGCTAGGCGACCTCAACAGTGCCTCACAACGGGTGGGTCTTAAGATGAACATGGACAAGACGAAAATCATGTCTAATGTCCATGTCACACCCGTACCGGTAGTTGTTGACGCCACTCCTCTCGAAGTTGTCGACGAGTACATTTACCTGGGACAAACGATCCGGATGGGTAAGTCCAACTTTGAGAGGGAGGTCACTCGAAGAATCCAACTCGGCTGGGCTGCGTTCGGGAAATTTCGTAGTATCTTCTCGTCCACAATTCCTCAGTGCCTGAAGTCGAAATTATTCGAGCAATGTGTGTTGTCAGTGATGACCTACGGCGCCGAAACGTGGTCCTTCACTGTAGGCCTCATTCGGAGACTCAGGGTCGCTCAGCGTGCTATGGAGAGGGTTATGCTCGGAATTTCGCTACGAGACATGATTCGCAACGATGAAATCCGTAGACGAACGAAGCTTACCGACATAGCTCTCAAAATTAGCAGACTGAAGTGGCAATGGGCCGGCCACATCGCTCGCAGGACCGATAACCGATGGGGAAGGAAGGTTCTCGAGTGGCGACCACGTTTAGGCAAAAGGAGTACAGGTCGCCCCCCTACCAGATGGACCGATGACCTGAAGAAGACAGCGGGAAACCGTTGGATTCAGAGGGCACAGGACCGGTTGGAGTGGCGCCATTTAGGGGAGGCCTATGTTCAGCAGTGGACATCAAAAGGCTGATGGATGGATACTTAGTACAAAAAGTAAATATTCATATCGCAATTATTTGTAATTGTCTTGAATGATCAGTTTACTACAAAAAATGTGTCTAGAAAATTCTTTATAAAATCGTTCTTGTTCAGAATTAAGGAAAAGGATATTAAAGTTTTTGCTCGTCTTGTAACGTAACTTTATGTGAAGTAATGTTATAGGTAGAGTTATCATAAAAAAAACGTGCCGCACTCGTGGACTGCCGCGTTAAAGCTATTGCATAGTATTTTCATTATCATCCCGATTTCCGATTCGTACTGACGTAACATATACATACATATGCGAACGCTCGGTCGCGCTACATGGTAGGCGGAGTGAGGGGTGTTAGGTTTTTTCGTTACGGAATTTCTTGATTCGGTCACCGCGCCAAAAGCCCGCGATAAAAGCTATGCAATAGCTTAAAAATATAAAGCATGCAAAGATGAACTAAGACCGTCTAATCAATAAAATATGTCTGTTGTAGTAAAGGGATTTGAATTGAATTTGCCTTTCCCTTTAGTACCAATTGGTTTGTCCATTCGTTTATTGACTAGAAAGCTACGCAATCCACACTTTCGTGTTGTAAAATGCTTAGTTTAACATATGCCAATATGCAAAGTATTGTACTTTAGAATGGATATTTAGATAAGCGAGAGTAAGGTTGTAATACTTAATAAGCATTGCAAGACCTAAAGTGTTATCGCGGGTCAATAAAATACTATTTTATACTCCCTTAGTTCATACACGCCTTTTACCACTTAACAAATATCTCTCGTCAACCCAATATTGTCCCACTGCTGGGCACGGGTCTTCTCTTAGAATGAGAGAGTTTAGGCCATAGTTTACCGCGCTGGCCAAGTGCGAATTGGTGGACTTCACACACCTCCGAGAACTTTTTTTTTTAAAGAACTTTTGGGTGTGTAGGTTTCCTCACGATGTTTTCCTTCACCGAAAAGCAGTGATAATTAATTTCTAATACGCACACGAATCAGTGGCCTGGGTTTGACCCTCGGACCTCCCGATCGAGAGGGCAAGTTTGGTAGATAACTTACCAACCAACCAATATCAATGTCGCGGGGCGTGCGTGCCGTGCGCCCCACGTGCGTGTCGTGAGTGCGCAGGCGCGTCCGTCGGCTAAAGCGAGTCCTCACCGACGGCTCTTACCGCGACGGAGGGGGGGGCGGGCGTGATGTAGATACGGACGGACTTTCGCTCGTCCGGCGCCGGAAGCCCGCTCGTGTGTGTACTTCGCGTCGGGGAGTTGCGCCGTTCTCTTGCCGCGTCGATGTAGAGGGTGCGGGGGGTAGGTGCGGGGGGAGGAGACGTTTTCAAAAGAAACAAGAATGACGTTTTTTGTCTAAGCCTTAATGGACCAGCCAAAGCCTAGCCCTAATCCCCCTTGCCTAGCCCTAATATTCTTCGCTCTTCTGTCGCGGAGAATCTTCTTTCTTCCTGCTGCAGAAGGTCCTTCCGTCCTGCAGAGTTTCCAGTCTTCAGTGTCTTGAGTCTTCTTTCTTCTTCAGAGTCTTCTTTCTTCTTTTTCTTCTTTTCTTCTTGGGAGTGCTTCCCTCTGGAGGCCATGTTCGCCGCTAATGCCTAATGAAATAACATCCTACGCCTCGGCGATGACGTCGCCGCGTGGCGCAGGGTCTGCGGGCCTCGAGGAATCCCTCCTTACCCGGGCAATTCCCTCAGTGGGTACACTGCCCACCGGTGTTGTGTGCTGCCGTTAGGCAACGGTGCAGCCTTTGGTCCTCGGACCTATGCTGGGCTGCTCCAGCAGACTTAGCCCTCCTGATCGTCGGAGGAGACCTGCCCCCCGAGTTCACGAGGGAGCGGGCGCCCGTCGGGCGGTCGAGCGTGTAGGGGCGCGAAACCTCTCAGATGGGAGTGTGGGCCATTGTCAGCGCGATCGTACATACGTCGCGCCAACTGACCCACAAACCTGTCCAGGGGTTTAACCCTAAGGTCGCGCTCCAACACGTCGTTCCGAACATAGCGGCCCGCCCCTACGATCATCCGAAGAGACAGGTTCTGCTGCGCGCGGAGACGTTGCTTGTTGGATTCTGACACCAATGCGTACCATGCTGGTGCCGCGTAGGTTAACCGCGATCGGATGTATAGTTTGTAGACCTTCAGTTTGGTGCGGGTCGGTAGCTGAGATGCCAGCACCGGTCGGAGCATCGCACGCGCGGCACGGGCCTGTCGGATCGCGTGGTCCACCTGAGGTCCCATGCGCAGCGCGCGATCGATGTAACATCCCAGATACCTAACTTTAGGCTGCCAAGCTACCTCCCGATCACGGAAACGTAGCGGCGGCGGCATCTTGAGTTTACGGCTGAACAGTGTCGCCACCGTCTTACCGACGTTGACGGCCATGCGCCACTTGTCCAGCCACTCCGGCATCAGATCCAACAAGCGTTGCATCCGGCGAGCAGCCAGTAACGGGCTACGCGAGGACGCAAAGTACGCGCTGTCGTCCGCGAACAACGCGAGCTCCACGTCACGCTCCCACTCCTCGAGGTGACCTTCGAGGGTGGGAATGTCGTTTGTGTAGAGAGCATAGAGCAGCGGCGAAAGGCAGCTACCTTGAGGCACTCCAGCACGTATGGGGCGGGGGTCTGAGGTTACGTTCTCGACCGATACTATGAACTGCCGCCCATCTAAAAAGGACGCCACCAGCCGCACCAATAGCGCCGGCACGGGCGACTCCAACAGCTTAAAGACGAGGCCCGGGTGCCATACGCGGTCGAACGCCTTCTCGATATCGAGGAAGACGCCGACCGTGTGTCGACCGTAATTGGACTCGTCTGTAAGATGGTGGATCACCCGTGTCAGCTGCAGCGTGGTCGAGTGGCCGGCGCGGAAGCCGAACTGCTCGTCCCTTAAATTAAGCAACGGGCGCAGTCGCTTCAACGCCAGCCTCTCGAAAAGCTTTGCTATGGTGGGCAGGAGCGTGATGGGTCGGTAGCTGGCCGGGAGACGGCGGTCTTTCCCCGGCTTCGGGAGAACGATTACCTTCCCCAACTTCCAGTTGGTCGGGAAGTGGCCCGTGCGGAGGATGCCGTTGAAGAGCCTGGTCATGACAACCGTGGCCCTTCTCGGCAGCATTGCCAGTGCCAGGTTAGGAACTCCGTCTATGCCTGGCGCCTTGCGCTTGGGTAAACGCAAGGCGACCTTCCGCGTCTCCGAAGGCGAGATGAACTCCACTTCCTGGGGTGGCGGTGTCGGGCGACGGACGAAGTCCTCTACTCTTGCCTCCACGGCTTCGTGGTGTTCGGCGGCGGCAGCGGCTGCGGGGTGCGGAGAGAATTGCTCTTCAAGATGCTCCGCATGGATCTCCGCTCTGTCCTTGGTCTGATAACAACGCCTGCCCTCTCCATTTAGAAGGGGGCAGACGGTTGTCTTGGCCCGGGTGAGCTGCCTGGTGAGATGGTAGAGTGAAGTCTCGTGCTCGCCTGCCTGGTCCACTCTCGCGTCCCAGGTGGCGCCACGGTACTCCGCCATCTCAACAGCCAACCCCTCCGCCAAGTTGTTAAGTTCACGCTTGACCCGGGGGCAGCGGGTGCGTGCCCATAACTGGCGCAATGCGCGCTTTTTTCTAAGTTTAACCTCCAGGTGGACTGGGAGCCTTGCGCGTCTGTTTGACTTCGGTTGGAGAGTGGTCGCCGCATCCAGCGCCTCCCGGACTGAAGCCGAGAAGGCGCAGGATGCCGCCTCCACTCCCTCCGGCGTGTTAAGCGCATGGGAGATTTTAACGTCACCCATGGTGACTTGAAATGCTCTCCAGTCCACCCTTCGGGTGTGGCGCGGAAAGGCCACTGATTCGGCCCCTAGGCCAAGCGTGATCAAGATGGGGAGGTGCTGCGTGTCCAGCTCATACAGCACCTCCACATGGACAGGACAGCGAAGACCCCTATGGAGCACAATGTCCAGGACATCAGGACACCGGGACTCGTCCGAGGGGATATGCGTAGGTGATTCTGGCCCAATCACCTCATAGCCTACCTCCTCGGAGTCCGCGTACAGCTTACGTCCCACTGGATTGGCGAGTCTGGATCCCCAAGCCTTATAACCGCTAAAGCTTTTTTTGACTTTGACTTTGACAAGTCGTCCTATGCCGCGGCGTGGCGTCGCCGCTTGGCGTAAGGTCTGCGGGCCTCGAGGATCCCCTCCTTACCCGGGCAATTCCCTCAGTGGAAGCACTGTCCACCGGTGATGTGAGCTGCCGTCAGGCAGTGTTGCAGCCTTCGGCCTTCTGTGACCGCGCTATGCTGCTACGCAGATTTAGTCCTCCAGATGGTCGGAGGATACCTGGCCCTCGAGTTCACGAGGGAGCGGACGCCCCTCGGGGGGTCGAGCGTGAAGGGGCGCGAAACCTCGTAGATGGGCATGTGGCCCACTGTCAGCGCGTTCGTACATACGACGCGCCAACTGGGCCACAAACCTGTCCAAGGTTTGCACCTTAAGGTCGCGCTTCAACACGTCGTTCCGAACGAAGCGACCCGCCCCGACGATCGCCCGGAGAGACAGGTTCTGCTGCGCGCGGAGGCGTTTTCTGTTGGACTCTGACACCAACGCGTACCACGCCGGCGCCGCGTAGGTCAATCGGGATCGGACGTACAGCTTGTACACCTTTAGTTTTGTTCGGAGCGGCAGATGAGATGCAAGCACCGGTCGGAGCATCGCACGTGCAACACGGGCCTGTCGGATCACGTGGTCCACCTGAGGCACCATGTGCAGCGTGCGATCGATGTTACATCCCAAGTACCTAACTGTGGGCTGCCAAGCTACCTCCCGATCACGAAGACGTAGCGGCGGCGGCATGCTGCGTTTGCGGCTGAAAAGTGTCGCGACCGTCTTACCGACATTGACGGCCATGCGCCACTTATCCAGCCACTCCGGTAAGAGATCCAACAGTCGTTGCATCCTGCGTGTAGCTATTGCGGCATCACGAGAAGACGCGAAGTATGCGCTGTCGTCCGCGAACAACGCGAGCTCCACGTCCCTTTCCCATTCCTCGAGGTGACCTTCGAGGGTGGGAATGTCGTTCGTGTAGAAGGCGTAGAGTAGTGGCGAAAGGCAGCTACCCTGTGGTACACCAGCACGTATTGGGCGGGGGTCTGAGGTGACGTTCTCGACCGACACATAGAACTGCCGCCCATCTAGAAATGACGCCACTAACCTCACCAATAGCGCCGACAGGGGTGACTCCAACAGCTTGAAAACGAGCCCAGGGTGCCATACGCGGTCGAACGCCTTCTCGATATCGAGGAAGACGCCGACCGTGTGTCTACCGTAATTGGTCTCGTGGGTTGGTGATTGGACCGCTAAAGCCGCTAAAACCCTGCCGGGTCCGCTACCCTTCGGCATTACCTTAAAGAGAACCGCATGGCTCTAAGCCCATATTGCCTAATATTTCGATCTAATTTTCACTTTGGCTGACCCATGTCCGGCTAAATCTTTATTTTTTCCCAAAGTCTTACATTCATGTGTCATACATCAATAGATTCGTCTTAAAAAGATCTACAAAGTCATATAATTCTTATTCTTACATCTAAAGAGACAAAAAAGTTATTCATAAAAAACATCGTAAAAACATAGCAATTTTGTCTTATCCTACACTTATTTTCCTTAATAAATCCTAAGTTCTTAATCTTATCCTTATCTATTGTACATAAAAATGTAGAGAAATGCTTAACCTATCGATCTACACTAATTATAACAATATATCTTAACTAAATCTATCAAAAATTACAATGAACATTTAATTTACATAAACTTCCATAAATCTTACGTAAACCTATTCTCTATCTCTTATTTACATCTTGCATCTCTTTCATATCGTGTTATAATCATAGCTTGAGTCTGTTGTGATTCTATCGTAATGAACACTTCCGAAATATCAAATTTTCTTAACTAAATTCTTATCCTACTTCTTAAGACTTATTCCTAATACAATTATCTTATTCTTATCATACATAAGGGAACTTAATCTAATTAGATGAGTCGCCGACAATCAACTTAACCCACTTGACTCCGTGCAGAAACGTGCGATCAGAATCGTCAACGACCCAAGGATCACCGATCGGTTAGAACATAAGCCTGCGGAGGGACATAGGCTCCCGCTGCGTGTTCTACCGGCTTTACAATGGTGAGTGTTTCGAGGAACTTTTTGACCTGGTGCCTTCGTCTGTTTTTCTTCACCGCACCACTTGCCGAAGAATGAAGTTCATTCCACACCAACTGGACTCGTGCAGGTCCTCCACAGTTTGCAGTTTGCACGCTCGTTTTTGCCACGCACGTGCAAGTTGTGGAATGAGCTTCGTCCTGAGGTATTCCGGGAGCGCTATGACATGGGGTTCTTCAAGAAAGGTGCGAAAAGAGCTCTCCTAAAAAAAAGATTTTTTACACGCAGGTGTATCCTCGACCGTTGTTGGTAGATAAGGTATATAAAGTTGAAATAGGTATGATTTGGTACACCTGAAGTCCAACTAATGAATATTCTAGCACATTCTAGTTAATTCTTTTACAATATATAATATCTCTCGCTGTGAGAAATGATTTTATCAATTTCTTAAGGATGACAAAAATAAACATACAGATTGCTATCTTGCATGCAAATGTATTAATTGTGATTAGAATTGTCCGATAATGTACACTCCAGTTATAATTAGAAGTGATTATTGAAAAATCGCATTATAAATGTGATTGATTACCTAATTAAAATGGTGACGTCATAATTTAATGAATTTCGTCGACTTTTTAAGACAATACGTATTTTCAACAGATACCGATGTGGATTTTTTGTATTATCTTTAATTTACGTCATTTTTGGGTTTTTACATCATATTTTGCTTTAATTAAAAATATTTCATTCGAAGGTATATTTTATATAGGTGAATTTGTTTTATATAAATAAAGCGTTGTCAAATATATAAATCATCTGTGCCTTAAGAGTGAGTTTTATACGTTGTTTCAAAACAATCAGTTTACCTTTCCACATCATTGCAAAGTCAAAATGAAAACGCAAACATACATACAATCCTGCATAAAATTGTATGTGTACAAACACTATCACCATAAAACTGAAGAAGAAATCTCTATTTTGCGTGGTGGCGAATAGAATCCGTTTGCAAATACCATACCGATACAACCCCCAACACGCGTCTTCCGTGCCACAAAAAGGACTCCGGGATCTCCAAAGGAACACAACCGGAGTATTCTGAACGTGTTATGTACTAGTTGATCCAGCGAACTTCGTACCGACTAAAAGTAAAACACCGACTAAAATTACCAGTGTTTACCTACTATATTATGCATGAATTATACATAAAAACATTCCTCTTCAATTACTCTATCTATTAAAAAACTGCATAAAAATCCGTAGCGTAGTTTTAAATATCTAAGCATACATAGGGACAGACAGCGGGAAGCGACTTTGTTTTATACTATGTAGTAAAGATGTAATAATATACATACAATACATCCCATGGTCAAAAGCCGGCTTTAAATATCGCTTAGCTTATCGAACGGTATTTTGAGATCTAATATATCGGCAGATTGTGAACGGTCTCGTACATACAAAAAGTGTGACGAGTGACAAAATATTATATGTCACGATGTAATATACATACAGCGTTTTAAGTCGTTTAAATGACAGAAATAGGTGTGGCGGACAACTGCAGGTTTTTTTATATGACTGATGTAGCAAACGAGCATGCAGTCCACCTGATGGTATGTGGTCACTGACACCTATGGGCATCTGTAATCAACTTCATATAGAACACGCGTTCTATCTGAAGTCAATCACAGATACGTTGCTACTTCCGAGGACTATGATGGTCGCCTCATGTGAAAGTTTGCCATCAACTACACCCTTTGAAATAGGTGTTGCGGTGGTACTTCTCCGGTCGAACTACACTAGTTCTACCATCTTAAACGACTTTTAAATATTAATAAGCTTATATGAATACCTACAACATATTAAAGGTGGTATAACTTATCTATAACATATTAAAGGTTGTAGAACTCATTGACATTCAACTCTGGGAATACACATTAACGTCTTTGTGTGTTTGTAAATTTCCAATCAATATTATTTAGGGCTTTGTGCGTTTGTAAGTTACCAATCAATATTGCACTTTTGGTTGTCCCGTCTATTAATCATGCTTCAATACCAATTAGTTTGTTAATTCCAGTCTGCTGCGACTTAATTACTCGTGCCAAAAGTAATAGGTACTAATAATTCGTGCTAAATTGAAATTGAATGAAGGCGGGTCATCAATACATTTGACGTGTTTGGGTAGCTTATTAATTAAAAACGATGTATCATTTTATCATACTGTAAATGAAATATCGGCATATAAATTCGTATTCTTTATCTATATTACACTAATTATTAAGTTCCATGGAATATTAAATTAGGAACGGCCAAAATATTTATACAAAGAGATGTCGATTGAAAGACAAACCCGTTGAGTTTCTTGCTGGTCGTGTTGAAGTCGGTTGTGATCGAATGGAGTAAAGAAAAAAGGATAACTGCCAATTTGCAAGTACCTACTACCGAGGGTCTATTACAAAGAGAAGTCGATTGAAAGACAAACCCGTTGAGTTTCTTGCTGGTCGTGTTGAAGTCGGTTGTGATCGAATGGAGTAAAGAAAAAAGGATAACTGCCAATTTGCAAGTACCTACTACCGAGGGTCTATTACAAAGAGAAGTCGATTGAAAGACAAACCCGTTGAGTTTCTTGCTGGTCGTGTTGAAGTCGGTTGTGATCGAATGGTGTAAAGAAAAAAGGATAACTGCCAATTTGCAAGTACCTACTACAGAGGGTCTATTATATATATAATCTATTATACTTAAAGACATTTGATTTAATTTTATGAATTTAAAGTATCATATGATTTTAGACTAGTATTATCGCGGAATTGATACATTATAATACTTAACGGGTACTCACGATATGCGGTTTATGAATTCTTATAGAATTCTTTTTGCCGATATTTCGACCCAGTTGCATGGATCGTGGTCACGGCCCAACTGCGGTAGCGGGGAGAAACCGTTGACAAGCACTAGTGGTAAATTAACCTGTCTACCCTACGTCTAGTTCGTTTTTCTTTTTTAGGTTCCATATCACGACACACAACACTAACTGTATCCTTACGCAAAACACTTTGCACTATTTGCGATTTACATAAACTAACCATCGGATTCCACGCTTGTGCAAGTTTAAAACCATCTTCTCTGTTAATATTCTTGGATGTTTTTTGATCTCTATAGCTTCTCTTACTAAACGTGGGAAGTAATGACGCTCACCTGAGGTTTATGCAGTTCGATCCAGTTAGTATTATAATTGAAAGTAACAAACGAAGATGTAGTTCAACAAATGGAAAATTGTTTTGCTATGGCTCTTATCTTGCATCTATTCTATTTCGATCAATTTTAATTCTATTTGGCGTTGAACACAGAGGGATATCCATCTGTAATCAACCCTAAATGAAATTAGATTAATGTCAGCTACAGATGTGTTGGTACTCTTTAAGCATAAATTGAAATGTGTGCATGTTGAATGTGCTTTACTTTATTTGTAACAAAATGTAGCAATGCGTCAAGCTTTGTTGTCAGGAGGCAGAATTAAGTGTGGCGGTCTTGCCATCCGATACTACATCAGTTCTTTAACTTTGACGACGAAAACGAATAATTAACTAAATAAAGATCTAGTCAGTGCATTGTTTTCACCGGCAAAGTTACCTCTTATAAACTTTTACGTAGCTGGAGACTGATTTTTACTGGGTAGTACCAATCAGTATTATTTTTTGGATTAGAGTCTGGTAGAACACGCTCTTAGTCTATTTGTGCCATTGTTTATTTTTGAATTTAAAACACAATAAATGTACAAAAAAAGAATTCTGATGATGCAACAGTTATGACACAACCTTTTATTTTTAATTTTTGTTTGTTCGAATCTTGTTAAATATCTCCTGATTAAGTCGTTTACAAAAAGTCTAACTTTAATTTGGTTATAGTTAAAGAAATAATAGTCAATGTTCTCTTTTGACCGAATAACCTGTTCATTTTTGAATATTGTAAAATATAGTATAGGTATATGGTAAGTAGGTATGTACCCATACGATAATAATGAAAATCATATAATAAAATGATCCAATAAAATGCTAAATGACTTCATAAAATAAAACGATGAGTAACATTTTGTTAAAACTTACCTAAAGGATTAACACTGTTATCGGCTTAATTTCGATTTATAGCCATTACTATTGATCAGTATTTTTAGATGTGAGTTAAAGCAAATGAGATCTCGTTTACCTATTATTCTCTAGTGACATGTGTTGAAAATGTGATCCCCGAGAGTTCTTAAAAAAAAAGTTCTCGGAGGTGTGTGAAGTCCACGAATTCGCACTTGGCCAGCGCGGTGGACTATGGCCTAAACTCTCTCATTCTGGGAGAAGACTCGTGCCCAGCAGTGGGCCAATAATGGGTTGATGCGAAATGTGTTGATACTCTAGTAACATTTAACTAAAATTAACATTTTCACAGTAATTATGACATATGCAATGTTATCTGGGTATCTGCCCTAGCTAACTTCTCTATGCCTATATGACATTGACAGAATGGAACAGTTCTTGAGATTCGGTGGAAGAATATGACTGCCAGCCCATTTTTATTTCAGTTGACCATCCGTACTCGAGAGAAGCAACGCATTCGTGATTGACCTTATATAAAATACCTGTTTTACATAAAGTTTCTCGTCAACCCATTATTGTCTCACTGCTGGGCACGGGTCTTCTCTCAGAATGACAGAGTTTTAGGCCGTAGTCCACCGCGCTGGGCATGTGCGCTTTGGTGGACTACACACACCTCCGAAAACTTTTTTTTAAATAATTCTCGGGTGTGTAGGTTTCCTAACGATGTTTTCTTTTACCGAAAAGCAGCGATAATTAATTTCCAATACGCACATAATTTTATAAAAAACAGTGGTTACGCACATAATTTTAAAAAAAAGCTTGAGTTTGAACCTGGGAGCTTCCGATCGAGAGGGCAAGTTTCAACCATTAGGCTATCACTGCTCCATGCTAGCTTATAGACGTCAATGGACGACAAAGATCATTTACCATTAAGAAAACTGCATGCTCATCATTCATCATCGCCGTTCATAATTATTCCAATTTGCAGTACAATCAACTATCTTCCACTTATTCAAACAATGTAGCAAGATTTAATCTACAATACAAATTTACTGAGATAAATAAGACAATAATAAAAACTTTGCAAAAAAGGATCAAAAGGGGCAGCGGTCTGTTACATGCTTGCAAAAGTTGTTAGGTATATAAATTGACGACCCGCGTGGCGCAGCGGTTACCATACCGGCCTGACGCGCAATGTCCCGAGTTCGATTCCCGGCCAGACAGGTATCTGAATGATGAGTTTAGATTCGTGTTCTGGGTCTGGGTGTTTGTGTATTCGTCTTGTGAGTGTCCATGGTACCCACGACACAGGAGAAAAATCCTACTGTGGGGCTATGAGTGTAGAAAGCATGTTTTTAAATACTTCTTGGGACCCGTTGCAAATCTATACTAATATATAAAGCTGAAGAGTTTGTTTGTTTGAACGCCTTAATCTCAGGAACATCTGGTTCGAATTTAAAAATTCTTTTTGTATTGAATAGACCATTTATCGAGGAAGGCTTTAGGCTATATAACATCACGCTGCAACTATTAGGAGCGAAGAAATAATGTAAAATGTGAAAAAAACGGGGAAAATTATTCATCCTTGAGGGCTTGCGTTGCGTGCCCACGCGGACGAAGTTGCGGGCACAGCTAGTGTTTTAGATTATATTACTCGTAAATGAACAAATCCTGTTTTATGACGCAAATTGCTTTAACATTCCACGTATTCGATATACGTTAATGCGATGTTCAATTTGATAAATCGTCTTATACCTTTAGACATGTATAAGTTGGTGCACTAATTTTATTTCAAGTTGGTTGATTTTTAATTATTTACTGTAGCCCGCGACTTCGTCCGCGTTTCCGTTTTTCGTAAAAAAGTAGCCTACGTCCTTCCTCACGGTTCAGTGGTTTTGATGTAACAGACAGATTAACTTTTGTATTTTAGTAGGGAAATATAATTTAATTATAATATTAGGCACATGAAATTGAATTATGACCATTCATACGTTTTTTTTCTTTTAGTGTAAACGGGTATAGGTCTTGA
Source organism: Spicauda simplicius (assembly GCA_949699795.1). Taxonomy (NCBI): domain Eukaryota; kingdom Metazoa; phylum Arthropoda; class Insecta; order Lepidoptera; family Hesperiidae; genus Spicauda; species Spicauda simplicius. Next base: position 17,483,870 of record OX453062.1, read on the forward strand.
TTTTTACCAAATTGACTCCTTGTACTAAAAGAAGTTTTAGTACATAAAGTAGTTAATTAAAAAAAACCGGACTGCTCAAAAAAGGAACCCATCGCTTTTTTGGTTTTATAATAATTTATTTACTTTAACGCTTATGTATTTGAATCAGTGTAGTTACTAGCTTTTAATTGATAGCCATATTGTTATAAGAAAAAAAAATCGTCCATCCTCCGTCCCCCCTTTTTCCTGGCCACAACCGCCATAATTATTCAAAAATACATATTGCCTTTTCACTGAGTCGTTTCAAATAATATGTCGTATATTAGAAGGCGTCACGTCATTTGCTCTGTAGCGCGTAGCAAATAAACGGACATACAATCAAAAATACATTCATACATTTACCCGAAAAAAAAACTGTCGAATTGAGAACCTCTTCTTTTTTGGAAGTCCTTTAAAAACTTTACCCTCCCTGATGTATTCGGGTACAAAAGCAATTTGGTAAATCAGACTCAATTTAAATCGCAGAAGCTCAATTGAAAATTGAATAGCTCATTAACGCCCATGAATCACTAAACATAAAGGATTCGAACCCGTCGAGATAAATACATGAAATGTACATAAATAGAGTTACTACAGTCACTAGACGCGTCAAAACAAGATGATAAATCATTGACCGAGATTATTAACTCAATTACTATAAATAAATCTCACTACATATAAATATTTTGTTTTTTTTTTGCCTACTTACAACTTATTATAATTATTTTTTAACTTCTGCCTTCTAACGGTATTTTTTTATCAGAAAAAGATTTTGTCTGTCGTATTGCTATGTATCAGTATAAAAAGTATATCATATTATATTTGTTACTGATACTGTTTGTTAAATTATTTTAATTGCTTTCCACTTTATTCTAGTCGGCTGTGACTAAATAATAATAGGCAAGTTCCAATTATTTTGATTATGTTTAACAAAAGGAATGCAACAGTGTTCTCCACTTTAACTTATATTCTCTATTTTACATAATACTAGGACATTCTCGCAACTTCGCCCGCTTCGGATACGACTACTATGGCAAGGAATCCGTCCAATCCTATGTCTTAATGTACGAACCTTCAAAAGGTACCCGACGCTATGGGAGCGATGCAGGGTTATGTGGGATTTTCACCGCACTAAAACCCCCCGGTAGCTATCTTCGGCGCTACAAAGAGGACTCCGGGATAACCAAAGGAACGCAATTAGCGTCCTCTGAGCGCGTTGCTCCATTGGTCTTTTTTTTATAGGATTGAAGTAGCAACGAGCATGCAGTCCACCTGATGGTAAGTGGTCACTGCCGCCCATGTACATCTGTAAGCAACCTCATATAGAACATTATAGGGGTTCTATCGGAAGTTAATCACAGATGCGTTGCTACTCCCGAGGACTAAGATGGTTGCCTTATATACAAGTGTGCCCTGCTCCCAGGTGAGCGACTTAGCCCACAGCTCAATCTGGTCTTTACGGCGGTGGATACCGTAGCCCTATTCTGACCACTACAGGGACAGATCATAAACTATCTGTGCTAAATTTTAGCGAAACCTAAGTAAAAACAAACGTACACCCTCACAAACTTTCGCATATAAAATATTAGCAAGATACTTTAACTTTATATTATTTATTTCATCATTCACCGGCACCACAAAGCTAGGAATGCTTTAAATTGCGCAAGAATAAGTTTTATTGCTGGTAATTACTTAGCATTATGTTTTTTCCAAGATAAGAAATGATAGTATCATAACTTAAATCTGATTAAATGCAGGTGTGCCGTATTGATAACGGACACAATCAAGATCCGTAATCATACAATTTATGACAGTAACATTGTATCACTAGATGTAACCCCGGTTTGACCCGCGTTTATAAAAAAAAATACAAAGTACATGCATTTTATTGAAAAACTAATAATTACCATAAAACTGACAAATATAAGTTAAATTCAAGTTGTTTTAGAAGCGATTTCAACCATATGAAGACGCAGCATCAAAGCAGATGAAAATTAAAATATATATATATAGAAATTTCTCTTATTAATTATATTTAGTCCTTCCAGTTACTTTTTTGTTAAGATATGTGATGAACAGACAAGCAAAACAGAATTTAAAATTTACTTATATACTTATATGTCTCCTTTTTGAGTTAATAAGCCTGGGAGTAATTATTGATTACTAATGATTATTTATTTATTTATTTATTCAGACTTACGTCTATCATTACATTATATTATTATATTCACTAAACCGTATGATTAACTATGGGTTAATATTTTTAGGATAACAACATAGTAAGAAAGAATAGTTGAAATTATTTAGCTAGGGATTTTTATAATCAAAATCGAACATCTAACGTCTGGTCGATAAATGTAATCAAGATTCTCTCTCTCTCATCAACCCATTATTGGCCCACTGCTGGACACGGGTCTTCTCTCAGAATGAGAGAGTTTAGGCCATAGTCCACCGCGCTGGCCAAGTGCGAATTGGTGGACAAATCAAGATTATCTACGTGTAATACTCGTATGTTCAAGGTACAAAGATAGCCCAGAAGTTCGGTGTTTGAGAAATTAGGTAATATTGTCTATATGACCAAATGAAAATACTCCGGAGAATAGATCATATCATTATATTGAGTAACATCGAAGATATGATAAGAGAGAGATCACGGTGAAATATTCGGATAAAAATACGCAGTAGTGGCTTGCGATTAAATTTGGCAAATCACCATTGTGCTTTTCGATTCTGTATGACGGACTCCGAAGTCAAGGTCTGAGTGATTTGTTTTTTACTTGATTCACAACTTAATTTGTTTACACTTTGTTTTTGTTTTTCTGTGGAACTGTTATTTTGTATTTTGTCTTGAATAAGCATCATAGGACCGTGTTTGTATACTGTATTACGACTCAAATCTAATTGTTTACATGTCATTTTGCTTGCATTATGCAATTATTGCATTACTAGTGGAATCCCGCAGTTTTGCCCGCGTTAAAAATCAATTATCCCGTGAGAATAAGCTATTTTCCCACAGTAAAAAGTAGCCTATATGTTAATCCAAAGTATCAGCTAACTCCCTACCAAATATTATGAAAATGGCTCCAGCCGTTTACACGTGAAGAAGTAACAAACATACACACTCACAAACTTTCGCCTTTATAATATTAGTATGATAGTAATTAGGAAGTACCTACAAGAGTAAAATCTGATTCCGGTATTCCTGCTAAACCACTTGAGAAATGAAAAATACAAGCCGGAGTAAAAGTTCTGAGTGTTAAGTATGTGAAACTGTGCCAGAGGGGCTAACTCTAAACCTATACGGCTAAAACTTAAAACCTGTTCCCAACATTGGGACAGAAGTTGGAAATTCAAATGTAATGGCTTGCTTTTGTAATTTTAAGTTACTATCATAATTGTGTCTTGTGTGTATAGCATCTAATTATTATATTTCTTGTGAATTATATTTAAGTAGAGTCATTTTAAAAACACTGATCCATTATTATGAAAACTTGTTTACTGAACACCCTAACTAATCGATACAAAGTATCTACGCAGAATAAAAGAAAAACAAATTTACTGACTACATCTTTTAATTAGCAAATACATTATAACAATATATTTTCCATCGACCAACAGCTAATGAAGCGGCTTGGCCCCAATTGAACTCTCTGACGTCAATTGAATGTTTCTGATCCGTAGTAATCTGTAACAAAAAAAGAGAACTATAAGTACTCGGATTTTAACGTCCACTGCGATTAGAATGGATATGCATTTTTTAAAATGAATATGAAATAACCTTTGTCTGGTGGTAGTTGAGTTTGTGAAATAAAATAATCTGGATTAATTCTGTCTATGGCTTTGCTAAATATGGATACATAGATAGTATTAAATATTTTTTGCATATCAGTACACAATAAATAACGTATTTCAAAAAATACATTTGTTTGGTACCAACAGATTTGTTGAATTATGAACCCATTGTACATAAAATATGTTATGGTTAGTTCCTTTTGTGCTATATGAAATTTGTCGTATGTTGATGGATTTGACTACATTCAATTCAAGATCGGTTTATTTACATACTTAAAAAGTTAAATTCGTGATAAGGAATCGCTGAATATCCTAAATGATATCTCATAACAATAATAGTTAAGTAACCTTGATCTAGATTAATGACTCGTGATTTAGGAGATTTGTAACAGTTTACGAGTTTCATCAGTAACTGAATTAATCGTAAAGAGAGTTACAGAGTTACTTTTCGGTAAAACAAAATGACTATCTTAAATTGGAAGGGCATAATTTGATCTGAACAAGTATTTAGTTGAAAACAGATTTATTAATTTTTCAATTACTTTTTTGATCAATTTTCATTTGATCAAAATTGAATAAGGATCTATTTGAAACCTCGAAAATTTGAGTATAAGTTTAATCATAGAATACCAACCTGATTAGTTTGCAGATCACGACACAATATTTCACTGGCACAAAAACAGTCACTATTCCTGTCATCTCTTTCCGTTTAACTTGGGAGAGTACTCCAATGAACTAGACGACGATGACGATGATGAAGACATTGAAGAAGCGCTGCTGTTGCTCTTTGAAAGGCTGCTCTTCTTTCTGAAGCTCAGCCTGGCCTCTCCTCGGATGATCTTGTCAAGGGCCTGCCTCAAAGCGGAGTGCTTCCTCTCGAAAGGGTTGGTGTACATGTTGATTTGTTGTTGTTTGCGGTAAGTAATTTTAGTAGCAAGTAGCGTCCGTTCGCTCTTAGCTCGTGTTCACGACTGATACAAGCCGTCGCCTCCCACTCCTATTATATGGTGCCGCGACGCGTGCGCATATTGATAATTCAGTTATTCAAGCGTCGCATTTTTTACTCATCTGCTCTAAGACCCGCGACACCGGTGTCACATCGTAATTAAAACCGTCTGTGACGTGCGTTACGACAAAACGTTTGATGGAATTTTTCACCCCATTGATGAGGTCGACGTTATGTCGAAAAACTTCCATATTTCTTTCTCTTTTCCCCCTTGCATGATGATTTGCGTTCTTTTAGGGGACTTTACAAAGTTGTATGACGGAATTGTTAGCGATATTAATCACAATAATTTAAATCCATTTTGCAATAGATTAACTGAACTGATAATTAATTGGTAGATATCAACTAATTGGTTACATTTAAATAAATTATAATGTCGTCATTTCATAATGCGGTCTTGTCTTGGAATATTTCGGATTAGTCAGCAATGTTTTCACCGGATTTTTTGGAAATACGGCACATTCGGCATTTTTCCATGATACTTTGCAAAATGCTGTGATTGACGCAAATATCACATTATTAACACGTATAGGATGTGTAAACTGTGAAGTAGTGGTAAACAAACTTTTTATGGATTTCGTGAATGACACAGACACCAAATCGAATAACATGGTTTAATCGATGACCATATTAATTGGTGTTATTCCATTGCACTTTTTATGTCATTCTTCTAGATTGTTCGTTATTTTTTTGATATTGAAGGACGTTGGTATGTGAAGTAGTTTTGTGAGATAAAGGTTATTAACCGTTTTTTTGTTGTTGTTTTAACCGGATACAATGCAAGTAATTAGGTAATGCAAATTTACGATGATTAATAATGAGATTCCTCCCGGATATGCACCTGCGTTTGGATATTTGTAGAATTAAAGATAAATGATAATAATTAGTATAATATACAAAAATTAGAATTGTATTTCAAAAAAAATGTTATTTTTACGCTATTTTTAAACGAAGTCTAGACCAAATATATCATGACAAGAATAATCTGGACAGATAAACAGTCAGATAATACGGGCCTTTACCTTTTGGAGTAGCGCACGTGTTCTCAGAAAAATGGAGCTTATCACAGATAAACACCTTAAGTGTATTACAGAAAATTAAATGAAAACTATTTAAAATTGGACCAACAATTATGTTTAACTACTACTTACTTTAATATTGAGAACAAGAAAAATTGTGGGATTGTAAACCGAAAGTTTGACAATAATAAAAAAAGGTGATACCTATACGGAACGACTCTTATAAGTGATATCTTCTAACTTCGCATAATAGCGCTAAATGGCTTTGTTATAGGCAGAAATACATAGGGGCCGTAGTATTCCCGAAATGGATTAAAATAAACAATATAAAGCATAGCACCAATTCGGATTTGGCCAGCGCGGTGTACTTTGGCCTAAAACTCTCATATTCTGAGAGAAGACCCGTGCCCAGCAGTGGGATAATAATGGGTTGTACCCCACTTCGGTTGCGTATACAATTGTATTCACTTAAATAATTTTGTGAGTTATTTCTTTAAAATCGTTCTGTATAATAAACCTCAACAAACGAGCATGCAATTGACCTGATGGTAGGTGGCTTCCGCTCATGTACATCTGTGATCAACCTCAGAAAAGAGCAGTCTTACCTGAGGTTGCTTTCTTTTTGTTCTCGAGGGGAGAAACCTTCAAAAGGTACCCGACGCCGTGGGAGGGACGCAGGGTTATGTGGGATTTTTACCTCACTAAAACCCCCCCGGTGACCGTCCTCGGCGCTACAAAGAAGACTCCGGGATCTCCAAAGGAACGCAACCTGAATCCTATGAGCGCGTTGCCCCATCGGGTTCCTACCAGATGGGCGGCTGGGCCCACCGCTCCGTCTAGTCACTTTAGTAGTAGTAGTAGTATTCAGTCTAGTCAGTTTACGACAGTATGCGACCACACATACCACCGTCCATCTCGGGATCGCCTGGCCCAACGATTCGAGCTCCCACTCTAGGCTGGACTACGACAGGCAGAGCCGTAGCTCTATTCTAATCTCGGAACTACAGGAACGACCCGAGGTTGCCTACAGATGCGTTGCCACTCCTGAGGATTAAGTTAGAACAGCTCGGAAGTATGTATATCTCCCTTGAATATATATAAAGTTTGAAACATATTAAAAAAAACAGTGTTTACTAATAACATTGTGACAAATCGTAAGCATGTTATTATTAATATTACAGTGATTACACAACTAATACAGTTCCCGCGAAAAGGAAAACTCTAGTTCTAAGTGATTACTACATAGGATCTCATAGTGTCTGTTATGTTTACATAATCTTGTTTATAATATGCCTTACATGTATGTTATTATTGAGATATTAAAATATAATGATTGATGTATTTTCAACTATGAACCTCTTCACCCGTATTGTTAACATTAATTGCTAATTGTGTGATTATATAAATTGTTTCATAGAAATTAATTTAAAGTAACAAAGATCATATAGATAGATTAAAGTACGGCGCTAAGGTATTAGGAATGTTGGTTGATGAATTAATGTCTTGGCGTCACACATATTTTATCTGTGTTATCTATATGGTTTGATGAATTTATAGATTACAGACAAAAAGTAATTAGCTTGAAAATATTATTTTTCTATATTATTTTAAAAAATAAATAATTCATCAGCTTATTTTTTCTAGAAATTTTATTTACATTTTAGGTAAATTAAGATGTGATTAAAAAAAAAACTGAACTTGAAAATATATTATTCTATTTATATACATAGTTGCAATATTATTTTATAATGTCATCAACAAAATAATAAATGAAGGTTTTAGTAAAATCCCCTAATTAAAAACGAGGCTTTATTTTAGATTTCCCTGCACGTGCACGCAGGAAAGTAGATTAAAGAAAATATTCAACACAAACAGATTTGTTTCAACTTTTCTTCAATGCGGATGTAGGAAAGTTGAATAGAGAAAAAATATCTTTATTTCCAAAAAGTACTAACGAGACTTCGTTTCTACGTTGCAGATTAAGGAAAGTCAGTTAAAGAAAAGAAATAGTTTTCAACGTAGAATTACAACCAAGAACAACTTTCAACCAAGAATGCGTTTCAATTTTTCTTTAATGCGGATGTAGAAAAGTCTATTAAAGAAAAAGTCTGTCGTTTGATACTAACGAGACTTTGTTTCAACGTTTTTACACGTGGATTAAGGAAAGCCAGCGAAATTAATTTTTATAGTTGAAGCTTTTTTTCAACTTTGTTTCAAAGCGAATTAGGAAAGTAGGAAAGGACTAAAGAAAAAAAAACCTTTATTTTAAGCAGAGAATAATGTGACTTCGTTTCAGCGTTTTATGTGCGGTTTGAGAAAGTTAATTAAAAAATAATCTTTAGCTCGGAAAGAACGAATAACGAGCCGCTATTTCAATTTGCCTGCAAGCGAATGTCCAAAAGTCGCTTAAAGAAATATCGTTTGGTGACAACGATGTAACAACGGGGCCGGTTTCCTTTTAGAAAGTCAGTTATAGATAACAAATTATTTTCGGAAAGTCGAATAAAGAAAAAATATTCTACGTGGAAGAAGGTAAAGAGACTGTTTCAACGTTTCTACATGCGAATTAAGGAAAGTCAGTTGAAGATAAAAACTTATGTTTTCAACGTAGTAGCAAATAAACTGTGTTTCAACTTTTCTTCAATGTGGATTTAGGAAAGTCTAATAAAGAAAAGACCTCCTTGGAAAAGGATAATAACGAGACTTTGTTTCAATGTTCCATGCGGATTAAAGAAAGTCAGTTGACCACAATATCCTTTGTCTTCAACGTAGTAACAACGAAGCTTTGTTTCAACTTTCCTTCAATGCGGATGTAGACTTTGTTTCAAAGTTTTATGTGCGAATTCAGGAATTTCAATCAAAGAAAAAAAATCTTGCTTGGAAAGAGGGAATAACGAGCTGTTGTTTCAATTTGCCTACATCTACAATATACAAGTTGGTTAAAGAAAATTCGTTTGCTTACAACGACGTAACAACGGCTTTGTTCCCTTTTGGAAAGTCAGGTATAGATAACATTTATTATCTTTTAATCTACAGTTATCATTTTCTATGACGCACATCAGTATCAAAACAGGATCATTTCCTATGCATAATAATTATATATCGATATATACAAATTTATACATGTATTTGTAATTGACGTATCTATACGGTTTGTTAACGTTTGATGTTTTGAGATAAAAATCAATCGTCAGTGTGACGATTTTATTACTGTCTACTGTTACAATTATTACTGAATTATTACTGAAAAATAGACATTGATTTGTACCAAACTTCAGACTGTAAACTTAAACGTATGCTATCGGATGATTTCTTTAAGTCCTAACACCTATCTCTATCTTTCTATTGTTCTATGTGTACCGTTTCTACCTCTGTATTACCTATCGACTCAAATGTTTTCTCACTGCACTCAACTGACTGTCTTTTTATTTTTATTTACACATGTTTCTATATGTGGAAACTTTTTAAATGGCCTTCATGTATTACTTCCTATGCCTATCGCTGTTCTTAAGTTGTCCTAAAATAAATAAATAAATAAAAAATACTGACTTTTTCCCCCTGCTTCGTCCGGTTTGGTCATTTAACACAATAAAAAGTATTAATATAAGTGCTGTGCATGTTAATCTAGCTCATAAACTACTCGTATTTGTACAATTTTCAGCCAAATTGGGACAGTAGTTTTTAAATGAAAGAGTAACAGAAATAAGTATGTACATGGTAGAAAACATTTGTCTATTTCAATAGTTTATATTATGAAATAAATAGTGTATTCTGTTACTAGAACGTATAAATAATTTAAAAGTAGATATAAAAAATAAGCATACTATGCATATTTTAAGATAAAATCTTTATAAATTATTTATTAAAATATTTTCATGTTTTCAAGTATTGGATCGTCTTCTATGTATTTGGACCATTTAAACAACTGTTATCATTATACTGTAGGCGTAAGAGTACCTATTACACTACAGTATAATTTACTTTTCAGCAACTGCATGCAGCTCTCCATTCATTATTGCAATAAATAAACATTTTAATACGTTTTCCACAGCGGGTAATTGATTCATAGTTTTTAGATGAAATAATACATGTATAGACATATCATGTAACATTTCTTTACATACAGACTAAACCGCAGGACAGTATTAAGCTGTTGTTAACTTGAATCTCAGTTGAGGTGAGAGTTCGTAATCACGATATTTATTAAATACACAATAATGTGAATATTTATAAGTGTAGATTGTGGTAAGGGAGATATCCTTCAACCGAACTCAAAAACTGTATCTATCACCTATATCAAATGTGCCTTCGTAATGATAAATGTTTTGCAAAATTATATTTTTGAGTTAAACGCATTTACATAAGTGTTTTCACGAATGTCTACTTTATATCCGCTTCTTAATAAAATAATGTTTAATTCCATTCCCTATCGACGTTGGATAATGCGGTAATTGTTAATCTATGATATTTTTTATGATATTTTATGATATTTTTTTATAAGATTGAAGTAGTAAACGATTATGCAGTGCACCTGATGGTAAGTGGGCACTGCCGCCCGTTGACATCTGTAAGCAACTTCATACAGAACATGGGGTTCTATCTGAAGTCAATCACAGATGCGTCGCTACTCCCGAGGACTAAGATGGTCGCCTCATATAAAAGTGCGCCGGATAAATATGTGGAAAATACTTATTTTTGCATCTTACCTTTGACACATCTTTGTTTTAAGGCCTTAAGCGTTTATGGATAAACCTTTTAAGTATCGGTAAGTGTGTGTAAAAGTAAACATATTCCGAGAAGCAGAACTTACGTATATCGTCCACAAATAAGGCCGAACGGTGAATAAGTAAGTAAATAGTATATTTTAGTATATTTTTTCCCGAAAATCAGATGACACCTGTAGATCAGTTTGACTTACCAATATCATAATTGGGAAAGTTTGTGAGGATGTTTGTGTTTGTTACTCGTTCTCGCAGAAACTTATGATTGGATTTCCCTGAAATTTGGCACATAAATAGTTTATGATCTAGTTTAGCAGATAGGCTGTTCATTACTATAGTAAATATGAGCGAAGTGGAGCCGCGAAAAAAAGGTAGTTATATTTCGTGTTACTGTGTTTGGTTTACGCATATTGTTTTACGTAGAAGTACTCATAGTTTAAACTTCGGTTTATTTGTGGTCGTATTTTCCAACTCTTTGCTTGCATAGAATTGCATTGTTGTGGTCTGGTTTAGTTAAACTTGTAATACGGCAGTAAAACATATTATCAAAATGGCACGTAAAAATTCCAAGTTCGAGTCCTGGCGAGGCAGATAGCAAACTGATAACAAATATTTTTGTTTTGAATTTGGGTGTTTGTTCACTTATCTTTTTGTGTTTTTGGAGCACCAATGATACCATGAATTCTAGCTGTAAATAGGGAAATTCTCTTCACAAATATTCGCCGATTGCTAGAATGTGTAAAGAGCTAAACAACTGGTTTGATCTAGAATCGTTGGACATCTTCTCACTTAAGTTTAATTTTTTTTACGATATTTAGTTCAAAAACGTCCCTAACTAATTGAATATATAAAGTGATACTTGTAATTAATTCATTATAAATTTCAGCATATATATTAAATTTGCATGCAGTGTTTACCTGTTATTAATATATCATTAAGCAATTGTACTGTGTTTGCTATATATATATGTAATAATGTAATTAGGTAATTGCGCCGTAAATAGGTAATTATTACGTAAAAGCTGACCCGGTAAACTTAATTCCGCCTAAAAGTCAAAAATTTAAAATTATCTGTGTTCCTCCAATATATTATGCGTATATTATACATAAAAACCTTCCTCTTGAATCACTCTAGCTATTAAAAGAAACTGCATTAAAGTCCGTAGCGTAGTTTTAAAGATCTAAACATACATAGGGACAGACAGCGACTTTGTTTTATACTATGTACATACAGTAATAATATAACTTATTATGTAGCTACAGTTTTTTTGTCTATGTTTACTTGAAAATCCGTATTTATTTATATAATCGCTAATTATTTTATTCACTGTTCTTGCCGACATTTTTTCTTGTAATAAACACATTATAACAAGTATCATGTGCTCATGTAAAAACCAACCAGCTGAGCCACTGGTTATCCCGTATAGTAATGTCAATAATGCCTAAAAAATAGACCTAACAAATGTTGACTCATTATTTATCGAAGCGCGGCAAGTCACGTAGACCTTACGGCACATCGTCATCCACAAAGACGTCACATATTCGTTACAGTGACCTTACATGGTAACAAGAGCTTAATGTCATTTTATGTACCGATATTTTTTTTATCTGAAGTAGCAAACAAGCATGCAGTCCACCTGATGGTAAGTGGCCACTGCCACACATGGACATCTGTAATCAACTTCATACAGAATGTGGCTTCCATCTGAAGTTAATCACAGATGCGTTGCTATTCCCGTGGGCTATGATGGTCGCCTCATGTTAAAGTGTTCCTTTTTAGTATACACACGCTTTCTACACTCATAGCCCCACAAAAAGGATTTTCTCCTGTGTCGTGGGTACCATGGATTCACACAAGACGAATACACAAACACCCAGACTCAGAACAGGAATTTAAACTCATCATTACCCGTCTGGCTGGGAATCGAAACCGGGACCCATTGCGCGTCAGACCGGTATGGTAACCGGTCCGCAACGCGGGTCATCATCATAATATGGATGTAGCAAACGTGCATGTAGTCTATCTGATCTTGTGGCCACAGCAGCCCATGGCTGTTGGTGCTTCCATAGGTGGTAGAACCAGTGTAGTTTGAGGAGGTACCACCGTCACACCTATTTTTAGCGTGATGCATTTCTTGCGTTTCGAACGAAGGGTGTGGTGTCCGGCACGCTTTTACATGAGGCGACTATCTAAGTCCTCGGGAGAAGCAACGCATCTGTGATTGACTTTAGATCGACCTATGGTCTATATAAAGTTGCTTATAGATGTCCATGGGCGACAGTGACTGCTTGCTTTCAGGTGGACTGTATGCTCGTTTCCTACTTCAATCGTATAAAAAAATGGGTACCTGGTAGGTACCCCAAGAAAGGTCAGTCTCATCTGAGATTGGCCATAGATTAGGTTGATCTTGGGGTGATTTTACGATTATGTCCATGGGCCGTAGCGATTATAATATATAAAAAATATTTGCATTTTAATTTTAAAATGTGTTTATTCAAAGTAGTACCTATGTTATAGATAAAGTCAATGTCGTTAATTCATTAGTGTCCCACTGGTCAATTTGGTAAATTAGTTCTGGGCACGGTCCTCCTAAGAGAGAGTTTTAGGCCATAGTCCACCGCAATAGCTAAGTACGAATTGCGAGACTTCACACATCCTTGAAAACCTTTTTTAAATAATTCTCAGATGAAGGTTTCACTGTATTTTCCTTCGCCGTAAAACAGCCATAATAAATTTACTGTAAATACACTATTTTTTTAATACAATGCGTGTCTTCATTTGAACTTCGGATCCGCCATTAAAAAGCCCAGTATCAACCATTAGGATATCACTGCTTCTCTATCTGAAAAGTCCTCATCCACTTACAATGCTTTACAATAGCTATGTTCCTACGAAATTCACTTCTGCCTAAGAACATGCCTGACATTGTTTTTCTATTGCCATAGGATTATTATGTATTTAATTAGATAAGCAATTCAAATTTTCAAACTCCATAATCTAGTTTGAACCACTCGTTTGAATTAAGGTCACAAAAAAGATTTTTAAAGATACATTTAGAGCAAGTATACAGTATAAAAACGTACTAAAACCAGGCTTGTGAAGTTATTCAGCATTTAAATTTAAACCGGTTTAAGAGGTAATTGAACCTTTACGTGACGAAGAATAACTTATTTCACTGCCCCTTTTTCAACTTAGAGAGGTATTCACCAACATACGAGTAGTGCCTTGAAAAGCTGATGAAAGAATTTGAAGGTGGTTTTAAGCTAGCTTTTAGAGGTTCGATTACAGAGCCATCGCCGTCCACCTATTTCTGTACAACACAAATTTTTACAATAAAAATTTAAGCGCTGTTAAATCTAGTTCGAAGAGTGTGAAAAAGACATACTTTTCGAGGCATTCCAAGTTAGTTAGTCAATAATGAGTGTGTTGTAGTAGAAACAACTTTATACAGAAAGGGTGTTCTATCTGAAGTCAAATACAGGCGCGTTGCTATTCCCGAGGGCTAAGATATCGCCTCGGTTGTCATTGTGCCGGCAACCAAAACCTTGCAGCGAAACGTAGAATCGTAGGAATAGGGCCATTCAAGACTGTCATTACACTCCCCACATTAGGGTGTGTGAAGTATTTTATGGTATTGCATAGCTTTTATCGCGGGCTTTAAGCGCGGCGACCGAATTAAGAAATTCCGTAACGATAAAAACCTAACACCCCCCATTCCGCCTACCATATAGCGCGGCCGAGCGTTCGTTTAACGTGTATGTATATGTATATGATACGACAGTACGAAGCTCGCACGGATCGAGCCGAGCTGCTCGGAAATCGGACGAATATGTAAGCAGCTGAGTGTAAGGAAGTATATAGTATCAAAGAAAAAAAACTTGAATTAATATCAAAGAAAAAAAAATACTGCATAAATAAATAATTATAATAGTATAAATTGATAAAAAATGCTATGCAATAATTTTACCGCGGCAGTCCCCGAGAGCCGCACGTTTTTTTTTTGGAGGGGGCACCTTCAAAAGGTACCCGACGCCATAGGAGCGACGCAAGGGTATGTGGGATTTTTACTACACTAAAATTCTCTGGTGGCCGTCCTCGACGCTACGAATAGAACTCCGGCATCTTCAAAGGAACGCAACTGGTGTCCTCTGAGAGCGTTGCTTTATCGGACTCCTCCCAAGTGAATGGCTGAGCCCATCACTCCGTCTGGCTATTACGACGGTATGCGACCACACATACCGTACTCCTTCCCGGAGTCGCCTGATCAAACGGTTCGAGTTCCCACTCTTACCGCCCGCAACCCTGGAAGCCACTTTTAGTCACCTCTTACGTAGGTGATATAGTGACGAGGGTGTGTGAAGTCTATCAATGCGAACTTGGTAAACGTATTGGACTCATAACCTTATTATTCTGACCGTTCCTGGTTTTCATTGGAGGGATAGATATGGTTTGATGATGAACGTTTAATTTTGTAACTGTCGTTCAATGACCCTATAGCGTAGTTGAACCCGGTCATGGAAGGTGATAAGATAATTCGGTTATGTACTTTAATGAATGAACTATTTTATTTTAATTAAATACGCAGTTGTGTAATTGTTGTAATTGTGTAATCGAATTAATGAACAGTAAAATGTTTACTAGTCATTCCGTAACATTATTTCTTATCCGACTGTGTCAGAAGAAAGGTTTAGCAAAGGGAGATCTCCCGCCAGGCTTGGTGATCATGCCTGGGGAGCGGCCGTGCTCCGACAGTCGTTGTTCGGAACTTGTATATATGCAGGGTATTGAGAATAGTTCGATAGCGTATTTCAGAATACTAGTAGCACCATCTCTTGACGAGTTGCTGGAGGTCGCCATATTACCCCCTGCTCAAATCGTCGGGGTCGCCACGTTTTCAAAGATAGATTTCCCGCCAGGCTAGGTGATCATGTCTAGGGAGCGGACGTGCTCCGACAGTCATTGTTCGGAATTTATATATGCAGGGTATTGAGATATTTCGATAGCGTGTAGTAGCGCCATCTCTTGACGGGTTGCGGGGGGTCACCTTTGTGGTGGTAATGTTTTTCGAGCGTATGTATGCAGGTATGTTAAGCGATACAGCCCAAACAGCTATGTCCTATGACATATACCTATGACATATCCATGAATTCCAATTAGTTTGCAGAGTGACATAGGCCACATAATTTTCCAATCTTGCGCCTACAATAAGAAAAAAGAGGCGACGGAGACGATTTGTTTTATTGTCATATCAATATTGGCATCTTAGTTAATTATTCGGGAAAAACATACAGATTTTGTAATGAAATTATTACATTACAAGAATCAATTTTCTTATCATCCTGTATCTTTTGGATTACATACATTTTTTATCTCAAAGGTAAATCCCTGTCTCGAAAAATGTAATAACAATCAGTAAATTTTAAATGCGGATTTCTTATCAATGCACATTTTTCACGTGCGCCGTATAAATTACCGTTAATACAATAGATATATAAAATGTTTTATTTTCATGGTAGTATTTTATTCATATTAAGTTTAAATTTTTCTTCCATTCTTTTAAATATTTATTGCTTGTTTATATACTATAGTTCTATAAATAATATATCTCTCGTCAACCCATTATTGTCCTACTGCTGAGAACGGGTCTTCTCTCAGAATGAGAGAGTTTAGGCCATAAACCACCGCGCTGGCCGAGTGCGATTAGTGGACAACAACTAATAACAAATAATAATATAAATACATAAAGACAAAATCTGACTTACTAGACTATTTTATTTATTTCGAACAATTATTCGATTTGTACGGGTAGGTATAATAGATATTGTGAGTTTAATAAATCAAATAATTAGTAAAACGCATCTTAATGTAAGACTTAAACTTATTTATTAATTATATTAGGTAAATGGGAAATAAGATAAATCGATTATAAGATCTGTAAACATCTCATTATTTGCTTTTCTCGGTTTAAGACCTTTAATGGTTTTGTTGAATAAAATCACATCTTCATTTGTTAAAAGATCTTCAGTTGTTGTATTACGTGCTATGCAGAGGAATCCGGGACCCCCTTGATCAGAATGCAATCGGAGTATTCTAAACGCGTTGCTACACTTTCATATTCTTCCATCACCTTTGGGTACTCGTGACGGTATGTATTTATATGTGGTCACTGTGATATGGTATTTTTACTGGCGGTAGAACCAGTGTAGTTCGACCGGGGAAGTACCACCGCCACACCTATTTCTAGCGTGAACCATTTCTAGCGTTTCAAGGAAGGGTGTGGTTGCCGGCATACTTTTTAAATGAGGCGACCATCATAGTCCTCGCGAGTAGCAATGTATCTATCATTGACTTCAAATAGAACCCATGTTCTATTTGAAGCTGTTTACGAATGTTAATAGGCGGCAGCGACCACTTACCATCAGGTGGAGTCTCCACATGCATTCATAAATAAAACAAATTTATTTAAGAAAATACATTGTAGCACAAAATAAATTACTATTATAATGATTATAATAGGTTTATTTATTTTGTTGTCAAAAATGACTAAACAATGTTATCTTAATATATCTAAACTTTAACCCCAGACACATGCGTTAGCAATTTACTAATCGTTCGTGTTTCATTGCAGGAAGTTCATTTAAGTTAATCGTTTGTATTCGAACTTTTTGATGAATATATACGGACAGTCAAGTCATTACCGGTATGGATAGTAAACACAGACAGTCAACTTATTTTTGAAGTGAAACTTCTTTATCGGGGTTGGTTGAAGTGAAACTTCTTTATCGGGGTTGGAAAAAAATTTAGTGTAACATTTTTTCGTTACGCGCCATCTTTTTCTGTTACGCGCCATCTTTTTTTTCCGTTACGCGCCATCTTTTTATCTTATCCCTACCACGCGTGATATTAGATAGATTATTATAGATTAGATTATTAGATAAAGTTTAATAAAAGCCTATTATTAAACTTTATCTAATTTAACTTTATTTAACCAATTTCTGTAAAGTTGCATATAGTAAATTATTTTTTGAAAAATAACGTCATAAAGAAGTTTCACTTCTTACAAGTGTACGCTAGTACACGCACACATTTTTTTTTCGTTTAATGTATCTATTTATATTATCCGTGTTTTGGTCGCGTTGAGGTTTAGCAAGAAAACAAATAGGTAAAAAAACGTTTTGATGTTACAGTCTTATATCCTGTGTCAGGATAGATACAATTGCTCGGTACAGGGCTTTTCAGTGTTTATAGAAATCTAAGTAGCATATGAACCCACATACCACATGGTAAGTCTGATATCTACTTTCTGGGTAGTGTTAGCCGAATCCTTGAAACTTGGCCTCTCAATTCAGGGTCCGAGGTTTGAATCCTAGGCACAAACCACTGATTAAAAAAAAGTTCTCAAAGGTGTGTGCGGTTTACGATTTCGCATTTAGTCATTACGGTGAACTATGTCCCAAAAATCTCTAATTCTCAGAGGCGATCCATGCCCAGCAGTGGGAAATTAAGGAGTTAACACACACACACACGCACACACACACCTATTTCTAGCGTGAAGCATTTTTTGCGTTTCGATGGAAGGGTGTGGTTGCCGGCACACTTTTATATGAGGCGACCATCATAGTCCTCGGGAGTGGCAACGCATCTGTGATTGATTTCAGATAGAACCCATGTTCTATTTAAAGTTTCTAACAGATGTACATGGGCGGCATGACGGTCTGAAGGCGGTAGTCAATATCCAGAGTATAAGGGAATGCTTACTGTACAAGTCTTTTATAAGATTGAAATAGCAAACGGGCATGCAGTACATCTGATGATAAGTGATAACTGCCGCCTATGGATGTCTTAAGCAACTTCATCCAGAACAAGGGCTTTATCTGAAGGTAGTAGAGTTAGCGACCTTTTTATGAATTGAGCCCCAACAAATTTTGATACAGGGCATGCTACGCCACTGATTCGAGAAAACATATCTTGTACTAAGGATAAATACCTCTAGTATTTGTGTAGTGTTTATAGTTCACAGTACCAACACAGAAGTTAGTGCCACGTGACAATCGATCAATTAGGCACATATTAATTGTTTTGTAAGGTCTATTTGATGTAGATTAACAGTGTTTGTTTAGTAGTTGACTAATTGACGTTAATTTGTACTATCAGAAGTTTAATATGTGTAGCACATAATAATATTGCGGGTTATGGTGATAAAAGTAAACTCTACGTAGATAAACTCCTAAAAATAGTATTGTAAATAGCTGCTGTATTGTTGTTTAAAGAGTATGCAAGCCAACGAATATAATGGTGGTAGAAATCTTTGTTGTATGGTTCTAGAAGCACCATAGCACGCCTAATATTGCCTTATAATAACAGTAGGTATTATGCGCTAGCGCTTTCTGGTCTGAAAGGTGTGAAGTTAGCGTAGTCCTCAGCCCACCGTAAAACACAAATATTGCAGGCCGTGACGAAAACATGATAATTACTTTAAAAAACAGGTAAAAATACTCAAAGGTTTAATAATTTTGAACGCACCCGTTAAAGGTAAAAATATTTGTAATTAGCTAAGCTGTATTTAAAGGCAATAGCGGGTAGATATTATGACAAAGACATCTGACATTTTGACGCTACATGTTTTCATAGAAGACATCAATGTTTATTTCGTTTAATATGTACATGTGTTTGTGTCAAATGTAGGGTAGCGTGTGTAATGTGTTTTTAGTTGATTTTATGTATGTTTTGTGGAATATTCGAAAAAAATATTAGCATTGCGTAATCATTCTCTACATTAACTGTAACCGTACGTAATTCCATACTCCTCCGCCTGCGGCAAGTATCTTAAAAACGAATCACAAGTTTTTGCTTCACTTATTAATATACTCCACGTATAGATTATTTTTTATCATTACATTTTAGATGGCAATAAAATCTAGCAGCAGTGCCAGTATGCCTTAGAAATAGTATTCAGATATAAATGTTTTCAAGTATATTATAGGTATCTAAAATCCATAATAATATAAAGTAGCAACTACTTAAGGCGAGTAGGTACCTACACTCGTTAAAACTTAACCGCGCCTCTAATGTGTCGCGGTATAATTGACGTCAACGTGCAAAAACTTTAATTAAACCAATTGCGTACTTTATTCTATAGGTCACGATGTCTTGTTATTGTATAATGAACTAAGTAGAATTCAGCAGAGGTCGTCTTATTTGCGTAATATTAGTTTGCTACATTTTTTATTCTTTTTTATTTTGACTGAAGTAGCAAACGAGCATGCAGTCCACCTGATGGTATGTGGTCACTGCCGCCCATGGACATCTGTTAGCAACTTCATACGGAACATGGGTTCCATCTGAAGTCAATCACAGATGCGTTTCTACTCCCGAGGACTACGATGGTGCCTCATGTGAAAGTGTGCCGGAAACCACACCCTTCTATCGAAACGCAAGAAATGCTTCACGCTAGAAATAGGTGTGGCGGTGGTACTTCCCCGATCGAACTACACTGGTTCTGCCACCTTCAATATAAAACTGATGATGGTTTAAATGCAAAATTTTATCCGACTACGTCCAAAGGAGTGTTTTTTTTTCGGCGTATTTATTTCTGGACCAGCGCATTTCTCACCCAAACGGATTAACGGTTGTACATATGATATGTAACAATGATATAGGCATTATAATAACAAAAACTTAATTGCCTAAGGACAATCGAATTAATCGAAACTGAAAGTAATCAAACTTTTTAAGCAGTCGATCTTTTGTTTTGATGTTTTTTTTTAGATGCGTTGCTATTTCCGAGGAGTATGATGGTCGATGAAAGTGTGCCGGCAACCACACTCTTCTAGCGAAACGCAAGAAATGCTTCACGCTAGAAATAGGTGTGGGGGTGGTACTTCCCCGGTTCAACTACACTGGTTCTACCACATAGAAAAATGTTTCAATTATATTACTTACTAGCTGTACCCGCAGCTTCACCCGCGTTATAAAAACTGATGTATACATTGTCCCGTGGGAGTAAGATATTTTTTCACAATAAAGGGAAGCCTATATTTTAATCCAAAGTATCAGTTAACTCCCTATCCAATTTTATGAAAATCGCTCCAGCCGTTTAGACGTAAAGTAGTAACAAACATACACACTCACAAACTTTTGCCTTTATAATATTAAAATAATATGAGTATGAAGTATGACAGTATGATTTGCTGTTTATAATGCTATCTAGACTCATATAAACATACTTTATCTCTACCGCGAATGTCACGGATACACAAATGTCTAGATTCAGGAGAGGTATCTAAATTAATCATTTAGATGTCTGGTTTTCTGGGATTTGAACTCCAAAGTCCTTAACTCATTTGCATGTCAGGCCCACACGGTGATTCTTAGCAGGAAAAGGTTCTCTGTGATCAAATGTATACAAACATTAATTTTGATGGCGATGTAATAAAGTGGATGAACCCCATCTACAAGAGATTATCTACATCAAAATGTATAAAGCCTTCTACATGAAAGAGGAAGACACACGTTTTGGTTTCTGAGTCTACAAATCTCAAACAGATCTTGCAATCCGT
Source organism: Spicauda simplicius (assembly GCA_949699795.1). NCBI lineage: Eukaryota > Metazoa > Arthropoda > Insecta > Lepidoptera > Hesperiidae > Spicauda > Spicauda simplicius. Next base: position 17,504,985 of record OX453062.1, read on the forward strand.
CAGTTTCGTGTGAATATACATAGATTTGAATTAACAACATATGAGGCGACCATTTTAGACGTCGCGAGTAGCAACGCTTCTGTGATTGACTTCAGATTAAATCTCTACTCTGTAAAAAGTTGCTTAAAGACAACCTTAAATATTTACTTATGTGATGATTTTACTAATCTTATCTAATACGTACCTATATTAGACGGGTTTAGTTTTAATTACTGTAAAAACAATGAGAAGGCAAAGTTGCATCGGCACCAGGGTTGTAAATAAGGATAACACTTTTATCGAGTCGGCGATTTTGCATTGATCATTTAAAATCGATGTAGATAAACTGTTATGTGAGATAGTGACATCAAAGAAATGTGAAAACCCATAAATATTTTGCGACATACTGATTGATATTTTTCAATATATTGATTTCCAAACCCTTTTGAGTTGAGAAATTTTGTTTTATTATTTTTCAGTGACCGTATATTTATAACTTTTCAATAAACAGTAGTATTTTCAGTAAACGACCTAACATTTTATTTTAGCTTTTACCACCATTTCGTTGACCTCTAGCGCCAATGACAGGGTTTTATCGCCTTGACAATCAGTTCGCCGGGTTAGCTAGTTATTATATAAGTTAAATAATAACTAGCTAACCCGGCGAACTTCGTTCCACCTAAAAGTTAAAAATCCAAACCAATCAGTGTTCCTCCACTATATTATTCATGGGCTTCCCTCTGTCTGTCCCTATGTTTTATACTATGTAGTGATAACACTAGTTTTAATAATAGTATATATTACGGACGGCTGTATAACGAGAATTTCAAAACAAGGTAACATACATAAAAAACAATTGCGGTTTCACAACCCAATTGTCGTTGTCCAACGAGCATGCAGTCCATCTGATGGTAAGTGGTCACTGCCCCCATGAACATGTGTAAGCAACTTCAAATAGAACATGGGTTCTATCTGAAGTCAATCACAAATGCGTTGCTACTCCTGAGGACTAAGATGGTCGCCTCATATAAACGTGTGCCGGCAACCACAAATAATAATTAGAATCCTTTAAATTCACTAAAAATATAAAATATTGGTACCTAGTGAAGTAGTTAAATGAGGTATTTTTTATTATTCACACTCTGTCTTATGTTCAGCTATTGCTCTAATCATTTTAGCTAGATACATATTATACTATGCGATAATAATAAGTCGCGTGAGCAAGAACACGTGTAAAGAAAAAAAGGCAATTAACATGTTAATTATTTAGTTATGTGCGAGCATAATTCCGCTATAACTCTGTTGACGTTCAAAGGTCTCATAAATGTGTTTAGGCCATGGTTCCTATCGTCAATCCATTACTGTACCACTGTTGGGTCGGGTCTTCTATAAGAATAAGAGTTTTAACCGTTACATTTTTTTTCTGACTGATGTAGCAAACGAGCATGCAGTCCACCTGATGGTAAGTGGACACTGCCGCTCATGGACATCTGTAATCAACTTCGTACAGAACATGAGTTGTATCTGAAGTCAATCACAGATGCGTTGCTACTCCCGAGGACTATGATGGTCACCTCATATAAAAGTGTGCCGACAACCACACCTTTCTTTCGAAACGCATGAAATGCTTCACGCTAGAAATAGGTGGTGGTACTTCCCCGGTCGAAATACACTGGTTCTACCACCTTTATTTGCTACCGGGCATTTCCCAACTTTCAGATAGAGAGGTTTTGGCGTGGGTTAGTACGAATTGGCAGACTTTCCACTCCTTAGTGAAGTATTTGTGAACGCAGTCGGTGTTAGGTTTAATTCCCGGCCAGATAGGCATCTGAATGATAAGTTTACATTCTTGTTCTGGGTCTGGGCGTATGTGTATTATTTGTATGGATGTATGTATATGTGTAAACTTTGTATGTGTCCATGGCACCCACAACACAGGAGAAAAACCTAAAGGGGACTCAAAGCGTTTATTTCATTTTAAAAAAACTAGCGTGTAGCATGTCTGACGATGTTTCGCAATTAAGTCCAGTTATTAATAACTTCTAATTTAGAATTTTAAATTACTTCAGAAATGTAGACTCGCCTTAGAATTTAACCTCGGACCTTCAGTGTGTGACGCTAATTTCACACTTATACTTGTAACATTAACATTACTTAGCAGAATTAGTTACATAAAAATAATGATATACGATTGCAGACTTGTGTTCAAGGTTAAAAGCGCAGTGATCTTTAGTTATTTCTATTGTGTTCATTATTTCTGTTTGCTTTTTAGAGTAGTGTAATAAAACGTAAAAAACCGGTGTGTTGCGCAGTGCAATATTGACTTTTGCTATGGGTCCAATTTGTATGAGTATCGACATATACTGGAAATATAATATATCGCACCCGCGACTCAGCAGACAATCCTAATAAGTGGATATGAGAGTTTTTTCATAAGATTGAAGTAGCAACCACACCCTTCCACCGAAACGCAAGAACTGCTTCACGCTAGAAATATGTAGGTGTGGCGGTGGTACTTCCCCAGTCGAATTATTCTACCACATAAAATTATGAGTGTATATTCTTATTATTCAATTCAGTTTGATTTGATTAATTACAATCCGAATAACGTGTACAAGGCAATAAGCGAAGTTAGGAAATAACACAACTGTTTGTATGTTTGTATATATACACAAAATAACAAATTGTTTGTATGGAGTTTCCCTTTTTATGACTCTAAATCCACTCTTAAATTAGTGATATCATCTGGTCTAATCTGGTTCTACCTATCTGGCTCGTTCTAACTGGTGTATGGCTCGTCAATTGGCATCACGTGTTGATATGACGATAAGTGTGCACTACAGTAGTTTACCCTTGACTCCTGGGGTCTATTTATCAGACCGATATAGCAATGAAATAAATTTACAGTATCTAATCAACCTTGGTTATTTAATGCCGTGTGGCGTCTGTCTTGAATAGCATTCATCCATCCGTCCTTGAAACTTACAACAACTACAAACAAGCTCACAAGTATAACGGCAAATACTCGTTTATTTAGGAAAAGCTTCTTTGGAATGATCTTAAATGTATACAATAAAATTCCAATAGGAATACGTAACTTAGTCGACATTTATTTATTTAAACAAAAGCTCCGCACATATCTAACAGAAAAATGTTACTATAACATTAACGAATATCTTAATGACAGTAATGCATATACCTAACACGGCCATCTAATTTGCTATTAAGTTAAAACATTTTTAATTAAGTACCTATTAATGTATTCTCGTTTCTCATTCCATTTAGATTTTAATATTAATGTATCGCAATTTGACATTTGTACGCCAACATTAGGCAACAGTAAGCGTTGCTCCTACTACTGTAACCATCTATATATTGTGCTTTCTGACAAATAAATGATTATGATTAAACTTCGCTGCTGAAGTTAGCCCTCTCCTAATCTACGCCTCTTCGACCAGTCCTGAGTCATTTAAATCCAGCGGTTACCACCGTCTTCTTCGGGTCATCTAGTTAGGGGGTGGCCTTTATTCTTTTTGCCTAGACGCGTTCTCCATCCGAAGACTTTTCTGCCGCACTTCTCGTGAATGTTGTAGGAGATGACCAAGGGATAAAAATATTGATATGGGCAGCAGCGTCTTTTTGTGTAACATTAATAATGCTGTCACCAATACCCATGCCAAACGCGGTGGTTATTTTAAGAATCTCCATCAGGTGGCCTCTGTCCAGCAGCAAGCTCAAAAAAGTGATGGATAAATGTAGTTTAACTGCAACTTAAGTTCACCAATTCGCACTTGGCCAGCGCGGTGGACTATGGGCTAAAACTTTCTTATTCTGAGAGAAGACCTATGCCCAGCAAAGGGACAATAATGGGTTGTACCCTAACTGCAACTAACTTTTATGTATGTCGGAATCCCAAAGATGTTATTTTTAATGCAATCACCTTACCCCATTATAATACGTCTCGATAAAGGGAGTTATGCGTTTTATTTCTTCATACAAATTGTGATACAATCAATTTTCACGGAATAACTTTATTGCTTACCTGCGAAGGTGTTAACTTCAACAGCGCTTGATTATAACGTCGTAATACCGCGATTTGATACGTTACCATTTGCTAAGCTACGACTTCCGACGAATCTATAAACACGCTTTCTACAATCATAGCCACACAGTAGGATTTTCTCCTGTGTCGTGGGTACCATGGACACACACAAGACGAATACACAAACACCCAGACCCGGAACATGAATCTAAACTTATCATTCAGATACCTGTCTGGCCGGAAACCCGGGACCCATTGCGCGTCAGACCGGTATGGTAACCGCTTCGCCACGCGGGTCGTCTAACCCTATCTATGTAATTGGTCTTGGGATTTTGCATATTACAGGACATAGGATAAAAAGAAAATTCCGATATCCCTTCTCAATACACATGTGGACAAGAAAACAAATTAAGTTGTGCATTATTTCGTAGAAGAAGTGATAATGGCCATACTCAGTTTGATGACTTCGATCATACAAAGTAATCCTTGTATAAATGTTTGTATGTTTGAAACCAATGTCTTGCAATTGGTAGAACCAGTGTAGTTCGACCAGGGAAGTACCACCGCCACACCTATTTCTATCGTGAAGCATTTCTTGCGTTTTGACGGAAGGATGTGGTTCCCGACACACTTTGTTATGAGGCGAACATCATAGTCCTCCGGAGTAGCAACGCATCTGTGATTGACTTTAGATAGAACTCATGTTTCTTTTGAAGTTGTTTACAGATGTCCATGGGAGGCACTGACTGCTTACCATCAGGTGGTGGTGGTGGTACAGCAACTGGAGCATACGGTTCAAAGAGAGAAATTTAGTCACTAGTAGTCATCCGTCCAACTCTCAACCGCGTTGTTAATTATGCGAGTGCGTTAGCAGAAAGGTAAAGATTTTCGAGCGTATTTATGTTCATTTTTCTTTGTTTAATTATCTAATTTAAATAAATTATAATAAATTGAAATTTTATAATAATTGTAAGTTTTTATAATAATATTATTAATAATTTTATACCTAGATCTCAGACTAGATAGATTTCAGACTATTAGGTTAGTCATCGATAAATACTGTTAAGTGAGCGTCTTTGCAAGGTTATTGTTTTTTACAATATAAAGTGAAATAATGCGTAATACATATAATAATAATATACTCTATGGTACCCAGTAAAGAGGAAATTTTACAATTTCAAATACAATAGCCATTTTATCGCCACTAAATTTCTACCACCGCGGTTGGAAATTTTGGAGTAGTTTCATATTAAACTGGAATAGCAGCTAGCCGCGCCCGAGGATAACCGCTAGTGTGTAAGAGGGCGTCCCTGTAGACTCGGGGTTAGAATAGAGCTATCCCCTGCCTGTCGTAAGAGGCGACTAAAAGGGGCTTCCGGGGTTGCAGACGGTTAGAGTGGGAGCTCGAACCGTTGGGTCAGGCAATCTCGGGAAGACCGGCGGTATGTGTGGTCGCATACCGTCGTAAAGACTAAACGGAGCGGTGGGCCCAACCGCCCATCTGGGAGGAGCCCGATGGGGCAGTGCGCTCGGAGGATTCCGGTTGAAGTCGTTTCGAGATCCCGGAGTCCTCCTTTTCAGCGCCGAGGACGGCCACCGGGGGGGTTTTAGTGCGGTAAAAATCCCACATAACCCTGCGTCGCTCCCACGGCGTCGGGTACCTTTGGAAGGTTTCCTCCTCGAATACAAAAAAAAAAAGTGTGTAAGAGGGCATAACGTTCGTTATTAATGTTATGAACGAGACAAACATAACATACTGCACTAGTTACAACCGGCCGTTAGTGATATGAGCGGATGGGGTAGCTCTGAGCAAACAGTGCAACACACGGACTCCCAAGATTAGACCGACTTGAACTGTTATCGAGACATGGACCGGATGGTAGATAACTGTCGGAAGCGATAAAGATGTTGTGGGTACGATGATAATATCCAATTAATTTGTTCATTGAATATTGTAGCGGATGTGAATTGTCCGTTTATGACGTGACAACGTCTTATAATTCGATGGAGCCGGCAGCCCCACCAAAAAACATGATCAATGTGGAGTTACCTCACTCTGAGGCGTTCCATTTAAGGCTTGAAGTGTAAGCGAGAACGCGGAACGAGCTACAAACAGGCACAATGGGCCAATTCGCATAAATACAATTATGTCAAAAAATTGCCATAATCGTATTTATGCCTACAAATAAATGTAACTTGATCAATCTACTCCGATTTCCATTTACCTCCTTCTCTACATCCATACAAAATATCTAACAAACAAATAAAAATTTTCTTTAAAAAATGCAATTATTCCATCAATATTTTCTTATGACGATGTCACGTTCAACTATCGTCAGTAAACCGACTTCTTACAGACAACCGATTTTTTATATTAAGGTTAGGTTATGCCTGCGGCTATGCCTACTTCAGTTACGGATACCAGGGCAATGAATATCTCATAAACCCATTATTGTCCCACTTGTCTGAGAGAAGAATGACAGAGTTTTAGGACATGGACTTCTGAGAACTTTTTTTTTAAGAAATCTCGGATGTGTAGGTTTCCTCTCGATGTTTACCTTCATTGTAAAGCAGTGATAATTAATTTATAATAATAATAATAATAATAATATCTTTATTTGTTGCAATGTGGTTAACAATTATGATCAATACAGTGTTAATGAACCTCACATTTGCAACATTGTGGCGTACAAATTATATTTCATTAATTATACAATTATATTCTATTACTAGCTGTACCCGCGGCTTTGCCCGCGTGCAAATCAACGTGTCACAAAGTTTTTCCCGCGCAAATCTCGACATCGTGGGAATTCTATGATAAAAAGTAGTAACATTAAAATCGGTTTAGCCGCTCAAGGGTTACCTGGTCAAACACAGAGTGAAAAAAACAATTTAAAGTGCGTATTTGTGGGTAGGAACGTATTGTTATGTATTTTTTTTTAATTAGACGAATTCTAATATTGTAAACCGCTTGAACCAATTTACATTCTTAATGGTCTGATAAACAATATCAGGATACTTTTCTTCAATCAACTCCTCCACATTTGAACCAAAACGTATCGATTATAAAGATTGATTTGAACTTTTCCGAATTGGAAAATACTATTTGAAGTAATTTTGGCGGATTCAAATTTCTAAGTAAGATTATAGGTAAACCTACTTTTAATATTAATTTGTGTTCAGGAGTTCCGGAAGGCATTAAGGAATTCAAATATTCTGTTGGATAATGTACTGCTTGCTCTATCTCAATGACTGTGTCTACCGAATAGTAGATCTGTGACGCTGCTTTAAATTTTGAAAAAAAAAAAATATTTTTTTTTATCGACACGTTCATTGGTGGGTATAATATTGCCGTCTTTTGGAACCAATTTATAGTGTTATTGGTTGTAGTAACAATATCGGGTTATACTTTTTCAACCAACTCCTTCACATTTAAACGAAGTCGTATCGATATAAAGATTGATTTTAACTTTTCCGGATAACAAAGCACTATTATCCACTTGAAGTAAATCATTAGAAAATTGGGTTATCACGGAACAGCGACATATATTCTAAGTTCATATTTTGTTTCATGTGGCCAAATATAAGATCTTTTAAGAGATGCATCGGGCTATTTGTGTGCGTAAATCCCGCATTGTTCTTTGTAAAGCAGAAGACATAATCAAAACACTTTTACAATTCATACGAACAGGGCGCACCCGCTCACAGGGCGCTGCCGCACCCTGCTCGCTTATTTTTTATGTTTTCTTTTATGTTCCAACCTAACCTAACCCATCCTGTTTAAAAAGCTACAGCTAAATCCAACTCTTAACAATAACATGACAATACTCCTGCATTTTCAGGATTTAGGTATTCAAAGTGACACTTACCATCATAATGTTCTCTCAACGGGTTGTAATGTATTGTAATCAATAAGTACCAAACTCATACGGCTTAAGTAGGTTGTGTACTTAGATTATCAGGGTTGATGAATTGAAGTTTAATTTGTTAATCACATTTCAGTTTAATGAGCTGTCATTAAACTTATAATATATACTAAATACAACCGTAAGCATTATGTGACTACCTTTTATAATTTAGGCTTGCACTATCCCGCATCATCAGGGAGGAGTTGAAGGTAAAAAAAATATCCCATGTCTTTGCTTAGTATTCTTATTACTTAGACGTAAGCACTTGCGAGCCAACTTCTATAGCTTGCGCTTGCAGTACCCTGCATCATCAGGGCTGAGGAGCTTAAGGTCAAATTTTTTATCATGTGTCTTTGCTTAGTAATTATATTAAATACCTGAAAGCACCAAATGCCCATCTCGTATAATTTAGGCTAGCAGTATCCTGCATCATCAGGAGTGAGGAGTTGAAGGTCGTAATTTTCATCTTGTGCCTTTGCTTAGTAATTATATTACATACCTGAAAGCACTAAATAGCTAACTTCAATGGCTTAGGCTTGAAGTACCCCTGCCTCATCAGGGTTGAGGAGTTAAAGGTCAAAATTTTCATCATGTGTCTTTGCTTAGTAATTATATTACATACCTGAAAGCACTAAATAGCTAACTTCTATGGCTTAGGCTTGAAGTACCACTGCATCATCAGGGTTGAGGAGTTAAAGGTCAAAATTTTTATCATGTGTCTATGCTTAGTAATTATATTAAATACCTGAAAGCACCAAATGCCCATCTCGTATAGTTTAGGCTAGCAGTATCCTGCATCATCAGGGGTGAGGAGTTGAAGGTCAATATTTTTAGCGTGTATCTTTGCTTGGTATTTTTATTACATAACCGTAAGTGCCAAATAGCCAACTCTTACGGTTAGTCTTAAAATACCCTTACATCATCAGGGTTGAGGAGTTGAAGATCAAATTTTTGTCCCATGAATTTGTTTAACAATCTTATTATATATCCATAAAAACAAATTGACTTACTTCTACGGTTCAGGCTAGCAGTACCCCTGCATCATTAGGATTGAAGAGTTGAAGGTCAATTTTTGTAGGAAATATCTGCTTAGTAATCTCATTCTACATTCAACCCAATTGGACTCCTACAGCTTAGGTTTGGCCGAGTATCGCTAATTTCGTTAATTTACTTCAAACAAATGGATCCTATGATCAGAACCGTATCAAACTCATCAGAGTACCCTTGAAGTACATTCTTTCAAATAAAAGAAAAATCATCAAAATCGGTTGGCGGGAAATTGAGTTATTCATCTATTTATCGCGCACATCGTTAATGCAAATATCAGACTTATGCGCTTTTCTTATGGATGGCACTGTCAAAAGTGAACTAAAAATAAATGGGACCCGACGACACGCACTACCTTTCAAATGAAAAAAAAAATCATCCAAATCCGTTCACCCTGTGCGGAGAAATCGAGTAACAAATATAAAATAAAAAAAAAATTAAAAAAAATACAGACGAATTGATAACTTCCTCCTTTTTGTAAGTCGGTTTAAAACGATGTTTTAACATAAAAATCAAAGCGAAATACTACATTTTATTGAGGTGGCCTCAAAATTGACTGACTTTCATACAAACTTACATCTCCTATTTGGGTTAAATTGGGGGGGGGGGGGGGCAGAAAATTCATTCTTAACTGACGTCTACGTCATAAAAGGAACCCCTAGTAAAAATCATATTCGTATCTTTAGCAGTTTAGGCTCTACGATGTTTATTCAATAGATGAGTGAGAGAACATCCTTTCGTTTTTATATAAGTATATATAGATATAGAGATATAGATTTGTATAGTATCAAATAACATAGGTACACACATAACCAATAAAAAATACATAACAAAGGAATACATTTTACAGACCATAACCTGGTTAATTTCTACCAATTCAACTATGCAGTTACTTATCTTATTAACACTTATCGAACACAGAATAAATACTGCGTAGTTTTAAATTGACATAACTTTTTTATTCGTAAACCGATTTACATAAAATAAACACTAAATGTTAAGTGAAGTTTCCCACAACACATCAGTGAAAATTATATTCAAATTGGATAAGCCGTTTCTGAGATTAGCGTTTTCAAACACACAGACAAACAGACAAACAGACAAACAGACAAACAGACAAACAGACAAACAGACAAACAGACAAACAGATAAACAGACAAACAGACAAACAGACAAACAGAAAAGATTTCTAAAAACCTTTATTTCGGGTTCTATATCGTATTATAGACCTCTAGAAATGGTTTTCACCTAAATTTATTCCATGTACAGACAGCGACCTCTTACAGATTTATTATAGTATAGATGCTATTATCATGTATAAAAGTCAATAAATTTTAATAAAATTATACTAATTATATGCAATTATATTCCATTAATACATTATTATCTATAAAAGTAATAAATATTAAAATTGAGATGTCATAATTCGTCTATTGCATAAAAACATTTATCGATGCGCCATTCGTACAGTTTTATTTTAAATATATTATTATTTATGTAAATTCTAATACGCACATAATTAAAAAAATCTGTGGCGCGTGCCTGGGATTTGAATCTCGGCCTCCCGATCGAGAAAGCGAGTTTCAACCATTGGCAATGAGTAAGCTATCAGGTGGACTGTATGCTCGTTTCCTACTTCAATCAATGATGGTAAGTGGTCACTGTCGCCCATAGACATCTGTAATGAACTTCATACAGAACATGAGTTCCATCTGAAATCACAGATGCGTTGCTACTTCCGAGGACTGTGATGGTCGCCTCATGTGAAAAAGTGACGGCAACCACATCCTTCCATCAAAACGCAAGAAATGCTTCACGCTAGGAACAGGTGTGGCGGTGGTACTTCCCCGGATGATTATGTTGATTTTGCTGTAAGGCTAAAACTATCATGCAAACCCTAACGTGTAAGGCCTCTTATAGTCAGCATCCTCCTCCTGACAGAACCTCCAGTCGAACCCTACTCGTTCTGTCCTATCTCCTGTCAAATCACGCTTCAAAATAGTTACAGAACTTGTAACCAGGTTTTCTTACGAGGCCCTTTAGCAGAAAATAATTATGAAAAATCAAAGTCGAGTTGATCCCTAAAGATTGTGCCATTACTTTGAAGCCATACTAGCAAAAGAATATTGAGTCCGTGATTAAATTTATTCCCCTCGTAATAAGATAATTGGGTTTGAGGAAAATTGACAAAAAATATTATTCACGCTTCCGTGAATCCCAAATAGACGTTTCTGACTTATTTTATTACTCAATGCATTTTAATTCTTTAGGTTCCTTATGAATTCATTTCTGGCAGGTCCACAAGAGAGGAGGCCTTTTCGTTATTTGTTTTCGAGGGGGAAACCTTCTATAGGTACTTGACGCCGTGGGAGCGGCGCAGGATTATGTGGGATTATTATCGCACTAAAACTTTCCCGTTGGCCGACCTCGGTGCTATAAAGAGGACTCCGAGATCTGAAAATGAAGGCAACTGGAATCTTCTGAGCGCGTTGCCCCTTCGGCCTCCTCCCAGATGTTCAGCTGGGCCCACCGCCGCGTCTAGTCTTTACGACGGTATGCGATTACACATACCGCTGTCCTTCCGGGGATCGCCTGACCGAACGGTTTGAGCTCTCTAGCCGCCCGCAACCCCGGAAGCCCCTTTTAGTCGCCTCTTACGACAGGCAGGAGATGCCGGAGCCCTATTCTGATCTCGGAACTACAAGGACAAGGGAGGAGGCTAAAGGTCCAACTCACCCCGAAATGTTTAGGATATATTGGGCCCTATTTTCACTGATGTCCTTTTATATATATTATCTGATCGAAGTAGCAAACGAGCACGCCTGATGGTAAATGGTCACTGTCGCTAATAGACGCAACATAGCATAGTAAGCAACTTCAAATGGAACATGGATTATATGGGAAGTTAATCACAGATGTGTTACTCCCCAGGATTATGATGGTCGCCTAACATAAAAGTGTGCCGGCAACCACACCCGTCCATCGAAACGCAAGAACTGCTTCACGCTAGAAATAGGTGTGGCGGCGGTACTTTCCCTGACGAACTATACTGGTTCTACCACCTCCTACTATCTACCACTACCACTACTACCACTTTCTACTATTGTACTATCTAGTTTTATAAATTAAATAATTAAATGATTAAAGTTTGATTTCATTTTAGTACTTGTGTTTTGCTTTTCAGTTTAAGCATTTTGATTTTTTGTTTTTAAAATTATTTATTTAATTTGAAGGATCAAGTCGGTAATTACATCCACTATGTGTTCTGTTTAAACCTGCGGTCACGTGGATGACTACGTGAATATACAAACGTGACGAATGGAAGACGTCTTTGGGAAATCGGCTTAACATACATCAACAGCGTCTGCGCACTGGTGCGGTTTAAAAGTTTCGCGATTTCTTATCGTATATTCTAGTGATAAAACGAATATTCGCATTCGAATTCACATTTTCAAGGTAGAACCAGTGTAGTTCGACCGGGGAAGTACCACCGCTACACCTATTTCTAGCGTGAAGTATTTCTTGCTTTTCGGTAGAAATGGTGTGGTTGCCGGCACACTTTCACATGAGGCGACCATCATAGTCCTCTGGAGTAGCAACGCATCTGTGATTGACTTCAGATGGAACCCATGTCCTGTATGATGTTGATTACCATGTACATGGGCGGCAGTGACCACTTACCATCAGATGGAATGCATGCTCGTTGGCTACTTCAGTCAGATAAAAAAAAATCATTCGCAAATATTGGAGCGAATGTTTTGCGAATATTGAATTGCATTGCTTCTGAACCAAGAACTGAAAAAAAACTAACATTCGCATTCGCATTCGCGAATGTCTAATAACGACGTTCGTTACATCACTCGTCAACCCATTATTGTCCCACTGCTGGGCACGGGTCTTCTCTCAGAATAAGAGAGTTTAGGCCATAGTCCACCGCTATGGCCATGTGCGAATGGTCCACCAATTCGCACATGGACGTTACATCACTACTTACGACTTATTGACGACCCCCGTGGCCGAGCGGTTACCATACCGGTCTGACGCGTAATGCGTTCCGGCTTCGATTCCCGGCTAGACAGGAATCTAAACTTATCTGAATGATAAGTTTAGATTCTAAACTTATCTGAATGATAAGTTTAGATTCCTGTTCTGGGTCTGGGTGTTTGTGTATTCGTCTTTGTGTGTTTCCATGGTACCCACGACATAGGAGGAAATCCTAGTGAGGGGTGTGAGTGTAGAAAGCGTGTACGTGTGTACCTACAAGGTATATTCACAGTGCTGAAACCGTATAATTCGGTATGTTAGCCTCGAGTCCAACGGTGTGGGACTCAAATAACATCTTTTCTTATTTTTTAAGGTTAATATTTATGCGACTGTAAGAAACTACTTTACTAACCGACTTCTATAATTTCAGTGTGATAATATCTCTCCATTGGGAATGAAAGTAACAAGCATAAATCGTAGTTATCGTCGACGTCTTACATTTGTTCTGAGATAAGAAACTTTGACGAAAGATTTGGGTTAATTACTCTCAACAATGAAGTTGAACCGTAATTCTTATTAATGATATCCACTGCGGTTTGGGGTCATAGATGTCCATGAGCGGCAGTGACCACATGATGTTAGGAGCTGTTTACGTTTTTTACTAATTTACTAATATTGTTTGTTAATAAAACCATATTGGAGCAAATATAAACCATGGAGTGTGCATGTTCACGACTTTTTTTTTTGTTTTCGAGGGGGAAACTTTCAAAAAGTACCCGACGTCGTGGGAGCGACGCGGGTTATGTGGGATTCTTACCGCACTAAAACCCCCCCGGTGGCCGACCTGGACGCTGCAAAGAGGACTCCGGGAACTCCAGTTGACCGTCGCCGGTGTCTCAGCGTGTGCCCCATTGGGCTCTTCTCTGGTGGGCGTGAACTGCTCACCGCACCTTCTGGTTTTTTACGGCAACATGCAACCACACATGCCGCCGTCCTTCCTGGGGTCACTTGACCGGACGGTTCGAGCTCCCACTCTTCCCGCCCGCAACCCCGGAAGCCTCTTTTAGTCGCCTTTTACGACAGGCAGAGGGTACCGTAGTCCTATTCTGGTCCCGGAACTACAGGGACAGCATGTCCACGACTAGTTAGCCTAGTAAATTAAACATATTTTTCCTTCCAAACGGAAAAACGGAACCCTATTTATGGCGTTTTGATTGAACCGATGTATACGACATTTTAAACGTCTTGGCCTTTTGAGCGACTATAATTATTGTTGACTACAATAAGAAAACTTTGTTTGAACCTATATTATTGACTTTTTGGTTGCGTCTATTTATATGAACTAGTCACCCGTCGCATCGGTTGAAATTCGACCGTAATTTAAATTAAAAAACTAAACATCATATTGTCCAAAGTAGTACGAATATTTCTCTAATTCAAATAAAATGTAATCATTTTCAGGTAATTTTGAACGCACCCGTTAAATATAAAAAAGAGGTTTAATTAGCTAAGCCGCATTTAAAAGCATTAGCGGGTATTTGACAAAGACACTGACATTTCTGACGTTATGTGTTTTCATAGTAAGACATCGAATGTTCTACTACGTTTATGTTTGTGACAAATGCGCGGTAGTGTGTGTACTGGGTTTTTAGTTGATTTTATGTATGTTTTATGTATTATTTGAAAATAATATTAACATTCTGCACTCATTCTCTACGTCCACTATAACCGTGCAAAATTTCATACTAAGCCGTCCGCGGCATATTACTTAAAAATGCGTCACAAGCTTTTGCTTTACGTATTAATATAATAATATTTGAACACTCTGAGTGTCCCTAACTATTTGACGCTGACTGTACACTTTAACTAAAAATGTAAAGAATTCATTCCTAAGTAATATTTATCTTTGATACAGACATTGACAAAAATGTAAGACATTAGGCTTCCAATTTAATGTGTTTAATGCTTTTGAATAAAAGTATATAAGATTATTTCAAATCGAAGCAGTCCGTGTTGGTATCTGGTCACTGCTGTTCATTGACGTCTGTATTGAACTGCCTGTAGAATAGAAGTTTAGCCTGAAGCTAGATATAGTCGTCTCATATACATACATATGTCAGTCGGCATCTACACTTTTCCATTTGTACCCAGAACTGGTTTTCCCCAGAAGAAAATGCCACGATGCTACCATCTTGGTCGAACTATACTGGTTTAACGACCTTTCAAACAGGATCATAGTAAGATATCTATCAGATTTGTATTACAGATAATATCTCAATATATAATATTCAAAGACATCGAAAGCCATGTCTTTGAATTGGAAAGAATTAAATTGAAAAACAAAAATATTAAAAATCAGTTACTTTCATTTTCTTCGTACTGCTTCACCGGGTTTCTATGGCAAACATGGAACTCAGGCGGGACTAGAAGACTATATGTTGAAAGGAAAGCATGGTGGTATTTTGAAGGTGGTAGAACCAGTGTAATTCGACCGGAAAAGTACCACCGCCACATCTATTTCTACCGTGAAGCATTTCTTGGATTACGATGGAAGGGTGTGGTTGCCGGCACACCTTCACATGAGGCGATCATCATAGTCCTCGGGAGTAGCAACGCATCTGTGATTGACTTCAGATGGAACTCACGTTCTGTGTGAAGTTGATTACAGATGTCCACGAGCGGCAGTGACCACTTACCATCAGGTGGACTGCATGCTCGTTTGCTACTCCAGTTAGATAAAAAAAATGGTTTTAGTGCCCGTCGCCGAATTCATTACCCCTCCTCTCTCGCTAGAGTAGGTGACGGTTGCGGACCCAGCCAATGCCGGACTCCTGACAATCCGCCTTATATAAAATTGGCATTGTCGCTGGCCCACAGGCACTCTGTAATGACCTCGGTTTATGTCACTTCGGTAATTCCGCTGATTAAATATCGGACTTTAATGAACAATGTAGTCGCAATAATTACGGAAAATAAAGCCACATGTTTCCATTTATAAGTTATGATTAATCACTGGGAATTAAATTACGCCCATTATTATTAATAACAATTAATTTCCCGACTTATATTTCATCATCCTGTTTGCTACGGATTTCTCTCTTTGAGATGTATTAAGACTATTTTAATATGTAACGAGTAATCACTATAGTATTGTGACGATACGTGGTTTTAATTTTTGTAAAAGTTGTAGAACTTATTTCCACAGTTTTTTCTATATAATAACAGCGTGTTAGGCGCTGCTATGTTTTGGTCTGATGTGTGTAGTATTAAAAACATTCTGATACGTTCCAACTTAGTTTTTAGAGGCAATTACGTATCGGTAGACTACCTCAGACAAGATCTTATCTTGGGTTGATTATTTATGTCCATAGCCGGGAGTGGCCACTAACCACCAAGTAGACTGCATATTCGCTTCTCGTCAACCCAGGTCCCACTGCTGGGCATGGGGATTCTTGCAGAATGAGAGAGTTTTAGGCCATAGTCTACTGCGCTGACCAAGTGCGGATTGGTGGACTTCCCACACCTCCGAGAGCTTTTTTTTTAAGATCTCTCGGGGGTGTAGGTTTCCTCACGATGTTTTCCTTCACCGAAAAGCAGTGATAATTGATTTCTAATATTCACGTAATTTTAGAAAGATCAGTGGCGCATGCCTGCCTTGAACCTCGAACCTCCCGATCAAGAGGGCAAGTTTCAATCATTAGGCTATTTCTGCTCGTCGTTAAGTAATAAAATGTATCAATTTCGCGATAATATTAGTCTAAAATGTTAAGTGTGAATCTACAGAAATGTATTAAGATTATTAAAGCCTACTCTTAAGATTAAGTTGGCATGTCTTGAGTAAATTTCCTTACCATATCCCTTTGACCGTCTGATAGCAACGCAACTATATATAGAAATAGGTGTGCATAAGCGCCCAATGCTTCGATGCGAATTAGTAAAGGATGGGTTATAAGGTAACCCGTGTCACATGTTAGATAAAAGCTGGGCTCGTTGGCTTAATCCATTCATAGTTTTGAGGTCCATAGCTAAATATAGACCTTACTGAATGAGAGTTTTGCCAATACCAACCAACCAACCAACACCGCGCATGGCATGGGTATTTGTGACCATAATGGGTGTTGACCCAACAACGATCGGCGAAATAAGGTCACTTGATCTCTATAAGATTAAATATATAATTTTTTTCTCTAATATGGTAATGGGACTGAACCTCTAAACCCCTATTATATATAGGTACCAACGGTAATATGCTGTTTATCTTCTGGGTATTGGCCCTTAGTTCCCTTAAAGCGACATACTCATGGTAGTTGAACCAGTGTAGTTCGACCGGAGAAGTAACATCGCCACACCTATTTCTAGCGTGAGGCATATCCTGCGTTTGATAGAATGATGAGGTTACCGGCACACTTTTACATGAGGTGACCATCATAGTCCTCGGCAGTGGCAACGCATCTGTGATTGACTCCAGATGGAACCCATGTTCTGTATGAAGTTGATTACAGATGTCCATGGTCGGCAGTGGCCACTTATCATCAGGTAGACCGCATGCCAGTTAAAAAAAATACTCGAGAAGAGAGGGTGTAGTGCTATTCAAGATATCACAAGGCACATTATATTAAATACTAAGTTATATGAAATACCTTGGAGATTAGGTATTTTTTACGGAATCCTCATATATTCCTCTTCACCCATAAAACAAAAAATAAATCATTTCTAATGCCCTCATTACTTCGAAACATCACAGTTACGTGAATAGAATTCGAACCCTGGAGCGCAAACACTGTACCTGTACTGGACCCCAAGTAAAAGGCTATAAGTAAGTTTTTTGCCAAATTGACTTTATATGCCAAAATTATTGAGTCCGTGTAGTTCCGGGATCAGAATAGGGCTACGGTATCTCCTGCCTGTCGTACGAGGCGACTAAAATCAGGCTTCCGGGGTTGCGGGTGGCAAGAGTGGTAGCTCGAACCGTCCAGCCGGGCAATCCTGGGAAGGATACGTGGCCGCAAATCGTCATAATGACCAGATGGATTGATGGGCCCAGCCACTCACCTGGGAGGAGGCCGATGAGGCAAAGCGCTTAGAGGACTCTGCTTGCGCTACTTTGGAGATCCCGGAGTCCTCTTTGTAACGCCGAGGACGGCCACAGGGGGGGGGGGGGGTTAGTGCGGTAACAATCCCACAACCCTGCGTCGCTCTTACAGCGTAGGGTACCTTTTAAAAGATTTCACCCTCGACAAATTAAATGCCTAAATAATTATTGGGAAAAATTTAATATCTTGCATAGATCTCCGGTTTTCTTAACATATTTCCAAATCGAGCTCCATCGATTGATGTTAGAAAATCAGAGATGAATGGATAGATCAAAGTTTTTGAATCAATTTTGGTCGTAGAAATTAATTTGATAAATTCAAACTTATACTCTTTTGAACTAGGGTAACAGATGTTAGGTACTGTTTTTCAATACTTTTTGCTTTTTGCATTACCACCTGTGGCTCTACAAATTTTGCACAAACATACAGAGATCACAAAGATCAATGACGCATGTAACGTCATGTTTTTGCATCACTGATTATAATTATGTATTGTTAAGTTTTTGCGCACTCTAATCTCACTCACCCATAATATATTATGGCTGATAATGTATCGTGTTCAGAGATAAGATTGACGAAAGATGTAGGATAATTACTTTATTAATATGGACGTAGCAAGGTGGTAGAACCAATGTAGTTCGACCGGGAATATACCACGGAAACACTTGTAGCGTAAATAATTTTTGTGTTTCGTTGGAAGGCCATGGTTACCGGTTCACTTTTATATGAGACGACCATCTTAGTCTCCGGGAGCAGTTTGTAATTGTAGTCAATCACAGATAGTGATTGACTACAATTACAAACTTGTGTTTGTAGAGCAGTGATAGCCTAATGGTTGAAACTTGCTCTCTCGATTGGGAGGTCCGAGGTTCAAACCCAGGTACGCACCACCAATTTTTCTAAAATTATGTGCGTATTAGAAATTAATTATCATTGCTTTTCGGTGAAAGAAAACATCGTGTGAAAACATATACACCCGAGAGTTCTTAAAAAAAGTTCTCCGAGGTGTGTGAAGTCCACCAATTCGCACTTAGCCAGCGCGGTGGACTATGGCCTATAACTCTTTCATTCCGAGAGAAGACCCGTGCTCATCAGATGGACAATAATAGGTTGACGACAAACTTGTATCTTTAAAGATGCTCACAGATGTCCATGAGCGACAGTGATTACTTAAGGTGGACTCATGTTCGGTTACTACTTCGGATAAAAAAGCTGAAGAGCATGCAGTCCACCTGGCGGTAAGTGGCACTGCCTCCGATGCACTACTGAAAAAAAAACAGTGATATTACTTGAGGTTAGCCACAGATCGTTGTTCCCCTTGAGAATTAAGTTGAAACGCCTCAGATTCCTCCTTTACTTAGCTTTTTTATAAGTGACCTTATAATCTTGATAATAAAGTATTGACACATCGAAAAAGCCTAGTATGACTAATGATGTAGAATTTTAGGTGGATGAGAGTCACTGGATAAAGCTAATGCTTGAATCCGTACATCAGCGGCCATTTTTAAGCTGCCGTTTGTTATTGTGCGGTATCCGCCCTTACATCTTATCTCATGGGTTTATACATTTACGGTTTGACAAGTCTAGTGATTCCTATTGTATAACGCAGGTATAATTACGGTCATAGGGAAAGACAAATTCTCAAGCGTGGGATAAAGATGCTGTCTACTTCCAATTTTTTTATTTTTTTATTTGATGGAATATATAATAAATAAATTATTATTATTATAATATAATAGTAAGTAGTCACCGCCGCCTAGAGACATCATCTGTAAGCATCTCTATATAGAACAGGGGTTATCTAAATTCCAGAGGACTAAGATGGTCGCCTCCTATAAATGTGAGCCAGCAACCACACCCTTCTACCTAAACGCTTAGCTTGATGCTAGAAATAAGTGTGGCGACGGTACCTCACCGATCTACTCAAGTTCTACCATCTGGTAATTGACTTGTGCTTTACATTAATCCCCTAATTTCTTATCGAGGATAAAAACAAATTGCAAAGATAAAGTCACATCGCCATATATTCGCGAAAATGTACCCATTGGATAAGTAGCTTAAGTGATTATCGCTAAGATAATTCTGCCAAATAATTTAGTAGATCAGTGTTG
The DNA here is from genome assembly GCA_949699795.1 of Spicauda simplicius. Lineage (NCBI taxonomy): Eukaryota > Metazoa > Arthropoda > Insecta > Lepidoptera > Hesperiidae > Spicauda > Spicauda simplicius. The sequence continues at coordinate 17,525,149 of OX453062.1, forward strand.
ATACAGGATTACAGGGAGTTTGCCGTGTTACTTTGCCCGGTCGTATAAAGTGAAGATTTTATTCATCGTCTCGGTGACCTGCCAGATGCATTTTAAGATCTACAGAAACTATTATGTCATCTTATTATTCGTTCTCGTTACAAATATTATTATTATCTCGGTTTTCTTTTTGGTGAGGGCGTTACTGAACGGTAAATATTTTGAAGTGTTGTGAAGTTAAAGTGGTGTTTTTATTTAAAATATTTTAATTTTTTTTTTCTGTACGTATGTAGCAGATACCAACTGTGTATCTCATTAAAGATAACTAGCCACTGTAGCCTAACAGGAGTCTAAAAGAGACATGAATCTGACCACAAATGCGAAGCTACGAGTACCATGAGGTTTAAATTTTCAACGTCAAGTGTATGTTTTTAGCTAATCAGCCTTTTAAATTAGTGCTTTTACTACGAGTTTACGTATCCTAAAAATGACAAACGTTTACGTCACCTATATACTGTGATGGACATCGCACGATTATGTTTTCTTTCAAACCAATGCATATTACAATGATGAACTACAACGTAAACCGTGAATGTTTTGAGAAAACTAAATAATTTCATACTAAGGGCACATACAGCTGATCTACGCATAGCTGCAATCGATACATAGGCCCAAAGAACATTGGCAGCACACTAATAACGAAGCCATTTTTTTTTATATTTGTACCTAACGATAAAGCAGACGGGCCACCTGATGGAAAGTGGTTAACGTCGCTTATGGGCATTTGCAACACCAGAGGAGTCGCCAATGCATCGCCGGCCTTGAAGGAGAGCTCTTTTTGCACCTTTCTTGAAGAGCCCCATGTCATAGCGCTCCGGGAATATCTCAGGAGGATATTTAATACTGTACGAATAACTTTCTTATCTGTCGATTTGCGTAGCGCTATTACCACTCCAGTTTCAAACATTTTGACCAGATTCCATTTGTATCTACGCTGAAATCTGATTTTACTTAGATTTATAACCTGGATTCAAGTATAATTATAATAAAGTACTTATTTTTTACTTAAAACTGATATGCAATAGGTGTGGCGGTGGCACTTCCCCGGTCTAACATTACTGCTTCTACGACTTTGCTTATCAGTTCACTTTGCCTTTGCTTTACATTGGTTCTACCACCTTCAAATCTAGGTGTGCTTGCGAGATTACTTTCAAACGAGGCCTTTTATAACTTTAGTCCTTAGTAGCAGTAATCTGGTGGAATGTCGTTTGATACCTCAATTGTATACTTAAGAAATGCATGTGATATAATAAAGCACATTTAATCTTATGGGGAGGAGATAATTACGAGGATCTAGGTTATTTCCGCAGTTTTTCCCGCTTGGTTTACGATACTACTATTTACTAAAAAATAACTGTGTGCCAAATTCGACTTGTAGTTACAGGCACATACATCTCCACCAACTTTCGCATAAATAATATTAAGAAATAAGACATAGAGTTTATCTTTCCAGGCAATGAGCCACATTGTGACATGGTGCCGTTCCGGTCGTGGGCTCAAACAGATTTGCTGCGTGAGGAGGAACTGGACACACCAGTGGGGCTAGTGGTGGTCACTCACACCGTCACGCCGGACTGTACCACCGATGAAGAGTGCAGAATATCCGCGCTGTACATTCGCTTCAGGCATATGGATAACGCCTTCATAGAGATTCCATTGTCGTAAGTCTGCACTACACATGTAATTTTTACAAGGGAATAGGTGTCCTTAAGGACACCCTGTAGTTTCGGGACCAGAATAGGGCTACGGCATCCCCTGCCTGTCGTAAGAGGCGACTAAAAGGGGCTTCCGGGGTTGCAGACGGCTAGAGTGGGAGCTCGAACCGTTCGGTCAGGCAAATCCGGGAAGGACGGCGGTATGTGTGGTCGCATACCGTCATAAAGACTAGACGGAGCGGTGGGCCCAGCCGCCCATCTGGGAGGAGCCCGATGGGGCAACGCGCTCGGAGGATTCCGGTTGAAGTCGTTTCGAGATCCCGGAGTCCTCCTTTTCAGCGCCGAAGACAGCCACCGGGGGGGTTTTAGTGCGGTAAAAATCCCACATAACCCTACGTCGCTCCCACGGCGTCGGGTACCTTTTGAAGGTTTCCCCCTCGAAAACAAAAAAAAAAGGTGTCCTTAAGGAGTCTGCCTACTGTGTCAAGCACCAGTGGGGTTGGTGTTGATCACTCATATCGTAACGGCGGACTGTGCTACTAATGGGGAGTCTAGAACGTCTGCGCTGTACATTAACTTCAGGCATATGGATGTGGATGGCTTCATAGACATATGTATGTAAATCTACACTATACATGTGATTTGTGGAAGTGGGTACTTATTCAGTACCTAAGTACTAGTTTATTACATTGTTTCTCTGAAACAATGTTTACGTCTTGTATATCACTACAAAGAACATTGCAAGTAATATGTAAACGTGGAATGTACATTGTAAGTCAGGACTGAAACGTATCGTTGAAAATGTCTTGAAAGTGGTAGAAACAATGTAGTTCGACTGGGGAAGTACCACCGCCACACCTATTTCTAGCGTGAAGCATTTCTTGCATTTCGATGGAAGGGTGTGGTTGCCTGCACACTTTGATATGAGGCGACTATCATAGTTCTCGGGAGTAGCAACGCATCTGTGATTGACTTCAGATAGAACCTATGTTCTATATGAAGTTGTGTCCATATCCATGGGCGGCAGTGACCACTTACCATCAGGTGGACTGCACGCTCGTTTGCTGCTACAGTCACATAAAAAAGTGCTAGAAGCCTACAAATTCGCACTTGGCCAACACGGTGGGAGTCTAAAACTCTTTAATTATGAGAAAATATCCTAGGCCAGCAATAGGACATAAGTTAATCACAGTTTAGTATCATTTACAATTTATAAATAACTCTACGTCTTGGTATTGAAAAGTAAAAACACCACTGATTTGTGTTACTACGGTATTAATTAATTATTAGTGTCATTGCAATGCGTAGAAATATTGTAACATAGTAAGCATAGACTAAGGTTATGCTTACAGTGCTTACTATACTTTACTATATTATTACGCGAGCTCCATTAACACCGGTGTACCTCAAGGCTCAGTTCTCTCTCCCACACTGTTCATTCTGCATATCAATGACATGTTTTATGTTTTAAATAACATTTTAAACCGTGGGGTTCTGACGCTCGATCTTTCTTTAAGCACCTCTCACAAAGACTTAACGAGTGCACCAACGACCAAAGGGCTGGCGCTTACCTTGGCCAAAGGATAAGCATAGCTATCCAACGAGGTAATGTCGCCAGCGTTTTGGGCACGCTTCCCAAGGGCAACAATTTTGATGAAGTTTTTTATATTTAATGTTCCCTTTTTTTTCTTTTTAGTATAATTTTTAATTATTATAATTATTTATATAGGTTATAGATTATGTATTAGTTTTAGATAGGTTATATTATATTTAAATACATTTTAATGAATTGATTTATTTATTTCTAGATTCATGGTCGGTGGAAATGGAAAAATCTATGAAGGAGCCGGTTTTAAGGTCGGCGCTCACACAAGTGGTTTTAATAACAGATCAATCAGTCTTTCATTTATGGGCGATTTCAGAGGTTAATTTCAGTTTATCTTTTTTTTTTCTATAATCATTATAAATACGATAATGTAAATAGATGTTGCAGAGGTAGATTATAGCCCAGAATAACACGTAATAGGTTTTTTTTATAATACGCTAGTATGCAGTCCGGACGGTAAGTGGTCACCGCTTCCCTTGGACACCTGTGCAACCATATAAAAAAGGGTTCTATCTGAAATCAATAATCGACATTTATAAGTGAATCGGCGAATAATATGGCGAAAAAATACGTATCTCATAAAATGTCTAGACTCTATACATTTTAACTACGCGCACTTCACGGACAAGGTCCTGCCACACCAGCACCAATGTCTGCTATCTTTCAAATTATTATTATTGTTATTTTAATAAATTTGTTATAGGTATATATTTTCGTTGTTAATGTACGTCATGTGTATGAAACATTTAGTATTCTACATAATATAATTCTCAAGGATGGCAATCCAGTTGTAACTGACCCTAGCAGGATTCCAATCTTATTGAAGGTTGATTGAAGATATTGACACAATAGACAGTAGTTGCTTCCCATTAAGTGGACTGTGTACTTGCTTGTTAGAACAAACACATATAATCCCTTAATCAGAATATAATTATCCTCTAAGATTAAGTAGCATATGCCCGCTCGTCCCTGTATTTCCGAGATCAGAATAGGGCTACGGTATCCCCTGCCAGTCGTGAGAGCGGTATGTGTGGTCGCATACCGTCGTAAAGACTAGACGGAGCGGTGGGCCCATTTGTCCAACTCCCTCCAAAGGAACGCAAACGGAGTCCTCTGAGTGCGTTGTCCCATCGGGCTCTTCCTAGTTGAGCGGCTAGACTCACCGCTCGTGAGTCAAAGGAGACTTCTACCACCTTCAAATATTTGCATTACCTCTTAAAACTTAACACGCTTTCTACATTCATAGCCCCACAGTACGACTTTCTTCAGTGTCGTGGGTGCCATGGACTCACACAAAGACGAATACACAAACACCCAGACCCAGAACAAGAATCTAAACTCATTATTCATACACCTGTCTGACCAGGAATCAAACCTGGAACCCACTGCGTGTCAGACCGGTATGGTAATCACACCATGACGCAGGTCGTCCCTACCTACCTACCCCTAACGTCGAATTCACTTTCACTTTTACAGAAAAAACTCCATCGGAAGAAGCTTTGCAGGCTGCCGAAGATTTCCTAGAATGTCTACTGGACACTGGTTACTTGACCTCTGAATACAACGTGGTGGGCCACCGTCAGCTCATAAGTACTATTAGTCCAGGAGATGCCCTTCAGAATCTTATCCAGACTTGGCCACGATGGATCCAAAGTGTCACATAATAATAAAATGCAAAGGAATATGGGAATAGGTTATGAATAACGACTCGACTTTTATTTTTATTTTGAAAAAATATTTTGTACACACCACACCAAACTTAATGGGCTTATGAGAATAATCGAAATAGTAAGATTGTACTGGGTATAAAAGTTTTTGAAGAATTAAACTACACTGTTTAAGAATACGTTTGTTTTAATTTAATAGTAGCTTACTTCCGCGGCTATGCCAGCTTTGGTAACGATCATAAACTATATGTGTGCCAAAATGCAAAAGACTATTAAACACACATACATTCACACAAACTTTCGCATATTTAATATAAACTAGCTTTTACCCGCGGTTTTGCTCGCGTTGCAGCCTGGATTTTTCAAATTGACAAAGGATTATCTTGTCAATGTTTTTTTAATGTAACATGTATTCTTTGTTTTTGTGAATACATACGTAATAATAATAACTAGTCACCCGTAGCATCGGTCGAAATTCGACCGTAATTTAAATTAAAATTTTAAACTTCATATTGTCCAAAGCAGTACGAATATTTTGAACGCGCCCGTTAAATATAAAAAGAGGTATAATTAACTAAGCCGCATTTAAAAACAATAGCGTTATTTTGACAAAGACATCTGACATTTTTGACGTTATGTGTTTTCATAGTAGACATTGAATGTTCTATTTCATTTACTATGTACCTATGTGTTTGTGACAAATGCACGGTAGTGTGTGTAATGTGTTTTTAGTTGATTTTATGTATGATATATGCGTTATTTGAAAAAAATATTAACATTCTGCACTCCTTCTCTACGTCCACTATAACCGTGCAAAATTTCAGACTAATCCGTCCGCGGCATATTACTTAAAAATCCGTCACAAGTTTTTGCTTCACGTATTAATATAATAATAATATCACCGAACGTAACAAAGAAACTCCACACATAGATGGACAATATGTGTAGTGGGATAAGATGTTTTATCGGATTCAGGCATCAAACGAGCATGCAGTCCACCTGATGGTAAGTGTTCACTGCCGCCCATGGACTAGGCAACTTCATATAGAACATAGGTCCTATCTAAAGTCAATCACAGATGCGCCTCTACTCCTGAGGACTAAGATGGTCGCCTCAAATGTGCCGGTGAACACACCCTTCTATCGAAGCGCATGAAATGGTTCATGCCAGAAATAGGTGTGGCGGTGGTATGTGTTAATTTATCGCAACATCTTGTTAGTTCAGCTGTACAGTATCCGTATCTTAAAATGGCTACTTACAAGCCGAACAAGCCAACTAGACGAATGATTACAAAAAATAGCATAATGATTTTTTGTTCAATGTTAGCTTATGTCAATGAAATGAATATTTTAATAAATTTCTGACATAATAATTAATAGTGAAAAGTTGAGTATTATTTGACCAAACGAACTACGGTTGTTCAAATAATACTCAACTTTTCACAATGTGCATAGACATACATATTGTTATTATTGTTTGCTTTGCAGTTCCGTGTTCAAATTTGACTAGGATTATGTTCAACCCATTCTGTATTTTTTCTGTACTGTCCAGGGGATTACGTTTATTTATTACTGTGTAGGTTTTACTCCGCGTGGGCTTTACGAATAAAAATAAATACTTTATAACACGTGTTCTCTATGAAATATTAATACTAAATAGTTCTATTTTATTACCTTCTAAATTCAAAAAGAAAGACATTATTGGGTCTTCCCAGACAAGACAAGGAGGAAGATAAGAAATTGTTATGGACCATGACGACATAGACCATGTACCTACTATTTCCGAAATAAATTTTACGTATAGCCACAACTAGTTTTACCAAAAAAAGTGTTTATGTAATGTGACCGATTTATTTAACTACATGCTTGATGAATTAGAAAATATAACTAAATTTAAAAGAATTTAAACTTAAACTCGAGTTAATATTATTAAAAATGTTAATTCACAATTAATGAATATTTAAACGACAAGATCTTTATAATGTGATCGTTATAAATAATAAAATATTGACTTAAGTTATATAATAGGAAATATGGAATTAATTTTAGAATACAATATTAATAATTAATCATAATGCGAAAATTGTAATTCTTGCATTTTAGACATATAATAAGTATTTTGATATTTGTACGCCAATATTAGTCACAGTAAGCTTCTCCCACTATTGTAAACACCTATTATATTCCTTATTGAAAACCTTGATATGGGCAATCAAGAATTCGAGAGGCAATCTGATTATATTCGACTTGTAGTTTGTCGACAACGACAAAAGAAATGTCGCCAAATGTATACAAAATTAAAGTCGATCTTGTAATTTGACGACAGCGCATGCACCGCGAAGCCGATGGCACAGTAGAAATATTGGGAACAGTATGGAAACTGCCTACAAGCGCTCGAAAACGACACACTCACACAAACATCGCATCGACGTTTTTAAGGTTAAGTTAAGGAAGCTAAGGGTTTTCGCGGTGCTTCAGTAGCGAGTGTCGCGTCAAGACGAATGGTTACATTGCTATTTGTTTCCGCGATATTTCTAAACAAGCCACTAGCGTGGCACACGCACACACACGGTGTGCGTGGTACACGACGGTGTGAATTTTTTACTCTATAAAATTTAATAATTAAGAACTCCGGACGTGTCGTCGCAGAATAATGTATTTTTTAGTGAATAATTTGTAATTTATGGAGAAATAAAGCATTTTTATGTAATGGTTTTTTAATTACTAGATGTCATTCGCATTTCCAAATATCTACAAGTATCAATATTAAACTGTTTTCCGTATTTCAAACTAAGTATCATAATAATTATCGTCATGCTGGAATTAAAATGCGAAGCTATGAGATTACCTACTTATATTTTTCGTAAACTTAATAGATGCTAAAATTAGTACCTATTAATAACACTATTACGAAAAAAATATATAGAGACAACCTTACCTAGAGTGTAGGCAATTATTTCATAAACAAAGCTTAGTTTACATACTGTCCATATTTATACTGTGCCGTAGGCGGAAGCCCGCACCGCCCACGCCTTACGCCGCAAGCACCACTGCTAACAAATAAACGATTATGATTATGGTCTTTCGTGCAATGTGGACTAATTTTAAATGAAATCAAGGTCAATCGGGAGTAAGATAATTGTGTAAGTAATAATTGATTAGAAATAACAGGCCGCCCCCCGATCAGGTGGACTGATGAACTGAAGAAGACGGCGCGTAATCGCCGGATTTAGATAGCTCAGGATGAGCAGTGATAACCTTATGGTTGAAACCTGCTCTCTCGATCGGGAGGTCCGAGGTTCAAACCCAGGCACGCACCACTGATTCATGTGCGTATTAGAAATTAATTATCACTGCTTTTCGGTGAAGGAAAACATCGCGAGGAAACCTACACACCCGAGGGTTCATTAAAAAAAAAAAAGTTCTCGGAGGTGTGTGAAGTCCACCAATTCGCACTTGGCCAGCGCGGTGGACTATGGCCTAAAACTCTCTCATTCTGAGAGAAGACCCGTGCCCAGCAGTGGAACAATAATGGGTTGACGAGATAGCTCAGGACCGGTCGAAGTGGCGAAGATTAGGGAGGCCTATGTCGAGCAGTGGACTGTCAAAGGCTGGTGGATGGATGCATGAAGATGTACAGGCCACGGTTTGTGCTGGATAACTTGACATACATACTAGATAATGTTCTCCCGTCCCTCTTCACTTCTTCGCATCTTCTGCCACAGTCGAGTACAGATATCTTTGGTTACATTGTACTAACAACTTCACTTGATTCAACGTTATGAACATTAGTTAATAATAAAAATATTGATTATACAATGTAATAATAAATACAAAATTGCATTATTTACATTTATTTTCTTAATTACTATAATATATCACTGTAATTGACACGACAAATTCAATAGCTATAAAATACTGTCAATAATTAAATAAAATAAAATATAAATAAATATAAAAGACCCACAGTAAATATTTATATATTCACGAGAAGAAAACAACATTTAAAAAATTAACAATGTTTAATGAATAAGAAATAAAAGCCAAGTAGGTACATACAACATGAATTAAATAACACTCTCTTGTTATCAGGTATAACAACTAAAATAACAATACACATTGTTATCAGAGATGACTACTAACAATACTTAGCGGGGAATAACTTTGCCACACCCTGTAAAAATATATTTTTTTACCTCATATTTATAATGTAACAAATAAACACATTTAATTCTAGCGTTAAGTAGTTTCTGCGTTTCGATGGAAGGATGTGGTTGCGGGTACCCATTTATGTAAGGTGACCATCTTAGTCCTCCTGAGTAGCATTAAGTTGATTATTTGTAGATGTCCATGGGCGGCAGTGACCACTTATCATCAGGTGGTCTGCATGGTTTGCATGGTTTGTTTATCGAAACAAATACCCGAAAGACATAAGACATAAATAACAAAAGAAAAAATAAACACCACCTTCCACGTGGTTACTAAAACCAAATTTGTTTGTCTTCGAGGGAGAAACCTTCAAAAGCTACCCCACGACGTCGGAACGATGCAGAGCGACCACACACGCCGCCGTCCTTCCCGTGGTCACCTGACAGGACGATTCGAGCTGCCACTCTTGCCCCTACAATCCCGGAAGCCCGCTTTTAGTCGCTTCTTACGACAGGCAAGGGTTACCATAACCCTACAACAAGTATAAGGCTATTATGGTAAGCCTAGAGCAGTGATAGCCTAATGACTGAAACTTGCCCTCTCAATCGGGAGGACCGAGGTTCAAACCCAAGCAATCACCACCGATTTTTCTAAAATTATGTGCGTATTAGAAATTAATTATCACTGTGTTTCGGTGAAGAAAAACATCGTGAGGTAACCTACACACCCGAGAGTTCTTAGAAAAAAGTTCTCGGAGGTGTGTGAAGTCCAACAGCTCGCACTTGGCCAGCGCGGTGGGCTGTGGCCTATCTGTCTCTAATTCTGAGAGAATACCCGTTCCCAGCAGTGGTACAATAATGGGTTGAAGACGACACTGATCCCGGAACTACATGGACGTACTAATGGCTACATAAGAAAATTATATTAATTAATTATTACACGTCTTTAACGCAAAGGGTCAATAATCTGCTTTCGCCTCGTTAATGGGAAGCAATTTTATTGACTTAAATTGTTTTTACCCGACTGCGTCAGAAGGAATTAATTTTTTTCGAGCGTATGTCTGTATACATGTAGGCATGTACGCATGTATGTAGGTATGTATAGATATGTTTGCATAAGTGTATGTGTGTCTATTTATTTGGCACGCGCTACAACATAAACGGCTTGACAGGTTGTAATATAAGAAACATCATGGGAATCGACTTAGTTTGCAGAGCGACTTAGGCTATTTAATTTTTCTATATGGCTCCTTTTAGGAGAATTAGGTGAAGAGGGACAATTCTTTTATTATCATAACAATATGGGTATAAAATGAAAGCTAGTAATGTAACTATTTTTACATAAGCTACGAAAGATTGTTAAGTTCATTAAATTATAAACAAAATTTATTTGACTGAAAATTTTAGTTCTTGCAGTCGGGTTTTTTGACTTCATAACAATTACTTGATTATAATACTAAATACTTCTTAATATGTTGCTAGTGTCTTGGGTACACTTCCATGAGGCAGCGATTTGGCTCATTTATTCTATTTATAATTATTAATTTTAGAAAAATAGTATTTTTAGTGCATACATGCTTAATTTTAGTTCTTAAAATACTATGTTTAATATATAACAAAATAACTGTGTTAAAAAATAGCTACATATATACATGGACGTCAATGTGTATGTGCAGATCCTAGGATGTGTCAGCAAAAGTATCCGAAAAACTGCTTTTATCGCTGCATATTTTTCATGCGCGTCACTATACTTCGGATTAAACACCTATTTTGCATATTATGCAAATAAGACTTACATAAGAGCCTTAATCGTGATCGGCTTCAGCTAGAACCCTGTATATTGGCGATATACACGGGCGACAGCGACTATTTGACGTCGGATAGACTCCACTCTCTTCTGAAATAAAGAATTTTGCTTCATGTTAGTACCCTTTATCGCGGCATTGATACTATTTGGCCAAACAGTTTGGGTGTGACCACGATTTGTGCAACTGGGTCGATATATGAGAAGAGTAAATACAAAGGCAGTTGTTTTTGAAATATTAATTTTTAAAAAAATGATATCGAGATGAATCCAACTCAACGAGGATTGTTTTATTTAGGGAACAAACACCGTAGCAGCTTCTGGATCCCTTATTTAAAATATAAGTAAACCGGATGTAAGTATTAGCAGACAAAGTAATGCGCAATGTGACGGTAATGCAAGAACTGATTCACTTTAAAAAAAGTCGGCGTATATTATTAAAATTTTATCTGAGGACATTATAGATACATCGATGCGTGTGTGTACTAAGTTAGCTTATTTAAAAAATATGATTTATCTTTTAAAATCTTCTAAAGTCTTGAAACTAACAATACACACACACCTATAATCTGTTTGAGCTTTCATTACAGGCTATGGACACGTGCTAACAGATAAGATAAGTAAATTATTAGAAAATATTATCACAATGCTACTACCGATCATAATCGATAGAACAAAAATATTAACATCAGGCGTGGTCGAGAGTTATCGAGAGTAGGGTTATTTAACATCAATACCCTATAGTTTATCGTTGACTAGTTGACCCGGCGAACTTCGCTCCACCTAAAAATCAAAAATTTAAAATTATCTGTGTTTCTCCACTATATTATACATGTATCTACTTCACGACAAAGCACTTTCCACTGACTTAGAGAATGTAGATGTCTTTTTTAGGAAAACAGGTTAAATGATGTACTACAAACCCTTAGCCAGAGTTATCTAGTTTCGCTTAATATACATAAAAATCTTCCTCTTCCTCTTAAAAAACACTGCATTAAAATCCGTAGCGAATTTTGAAGATCTAAACATACATAGGGACAGAAAGCGAGAAACTACTTTGTTTTATACTATGTAGTGATTTTCACTCATTAAAACTAATCATGTACCTGATACGGGATATAAGTACGGGACGTTTCCGTTACAGGCTAACCACTAAACCGTATCTTCACTGATCCGGTTTTAACCCGGGAACAAAGGCTTAGCAACGACTAACTGTCTCTCATCGTTTAGAAGCTCGTTCCTCAGTGAGACCAACTGTGATAGTGTTAATATTTCCAATTAACTTGAAACGGACATTAAGACGTCCGAAGGACTTTCGTGAACCTTTAATCTCATCAAAATTCTTATCACGAATAAAATAAATTGCAAAGATAAAGACATCGTTCATAAGAATTTTTTTAAAGTGTGTAAATAATAAGTAGCCAAAGGGATTATAGCTGAGATAATTTCGAACCTTCATAATTCATTAGATCGGTGTTAATACCTCATAATGATTAGAGGGGGTTCACCGTGTCCAGCATGCTCGATACATATACAGTAGCAACTATTGACCATTCCCATTGTCTTGGTGATTCGGCAGATGAATTGTCGCCACAACAATTAATTTATTGTTATTTCTTGTTACAAATATGAAGACCCTCTATCATTTAATAACAGTGTTGTTCTTGGTTGCTGCCTCAAATGGTAATTGTTTCCTAGTGTTATAAAATTAAAGTGCTTTGATTGTTCGAAATGAAATTATAAATGTTTTTTTGACTTGTGAGATGCGTTATTGTATTGGATTTAAGCAGTCACTGTGGCCAAACGGAATAGGACTGAAAAGAACTGAACATAACTGAGCCACGGTCTTTCACCGAAACGCATGAAATGCTTTACATTGGAAATGGCCGTGAAGAAGTTACATTCTCCGTAAAACTATTCTTGTTCCACCGTACATGTAAGTAGAGTAAAAGTCTTCGCACTTTACACCCACTCAACGTCAACTCAACTCGACATGCAAGCTTTGTGTAACTTATGAGTGGGTTTGTCGAATTAGTGAGCCGTGGTTCACAAGTCGTACATGAGTTGTGTACCTTTGACTTCCAAGTTGACGCGTTGAATCGGTATAATGTGCGACGAATATGACCTTGTAAAGATGAGTTGTTTGCTTCCCAGCCGCGAATTGGGAATGTGACGTAGTGCCGTTGCGGTCTTGGAGTGGTAACATACCGATGCTGCGTGTCGAGGATCTGCAGACCCCAGTAAAGATTGTGGTGGTCACGCATACCGTCACCCCAGAGTGCAAATCCGACGGCGAATGTAGAAGGATCGCGAACGCCATACGCAACAACCATATGAATAGCGGCTTCACGGATATTGCTTTGTCGTAAGTTTTTTTATTTCAGTTTCCTTAAAACAAATATTGATGTATTCACCTATCATCGCAAGTTTGCAATGATGGACAATGTAATAATGATATGGAATACGAAACCTAAACAATGATCGTTATAAGCCTTAGTTTCCAAAGTGATCCAGGTGCATCCCCAGATTCCACGGCAAATTTCGCATGGGTCTACCATGGCGTGATAAAAAATGGGAATTCACAATTCATAAGCGGGGGCCCCAAAATTTGTTTCCTTTCGATAGTGAAGAACTGAAATGTTTGCTTGACTTCATCTATCAATGTAGGCAGAGGAGCTGCCGCTTGTGGTATAACTATTTTTAGTCTACTAATCATAGAGACATCGGGGTTAAAGGCAACTTACATTAGGTACCTATCCTGTTTTTAGTCAATTGCCAATTCAGATTTTGCCTGGTTCGTGGTTAAAACTCAGCCTCAATGGTAATTTCCTCCTCAATGTTAGTTAGATGTAGGTTTTACCCGGCTGAACAGTAAACTACAACAGGCGATCAAATTAGAGCATATGTATGTACTACTCGACCACAACAATTAGGCGCATAAAACATAAGCGGTTCCGTACCCCGCACCTTGCTTCTGTCCCCGCGAATCCTCTAGTAACGTGCAGTCGTGTATCTTCTAGGTATTTTAGTTAGCCAGCACGTGTTTAATGTTATTTCGTTATAATGTTAGTTTAATGAGTGATTGTTGAATTTCTAAAGTTATTGTTAAATTAGTTGATTATTATTCGTCAATAAACCTCACAATGGGTAGGAAAAAGTCTATTCGTGGAGGAGAAAGAACTCTTACATTCAATATATGCATTTTTTTAACAAGAAAAGATGAATGAGCTCAGTATTCCCGTCTCCCAAGTCGAAAATGGAGTGTGTGCTGCAACAAGCATTATTCTCTTACACAAATAGAAAAAGAAAGAAATATTCCATGTCTGCGAATATATTAAACACATGAAAGTGCTTTAATAAATACACGACTATTGAACATATACCACTATAGTGTATGTTTTAATAACGGTATACCTACATACTCTTAGTATTTAGTAATAAAATATAATTCGTATCGGGATGGGCAATCCCTAGTTCTAATGACGTATCAACTGACATGCGCCTAATTGTTTTGGTCGAGTAGTTTATATAGTTTTTAAATATAGCGTCTGCGATCCATTTTTATTTAAGAAATTCAGAAAAACTGATAAATAGAATAAATTATAAAAAAACTGGGCCGTTAGTTTTTTGCTTGCCCTTATTTTGCACGGGCGTACTTTGATTTTAAAAATTTGAGACACGTATATTTCTTTAATATTTCGGCCGGTCAGAATACTAATCTGTCTTGATATACGTGCACTTTCGTAGATACTATTGCTGCTCTATTAAACTTGCGAGGCATTTCAAAAGGCAAAACTACAGTTGCTTGTTTTAATAATATTAAATTAAACAATATTCTAGCAAGTTCATGAGAAGTTCATTCACAGGAAACTTTCATTTTTGTTATATGCATTGTGCATTTGTAATATTGCTTTTTATGAATGATATGATCAATTTACTTCTAGGTTCATGGTCGGTGCTAATGGAAAAGTGTATGAAGGCGCCGGTTGGAAGGTCGGCGCTCATACATCTGGCTACAACAACAGATCCATCAGTCTCTCATTCATCGGAGATTTCAGAGGTTAATTTCTATTTACTCATTAGTTAATAGCCTCAGTCTTTTTTTGTTATTGAGGGGGAAACCTTCAAAAGGTGGCAGCGACGCAGGGTTATGTGGGTTTTTACCGCACTAAACCCCCGGTGGCCGTCCTTAGCGCTACAAAGAGGACTCCGGGATCTCCAAAGGAATGGAACCAGCGTCCTCTGAACGCGTTGCCCCATCGGGCTCGACCCTGTTAGGCGGCTTCTTTTAAGCAACTTCAAGTCGCTGTGACGCGAAAACTCAGCAACATAGGACCTTAATTGCCTTGACCAAATCTATTTGTATTCAATGATTTAAACTGAAATATACCTCGACGTGGAACGTGCAAATCATATATCAATTGATATACACATCAATTTGTATATAATGATATACAAATTGATATATGATTTTGCAGCTATTTTTTTAGGGGAAAGACGGGCGTGTGCCAGTGCATGTGTGTGTGTGTGTGTGTGAGGGAGACAATATCATCTGCTGTGTCATTCTCTAATATTAATTTCACTTTTACAGATGTTGCGCCGTCGACGAAAGCCTTGGATGCTGCTAATAAATTTCTGGGTTGTTACGTAGACAATGGTAATTTGGCATCTAACTACAACGTAGTGGGCCATCGTCAGCTCATAAGCACTATTAGCCCAGGAGATGTTCTCCAGCGAATTGTCCAGACCTGGCCTCACTGGACCAGCAATGTCTCAAAACTGTAATTTACAAGAATTAATCTATTTAACGGCGAATGGATCATGTATAACGGGTATGGTTTTACCACCTTGATATTGTGAGTATTCATTTTGTACTGGCTTACGAGAACATTTGAAAGTTTGTTAGATATTAAACTTTTGTACTAAAACTGAATACGTGTTTGTTTCCTTATTCGCCCATATGTTTATTAACCTACATTACCTAACAGCCTGTTAGTTTACTAGCAATATCTTTTAAAACTAAATGACATAACTTAATATATTCTTACTTAACTTTGGTTCATAGTCTTTTAAATCAAACACTTTTCGTTTATGACAAAATCGTTAGTCGAATAAATTTGGACGAAGACAATTTGACTGAGACATGATATCTTAAAACTTTTATTCATTCGATTATTATTACCCGACTGCGTAAAGGAGGGTTACGAGTAACAATCAATGTTTCTCTATGAACTCTGGGATTATACGTGTTAACTTTAAAGCTGGTAGAATCAGTGTAGCTCGACCTAGGAAGTACCACCGCCACATCTAATTCTAGCGTAAAGCATTTCTTACGTTTCGATAGAAGGGTGTGGTTGCCGGCACACTTATATAAAAGGCGACCATCATAGTCCTCGGGAGTAGCAACGCATCTGTGATTGACTTAAAATAGAACCCGTGTTCTGTATGAAATTGATTACAGATGTCCATGGGCGGCAGACAGAAATGTTTGGTGTTTGCGATCGCGAACTAGCTTGCCGAATGTGGCAGATAAGAAATTGCGCCCTAGTTCTTTGTCTTTAATCTATATATATAAAAGCGAAAGGTCACTCACTCACTCACTCATCACGAAATCTCAGAAACTACAAGTGCTAGGAGTTTCAAATTTTGCATGCGGGTTCTTTTAAGGACGTAAGTGCTCACTAAGAAGGGATTTTATAAAATTCAACCCCTAAGGGGGTGAAATGGGACAAACTATGTGATACTTTGATTTGAACGCGGGCGGAGCCGCGGGTACAGCTAGTAATAATATAATAACAAACAATATTATATTCATACTTAAATTTAAAAATGTTAAAGGATAAAACTTAGAATATATTAAGAAAAATAGACATATATCCCTCACAAAAACTACGTAATTAAATAAAGGTTGTCTTGTTATCATAGAATTACTTACTGAAATATCTCAGCGAGGAAAAACTTTTTCAAAACAAATTGAAAGCACAGACCTACTTTCCTCTTATATGTATAAGAGGTTGCCGGCACACCTTCACATGAGGCGACCATCATAATCCTCGGGAGTAGCAACGCCTCTGTGATTGTCTTCAGGTGGAACCCATGTTCTGTGTGTAGTTGCTTACAGATGTCCATGGGCGGCAGTGACCACTTACCATCAGTAGGACTGCATGATCGTTTGCTACTTTAGTCAGATAAGAAAAAACGAAATTCACGTGATGAAAGTGTGTGGTGCTATTCAAGACGATCAGCACGCAGCATATCATTGGATACCTCTTAAATTAATCATATGCTATGTGTCTGTGTTTAAATCTATCTGACACAAGCTGATCACTAAACCATATCTGCCTTCACCGATTCATATTCGAGCGATGGAGTATGGAGCTTCCCCTAGGCCGGGATCAGAATAGGGCTACGGTATCCTGCCTGTCGTAAGAGGCGACTAAAAGGGGCTTCCAAGGTTGCAGGCGGCTAGAATGGGAGCTCAAACCGTTCGGTCAGACGATCCCGGGAAGGACGGCGGTATATGTGGTCGCATACCGTCGTAAAGACTAGACGGAGCGGTGGGCCCAGCCGCCCATCTGGGAGGAGCCTGATGGCGCAACGCGCTCAGAGGATTCCGGTTGCGGTCGGTCCGAGTTCCCGGAGTCCTCTTTATAGCGCCGAGGACGGCCACCGGGGGGTTTTAGTGCGGTAAAAATCTCACATAACCCTGCGTCGCTCCCATGGCGTCGAGTACCTTTTGAAGGTTTCCCTCTCGAAAAAAAAGGCAAGGCCTCTTTCTGGGGTGTGGGACGATTAATGGTTAAATATTATTACCAATAACTCGTACCTTAAATTGGATGTCAGTAAAACGTAGTAACCTTAAACCACTTAAAATCCTTATCAAGGATAACGCAAATGGCTAGGAGATAGACATCTTTTTAAAGAAATTTATAAAAATAAGTATCAACAGTGATTACCGTTTAGATAATCTAGATATTCCATTAGATCAGTGTTGATACCTTAATGTATGATTACAGGGGGTTTACCGTGACCAGTCTACTCTATACATATACGGTGGCAAGTGTTGTCCATTTCCATTGTCTCGGTGATTTAGCAGTTGAATTGTCACCACGTAATTTAATATATTGTTTCGTGTTACAAAAATGAATCCTCTCTATCATTTAGTAACAGTGTTGTTCTTGGTAGCTGCGTCAAATGGTAATTGTTTTGAAGTGAAAATGGTAATTAGTGTGTGAGCATTTATAAATTGAGTTGTTTGGTTTCCAGGCGCAGGGTGGGAATGCGACGTAGTGCCGCTGCGGTCTTGGGGTGGTAACTTACCGATGCAGCGTGTCGAGGATCTGAAGACCCCAGTAAAGATTGTGGTGGTCACGCACACCGTGACGTCAGAGTGCTCATCCGACGGCGAGTGCAGAAGGATCGCGACGGCCATACGTAACAACCAAATGAATAGCGGCATGCCGGACATTTCGTTGTCGTAAGTTTTTTTTATTTGCAGTCTTTATATTGATATATATGCTACTAGTATACCAGTTAAAAATGCAACTTAATTATGTTTCCTCAAACCAATCATTTACGTATTCAATAACCTACCGCCTCTACGTAAAGAATTCCATGACTAAAGAAATTTCATATCACAGCGTTTACATAAAGTTTCTTGTACAAATCGTATAGATGTATTTAAAAAAAGGTAATGTAATAGTAAGCGCCCACCCGAGACCTTACGATTATTCAATTATAATATTGCTTTTGGTAATTAACTGGTAATTAACTGGTAATATATTTCTAGATTCCTGGTCGGTGGAAATGGAAAAGTGTATGAAGGCGCCGGTTGGAAGGTCGGCGGTCATACATTTGGTTACAACAACAAATCCATTAGCCTCTCATTCATCGGAGATTTTAGAGGTTAATTTTTATTTTCTCATTATTCAAGTTATTCAATTGTAGGAAGTGTATTTTATTGTATATGTATCGAAGAGTCCTCAAAATAGTAAAGCATCTGAGATCGATGCTAGGTGAGAATCCGACTTTATTTGGAGTTGATTAAAGATCTTCATAGGCTCTAGTAATTACATTCCGTCAAGTAGACTGTGTGTTCATGCTACTTAATTCATAGATATCTTCTTCTTCTTCTCTTCTTCATTATAAAAATGAATGTTTGTCTGTATGTCATTTATAGAATCGTAAGATATTCATTTGATCATGTGATCATCTTTAGCAAAATTTGTAATTCATAAGCTCGCGAAGGTTTCTGGTGCTTGTTTTTGTTATGGCGTAGCAACGCGCGTAGGGTTCAGTTATTATTTAATAACAGTAAGAAATAATCGTTCCACGCTTGAAATGCTGTGGTATATCCACTGTGGAACGGTATAGATACAACAGTAGTAAAATGTGCAAAAATGGCAAGGGAATATCAACACAGTACGCTTTTATTGCCGAAAATAAGTTAACATAGAAATCAAGGCATGTGGCTGGCTTTGGACTAGATTTTTTTTGCGACAGATGTAAAACCGCACATATGCTTTTCTTCTTTGTGTTTCTCGCACTTATATATCCAAAAAAGTAGTCGTCTTCTTACGAATCAAATCTCACATTAATAACCAAAAAATTAAATAAGGTAGACGGTGTGTGTAAACACAATCATCTGCTGTACCTTTGTCTAATGTTAAATTCACTTCCACAGTTAAAGCCCCTACGAAAAAAGCTTTGGAAGCCGCTACAAACTTCCTGGGCTGTTACCTGAACACTCGTTTCTTGGACTGCGAGTACAACTTGGTGGGCCATCGTCAGCTCATGAACACTATTAGTCCCGGAGACGCCCTGCAGCGCATCATCGAAACCTGGCCACACTGGACCAAAAATGTAAAAGCATAATTTAACATGAGAGAATCTATTTAATCACAAATGGCTATAGTTTCTACCCCTTTTTTTACAAGAATTCTTCTATTTAACGAAGATCGTGTATAAATTTTACAGTATTTACTTTTTTGTTGCTGTGAATATTTATATTTATACTGGCTTACGAAAATACTCCTAGTATGTTTGTGCTTTAGCCTTTGGATTAAAATTAATAACAAATATATTTTGTTTTTTATTCTCGCCTACCTACATTTATTAACTTTACAATAAATAGCATCTTTCTAAACTAAATTTTATCATATTAAATAGTATATATGCGACAGTTTATGAGGATGTGTGTGTGTTTGTTACTCTTTTCCGCAAAAACTGACGGAATTTAACGGATCGATCTGTCAAAATTCGCTAAAATCATTTCATTTGGTAATCCGATTTCCGACGTGCGAGCTTCGTACTGTCGTACCGCAAACATACACGTTAAGCGAACGCTCGCTATATGGTAGGCGCAGTAGACGAAAAAGACCCCCGTGTTAGGTATTTTTCGTTAAGGAAATTCTTGATTCGATCGCCGCGCTCAAAACCACCGCAAGAAAAACTATGCAATCGCTTAAAAAATCATAGGACGACATACTCATAATCGGGGTTGTCGTGACCGAAGCGGACAAAGCCGCGCTAATAACCTAGTGATATAATAAATATTTACTTATTGATTCGCTTGTCGCTAGTCGCCTATTTTGAACTACTTGACTGAGACATGGTTTCTTGGAACTTTCGGTAATTTTTTCCCATATGAGCATACCAAGGAATTATATCATTCAAGGAAATTAAGGTATTAATCTTGTAGTAAGGATATAGTACTATATACATTTAAGTATCTCTTCCTAAATTTGTAACTACACTTAATTGGACATTATAAATAACAATAAAGAAATAAATAACGCTCTCAAGACTCATAACTCCACTATGGGACGTTTTTGTTTCATACTATTATTATCAAGCAAAAAAAAAATTGCTTCCTTTAACGCATTTATCCCTGGACGTACAAATTTGAATGAATTTAATATAATATGATAGGACATTTATGAACAATAGCTTTAAGCTAGGTATATTTTATTCAAATTGGAGTATCCATGAAAAGAGAGACATAAATAATCAGTGTTTGACTTCTTTATGTTACGAATTGTTATACTTAAAGGAGGTCAATTAATCTACCGGAAGTAGCTACCGTGCTCTCTACTAGAGATCAAAATACTTTATCGAGACCCGTTAAATGGATTTTTATGCTGTTTTCACTCACGGATGGAATTTTATACTACAGACATATATACACTATATAATTGAACAACATTTTTATAAATACATACTAAATACTAAACTTTGTACGGTTCTTATAATAAGACACTACTTTAGTTAGATATATTTTAAAGCAGAATTATCATTACCTTGATCCAACAGTAGTATGAAATTATGAATCATCGTATAGGGGCCAGGTCAATTTATATATTTGCATTTTTACAAGAGACGGGGCCTTAAAATAGAAAGAATAGGTTAATGTGGGTGGGAGAATGGATCTATTTTCTTGGTCAATCGTTATCAACCTTTCGATATTATAATACCCTTACCTCCTCTCAGAGTAGGAGGTCACCCTTAACAAATATCCATTGCTTGACGTCATTTATTTTTCCAATACATTTCAGGTGTTTTGAAAAATGTCTTCTCAGAATGTGATGTTATTTTAGAGTGAGTATAAATTTATAATGACACCAAAACGATGTTTAATTTGTCCTACAAATTAAACATCGTCCCTGTAGTTCCGGGATTAGAATAGGGCTACGGTATCCCGTGCCTGCCGTAAGAGGCGACTAACAGGGGCTTCCGTGGTCTCGGGCGGCTAAAATGGGAGCACGAACAGTTCAGAGGACCCCAGTTACGTTCCTTTGGAGATCCTGGAGTCCTTGTAGCGCTGACGACGGCCACCGGGGGAGATTCCTACATAACCTTTCGTCGTTCCAACGGCGGGTATCTTTGAATGTTTCCCCCTTGAGAAAGAAAAATAAAACAAATTATACGTAATGTGATCTATGTTTTGAATGCGAAGAGAAAAAGGCTAAATTTCAATTACCGAATTTGTGTCTGCGAGCTCTGTTAGGTATGCGTACAACTTGCATCTAATCGCTTCATATAAACTTTTCCTCCTGCATACTATAACACGGGCATCTTATCTACCTATTGATCTTCCCTTGCAGACTAATTTAATCACGAGAGACTGGATGCCTACTTAGTTTGCTAATTCTACATTCTCTATTTGGAAGTAAGTAAGTGCAACCGTCACCTTTTAGGGGGAAGGCAGATAATAAAATTCAGAAATACGTACGTACGTTTCTTGCAAAGTTTTGACCTTCTTATATTTCTCCTATGAAGAAACCCTTAAATTGGCAGGCTTGAATCCCCCTCCCCCATAAAAAAACTCTAAATCAACCAGATCATCTACGCTAGTTGATATTTCTTAAAAGCGGTTAAATCCTTGGGCTACTATTTAAAAAAAAATCTAACTACCTATTCCACTTTAAAATAATTCGTTGATACATTGTTCTTATCATATAGGGATGTGTGATTCAATGGCTTTTCTAAATTCCCAGCGGGGAATAACTTAGTCCACATTTTGATACAATATATTCCTATCATGTTACCAATTTTATTGTATGACCAAATACAATGGTAGATAATTCATATTAAATGTTTTGCGTATTATCTATATTTAGTATTACTAGTTATCTATTGGCAATGGGACAGAACCTTTCGTCGATATGTCTCTGGTAGCACGATTGCCACTGATAATATTTATAGCTCAATTTATTTAATTACAGCTAGAAATAAGTTTGATAATATCAGGGAGGTATTATCAAACTTATTTCTAGCGTGACACAGTTCTTGCATTTAAGTGGAAAGGTGTGGCTGGTTCACTTTTATGTGAGGCGACCTTCTTAGTCCTCAGGAATTATGTTCGTTTGCTTGTTTGTAAGTACCATTGTAGCTCATGAACACAATACTTGTCACTAAATAGCATGCTCAGATGATATCAACCGAAGCTAACTCTCACAACGTTGCTACTGATTGACATAGTTGGTTAACATGACCGGTCCAGAGTTCGACGTGTGACTGTCGATGCCAAATCTGTTATCATCAGAAGCAGACGTTAACATAACATAGGAGTCTCATACTTCGCCTTGTGATTTTATAAAATCTTACATGCACTAATCACTAAATAAACTAAGACATCGAACCGTTTAAGATGTTTGACCGCCACATCTTTTTTATGTCTATTTGATGTTCTGGTCTGGTCTGACATCCTGTTTAAAGTATTTTTTTATCCAACCAGGATAGTTCGACTCGGGAAGTACCATCGCCACACCTATTTCTAGCGTGAAACATTTCTTGCGTTTGGATGGACAAACATGCCGGCACACCTTTGTATGAGGAGACCATCATAGTCCTTGGGAACAGCGACGCATCGCTGATTGACTTCAGATAGAACCTATGTTCAATATAAAGTTGCTTACAGATGTCTATGGGCGGCAGTGACCACTTACCAACAGCTGGACTGCATGTTCGTTTGCTACTTCAATAAGTTAAAAAAAGTTCTAAGTCCAATGTGTTCATTGGCTGCTTCCATAATGTAAAAAGACAAGAAGTAGAGTACCTATACTCTGATGGTAAGACCTGTTAGCAGTAAAAGTCTTTAAACATTTTTATTCTTATCTGTTTTTAGTAATCATTAGTCCGTTCATATTAGTACAGTAGTGTTTGAAACTCAATCTCTAAATCCGTCTCAGGTTTAAATTTCGCCTATTTTAAACGAGAAGTAAAAAATTAAAGGATTTTTTGCGTTTAAAAACCACAACACCATAACATAAAAAAAAAAAAAAAACATTAGGAGGTAATTAAAAAAAAGTGTCAAAGTAGCGTGAAGTTCAATTCGTACTTGACCAGCGCGGTGGTCTATGGCCTAAATTTCTCTGAAGACCCGCGTGGCGGAGCGGTTACCATACCTGTGTGACGCACAATGGGGTTGCCGGGTTCGATTTCCGGCCAGACAGGCATTTGAGTGATGAGTTTCGTTTAATGTTCTGGATCTGGGTGTTTGTGTATTTATCTTATGTGTATCGATGGTACCCACAACACAGGAGAAAATCCTAGTGTAGGGCTATGAGTGTAGAAAGCGTGTTCTCTCACTATGTGAAGAACCATGCCTAGTGGTGGGCCGGAAAGAGGGTGACGACGGTTTCTTATTTTAACGCTTTAATTTTTTTTTATCCGATCGAAGTAGAAAACGAGCATACAGTGCATTTGATGGTAATTTGTTACTGTAGCCAATGGATATTAGTAAGGATTTCACACAAAAAAATGGCTCTATCTGGCGAGGTCTAAGGTGGCCTCATATAAAAGAGAACCGGCAACCCCACCCTTCAACCGAAACCTAAGACCATCCATCCATCCATCAGCCTTTTGATGTCCACTACTGAACATAGGCCTCCCCTTAATGGCGCCACTCCAAGTCCTGTGCCCTCTGAATCCAACGGTTTCCCGATGTCGTCTTAAGGTCATCGGTCTATCTGGTAGGGGGGCGACCTGTACTCCTTTTGCCTAAACGTGGTCGCCACTCGAGGACCTTTCTTCCCGATCGGTTATCGGTCCTACGAGCGATGTGGCCGGCCCATTGCCAATTCAGCCTGCTAATTTTGAAAGATATGTCGGTAAGCTTCGTTCGTCTACGGATTTCATCGTTGCGAATCATGTACGAAACCTAAGACAGTACTTGCTATTCTGAAGCAGTCTTCAAGCTAGAAATATGTGTGCAATAAAACTTATTGCAACGAGACACTTGTACACGAGCAATACGCGTAAATAGGTCGACTGAGAAGGAAAAGCGATTATCGCTAAGATAAATTGTAGGTAACTAAATATTTCAGTAAATCACTGTTTATTCAGGATACGGGGCTTCACCGTTGCAATCTGCTCGATACATATAAAGTGCGGGCTGTCGTCTGTTTCCATTGTCTCTGTGATTTGATAGATGAGCTGTCGGTTACACGACAATTTTTTTTTTGATCATCGTGTTGTTTTTTGTTACAAATATGAATACTATCTTAATTTTTTTTTTGGTGAAGTCTGTTTTGATCGGCGCGTCAATTGGTAATTGTTTAATTTGTAATGAAATTATAATGTGTTTTTTAATTAACTGCTTACAATTTTAAGTGGTCAATATAGCCAAACGCGGTAGAATTCCTGGAGGGAAGTAAAGTTACCACAAACTTAAGTTTTGGACGCTTTGTGTGAGTTATTGCTACGAGCCATCATAATGATTTGAAACACAAACAATCTCCGCCAGATTAACATGAAAATCTATAGTTGTCTTTATATTATTGTAGGATTAATTATGTAGCATCACACAATTAAACCAAATCATACGATTGCTTTTTGTATTAATTAAATAATAGGATTAATTTTGAGAAATCAAAGTTGCATTCAAAATTAATTGTGTGATACCAAAAAGCTTATTGTTTGATGTCACACAATTAATCCCATCATATATATTAATTGTGCAAAATCCCACCTTGAAATTAATATAAAACATATGTACCTTTTTCAGTGGAAGCATCGCAATGTGACGTGGTGCCAATCCAAAAGTGGGGTACTATACCATCTTTGCGTGACGAGAACCTGGAAACTCCTGTGGGGCTGGTAGTAGTCACTCACACCGTGACGTCAGAGTGTAAAACCGACGCCGAGTGTGAGAGGATTGCGCGAGCCATCCGCAGCAACCAACTGGATAACGGCTTCAAGGATATTGGTTTGTCGTAAGTTATATATGCTTACTCCCATATTTTGATATTGTTGTCAACTCATTGCCCCATTGCTGGGCACGAATTTTCTCTCAGAACGAGAGTTTTAGGCTACCGCGCTAGCCAAGTCTGAATTGGTAGACTCACACACCTTCAAGGACATTTTGTTCTGGGTTCGATTACCGGTCAGACAGGTATCTAGATGATGAGTTAAGATCCTTATTCTGGGTCTGGGTGTTTATATATTTGTCTTTGTCCATGCCACAGGAGAACATCATTCTGTGGGACTATGAATGTAGAAAGCGTATTTTAATTATTGGACGACCCGCGTGGCCGAGCGGTTACCGTACCGGGCTGACACTCAGTGGGTCCCGGGTTCGATTCCCGGCCAGACATGTGTCTGAATGATGAGTTAAGGTTCTCGTTCTGGGTCTGGGTGTTTGTGTATTCGTGTTGTGTGTGTCCATGACACCCACGACACAGGAGAAAATCCTACTGTGGGGCTATGAGTGTAGAAAGCGTTTTTAATTATTGCATTTTATTTTATCAATTGACGATTGGACTATTTTCAGGTTCATGGTCGGTGGAAATGGAAAGATTTATGAGGGCGCCGGTTGGAAGGTCGGCGGCCATACTACTGGTTATAATAATAAATCCATCAGCCTGTCATTTATTGGAGATTTCAGAGGTTAGATATATTATTTATATAGAATTGTTTATTAATTGTAGTACTAATTAGGAATAACTCGTATGGTATTCATAAACGATTTGGGGAACCTGATTTGATTCCCAGAAACCTAATCGATGAATGTAGATTTCTGTAGTGGATTTAAGTGTTTGTGCGCTTTCGTTTGTGTGTTTTTTTGCTCATATGTATTGACTGTGTCAGGGAATTTATGATGAATGTGCGTAAACACAACGCGCCTTGGTCTTAACGACCTCAGGTAGCACATAATCTCTTCTTTTCAGTAGCCTCGCAGAAGATCATGGACGTTAGTGACCACTTTCATTAATTATGCATTATACAAGTAAAATATACAGCTTTTATATACAACTGCTTTGTTGCACTTAAAAGTATGTAGAAATGTAGATCAACATAAAACCAACTAGATAGTCGAAATTGTTTACCTGTCAGTAATCAATCAAATTTCGACTTAACATTTTAATCTGAATGTACGCGCATTCACGTCAACAAATCAATTTGATAGTTGGGACCAATCCTCGTCAACCCATTATTGTCCCATTGCTGAGCGCGGGTTCTCTCAGAATGAGAGAGTTTAGGCCATAGTCCACCGTGCTGGCCAAGGGTTATTAGTGGACCACATGTGTAAATAATATGAAATTCTTTAAGTATTATTCTTTAAGTATTACCAATCGTCACGTAGTTCTTATAAGTAAAAGGCATGTATGTATTATATCTTGCCTAATGTCGAATCCATCTTTTACAGTTAAAACCCCAACGAAAAAAGCTTTGGATGCTGCACAGCATTTCCTGGGATGTTTCTTAAATACTCGTTACTTGGCCTGCGAGTACACCCTGGTGGGTCACCGTCAGCTAGTATCCACTATTAGTCCAGGAGACGCCCTCCAGAGAGTCATCGAGACCTGGCCTCATTGGACCCAAATGTCCCCAGACTTAATTGATATGAGAACTAAACAATGAAATGACATGTATTAACGACGACGGTATTGTAATGGCTATGATTTTCATTTTTAGATTTTGTAGGTATTAATTGACTGGCTTCCGAGAATACTCCTATATGTAAATTTGTGCTGTGTATTATTTTTTTATAATTAAACATACGTATACGTAAACAATGTGTTTGTTTTCTTCATGTTTTTTGCATATTTTTCTCTTGCGTCAGACCGGTACAGTAACCGCTCCGCCACGCGGGTCGCCTTATATAATGTTCTGCCACACTTGAATCTCCTAAAAATCAGTGTATATTACCTTTTTTTTTGTTCTCGAGGGGGAAACTTTCAAAAGGTACCCAACGCCGTGGGAGCAACGCAGGGTTATGTGGGATTTTACCAAACTCAAAACCCCCCTGGGGCCCCCCCTGGGGCCGTCCTCGGCGCTAAAAAGGAGGATTCCGGGATCTCGAAACGACTTCAACCGGAATCCTCCGAGCGCGTTGCCCCATCGGGTTCTTCCCAGATGGGCGGCTGGGCCCACCGCTCCGTCCAGTCTTTACGACGGTATGCGACCACACATACCGCCGTCCTTCCCGGGATTGCCAGACCGAACGATTCGAGCTCCCTCTCTAGCCATCTGCAACCCCGGAAGCCCCTTTTAGTCGCCTCTTACGACAGGCAGAAGATGCCGTAGCCCTATTCTGATCCCGAAACTATATGGACGATTGTATATTAACTATCCAAAGAAAAAAGAACGAACTAATATTATGAGATTGACGATAAGCAATATTTCACTATTTGTTAGATAGGCCAAATCTATAGAAGAATTACATAACAGTAACACTTCTACGAAATAACAAACAAACAACAAAACAACGGAAGCGAACACTGTTGTAGCTTGTAGAAGATAATTCTTGTGTAGGTTTCGGCCTTGCTTGTCCAAAACAAAGTTATTTCCTTGATATCGAAAACAAATTCCGAATTTACTGTCCGGTTGAGATAAGTATTTCTTATAAGAAAAAGGTTTTTGCTAAAAGGAAGTCTATTTCAATAAAAAGGTATTTCAAAGATTTGGTCAGTTATTAAACTTAATGAAAGATTTTGGTTTTAGTGGTGCGTATTGTTACTTTGCATGAGCAATTGTACAATTCAGAATTAACCAATTTTAACCTAATTCTTCACCCATAAACACTTAGATATAAAAACTTTGTGCTTACCTATACTGTGGCTGCTTTATCTATGTGTATATATATATTAATACGTGAAGCAAAAACTTGTGATTCGTTTTTAAGATACTTGCCGCAGCGGAGGAGTATGAAATTACGCACGGTTATGGTTGATGTAGAAAAGGATTGCGCAATGCTAATATATTTTTCAAACAATGC
Source organism: Spicauda simplicius (assembly GCA_949699795.1). Classification (NCBI taxonomy): domain Eukaryota; kingdom Metazoa; phylum Arthropoda; class Insecta; order Lepidoptera; family Hesperiidae; genus Spicauda; species Spicauda simplicius. The sequence goes on from OX453062.1 coordinate 17,553,786, forward strand.
ATATAACATATATAAAATCAACTAAAACATTACACTCACTACCTTGCATTTGACACAAACACTTATCGTCAAAAATGTCAGATGTTTTTGTCATAATTCCCGCTATTGCTTTTAAATGCAGCTTAGATAATAAACCTCTTTTACCTTTGCGTACGGATGCATTCAAAATAACTTGAAAATTATTACAATTTATTTAAATTATAGAAATATTGTTGCTACTTTGGACAATATGAAGTTTAGTTTTTTTTATAAAAATTACGGTCGAGTTTCGTTTACCGTTGCGACGGGTTATTTATAATGAATTTATCATTATTTAAAAAAGATAAAAACAAAAGCATTTAACAGAAAATATCTGGCTTGTTTGTAAAATTAGCGTTTTGTGTTGTCTTATTATGCAATGCAATCAGAGATATATTATATTTAAAAGAATTAGACAATAAAATTTGTTCAATATAAAATGGAATATTAAAGATCTGTTTCATACCCATTTTCAAATTTCCCTAGAGACACTAGAATGTATGAGTGAATGTTTTTCATTGTGTTAGATAAAATACGGGACACTGAAACATTTTTAATTATGCTTTTGATTTAAATATCGTTGCTTATATAGTTTTGGAATGCTCAAAATAATGTATCTTTTTTTATAAATATTGAAGTAGTAAACGAGCATGTCCACCTGATGGTAAGTGGTCACTGCCGCCCATGGACATTTGTAAGCAACTTCATATATAACATAGATTTTCTCTGAAGTCAATCATAGATGCGTTGCTACTCCCGAGGACTATGTTAGTTGCCTCATACAAAAGTGTGCTGGCTAACACACTCTTCCATCGAAACGCAAGAAATGCTTTACGCTAGAAATGGTGTGGATGTGGTACCTCCCCGGGCGAACTACACTGGTTCTACCACCTTTTAAAATACCTATGCCTTTTTTCGCGTTTTGGATAAATATGGAGTACAGTACTTATTGTTACTTTTGCTTTTGATCAAAAGACATAGGCTAGACTCTAGACTGAGGGTTAGGGTTATGTTTCTTTGTCCCTGTAGTTCCGGGACCAGAATAGGACTACGGTACCCTCTGCCTGTCGTAAGAGGCGACTAAAAGAGGCTTCCGGGGTTGCGGGAGGGAAGAGTGGGAGTTTGAACCGTCCGGTTAAGTGACCCCGGGAAGGACGGCGGCATGTGTGGTTGCATGTTGCCGTAAAAACCAGAAGGTGCGGTGAGCAGTTCACGCCCACCAGAGAAGAGCCCGATGGGGCACACGCTGAGGACACCGGCGGCGGTCATCTGGAGTTCCCGGAGTCCTCTTCGCAGCGTCGAGGTCGGCCACCGGGGGGGTTTTAGTGCGGTAAGAATCCCACATAACCCGCGTCGCTCCCACGACGTCGGGTACTTTTTGAAAGTTTCCCCCTTGAAAACAAAAAAAAGGGTTATGTTTCTCATATTCTTATCCAAAGCAAAACATTTAAAGTGCGTACCTTATGCAATTTTGAGATGTTTTAATTTGTATCCATATATCTGCTACTGTGTATCATAAAATATAGAACATTGATTTTTTTACATACGTACTATGATTAGAAGATTATATACAGCATCATCGGCATAAGCAGATAAGCGAATTTTGTATCTGAAGAAAAATGTTATACATAGTTGCTTATGTAACTTTGAGATCATGTTTAATTAAAAAAATGAATGTTGAGTGCATTTATATATTTATACTGATTGATTTAATGCATGATTTTCAGTATAACTAATATTTTTACTAATATTAATAATATATTAGATGATGATTTAGCCAAAGTATGAATTAACAAGGTCAAACGAACACATAATGAAGTGAAGATGTTTTTAAGTTGACAGACAATTTTATTGTATTCGCAAATATCTATTGATAATATATTCGTACGGTTAAAAGTCAAATATAATAAATTCATTGAGATTATATTGTATGCAAATTTTGCGAATTGCCAAATAGGAGTTATAAGTGTCGTTCTTTATTATCACTACCACTATTCATCGGGTGGTAGAACCAGTGTAGTTCGAACGGGAGGTAGCACCGCCACACCTATTCTTTTATCTGAATAAAGTAGCAAACGAGCGTGTGTTGTACGTGGTCACTGCCGCCCATGGACATCTGTAAAGAACTCCAAATTCAGGTGCGGTGAGCGTATTCACTCACCAGGGACTAACCTGAAATAGGCATCGCGCTCGGAGGACTCCGGTTGTGTCCGTTGGAGATCCCGGAGTCCCGCACGTAGCGCTGAGGACGGCCACCGAGGGAGTTATAGTACGGTATGAATTCCACATAACCCGCGTCGCTCTAACGACGTTAGAATGTTTCCCCCTCGTAGACAAAAACAAAAGTAGTGTATGTCTAATACGTTTAATATAGATATATCCCTTGTCTTAAGAAGTTGTCAGAACCCTTAGTTGTTCTATTTGGGTGTTACTACCGCCACTCAAACTATATAATATCACTATGGTGGAACACCTTAGGGGAGGCCTATGGCCAGCAGAGGAAAGAAAATGGTTGACGTTATAATGATGATGAATGCCACTCCTATATCTGACGCCTAATTAATAATCCCAAATTAAACGTACAAATGCCTATCATCATATTATTTACAAGGTATGATTATTTATCTGAAGCCGCTATAGTCTGAAATTAATCTCTGATACCATATCGTTTTATAATTTATTTCGCAACGGTTTATTTAATGGATTGACTCACCTTGATACGTATATGTCTGCGTTGACTTTATAATTGAAATTGAAATGGTATTTATACAATATAATTACATTAAGTTAGAGAAGCACAGAGATATCTGTTATAACTTTTCTGTTACGAATTTAACATTAAAATTGTCATGAAAAATAAAAATCCGACTGAAACTGAAATTTATAGTAGGGTATTTTGTTTCTTTGTTTATAATTTATGGTTTAATATTTTTTATAAATCTGTGTCGATTTATTATTTATATAATCGTTCCTCTGCGGCATCAGCGGTCAGAGAAAAAGGGGGACCTTTTCTCTGACCGCTGATGCCACATTTAAAAACCCATATAGCCCATGTAACTCTGCAAATTGAATAGATTCTAAAAGAAATATACTTACATATATTAGTACATACATTACATACGCGCGAAAAACATTACCCTCTTTCTGACGCAGTCGTGTAGGAACAAAAACTTATTTTCCAGAAATATTGATGGAGTTAAGGGTTCCACTACGTAATTAAATTATTTTTTCGATACGCCCTTCAGAAGAACTAAGTTAGGTACTAATTATCTCTCGGTAAGAATGTTCAAATTATCTTCAACAAAAAACAGTCTAAAAGAATGTGAAATAATGAGATAGTCAAATTAAAAAATTAATATATTTTTTCTTGTCCAAAGTATGATCATAATATTCATAACATTGTTTATACGAGTAATAATAAAGCTTCATTATTAAATTTAATTAAATTATCGTTTCAATTCGCTCCTGGATATCAAATATTAGCAGCTACCAATACATTTAGTTTTTATACCTTATGTTATATCTATAAAAAAATGTATTTGCAAATATTTTCAAAAATATTTTTTTTGTGATAGTGTTTGATTTTAGGTCGCCGGTTTAATCCATAACGGCGCTTTTAATTCTTTCGTACCAGTTGTAAAAGTAGGTGAATGAAAATCTCCGTCTACTACAAAATATTATTTAGCGACCAGAAAGCCTAAATCATTTCTCACTTCACCAATGTTAAGGGTCCGCATATCGCATTGATGAACTCCGAATACTGTTTTTTTTATCTGACTGCGAGCAAGCAGCCGCCTGATGGAAAGTGGTCACTGCCGCCTATGGATATTTGTAATCAACCACATACGGAACGTGGGTTCCATCTGAAGTCAATCCGATCCGAATCTGAGAACAGAAGCGTTGCTACTCTCGAGGACTATGATTGTCGCCTCATTTGAAAGTGGACCGACCTTTCTATCGAAACGCAAGAAATGCTTCACGCTAGAAATAGGTGTGGTACTTTTCCGGTCGAACTACACTGGTTTTACCTCCTTGAATTGTCTGTACCAGTACAATTAATTTTGAATTTGACCGTTTTATTAAATTTAGTATTTCGGTCAGTCAGAAATATTAATCAACGTGTAATCTTAATCATTGGATTGTTTTATTAGCTCTTTGGAGTAGCTCTTCTACGCTTCTTGCTAACTCAATTTAGCGGTATGAAATTGTTGTGTTCTAATTGGTAGGGTGTGCCCTGAGTCCCTGTAGTTCCGGGATCAGATAGGGCCCCCTGCCTGTCGTAAGAGGCGACTAAAAGGGGCTTCCGGGGTTGCGGGCGGCTAGAGTGGGGGCTTAAACCGTCCGGCCTGGCAACCTCGGGAAGGACGGTGGTATGTGAGGTCGCATACCGTAAAGACTAGACGGAGCGGTTGGCCCAGCCGCCCGGTGCCCATCTGGGAGGATCTCGATGGGGCAACGCGGTCATAAGATTCCAGTTGCGTTCCTTTGGAGATCCAGGAGTCCTCTTTGTAGGCCTCCGGTAGGGTCTTAGTGCAGTAAAAATACCACATAACCCTGCGTCGTTCTCACGGCGTCGGGTACCTTTTAAAGGTTTTGCCCTCAAGAACAAAAAAAGCATGTGTTCTGAAATGCTAATAGGTATTATAACTAAATCGAGGACACCGTACAGTTACAGTTATCTATGAGCGGTCATGACCACTTAACATCAGTTGGATCTGCACGCTCGTTAATTTTTATTACGAAAGAATTAACTTGACGTCTTATTTAAATATTTCGATAACTGATTATGTTATCAAATTAATTATGGGTAAATCTCATTTAGATATTCATGAACGCTGATGATGCCATTTGGAGGGTTGAGGAGTTTATACGTTATTTTTTTCATAATATCATGTCATACCCGAGTTTATAGTATCCGATTTATTTGTAAGTTTCATGAGAATCGGGTCGGCAGAAGCTGAGTTATCCTTTTTTTTTAAGTGGGTAATCCTCATGGATACCCAGCCGCCCGGGGCAACAGCTGGGTTATGCCGGACTCTTACCGGCTAAACCCCCACTGTGTTTTTACCTCCGCACCGTCAGGCGGGAACACGGGCACACAAAGGCGCGCCTTACCTCCAAGGCTCCCATCCGCAGGGCGACGGACCAATCCAGAGACCGCCACCCAGGAGCCGTGGGCATGGGCAAGCCGACACCCACTAAGGCACCGACCTCCCACACCCAGCGGCGGATCCGATCCCTGGTTCCGCCGCAAACCACCAAACGGCCGCAGAGGACAGGGAGGACGGCAACGACACACCGCATCTCCTCTTCCTCTGCGGCCCCACCGTCAACGCATCTGACGGTGCGCCCCTGAATATATATATTTAATCAAAATCGAAAGCTGTTTCGGAGGAGTTTAAACTCTAAATCTGTGCCACGCTTACCGACACTTAAATGGCGATGTCGCATTCTAGTACCGGCCTTAGAACTATCAAGGCAATTGCAATTATCAAGGCATCGGATGTTCACGCAGTGGTTGAGTAAGCTATTCGGCACCCTGAGTTTTCGTCCGAGTCAGGTGCTCTCGGGATGTTTGTGTCGGGCGTTATCTGTATCGGGTATCGGAATCGACAGCCAGGTCCCTATTACTTCGACTATTACCTCAACAAGACGACCCAGCGTACGCTAGAGGTATGCTTATGCGTGGAGTGCAGAGTGCAGCGTGTTCAGGACTGTATTTGGGGCCGAACTTTCGCTTTCGACTGTGATTCGTGCTATGATGGAGATTGACAGGTCGTGGTGGGTGGTAGAATACTTCTGCAAAGCAATGATGCTTGCAAAGGCTGCGGTGGAGAAGGCCAGGAAGGATAATGCATCTTCTCTGTCGCTTCGTAGCAGGCTGTCAGAACATTAGACAGCGGGTTTTGATGAAAGTTTGTTATTTCCTTTCCCAATACCATTAGCCCACGGAGAAAGACTCGGGGTAATCTAATTCCTGTTATTAGTGCTTGATATTTCGTATGTGCGTTCTGCGCGCTCATCTTATGAGAGAAACCACTGAGAAGAGTCACTTCCTCTCCTGATGTGGCTGGCGGTAACATCGGTGCCGATTAACGTTTTAGGGCCGTGAATGTACTGCCAACGCTTTCTCGTGATTCTCGTCACTGTTCATCCAGGGAACTTCGCAGAATTTAGTCCATAGGATTCCAACATACCCTGTCTGCGTCTATGGGTAGAAGGGGATCAGTGAGGACTTGTCCGCGTTAAGGAAGAAGGTTTAAATATAATATAAGAAATGTAATATAATACATAATAAGACACACTTTTTACACCACGCTAGGCAAGAATGGCTAATTAAGTGTTATGAAATTTTAATTGCAAATGATATCTATATACATAATGCGAATCGTAGAGTTAACCAGCACTTTTTGTACCGTAATGATCTTCTAGAATTCTCTAAAGAATTCAAAGATCATTATTTGCATAGATATAATATTTTACAACCTGTTATCTTTATGACTTTTTTTATTTTGATACGTACACCTCATTAATATTTACGTATCATAAATGGTGCCCTATCTTGCAACGCAGCTGTAAAAAATCACTTATGCCGTGGTATGATCTACATACTTAAAAGGTTTTTTCTTATCCGATAACTAACTTTTTTTTTCGGTGGAAGGTTGTGGATTCCGGTTGATTTACCTACTTGAGGTTATTATCGTTCTGGTAGACCCAATGTTTTATATGGAATTGATTGCCTACAGATTTAAATTTGTTGGAACTCTCTCGTCAACCCATTATTGTTCCACTGCTGGGCCCTCGCTTCTCTCAGAATGAGAGAGTTTTAGGCGATAGTTCACCGCGCTGGCCAAGTACGAATTGGTGGACTTCACACCTCCGAGAACTTTTTTTTAAAGAACTCTCGGGTGTGTAGGTTTCCTCACGATGTTTTCCTTCGCCAAAAAGCAATGATATTTAATTACTAATACGCACATAATTTATAAAAATCAGTGGTGCGTGCCTGAGTTGAACCTCCTGATCGAGATGGCAAGTTTCACTCAATTAGGCTATCACTGCTCTCAGTGATAGCCTAATGGAATTGATTACACACCTTAAATTCGTTGGTACAAACTACTTATTAAACTGCTTCGCTTCTTAAACTCAAAGCCGATGTACATACTTCAAGCATTAAGAGACATCATTATTAGACGCATTCAAACTAATATTATCTAATGGATCATACGGTCATATAATACTTTGATTTGTTTAAAAAAAGACCTTATTTTAGAAACATCTTATTTTAATCTGGGTGTTTGTGTATTCGTCATCGTGTGTCCATAAAAAAATTATCCTCTTTATATCCACTTTACAAAATTATCCAAACGTGGTGCTACGTGTATAAATCGATTATTACTTTTACTTTTATCTTTATAATATAATGTAAGGACAGTCGAAGCCGTGGCAACCGATGCTGCAATGGAAAGTTCCAGAAATATGGAAATCTAGTTAAAGTTTACATATTTTTTCGCATTGAAACTATGGGGCCGTGGGGGTTAAATGGAAAATTATTTTTAAGCATTTGTTCAAATGTTTTATTTAGTTAACAAATTATTAAAAAGCTGGCGCATAGTTTGGGTAATAAATTAGGTTTGCATGTTTATGAATCCTATTCGACTAGGTAAAGTTTTTAGAAACTCGTCCTAAGAACAGTAATTTAGTCATTTTTATATCTATGTACCTAATTATAAAATAATAAAATATCTAATTGAATACATATTTCCAGCGAAATGCTTATTAATTATTATAGATATATATCTATACGTTGTTTCACCAAGTTACCAAAATATGTCTCTTAGTGTTATCAATCATTATTATTGATATCTAATATAATAGACGCTTATCAGTAATTGAATATATTTTCCCGTATTTTTATCATATTAAAATACTTTTTTTATATAGGTTTATCTATCAGATTGTGATTGATATCTAAAATCAGATCATGCGACCAAAATGTCGATAAATACTCAGATATCTTTTTATCCCAAAAACGTCATAACGTATGTCACCGATGCGATTCGATTAAAAAGAATAAAAAGAAAAAAGAATAAAAAAAAACTTTTTCTTTATTTGCAGTGATATAATATTGATATTTTAAAAGCATTTTCGTTTAATGAAAATTGGTATAAAATTCTTTAAGTTTTTTTTTATCTGATTTCAACATATTGCGTAATTATTTTAATACTTACGTCATATGTAATAATGTACCTAACAATTTATTTTTGTCTCAAAATGGGACATCGGTTTATGTCAATTAATATCATTGATTTATGAAAGAAATTAATGAGTTTTTTAAGCGAATAGTGTGTAAAATTCGTCTGTGAAAGAAGATGCTCAAACCACGGTTTCAGAGGGCGGGTTGATTTGGAAAAAATGAGTAAATTTTGCGTCCTTACATTTTTATCGGGACTCAGGAACGAAAAACCGAAAAACGGTAGGTACTATCTTATTAAAAACGTGAGGTATGGTAACGTTATATAAATATCAACTGTCGTAAGTCTTAGGCAATGTAACTGCTTTAATAATTATAAGTATTAGAAAAGAATTAGTAGAAAAGAAAGTAGTAATTTGTGGTACTGGGTCATCTTTCTCTTATATTTCTTAATAAACATTGATCGCGAATTTTAGACTTATTTTAATAAATATATTATAATCTATAGTTTGTATCGGAGAAAGTTTTAAATTTATCCTTTGACGTACAAATAATGAATGTGAGATGTCTCGATACGGGCGTCAAGCGTTCGTCTTAACGGAAGACGTTAATTACGTGGCCTGATTGTGAGTTGAAAGTTTAGCTTGTGACGTCAACGCGTTAGTGGCAAACATGTTTTGCCTTGACTTAAAAACATCTATGACGGCGACATAGATGACGATTCTCTAAATGAAGTTGGCGAATGAATAAAACTTGACGATTTGCTTTGTGTTTTTACAAGATCAAAATAATAAACGATGCATTCCACCTTTTTTCTCTGTTCTTAAAGGGAAACCTTAATTTTATTTTATTTATTTACACACCAACAGCACTACATACAGATCATGACATAAATATAGTACAGTTAGTTTACATGCATGTTTGCGTACCAGTTACAGGCGTAAACAACATTCATTGCAGACAGTCGTTACAATATTATCTTAAAGCTAGACAATTTAATTAAAAAGAGAAACAATTTAATACATACAATAATTCTACAAAAGTGGATATTAATTATATAGTTCCTGGTTTAACCTTTAAAAGGTACCCGACTCCGTGTGAGCGACGCAGGGTTATGTGTGATTTTTACCGCACTAAAACCGTCCCGGTGGCCGTCCTCGGCGCTATAAAGAGGACTCCGGGATCTCCAAAGCAACGCAACCGGAAAGATGCAATCCACCTACTGGTAAACGGTCACTTGCGTTAACCTTCAAGTAACTTCATATGGTCAGAAGTTCTATCTCAAACAGATGCATTCTGACTGCAGACTACTCCCGAGGACAAATATCGCGTGATGTGAAAGTAAACAAGCAACTACATCCTTCCATCGAAGCGCATTAAAACTTCGCAAAGGTTTGACGTTACGATTTCTAGATGTGTTGGAAAAATTTGGAAACATCCTTACATTTATTCCAATAAATTTCTAGAAAACTGGAAAAAAATATAACTAATTTCTGATACAATGTAACACTTCATTTCTAATAACTATAACTAAAGCTAATTATTAACATCTTTGACAACCTCTTTGTTTTAAAAGAACTCGCAGGTCTGTATGTTTCTTTACGATATTTTCGTGGTACAGCAAGTGATAAATAGTTTCTCATATGCATAATAACCACAGTCTGAAAATTGAGTAGTGCCTGCTTCGGATTTAAACAATCAAAGACTACAGACTACTAAAAATCTACGGAGAGGCCGAGATTTAATCATTAGCTTTACTAGCATCACTTTACTAACGGACTGCATGTTCCTTATCAAATGACGTTCTCATTGTCGATTGTCTCTTAGGCTCCTAGCACATGGCGTATTTTAAACGCGCAGGCGACGCGCTGGTAACGCACTTATACGCACTTCAAACGAGATTTAAACGGAACCTTGTAACCTAAACATACGGGGTGATCATGAAACGTGCGTCAGATATAGCGATACAGATATACATAAAAGATGGGAAAAAATTCTAAATGTATCGAACATTATCGCTTCAAAAGAGTTTCGAACACGCTTTACAGGCGCGTTTGTATCGCGTTTTACGCGCGTTTAAATCTGTAACAAATCAAAAATCGGCATCTACAGCGCAGAAAACGCGCGTCGTCTGCTCATTTAAAACACGCCATCTGCTAAGGGCGTTAGATTATTTATTACTTAAGCAAAATATACAAACAAATAATAATCGAAATAAAGACAAAATAATTTGTTCGGTACAACATAAATAAATAATACTAAAATATATACGATGTTGTTTTAAAAAATAATTCTTATTAAAACTATTAACATATACATATGTCGGCGCGACACCGCGTATTTATGAAAAACACGTCGCCAAAAATAATTATTTTAGTTAGTTTAAAGATCGAAAATTGTTTGTTTATTAAATTAGCAATATTTAGTGATTTTTAGAATTGTAATTTAGTTTACACTCTATAAATTTGTTATTGTAACCTCACCAAACATTGTTATAAAAATGCGAGCGCCTGCCGGTAGAAAACGATTCTTGTTTAACCGTCGAAGTGATCGGACCTCCTCGATTATGAATAAATCGAAGAAGTTTACTCCTGTGTTTTACATGAAATATGCAAGAATGGACAGTAATGAAGACTCCTGGCCTTCCTGACGTCGTCACCCTCACTTCGTTATATACAATATAACACGCTGTGAAAGTTAGGCGATTTGGCATATGGCGTTCCTAATGACGTCACTGTGACGGAGGACTAGGTCCACGTACTAGGAAAATTGTAAGGCTGATTGCATGGAATTGTCATAATATTGCGTATAAGCATTGTCCTTTATAATCAAAGAACAAAAATATAGACTTCGTTTTATAAAACAATATTAGATTTGTTTGAAATAATTATAAATAGTAATAAGAACGCATTTGGCACTCACAGCTCCACTCTAGAAAGTTCTATTATGCTGTGGGTACCTTTGACACAAACAAAAACGAATACACAACACCTAGGACAAATGCACATTGATTAAACAAATCTAAGTTCATCATGGGATCGAACTCGGAACTCTCTGCTAGTCCGTTCGGTATGGTGAGCGCTTTGTTACGCGAGTTTTTACACGTACTATTAATAATATTCCTAGTAATTGTTGTACCAAGTTTTTTGTATAAAAAGATTATAAAGGCCATTTTGACGTTACCCCCTTATTAAAATATAGGGGGGTAACCTTATAAAAATCGAAATTACACGAGAAAAACGATTCGCAAATATCACGAAATCCTCCGTGGTATCCGTCATCCATCTCTCAATGTGCCTTTTTATAGGCAGTGAGATTAGTAAAGGAGCAGGCAAGCAATCCGATAAATGCCTATTTCGCGAAGCGTCATCTTTATTTTTTGCTCCGAGTAATGGGATCCTTGAAATGCGATATATTCTGATTCATGAAGAAATTGTGGGATTTCATTTATGGGCGTGTTATCACTTATTGCGGTCACATACGAGCATGTGGTCACTTATTGCAGTCTACTACTCTTTTATTGCGGTCTCCTTTTAAGGGTATAATTAGTCATCACCATCAGTAGTATTATTAGTCATTACCAACAACACGCATTCGTTAATTATCGTTGCGAGTAATTATTGGCTTTTTTAGTTACTTATTCAAAACCCGTCTTCTTTTCCTCAAATTTAATTTTAAGTAAATGTGTCAGGTTTACTGGAAATATTTTTAAATTGTGGATAATTTCAAAACTGTGTGCTTAACCAAATATATTGTATACGTATAGACATTTTGCTTTGGCTTAAACGTCTTATAAGACTCGGGCGAAGTTACCCAACTTGTTCAAGTTGGTAGAATCAGTGTAGTTCAACCGGGGAAGTACCACCGCTACACATATTTCACTCTCTCACATAACTCTAGCGTGTAGTTGCCGGCACACTTTCACATGAGGCGACCATCATAGTCCTCGGGAGTGGCAATGCATCTGTGATTAGCAGAAGGTCCCATGTTCTGTATGAAGTTGATTACAGATGTCCATGGGCAGTGACCACTTACCATCAGGTGGACTGCATGCTCGTTTGCTACTTCAGTCAGATCAAAAAAAGATCTTAAGAGAAAAGTTCCCGGGAACTATGTCTTCATTTTAGAGTCGCGTGTTGTATAATGGAGTAGTCTTTATTAAAATCAGGGCCGGTGTTAGAAGATTGAAGGTCACGTAATAAAAGAGTGGAGAACCTTGTGTGGGTCCCAAGGTTCTCTAAATATAATATGTTTTTTGAAGAATTTTGTGGACGATGCTACCTAGGGCGGACGTTGACGTCCCTGTAGTTCCGGGATAAGAATAGGGCTACGTTATTCCCTGCCTGTCGTCTAAAAGGGGCTTCCAAGGTTGTAGGCGGCTAGAGTGAGAGCTTGAAACGTCCAGCCAGGTGAACCCGGGTGATACCGTCGTGAAGACTAGACGGAGCGGTGGGCCCATCCGCCCATCTGGGAGGAGCCTGATGGGGCAACGAGCTCAAAGGACTTAGGTTGCGTTCCTTTGGAGATCACGGAGTCCTCTTTATAGCGTCGAGGATGGCCACCAGAAGGGTTTTAGTGCGGTAAAAATTCCACATAATCCTGCGTCGCCCCCACGACGTTGGGCTCCTTTTGAAGGTTTTCCCACCGAGAACAAAAAAAGTTGTGCCGTATGTCCCTGTATCCAGCCTTATTTATAAGTATTATAAACACTAAATCTCTCATCATCATTAGTTTTCATCCCCATATCCGATTACTATTTTCTCTTTCCTTATCCTTATCCAATTGACAAGTTGAGTTCGAAAACCCATTCTTGAAACTTTCCTACGTAACGAGCACGAGAAGAAATTCGGTCAAGCTACATTGCTGCCGTCGATTGAAGTCGTGTAAATCATCAAAATTGTTATCTAAAGTCAATGCGAATTGTACACGTTGTTTGCTGCGAGTTCATCAACCTAAGATAATCTATACTAATATTATAAAGCTGAAGAGTTTGTTTGTTTCTTTGAACGCGCTAATCTCAGGAACTACTGGTTCGAATTGAAAAGTTATTTTTATGTTGAATAGACCGTTTATCGAGGAAGGCTTTAGGCTATATATATATATTATAAACGCGAGTGAAACCGCGGGAACTGCTAGTCAAATTATAAAGGAACGTGGCAACTTCTTCAACTTCTTCAATTAAACAGGAACTCTTCCTTGCTTTATCTAACATTTAAGAGTAGATGCCGTCTCATTTTCAATATTACGAAACGATAATCTTATAATCTTCAAAAGAAACATCGAAACTTTGATAAGCTTCAGGTAGATCCTCTGTTCAATATGGTATTATTAACAAAAATAACCGGCTAAGTAGGAGTTATTGTATGTATATCTTTAAATATTAATTTTACTCTGATTAAGTATTAGAAGGTCCGAGGTTCAAACCCAGGCACGCACCACTGAATATGTGCGTATTATACATTAATTATCACTGCTTTTCGGTGAAGGAAAACATCGTGAGGAAACCTACACACCCTAGAGTTCTTTAAAAAAAAAGTTCTCGGAGGTGTGTGAAGTCCACCAATTCGCACTTGGCCAGCGCGGTGGACTATGGCCTAAACTCTCTCATTCTGAGTGAAGACCCGTGCCCAGCAGTGGGACAATAATGGGTTGACGACGACGACGACGAAGTATTTGAAAAAGAAATCTGTGAAAATTTCAACTTTCTGGTTATCACGTTTCATGAGATACAGCCTGGTGGCGGACTGGAAACAGACAGGTGGACAGCGTAGTCTTTGTAATAGGGTTCCGTTGTTACCCTGTAAAAAAAAACGCTTTCTACACTCATAGCCCCACCGTATTATTTTCTCCTGTGTCGTGGGTGCCATGGATACACACAAAGACGAATACACAAACACCTAGACCCAGAACAAGAATCTAAACTCATCATTCAGATACCTGTCTGGCCGGGAATCGAACCCGAGACCCACTACGTGTCAGACCGGTACGGTAATCGCTGTGCCATGCGGGTCTGTGGGTACGGAATCCTTAAAACCTAGATACAGTCCAGTAAATACGGTGCAAGCTAAATTTATACTAAACTAGTTGATTCGGCGAACTTCGTTCCGCCTAAAACTCAAAAATCTAAAATTATCAGTGCTTCTCCATTATATTATACATGAATTATACACAAAAACATTCCTCTGGAATCACTCTACCTTTAAATAATATTTAATATCCGTAGCACACATTTAAAGATTTAAGCATGCATAGGGACAGACAGCAGGAATGACTTTGTTTTTAAAAAAAAAAAAAAAAACGCTTTCTACACTCATAGCCCCACAGTAGGATTTTCTCCTGTGTCGTGGGTACCAAGGACACACATAAAGACGAATACACAAACACCCAGACCCAGAACATGAATCTAAACTCATCATTCAAATACCTGTCTGGCCGGGAATCGAACCCGGGACCCACTGCGTGTCAGACCGGCATGGTAACCGCTGCGCCACGCGGATCGTCAATAAAATAAAATAAATAAAATAAGTAGTGATATTTGCCTTCCCGGGGATCGAAGATAATAACCGATACAGTGACGTCACGCCAATTATACCGATTACATCAGCAAAGATTTCTAAGATAGAATGACAAACACGGAATATGTTTTATCATAAAGATAAGTAGAACAAAAAGCTAAGCGCCTTATGCTATCAAGTAATGACATACTATCAGACTTACGATCAAGTCTAGTACATATCAGGATCGAACTTAATTAAAGTGGTGATTAAGTTTGATTAAAAATCTTTATCTTTAAAAATATTTTCTCCCATGCTACGTCAGTAATAAAAAATGTCATAATAGTGATTTGGAAAACGGGTTCAACGTTTGAAGTCCTTGAATGTTTTATTTCAATCCTCTGAATAGTATGTTCCATTGGTGCCTCTTTACAATTCTAACAATGAATCCATAAATGTAATAAAAATAAAGCTCTACGAGTTTGTCAGAGCGTAACATACCAAGTTTAAAAAAATATATTAAATGATAAATTCATGATATAAATAAATATATTTTCCATCCTTTAAATTCAATTAAATGGTTTTGATTCGTGCAATTTAAAACACATAATTGTCATAATTATAAATTTGTTGTTACTTATTCCCTTCGAACTTTTTTTTGTAAATAGGTATATGCAATGTAGAGACACGAGATAAATTCATTATTATTATATGTATGAATACAATATAGTTCCACACCTGTTTCTAGCGTGAAGCATTTCTTGCGTTTTGAAAGACCATCATAGTCCTCGGGAGTAGCAACGCATTTCTGATTGACTTCTGATGGAATCCATGTTCTGTATGTTCTGGGCTGCAGTGACCATTTACCATCAAGTGGACTGCATGCTCGTTTGGTACTTCAGTCAGAAAAAAAAAAGTAATGTAAATAATATTTCCATATAACTTTACATATTTTAACTGAAAAATAAAATACAAAAAAGATGTAACACTTAAAAAACATTAGGCTATCATCGCTAAGCTTTCGCCCTTGCTCAAATCTAAAGATATCTTATTTATCACCCAGATATCAATCTGACCGGCCTAAGAGAAATCGTAATCTCAACTTTGATTTGTTATTTTGTGCCAAACACATATAAATAAACAGCAGTACTAGGTATCACCCTACTTTCTTTTGTGTTTAAATATTACCAAAACACTTTCTACGCGTTTCATTATGACAACAACTTTTCACTCAACCTTCCTCATTTTATATATATCACATAAAATAATTGGATAACTATTTTAGCTACACTTTTTATTAGATTAAAACGAGCACCTTATGGTGAGTGATGACTGTCGCCGAAGGACATTAGTATCCTACTCCATATAGTTACTGGATGATTCAACCTGAAGCCAATTATATATAATTATATTGACAATATTCCTTTTGTCTACTGAAGACTAAGATGGCGGCCTCACTTATTAGCCAGTTAGCATCTAAATCCTGTCTCCACATCTAAACAGAACAGCTTCATGCTAGAAATAAGTTAGATGGTCCTGGTTAAACCATATTGATCTTACTATCTTTAAACTTTTCTCGCATATACTCATATATGACTCATACATAAAAGTTTTTTTTTTATTTGACTGAAGTAGCAAACGAGCATGCAGTCCACCTGATGGTAAGTGGTCACAGCCGCCCATGGACATCAGTAATCAACTTCATACAGAACATGGGTTCCATCTGAAGTCAATCACAGATGCGTCGCTACTACCGAGTACTATGATGGTCGCCTCATGAGAAAGTGTGCCGGCAACCACACCCTTCTATCGAAACGCAAGAACTGCTTCACGCTAGAAATAGACGTGGCGGTGGTACTTCCCCGGTCAAAGTACACTGGTTCTACCACCTTTAAGTCAAAATAGACTAAGACATCAAGGTTGATTTCACAATTTACAGCCTTAATACCTTCAAAAACAATATAGTCTATGGATCAACATTACGACCTTTAAAATAGGTCAGCCAGGTGAGCCAACATTAGGATTCTAAATATATTTTTAATTTGAATGGCACTTCCAAAGAGCGCGTTTAAACAAAGAAGAAACAATTAAATCCCATTTTGTATTTAATCTTTTTGTTTCCACTAACTCCAAGAATAGTCTTAATTATTTATTACATTTACTTCGCGGACTAAATCCAGAGCAGCTGTTAAAGTCCTTTATATAAAGCCTTCGCAGGCCGTTTTGAATAAATTGTTAGTACCTAAAAAACTTTTAACATGTAATAAGAGTACTAAAACGTATTTGTATTGTAGAACTAATCATAAAGTCAAACAATGTGTTATATCACATTAAAATAAATTATACTTATATTTTTTTTCACACTTTTATATGAGGTGACCATCTTAGTCTTCGGGAGTAGCAACGTATCTGTGATTAACTTCAGATAGAACCCATATTCTGTATGAAGTTGATTACATATATCCATGTCCGGCGGAGACCACTTACCATCAAGTGGACTGCATGCTGGGTTGATACTTCAGTCAGATAATAAAATAGAAGCGAGTAGATATATAATGAAGATAAATGAAACCTTTCTATATCTATACTATATACTATAAAGAGGAAAACTTTGTTTTTGTATGTTGGTTATGAACATACAAAAACAAAGTTTTCCTTTTAAACTTAAAAAAATACTAAACCGATTTTAAAAATTCTTTCACCATTGAAATTCTACATTATTCCTGAGTAACATTAATTGTCAATACTAAAATACATTAAGGGTTCCTAGCTAAATCTTCAGTAACGTGAACCAAGGAATAAAAAAAATATTTAAAAATTTCTTTTATCGCTTACGCCATGCGGTACCTATTGATAATAGAACAAAAAATGTTCTAACTTCTAGAATATGTGAGAACACATAAATATCTACGAAAAACTTGGATACCGCCGAAGCGCAATGTCCATTGTGCCCCAATGGATCTCAAATGTATAATGTTGGATAGATTACATTATAGTCTGCGCAAACGAAGTCGCGTGAGTTCTGCTAGTATTTTGTATAGATGAATACGGGGGCACTTACAAATTGTCAGATACAATAGTTTTTCTAAGACTACTACCATCTATTATATCGGAACGTGACCACAACTGAGAAGTTCCAACTAGAAAACTGTGTTTAATCTTCATGTTTTTTACATGGCAATAAAAGGTTGGCAAGTACTATTATGGCAAGTATGGATATACATATGTTGCTCAATAAAAAGTTCTTGTTAATATGTAATTAGATTTTATTATACGTGATATCGCAAAGTTTGGTCTTAATCAATGTTTTGAACTTATTAATTGACAAATTTGTAATTTCAGTAGGAAATTCATTATAAAAGCATATGAAAGTGACTCGTAAAATAATTTAATTATTAATAACTAGTAGCTACTTACAGGTTTTTATATGAAATGCGAAGCAACGAAATCTAAAAATACGCTTGAAGAATTAATAGATTCCTGTTTCGATTCCCTATGTAGTGTATACTATGAAGTGATCCATATATTAATACGTGAAGCAAAGATTTGTGATTCTTTCTTAAGATACTTGCCGCAGGCAGAGGAGTATGAAATTACGCACATTTATAGCTGATGTAGAGAAGGATTGCGCAATCCTAATTTTTTTTTCAAATAATGCATAAAACATACATAAAATCAACTAAAACACATTATACATACTACCTTGTATTTGACACAAACACATACATTATAAACGAAATAGAACATTCCATGTCTTACTATAAAAACACATAACGCCAAAAATGTCAGATGTCTTTGTCAAAAGAGTCGCTATGCTTTTGCAGCTTAGCTAATTAAACCTCTTTTTAGCGTTATTTGGAACGCCGGGTGCGTTTCAAAATACCTTAATAAATATTACATTTTATTTGAATTTAAGAAATATTCGTGCTACTTTGGGCAATATGAAGTTTAGTTTTGTAATTTAAATTACGGTCGAATTTCGACGGTTCCGACGGTTGACTAGTATACTTGAACAAGATATATGTAAAGAAAATCCAGAATTGACAAATAAATTCATTATTCAGATGTCTGTCTTTCTAGGAATCAAATTCGGAACCTTGTCAGGCGGATATGGTAACCAACACGTCATGTGGGTTCTGTTTGTATTTTCCTGTTTTTATTTTAAAATTGTTGTCTCTTTTTATGTGTTTGCAATGGAAGGTTATGCGATAATCCAAAATTCTGCGAAGAGTAAAAAATATTGTTATTGTTTTACACATACAAACAATAACAATATTATTTCCTCTCATCTCATCATGATTATTAATTATGATGATAATTATTAAATATGATCAGATGAGATGATGATGATATCAAGGTGGTAGAACCAGTGTAGTTCGACCGGGAAAATGCCATCGCCACACCTATTTCTAGCGTGAAGCATTTCTTGCGTTTCGATAGAAGGGTGTGGTTGCCGGCACACTTTCACAAGAGGCGACCGTCATAGTCCCCGGGAGAGGGAACGCGTTGATTTACAGATGTCCATGGGCGGCAGTGACCACTTACCATCAGGTGGACTTTATTCTCGTTTGCTACTTCAGTCAAATAAAAAAAAAGTTTTTAACCAATAATAACGGAATAAACTGAAATTAATTTAAATGCTTTAATTAATATTTTATTAGTAGTTTATAAAAAATTAAGAGACGTTAATTGTAATTTTATATAATATAAATATTTCGTTTGACATTATTTTTATTAAATTGAATGACGGACATGTATATGTTATCATTTTTGTATGGAATTATTCAATAAATTGTACATGTCACAGCAGAGTGCACGCGCTACTACCATGTTTTAGCCTGTATCCAATCTCAGGTCTACTGGAAGGGATTTCTTTAGAAATAAGCAGTACCTTTGCACTTATAGTAAATTGTATAATTTATTTTGTTTGATTTCCTTGTGTGTGCATAAATTAATTAAATAAGAATAAATAAATAAAGCTTTATTATTAGTTCAACTAATTATTACCACGCCTGGCGTGTTTGTGCCCGCATAAGGTAGTACATAGGAGCCAGTACACGTTGCTAACCATAACATTTTAGGTCGCTGGTATTTATAAAAATAAAAATTTAAATCCTTGTGTACTGGTTGTAATAGCTACAGATAAGTATGTATTATATAAATACCTCCTTTTAGAAAATTACTTGGCGACCGGTCAGCCGGAAACATTTATCTCTTCACCATCATTTTATAAAAGTTCTGTGACTGTCATAAAATATAATATGCCGTAGTTGTAAATGTCTTATTGACGAAATCCAAAATATTAATGAAAGTAATATATTACACATATGTAAGTATTTTCGAATTCGCACTTGGTTAGCGCCGTGGACTATGGCCTGAACTCTCTCATTCTGGGAGAAGACCCGTGCCCAGCGTCTCGTCAGCCCATTTTAATCCCACGATTAAAATGGGCTGACGAGAGAGAGAGAGAGAAGTATTTTCGAAACATCAACATGTTAAAAATTCGTTTATTATTTTTTAGGATTTTCTCTATTCCATAAGCTTATTGGAATTTTACTCTTTAGCTAACTCCTACGGCATCCACGGGAGAAGGAGTGGTGCTATTCAATACCGACAGTTTTAATTAATAAATTATACATAACTCAATTCTAGTTTCACAGTAACCGTATATTTGAAGGGGTTAAATGTTATTAATACAGATAACAAATACGAGTCAGTAGGCAAGTAGTTCAATTGGGCTAGTTATTATAGAAGTTACTAGACCAGTTTATCAATGGAGAAATTAGGACTTCACAATTGATATTCCGGGTGTGAGAGGAAATTTTATTGAGTGATAAGAATTTAGGCTTAATTTATCTATATACATCGAATGTTAATAATAATTCATAATATTAAAGTAGGTATATAATTTATAATGACGTGAAATCCAATTTAATTTGTATAATTTTGTTATATTTTTTGACCATAGAGTATAATAATGTTAACATTACTGATTATTGATTAACCTATCATGAAATTATTGCAACGCTCTAACAGGGTGCATGCAAGTGCAAACAACATTATCTGCAAGACCTACTTATAAGTGCATGAGCAATAAATAATTTGACTTTGACTTTGAAAATGTTCCGTGGCATAAATAGGTTGTAGAACCAGTGTAGTTCGATCGGGGAAGTACCACCGCCACACCTATTTCTAGCGTGAAGCATTTCTTGCGTTTCGATAGAAGGGTGTGGTTGCTGGCACACTCTTATATGAGGCGACCATCATAGTCCTTGGAAGTAGCAACACATCTGTGATTGATTTCAGATAGAACCCATGTTCCATTTGAAGTTGATTACAGATGTCCATGGGCGGCAGTGACTACTTACCATCAGATGGGTTGCATGCTCGTTTGCTACTTCAATCGGATAAAAAAAGAAGATGCTTACAGTTGGCCAGGGGCGCCACGCCTCTAGCACGTCTCTGTCACGTTAATCGTCTGTAGATATAAACGGATTTTTATTCTTGACGTCACAGAGACGTAACTGATTTTATCTTGAAGGATTCGCTGTTAATTTAAATTTTATCAAAATGACGTAGAAAATGACTGCAGTATGTCTAATTATTTTATTGATCTGATTCTCAAGTTTACAGCGTTATGGTCCCTTTGCAAGGTGTATGTCAGTTCTATTAAACCTTCACTCTATGATTTATAATCTGCAAGTGACCCGGCGAACTTCGTTCCGCCTAAAAGTCAAAAATTTAAAATTATCATTGTTTCTTCACTATATTAAACAAGTATTATACATCCAAACCTTCCTCTTGAATCACTCTATCTATTAAAAACTATATTAAAATCCCTAGCGTAGTTTTAACAATCTAAGCATACATAGAGACAGACAGCGGGAAGCGACTTTCTTTTATACTATGTAGTGATTGTAATTTAACTATCGTTTAAATGTTATTTTACTTAAGTGCATGTTATTCTTATATTATTAGTATATTAATTATGATACTTAGATAAATACTTTACACAAATTAATTTTTAACTCTGTGATTGTCTATGGCAAGTCATCGACAAGTGTGTTTTTATGGCATGAGAGGAAGCCCTCATTCGTTACATTAGAGTAATTTATTTATTTATTAGACTTAAAACTGCAAGCGGCTTTTCATTTTACGATCCCTTTCGTACACCAAGTGTTAGACGTAGTTAATTACGCCCTGTTGTTCCGGGATCAGAATAGGGCTACGGTATCCCCTGCCTGTCGTAACAGGCGACTAAAAGGGGCTTCCGGGATTGCAGACGGCTAGAGTGGGAGCTCGAACCGTTCGGTCAGGCAATCCCGGGAAGGACGGCGGTATGTGTGGTCGCATACGGTCGTAAAGACTAGATGGAGCGGTGGGCCCAGCCGCCCATCTGGGGGGAGCCCGATGGGGCAACGCGCTCGAAGGATTCCGGTTGAAGTCGTTTTGAGATCCCGGAGTCCTCCTTTTCAGCGCCGAGGACGGCCACCGGGGGGGTTTTAGTGCGGTAAAAATCCCACATATCCCTGTGTCGCTCCCACGGCGTCGGGTACCTTTTGAAGGTTTCCCCCTCGAAAACAAAAAAAAAGACGTAGTTAATTAACGCAGTTGCGATTTATGCACTAAGGGTGTGAGTGTAGTGATCTCTACATTGTTGTTGCATCTCAGACCACGATCTTTTGCTGTACTACGACTCGAATGGTACAGACATGTTATAGGAGATCTTGCATATCAGTAACAAAAGCATAATTTTAAAATTCGTGCTAACTATTTCGAGCAATGAATCTGGTAATTTTTTTTGAATACCGTAAATGGATGTTTGTCGTCATAGTCGTCTCATTTTTGAGGACAGGTCTCTCCTCAAAGGGAACATAATTAGGTCACAGCACACCGTGCTAGTTACAACTTGGTTACATAAGTATATATGTAATCTATTTTAGAAGTGCTATAATATATCAACCGCGTTTCGTCTCTCCCAAGGGGCCCATGTCGGTACCCATTATTGTCCCACTGCTGGGCACGGTTCTTCTCTCGGAATGAGAGAGTTATAGGCCATAATCCACCGCGCTGGCCAAGTGTGAATTGGTGGACTTCACATACCTCCGTGTAGTTTCCTCACGATGTTTGTCACAAGCAGTGATAATTAATTTCTAATACGCACATAAATCAGTGGTGCGTGCCTGGATTTGAACCTCGCACATCCCGATTGAGAGGGCAAGTTTCAACCATTAGGATATCACTGCTCTATCACGGGGCCCATACATCGTAATATCTGAGACAAATATCAACAATTATTATTTGATTGAGTAGTATTAGTAGTAACAAATACCCAAACAGCTTGTTAGGTAAACATTCCATAGTTTATAATTAGGTCCTTTAATTGGCAATAAATAATTGGAAAAAACTAATAAATAATTGGATTAAACACGCCAATGATGACCGGAAAGGACGTCATACCATGAGACTAAATATAGTTTACGATTGCAAACTGGTTGAGGTTAAAATGGTGATCATTTTTTAAACATACCTCTGATATGTGTCTTGTGACGTCTTTAGAAAGAGTATTTGACTTAGTCAAGGCTGAGAAACTATACATCGGAAATTGGCGGACTTCGGTTTAGAGCTTACTTTTCTGACCATTTTATCCATTACTAGTCACTCGTCGCAACGGTCGAAATTCGACCGTAATTTTAAATAAAAAACTAAACTTCATATTGTCTAAAGTAGCACGAATATTTCCCAATTTCAATAAATTGTTATTTTTTGACGCTACGCACTCGTTAAAGGTAAAAGAGGTTTACTAACTAAGCTGCATTTAAAAACAATAGTGGGTATTTTGACAAAGACATCTTTCATTTTTCACGTTATGTTTTTTTATAGTAAGAATAAAACATTGTATGTTCTATTTAGTTTATTATGTATGTGTTTGTAACTATATTTATGTGTCAAATGCAAGGTAGTGTGTGTAATGTATTAGCATTGCGTAATCCTTCTCTACATCAACCATAACTATGCGTAATTCCGTACTTCTCCGTCTGCGGCAAGTATCCTAAAAAAGGATCACAGATTTTTATGTTTTGTTGTACACCTTCTAATTTATTTTTAGGGACTACTAATGTCATCTAGAACCCGAATATACTAAGCTGAAATGTAAAATACAAGTTCAGAAGCGAAAAACTTTGAGGCATTTTGTCTGACTGTAAATTCACTTACTTATTTTAGTTATCCGGAACCTATGTCAAATTAAAGGTTAAACATTGTTAACCCGTATTTATGTTGTTACGCAACCAAAAGATAGATTTGGGGAAAATGTCGATTAAAACTACAAATGTACGTATTAATCTACAAAAAGAGGTGACATTAGTCAGGTGTTGGTCGTAATTGGTCTCTGGAGGTTACCTTGCTTGCGTTGGAGCGCACATCAAGCCGTTATTCCCGGTTTTTATTATTGGACAGTAGTCGTTAATGTATATTTTTATTCGATTTTTAGCAAAAGGAAACAGACTCCGTGGGAGCAACGCAGGGTAATGTGGGATTCTTGCCACACTGAAACCCCGATGGCGTGGTGGTGGCGGTAGTCTTCGGCGTTACAAAGAGGATTCCGTGATCTTCAAAAAAGTAACCGAAGTCCTCTGAGCGCGTTGCCATATCAGGTTTCACCTAAGTGGGCTGGGCCCATCGCATCGTCTGGTCAATACAACGGTATGCGACCACACATACCGCCGTTTTTCTCAGGTCGCCTGACTGGACCGTTCGAACTCCTACCCGCCCGGAACCGTCGAAGTCCCCTTTTTGTCGCCTCTTGCGACAGGTAGAGTATACCATAGCCCTATTCTAATTCCGGAACTACCGGGGACGATGCTTTTTGGCCTATTATTAGGGGGGGGGGGTACACGTGTGCTGGGCATGGGTCTTCTTAGAATGAGTTTTAGGCCATAGACCACTGCGCTGGCCAAGTGCGAATGGACTTTACACACGTCCGAGAACTTTTTTTTTAAGAACTCTCGGGTGTGTAGGTTTCCTCACGATGTTTTCATTCACCCAAAAACAGTGATAATTAATTTGTAATACGAACATAAAACAGTGGTGCGTGCCAGAGGGCAAGTTTCAACCATTGGGCTATCACTGCCTATTATTAGGCCAAATAATTATTCCAACATCCAATTAAACTAATGGTAGGCCTCCCGCAGTATTTGACTATTAGAATAATAGAAGCTATTTAATTATTTAAAAATATTACCTACTAAGCAATACTAAAGTAATCTCTCCAAACAATTTTATCTATACTAATCTCTGTAGATTTTTATCGTTATTAAGAGTTCTTGTTTAATTGATGTCGAAATGCCTCCCCAAGGACATCTCTAAATTATCAACTAGGCTGAAAGTCTATAGCGGATGGGTATCTGTTAAGGCCTCGTGCATAACTACATAATATACACAATTTTTAGTGTAGTTTTTATTATTAGACTGTTTCATTGTTGGTACGTTAAAAGCATATTGTTATTAAAATATACGTGAAACAAATACTGTATAGAGTAAGAAAGACAAAGTTATAGTTTATATAGAGGGAATGCAGAATGATAATATTATTAATAGGTAAATTACGCTCTACCACGCATTTGACAAAAACACATAATATACGAAATTAAACGTTTAATAACTTGCGGTTGGATTTCGCTAAAATTTTGTATACATAGTCTATAACCTAGATTAACACAAAGCATTTTTTTATTTACACGACCCCGTGGGAGCGATGCAGAGTTATGTGAGATTTTCACCGCACTAAGATCCCCCCGGTGGCCGTCGTCGGCGCTGAAAAGAGGACTCCGGGATCTCCAAAGGAACGACAGCCATCGGGCTATTCCTAGATGGGCGGCTGGGCTTAGCGCTCCGTCTAGTCTTTGCGATGGTATGCGACTACACATACCGACGTACTTCGCAGGATCGCCTGGCTGGGCGGTTCAAGCTCCCACTTTAGCCACCCGCAATGCCGGAAGCTCCTTTAAGTCGCCTCTTACGACAAGCAAAGGTATACCGTAGCTCTATTCTGATCCCGAAACTAAAGGGATGACATAATTTAGGACCTAGAATAACACAAAGCATACTCATGATCATTGTAGATGCGACCGAAGCGGGCGACGCAGCAAAAATATACCCTGCCACTAAAAAAATAAGAAACCACACAGATCCCTGATGGAATCATAGATCCGATTGTGATGAATCTTTCGTGAGTTGTTCTGAAGACGTCCGCAATGTTGACTGAGACAAAAAATCTACATTCTACATCTGTGAATGGATATGCAGTGATTTCTAATAAAAAATGATTTAGAGGACCTAATACTTTTTATTACTTTTTCCCTTTTCTTTCTATATTCTGTATCTGAAATTGTTGTACATGCCAGGTAAAGCTAGTTTCTAAAACCGATATAAAATAGTATTAAAGTGTGCCTGTAGCCACACCCTTAAATTGAAACGCAAGAAATGCTTCACCTTAGAAATAAGTGTGGCGGTACCTTACCGGTCGAACTACACTGGTTCTACCACCTGGTAATAAATCATACATCCAAGTATCTGTTAAATAGCGTAAGCGGCAAGATTACTTAGCAACTATCGCCCAACCGATAATACCCAATGAGCCGTCAGCCTTAGTTCACATATTTTAATTTAATTATATAGAACAGAGATAACAAGATGTCCCAATGTAATGTCCGTCTGTCGTAATTATGTAGGCAATGATATCAGCTGCCCTGTTGCAAAAGATTTTTGTTTTGTTGAACTGTCAAATAGAGTGTAATTATAGTGACTCAATCGATAATAGAATGGATTACTTGTTAAAGCCATATGAGATTATAATTAAATTACCTACTCGTATTAATCATTTTACTGATTATCTACCAAATTAATAGGTACCTACATAATATGTCATTATAGTGTGATAAAGAAAGATTAATATTAGTTGTCTTATGTCGTAACATAATATGTATACGGCGTTTTAATGATAAAAATAGTAACATTGATTACCGGATTGCTCTGTCAGTCCGCCAGCGTCCGGGCACAGTAGAGACACAAAATATTAGGCACAGTATGGAAACTACCTACAAGCGAAAACCCCTCACACAAACAAATACATTGACGAGGCTGCTAAGGTATTCGCATTGCTTCAGAAGCCAGTGTCGCGTCAACACGCTATTTATTGTCATACATAGCTATTTGTTTCCGCGACGTATTTAACAATGCCATGAGTGTATTGCGTGATGTACGGTGGTTTAAATTTTTTACACTATTAAATTTAGTAATATAGAACTCCGGACGTGTCGTCGCAGCAGAATATATTTTTCAGTTAATAATTTGTAATTTATGAACAACAAAGCATTTTTATGTATTGTTTTTTTAATTATTAGATATCGTACGCATTTCCAAACATCTACAAGTATCAATATTAAACTGTTTTCTGTATTTCAAACTAATTATCATAATAATTATCGCCATATTGGGATTAAAATGCGAAGCTGTGAGCAGGTAATCTACTTATATTATTTGTAAACTGCCTAGATATTACAATTCCATTGATTGATGGCTACATGACAATCAATGCTAAAATAAGTATTAATAACACCATTACTAAAATATATATAGAGGTAACCCTATTGCTTCAACAGAGTGTAGGTATTTATTTTATTAACCAGGCTTAGTTTCTATACTGTTTCATATTAGTACTATGCCGCGGGCGCGCGTTGAGCACGCTTCAATCACGGCTTCGTTATATGTATTTAAAACTAGACTATTCGCGCGGCTTCCACCGCTTTGGTCACGTCTAGCTTATTGAGTATTCTATGTTTTAATTTAGGTCATAAACTAAATGTGTGGCAAAGATTAGCGAAATGTGACTGGTAGTTTTGCGTAAAAATGTAACAAACAAAGTTACATTGACATTTATTATAGTAGGGATATGATGGCTCTGGTCCTGCGGTACTGCGGTCCATAATTAGCCTACATAAACATTAAGTACTATGTTAAAAAAGGCGGTATAAAGACACAACACCTAAATATTTGTGTGGATGCGCTTGTTAGAAAACAAGGACAAAACTATTTAATTTAATTTAATTTACTGTGTTAGGGAAATATTAAAGAAAACGAAAGTATCATAACATATGTATACGGAATGGAGCATCGCGCTGGGAGGACTCCGTGTGTGCTTCGCTGAGAGACGACCACCGAGAGGGTTTTAGTGAGGTAAAATTGCGATTTTTCATAACTCGACATTGGTCCCACGGCGTCGGGTATCTTTCGAAGGCTTTCCAGTCGAAAACAAAAAATGTATAGTTATATCCTTAAAGTAAAGAACAAAAGTGGTAATTATCTAGTTGGGGTTGAGGATAAATCCAGTGAACTACAACAGCACTGTAAGTACAGTTGAAATTGGAGCATCTGCTGTATTGGTCAATCCAGGACGTGTTTTATTGCTTTCAAATTATATATTTTTATCGTATCAGCAGGATGGCGTCGCTGTGTGAATGATGTCTAGCTAAGTAAGCTTACAAAAAGTAGTCTTATTTATTTTTTCAGTCCTTGTATATACGACTTTTAGTATATTCCAAAAATAGATAATTAGCCATTGAAGTTGTTTAAGAAACTCAATTTTAAAAATGTCAAATATTGCGTTCTTTATTGAAGACAGTACAATACCTCAATCTTATAAAAGAACTAGCTTATTGATTCTAAGTTCATTCTGATCACGCAAAGAAAATGCATGCTAAGCTCCATGTATCAGTATAATGATGAGTGATACTCAATGCAATTCGCAGATGAATATAAAATTTATCTAAATTGATCTCTCTACACGTGGCGCCGGTGGAAATGTTTGCTGTTAAAGAAATAACAGGCGCTATTATTGTACCTACTATAGCCACTTTTTATTGGATAAAATGCTACTCGTATGTTTTTTTTTGTTCTTTTTAGATGAGATCATTTATGTTAAATATGGCTTATTGTTACTATTACCATTTTGTACAACTTTTCCCTGTTTAAGGTAGCTTAAAACTACATAATATTTGAAAGGAAAGGAAACATAAAACGAGTACCTACCTACGGTTTATCCGCAGAGGCATAATTGTCACATTTATTTTTAGCGTGACGCAGTTCTGGGCTTGGATGGAAGGGAACGGTTGCTGCTTGGTAATACTTGGTAATTGTAATACTAGTATCATAGCCCATAGGAGTAGTAAAGCATCTTTGATCAGCTTCACGTAGGACCCATGTAAGAAATTGGTAACAGATGTCCATATGAAGCAAGTGTCTTACTTACTCTCTGGTGGAATGAGTGCTCGTTTACTGCTTCAATCTTGTAATAAAATAAGGCACGTCTTAAGCATCATTTACATTAATAGTTTGTAAGTATAATGATAAAATAATGAAATACAGTTTTAAACTATTGCGCTTTTTAATCTACAACGCCTAAAAATCAAGGATAATTTTTAGGCGTTGTAGATTAAAAAGCGCTGATACGTTTCATATCCCAGTAGGTACAATTTAATTTACTGGCGTCTTAAAATTAATAAAAATAAATCTATACTAATATATAAAGCTGAAGAGTTTGTTTGTTTGTTTGAACGCGCTAATCTCAGGAACTACTACTGGTTCGAATTTAAAAATTCTTTTTGTATTGAATAGACCATTTATCGAGGAAGGCTTTAGGTTATATACCATCACGCCGCAACTATTAGGAGCGAAGAAATAATGGAAAATGTGAAAAAAACGGGGAAAAATATTCATCCTTGAGGGCTTGCGTTGCGTGCCACGCGGACGAAGTCGCGGACACAGCTAGTAATTGATAAGAATAAAAATGAAGTAACTCATTTTCAATCCCTACTCTTAGGTAATCAAATAAATGTGGCGCTTAAATCGAGTAGGTACATTTTGGGAACAGAACGTTTAGAGAATATGGGTTTTATGATTCGTTTAATTAATATAGGGTTAAAATTTAAATATTTTTGGACACTAAAAAAGGCTAGGACACATTCGGTCCCCCATTTTAACATAAAATGAAAATGCCTTATTTGTAATTCATATTTCAAAATGAACACTGTCTAAAACGTCGTAGGTCTTAATCCTGCGGGGAATATTTAAATATAATGTATTTTACAGTCTCTTTATTATATTAATTAGTCGAAATGTTTGTAGAATAAGTAGGATGGTATTAATTCTAGTCTATCTCCGCATTATTAAATTTCTGTAATGTTTCTTTACATACTAATGAGGACTAGTTACTAAATTATACCTTTTTTGTTGTCGAGGGGGAAACCTTCAAAAGGTACCCGATACCGTGGGAGCGACGCAGGGTTATGTGGAATTTTTACCGCACTAAAAGGTGGCCATCCTCGGAGCTATAAAAAGGACTCCGGGATCTCCCAAGGAATCCTCTGAGCGCGTTGCCCCATCGGTCTCATCCCAGATGGGCGGCTAGGCCCACCGCCCCGTCCGGTCTTCACGACGTTATGCGACCACAAATATCGCTGTCCTTCCCGGGATCGCCTGACCGAACGGTTCGAGCCACTCTAGCCGCCCGCAACCCCGGAAGCCCTTTTTAGTCGCCTCTTACGATATGCAGGGGATGCCGTTAGCCCTATTCTAATCCCGGGGGAACTACAGGGACTACCAAATTATACCAAATTATAATAAAGTTTTAATAATATATATAAAGGCTTAATACTTTGACAAGAAACACGCCCTGTGTTTCTTGTCTAACGTAATGAACAATGATTTCAAACAAAAACGTATGTGACCGTCTTAGTGACGAATGAATTACGTAGTAAAACCCTACGAAGAGCATTGATGCAGATAGCACATTAATTCGCTACGTTATTAAATCGACAATTGAGTAATATTGATTGACGTCAATGGATAAGTCTTCTTTTTGCATATTACTAAAAATATTTTATTCTATATCAAGCATCGATAGGAATTATCGTTGTGGTCTCGAAAATAATACGTTTTATACTCTAGTCCAATTTGATTTACTATGAGCCAGAATAAATTAACAAAAACATGCGGCACTCGGGGACTGCCGCGGTAAAGCTATTGCATAGCTTTTTTTTATCAACTTCTGCAATTTTAATGGTTTATTTATGCAGTTTTTTTTTCTCTGATATTCATTCAAGTTTTTTCTTTGATACCATATTCTTTCTCACAAACATCAGCTTTTATATTTTTGTAGTATCATTATAATACTTAACGGGTACTCACGATATGCGGTTTATGAATTCTTATAGAATTCTTTTTGCCGATATTTGGCTTGATATGGCCACATACTTAGGACCACACAAAAGGACAGAAAACATTACACTACCAGTAGAGTTGAGCGACATTGCGCATACTTCCCATATGTAAAAGGTGTAACGGATAAGATAGGTAGAATCTTGGATAGAAGATTTAATATAAAAGCTATATTTACGCCCTTTAAAAAACTTGCGGCCTACCTACGTACACCTAAAGACGTCATCCCGTACCAATGTCCCGGGGTTTATAAGGTTGACTGTAGCTGTGGCAACTCCTACATTGGACAGACTAAACGAGCCATATCCCAACGGATTAAAGAACACATCAGCGCAGTCAAAAAGAATGACCCGAAAAAATCTGCGGTAGCTGAACACATCCTTAATTCTGGCTCTAACCACTGGATCGAACTGCATAAACCTCAGGTGATCTCCGCTGAGCGTCATTACTTCCCACGTTTAGTAAGAGAAGCTATAGAGATCAAAAAACATCCTAATAATTTTAACAGAGAAGATGGTTTTAAACTTGCACAAGCGTGGAATCCGGTGGTTAGTTTATGTAAATCGCAAATAGTGCAAAGTGTGGTGCGTAAGGATACAGTTAGTGTTGTGTGTCGTGATATGGAACCTAAAAAAGAAAAACGAACTAGACGTAGGGTAGATAGGGTAATTTACCACTAGTGCTTGTCAACGGTCTCTCCCCGCTACCGCAGTTTGGCCGTGACCACGATCCATGCAACTGGGTCGAAATATCGGCAAAAAGAATTCTATAAGAATTCATAAACCGCATATCGTGAGTACCCGTTAAGTATTATAATGTATCAATTCCGCGATAATACTAGTCTAAAATCATATTTTGTAGTACCTTCTCGCCCACAATTCCTCAGTGCCTGAAGTCGAAATTGTTCGAGCAATGTGTGTTGCCAATGATGATCTATGGCGCCGAAACGTGGACCTTCACTGTAGGCCTCATTCGAAGGCTCAGAGTCGCTCAGCACAATAGCAATGGAAGCTATGCTTGAAATTTCGCTACGAGACATGATTCGCAACGATGAAATCCGTAGACGAACGACATAGATCTCAAAATTAGCAAGCTTAAATGGCAGTGGGCCGGTGACATCGCTCGAAGGACTAATCACCGATGGGGAAGAAGGTCCTCGAGTGGTGACCACGTTTATATAAAAGGAGTACAGGTCGCTCCCCGCCAGGTGGACCGATGACCTGAAGAAGACAACGGGAAACCGTTGGATTCAGAGGGCACAGGACTGGTTGGAGTGGCGCCATTTAGGGGAGGCCTATGTCCAGCAGTGAACATCAAAGATCTGATGGATGGATGGATGGATGGCTGATGTTAAGAACAGTTACTTGATACAATACTACGACTCTATTTGTTTCTATTAAATAGTTCATGAAATTTCCTATGAAACTTTTTATAGGGAGACATTTCAGCTAGGTATGTAGTGAATTTGTTTACTTAAGAGAACAATCAATAAACTAGTTTGTACATGTATGCGGTATTGTTTGTTTATATGTAGGGCCTTTTGTGCCTGTTTGTATTTAGATGTGGGCAGGGATTATGTGGGATTCGGGAATATTCTCTACCCCGAGGGATTCAAGGACATACTTCCCGGATCATCAATATTGTTTTATAAGCCAATAATTAATTTAATTGCCACAATTTGTAATGTTACAGTTGCAACTATTTTCTTATAAGTTCATAATCCACGTAGTTTTGTTTTGTATGTAAAATATTTTAGGAGGAGCCTCCACATTTTTAGTGCACACAAGTCTTCTAGAACAAAAAACCATGTGATGAGGTGGAGTCCCTAACTGGAGTAGCTAGGAGTGACTGCCCCGAAATAAAACTATAGATTGCTGGTATATTTGAACCGGGTAATTCAATTGCATTAAGGCTAATGGGACCCGGAGCGTTATGACATGGTTCTTCAAAAAGGTGCGAAAAAAGAGCTCTCCTTCATAGCCGGCGACGCATTGACGACTCCTCTGGTGTTTCAATAGAGTCTCGGCATTTTAGATAGGGCCATGATTGCTGCTGAGGAAATGTAATAGTGGAAAATAAAAGTCAGCTTTATTGACAAAATTAGTACTGTGAATTTCAGTCAAAACTAAGAACTAAATTTCAACAACAATCAGCCTTACATCTTGTCAATAAATAAATAATAGGGGGTACAACCCATTATTGACGACTCGCGTGGCGCAGCGGTTATCATACCGGTCTGACGCGCAATGGGTCCCGGGTTCGATTCCCGGCCAGACAGGTATCTGAATGATGAGTTTAGATTCCTGTCCTGGGTCTGGGTGATAATGTATTCGTCTTGTGTGTGTATATGGTACCCACGACACAGGAGAAAATCCTACTGTGGGGCTATGAGTGTAGAAAGCGTGTTTTTTTATTATTGTTTTAGTGGGCTTAGGTCTTGTCTCAGAATGAGAGAGTTTTAGGCCATAGTTTTAGTCCACCACGCTGGCCAAGTGTAAATTGGTGGACCTCACACACCTCCGAGAACATTTTATTTTTAAAGAAATCTCGGGTGTGTAGGTTTCCTCACGATGATTAACTTCACCGAAAAGCAGTGGTAATTAATTTCTAATACGCACATAAATCAGTGGTGCGTTTGGGTTGGCCTGGGTTTGAACCTCGTACCTCCCGATTGAGATGGCAAGTTTCAACCATTAGGCTATCACTGCTCTAAAGAAATAATATGAGCCTGTAATTCTTATTTTTTTAAATATCAATTAACTCAATGAGCCTTATTACGTCTAATAAATGCATTCCTTTTCAGAAAGATAAATGTAGGAAGACTTCGTTAATACTGAGATTTGTCAAATATAATCCCGGAGTTTTTGGGCATGTAATATGAGCGGTATCAAAGGATTTCGAGATTTGGGATTCCGGGATCAAATTCACGGTCCCAACAGCCTTGTTTACTTGTCCTAAAGACATTTTTGCCGCAAAAACAAAGGTATCAGAGCAGGCATACTTGATCAAAGAGAGCAGGTTTAGAACTGTGAATGTACGAGTATGAGTATTTGTATACGTACACACACACACACACACACACACACACACAAACACACACACACACAAATATACATATATATCATATTGTAGTAGTAAACGAGCATGCAGTCCACCTGATGGTAAGTGGTCAATGCCCATGGACATCTGTAAGCAATTTCATATAGAACATAGGTTCTATCTGAAGTCAAAGACAGATGCGTTGTTACTCCCGAGGACTGAGATGGTCACCTCATATAAAAGTGCTGGCAGCCATACCCTTCCATCAAAACGCAAGATATGCTTCGCGATAGAAATAATGTATGTATGTAGGTATGATGGCGATACTACCCGGTCGAACTACGTTGGTTCTACCACCTTAAAAATTTCTAATACTTTTGAGAATATATGTACAAAGTTTCATGATAATCGGTTGAATAGTTTTGGCGTGAATGTAAAACAAACAAACCTACATTTACATATTTAAATTAGTAGAGATTTTTATCGTGCACAGTATATTTTACTACGATGATTGTGATGACGTCATATTTCCTTATTTTGTATTGGATACGCTACTAATTAGTCGTACGTTATCTAGTTTTTGCCTTATCACGTTCAGCATGTCCGGTATGAGGTGAATAACCATGGGTATTTATTAGTAAGACCTGGGGAAACCGCGACATAGAAAGGCGCAGAGTTTATATTTGTGGTTAAAGCAACCACAAATATTTTCTTTGTTAACGGGTTATTAACTTGTTAGACTCCTCAGGCACGTGTGATGACTTAATTCTATTGAATACATTGATGACGAATTATTAACGTTTTTGATTAACAAATAAGCATAAAATCTATGTTATTTATAGAGGTCACGACTATTTATTTTCCTCAAGTCATTAATGTCCAATATCTTGCCTTACAGTTCAGTAAAAGAGAACCCGTTAACAATAAGTCATTAGGGGACATTTAAATATTACGTAAGCAGATTTATTACAATTATTCACCCCCCCTCCCGACTCCCCCTCCAGACTTTTCAGCAAAAGTAAGCAAAGCTCTAACCCCTTCCCCCCATACTTACGTAAACATTTGTCAATTAAGTATGTATTTTTCGTACAGTATTGAAAGTTATAAAAGTAAATAACTAGTAATAACGATGACGATGACGATGTAATTATGTGACATTGTTATTGTAATTCTATTATCAAATATTTAATATAGTTGTTATTTGCACACCTTATTAGGTAGATATTATGAAAATATAATGCTAAATTTAAGACCTATGTACTACACTATGTTCTGTCAAATAAAGTGAATTTGAATTTGAATTTGACGTAATCATCATCTAGATCCCCCTTCCCCCTATGTCATCCAAAATAAGCAAAAAAAAGACCCCTCACCCCCCAATAGTGCTTACGTAATACTTGAACGGCCCCTTCGTAACTGCAAGAACATCTGTAGTTTTTTAAATCTTTATTTTTCTATCTAAATCAATCTAGTCTAACTCTGATTATGTTTTTGTTATATAATCACAATTTCTGTGGCAATTGCTGTACACTTCACAATGGCTGTGTGGTGTCGGTCTTGAATAGCAGGCTGTGTGGTGTCGGTCTCGAATAGCACCACTCCCTCTCTTCCCGTGGATGTCGTACGAGGCGACTAAGGGATAAAATATCCAGGAGATGGGCAGCAGCATCTCCTGTGAAATTCCAACATTTACTGCGGTCACCAACACGCTTGCCAGGCGCGGTGACTACTGGCAAAACCCCCTTATGGTCGCCCCCCTACCAGGTGGACCGATGACCTGAAGAAGACAGCGGGAAACCGTTGGATTCAGAGGGCACAGGACCGGTTGGAGTGGCGCCATTTAGGGGAGGCCTATGTCCAGCAGTGGACATCAAAGGGCTGATGGATGGATGGGATGGAATCACAATTTACTATGACGGTAGCACTACGTACTGTAGGAAGTTATGATGTATTTTTTTTATCTGACTGAAGTAGCAAACGAGCATGCAGTCCATCTGATGGTAAGTGGTCACTGCTCTTGGACATTTGTAGTCAACTTCATACAGAACATGAGTTCAAGCTGAAGTCAATCACAGATGCGTTGCTACTCCTGACGACTATGATGGTCACCTCATATAAAAGTGTGCCGGCAACCACACCCTTCCATCGAAACTCAAGAAATGCTTCACGTTAGAAATAGGTGTGGCGGTGGTATTTCCCCGGTCGAACTACACTGGTTCTACCGTCTTCAAAATATACGCGGGCAAAGCCACGGGAAAAGGTACTTTGTACAAAAAAGTTTAGGGAATCCCCTATGTTACCAGTTCCGATAAATGTATTAATTATAAGAATTCAAATCTCATCATTGCTCTTTATTGATAAGTAGGAACCGGAGGTCAATTAATAAATATCGAGCTAATCAGGGTTCCACAATCGTTTCATTATAACTTTCTCATTTATATAGAAAAAAGAAACTCTTACTTGGCTGGTCGTCGGGCCGATGAGAAACATTGGGTGATTAAGTTCCCGAAATATAATTGTAGTAATAATCTTTTTTAAATGTTGATTAGAATTCGAAAGTAACAAAACGTTTTAATATACGTAGTCTAATTAAAATAAAAATAAAATTTATTTCATTACAAGTGTAATATTTAAAACCAACATAATCAAAAAACGAAATATTCATTAAATCTAAATTACAATACGCCGTTTGAACTTTTTTCCAATAGATGGCATTGCGCCTGCGCTGCATTTCGCCATATCAAGAAATAAGACGAAAAGTAGCAATATGCACCAATATGCACTCCACCTGATGGTCAGTGACCGCTAGCTCCATCAATTCTAGATAGTATTTAAACATGTAAATGTTCAGATGCATAACCTCTAGAAGCTTGTATCATTTCGAATCGAATCAAGTTTTTATAACATTGAAGTGATTTTTAGCTATGAATATGCTGTTCACCAGGTCGTAAGCGGTAACCGATGTCCATGGACATCTTCAAACAACTTTATACACAATGATTCTATCTTAAGTCAATCAATGATCCGTTGCTACTTTCGAGGACTAAGATGGTCGCCTCATATAAAAGTTATCTGCAACCACACCCTACAACCTAGAAATAGGTTTGGCGGTGGTACCACCCCGGTCCGCTTTTCGATGAAGGAAAACATCGTGAGGAAACCTACACACCCGAGAGTTCTTTAAAATAAAAAAGTTCTCGGAGATGTGTGAAGTCCACCAATTTTTGGCCAGCCCGGTGGGCTATGGCCTAAAACTCTCTCATTCCGTAAGAAGACCCCTGGGCACGGGTCAGTGGGACAATAATGGGTTGTCGAGAGACGAGACCGAACCGGTCGGACCATATTCGTTATACCCCCTTGAAACTATTTCATGATACCTACACTCAAACATAGAACTACGTTGATGAATTCGGTAAAAAAATAATATATAATATATGTAATGAACCAAAATACATTTCGATTCGCTCCTACATGCCAAGTGATTTCACAAAGTTCATAATGTTTATAGTATTGTTGTCCCTTTCATTTGCTGCTGGGAGTTAGAGATGACCTGATATTATTTGCACATCAGCTTTAGCGACTTAAGTATTTATATGTGCAGTTCAGTTTTAGTATATTTCAACGTATCTAAGTGGCAAGTTGTCTGTTATACAAAATACAAAATGTGGTTGTGCCGAGCTGTCATCGTACTGTTTGCGATTAACTTTGTGAAATGTGGTCAGTATTATGATTTTTATGTGTAAAATTCATATCCTTTGTACGCTAAATACTAAGTAGACATGGATAAATAGTTTTTTGGTAGAAGTTTTCTATATTATTATTTTATTTGATAAAAAAAATATAGAAAACTTAGTTGGACTGCATGCTCGTTTGCTGCAGTATGCAGTCCACCTGATGGTAAGTGGTCACTGCTGCCCATGGACATCTGTAAGCAACTTCATATAGAACATGGGTTCTATCTGAAGTCAGTCACAGATGCGTTGCTATTTCCGAGGACTATGATGGTCATATAAAAGTGTGTCAACCACACACTTCCATCGCAATCAATGCAAATTCAAACGCAAGAAATGCTTCACGCTAGAAATAGGTGTGGCGGTGGTACTTCCCCGGTCGAACTACACTCGTTCTACCACCTGTAAATATGCAAAATATACTAAGTTTGAGCGTTCCGCATAGATATATATTCTTCACATCCTGCTATAAGGCAGAAATATATAGATCAGACAGTATAGTCTCCCATACAAACATAAGGTACTTATCTATGAAACTCGCTTTGAAAATGATAGATTAGATTTCACCTTTAAGACTTTCTTTAGATTTTTTTTCTTTGGAAACCATCGGGAAAATTTATACAAATTGCCCATTAGCGCTGAAACTGCAACGACGACTATAATGAGTTGTCACTATAGATTCCGGGTTTGATATCGGTTAGACAGACATCTGAAGGATAGATTTAGATTTCATTTCCGACTATGGGTGTTTATCTATTCGTCTTTGTGTAAGCCCACGGCATTTACCCACAGAACAATGTTTTAATGGAGCTCTGTGTTAAAAAAAAACATGCGTGCGTACAAAGTACACATGTCAGAAGTGAAACTTCTTTGGCGAACTAATTTATAAATCTTGTTTATATTTATACAAATCTAAAACTTTAAATTTCCAAGATTAAGAGGAAGGGAAAAAGGCGTGATACGACGTTCGCTCTGTCTCACTTTTTCTCTCAATCTTTCTCACTCGCTTGCTCCCTACTCTCACTCCACGGCTAGTTGCTCATGCTACGTTCGCCCTGTCTTACTCTCTCTCAATCGGTCTCGATCACTCTCTCTCTCTTTTCCGACACTTCCGTTGCATACCGGCGTGACGTTTCATCTGTAAAAATTTTACCCTCATGCGCCTAAAGAAGTTTCACTTCAAAAAGCGTTTATTTAATGAACCCATTCGCTTCCGCTGTCAAAAAAATGATAATCAATGATCAGCTTTTCTATTCCAGGTTGCCCGGGAGTTGTGAGTAGGAAAACCTGGGACGCCGTAGTCCCAGTGCGCGTCGAATATCTAAACCGTCCAATCGACCTTGTCATCATCCAGCATACGGTCACGCCACCATGTACCGAGGACAGAACTTGCGAGAGCAGAATGCAGTCCATCCAGAACTACCACATGGATAATCTAGGCTTCTGGGACATTGCGTCTTCGTAAGTTTTGACGTAAAGAAGTAACAAACATACACACTCCCAAACTTTTGGATTTATAATATGATATTATATTATAAGTGTGATCTTATAGAATATCTTAAAATCATAGTTCGCTGACCAGCAGATAATACAAACAGGTTATCTGAGGACAAGTCCTCACCGACATTTGCAACGTCAACGATATGGTATTTTAAAATAGCTATTATTTGCACTTTTTTGGTACGACATAGAATATCACGATTGCATACAAGAGATTTACTTATGTTCTACTTTTTAGTAACATATAAGCATAACGAGCATGCATTCCACATGACGAAATGGTTACTGCATTTCCTAACCAGATAAGTATTACCTGAGATTGGCTATCAATGCCTTTCTACTCATAGCATTAGGTAGAAATAATAAATAAATCTGCATGCTTTGAAGTTTGGTAATCAAAGAGTATTAAAAAGAGGCGTATTATTAGAATTACATTAAGTTATGTCCTGTTTTATGCATTTTTAGGTTCTACGTTGGTGGAAATGGAAAAGTCTATGAAGGGGCTGGTTGGCTGCATACAGGTGCCCACACTTATGGCTACAACTCTAAGGCGTATGGAATCAGCTTCATAGGAAATTATAATGGTTAGTATGAACACTGTATTTAGTATTTAAAGAACTTTTAGTGGCTAGAGTACTGTACGTTACAATTTCTACCTTAACAGAATAGTGCTGCTTTGTACTGGTTGGTCGTTTTATCTTCAAGCCGTTATTGTCCCGTTGTTGGGCGCAAGTCATTCCTCAGAATGAGAGAGACTTACACCAAAGCCTATCGCGTTGTCCAAGTGCGAATTGGTAGACTTCACACATCTTTTTAATTTTTTATAGAACTGCCAGGAGCGTAGGAATCTGTTACGCACATTATTTTGGAAAAAACTGTGGTGCGTGCCTGGGATTCGAACCTTGGATCTTTGATTGAGAAGCCTATTTTCCACCATTAGGCAATTACGGTTCTTACGTTATATTCCTCCATGCATACATCCACGAGTATTTCGATGTCCACTGCTGGACATAGGCATCCCTCCAACCGGTCATGTGCTCTCTGAATTCAACGGTTTCCAGCTATCTTCTTCAGGACAGCGTTCCACCTGGTGGGGGCTACCTGTACTCCTTTTACGTTATATCGCAGAAAAGTAAATTACAGAATTTATAATTTCCTGGAGATGTATACAGCTAAGTCGGTGTCTTCAGCTAGTTTACAGTGGTTTTTAGTCAAAATTGGCTTCATGCCTTAATCGTTAAAAACATTGATCCATCGAACATAGAGGTTATCGATTGCTATATTATTATACATAACTATTTTCGTATTATACATGTTTTATGTCAATCCATATCTTGATCCACTTATGTTTTTAACCGCGAGGGTCATCAATTCTCTGGCAAATCTATTTATTTTAGTCTTATCTCTTAATGCAAGTCAAAACAATGTAATAATTATATCAGGTTCTGTTGTGTTATACTCTCATCCTTATGAGTATAGATGGAACAATTAAGATAGAGTTTCAATCCAGTGGAAGTCGAAGAATATTTTAGTTCAAAGTTCCTCTATTGACCTGTACAAAATGAAAGCATTCCAAATAACTTTATTTCGGTTCCGTACCCATAGGGTAAAACGGGAGGCTACTACTTAAAAAACATAAAACCTTAAAACGCTTTCTACACTCATAGCCCCGTAGTAGGATTTTCTCCTGTGTCGTGGGTGCCATAGACACAAAGACGAATAAACAAACACTCAGACCCAGAACAGAAGGGAATTTAACTCATCATTCAGATATCTGTCTGGCCGAGAATCGAACCCCGGACCCATTGCGTCAGACCGGTATGGTAACCGCTGCGCTACGCAGGTCGTCAATACTAAGACTACTAAGACTGCTGTCCGTTTGG
Source organism: Spicauda simplicius (assembly GCA_949699795.1). Classification (NCBI taxonomy): domain Eukaryota; kingdom Metazoa; phylum Arthropoda; class Insecta; order Lepidoptera; family Hesperiidae; genus Spicauda; species Spicauda simplicius. The sequence continues at coordinate 17,594,917 of OX453062.1, forward strand.
CCGTCTGTCCGTCTGTCTGTCACCAGGCTGTATGTCACGAACCGTGTTTGCGGGACAATTGATTATTGAAGTGAAACTTCTTTATCAGGGGTTGGAAAAAAATTTAGTGTAACATTTTTTCGTTACGCGCCATCTTTTTCCGTTACGCGCCATCTTTGTTTATTCCGTTACGCGCCATCTTTTTCTTATCCCTACCACGCGTGATATTAGATAGCTTATTATAGATTAGATTATTAGATAAAGTTTAATAAAAGCCTTTTATTAAACTTTATCTAATTTAACTTTATTTAACCAATTTCTGTAAAGTTGCATATAGTAAATTATTTTTTGAAAAATAACGTCAAAAAGAAGTTTCACTTCTTACGAGTGTACGCTAGTACACGCACACATTTTTTTTTTATAGATAATGTATGTTGCCGCTATAACACCAATTACTAAAACAGAATATAATAAATATTGAGGGGCCCCCTTATACAACATACATGATGTTTTGCCATTTTTTTGTCTGTCTGAAGTAGCAAACGAGCATGCAGTCTACGATGGTAAGTGGTCACTGCCACTCATGGACATCTGTAATCAACTTCATACAAAACATGGGTTCCATCTAAAGTCAATCACAGATTGCGTTGCTACTCCCGAGGACTATGATGGTCGCCTCATGTGAAAGTGTGCCGGCAACAACATTCTTCTATCGAAACGCAAGAAACACTTTACGCTAGAAATAGGTGTGGTGGTGATACTTCCCCGGTCGAACTCTAGTTCTACCACCTTCTGAGATATTGTATAGATCACACTTAACCCTTAATATTACACAGCAAAACCTTACATAGCATTAGTTCACGTACGAATGTAAGTGTATCCCCGGTCGAACTACACTGGTTCTACCACCTTGCTAGATATTGTATAGATAACACTTAACCAGTTAATATTACACAGCAAAACCTTACATAGCATTAGTTCACGTATGAATGTAAGTGTATCCCCGGTCGAACTACACTGGTTCTACCACCTTGTGAGATATTGTATAGATAACACTTAACCAGTTAATATTACACAGCAAAACCTTACATAGCATTAGTTCACGTACGAATGTAAGTGTATCCCCGGTCGAACTACACTGGTTCTACCACCTTGTGAGATATTGTATAGATCACACTTAACCAGTTAATATTACACAGCAAAACCTTACATAGCATTAGTTCACGTACGCATGTAAGTGTATGAAATAAAAAAGGTTTTACCCATTTCCGCTGATCTCACGGCGATGTTATTAATTTCGTGACGTGTGCAGACCTCACCACATGACTAGCGGTTATTTCACTAGTTTATCGTAAAAGTTGTTATTATGTTGTTAATAAAAGGGTAAAATATCTTCTAAGATACTTGTAACAAATGCGCATGCCATTCACTGATAGTAAAACTGTTATCCAAAGACATATCAATGAAAATGGATTAGTATGCTACACGTGGTTGACTATAAGAGCCTTGCCATGGATAGAGATTTAGTTGAAACGTCTGAATTAATGACTAGTCCACCCTTCATATTACAAAGTTGTGGCCATCCAGAAATATGAATATCCTGCAGTAAAAAAATAAACACAAACAAACACAACACACACTTACACAGACATTCACACAAACACAATAAAATAGGAGATAATTATTGTTAAATTGATTAAATTATATATTTTGTTAATTAGATTAGTATGTCCTAAGTTAAATTTAGCTAATAACTACTGAAAGAGCGGAGCATCCTAACACAGGCAATTGTTGCTTAAAAGGTAGCTCCTGACCCCCTTATGATTGTAACTTAAGACTATAAAGAAAATAAAGATTATTATTATTGTTATTATTAAACATAGTTGACGGAAACCGTTTTTTAGCATAACTCCAACACACTGTTCGAATATACACGTCTGTGTATTCTTATGTAAAAATTCTATGAAGTATATTATTTTATTATTATATTTTTTTGGGTGCGTGTAAAAGTCATAGGCGCTTGTTTATACACACGTTCATTCGCACACAAGCTCACACATACGCACACATAAATACATTTGTACACATAAGACCTATATGGAAACCAATATATAAACTAAAATTTCCCATATTTACACACAGCACTTGTACAAAATTATACACAAAGTAATTTTGCGTTATTGTTTACTGTGAATTAATAATTAAATATTTATTATAATGATACAGAAGATGAGTCTTCCTGGCACAGGTTATAGCACAATAATTAATAATATAATTAATCCCTACCACTGAACATAGTTCAAATAACCTCTTATTGTTACATATTATGTGGATAACTATAATTTTAAAAACAGACGAATTTCAAATTTGTACGTGTTGTCCTAGTAGGGTTAGTGGCCATCCGTAGGTTTCCGGACAGTCCGATTTTAACGTCTGTGATTACACGATAACGACCGGGATCAAGGTTCCGCGCCCTCTCTTTATTTTCTCAGTTAATGTCAAACCCTTTAGTTCTATATTTTTAGATACATATTTGTACCCAACGATAAGACAAACGACCAACCTGATGGAAAATAGTCACCGTGATCTCCATAGATCACACCATGTGAGTCCCCACTCTCCGTCCGCTTAGATATTTATTATCAAGAAGTTTTATATCTTTTTCAGTTAATGTCCCAACGGAAGCTCAGTTGGAAGCAGTGAAGGACCTTCTCCGATGCGGTGTGGAGAAAGGTCACCTCAGTCAGGACTTCCACGTGGTCGGCCACAAGCAGCTCATAGCTACAGAGAGCCCAGGCAGGAAGCTCTACAATGTGATACGCCGGTGGCCGGAATGGCTCGAAGACGTCAGTTCTGTCAAAAACTAAAACTAATCCTCTAATTAAAGCTAGTCCGTGTTCATAGAAAAACAGTCATTATAAAATGTAACCGTGAAAAATATTTTAAATTCAGATATTAAAAGTGATAAATACAACAACTATGACTATTTTTTATTAAGTTATGTTACATGTATATTTCTTTGAACATGGGGTAATATGATACCCTCGTTTTTAAACGTAGAAAGAATGATATCACTGTTCAATAAAAAGTTATTACGTATGTATATTAGGTATGTACCCTCATTTTGTTTAAAAAAATCATAAATCCCTACTAATATTATAAATGCGAAAGTAACTCTGTCTGTCTGTCTGTCTGTCTGTCTGTTACTCTTTCACGCCAAAACTACTGAACCGATTCTTATGAAATTGTGTACACAGATAGTGGTGACCTTGGGATCCATTATAGGCTACTTTTTATTTCAAAAAATAGGTTGAAAATGTTAAAATCGAGCATAAATGTTTGTATGGTAGTTCGTTTTTGACAAAGAGCTGTTCTGATAATTCCGTCAAAGGGTATCTTAGATTTGATTAAAAACTTATATGAATAATAAAACATTAAAAAATATTGATTTTGAGTCGACAACATATATCCGTAAAACTCGGTATGTCGCGAATTTTGTTAAATTCCAATGCAAATGACAATCTCCGTATTGGCTTTTGACAAAGAGGTGTACTAATAATTCCGTCAAGGGGTATGATAGATTTGATTAAAAACTTATGTGAATAATAAAACATTAAAAAATATTGATTTTGAGTCGACAACGTATATCCGTAAAATTCGGTATGTCGCGAATTTTGTTAAATTCCAACGCAAATGACAATCGCCATATTGGCCATTTCGCCTGGACGTCATTGTGAGTTCGTTCAGAAATAATACATTTAAATTGGTAACAATTAATTATCATTCAAATAGATGTGACATAAATTTGATTTAATTTACCCATAATATGGGTTTATAATATGAAAATGTATTTATAATGCGAAAGATACGAATAAAATTACGAGGAATTCCCGATGAGTTAAATATTAGGTATACTTGCGCTATCTATCACTGTTCTGTTGAATTACGTTGAATGAACATTTGATAGATGGCGTTATTTACAATACAACTTCGAAGTAATATCGATAAAATTTAAGTTGATGTTGAATTACTAATAATTCCGTCAAGGGCTACGAAACACTGGTTTGCAAACTTAAATATAAAATCAATCCACGATAGCATATCTATATCTCTTAAGGTTAACTCACAATAATTATTTTTATGTTCCTTATTTTAACTAAAAACAATATGTTATTTTCGAGTCTGTTGTCTTTTGTACAGTATTAATCCTTATGTAAATAAATGCATTCGTTAGCTTCGTAATTATAACAAAGATCAAAATTGTCTTTTACACTGTATGCATTATATAAATACGTTTAAAGATAATAGAGGTATCAAATTATATAATTTCCTTCAAAGGGTACGATAAATTCCGTCAAGGGGCAAGATAGACTTGATTGAAAACTTATCTTAATATTAAAACATCAAAAAATATTGATTTTGAGTCGACAACATACATTTATCTGTAAAACTCGGTAGGTATATCGCGACTTTTGTTTAATTCCAAATTCCAACTGTCGCCATATTAGCCATTTTGCCCTGATGTCATCCTTAGGAATTACCGATGAGTTATATAATAGGTATACTTGCGCCATCTATCCACTACTATGTTGAATTACATTGAATGCGATAGGTGTTAGGTGGCGTTATTTACAAAACAACTACGAAGTCTATCGATAAATTAAATGTTGATGTTGAATACTAATGATTCCGTCAAGGGCTACGAAACACTGGATTGCAACCTTAAATATAAAATCAATCCGCGATAGTATATCTCTATAACTTATGGTTAAGTCATAATATTTTTTTTTATGTTCCATATTTCAACTAAAAATATTACGTTAATTTCGAGTGTGTTTTCTTCTGTTCGGTATTAATCTTTATATAAATAAATGCATTTGTTAGCTTTTACACTATATACATCACATTAATACTTTAAAGATATTAGAGATTTAAAATAATAAAGATCGCGATGTGTCTCTCGGCAGGGGTAGGTAATCGTCTCGCTCGCGCATGCTAATACAAGCCGGCCGCCGATGCGTGTGCATTATTATAGTAATCTGACCACTTGATAGTGTCCAGTTTTGAGTAGGATACGAATTTAAAATGAGTTTGTAAGAGTAGCGTCTTTTTGTACTAGACCACTACAAACATTGCACATCACCCTGCAGCATCAGGGTGATGTCAGAACTTATAAACATACTACAGAAAAGTTAAAATCAAACTTTGTAATCGATGCGTTTCGGTTTAAATGTGGAGGAGGATTTGGTTTACAAGGTGCTTCTTGGTATTGTGTGACCACTAAGATTGTTAATTAATTCAAAGAAATGCCGTTTACAATCGTCTAATTTTAAAATTCTAATTTTAATTTGTCTAATTTTTAAAATATTTTTACATGACAATTAAGATCCTAACCTAACCTATACATATTGTAAATTCGTTTCTGCACTCTTTGTATATCCGGGTAATCGCCGGCCGAGCGGCTAAACTCGTTTGGATAGGACTTGCACTATAGAAAAGGTTGTGGAATAACATAATTATAGACTACTTTTTACCATATAATTTCAACGGGGTCGAAATTTGTGCGGGAAAAACTTTGCGATACACTCATTTTTACGCGGGTGAAGCCGCGGGTACAGCTAGTATTTATATATAGCATAAATATAGCTATATATATATATTTATATATATATACAAATATTTACCGACCCTGAAATCTGCCGCCTAAGGCTCCAGTCCTCTTGCAAATCAGCCACCGACTTCATTGTACGCTCTATTTATTAAAAGTTAAGTTGTTTTGGTAATTTCTAGCTTGATAAATAATGGCACCTTCTATCTTTTAATAGTAAAAAATAGGAAAAGTCGTAAGGATGTATGTATGTGTGTTTGTTTCTTTTTCACACAAGATGTACCGGTCGGATTTCGCTTAAATTTGGCACACACATAGTGTATGACCTTTTTTGTAACGGGAGGAAACCTTCACAAGGTACACCGAAGCCTTGAGAGAAACTTCGGATTATGTGGGATTCTTATCCATTAAAACCTCCTCGTTGGCCCTCCTTAGTGCCTTCAGGAGACTTCGGGATCTCCAATGGAACCGCATCGGTGCCTCCTAGCGCGGCGCCCTTCATAGGCCCGTCTCTTGGGGGACGTGTACTGGCCTTCCAGTGTCTACGGCAACATGCAGCCACTGATGCCGCCTTCCTTCTCGGCGTTGTTTGCTAGGCAGTTCGAACTCCCACTCTAGCCGCTCGCAACCCCATAAGCCCCCTTTTATGTAGCCTCTTACGACAGTCAAGGGACATAGTTTATGACCTGGATTAATATATAGGATACTCATTACTGTGAAAGTAGTGACCGAAGCAGGCAAAGCCGCGGCAATGACCTAGTATATATTGTTTTATTTTAATTAATCGAATCTTCTGATACAAAAAATATAAGTTAACATGGAATTTTAAGCCTGCTTTTAAATCGAAGTATTACTTAAAATAAAATAAAAAGTTGAGTGGTGTCAAGGGACACCCGGATGGAACGAAGTTATTATCTATTATATTATTAAAACTAGCTGTTGCCCGCGACTTCGTCCGCGTTTCCGTTGTTTTTCGTAAAAAAAAGTAGCCTATGTCCATCCTCACGGTTCAGTGGTTTTGATGTAACAAACAGATTAACTTTCGTATTTTAAGTAGGGATTTCGTAGGGAAATATAATATGTCATATCTACAATACTGTTGAAAAATATCGCAATACGGAACCGCACAATATTATTGTTAATAGCTTTGCCCGCGACTCCGCCAGCGAGTAACTCCTTGTGTGTTATTGAGTTAATGTATTGGTAATATTGTTTAGATCACGTTCACATGAGGCTTAAGAACCTTTTTTATTTTTGTTTTCGAGGGGGAAACCTTCAAAAGGTACCCGACGCCGTGGGAGCGACGCAGAGTTATGTGGAATTTTTACCGCACTAAAACCCCCCCGGTGGCCGTCTTCGGTGCTATAAAGAGGACTCGGGCTCCTCCCAGATGGGCGGATGGGCCCACCACCCAATCTAGTCTTTACGGCGGTATGCGACCACACATATCGCCACCTTCCCGGTATCGCCTGGCTGGACGGTTCAAGCTCCCACTCTAGCCGCCCGCAACCCCGGAAGCCCCTTTTAGTCGCCTCTTACGACAGGCAGGGATACCGTAGCCCTACTCCGATCCTGCCGAAGGCGTAAGTACTTATATAACGAAAATACTTCAATGCAAAGCTTCCGGGTAAACTATGTTGAATGTTGATCCATCCGGCACGTAAAGATTTTTGGAACTACTGACCCGGGAAAGAGCGACGTACAACTGACCATGCGAGAAACAACTGACACCGAGATCTACTCCAGCAACACGAAAAGTCTGCCCTTGAGCCTTATTAATTGTCATTGCATAACACACCGATTGCGTTCTTTTAAATTGGAATGGAAAATTATTTGAGCCTCGATTATATTTTGTTGCAACCGGGTTACTTTTAGCCGAGTTCCATTGCAAAGTTGTGGTGGTCTTAAATTTCGGAGCAGAATAATCGGAATGCCAATTTTTAAACAAATTTCATGAGAAGGAAGTCCGGGCATATTTAAAGAATTTAAAAATTCTATCGGGTAGTTAGTGGCGTCTTGTTCATCGACCATTCTATTTATTGAACTATAAACTTTGCTTTCCCCTTGTATATTCGACAGTATTTTATTATTAATCTCAAATGCCTGGTCATTGCGAGGAGTTAAGATGGATCTTTCGCATAGCCAAGAATTGTCCCTATTTAATATATTTGTTACGTCACCGTGACACTGTTCACTGTTCACTGTTCACTGTTCATTTTTCATTTTTCATTTTTCATTTTTCATTTTTCATTTTTCATTTTTCATTTTTCATTTTTCATTTTTCATTTTTCATTTTTCATTTTTCATTTTTCATTTTTCATTTTTCATTTTTCATTTTCTTTTTCATTTTTCATTTTTCATTTTTCATTTTTCATTTTTAAAAATTTCATTTTTCATTTTTCATTTTTCATTTTTCATTTTTCATTTTTCATTTTTCATTTTTCATTTTTCATTTTTCATTTTTCATTTTTCATTTTTCATTTTTCATTTTTCATTTTTCGTTTTTCATTTTTCATTTTTCATTTTTCATTTTTCATTTTTCATTTTTCATTTTTCATTTTTCATTTTTCATTTTTCATTTTCCATTTTTCATTTTTCAATTTTCATTTTTCATTTTTCATTTTTCATTTTCATGTTCATTTTCGTACAGATAGATGACTGAGTTATAAACGTAAGAGTAGACAAATATAATCAGAAAGCTTTGAACTGCTAAGCTATCGGGAGTTACACGTGTTATTGTGAGTCAACCATAAAAGATGGACATATGCTGTCGTAGGATATTTTTTAGATAATTTTAAGGAAAATATTTCCCTCATACATGATTTCTGTGTAGCTTTAACCATTAAGGTTGCACACGCGACAGAAGCTTAAAAAAGTAACTTCTCCTGTTTTCCCAACATTTCCCTTTACTGCTCTGCTCCTATTGATTGTAGCGGGATGAAAAGTATACTATAACCAGCCCAGGAGTATAAAGAATAATCGTATCAAGTTTCGTTAAAATCCACTGAGTAGTTTTTGTTTCTATAACGGTTATACAGACAGACAGACAGACAGACAGACAGACAGACAGACAGACAGACAGACAGACAGACAGACAGACAAAAATTTTACTGATTGCATTTTTGGCATCAGTATCGATCCCTAATCACGCCCTGATAGTTATTTTGGAAAAATATTTCATGTACAGAATTGACCTCTCTACAACTTTATTATAAGTATAGATAAATACAGAGAGAGAGAGAGAGATAGACAGACAGAAACATACGCACGCCGCGCGGCTTGCTACGCTATAGCAAAAAGTGACCGTCTAGCCTCCTTCCCAACGCGCGATAAGGAACTTCGTTCCATAAAAAATTAAGCTGAAAACTAATTTTCTAGGTAATGGAACAAACAAGAAGAATCGACAAGAAAGCGGAATGTTCAATTAACAGAGGCATTTAGCCATCTAAAACAATATCGGTAAATATATTTCGATGAACATTTTCGAGTTCACTGCGAAGTCAGGGCGATATGTAAATATCAAAGTTGACGTCAAACCCAGATTTAGATATGACGAAATGCTTTAAAATTTTATCGATCTCACATTAAAACCCCGACGTGGCATTAGTACGCTTAATTTAAGATTTTAACAGCAGTAATATTTTAAATTTAGTCCTAGAGGGAAATGATTTGTTCAAATTTGTATTCGAATTTTGTATTTGTATTTTAATATGTACCGAGAACACAGAATGGACGGTAAAAATAATAAAAACGCCTAAAATGTATCAATATTAGTCTATTAACAAAGATTGTTTAATATGTTTGAAATTTTGTTTTACATTATTCTATTTAAAGCTACTACATGAAAAGAGCTTTTACTTTTTTAACCAACGACAACACAGCCTTAGGCTATGTTGTCGCTGTTTTCAATCTTGTTTGTACCTAAAATACATAAAATAATAACGTAGTAGTAGATAGGGACCGAATATTGTATCCGGAACTTAATATTAAAGTTCCGGGTTTAATCCTTGGCCAGACAGACATTCAAACGACAAATTTAAATCCTTCGTCCTAGGTATTGGTTTTCCTACATGCTTCTTTAATTGTGTGATGCTATGAGTGTAGAACATTTTATTAACAAACTTCAAATGTCCTTACTTATTACTATTATTACGTCCTTATTTTTCTTTACTGTTAACGTGACAATTATATACATTCCAAATTGTTGTCGTCAACCCATTTTTGTCTCACTGCTGGGCACAAGTTTTCCCCCGGAATGAGAAAGTATTAAGCCATACAAGTGCGAATTGGTGGACTTCACACACCTCCGAGAACTTTTTTTTTAAAGAACTCGCTGGTGTGTAGGTTTCCTCACGATGTTTTCCTTCAATGAAAAGCAGTGATAATTAATGTGTAATACGCACATAAATCAGTGGTGCGTGCCAGGGTTTGAACTTCGGACCTCCGAATCGAGAGAGCAAGTTTCAACCATAAGACTATCACTGCTCTTCCAAATAGTTATTACCCCCAATATTCTTTCTAAATGAGGTACTTATCATATGCGAGATTTTATAGCGTCATAGGGGTGTCCTTAATACGACAATTCAGTTTTAGCAAGCGTCAGCTAATGGCGTCTAGACTGCATTGAAATAGTTGTTAGTATGACTTCTTATGAGCAGTGATAGCCTAATGGTTGAAACTTGCCCTCTCAATCGGGAGGTCCGAGGTTCAAAACCAGGCACGCACCACTGATTTATGTGCGTATTATACATTAATTATCACTGCTTTTCGGTGAAGGAAAACATTGTGAGGAAACCTACACACCCGAGAGTTCTTCATAAAAAAAAAAGTTCTCCGAGGTGTGTAAAGTCCACCAATTCGCACTTGGCCAGCGCGGTGTACTATGGCCTAAACTCTCTCATTTTGAGAGAAGACCCAAGCCCAGCAGTGGGACAATAATGGGATATACACGATACCAACATCAGATATTAGATCACAGCTTGTACATACATTATGCGGTCCAATGTTTTGAAATATAAATCTGGTCCATAAATAAAGTACTAAAAAAGGTTGATTACATCAAATCCTGTACTTACGAAGTTTATTTTTGTAAAAGTGAATTTTGGTCAAAAGTAATAAAATTCAGATCGAAGATTAGATTCGAGATTTTGTTCTTCCTTTTGTATTTTTAGATACATTCATTATAAACTTTGCGGGATTAATGTCAGCTTAGTGGGTGGTACGTAAGTAGCTTGTTGTCATCTATATTTTTAGCATTCCAATTTGTTTACCAAATCCACCTAGGGAAGTTTATCTACACAAAATGTTAGCTCAAATAAAGTCAGGAATTACGTCAAATTTCATTTAAGAAACATCGGGTCAGATAAAGTACCCTGATATTAACTAAAAAACAAAACAATATCGCCTGTAGAAATAAAACATGTCGTTATAAGGCGAAAATGACGTTACTTGCCTATGTAGTTTTTACTATGACCGTCACACAAAAAATCATGTTTTTTTTTTGTTTTCGAGGGGGAAACCTTTCAAAGGTACCCGACGCCGTGGGAGCGACGCAGGGTTATGTGGGATTTTTACCGCACTAAAACCCCCCCGGTGGCCGTCCTTGGCGCTGAAAAGGAGGACTCCGGGATCTCGAAACGACTTCAACCGGAATCCTCCGAGCGCGCTGCCCCATCGGGCTCCTCCCAGGTGGGATAAAAAAAACATGTACGTCATCAAAAAATGACTTCTAATATAAAACATCTTCTGGTATTCTTCCTGTTAAACGTCCTATATAAACGTCCTTTATAAGTATTTTAAGGATGTAATACCTATATGACGCAATTTAAAATTCAATAGCGAATAATTGAACATACTCGTAGTAGTTGAACCAACTATCATTCAATACTTACATTTCGCATATGATTTTACAGATTTTCAGCATAAAATATAAATAAGCTATTGCATAGCTTTGAGCGTGGCAACCGCATCAAGAAATTCCGTAACGAAAAAAACCTAACACCACCTACTCCACCTACCATGTAGCCCGATGGAGCGATCGCTTAACGTGTACGTATATGGTACGACAGTATTCGTACTGTACTGTTTATGAGAAAGTATACAGTATCAAAGAAAAAAAACTTAAATTAATATCAAAGAAAAAAATACTGCATAAATAAATAAATAATAATAATTATTTATTGGTTGGCATATGTTGATAAAAAATGCTATGCGATAGATTTACCGCGGCAGTCCCCGAGTGCCGCACGTTTTTACTATCTGTAGTAGGCTTTTTGTTCGTTTATCCATGATCAGACGTGATTGTCACGCAGAGACTTCACTGTTACAGCTACGTAGCTAAACGATCAAATAAAATAATCACTCACCATAAACGAGGCGTTTATTGCGTATTTCAATCTACCACAATTAAAGTTATACTTTGACAATGCATGATGAAGGTGCTATTTGCTCAAATTTTGTTATTTCACTCAATCCTCTTGTTCTTCGTGTAACTGAAGTCTTACTTCATACTGAGACCGATACCAAATCCACCAGGCGAGCGCGTGGCGAGTGGCAGCTGAGACGATCCAGCAGTAGTAACAAACCTAGAAGCAATATGCATCTATGTTATACATGTTATATATGAACATTTATGTTATTTAAGTTATATGTCATATATGAACATTTTTGATTTATGTGTGTTTGATACTTTTTCACGCAAAAAGTACATATCGCATTTCGTTGGAAACACATCACCTGGATACTTATAAAGACTGCTAAATGAGAGACACTTAGGTACATCCTAAGTGTCTCATATGTTAATCCAAAGTATCAGCTAATTCAATACCAAATTTTATGAAAATCTCCCCAGCCGTTAACACGTGAAGAAGTAACAAACATACACACTCACAAACTTTCGCCTTTATAATATTAGTATGTTAACAAAATGTGATGTATACTATTATTAACCGACTTCCAAAAGGAGGTTATCAATTCGTCTGTATTTTTTTTTTTTTTTTTTTATATTTGTTACCTCATTTCTCCGGACTGGGTGAACCGATTTAGATGATTTTTTTTTATTTGAAAGGTAGTGCGTGTCATAGGGTCCCATTTTTTTTAGTATTTTTTTGACTAGGGCATCCATAAGAAAAACGCATAAGTCTTAAATTTGCATTTTCAATGTACGCGATAAATGTATGAATAACTCAATATCCCGCCAACCGATTTTGATGATTCTTTTTTTATTAGAAAGGATGTACTCCAGGGGTAGTCTGATAAGAGTTTGATAAGGTTCTAATCATAGGATCTTCAACTTTTTGGAGCAAAATAATAAAATTAGTGATAGTCGGCCGAACCTTAGCTGGAGAAGTCCAATTGAGTAAAATATAGAATAAAATTACTATGTAGGTATTTACTATGAAAAATTTGACCTTCAACTCTTCAATCCTGATGATGCAGGGGTACTGCTAGCCTGAACTATAAAAGTTGGTCGTTTGATGTTTGCGAATATATAATGAAATTGTTAAGCAAATTCATGGGACAAAAATTTGACCTTCAACTCCTCAACCCTGATGATGCAGGGGTACTTAAAGCCAAAACCATAGGAATAAGCCATTTGGTGCTTACGTATATGTTATAAGATTACTGAGCAAAAACATAAGATGAAAAATTTGACCTTCAACTCCTCAACCCTGATGATGGAGGGGTACTTCAATCCTAAACCATAGAAGTTGGCAATTTGGTGCTTACGGTTATGTAAAGAAAATACTAAGCAAAAATATAAAATCAAAAATTTGACCTTCAACTCCTCAACCCTGATGATGGAGGGGTACTTCAATCCTAAACCATAGAAGTTGGCAATTTGGTGCTTACGGTTATGTAAAGAAAATACTAAGCAAAAATATAAAATCAAAAATTTGACCTTCAACTCCTCAACCCTGATGATGAAGGGGTACTTCAATCCTAAACCATAGGAGTTGGCAATTTGGTGCTTACGGTTATGTAAAAATAATACTAAGCAGAGGCACAAAATTAAAATTTTGACCTTCAACTCCTCGACCCTGATGATGAAGGGGTACTTCAATTCTAAACCATAGGAGTTGGCAATTTGGTGCTTACGGGTATGTAAAAATAATACCAAACAGAGGCACAAAATTAAAATTTTGACCTTCAACTCCTAAACCCTGATGATGCAGGGTACTGCAAGCCTGAGCCATAGAAGTTAGCCACCTGGTACTAACGTATATGTTATAAGATTACTAAGCAACAATATAAGATGAAAAATTTGACCTTCAACTCCTCAACCCTGATGATGGAGGGGTACTTCCAGAGGGGGCGCCCTGTTTGTATGAATTGTAAAAGTGTTTTATGTTTAATTTTTGTGAATATGTAGATGCACAAAGCAAACTTAGAGGCTTTATTTAAATACAAACATAAAAATATAGTCACTAAAAAGTGTAAAATAAAAACTTTTTAACAAAAAATATCTACCGACTTCCATGTCACAAAAAAGTAAAAAATAATTTAAATATATTTTGGTCTAGAACATACTCAGTACTTAGTACATAGTTCTGAAGTCGGTGCTCATATAGGACGTAGTTACCGTCGTCCAGCGAAATATGTCGAGCACCGACTTCAGGACTATGTACTAAGTACTGAGTATGTTCTAGACCAAAATATATTTAAATTATTTTTTACTTTTTTGTGACATGGAAGTCGGTAGATATTTTTTGTTAAAAAGTTTTTATTTGTGATAAAGTTCTAGGACTATACATAGCTGTATGAAGTACTAACGTTATTCAAAACTGTTGGACTTTACCTACAGAAACAAATTGAATTATAAGAGGCTTTAGCATACGTTGTGTTTCGCTTTTTGATTGATTTTGATAATTAAACTCAGAAACAACTCGCAATCGAAAACGATATGCAAAATCAACCTGTCGTATCCCATAAATCAAAAGCTAAATTCAGCTCGCAGTTGGGTTTTAGCGTTTGCGAACATATTCCCATATTTTATTAGAAATTGATTCCAGTACCTTGCTATGAAATATAAAGCGTGATATCGTTTATTTTTATTTGAATTGTCGGCCGAATCCAAAATACTTTGACGTATTTTGGATATGGAGCTACAGTCAAATTGTTTTTGTAGACATTAATGGCAATGTGTCTTTGTCGACTGCTATATGTATTGTATCATTTGTTTCGCTGAGAACAAATGTGCCATAATGCTACTGATATAATACTATCAAGAGGCAATTGAGCTCCGTTTGTCTTTACTTAATGTTGATATGTTAAACATACGCTTTATTTACAGGATAATTATTCACAAAAGTTCAAATAAATAAGTGTGATAAAGGAATATAATATATATATATCCTATCAGCAGACTCATGTTTCCACTGATGATTACGCGATTATACCTGGCAACTCATGATAACGTAATCTCTGCTGTTATTTGTAAGATGCTTAAAACTTTAATAGCGTGATTCAGGAATACATTCATGTGGCGCCATCTCTTATTGAGTTACGGAATGTCCCGACAAAATATTGTCTAAGCTCCTTATTCATAGTATGTTCGCGCTTTCGTTATTCGTGGGTTCAAAATCTATTCGCCGTAAAATTTATTCATTAGCGGATATAGTCTGTAAAATTGAAAATATTTGGCCTTTTGTTTCTTCTTTCAGTACTGCTGATCATTCACGGTTTCTTTAATTGTGGCATATAGTAAGGAGCTTTAGCTGTATATGATCCAACGTATAATTATACATTTTTTTATGAATATTTAGAACGTTGTACTTACAAGAGTCATACAGGCGAGAACGAAGGTCGACGCGAGCGGCCAGGGGGTGACATTGCTCTCATACGTCATCAGACCAGCGAGAGTGCGACCAGACAACCACGCGGCTAGCACTGCGAGGGGTGACATCAGCATTATACCCAGCCCGTCCACCATAAGCTGAAATCGATAAAGAATAGCAGTTTTTATTTCGTCGTCAACCCATTAAAATCCCATGCTGGGCACGGGTCTTCTCTCAGAATGAGAGAAGGCCGTCCCTCTAAAAGTGAGCCGGCAACCAACAACACTGTATGTGCTGCTTCGCGCTAGAAACGGGTGAGGCGGTCGTTCCTCCCTGGTCGAACTTGTTCTACAAGCTCTAAAACTTCTTACCTTCTACTAAAATTGGTACAGTATAAATAAATTAATGTCAAACACACGTCGTATCCAACACGAAATGCTTTTGTTGTAATTCAAAGGGCATTGCGACAATGACGTTAGAGGTTTATGAGAGCGCTCAAGTGTCAGGAATTAAGGGTCACATGTCATCCCGCATAATTAAAGCCTTTAACATTTAACAACCTCTCTAACCGGAAACAGCGCTGCCGCTTTTATTACAGAATTATCTTTAAAAGATAAACAGGGTTGTCAAAATGTACGTTATGCTTATCAAATTATCATAGTATTGCGTATTTGTATACATACAGTGACAAGATATTACTAATTCTGAGAATTAGTAAGCTGAAGTGGCAATGGCCAGGCTACATCGTTCGTAGGATAGACAACCGATGGGGTAGAAGAGTTCTCGAATGGAGACCACATTTAGGCAAAAGGGGTAGATCGCCTCCCGACCAGGTGGACAGATGACCTGAAGAAGACAGCGAGTAGCAGCTGGATTCAGATGGCTCAGGACCGGTCGAAGTGGTGCAGATTAGGGGAGGCCTATGTCCAGCAGTGGACTTTCACAGGCTGATGGATGGATTGAAATAAGTATGCAATCCATTTGATGGTTACTGCCGCCAATTGACATCTGTTAGCAACTTCCTACAGAGCATACAAAACATGGGGTTCTCTCAAATTTTAATGTGGTGCTACTTCACTTTGCTTAGTCGCCTTATTTGAAAGTTAGCTAACAACACCTTTCCACCGAATTGTAAGACCTGCGTCACGCTAGCAAACGTGGTGATACTTCATCGGTCAAACCACACTGGTTCAGCCACCTGGCTCCCTACAGTTCATGTAAACCTCTTGTTATGGCGTTCGTACAAGTTTTATCTTTGAAAGCATTCGCTTTCATCATTCATATACCCTGATGGTTGACTGGCAGAGAACGCTTATAGCATTAAGTCCACCTTTGTACTGAAATTGATTGTAAGGTACAAAAAGAATAAATAAATATTCATGTATTTCTAAAATTTTGCCGCGTGACGGTGATGGTAGCTGATGATAAAGGGGCGACTATCGGTCACCGTCGGGGGCGGTAATTGATATGAACGACAATTCCTTCATTAACACTTTAAAGATGAATGATATACTACTTTGAATGAATATTAACACAACACAGAAGAGCTAATTACAGGGTAATCTTTAAATAATAATACATTTAAATTTTTATATTTTAAGGAATTAAGTTGAATAATAAAAAGAAAAAATTTTAGAAGCCCGCATTTTAACTTAAAATTAATGAACTTTGAATTCTGCGGTTATTCAAGCAAACCGGCGATATTTTATAAATATACACGCTACACAGTACACTAGAACACATACACACAGTACACTAGAAACGAACAACCTGATAGTTCTCAAATATTAGACATACTAACAGTCGCGGATTGCGAATCTCGGTGTCTATTGAAAATAGGTTACCGAATAAAAAGGTTTTTCATCACATGAAATGTCGCCTCGTAAAACGAGACAGGCGACACTCGGTTCGCGGGCTGCCCGTTGTTTGTATTGTTACTTTACGGCTATACAATTGTAGCTAGAAATAGCCACAACACAGGCCCGTTTATCCCTTTACATATATACGACCAAAGTTTGAGCTGATAATAGAATTATGTGTTACATTCTGTATTACATTCTGCTTGGCCGTAAAGCTGAGAGAAATGCATGTAGGTGTCCTACTATGGTATCTACTTTTATATTTATGTCTTAAAACCCGCGTAATTGTAATTATTGATACCCTAATTCCTTCTGATTGTCATGAAACGTTAAACGAATGTACTTCTGTAATTTTACATACCGATTCATTTATAATTTACTCCCTTTCACTACTTCCTTCGCGGGGATTCATATATATTATAGGTATGTATGGGTTTCAAAGTAGAAATATGGTCAGTGGAAGCAAAATTCATTATATAAAATACTTCGTCATGAACAAACACTTTATGTAAGTGTTTGTTCAGAGTTTCATGATGATCGGTCAAATAGGAGTGTAAGCGCTTTGCCCCAAACGGTTGCTTAGTGCTTCTAGAACCACCGTTGGGCCAATCTTGTCTAAATCTAGGAAGAAATTGCCGGTAAATTTCATGGTAAATCAGATCAGATTTATTCGTGACGACCCGCGTGGCGGAGCGGTTACTATACCGGTCTGACGCGCAATGGGTCTCGGGTTCGATTCCCGGCCAGACAGGTATCTGAATGATGAGTTTAGATTCATGTTCTGGGTCTGGTCGTTTGTGTATTCGTCTTGAGAGTCTATGGTACCCACGATACAGGAATAAATCCTAGTGGGGCTATGAGTGTAGAAAGCGTATATGTTTTTAACACACAAAGCTGACGCTTGCAGCGCTGAGCGATGAATGCTTTAAGCTAATATTTCGCGGCCAAACTTTCCGAGCAACGATCTCACATTATCCGATTTTTGTATATGTACGTTGTACGAACAACGTAACGGTTTCGGGTATACATTGACCTGAGGAAAATAAACAAGGTCACAATAACACAATCGGCTAAAGGATTAAAAATAAACATAAGCTGAAAAAAGGTTAGCTGGAACCAACCATGCATTAAAACCTACTGAAATCCGTTGAGCGGGTTCAAAGATTATCGTGTATTAGAATTTAATACAGTCTGTCCGAATGTGTGTGGCTTATACATATAAATTACTACCATATACCTGTTTGTTGGCTAATATTATTCTGAAATGTTTATAAGGTTGTAAAATGAGTGTGTTCACCAGAGAGACAAAAGCCTCATACATTACTAGCTTTTTGGCATGAAGCATTTCCTCCATTACGGTTCAAGGGTGTGGTAACCGGCTCACTTTCATATGAAGCGACTGTGATTGACTGTTAAGTTGAAGTTGAAGTTGTCTATAAACCATGGCACAGTAGAAATATGAGGAACAGTATGGAAACTGCCTACAAACGTTCGAAAAGAGCACACTCATACAAACATACGCATCGACGAGGCCGCTAAGGGGTTTTCGCGTTGCTTTAGTAGAGAGTGTCGCGTCGAGACGCCTGGTCACGTTGCTATGTGTTTCCGCGATCTTTTTTAAAATGCCACGTAATGCAATGGCCACGCCAAAATAACATGTTAAAGATCTACAAAAAATCAATGATCTACAAATTGCTTACTGTCTTCCGTGTCTAAAACTATAATAATAATTATCGTCATCCTGGGATTAACCGACGCCGTGAGATAACCTTCTTGTATTAAGATCTGCTGCTGTATTAAGATCTGCTTAGATATTATAATTCGATTGATTGACTACTACAGGACAGAAGTTGCCAAAATAAAAATTAATAACAGTGTCATTAAAAAAATAATATAAAGACAACCCTATTGCTTCAATAGAGTGCAGGTATTTATTTATTTATTCAAATAGGCTTAGTTTCCATACTGTTCTATATTTATAATATGGGCGTAATATGTTTATAGGAGGCAGTAACTTGCTTGTTTACTATTACAAAAACGCAAGCAGACCAGTTAAAAAAGCTAGTATGAATGGTATTTTTTTACTCCTTAAGTTTCTTATTTCTCATTTGAAAATTGCGACGGTGAAATACGAGTATTATCCCGGGACTTTTGAAGTAAGGGCAGTCGAAGGAGATGAAAATATTAATCTTCGTCCTTCAGAGCTTATTAAAATGATTTGAGGAATTTGTGTATCGCAAAATTAAATGTAACGAGCCTAATATTTTATTAAAAAGTTTTGATGAATTACTAATGGCTAATTGGTAAATAGAGGAGTTTGAAGTCTTATACTCAAATTGGATTTTAGGAAAATTATTTATAAGACTAACTGAACCCCGCAGTTTCACCCAGAATGATGATGAGATATGAATTTCGGTCCAGCCTTTTAGACGTGAAGAAGAAACAAACATACACACTCACAAACTTTCGCCGTTATAATATTAGTATGATTAAAGCTTTTATATAATGTAAAATATAATTGTATTATAGTTACAAACACAACATAAAAGAACTTGAAAAACTCAATGTTGGAAGAAATGTAAAACTTGACAAATTAGGGAAGTAAATCTTTAAAGTTAAATGTGATAGGTATTACTTATAAAGTACTAAAAAGAAAAAAAAAACACTTTTTAGTTTTAAAACCAATTATTTTGTTGCATTGCACAATAGTATATGATAAAATTCAAACGAACATAAATTGAAACGTAGAAAAAGATACTCAATTTGACTCAGATAGACAAAGTCTCTTAAAGTGTATTTTACTTATAAATCTATGAGTCAAGAAGTACCTACTCAACTTTATACAAGATTTTCATGAATTAGTATTAATAATTCTTATTGAAAATAAACCCCGTAAAGATGAGAAACGGGAGGTAAGTGTAAAAAAACTTAACAGGTACTAATTTAGCGAGCGTAGCTTTAATAACAGAGTATTTAAAATTCCCGCGTAACAATTATAAACCTATGTAGATACTACGAATGTATATTGAATTTCTTACTTATCCTACTTATATTATTCCTGGGTATAACTCATTATTGTCCCACAACTGGGCACGAATCTTCTTTCAGAATGAGAGAGTTTTAGGTCATGACTCACCGCGCTGGCCAAATGCGAACTGGTGGATATTATTCTTGTGAAAGTGTCTCGAGGGGGGGACCTTCAAAAGGTACTCGGCGCCTTGGGAGTGACGCAGGGTTATGTGGGATTTTTACCGCACTAAATCCCCCCATGACCGTCCTTGTAGCTACAAAGAGGACTCCGGGATCTCCAAAGGAACGCCACTGGGGTCCTCTGATCGCGTTGCCCCATCGGGCTCCTCCCAGATGGGCGGCTGGGCCCACCGCTCTGTTTAGTCTTTACGACGGTATGCAACCACATATACCGGTATCCTTTCTGGGGTCGTCTGAACAAATGGTTCGAGCTCCCACTATAGCCGCCCGTAAGCCCGGAAGGTTCTTTTCGTCCCCTCTTACGACAAGGGATACCGTACCCGGAACTACAGGGATTTCATGCCGATACTACACGTTTCATTTCGCTAAAATTAAGCACACAGATAGTTCATGATGTGGGCTAACACAAGAGACATTACATTACCTTGGTAAACGTGATGAAATCAGACAAACTGAGGAAATAAGCTAGTCAGATATATCCTGTACATTAAAAAGTCATTTCATGTCCTATTACGAATAGTTTATCATCAATAAAAACGTTTATTATATTACTCGTATTTCTTCGTATTTCTGCTATTAATCGACATTGAAACAGATTCACGTCTCGCGGGACCTCAAATATATCGATAGGCTATTTCCAATCCACTTATGCCAGACATTCGTAATATGTATTTCTAACAAAATGAAAATTGTATAAGCTGGGTTGTTTCAACTATATATTTACTGTAATTGCGTAATCGCTCCAAAATGAATATGTAACATAAATGTTTTTGGACGAATATACTCGTGTTATGATTTCAATTTTATAAAACTTTCCCTCTTTTTTCAAGGCTAGTTCGAACTGATAAAGGTACAAAATAAAAGGGTGACGGTTTACATAAAACTCGTTACTTTCAAAATCATCGTCAATCGGTTGTACCAAGTGGATACTTAAATCTTAGTAGGTATCCGGGTACAACCCATTATTGTCCCACTGCTGGGCACGGGTCTCCTCTCGGAATGAGAGTTTTAGGCCGTAGCCCACCGCGCTGGCCAAGTGCGAATTGGTGGACTTCACACACCTCCGAGAACCTTTTTTTAACGAATTCTCGGGTGTGTGGGTTTCCTCACCATGTTTTCCTTTACCGAAAAGCACTGACAATTAATTCCTAATACGCACATAAATCAGTGGTGCGTGCTTGGATTTGAACCCCAGACCTCTCGATTGAGAGGGTAAGTTTCAACCAATAGGCTATCACTGCTGTACTGCTTAGTAGGTGGTACTTGTTTATTAGAATTTCTCAAAACAAGCATTTTTTAGGTTTTCGCCCATCATTGCAATGTACATTGCGATTTATAACAGAAAACCAAACGTAAGCGTCTGTTGTATATTGCAATGTATGGTCAAGTCTCAGTTTTGTTATTTTACTTATATCTATTTCAATTAGGCTCTGTCTGTTAAAGGTGCCTGTCAAAATGTATATTACGACGATCACATTATTTTGTTTAGACAATTTTTGTTAATATTAGACCTTTGGAGTCCCATTTACGAATATTAAAGTAAGTTTTTATTAAATTATGAAACGGTAATAACGAGAAAAAAAATAAGAATGGTAAAAAATGGAAATAAATTGAAGAAAATAATTTACACTTTGAAACAATACCATTACATTTTCTGCGTAAATATAAGGTTTTTTATTTATGAGATTGAAGTAGCAAACGAGCATGCAGTTTTCCTGATGGTAATGGCATTGACATCTGCGAGCAACTACAAAACAAACGTTTTATCTAAGTCAATCACAGATGCCTTGCTACTCCCGAGGACTAAGATGGTAAGTCATATAAAAGTAAGCCGGCAACCACCCCCTTCCACCAAAACGTTAGAATTGCTTCACGCTAGAAACTGGTGCAGTGGTACCACGCGATCGTACCACAAACGGTGTACTACCTTGCAGAGTAATAATACTTATGGCGATATTAAAACTGATACTGAAAAAGAAGATATCCAATAATTTTAGGTGTTGTTAGGTGGTGGTGTGTAAACCTAGTGAAATATATATAACTTACTTGTTTAGCATTCTGGCTGAGAACCCACAGAACCAACGCTCTTGGTACTCCGTATCTATGCACACGCCTTGTGGCGTATCTTGTTCCGCAAAGTTCACACCTCGACTTTCCAGATTCCGTTAACCATCTCTCCAGACATTTTACATGGACTCGTCCAACAGTACCGCGACACGAACACGCCGATATCATCTGGCCTAGCTCCAAATTTAGTGTGTCTCCCCCGTGACAGATCCTACACATGTCATCCAACGTATGATTGCTTAATTGCGTTTCCTCAATCTCTTCATCAACATCACCTATCGCCTCTATCTGTACCTCTTGTTCGTGGTTCCAGTCTATTGGGTTAACTCCAACCGATTTCTTCAGATGTTCTACTTTGATATGCTCTTCAGGAATCGCTCTTCGTTTAGGACTTCTCACTTTGATACGGTGTTGGCGAGGATATTTGTCTCGCCTTACTGGTGTCTTATCCCTGTGTATAACTTTTTCTTCTTTCTTTTTCACATCTTCTCTCGAATACGGTATCGTCTCTTTCGATTGGTCCGAAGATAAGTCATTTGTATTATTCAAGATGTTGAATAGGTCAATAGTGCTTGAACTGGCTGTGACATCCTTGTCAATTGCGGTAGACGAATGCTTCTTCACAGTATTTACTGATGATGTACTTTCACATTCAGCGACAATTTCTAAAGTGGAGCTGTTCTTTGAACTATTTGGATAGTATTTATTTTTGAATTTGCTGGCATTTATTGCTACAGAATTTTGTGTTAGTAGTTTTGCGTCTTGATTTGGGTCTGGTGGGCTAAAAACAAATTACACGGTAATGGTTCTCTGTCTGTCTGGTATTAATTACACATGATTGATTTATACACGAGACAGTAATATAAGATGTATGATGGTTTGATACGACAAGAATAAAGAAACTATATATAGTTATTTCTGGAAAGAAAAAATTACGCAGTCCATGGGATGCAGCATAATATGGTCAATGAATACATGGAAATTTATATGTACCCTTCTTGAACTTGTGTTCAACTTGCGTTATAAACACGATTTTTGCATAAAGGAATCATGCATACAATTTGTAATTCAGTATGCATGCAAACGATTTCATTGCACCTGTTGTAATTTATTGCATTTGAAACAATTAAATGTATATTTTAAAAATTAACCAATAAGAGTTTGGACCCATGTATTTTATCTATTAGATATGTTGTTACCTTCTATCATTAATTTCGAATTTAGCAATATAACGAGTAAGTTCATACATGAACCTAAAACTGTCTTGTTCATTAAAAATATCTGTAGCAGAACAAATGCAGTAATACATAGTATTGCTGTATCTGAGGACTAAGTTGGGAACTTATGAATCCTTGCTTCTCTCTTTCCTATTCTTTAAACCACAAATTATTGGTTCTAGAAACTCAAGTCAAAACTAGAAGTTTCTAGAAACACAAACCCTTTATGTATTTCACCTGTAGGCAAAACTGCCGTAGGATGAATGCGGCAGTATTACCGCATTCATCCTACGGCAGTTTCGTCTACGGGTGAAATACATAAAGCGTTTGTGTTTCTAGAAAATGTAAGGATAACAAAGTATACGAAAAACATACCTGATTTGAGGTATACTTTGTATTTTTGTTGGATCCTGGCCCCTTATATCTTTCTGTACAGAGAATCTTCTACGCCTCGAATTTGGCATTGCACTAAAATTTAGTATTTTTTATTAAATTTCGAATTTTTAATTATATACCCCGTTTCAAGAGTTATTCTTTCATTTTCGTTGCCAAATATGACGTTTATATTTTCTTTTTATTTTGTAATTGTAAGCAGTTATTATGTTAAACAAGCCTTTTTGAATAGAAAGCCCTTTAGTCTGTATTATTTTTATTTGAATTCGAAAACGAAGAGAGTATTAAGGAAGTAATTAGGAAGTTAAAAGGAAGAATGGTTTCGCGTTGATATTTTTGTTTTTGGTCTGTTAAAAGAGTTTTACATTGAACCGTTTACCCTCCCCTGGTCACGCTTTTCCAAAAAACCTATCACAGTTCTTAAGCCAGAACTAATCAACTTATCACTGTTTTTTTTAATATAAGACTAAAGTAGCAATAGCTATACTCGTTTGGTCATTTCCTACTCGTAATGGGTGACTCGTAATGATTGCTTTTGCCTATAGTCACCACGTCTGGTATCCGTGTTAGTGATCGCAATGGGTGTACAAGTTACACAGATACATGTTGCCTTCTGTTTCAAGATCTTCTCACAGTCACCTCCTTATTTTTTGTTTTCGAGGGGGAAACCTTCAAAAGGTACCCGACGCCGTGGGAGCGACGTAGGGTTATGTGGGATTTTTACCGCACTAACCCCCCCCCCCCCCCTGTGGCCGTCCTCGGCGGATCTCGACGGACTCCGGGATCTTGAAACGACTTCAACCGGAATCCTCCGAGCGCGCTGCCCCATCGGGCTCCTCCCAGATGGGCGGCTGGGCCCACCGCTCCGTCTAGTCTTTACGACGGTATGCGACCACACATACCGCCGTTCTTCCCGGGATTGCCTGACCGAACGGTTCGAGCTCCCACTCTAGCCGTCTGCAACCTCGGAAGCCCCTTTTAGTCGCCTCTTATGACAGGCAGGGGATACCGTAGCCCTATTCTGACCCCGAGGCTACAGGGACGCACAGTCACCTCCTACGCTATCCTCATCAAGAGAGGGAATGTTGCGATTCAAAGGGACGCTACATGCCACTAATAATAGCAAACGAGCATGCAGTCCACCTGACTGTAAGTGGTCACTGCCATCCTAACCACCTGTAAGCAACTTCATATAGAACATGTGTTCTATCGGAAGCCAATCACAATGCGGTGCTCTCCCGTGGACAAAGATGGTCGCTTCATATAAAAGTGAGCCAGGAACTATACTCTTTCATTGATACGCAAGAACTACAATAGAATACAATAGAATACAATAGGATACAATAGAATACAATACAATACGATACAATACAATACAATACAATACAAAAACTCTTTATTGTACACCAATGACAGATATATAACAAAAATGAACTACTTCACTAAAAATAATTTTACCAGACAAAATAGATACGGTGGTGCCTCTACTATATATATCTCTACTATATATACTCTGGATTCAAACCACGAATCGATAAATCTCCGTTCAGTAGAAATACATTTACGTTTTGCTCATAATGCCGTCAATATTCTTTGTGACGGCGTTCTGAAGGTGGTCTTGTAAAGAGTTCCATTATCTTTTGTCCTTATGGTTATCCGATATACCGACATTAGCTAACAATTGAATCGAAACGTTGGCTAACAGGTTTTATAAATAAGTCTTATACATTAAAGTATTGTTAAAGCCTTTTTCAACACTGTTTTCTTTACAAATCAATATCATATAACGTCGAAAGTAACTAATAACTCCGACCTACGTTTATGAAATGAAATGTATCCTATCTCTGTCTAATAACAGTAGGATAATGGTTTGAGGTTTAGTATGGTGGTATCTCCAAGGTGGTAGAACCAATTTAATTCGACCAGCAAAGTACCACCGCCAACCTATTTCTAGCGTAAAGCATTTCTTGCATTTTGATGGAAGGGTGTGGTTGCCGGCACAATTTCACATGAGGCGACCATCGTAGTCCTCGGGAGTAGCAATGCATTTGTGATTGACTTCAGATGGAACCCATGTTCTGTATGAAGTTGATTACAGATGTCCATGGGCAGCAGTGACCACTTACCATCAGGTGGACTGCATGCTCGTTTGCTACTCGGAAGGAAAATTTATTGAAGCATTTTTTTTTCTAAGTATTTTATTTAAATAATTTAATGTTTGGTAATTAATAATTGATCACAATAATAATTGATAAATTAATAATGGTTAATAAGAATAATATAAATAATAATTAAGGTTATATAATTGATTAAATTTAGCGCAATATTAGAATAGGATTTTGTTAAATTTAGTTTCATATTAATAAGTATTATATTATATTGTAAGACGTGGTCGCCTATAATTGGAACGACATATATTATGGACTTATTTAAATGTTATTTCTTAAAAATGTTATGTGTACGTTCCGTTGGCAATCCTAATAAATAAATGAATAAATAAATAAATACTCCAGTCAGATAAAAAAAAAGTATAGAAGATATACTTATCCAAGGCTTAATAACTTTGTCCTATGGAGTAACTACACATTTTGGCTAACCTTAGGTAAGACATTAATCTAATGTTGGGGTTGATTACTGACGCCTATAGATGGGATGGATGCATGCTCATTTAATTATTACGTACTTCTATATTATCATACGTATAATAATAATGTGCAAAGAAAATTTAGCAAAGAACTCAACGCAATTTTTATAATAATTCTATTAATTTTATATATTGTTTGTAACTTTTTCACGCAAAACTACCGCCTGGATTTTGCTTAAAACACACACATAGTTTAAACTTACGACTTAACCCTAAAGATAACTACAGATTTTGCTAAAATTTAACACATAGATAGTTGATATGTATTAACATGATCAAAGCAGGCAGAGCCGCGAAATAAGCTAGTATAGTTATAAGACTTAAAATAAGATGTTTATTACAATCATACACTACTTTGAACGTAATAATACATATTAGAATGACTTTTGTTGAAAGCTTCTTCACTGCAAACATTTTTAATTTTATTAAAGAGGTACTCAAGACTTCTTCAACGGAGATCTCTGTAAAGTAAATTAACAATGAAATTACAGCAAAAAGCTTAATTAATGCCGAAGGAAGTACGGACTTAAAAGCCATCACAATTCACTAATTAAAACATCCAGACACCAATTTTAGAAAAGCTTTGAGCTTCCGTAAACACTTCCAATTACTTCGTTATGTTATAAATACTAATTTATGGTCGATTCATTAATTTTAAGTCTTATTAACTTTTAAATATTATTATTATTAACTTTATTTAAAAGTTATCTAGAAGAGATCGCTATCTAAGTGATAAGACCGCCTTTTGTACCTAACATTATGTATCTTTTGTTTTTGTTATATATATATATATATATATATATTGGTGTACAATAAATAAATTTTGTATTGTATTGTATTGTAAATATTAATAAATAAAAACCGGTTAAGTGCGAGTCGTTAGCAGTAACAGAAATATATTATCAGTAAACAATTCAACTGTCCAGCTATGACGGTTCATGAGATTATAGCCTAGTGATAGATGGGCGGACAGACAGCCAGATGGACAGAGGAGTCTTTGTAATAGGGTTCCGTTTTTACTCTTTGGGTCCGGAACCCTACTTAACTAATGAAGATTAAAGTAATCTTAAATCAGTCAAGCTATCAAGCTGAAGTGGCAATGGGCAGGTGTCATCGTTGGTAGGACAGACAACCGATGGGGTAGAAGAGTCCTCGGATGGACACCACGTCTGGGCAAAAGGAGTGTAGGCCGCCCCCCGACCAGGTGGACTGATGACCTGAAGAAGATAGCGGGCAACCGCTGGATTCGACCCGCTCGAAGTGGCGCAGATTAGGCGAGGCCTATGTCCAGCAGTGGACTTTCGAGGACTGATGGATGGGTGAATGGAAATTAGTCAAATTAGTAGTTTTTGTCGATGTAAATTTAAATGTTATTGACAATATTGATTGAAGTTAGAAGCATTCATAATCGACTTCGGAGCCCCTACCGTCATACCTTTTTCGACCTTATACGAGGACGAGTAAAAGGATCGGTCGGAATTTGAATAGATGAGACGAAAAAACATGAATTTAAAGCGCACAAACAGGATTAAAAAAAAAAGGATTAATTCATTAATTTACAAATCGCTTTTGTTCTCTGTGTGTGAAGGACGCGTTAAAATGTTTTTTCTATGGTTCTCATAAGATAGAAGCCATTATTTACCACGTTACACTATTAAATTGTTCGATTTTTTTTAAACTGTTGGTAAATATTTCGTTCTCACTTTTCAATATACAAGTTGATTCATTATACAGCACATCGATAAGACATCGATTTTTTTGTTTTAAAGCTTATAATAAAAAATATAGTAGTGGGCAGATAAACTGTACTTAATTACAAGCGATTGCCAAACAAGTACCAACCTACCTGTAATTAAAAATAATTGGTATGAGTGGAATTCAATTGTAGTAACCGATCAAGTAAAGAATGATTTCCTAATGATCATATGATACTTGGAATAACATTGCCCTCGGCTTACTTGAATCGTTAATTAAAACGTTCTTTTAATAACTTAATTTGGTTAAAGCACAAATGAAAAAAAAAATGTTTTAAACAAGCTCTGTACTATTTTAAGCTGGAGGCATAATATTTATAACGTAGTCTGTAAAATTGAAATTGCATTAATTTTAGAATTCAAGTTTACATCAAAGTTTAAACTAAAACTACTACGCCTCGGGGTGCAATTTATAGAATAAATCTATAAATAATGACCGAATTAAGCCCCTCAAAATATACTCTGGTGTATTGAAGGCCATCTGCGACCTTTTCGCTTTCGAAAAGGCTGAAGAATAGAATGAGTAACGGTCGTTAATCTATATCTATATATTAATACGTGGAGCAAAAATTTGTGATTCATTTTTAAGATACTTGCCGCAGGCGGAGGAGTATGTGACACACGGTTATAGAAGAAGTACTTAGAGAAGTATTGCGCAATGCTAATATTTTTTTTAAAATAACGCATAAAACATTACACTCACTACCTTGCATTTGACACAAACACGTATATAATAAACGAAATAGAACATTAAATGTCTCACTTTGAAAACACATGCAGCATGAAAATGCGTGCAGCTTAGTTAATAAACTTCTTTTTACCTTTAACGGGTGCGTTTAAAATAACTCATTTTATTATTATTATTTATATAAATTAATAATTATTATTACTTATAATAAAATAATTAAAATTTATTTAAATTAGATATATATTGGTTGCTTTGGAACATATGAAGTTTAGTTTTTAATTTAAATTACAGTTGAATTTTGACCGTTGCTATGGGTTCAAAAAATTAAATGATCCATAAAGTATTAATAAACAACTATAACTATAATTTTTATGCCCATTTGGTAAAACCAAAAAGTGCTCTAAAAACGGTTTCTGATAGATCATTTTAAATTATATCACAGAAATGCATTTCTATTTAATTTGTCATAACATTCTGTTACTAATCATTGAAATACATATCACATAGACCCAGCAAAATGACGACTGTGTTAAAGTGGGTAATCCTTGTACCCAGCCGCCCGGGGGAGCAGCTGGGTTATGCCGGACTCTTACTGGCTAAACCCCCACTGAGTTTTCTCTTCGCACCGTACAGCGGGAACTCGGCACGCTTTTGCATTCTTCCGCGAACCCGCCAGTGCTCCACCAGCATGGCGTGCCAGAAAATACACAGGTGCGCTTTACCTCCTAGGCTCTAATCCGCAAGGCGACCGACTAACGTAGATTAACCAACCAACGAACGCTAGCAAAATGGTGACTAACATTCCAGACATTTGAAGTATAGACTAAATTATTATAAAATTAATAAATACTTCAACGTATGAAGAAAACAAAATTTAAAAATAACAAGCTTTTATTTCAACGCACTGAAAAGATAAAAATAAAGTTTGCAATAGTCAAATCTATAATTTTCTTGCAACGTACAATTTTCTAGTATATTAAAAGGTTGTCGTGAGAATAGTTCAGGAAACCACAGACCAGAAAATATATTGTTTGCATTAGATTTACTGAGGTCTATGGTATCCTAGCTACCACTACTAGTTACGGGTGTTATTACGACATAACATAACATTACAGTTGGTAGTTTACGAGTCACACTATTCCTATTAGAATTTTACAATACGGTACAAAACAAAATTTCTTTATCGTACAACAAAACATACGTAACAAAAAGGCGGTCTT
The DNA here is from genome assembly GCA_949699795.1 of Spicauda simplicius. NCBI lineage: Eukaryota > Metazoa > Arthropoda > Insecta > Lepidoptera > Hesperiidae > Spicauda > Spicauda simplicius. The sequence continues at coordinate 17,625,332 of OX453062.1, forward strand.
ATCACTAGAATAGCTATATGTTCCAGACAACCTTAGTGGTTGAACGAAAACATTAAGGGTGCAAGAGAAAGTAGGGGCAGGAGAAATATGACATACCGACTACCGACATACTGAAACTTACTCACCGTAAAATGATTGTAGCGCAAAACTTTGCAGGGACACAATAATACCTAATCAAAATCAACCCTTCAACCCTTATCGTACAAGTTAGTAGCTTCGTATGGCGCGAGTTCAGTCCAGTCCTTCTGAAAAGCTCGCGACGGGCAGACGCCCTCTGTAAGCTCCCACAGCTTTTGAAGTTTCGTAACGGGTATCAGTGTTTTATTCAAGAACTAATTTTAATTCACATTACATTCATATGAAGCTTGCATTAGTTTTACGTGGTCAGTGTTTTGTGGAGTGATCAAAACGAAACTTTGAGGTTTTATGAAAAGTTTGTGATGAGTTGAGACGGTAAGAACTTTTTGTTTGGAGTTGTTTACACGTAATTAAATTGTTGCTTTCGTTTTGGAAGGTAATACCGTAAAGTTTAAAAGCTCTTAATTAGTTCTACTTTATGATTGCACCGTTTCAGTTAACTTTAAGAAATACAAAATAACATTATAAATTGAATTTGAATAAAGACCGTCCAAAAATTTACTAAGCCTCGTTGTAAGCTACTGAAAATATTATAAAAACTTCTTAAATAATTTACAAATTATTACAAATATAAAAAAATATTCATAATAGTAACCAAGTTGTCCTTGGATAAAGTAACTACGATTTTGGTATATATTGCTTTATTCATGTATTTTAATAATAATACATTGTTGTATTTTTAATAATACAATTTATTATTCATTGTTTCTTTTATTTAGATTATTCGTACAGCTTAGTAAAAAAATAAACACAAAAACCAGACAACTTACTGTTTCAAGATCTGTTCCAAAAGTAGCTTAATAAAAATGAAAGTAAACCTACAAAAATGTAAAATGATATTTCAAATTTTCAAATAACCAAAATTTTAGCTTTAAACAGTTTTACTACCTAGGTTACACTTCCAGATAATATCGATTTTCGAGAGATTTAAGAGAGACAGTATTTAATGTTATGGCTATGTATAGTTGTTTCTGGGTCAACCTTGCGCTTCAAGCTCTGATCAAGGTCAAGATTGGGAGGATCATGAAATTTTGCTTCAAATAACGTGTTGTCAGTGGAGGTTGCGGAGAAAAAGAAAAACGTTGTCCAATATAGGGAATTTCACCAGGAAGACCAACCACCACAGATATTTCTCACATGTGTGGCGGTCCTCCACGGTTCGGTTTACACGCTCGTTTTTCCACGGACGTGCAAGATGTGGAACGAGCTTCCTCCTGAGGTATTCCCGGAGTGTTATGACATGGGGTTCTTCAAAAAGGTGCTAAAAGAGTTCCCCTTCAAAGCCAGCGATGCATTGGCAACTCATCTGGTGATGCAAATGTCCATAGTCGACGGTGACTACTTTTCATCAGGTAGCCCGTCAGTCTTATCGCCAGGTTCAATTATAAAAAAAAAAATTAGAGATCTTGCGTTTCGGCGGAAGGGTGTGGTTAACTTGTCCCTTTCATATGAGGTGATCAACTTTTATATGAAGTGATCATCTTGGTCCTCGCGAGCAGCAACGCATCTGTGATTGATTTTATGTATATAATGTCTGTGGGCGGCAGTGACCGCTTATCATCAGGCGGACTGCATGCTCGTGTGCTATTTCGAACGGATAAATTAGCAGGGAGATTCTCCTTGCTCCCTCTGCTATCCTGTACAGGAGAATCTACCACATTCTCCAAACCCCATGAAAGTCTTGGGAGGATATCATCCGTCAATTTATAAGAGGTCGAGGTAACAAGCGAGGTCTTCTTTTATTTATCTTAAATCAGAAGGAATGGAGAAGTTTTAATTAAGATCGAAGAGTTCTGAATGGTCTACGTCGTCGGGACTTACAATGAAGGCGTAAACGTACCCAGTAGCTCCGACAAAAGGTTAAAGAGAAACACAGTTTTAGACGGTAGCTGTTAGGCATAACAACTTGTTTGGAAACCTACGGGAATTAGTATCTATAATTGTTTTCTCCGAGTGTAAAAATGTCTTTGTAGTTCTCAAAAGTGATTACGTATTTGTCTTATTTAGACCTCTAATCCTGTTAGAGATCAATTAAACAGGAGTGTGCTTGTTAACAAGAAAGAACTGCATTCTCTTTTTAACCGACTTCAAAAAAGGAGGAGGTTTCTCAATTCGACCGTATATATATATATATATTTTTTATGTTTGTTCGCGGATAACTTCCTCGTTTATGAACCGATTTTGAAGATTTTTTGTTGGAAAGGAGACATTCCAAGAATGGTACCATGATAAGAAAACCAGGATCTGATGATGTCATTCTAGAGAAATTGAGGGGAACTTTCGAAAATCGTAGGGGTGACTAGTGCGTTTGTCAATTTTTCTATTAAACAATTTAAAGTACTATAATATAATGAAGGTCTGGAGTCGATCTGATGATGGAGCCGAAAGACAGTCGAGGGAACTCCTCAACGATTTACAGCAATCGTTAACGATCGAAACGTTACACCTGTCTGGTCTGATGATGAAGATGAAGGACAGTTAAGGAACTTTTCAACGGCTTACAGTAGCTACCTTGTGTTTGGGCTGAATTCATTTATATTGATGAGAACTTTGCACCCATATGGGTTTTAAATGTCATTACAGGTCTGATTATGGATTTAAAATATTTACAGAAGTTACTTTTAAAATAGTGCCATATAAGTTTAATTAATGTGCATATGTGGATACACGAAGCAAACTTCAAGACTTTATTTGAATACAAATATCACTATATACTCACTAAAAAGCGTCAAATAAAAACTTTTTAACAAAAAATATCTACCGACTTCCATGTCACAAAAAAGCAAAAAATAATTTGAATTAATTTTGGTTTAGGACATACTCAGTACCTAGTACATAGTTCTGAAGTCGGCGCATATATTAGATATAATTTCATCATGGTCATCTAGCGAAATACAACATATTTTGTACAGCGTTTCTTAAAAAAAGGTATTAAAAGATTAAATAGTAGCTATAAACTGACAGAATCAGCGTCTACCGTTTATTGTCTACCGCTATTGGGCTCAATGCTTCTCTCTGAATTGAAGGTGGTAGAACCAGCGTAGTTCGACCGGGGAAGTACCACTGCCATACCTATTTTTAGCGTGAAGCATTTCTTGTATTTCGATGGAAGGGTGTGGTTGCCGGCACACTTTCATACGAGGAGACCATCATAGTCCTCGTGAGTAGCGACGCATCTGTGATTGACTTCAGAAGAAAAAAAATAGAGAATTTTTGAGAATTTTTCAGAGAACTTCTAGGTGTGTAGTTTTCTTCGCGAAGTTTTTCTTCGTTATGAAACCCACAGAATGATTTAATTAATTTTATAAAACGGGCCGTTAGTAAATATAGAGGTTATGTAGTAATTTGTAAGCAACCAGCAAGAATAGGTTCATGGGTTCAATGTATTAAGAATTTACGAAGTATGACCGAGCATAAAACTCCCTTGCGGAACACGTTTTATTTATTATCTGTGACAAGCAGGTTTCATCATAAAAGAGAATACAATGTATACTTTTATGACGCTTTTCTTTTATATGATATTTGAATATGTTTATATGACACATAATTTGGGTATTATATCACATAGGTATCATCCGTATGTATTGCTGAATAAAAATGCTGCTCTTGCGACGGAAAATCATTATTATATTTTTTTTACTACAGAATAGTTCTCGTTGCAACCATATGCTTTCAATATTTATTCATAAATCGTACTTTTAGCCCTTAATAGGTACGACAGAGAGACGCCATAAATATATTAATAGAACTCATGTAAAAACTATTTAAAAAAACACATGCTTTCTACACTCATAGCCCCACATTAGGATTTTCGCCTGTGTCATGGGTACCATTGATACATACAAGACAAATACACAAACACCCAGACCCAGAACATGAATCTAAACTCATCATTCAGATACCTGTCTAACCCGGGACCCATTGCGCGTCAGACCGGTATGGTAACCACTCTGCCACGCTTTGTAAGTATGCTGTAGGCTTTCTCTCAGATGTGGGGAGGTCCGTGCCCAACAAATAAAAAATCATAGCATCTTACAAACAAGACTTTAAAAGTCGGATTAACTGTGTTCAGATGCGCAACCTATAAATTAAATACGGATTTTCTATACGCCATTAAACAGGCAATTGTCCGCTGTAATAATACCCAATAGTTATTTGGAGGCTCGCGTAGGATTTACCTAGCTCGCTTTGAATGAATTTGTTGATTCTATTGAGTTATTACGGATTGTATTGAATATTTTAATCTGTAGGTACTGTAAAATATCTGTCAGCGCGTTACAAAAAAGAATAATATTTTATTCGTTATCTTTTCAACGTTCAATGTTAGATTTAATTTTAGATATTGTTTTTAGAATATGGAAAATCTAAAAGCGTTTTGGACTATATTCCAAACATGGTGATGATTATTGTGGGCTATATGATAGACTATATACCATCGCTGACTAAGCGATGTATGGTCTGCCGTCCGCACGCTTGCCGCTTGCCGCAAACTGCAAACCACTACGAAGGCTTGATTTTAGGAGCCAAACATCGCACACACCATCTACAAGCTTGCAAGTGAGAACCAAACATCGCTATCCACACGCTTGCAAGTGAGCTATTATGTTCTGAAGAGGCAAGCGCGACGGACGTGATGGACATAGAGATTGTATGGCCTATAAAATTTAGCTTTAGTTATTTTTATTACAAAACCAAAACAATTTGTAAAAGAAAACGAAACATACATATACTCATATTTATGTAATATGTTGGCTCATTTTTTTCAAAAGACAAGCAATTTCATTGCACCAGTGCACAAACTAGACTGAGTGTCCGCAAACGTGTGGGCTTGTTGCAAGCGCTTGCGGTAAACTCCCTTTGATTTACGACAAAAACGGACACTCGATCGGATCGGCTCCAAGCGCTTGCAAGCTTATACAAGCCAAGTCAAACGCTTTATCCGCACGGTGCGGATGTGGCGGATGACTTCTCTCGTGCATAATGTGGAGAGGTCCTTGGTAGGTATATATAGATTTCAGTTTTTTACCGTTAAATTAATTAATTGGAGTGGACCAATTGAGGCTTGGCTAGGGCGTGGACTATGGCCTAAAGCTCGTCCATTCTGAGAGAAGAGTCGGGGCTAAAAGCGGGTAATTAATGGGTTGACGACTACGTATAAATATTACGTAAACCGTCGGATTACGTAGATCTGAAATGATGAACAAAGTTACGCAACGTAGGACGGAGTCGGAACTTGGATGTCCGAATTCATGAATTCATATTTGCTTTCCGTGTCGCTAAACCCCGTACGAGGCATTTTTGTTGAGTTGGAAGTGGTTTAGATATATCCGTGACAGATAGGTATTGAAGCAGTTGTTGCGTTTCGGTGGAAAGAAGTGTTTGCTGGCTCACATAGAACATTGTAGTTCAATCGGGAAGGTACCATCGCTACACTTTTATATGTGGCGACCATCCTAGTCCTCGGGAGTAGCAACGCATCTGTGATTGACTTCACATAGGACCTATGTTCTAAATGAAGTTGCTTACAGATGTCTATGTTCGGCAGTGACTATTTACCATCAGGTGGACTGCATACTAGTTTGCTACTTCATTATTATATAAGAAAGACAACCATCTTAGTCTTTATGAGTGCAATGAATCTGTAGATGAGATCTGACAGTACTTCTGGTTTACATGCAGTTGGTTATAAATTTTTAGGGGTGGCAGTGATGACTTACCATCAGGTGGCCAGTATTGCCGATTGTTCCTTCAATCGAATAAAAAAACATCCGTACCCTTTCCATGAACATCAATATTGCACAGTGGAGTACGCTCTACGTCTTCCACAGAAGAGCTTCTTGTAAGAAGAGTCACTAATTATTTATCTACGTTAACTAACAAATTTGACGTAACTGTCTAAGCTGTTCCTGTCTTTTAAATATTAATCTTACTCTTATCTTAATTAATTACTTCTTATATCATTAATCATTATAAATTAATTAGTTCAGTAGCACATAATTATTTAGTATGGAAATGAAACTGTGCGGTGATTCATCCACACACAGTTGTGTGATAACTTTAAAAACATAAATCACAAACATATATCTCTTTTTGTAACAAGTTGAACATAAAACGTTATTTCATCTAACTAAACATGGTTTATCATCATAATCTAGTAAGTAATTTTAGGTCAACAATTCAGGATATTTTATTGCCTTTCAACACGTTTTTATTACGTATATTACGACCTCAATACAGGTGCAAAGTCCTTGAAATGATGCTTATACTACAACCAAACAATAAAGCAAACACAGAATCCATACTAATATTATAAATGTGAAAGTGTGTTTGTTTGTTCCTCTTTCACGTAGCCACGTAGCTAGTATATGATATGGTTTATATGCTGGGAGATAGTTAGGAGGGCGGAGAGTGACGTAGGCTACTTTTTACCGCGCTCTCTCATTCACATGAGAATATCGATGTTTTGTTATTTGACACATATTTAGTGGTTCCAGGCATTATTAATAGATGGCTTTAGTAAAATTCATTTGCAAGTTCTAAATCACGCTATAAAGTACTAATGTTAATTCCCTCGAACGCGCGGGCGAAGCCGCGGTTAAGATCTAGTCAAGTAATAAAGCTAAAATTAGGCTCATTAACCCAAAATAATAATCGGTTATGGAAACCTTTTACGTCTTTCTAGCGATTGAATCTTGATATACCAGCCTTGGCTGGTCCAAATTACGACATTTTAGAGCAGCTATACTCAAACTGTGGGCCGCCGGGCCTTTTCGATTGGCTCAGCTAAATTTAATTAGTATTTAGCGACCTGCTTTTTTTGGTCCACAATTTGGAGTAAGTAGGGTTCGCGACCTCTTTTTTTTGTTCCGGCCCGGGCGGCATAAATCAACACGCTTCACCATTGCTTGCGGCCCTGATTCGCTCCGCTGAGACATGTTTGTGGCCCCTATAGTAAAAAGGTTGAGTAGCGCTGTTTTAGAGTTTTTCTGGGTAATAAGCCTAGTGATGGCAAGAATCCCCCTCGAGAGGATCTCCGCCTTGTCGTGGTGAGAGGGCTTAGTAACCTTGGCTTAGACCACCACGAGGAAGCCAAGAGGGATCCCAGGGAAGGGACGCTCCGAGTGGGCTTGGCCGTGGGCCCGTTCTGGATGCGTCCGAGGGAGTTGCGGAGGACTAAGTTTTTCCGGCCTCTGCAGCCAGGTCGCGGGAGGAGAGGTGTATCAGAGTGTCGTTGCCGTGCACCCGGTCTCCCGCGACCAAACGGGGGCACACCGGGGCGAATCCAAAGAACGGATCCACCGCTGGGTGTGGGAGGTCGATGCCTATAGGTGATTTGCAGGTGTCGGCTTGCACACGCCCACGGCCCCTGGGTAGCGGTCTCGGGGTTGGTCCATCGCCTTGCGGATGGGGGCTTTGCAGGTAAGGCGCGCCTTTGTGTTTTCTGGCGCGCCATGCTGCTGGAGAGGAGCTCCATGCGCCACGTGAAGGGGCTGCGGGAGTGGCCAGGCATCGGCGAGTTCGCACATGAGGGCGAAAGCGTGCCCGTGTTCCCGCCATACTGTGTGAGGAGAAAACACAGTGGGGGTTTAGCCGGTAAGAGTCCGGCTTAACCCAGCTGATACACTGGGGGACTGGGAGGATTACCCACTTTGAAAAAAAAAAGTAATGGCACGAACATTTAGCAAAGTATTTAGTGTTCGTCCTATTTTTTTCTTATTTGAATACCGAATCACGAACACATACGTTTACATACTTCTTACATTTATACTTAAAACTAAATTAGTGGTGAGTTGCGGGCGTATATTTTCATTAGTTTAGCACCAAACGATTGTTCTTTTCGTTGTTAATTATAACCACCTACTTCTAAAACATATCAAAATTATCGATATTCGACAAACAGTGGTGCGGTCTTGCGTTAATGGTTTCTCTCTTATTATTATAATATTTTAATCTATAATATCTCTAATTAATAAATATGTAATACAAAGAGCTGGTATGTAATACAAAGGGTTGCTTAGTCTCTAAAGAATCTCCTCGTGTAAAGAGGAATCATTCGAGACTCAAATAGTGCTGATTGTCCCCTCGCCTTCCCATGGTAATGATAGCTTCGGCTGCAGTATACGAGATCCTAGGAAATAACCGTCAGGTCGGCGTTTAGAACGATTTATCCAAAAATAGAGCAGTGATAGCCTTATGGTTGCAACCTGCGCTCTCGATCGGGAGGTCCGAGGCTCAAATCCAGGCACGCACCACTGATTTTTCTAAATTATGTGCGTATTAGAAATAAATTATTACTGCTTTTCGGTAAAGGAAAACACCGTGAGGAAACCTGCAGACCCAAGAGTTCTTGTTCTCAGAGGTGTGTGAAGACCACCAATTCGCTCTTGGCCAGCGTGGTGGACTATGGCCTAAAAGCTCTCTCATTGTGAGAGAAAACCTGTGTCCAGCAATGCGACAATAATGGGTTAGCACCATCCAGAAATCTAATAAAATAAATGACTAGATCGCTCTGTGGGTCGTATTTGACACCAACATATGCTTTTATTAAAATAAATAGAGAAAATGTCTTGACGTACAAAAGACACAGTTGAACTGTTTTGTCTGCACCGATTTACATTTACATATAGCCTTATTCATGAATATGTAGAGTCAGGCTCCGACATTGTTAGATTTCAACAGCAATGTTGACTGAGAAGACATATGATACCATTATACTTTATTTCTTATTATTTTCTATTTATTATAATGTACTGTAATTTCAAACACACTCATTAACTACTCTCCAATCCAATACAAAACTAACTACTCATTAACAATTACCAAACGAAAGAACATCAAATTGCAGACTTCATTTGTCTTTTCCTCATGTTCTATTTTCAAAAACATTGACAGTGGCGCCGACAAATATATAAAAAATTGTTCTGAGACCCTCAACCACATAGTTACTTGTGTGTTCTATAGACCAAACAAAAATGTAAAAACACCCAGAAAGGAGAATTCATTTAACATTAAGTCGCTTGGCCGAGGTATAAAATCAGCCAGTTAATTAAGTTTTATTTCATTTCAACGGTAAAAGTAAGTGATTTATTTCCTTGAAAGCGATTTAGACCTGTGGCGATGATTTTCAAAAGAAATAAGAGGGTTTAATTGCGAGAAATTAATCAAGCTGACAACTGCAAGTGTTTTTTTAACCTCATTAGGGTAACCGTTCTGAAGTCACTTAGATTTTTTAAAGAACATTTCCACTTACTAAGTACAATGGTATTTTCCATTACACTGTATTATACTTAGAATACAAGTGGTCGAAGTGGCGCAGATTAGGGGAGGCCTATTTCCAGGAGTGGACTTTCAAAGGCCGATGGAAGGATAGATACTTAGAACATTTAACTGTTTGCTTTGTTTAATAAAACTTTTTGTTAGTATAGAAGTAGTAAATAGAGTTGGGCATAATAGTTCACGTTAAGAAACGGTCACTTTAGTTTGTTGTGCTATCGCGAATTAGTTCGTTCTTCTATTTCTTTGTCCTTTAGTTCCATTGATTGAAGATTGACGACGAAACAGAACAAAAAGTTCGTCATACTTAATTGCTCACTAGTTCCTCGTGAACTAGTTCGATCGGTCCTTACCGTGTCGAATTGACGACGAAAAAGAGACAAAAAAGGTCGTCCCACCTAATCCATCGCGAACTGGTTCCTTTCTTTGTTCCATTTTGAATTAACGACGAAAAATTTATTGTCAAAACAACATACGAACGAACTAGTTCTCGTAGTTCACTCAAAAGAGCGCTCTTCCGAACTAGTTCGTTCGCGAACTGCCTAAGCCTACTCCACCGTCAATGTTTTCAAAAATAGAACATGAGGAAAAGACAAATGAAGTCTGCAATTTGATAGTAAACGAGCATGTTATGTGGTTATTCCATCTGGTCACTAACGCCATTGGGCAACTGCAATCAATTCTAGATATGATTTAAACCCCATCTAAGGTTGACTACAGATGCGTTGTGTCCTGAGAATTAAATGGACGTTAGTTATACAAAAAAAGCTTTATCTTAAGGATCTATACCTAGTTGTTTGGATTAATAGTTTACTTTGTTTACTTTTTATATACCTACCACAGATTATCGCTGTCAGCCAGGGTTGACTGGCAGAAAATGCCATTATACATTCAGTATGTAACCCCTAGATTAAGGTGTTTCAAAACTTGAAATCTTCTAAGATATAAAATTCTCGTGTCACAGTTTTTGTTGCCATACTCCTCCGAAACGGCTTGACCGATTTTTACCAAATTTTATATGTTTATTCAGTAGGTCTGAGAATCGGCCAACATCTATTTTTCATACCCCTTAAGGGTTGTCCATCCTTAACATTTTTTTATTTTTTATATGGCAAAACAACGTTTGTTGGGACAGCTAAACGAAGTGGCAAGAATTCTAAAAATTATTTTATTACTTACTTTCAGTCCTTCAAACTATTTTTGTTGGAATTTTATTACTCGCCAAACCTTCAATTTTTATTATATTGCTTCATTTCCTTTATTATTATTACAGTTATTATTATATTTTAATTATGGCATCAGATAAAAAAATAGGCGTCTAGGAATTAAATCAAGCTGTTATCCTAAATAATACATTTGTTCTTCATTTCTATTGGTAATTAAAGTGAAGGCCTAACTTGAAGGCTTATGTATGCCTCATTTATTTCTAGCGTAAAGCTTTTCCTGTGCTTCGATGGAAGGGTGTCGTTGCCGCTACACTTTTGTATGAGACCACCTTAGTCCTTGGGAGTTAGTTCAAATAAAACGTATGTTATGTATGAAGTTCCATCAGATGTCCTTGGGCGATAGTGACCACTTACCATCAGGTGGACTGCATGCTATTTAAATCAGTGTCGTGCGATGCGCGCTTGAATACAGACGTGTTCCTAAGTACGAATATTTAGTTCGCATATCGCGCGGCATTAGCCGCTGCCCGCAACTGCCGCTATGAGTTCACAGCAGCTCATAGCCAACGAGTTCCTGGCGTTCATACAACATGCCATCGACACCATGGACGAGGTCAGCATCGTGCAGATCTGCAAGTCCAATTTTAAAGAAGCGGAAATCAGCTCTGGCAAGTGGCTGCTTTTTGAGAAGCTCGGGAAAATTGAGGAGATGCCTTCCCGAAGAAGAGATGGAACTGAGAAGAGTATTCAGGATGTCATCAACCTGTTGAAGGTGACCGACCCGGACGACGTGCCTGCATTCGTGGCAAAGGAGCTGCATAAGCTGCCCCCAGTTACATTCGACCACGTGGATGTTACCAGGTTGTTAAAGGATATCGTTTTCCTTAAAACAAGCCTGGCCGAAGTGCAGTCTAAGTTGGAGACGTCACACAAGACCGTGGAGGATTTACGTGCCGAAGTAGTATTATTGCACAACGCTACTTCGGTAAGTAGGTTGCCCGACGCCTCTAACGTAAACATGCGTCGCGGGGCTCAAAGTGCATCAATCAGCAGCATTGAGTCGGCAAAGCGTGATTCGGTAAATAATAAAATCGCTGGATCGCGCCTAGCAACCGCCGAGGTCACGACACCCGTGAGTACGTCGACCCCTGGGCGTGCTTATGCTACTGTTGCCGCCAAACCTGCAGTGTCACAGGTTACGCAGCAAAGTAGGGGAAAGCCGATCCATTGTGAACCGATTCGCCGGGATCTACTAAAGCAGGGTCCTGTAAAGACCCAGGGTGACGAGGAGGGTTTCATCAGAGTTGAGAAAAAGAAGAAAAGGAAACCCTCATGTCAGAACCGGTGCGGCACCGCACCGACCGGCCCGAACCACATGCTGCAGCCCGCTGTACCGACGACGCTGCTGTACGTGTCCCGTCTGCATTACTCTACAACGGTCGAGGAGATTGTAGAGTATATCAGAATCAAGACCAGCTACGGATTGAAGGTTGAGCGGTTGGAGTCCCGCCATAAAGTGAACTTCAACTCTTATGTGGTGGGAGTTCCAACGGAGCAGATGCCAACCTTCATGAAGGAAGAATTTTGGCCGAGAGGTTATGTGTTCCGGCGATTCCGAGGCCGGCTACCCGACACCGCGCGCAACACGACGCCGCACATTCGTGTTACATGAATTATAAATATTGTTTATGTATAGTATTATAATATTTTATATTTGTTAGTTTCTATTTTGTATAGTATCATAGTTTTATTAATTGTTATGTATTAATTTGTTATATTGTTTACTTGTATTTGTGTATTCGTTTCTATGGGCCTTTGTAGCCTGATATAAATAAATAAATAAATAAAAATAAAAAAATTAAATCAGATAAGAAAAAACTTCAAGGCAACGAGACAGAACGGATTACAGCCTAGTAATGATTCTCTCGTTTATTTGATAATTATAAGGCGTCGTATTAGTTATAGTACTATCTTCCTCACCTTCCTTAAATGTTTTATTAGTAAAGTTGTCTCATTTACACTATCCACTGTGAGAAAGTTCAGTCAAGGTTTTCTGGATCTCATATGTCGCGATTGTGTTCACAAAGAGCGTGTAAGCGTTCAATGCGCATGCAATCTCAACCAGATCGGTTACAAAGTGTGTGTAATGGCATCTTTAACTCATTCAACGAGTATCTATTCTCTATTCTTTATATATATGGATGAGAAGTATGAAATTACGCACGGTTATAGTTGATGTAGAGAAGGATTGCGCAATGCTATTTTTTTAGAATAATGCATAAAACATACTTAAAATCAACTAAAAACACATTACACTTGACCTTGCATTTGACACAATCACATACATAATAAAACGAAAAAGAACATTCATTGTTTAATTATGAAAACACATAACGTCAAAAATGTCAGGTGTCTTTGTCAAAATACCCGCTATTAATTTTTAATGCAGCTTCTTTAATAAACCTCTTTTTACCTTTAACGGATGCGTTTAAAATAACTTGAAAATTATTACAATTTATTTAAATTAGAAAAATATTCGTGCTACTTTGGAAAATATGATGTTTAGTTTTTTTTATTTAAATTACGGTTGAATTTCGACCGTTGCGACGGGTGACTAGTTTTATTTAAAGCAAATGTGTTGACATCATTAAAAATTGTTTTTCATTTTCACTGTGTCAGAAGGAGGGTGTTTTAAGAATGTACAGTTAATTAGGTATAAAAAGTTTTTATATATTTAACAGGGTCATTGTTATTTCATTTTGCGTACCTACATTTGATGTCAAATACAATGCACGTTTAACTTAATGATATTATTTAAATTATATTATAGCGGACAGTTCCAGGGTGGAAGTTCTATTATATGGGTAGCTTAATCCTACGACTCTGTCTGCTGTGATCACGTTTGCCAAGGTAGTAAGAATCCCCGTCCCTGTAGTTTTGGGAATAGAATAGGGCCACGGTATCTCCTGCCTGTAGTAAGAGGCGACTACAAGGGGCTTCCGGGATGGCAAGCTTCTAGAGTAGGAGCTCGTACCGGTCAGTCAGGCGATCCCGTGAAGGACGGCGGACATGTGGTCGCATACCGCTGTAAAGACTAGACGGAGCAGTGAGCCCAGCCGCCCATTTGGGAGGAGCCCGATGGGGCAACGCGCTCAGAGGACTCCGGTTGCGATTCGTTTGGAGATCCCGGGGTCCTCTTTGTAGCGCCGAGGACGGCCACCGGGGGAGTTTTAGTGCGGTAAAAATCCCACATAACCCTGCGTCACTCCCACGGCGTCGGGTACGTTTTGAAGATTTCCCCCTTGAGAAAAAAAAAGGTAGTAATATCCCATTTGTTAATCCAGGTTATAAACTATCTGAGCGCCAAATTTGATCGGAATCAACAATAACTCTTGAAAACACTTTGTCCTAAGGGACTTCAATTTTAACTGGAATAACGTGTCGCTGTAAACGACATCTTATCTATATGTTATCTTTGACCTCTCTGTGTTGCAAAAACTGAATAAGCTAAAATGAATTCTAAAGAAATTTAGTGTAATGTCTTTTTGGCTCTTGGGACACAAATTGTCAATTACAATATTTTTTCTTACAGTACAGGATCATAACACGATATCAATTAAGAATACTTGTTGATACTTTAAAGATGATTAGGAATGCGACATTCATACATGCCGACAGCGGCAGTCCCCGAGTGCCGGACGTTATTTTATAAGATTGAAGTAGCAAACGCGCATACATCCACCCGATATGATGCCTCTGCTGCCCATAGAATATTTGTGAGAAATTCATACAGAACAGAGTGTTATTTGAAGGAAGACCAGATGTGATGCTACTCCCGAGGACTAAGACCACTTCATATACTTCATATAAGTGAGCCGGCGACCACATCCATCCATTGTACCGCAAAACTGCACACTTACTTGTTTTTAAAACATTGTGCCTCTTTACAGAAACAACGTGTTTTCTTGAAAACTACGATTTTTGTCGGAGGCTAATTTTTGAGTCACACAAAATAAAATTCTTTATAAAAAATGGGCTTACACAGACCTAATACCATTATAAATATCATTATCAGATCTATCAGACCATTATAAATATTGCCTTATGACTTACAGGCAAATTTAATAAAAAATAAAAAACATGTAAATTATGTAATTAACAAAATTATGTATTATTATTATTATGTATTATTTAACAAAAAAGGTCAATTTGTACTTGCCACGTTGTTTTTGTAGAAGCGGTATAAGTTGAAAGGCGTGATAAATACACTGCCAGCATTCCTAGTAACTTCTGAGGGGTACTAAACTAGCATTAAACCTTTATTGAGAGAGAAAATTTATACAGCGGTGGGACTCAAGCTAAAATTACTTTCAAGAGAGAAACAAGGCAAGTAAATTGGCTGTAGTAGCTTTTCTGTTACTTTGTTTTAAATTCATTCAACCTTGTTTATTGTTATATTGCACGTGATTTGCATATGAAGGATAGTTCGTGTTCTTTCTAAGTTAATATATACAACGAACAAAGAGGAAGATTTCTTGAGTTACTAATATATTACTGCATTTTGTAAGCTAAGTTTCTTTGTACATTATGCCATTTTAAAGAAACTACTAGAGAGATTTTGTTGTGTTTTTATTTGTCTGCTTGTCTGTGAATAAATTTTAGGAACAACTTAATCTATTTTAATGCAAATATTATTAAAAGGAAAGTTTTCAACTTTATACTGGAATAAAAATAGTTTCGGGTTATAACAATAGTTTAAGGATTAAGAATATGTAAGAAAATCTATATAATATAAACAAATTTTTAAATTATATTATAATTTAAAAAAATACCGTAGTTCAAATCGCATCATGATTTCATTCATATAATTTAAGGGCTAATTTATATTTCTATATAACCCATGTCTCGAGGTAACATTTAGCATGTATTTTAATAAAATACATGTATTTTATGAGAAGTTATAAACCTAAATTTTACGTAGGTTGAATAGTGGTTCTCAGCTAATTGTAATCGTATTAATATTATAACAACAAAAATTGATATAACATATATGTCTTTTTGTAATTTTTTCACACAAAACTATTGTTTGGACTTCATTGAAATTTGGCACATAATTATGTATTTTATGGCCTTTATAATACTTTTTAATATTGGTATCAGCTCGCTATGATATTTCGTTCTCACAAAAATCTATTAAAATACATTCTCATGATATTACAACACATGTTCTAGAATAAAAAATGGACAAAGACTGACTATTTACAGTATATACAAAACAAAATATTAAAAATAAATGTTTTATTTATTTTTAATATTTTGTTTATAGCCTTTATTAACATAGGGTAATGGGCTATTTGACAGGTTTTTAAAATCCATTTTATATTATGTAGCAGAGGTTAAGGAACCCAGTAAAAGTTGTTTTTTTAAATTTTGGAACATATTTGCTGAAAAATATCAAATTAAAAATTCAATATTTAAGTAGCGCGCAAAAACGCTACTTTGACAATATGGCGGGTTGGTGACGTCACTTGCCTGTATTGTCATCTGTGGCTCATATCATCCATATACATTTGTTGTAAACAAAAAACGAAAGTGCGATTGGGTCTAAATTTTATGTGAAAAAATTCGTTACAAATGGTGTGCAGTGCCAAAATGTGTAAATACGACAATAAAAACTCCGCAGAAACTATTTGTGAGTGGCCCAAAGAACGTCGAAGTGCGCCGAAAGTGGTTGCAGCTTTCTCGGAGGGATTATAGTGACATAGCAAATAGTACAAATATTTTTTTCTGTGAAGACCATTTCGACGTCACGTCAACCCATTATTGTCCCACTGCTGGGCACGGGTCTTCTCTCAGAATGAGAGAGTTTAGGCCATAGTCCACCGCGCTGGCCAAGGTCGAATTGGTGGACTTCACACACCTTTAAGAACTTTTTTTTTTAAGAACTCTCGGGTGTGTAGGTTTCCTCACGATGTTTTCCTTCACCGAAAAGCAGTGATGATTAATTTATAATACGCACATAAATTAGTGGTGCGTGCCTGGGTTTGAACCTCGGACCTCCCGATCGAGAGGGCAAGTTTCAACCATTAGGCTATCACTGCTTTTCGATGTAAGTAAACATAATATCTAAAGTTTTAAATAATTAATTACATTCAGAATGTAAATATTTTGTTATTGATTTGGGGTTATAAATAATACCTCTAATGTTTTTAACATTCTGTTCTCGTGCAATTCACATCGAATATTTCCGCTGTTTTTCCTAATATTAGTTAAAAATGTAGCTACAGTCTTATGATTTCAATAAGACTTGTTTAAGAATTATTTTTGAAAAATAATCCGACCATGATAGCATCGACTTGGGGCAGGTTTCTACTGTCTGCTTTTACGAAATCGTTGTCCATCGTAAGAGTACTTGACAGAATTTGTAAAATATTGTAAACAAATCATACAAAAACAATGGATATTATAGGAAAGTCTTATTAAAACAGTATCGAAAGCCAAATAACACAAGTAGGCGCAAGTAGGCAAACGAAGTTTACAAGCAAGTGACGTCATCATAAACCCGCCCAATCAAGAGCATTTTGTGTCACGTGACAAACGTTTACAAAAATGCATTTTTATTTAAGGATTTTTAAATAAATTTAATTATTATTTTCAACTTATCGCACCTCCGGTGCGAGACTGTCACTTTTGCAAAAAATGCAAAAATGAGTTAAATATGCAGTAATTGTCCTACAGCACCCCTTTACTTGGTGCGATAACGTTACTTCTGTAGTACGCATAGTTTCCGTATGAAATCGTGAGTGTCGTTGTCGTTTTGGAGCGAAACACGGCGACGGTTGGAGCAACATCGTTTTATTGGTCAGTTGTGCGTGGTCCCCCGCCAGTGCAAATGATTCTTGGAGCTACACTGTTACTAAGGTAATTGTGACATAATATTTTTTTTTGATTCTGGAGCAGTAATGACCTAAGATACAGTTGTAACATTATTTTCCAAATATTTAAATATCTTTGACAATTTGGTTTTGTACTACAGTCACTTTTGTGGATAAGTGACTTTGTTTCTCCAGTCCTTGCGTTTTTAAATAAATGTGCCACGCAATTCACACCTTAGTACTATGAGACCCATTATGCCAAATAGGCCGTATTGCTTATAATAGTGTCGGATATTTATTTACTGAAGCTCGAACTAGTTTTGCGCTAATTGTGTTGATTGTAGAAACAAACTTATTTATTTTAATTCATTTTACCTATTTTCAGTTGTTTCTTGAATGAAGTAAAATGCTGTCCCGAGGAAAAAAAATTGGTATTACTGGCACACTCAACATCACCCATTTAAAGAAATGGGCCTATCGAATCTTCAGTCCCACTTCCTGATGACAATCAAGATGGCAGTAATTCTATTTTACCAACTCCAAACTCCCATCTAGTAATACTGTTATTGACGATGAAAATTTATTACAAAAACAGGTTTCTGAATGTCCAACTGGTGACTTCTCTGGTACAGATTCTGGTGATGTTTTCAAGCCCCCATCAACTACGTCTTTATCCTCAAATAGTTCCTAACAATAATATACATATTTGTAGGTAAAACTATCTATAATGAACAAACCGATTATCCAATGTCGTATCCTCATCCTATCATTGCTTTTGGATCTCTCTCCAACTAACAACTTGATTCTGGATAGTGATGAGAAATTAAGTTTTTTAAGTCTCATAAAAATACGAATCAGTCTTAAAGGCAAAAGAGTTCGATTAAATATTTAGTCTTCTAACTCAGAACTTAAGACGTCAAAGACTAGTAGACGTCAAAGACAAGTAGTTACTCGGTAAATTTGAGTCTTTTCAATAGCAATAAAAAAATGTTTCTTTCATCACCAACAGTCAACCTATTTCTAAATTTGAAGAATTTAAAGTATTTGCAATGTACCATTTCATTTAAAGTAAATTTAAGTAAATATTAACTTAAATTCTAACCAACTCTATGATAAAAATGGGGTACATAGTTAAAATTCCCGTTTTGTACTCATGAGATTGTTGATTAAGAGTTTTTTTAAACTATTTACTTTTCATTTCTTGATCTTTTTTATTATTTTTGTACTACACTAATGTAGAAATGTTAAGAAGTACAAAGTTTGTTATGTTTATTTTGAAGAGTTTTGACTTATTTTTATTTCTTTCGACAATAACAATGCATATTTGTGATTTAAAATAAAACTTACTAACAATTTGTATTTGTTTTCTTTTTAACTTAATGTGACATAACTGTAGTTATCATTTTTCATTAGAGCCACAACGTCACTTCTGAGGGGGTTGGAAGGTTTAAATAATGACGTTGTTTATTTTTACAACATTATGTGATCATTATTTATGCAAAAGTGAAGTTAAAAGTTGACGTTGTAGTATAAGCTATTAATTCCATTTATATCTTCTAAAGTCAATGTTTTGTGAGGTGTCAAAGTTTTAAATGCTTCTCCTGAAAAACTACATTTTTGCATAAGTGACAGTGTCGCACCGGGGGTTATGTTAATAAATAACCATTCTTAAACTCATAATATATACTGATAATAGTAATTGAAACTTAATTTTTCGCATTGTCAAATAGCCTATTATTACCACGGTAAACGAGATCAAATCCAGCAGTGTCGTGGGAAATACCCAACTTTAAATGTTTCCGTTGATTAATATTTTCGTATACATACTCGTACGTGTCAATCGTAATTGAAACACATGCTCAAAAGATATATTAATCAAATATAGTTTCATAAGTTGATAATAGGTATACCCATGTAAAAACAAGATGACAAAAAATATATATATAAAGAAAAAGACAAACCCACTGAGTTTCTTGTCGGATCTTCTCAGTTGAGGTCATGTTCCGATCCGGTGGTAGTGTAGGCCTATGCAAAATAAAGACATTTCATTTCATTTTCATTTCATTGCTTATGAAACCATTCTTATGTCAAAATACCGAAAAGTTACTCGTAGTTAGTTACTTCTTACTTATAAATGTTAGTTTCCATATATTTTTTAATTTTGATCTTACGATTTTGCGGCACGATTTGTTGAAGCCGAATATTACTGCTAATGTGTAAAAGGATTTAGTTCGATAATTAGATTTTTGTTTTGTGTAGCTTATACGTTTTTGTTCGCAAACATTTTACGAGGTAATTACTGCGGTGTTTCTTAATAATTAAAATTCATGAGATCAAATATCTACTCTCCTCTATCTTAACGCTAAGGACAAAATAAACCATACATAACACGTCTAAAGGATTAACAAGTTTAATTAAAAGTTGGGATAATCTTACAAACATCTTACTTTTATTAAATTTAATCCTTAGGATATTTACATTGCCAACAAAGTCAAAAGTCTCGCTTGTTTTCAAGTGTCTTGAAATGATCTAAGAAAGAGCTGAATTATTTTTTATGGCAATCTGAGTATAATTCAAGTATTATATTTCCAGCGATATTGGCTCTGGTCTCGTTAAATTTATGTCTTTGAGCCTATTCAAATGATAATTATTAACTCCATAAATCATAAGGGCAAAAACAGTCAGTATCAATAACTTCTCTAGCTCTCTAACCAAGAGCTAATACTACCTTTTTTTTTTGTTCTCGAAACCACCCAGTTTCAGGACATACAGGAACTACAGAGTTGAAACAGCCAAACCCAGAACACATTTTTAATTCGTAACATAAAACTTGAACGAGGACCGAACCGAAATTTTTTCGTGATTCACTACGTAGACCATCAGATATATACATGTATACCAATTCTCCACCTTAAATACTGTAAAAATAGACGTAAATGTTAGGTACTTTGTTCTAGCCAAGATAAAAACCAGCCCCAGCGCAATCTCCCTTAAGTAAGTGATTAAAGTTTTTCCATTATTTGGTGTCGTAATGACCATTCGTCGAGAAGATCTATGTGTTACTTTCAAAACTGTGTAAAAATGCGACTTATAAATTTAAAACCTTGTTTTATAGGTTTTAACTTTAAATCAGTACCGTCAAGTATTTTAAGTATCTATCTACATCTACCAATTTTGATACGTAAAATGATCGTATTTTGATTGTAACCAGTTATTAAAAAAGATCAGTATTTTAAGTCTTATAGAAAAAATCGACACAATTTATAAGGCTCAGTTGTCGAGTCCCTTTAGTCGTAGGATGCGTGTGAGGGTCCGTCCCAGGGCCGTCCATCCGAGGGCCCAGCGGCTCACCTGGGTGGAGCCCCACGGGGCAACGCGTTTAGACGACTCCGGTTACATTCCTTTGGAGATCCCGAAGTCCCCTTTCATTACTCTTAACTCTCATTATTCATTCTATCACATCGTTCTTTTTTGTTTTCGAGGGGGAAACCTTCCAAAGGTACCCGACGCCGTGGGAGCGACGCAGGGTTATGTGGGATTTTTACCACACTAAACCCCCCCCCCCCCTCCCCGGTGGTCATCCTCGGCGCTGAAAAGGAGGACTACGGGATCTCGAAACGACTTCAACCGGAATCCTCCGAGCACGCTGCCCCATCGGGCTCCTCCCAGATGGGTGGCTGGGCCCACCGCTCCGTCTAGTCTTTACGACGGTATGCGGCCACACATACCGCCGTCCTTCCCGGGATTGCCTGACCGAACGGTTCGAGCTCCCACTCTAGCCGTCTGCAACCCCGGAAGCCCCTTTTAGTCGCCTCTTACGACAGGCAAGGGGATACCGTAGCCCTATTCTGACCCCGAGGCTACAGGGACATATGTTGATGGCTGTTAAACCTACAATCTAAAATAATAAATTTTGGTCATTGCTTTCAATACAATCTATAAATTGTTTATCTGAAAAACAATAAACGTTTCCACTTCACGAATCCAGATGGTGTTACCGCAATAAAATTTAGTGATTGATCATAAATTGACCAATGTTTTATACTGCTGTAGGCGTGTTTTATGTTATTTAGGCGAGTCACTGTTTTTTGCAGAAATTTGTTTTAACACTTTATTTCAGTGGAAAATATTTGTATTCAACAGTATGTATTTCTCAATTTATCACAATAAAATTTATAGGTGATAGAAGTTACTCGATTGACCTTGGCGGCACAGTCTTTACAGTTATTTAGAAAGATGGAGGTGGAGAGGGTAGGGATCAACTTTTTTTTATTGTTTTCCAGGAGGAAACTTTCAAAAAGTACCCGACGTCGTGGGAGCGACGCGGGTTATGTGGGATTCTTACCGCACTAAAATCTCCCCGGTGGCCGACCTCGGCCCTGCGAAGGACTCCGGGAACTCCAACGGACCGCCGCCGGTATCCTCAGCGTGTGCCCCATCGGGCTCTTCCCTGGTGGGCGTGAACTGCTCACCGCACCTACTGGTTTTTACGGCAGCATGCAACCACACATGCCACCGTCCTTCCCGGGGTCGCTTGGCCGGACGGTTCGAGCTCCCACTCTTCCCACCCGTAACCCCGGAAGCCCCTTTTAGTCGCCTCTTACGACAGGCAGTGGGTACCGCAGTCCTATTCTGGGTCCGGAACTACAGCTGCCTAACATTGGGCAGTGAGAATTTCATTCGTTTAGTTTTCTTCTCGGCCAGAAAATGAATCAGAGTAAATCTTAATGGAATTTTACGAGTGTTCATTCACATACAGATGTCTATGTCCTAAACAAAATACATGAGGTACAAGTAATATTTTTCCTTTGGATACTGCCCAGAATTAAAGTTTTTGAATATGTCAATTGTTGTTTTTTCAAGATGATCTTTCGATTCGATTTCAGGTTGTACAAGATGTCTCTCAGTATGTGATAGTTGCTTATATGTTTTAAGTTCTCTTATAGTTAGATAAGCTGTAAATTTTGTATAAATTTCTACATTAGTCCTTTAATGTAGATACGTGTTACAAATAATGAATACTCGCTTTAACGATTAAAATAAATTGTTGGATGAGTGACCGTTAGTGGCTTATCCGAGTTTGGAGTTACGTGTTTTCTAAGCCACCACCCCTATTATATAACTGAATGGAACTAAAATAGATACGTCTGCTACAAAGTCAGTTCAAAGTTAAAACCTCTTAAAAACCTAATGATATGAATAAAAATATTTGAAATGCTTTAACTACAGCATATCGTACGGCTTTATTAATACAAAAAATACATGCAAAATATATGAAAATTAAAATTAAATCTATAAAAAACCAATCCGATTTCTTAAAGATATTATCTTAAGCAATTTAATCATATATTATAAGGTTTTTTATCCTTAAATGAAACGAAGTTCTAAGGTTGTGTCAACTTTCAAATTAATTTGCGTCCTTACTTTTGAGAATTAAGGAACAATGTTTCATTACCTTTGTCAAACTGGAGTCTCAAAAGAAATATTCCAAGTAAGATACTTCAGCCTAGTTTTACTATGACGGTTATGGTAATGAAGTTTATTAGGTAATCCAAATAATCTTTGGGGTATCTATGGGACAAAACATATCGTAACAAAATGTTTTTGAGGTTGGCCACATATGCCCTGTAAACCATATTTATATCTATACAACGCTTTCTACTCTACATTTATAGCCCCACATTACGATTTTCTCATGTGTTATGGAGACATACAAAGACGAATACACAAACATCTATACCTAGAACATGAATCGAAACTCATAATTCAGTTACCTGTCCGGCCTGGAATTGAACCGCTCCGTTACGCGGGTCGTCAACTATGTATACATGTATTATAGTTGTTAATAAGAGGGTTCTACCACCTTCTACTTCTTTCGATTGACTTGAAATCCATCTGGATTTAACGACAGATGTCTTAGTGTAGCAGTGATCACGTTTTTTTGGTTCCAACCCATTTTTGTTCCACTGCTGGGCAACGGTCTTCTCTAAGAATGAAAGAGTTTAGGCCATAGTCCACCGCGCTGGCCAAGTGCGAATCGGTGGACGTGGTTACGTGATCACGTAATTACATGGATTTAAGCTCAAGTACGTGACTACAATCGTCGAAATGATATCTGATATCCGTCCTTAAATGTATCCATTACGGAAGGGATGTCCGGAAATATGGGATTATCCGCTCTTAAATATATCTATTACCTTCTAGGTTTTCATATTACTTCAGTTAACGTAGTTTTATTTTTGTTACAGGTTGGACGGCACCTACTTGAAAACTTTAGAGTTTCTCGCTGCTCTGATTGGCTCGTTTTACGGTCACCAAATTAAATCTAAGTTGTGATTGGTTGGAGCGATGTGAAAGTTTATGTAACTCGTTAAATATGGCCAGTGACATTTCTTAAGTTATTTTAAAGTGTGGTTTAATTGAATTGTCCTGGGTTTTTGATTTACGATGAAGATAGTGCAGAGGAACAATGGATGTGATGTCTAATATAACGTTGGATAGAGAGAGATTTTACGCAGCTCACAACTTCAAGAGTCCAGACAAGATGCAGGATGTAGAGGTAATGGTTTATATTAACGTCGCAATTTTAAAGGTGGTACCTGGTACACTTTTATATGAGGCGAGGCAGTCCTCGGGAGTAGCAACGTATCTGTGATTGACTTCAGATTTAATTCATATTCTATATCTGAGGTTCCCAAACTCATTTAATCGTCTAACGCCCACTTTAAAAATCTGTTATTTTATAGCGCCCCCAATTTTGTTTCACTTTAAAAACTTTAATTACATATCGGTCTCGATTGGAATTTCATTAAACTAATTAGATCAGACATCCCGACTTTTAAATCAAAATTAAAACTCAGTCCCACTTTTTGGGAAGGATTTAACAGCAGTTTGGCACCCATCGCCCCCTTTAGTCTCATCAGCACCCCCAATTTTTCTGAACCTCTTACCAACCCCCGCTAGGCCTCCAGCGCTCACAAGGAAATATTATCGCCCATTTTGGGAAAGACTGTTCTACTTAATATATGAAGTCGCTTAAAGATGTCCATTGGCCGCAGTGACCACTTACCATCAGGTGGATTTCATGCTCGTTTGCTACTTCAATCTTATAAAAAAAACGCTCCGTTGTTCGACTGCGGAAGCACCACTGTAAAATAGGTGTTATTTTTGCCTAATAACAGCACTTGTACGCGTTGTTGTGTTCTGGTCTGAGGGAAGAGAGGCATACTTTTATCCGAGGCGTAGCAACTTAGTTTTCAAGGCTAGCATATTCATATGTGGCAACCTTCAATTGTAGATTGCGACGGGTATCAGTGGCTACTTACCATCAGATGAACTGGGTGCTTGTTTCCTATTTTTTTATATGCTTGAAAAAAGGAATTAATATACTCGTAGATAAATATAAAAACATTCAGATATACAACAATATTATTATTACAAGTTTATTTAGCAACCAGTGTGCTTATGAACCCTTAGTTTTTTCATACGGTACGGTTCACTGAACCCAAAGTATGTCTTGAAACTATTTTAATAAAAAGACACGTTATAGGAAACGTTTTGAAACTTTTCCAGGCATTATTGCTTGGACCGTTTTCTATATTATATTATCTACATATTCCAATAGTTCAGGTTGTTTGCAAACTGTGGTAAGTCATAAGGAGCTTATTTCAGACCATGTTTCCTTGAATTTCTACACTTTTTAAACCTGAATAAGTGAATATAGTCGAGCTAACACGACTGCTTATAGTACATTCTGATTTATCTATCCATTTCAATGCCGAAGATTCCACTGCCTTGGAACCACGGATGATTGTGCCATTTCGTAATTTAACTCCCTTTCACCTAAATTTGACAGCAATTTGAATAATGCCTTTGGTTGTCACTGCACACCTGATACATTAATCAAAATGCGGAAACAGGGCGTTTTAACGTCTCGAAGATTTACTTTCACTCGCTGGAATTGAGTGCCAGTGTATATATTTATTTTATGTGGCATATATATCCATTCAAATAGGAATACTGCAGCATAATGATTCCTCAATATTCCGTCAGCTTTTTGAAGTCTATTGCTAGACATATGCCTCTTCTAAATGTATCACTTTAACCGGTCCTGTGCCTTCTGAATCCGAGTTTCTCGCTGTCTTCTTTCGGTCACCAGCTCCTTAGTATTATTAATTTCTTAATGACCATCGTAGTAGGCCAATACCCAATTTCATATCCAGAGGAGATCTCCTAGTCATGCGTTAAAAGTTTGATATTGATGCCAGTATAAGTACTGGCATCAATATCAAACTTTTAACTTAGATTTTGTTCTGGTTTTTAAATAATGGGAGCATATTTCTAAAATGAAACGTGCCTTCGAGTCCATTTATTTTATTTGTACATTTTGCTCGCTTGCACCATTCGAAACATGTGTGAACAAACATTTACTACTTTTATGTATTCATAGTTGAATAGTTTTAAAGTTTTTTAAAGTTTTTTTTATACGCCGTTGAGGGATTTACAGCAGGTGGTATAGTTATTCCATTGGCATCACCAATATGAAGTATTCAATCACACGTGGTCAAGTGGTCGTAATGTTGGTGGTTTGTTGTTTGTGGTGATTGTGAAGGTGATGGCACTGGTATCAGTGGTGGTAGTGATGGTGGTGATTTCGGTGGGAAAGGAGGTGGTGGTAAGATAATGATATAGTTCATAATAGTTGGGTAGTTCTTATTTTCATTTAAAGAAAAAAATTAAGAAGACATTATATAAACACGCTTTCTACACTCATAGCCCCACAGTAGGATTTTCTCCTGTGTCGTGGGTACCATGGACACACACAAGACGAATACGCAAACACCCAGGCCTAGAACACGAATCTAAACTCATCATTTAGATACCTGTTTGGTCGAGAATCGAACCCGGGATCCATTGCGTGTCAGACCGGTATCGTAACCGCTCACCCACGCGAGTCGTCATTGTTTTTTATTATCACTTCTGTCGGTACTCACATCTATCTCCGACTATTGTTTGTTTCTAAACAATGTTAGTAGGAATGAAAGGTTCTGTAAAAATATCATATATTTTTACACGGTCACTGAAATTCATATGATACTAGATCGGTTTATTACTTTAGGATGAAATATTGCCTTTGAAAGTGATAAGCCTTTAGCCTTATTCCTTTGTGAAATATGAAAGTGATATGTCACGTTCAAACGAATGAAAATTTCGAAACCCTTTAGTGTTACGTAGAAGACGACCTTAACGCCAGTAAAATTGAATTCTTGTATCGTCTCGTGATAATAAAATGTCCCTCAATCTATCAGAATCAAATGTTGTCTATAGGGAACATACATTATCTTAGAAGTCTTTTTCGTCTAAGATTTTTATGGGTGGTAGGAGCCTGGTGATTTGATAGTGTCCAAAATAAAGTGTTATGCGTTGGTGGGTTCTGAAGGGAGTAGAACGATTCGAGACATTTCGACTTTTTCTCAGGGGTTCAGTGGTTCTCTCATACATAATTTTAAGCAATTTTACCACTTAATGGGCTACTTTTCAACATGCCAGAAAAAAGGGTAAAGTTTTGCAGCGCGATTATGTATGTATGTACGTTTGTATGAATGTATGTATGTTCATTTCTTTGACACACGTTTTAAACGTTAAAAATGTAGAAATTTATATAGTATCTTCTTATATATCATAACAAATCACCAAAGGCTTCGTAGTTTTGTTCTAGAAAATTGTTCTATGATCAAAGGAACAGTACACTTGTTCTATTTAAACGGACATTGGACATAGCTTTGTTATTTATTTAGCTGTGTTGTCTTCTCCTTTAAATGTTATGTTTCAGTTCCAGTCCCTATTGCTATTGAACTTGTCTCTCAAGTGTCTTTGAAAGGAAAGCTTTCAATTTATGTACATTATTATATACTGAGGGAGTTGTACTAATGTTTGAATAGTATTTGTTGCTGTAGAGCTTCGTAGTAATTGCACTATTCATAAGATAATACGTATGTTTGTCTTTGCATTAAATACAAAAAAATAATAATTACTGTTGTTATTTTTGAATATTAATAGTAACTCTCGTAGTTCTCTCTCTTATCAACCCATTATTGGCCCACTGCTGGGCACGGGTCTTCTCTCAGAATGAGAGAGGTTTAGGCCATAGTCCACCGCGCTGGCCAAGTGCGAATTGGTGGACTTCACACACCTCCGAGAACTTTTTTTTTTTATATAGAACTCTCGGGTACGTTTCCTCACGATGTTTTCCTTCACCGAATGCAATGCAATGCAATGAATGCAATGAAGCAGTGATAATTAATTTCTAATACGCACAAAAATCAGTTGTGCGTGCCTGGGTTTGAACCTCGGACCTCCCGATCGAGAGGGCAAGTTTCAACCATTAGGCTATCACTGCTCACTAATGCCGCTAAATACCTTTATTGGCTTCTATATTGTTTGACTTTAGGAATGGCGAAAGTTTCAAGATCGTTCCAGTATTTTGAAGCTTATGAAAAGACAATACGGCTATTATTATAACAAATAGCATAATACATAAAACATTATGTTGGCCTTTTTACTCCGTGTCGTCACCTGTTGGATGCTGCGGAAGACCAGCGTTGGTTGTTCTCGGATGCCAACATAATGCTGAGCAGTGTCCATTCGTTTTGTTTTGCACTTTCTTTTAACTTTGTTATCTATTGTAATCGTGTGTAATAGATAATTGTGTGTGTAAACAGAACGATTAAATGATTATCTATCTATCTATCTATTATAACCATATGCATATATGATAATTTGAAATAACCTATAAATCATTATAACAGTTATCATTATTACTCAATGGGACAGTACTATACAGTACAGTAGTGACGACCCGCGTAGCGCAGCGTATACCATACCGGTTTGACGCGCAATGGGTCCCGATTTCGATTCCCGGCTGGACAGGTATCTGAATGATGAATTAGATTGCTGTTCTGGGTCTGGGTGTTTGTGTATTCGTCTTGTGTGTGTCCATGGTACCCACGACGCAGGAGAAAATCCTAATGTGGGGCTATGAGTGTAGAAAGCGTGAGTACTTCCTGTAGGGAAATGTGAAAACTCAATGTTCAAAATGAAATTAACAAAATAAACTTAATTTATTCATTGGAAATATCCACAAAAGATATATTTTCTTTTACTTACATTACTAATGAATTGATACGCGAGTTCGACTAAGTAAATCCAACTCGAAACTCAGCAGAATGTTTTCTTAATTTTATATTTACCTGGGTTACACGAAAGAGTGCGGTAATTTTTTAAGTTATTTGGACCCATTATTTTTTTTTGGCACTATCCTAAACGTTTTATTAACCAATTTGATTAACAATTTTATTTACACAAAAAGTAGTGTGAAAGTAGCACTTTAATTCCTGTTCTACTACAAAAATTGAATTATTATCTACGTGGAGTTTTGAGCATATAAAAATTGCGACTATTTTAGCTACTGTGTCACCAATCTTCCTGTCAAGTCTATTCAATTCTTAAATACCACGTCACAAAATTAAAAATTGCTTACAAAGCTAAGTACCACTATCTAAAGGAATCTTTGTAAGAGTGTGCTGAAAATAAATAAGTTTCCTCAAATTCTCATCATGCTTCGGGAATGCCCCTAATGGGAAAATTAATTGGCTTTGACCCTCCAATCCCATTAAAACGACGCTTTACAAAATTTAAAATTATGTCAATTGCGAGTGATTAGAGAAGCATCAATACCGTTTAGTAAGGCCTTTATTTTATTTCCTACTTGTGTATAATAACAGCAATGTAAAGGTCTCTCACGCGTATATAAGGCTTTACAGATTATTCCTGTGGAGTAACAACACATCTGTAGCTGGTCTCAGTTAATATCCAATTCTAATAGTAATTAAACATTTTGTGAA
This sequence comes from Spicauda simplicius, assembly GCA_949699795.1. Taxonomy (NCBI): domain Eukaryota; kingdom Metazoa; phylum Arthropoda; class Insecta; order Lepidoptera; family Hesperiidae; genus Spicauda; species Spicauda simplicius. Next base: position 17,654,687 of record OX453062.1, read on the forward strand.
TCTTTTACCTACTGTGAATAAATACATATTGATCATCTTCAATCTATTACATCCAACCGCTGGTCACAATTTACTTGTTAATAAATAATAGTTTAAAAAAACTAAAAAACACGTTTTTTATAGAAAACCGAACTTAAAAATAGAAAATAAATTTAAATTAATTTAAATTAAGACAATAGTGTTAAAAAATTCAATGAATATAAATTAATAATAGTGTGAATAAAAAAAAAAAAAATATTTTAAAAAGGGTAATTTATATTCATTGAAATTTTTAACACTATTTTCTTAATTTAAATTCATTTAAATTTATTTTCTACTTTTTAGTCAAATAAAAAAATTGAATAATTTTATCAAATTAGTGTAATGTCATCGGTCCTCAATAAATCTACAAAGTTTGAACTAAATCTGGCCGTTTAAAGTGGGTCAAAATCGCGCCCAAAGAAGTCGGTTCCAAACAAACATACAGGTGAAGCTAATAAAAAGTTAATAAAAAGGAGATAGATTTAGTCTATACCTAGTGAATATATGACAATAAATAGTTCCGCTTGTCTATACATTGCGGATATAAAAAAAACTCATCTTTTTTTAAAGAATAATTGACAGTGAATAAAAAGGAATAAATTTAAAAATGAATCACAAATTTTTGCTTCACGTATTAATATATAAAAATAAAAAAACAATACTTATTACAACTCACCAAACCCAAGTCTCGCAACTCGGTCCTCCTACCGAAAAAAGTTGTGAGATCTATGTAATACCAAGTCGGTTATTCATTTATACAGTACCTACTTAAGGGATCTTCTATCTTAAGTTGTTACGTATCTACGTTATCTAACCTTTTTTTGTTTACGGGGGCGAAACCTTCATAAGGCACCCGACGTCGTGGGAGCGACGCGGGTTATGTGGGATTCTTACCGCACTAAAACTGGAAGGTGGCCGTCCTCAGCACTGCGTGGAGGACTCCGGGATCTCCCACGGAACACAGGCGGAGTCCTCTAAGCGCGATGTCCCCTTCGAGATCTTCCGTGATGGGCATGAAACGCTCACCTCACCTTCTGGTCTTTACGGCGGCATGCAACCACGCATGCCGCCGTTCTCCCCGGGGTCGCTTGGCCGGACGGTTGGAGCTCCCACTCTTCCCGCCCGCAACCCCGGAAGCCCCTTTTAGTCGTCTCTTACGACAGGCAGAGGGTACCGTAGCCCTATTCTGGACTATAGGGACAGCGTAATTATCTAACCTAACAACATCTTCTAGTGACCATATCAATACTAAAAATTTTTAATGTTTTAATTAAATTGATTTTAGTTTTTATTTAGTTGAAGAAAAAATGAATCTAAAAAAATTAAATGCATTAAAAAATATAAAATATATAAGACTTTTCTACTATTAATATAACTGTTTTCTACAGTGGAAAAACAAACATACATTTTAATATTGCTTTAAGAGGAAGCAGGTTCCAGAAGTTTGATGTTAATTAACTTTTTGGTAGGGTCCCACAGGAAGATTATACTTCAAAGTTATTGAAATCAATTAATGTCGTCAGAAGATCTGAGGCTGTTTGTTCTTCCTTTTGTTAGTTATTTTGGGAGTGAATTTTAATTATATTAAATTGAAGTTCTTGAAACTGTGAGATGATTGATATTAGAAATACGTCCTGTGTTGCCTGTTGAATATTGATGTTTCCTGTTCCTGGCTGGGGTCATGGTCATATTTCACCATACCTTTAAAGGTGGTAGAACCAGTGTAGTTCGACCGGGGAAGTACCACCGCCACACCTATTTCTAGCGTGAAACAGTTCTTGCGTTTCGATGGAAGGGTGTGGTTGCCGGCACACTTTCACATGAGGCGACCATCATAGTCCTCGGGAGTAGCGACGCATCTGTGATTGACCTCAGATGGAACCCATGTTCTGTATGAAGTTGATTACAGATGTCCATGTGCGGCAGTGACCACTTACCATCAGGTGGTCTGCATGCTCGTTTGCTACTTCAGTCAAATAAAAAAAAAAAAACCTATTTTTGACTGGCAGGGGCAGTCTACTACTTTCTAGTGTTACCACTAAAGTGTTCTACCCACTGCTAAAGTGGGTACATGGGTTCCGGTGAAAGGGTGCGTTTACTGGTTCAATTTCATATGAGGCGACAACCATAGTCTTTGGAAGAAGTCATGCATCTCTGATTGACTTCAGGTAGAAACCCTGATCTACATGAAGTTTCTAAAAGGTCCATAGACGGCAGTAACCTCTTATCGTTAGATGGACTGTACGCTCTTTTGCTACTTCAATCGGAATAAAAAATAAAAAAAAATGAAACAAAGTTCCAGCACTTATTTGTTAATTGTGAATATTAAAAGAAAACCTAAAATTTATAAAGAACAACAAAACACTATCAATTTATATTTATAGTTGCTTTAGATCTTTACATAATATAAGATTACTTAAGTTATTTAATATATAAACAACTAATAACAATTGAATGTGGTATTGAATATCTATAAAAGTAAAAAAGGTTTTGTGACACCTTAATAAATATAAAGCGAACTAAAACTTATTTAAATAATACAGAATTAAATTCCCCTGTGTTCTCACTTTGTAGTTCGAAACTTACAGTAAACAATAAAATAACAATGGCGGATCCCAGGTCTCTAGTTGGTAGTGATGTGACGAATGTTATTATTTGAACTTTCGCGAAAGCGAATTCGAATACGAATATCCTCTACCGACATTCGTGAATGCAAATGTTGTTTTTTTTTTAATTTTTGGTGTAGCGGGCCGCAGGATCTAGCTTCGGCGACCTTTTTTTGTTGTCAAACTGCAGTGTGATTTCAATTTGGATAATTTTGGCGATTTTTTTTGCAAATGATTGCAATTTAATATTTCTGGGTAAAGACATTTAATCTTAAAAGAAATATTATACATTTCACTTAATGAGATAATTTGGCATAAAATAAACAATTGGTGAGCATTCAGAAACATTAATAAGAAGTTTTTTGTGCAAGGGAAAAAAAGAAAGAAATGTGGGTACAATGAATTATTATTTATTTATCTTTGATAAGAACGGAACGGTACAGGGCCGGATTTAGAATGAAGTTATTATGTATTGTTTTAATTTATTTTTAAAAATGTTGAAAATTTCGCGCCAATTCTTGCGAATACGAATATCTGAAAACATTCGAATATACGCGAATATTTGTAAAATCACTAGGTATGTTAATAAATAAACAAGGCCAGAAGCTCCAAATTAGGTGTAATAAAATATACGTCGAGTCCGATTTCATCCAGTTTAAAGCACATTTTCTTGTACTTAATTATTAACGTTCATAAGCGTTCCAGTTCCAGTTTATATCTATTAGCAAAAAGGGCTCCATTTTAAATTTAAAAAAGGTGAGATAAAAAGGCGAATTTTCAAATAATGTTTTAACTTCTAAAGATAGGAACATTCTAACGACGCTAATCCTCTTATGCTTTCTAACTTGTGTCAAGATCGTTAGGTCACGAAGTTCAACATTTAGATATGTAATATTTTTGTGATTTTCTTTAAGTCTTTCTTATAAGTTTTTTAAGAGTTTGCATAGATATTACAGTATATCTTGACGATGATTAAGTATATAGCAGATTGTTTGTTTAAACATATACTGATACTATATAAAATTTTAGTAGTAGGTAACAATAGTTACAACGTAGGTACTAACGAATAATATAAGACTAAAAATGCCACTTTTCTCATTATTTCATATGATTGTAGTAGCGAACGGATATATAGTTTAATTAATGGTTACTGTTTGTTTTTTTATCTGACTGAACTAGCAAACGAGCATGCGGTCCACCTGATAGTAAGTGCCGCTCATGAACATCTGTAAACAATTTCATACAGAACATGGATTCCATCTGAAGTCACACACAATCAATGACAGATGCGTTGTTGCTCCCGGGGTCTAGGATGGTCGCCCCATGTGAAAGTGTGCCGGCAACCACACCCTTCTCTCAAAACACAAAAAATCAAGTTGGAAATAGGTGTGGCGGTGGTACTTCCCCGGTCTAACTACACGGGTTCTACCACCTTTAAAAATCATTGTTATGCACATTTGTAAACAACTTCTAAAGTAATTTGTAGACGCGTTGCTACTGCCGAGAACTAAGATGATTATGTCAAAACAAAGTTAGCTGGCAATCATACGCTTCCACCGAATGGCAAGAACTGCTTCACGCTAGAAATAAGCGCGGTGAGTCTTCCGGGTCGTACTTTTCCCGAAAATTCTAGCACCTTTAACAAATAATAAAGTGAAGTGTATAAATAGATAATAAAAAAATGTGTGCGTGTACTAGCGTACACTCGTAAGAAGTGAAACTTCTTTATGACGTTATTTTTCAAAAAATAATTTACTATATGCAACTTTACAGAAATTGGTTAAATAAAGTTAAATTAGATAAAGTTTAATAAAAGGCTTTTATTAAACTTTACCTAATAATCTAATCTATAATAGTCTATCTAATATCACGCGTGGTAGGGATAAGAAAAAGATGGCGCGCAACAGAAAAAGATGGCGCGTAACGAAAAAATGTTACACTAATTTTTTTTCCAACCCCGACAAAAAGAAGTTTCACTTCAAAACAGACAGGTCATTTTAATTATTTCAATGATAGAGGTTATTCATATATAACTAACAATTCTTCCTATTATTACTAGAGTTTGTTCATTCAACAGGTGGTCTACACGTGGGAGATGGATCTCAACCGGAGCATCCTGGGAGCCGCGACGCTGCTGGTTCCCAAGAAACCGACTCCGTCCACCACCTCCAGCAACACCATGCCCATGTGGGCACATAACTCCTGGGTCTGCCTCTTTGCTGCTATGCTGGCGGTTGCTATCGGGGGGAACGCTATCGTCATATGGATCGTTACAGGTAAGGCGTTAGATAATTTAAGGGAACCTTTTTTAAAATGGTTGCCATAGAAGCAGATGTGATCTGTCTGAATCAGGCTAGGGATTTTACTTCGTAGATTGAATTCGATCGCAAGTTTGGTGTATGCGAACGTCGTCGTCAACCCATCATTGTCCCACTGCTGGGCACGGATCTTCTCTCAGAAAGAGAGAGTTTTAGGCACACACCTCAGAGTTTTTTTTTTAAGAACTCTCGGGTGTGTAGGTTTCTTCACGATGCTTTCTTTCACCGAAAACCAGTGATAGTTAATTTCTAATACGCACATAATTTTAGAAAAATCGCATTTTAATATGAGGCGACCATCGTAGTCCTCGGGAGTAGCAACGCATTTGTAATCGACTTCAGGTAAAACCCATGTTCTATTTGAAGTTGCCTATGGGTGTCCATGGGCGGCAGTGACCACTTACCGTCAGGAGGACTACATGCTCGTTTGTTACTTCAATGAGATAAAAAAATAAAACTAGAACTGGAGTTTTATCTGGATCTACTGTACTAATAAATTTAATATACATGAATAATGTCAAAATTGTCCTTCAATCTAACTTATATCATTTGGTTTAGATTCAACGTAACAGGGAGAAATTTGATTTAAGTAGGTTATTAAGTAGTAAATAATTAGTTTAAAGAGCCTATTTTTAAGAATACTTTTATTGCTCGGATAATTATATTTTGTGAGATAATGGAGCATTATTTTTGCTCTGTGTTACTAAGTGTCCTCGAATAAAAAATATCTTAAATTTCGCATTGGCCATGATATTGTTCATACATATTTAATTTCATTATTGTATTTTTTTATTACAGCAGCCATAGTAACCGATACTCAATTTGTAAAAACAATTAAGTACGGGTAATCAATTTTGGTTGAGAACCCTAATAAAAGCTGATGTGTTTATTCGTTTTTAGAAAATTCCACCCTTTATTAGGTAAACAATGGGTTGGAATTTCCTTTCGTTACTACATAAATATTATGGTTGTAATATTTTAATTGAAATTTGTATTATTTTGTTTATGTCATGTATTGTATTTCTGAAGGTTGGTTTGCATTATGTTGTTTCCGTAAATATAATTTATGGGAACGAAGTCGCGACCAAATGGTTGAATTATATTTTAACGAAAAATTAAGGGATCGTACAGAATAACGTTTTAGAAAATCTATACTATAATAAATCTGTAAGAGGTCGCTGTCTGTACATGGAATAAATTTAGGTGAAAACCATTTCTAGAGGTCTTTAATACGATATAGAACCCAAAATAATGGTTTTTAAAAATCTTTTCTGTTTGTCTGTTTGTCTGTTTGTCTGTTTGTCTGTTTATCTGTTTGTCTGTTTGTCTGTTTGTCTGTTTGTCTGTTTGTCTGTTTGTCTGTGTGTTTGAAAACGCTAATCTCAGAAACGGCTTATCCAATTTGAATATAATTTTCACCGATGTGTTGTAGGAAACTTCACTTAACATTTAGTGTTTATTTTATGTAAATCGGTTTATAAATAAAAAAGTTATGTCAATTTAAAACTACGCAGTATTTATTCTGTGTTCGATGAGTGTTAACAAGATATAACTGCATAGTTGAATTGGTTGAAACTAAACATGTTATGGTCTGTAAAATGTATTCCTTTGTTATGTATTTTTTATTCGTTTTGTGTGTACCTATGTTATTTAATACTATACAAATCTATATCTCTATATCTATGTATACTTATATAAAAACGAAAGGATGCTCTCTCACTCATCTTTTGAATAAACATCGTAGAGCCTAAACTGCTAAAGATACGATTATGATTTTTACTAGGGGTTCCTTTTATGACGTAGACGTCAGTTAAGAATGAATTTTCTGATCCCCCCCCCCCAATTTAACCCAAATAGGAGATGTAAGTTTGTATGAAAGTCAGTCAATTTTGAGGCCACCGCAATAAAATTTAGTATTTCGCTTTGATTTTTACTTTAAAACATAGTTTTAAACCGACTTCCAAAAAGGAGGAGGTTATCAATTCGTCTGTTTTTTTTTTTTTAATTTTATATTTGTTACTCGATTTCTCCGCACTGGGTGAACGGATTTGGATGATTTTTTTTTCATTTGAAAGGTAGTGCGTGTCATGGGGTCCCATGTATTTTTAGTTCACTTTTGACAGTGGCATCCATAAGAAAAGCGCATAAGTCTGATATTTGCATTAACGATGTGCGCGATAAATAGATGAATAACTCAATTTCCCGCCAACCCATTTTGATGATTTTTCTTTTATTTGAAAGAATGTACTTCAAGGGTACTCTGATGAGTTTGATACGGTTCTGATCACAGGATCCATTTCCATGAAGCAAATTAACGAAATTAGCGATACTCGGCCAAACCTAAGCTGTAGGAGTCCAATTGGGTTGAATGTAGAATGAGATTACTAAGCAGATATCTCCTAAAAAAATTGACCTTCAACTCTTCAATCCTGATGATGCAGGGGTACTGCTAGCCTGAACCGTAGAAGTAAGTCAATTTGTTTTTATGGATATATAATAAGATTGTTAAACAAATTCGTGGGACAAAAATTTGATCTTCAACTCCTCAACCCTGATGATGTAAGGGTATTTCAAGACTAAACCGTAAGAGTTGGCTATTTGGTACTTACGGTTATGTAATGAAAATACCAAGCAAAGATGAACGGTAAAAATCATGACCTTCAACTCCTCAACCCTGATGATGAAGGGTTATTTCAAGCCTAAGCCATAGGAGATGGCCATTTAATGCTTTCGGGTATGTAACATGATTACTAAGCAAAGACACAAAATGAAAATTTCGACCTTCAACTCCTCACCCCTGATGATGCAGGATACTGCTAGCCTAAACTATACGAGATGGGCCTTTGGTGCTTTCAGGTATTTAATATAATTACTAAGCAAAGACAAATGATGACAATTTTGACCTTTAACTCCTCAACCCTGATGATGCAGGGGTGCTTCAAGCCTAAGCCATAGAAGTTAGCTATTTAGCGCTTTCGGGTATGTAATATAATTACTAAGCAAAGACACAAGATGAAAATTTCGATCTTCAACTCCTCAAGCCTGATGATGCAGGGTACTGCAAGCCTAAGCCATAGGAGTTGGCTATTTAATGCTTTCGGGTATGTAATATAATTACTAAGCAAAGACACAAGATGAAAATTTTGACCATCATCTCCTCAACCCTGATGATGCAGGGGTGCTTCAAGCCTAAGCCATAGAAGTTAGCTATTTATTGCTTTCGGGTATGTAATATAATTACTAAGCAAAGACACAAGATGAAAATTTTGACCATCATCTCCTCAACCCTGATGATACAGGGGCGCTTCAAGCCTAAGCCATAGAAGTTAGCTATTTAGTGCTATCGGGTATGTAATATAATTACTAAGCAAAGACACAAGATGAAAATTTCGATCTTCAACTCCTCAAGCCTGATGATGCAGGGTACTGCAAGCCTAAGCCATAGGAGGTGGCCATTTAATGCTTTCGGATATTTAATATAATTACTAAGCAAAGACACAAGATGAAAATTTTGACCATCATCTCCTCAACCCTGATGATGCAGGGGTGCTTCAAGCCTAAGCCATAGAAGTTAGCTATTTATTGCTTTCGGGTATGTAATATAATTACTAAGCAAAGACATAAGATTAAAATTTCGATCTTCAACTCCTCAAGCCTGATAATGCAGGGTACTGCAATCCTAAGCCATAGGAGGTGGCCATTTAATGCTTTCGGGTATATAATATAATTACTAAGCAAAGACACATGATGACAATTTCGACCATAAGCTCCTCAGCCCTGATGATGCAGGGTACTGCAAGCCCAAGCTATAGAAGTTGGCTCGCAAGTGCTTACGTATAAGTAATAAGAATACTAAACAAAGACGCGGGATATTTTTTTTACCTTCAACTCCTCCCTGATGATGCGGGATAGTGCAAGCCTAAATTATAACAGGTAGTCACATAATGCTTACGGTTGTTTTTAGTATATATTTTGAGTTTAATGACAGCTCATTAAACTGAAATGTGATTAATAAATTAAACTTCAATTCATCAACCCTGATAATCTAAGTACACAACCTACTTAAGCCGTATGAGTTTGGTACTTATTGATAACAATACATTACGACCCGTTCCTGAGAGAACATTATGATGAACAGTGTCACTTTGAATACCTAAATCCTGAAAATGCAGGAGTATTGTCATGTTATTATTAAGAGTTGGATTTAGCTGTAGCTTTTTCAACAGGATGGGTTAGGTTAGGTTGGAACATAAAAGAAAACATAAAAAATAAGCGAGCAGGGTGCGGCAGCGCCCTGCGAGCGGGTGCGCCCTGTTCGTATGAATTGTAAAAGTGTTTTGATTCTGTCTTCTGCTTTACAAAGAACAATTTACGCGCACAAATAGCTCGATGCACCTCTTAAAAGATCTTATCTTTGACCACATGAAACAAAATATGAACTTAGAATATATGTCGCTGTTCAGTGATATTCCAATTTCCTAATGATTTCTTTGTTATCCGGAAAAGTTAAAATTAATCTTTATATCGATACGTCTTCGTTTAAATGCGGAGGAGTTGGTTGAAAAAGTATATCCCGATATGTATACTAATATATAAAGCTGAAGAGTTTGTTTGTTTGAACGCGCCAATCTCAGGAACAACTGGTTCGAATTTAAAAATTCTTTCTGTATTGAATAGACCATTTATCGAGGAAGGCTTTCGGCTATATAACATCACGCTGCAACTATTAGGAGCGAAGAAATAATGGAAAATGTGAAAAAAACGGGGCAAATTATTCATCCTTGAGGGCTTCCTTTGCGTGCGCTGCGAAAACGGTACAAGATACCAAAAATATATGTATGAAAGAATTATTTCTCTTGAAATGATCTAAAAAAATGTCCGGGACAGTATATGTCTATCTTTTAAGATTAACTCACTAGAACCGTTTTCATGGTAATCAAATTCGGTCGAAATTAGATAAGAGTTGTATCAACGTAATAATATTAATATTTGTCCAAATGTGTTGTTCATTAAGAGTATTTAATTGTGAACAAAATTGTCTTTGACATCACTTAATTTCAATGAACATCTTAGAAGATAATTATAGATCTTAGAGATCTTGCGTCGTTTTATCGTCGTGTAATAATACTTTTTAAATACTATTTGATTTTGTTTTAAGGATATTTTGTTTTAGGTTCTAATAATTTCACAATTATTTTTTTATATATGAGCTATATGAGTTAGCTTAGGCTTCTGCTTCCGGTTGTCGAATAGTAAACATCACTCTGTCAACTGTGCAACAAAAATATTGTAAAAAGTGAAGTTAAACTACACTATAGTGATACTACTGCAGCGAACTAAAACATCCAGTGATACTGATTACTCTGGTGAACTTAAATTAGTGAAAACATACTTAAAAACATTATATAAATCATCAGTAAACACTAAAATACTTTGAGGTTATATTGAACCGCAAGTTTGTTAGTGACTTCGACAGTGACATCCAAACATCCATAGATAAGGTGACAAATACGTCAAGCGCACGCGCCAGTGTTGCCACATCAATATTTAAAAAAACTACCATACTATGGAAGGACAATTTAAAATACTTTTCGATCAAATGAAAATTGAAATGGACAAGCAAACAAATATCATATTTGAAAAAATGAACGAAAAATTGGAACCTTTGATAGAGGAGAATAAAATTATGAAAAGTAAAATAGAAAAATTGGAAAAGAAGATTGATTACTTAGAGAGGGAAAAGAAAAAAAATAATATTCTGTGTTTTGGTTTGGAAGAGAAGGAAAATTCTACGGTGGAATTATTACATGAAATACAGAAAATTTTTAAAACCGACCTAAAAATTACAGTGGATACAAATGATGTGTCTAAAATATACCGTATCGGTTCTAAACATGACAATAAAGTCAGACCTGTTCTTATTGCATTTGCAAATACGTGGAAGAGAATAGAAGTACTAAAATCAAAGAAGAGCCTAAAATACATATACGTCACTGAAGATTTTCCTAAAGAAGTATTAGATAAAAGGAGGGAACTGAAGCCGAAACTATTAGAAGAGCGTGCGAAAGGGCATACCGCTTACATAAAATACGACCAACTAATTGTAATAGAAGGAAATCCCAATAAAGATAAAAGGAAGAGAGGTCAATCAACTTCGCCGGTGAATCAGAACCAGGCCAAAAAAGCAGTGACTGACAATTTAACATCGAAGGAATCTAGAAGGAATGCATTTGATTTGATGAGAACAAGGTCAAACTCTTTTTCTAGCACCCCAAATCAAAACAAATAGCAACGAAATATCAGCAACCAGAAGCAGGATGACCCCAATCCGGCTGGTCCCCGTGGGGTTGTAAGACCACCACCCCCCAAATATGCAGAAAGAAATAGCAAGATAAATATAAAAATTAATACAAAAACTAATATAAAGACAAATACAGATGTTGATACATATTTAAAAACCACTAACAACATAGGTACAAAAACAAAATCAAATAAAAACAAAACCACATCCACATGCATAAAAAGAAAAAAAGATAAATTATACTTAGGAACATTAAACGTAAGAACATTAAAGACAGACGACAGACTACAAGAATTGGAAGAAGCTATTAGTTACATAAAATGGGATATCATCGGCCTTTGTGAAGTAAGAAGATTAGGTGAGGAAATAAGAGAATACAATGACTACATATTTTACTATTACGGTGAAACACAAGGCATGTATGGTATAGGATTCCTCATAAAAAAATACCTAAAAGATAAAATAGCTGGCTTCAAAGGAATATCGGACAGAATAGCAGTACTTGATATACAGTTACCAGAATTCAAACAACCATCGACGATTATTCAGATATACGCGCCCACAGAACAAGACACAAAAATAGCAAAAGATAAATTTTACAAAGACCTAACCGAAGTAATGCAGAACAAGAATAAAAACGTAATTTTAGTAGGAGACTTTAATGCAAAGATAGGCAGCAAATCAAGTCAAAATGAATTTATTTTAGGAAATTTTACTTATGGAGATCGAAATGACAACGGCAACAGACTTGTAGAGTTTGCTTTTGAAAATAACCTCAAAATAATTAATAGTTTCTTTAATAAGTCGAAATCAAGAAAATGGACATGGATGTCCCCTAATAGTAGGGACAAAAATGAAATTGATTTTATACTGTCAACAGAAAAATACATATTCAGTGACGTTGATGTAGTAAACAAATTAAATTTTAATACAGACCATAGAATGGTAAGAGGAGCAATTCAATACACACGCAACAAGTCACGAAAACATATTATACCTCTACCCAAGAACACTTTAACATTGCCTATCCCACAAAAGACTTTAAACAATTTAAAGAACACATTGGACGCAATAGTACAGCAAAAACCATTGCAAGAAAAGTATAATCTTATAGAGAGAGAACTGAAAAACATAAATAAATCAAGTACCGAAAATAAAAAGAAAAATAAGTTAGGAGCAGAAGCACTAAAACTAATGGAAGAAAGGAACAAAATGCTAGAGAAACGAAAAGATAACCATGAAAATATATCAAATATTAGCAAAAAAATACAAACTTCAATAAGAAAACACAAAAAAACAGAGAGGCTTAATGTACTGAGAAAGCAAATAGAGAAAACAGGAGGAATTAAGAAAGGCCTAAAACAGTTAAGAGAATACATGCAATGGATACCCAATATGAAAAATAAAAATGGGAAAGGAGCCAAACTAACAACAAAAAGATTATCAATAGCCAAAATAGCAACAGAATTCTACAAAAAATTATATTCACATGAAGAGGAACTACTCGAAATAGAGACAGAGAAAAACAAAAACGAAGATGAAATCCCTTGCATATTAGAGTCTGAAACCATTAGAGCAGTGAAAACACAAAAAATTGACAAAGCACCTGGGGACGACAATATTTCAAACCACATATTAAAAGAATCTCTAAGCGTCACATCAGATCATTTAACCCAATTGTTCAATGAAATATTAGTTAAAGAGCAAATACCAAAGCAATGGACGAAATCCACAATAGTCCTACTGTATAAAAAAGGAGATAAAAACGAAATAAACAATTACAGACCAATTAGTTTAATGTCCAATCTGTACAAAATATTTTCAAAAATAATTCTTAACCGAATTACGAAACAATTGGAAGAAAATCAACAAAAAGAACAGGCAGGTTTTCGCGGTGATTTTTCTACAATAGATCATATACATGTCGTAAAACAAACTATAGAAAAAATGAATGAGTACGGAAAACAATATTACATAGCATTTATTGACTACAACAAGGCTTTTGATTCATTGAGTCATAATTATATTTGGAAAACACTAGATAACCAGGGAATACATAGGAAATATATAAGAATTTTAAAAGAAATTTACAAGAACTCTACAGCTACAATCCAACTTGAACAACAAGGAGAAGAATTTAGTATTCAGCGGGGCGTAAGGCAAGGTGATCCTCTTTCTCCAAAACTCTTCATAGCAGTATTGGAAAATATATTCAGGAATTTAAACTGGGAAGGTTTTGGAATAAATGTAAATGGAGTATATTTAAACCATCTGAGATTTGCAGACGACATTGTACTATTCGCTAATGAACCAGATGTATTACAAACTATGATACAACAACTAAATCAGGAAAGCAGGAAAGCAGGACTCACTATAAATATAACAAAGACTAAAATTATGACGAATGCAACAAAAGAATCAATAGAAATAAAACATGAAATTATCGAATACGTGGATGAATATATATATTTAGGACAGGTTATATCAACTAAAGACCAATACACAAAAGAAATTGAAAGAAGAATTAGTAACACCTGGAAACGCTACTGGTCATTAAAAGAGATATTCAAAAATGAAACAATGCCAATTTCAGTAAAAACCAAGCTTTACAACACGTGTATCTTGCCGTGTCTCACGTACGGTTGTCAAACTTGGCCTGCTACGTCCAAAAGTAATCAGAAACTAGCAGTTTGCCAACGTAACATGGAAAGGAGCATGCTAAACATAAGACTCAAGGATAGATGGCAAACTTCAAAAATAAGAAAAATAACGAAAGTGAGTGACGTAATACACAAAATTAGAAAACTCAAATGGAACTGGATAGGACACATAATGAGAACGGTCAAAGAGAAATGGACAAGGGATATAATAGAATGGTATCCTAGGAACGGGAAAAGACAAAAAGGGCGTCAAATAAGAAGATGGGAGGACGATCTCCCAAAAGGGTGGAGGAGAATAGCAAGGAATAGAGAGAAGTGGAAAATAATGGGGGAGGCCTATGTCCAAGGACAACCTGACCATGGTTGCTGAAAAGAAGAAGAAGAAAGAAATAAATTTATTAATATCGTACATATATATATAATATTACTTATATAGATATAAGAAATGTAATTAATTTTTGGTCAGAGAATAAAGGCTTTATTATTATTATTATTTATTATTATTATATGAGTTAGCTATGTTCTTTTCAAAACTAAATTGTCTAAAATAATAATAGAAAATGAAACGGACAAAGTCGTGGGTAACAGCTATAATTTATAAAGCTGAGGAGGTTGTTTGCAAAAATAAATTATGCCCAAAATAACTATTCCACGCGGACGAAGTCGCGGGCACAGCTAGTCCAAAAATATGTTTATAGCTGATCATTGATGACTTACGCTGCGCTGGCTAAGTATATTTTGGTAGACTTTATATACTTTTGACATATTTTTATAGACTTTGTTATATTAATTATTATATAGTTGCTGCGTGGGTTTGAGCCCCAGACCCCAAGTGTGATAGGACGAAATTATACCACAAAATTAACACTGTTGATTACTGTGTGTCCATTATTATGTAAGATGGTTTGTTCTACGGTGACGTAACATTGTCGGTTTTAAATTGTTCATAATTGATTAAGCAGGAATATTGCAATGATAATTTTATTAGACGTCTTAATTTTGTATGTCTTTTTGGCCTATGACATATAAATTGTCAATTACAATATATTTTTTACATTATTACCAAATCGGAATAATAACTCAACTGATAAGATCCAGTAACAAATTTAGCGGGTTTGTCTTTATTCTTTGAAAACAAAGTTCGCTTCAATATCTGGCCTCAATGATATTCAAATTGGTAAGCGAAAATAATCACCTATATAGATTTGGGTCGTTGTACCGTATCGAATTACGACTCTACGATTTTCTTATAATCCCCAAGCAGATAACTTCTACTTGATATCTTCAATTAACTCAGATGACCCAAGTTGTAATACAAGACATTAATCAATAATAAATTAATACAGTAATCAAATTGAATAAATACGATCTTTAACATCAATAAGACGAATGATTTGTAAAAATATATCTCGATATAACGATCGTATTAAGATCTTAGAGAACTTACGAAGATTGATGATATCTTTGAGCTAAAATGTGAGAATAGCTGGATAACAGTTTGTCTTAAAAAATGTGCTAATACTAGCTAATGACTGATCGTTAAACACGGTTGACCTTCATCTTTTCGAGACTGTTCTCTAATACCAAAAGGTAGGTTAGGTTAGGTTAGTTTATAAGGTTGTTTTTGATTTTGTGGTAAACAGACATACGAGGTGTGTTTAAAAAGTATCGCGAATTTTTAATTTTCACGGGTTACGTATATTCGAATTTCGAGTTTTTTATGGCGTTATGTTGGTACTTATGTCTCTCACTTAAGCTAACAAGTTCGGCCATTTTGAATGTTCAGTTAATTGTTGAAATCTGCTTTGCTTGCGCGTGTTTTGGTTCATCTTCGATTTTTATCTATTCGAAAAAATGGAACAAAGAATTTGAACCTAAAGAAGATAGTTTGTTGAGCTTGAGTTTCTAACCTGTTGATAATTACTCCCGCAGGGGTAAAATAGGTATTTTTGGGGGGTAATAAAGAATTTGATGAATAAAAATGTTTTTTAATTTGACAATTTGCCGACATGAGCGCCGTTATAAAAGTAATTTAGTGGGCGGTAAAATATAAATTTAGCGACCTTGTTTTTGGTCGTCAAACTTAATCTTGTATAGATTTATGGATTTGACGACTTTTGTTTACATATTAAAAAGATTAGGAACCTATTAAAAAGGTTAGGAACCACTGTTATAGAACTACATGCCATACTCTTATTTTTTATTAAAATGAATAGGTTCTTTTACGTTTTGCTTCTGGTTTCTTTTTGGAATTGTAAATATTAATTTACATTAGGTGAATTTGAGCATTATCCGGCTGCAATTTTATACAGTACGGTGATTCAAATGGTCTTGAGATGTGTATATGATTTTTTACTACATACAACAGATGCTCCGTTGTATGTAGTAAAAAATAAGTAAAAGCAAAATCAATAAAGAATACAATCCATTGTTACATTTTATAGAATATGCCGATAGTTCGATCAGGGATACTATCGCTGCAATTATATCGAAAGTCACGGTCAAAATCGGTTCTTAATTTTTACTGAAAGATGTGGATGTCAGATTATATATGTCGGAGATTGGAACGTCAAATCTTAATTGATTTGGGCGTATTCGGATAGTGGGCGACACTGAGGTGAAGCTCACATCACAAAGTCAATGCATGTTGCTGTTGGAAAAGAACAGAGAGTGGTCCGCGAGCACCACTTGAGACATAAAATTACGGTGAACACAAGTGTGGTCAGCCTACATCCGACTTCGCCGCGTTCCAAATGATATCCAAGATGAGTAATGAAGAAGCACGAACACAGTATCCCACGTTCTCTTCGATATGTATATGACACGACCACTTTATTCCAATAGACTAGGGAAATTTCGCGTTTCGGAGGGAGGGTGTGGTTGGCAGCTCAATTTCAAATTAGACGACCATCTTAGTCCTCTGAAGCAGCAACGCATCTGCAATTGACTTCAGATAGACCCCGCAAGCAATAGAAGCAATTTTATATCTTCTAGATGTCCATGGGTTACAATAACTACTTACCATTAGTTGGACTGCTTGCTCGTTGCTCATTCGATTGGACGGAATAGAACCCCTTGGTTTATTGTACAAATGTCGATGTCTTTAACTTACAATCTCACGTTTATTGTAAGCTCGTTTGGTGATTTAGTCATAGAAATAAAAAAATAAAACAACTGTTTGTCTGCTTAAAATTTAGTCAATTTTGAAGTTAAAGGTTCTAAAAGGTTCTCTTTCGACCTTTAATTTTTATATTTCGAAACCTAACTGCCCGGTAAAGTATAAAAAGACAAGTAATAATACTGGATTTAGCGATTTCCTTTATTTGCTGTTAAATATTATAAATTTCAAAGTTTGTCTCTTTTGATCTGACTGAAATAGCAAACGAGCATGCAACTCACCTGATGGTAAGTGCTCATGGAAATTTGAATCAACTTCACACAGAACATGGGTTCTATCTGAAGTCAATCACTGATGCGTTGCTACTCCCGAGGACTATGATGGTCGCTTCATATAAAAGTGTGCCGGCAATCACACCCTTCCATCGAAACGCAAGAAATACTTCACGCTAGAAATAGGCGTGGCGGTGGTACTTCCCCGGTCGAAATACACTGGTTCTACCACCTTCAAAAACCACTTTTTACTCTTTTATGAAAAAAACTATCGGCCGGATTTAGCGGAAATTTGGGACACAAATAGTTTATCACCTAGATTGATACAGATGATACTTCTTGATAGACATGATCGAAGTGAACGAAGCCGCTCATGAGCAGCTCTATCTTATTTCGTATTTTATACACAATTACGTAATTAAGTGACGTAGAAGGAAAGCGGAACAATCGGAATGATAACAAGCCATTCGCCAAAATGAAGTTATTTTAAACGATAATTGAATAATCATTGGAATATTTGAAATTTCGTCGTTTCTATTTCCTGGGGATGGAGATAAATTAAATACAAAATATTAAGAAGTTTTTCAAAACTCAGTTTCACAGGTGTGTGAAGTCTGCTAATTTGCACTTTCAACGCGGTGGATTAAAGCCTAATCCCTTTTTTCTTTGATAGTGCCCAGTACTGGAAAAATAATCGGTTCGTGGTGAAATATATTCCAATTAACACGCATGACGGAACGGTCACCCGTGTGGTGACGGAAAGGTCACCCTGACAGTGTGACAGGATTCCTAGGGAACTCAGTTTGATGTCCGGTAATCAACAATCTGGATAGCAAGTTTCCACTGTGCCCAATATTACAGTAGTAATATTAAGTTATTTTATATATCTGGTATTGGAGCTGGCTAGAAATGTATTATCTAGACACATTTTCAAATAGCTGTCATTTGAATGTGTTAGACAGTATAATATATTGTATAAGTTTTCATATTGTCACAAGTTCTAAGGTTGAAATGAGGCAGTAGTTTAGGACTTTGAAGAGGGTTATTTTATACTATGTGGTTACTGAGTAAATAAGCATTTTGAATAAAAACTAGTCATCCGTCGCATCGGTCGAAATTAGACCGTAATTGAAATTAAAAAACTAAACTTCATATTGTCCAAAGTAGTACGAATGTTTCTCTAATTCAAATAAAATGTAATCATTTTCAAGAAATTTTGAACGCGCCCGTTAAATATAAAAAGAGGTTAGGCACGGTATTATGTAATTTGTTTTTACTTGGTTTTATGTATGTTTATACATTATTTTCTCCTGTGCCGTGGATACCATGCACACAAGACGAATACACAAATACCCAGACCCAGAACATGAATCTATAGTCCTCATTCAAATACCTGTCTGACTGGGAATTTAACCCGGCACTCTGCTACGCGGGCCTTCAATACGTTATAATAAACCCCAAAAATGAGCAGAGTCCTACGAAAAGTTTGCAGATGTAGAAGAAACATTTGACATCAATGATTTTATCCATGCATCCATTCATATATGAGGTCCACTGCAAGACATAGGTAGGGTTGCCACCTTTTTTTTCAGCGATTAAAGTACATTGGCTAAAAAAGGTATAAATAAAAAAGTACGTAGCTTCAAAATAAAGTACAATTTATTTTATTCCTTATATTTTGGTCGGTGAAAAGTGTAAAATGTAGATAATATTACACTTCTGTATTTATTCGATTTGACGAGCAAAAAAAAGCAAAGGTCACCAAATATGCATATTCTACTTTCTAAATAAGGTAGCTATGGAATCCTAGAAACGATAGGATTTTTGTTTCACATAAACTGCTTATAAACAAACTTTTTTAAATCCCAGATCTCATAAAGTATAAAGTACAATTGCCCCAAATAAAGTACAATACTTTATAATAAAGTACGGGTGGCAACCCTAGACATAGGCCTCCCCTAAATGACGCCGCTCCAAGCAGTCCTAATAATTAACTAAAAAAAAATACACACTATGTACAAAATAAACAAAATGACTCCTACTGAATTGCCACATCTAGTCATTAATACTCCATAATAGTTAGGCTGTTGAAACGGTTGCTACGCAGTATTTTTTTGCTTCTACCTTCTCATTTCATATTTTAATAAGCCAGTAGAAAATAATGTTTTTATTATTGTACCTTAAACGCTCAACTGTGCAATATCATATTGTAATTAGATTAAGTTAGTTATGTTCTCATGTAAGTGAATATGTATTCTTAATGAGAATAAATTGCTTAAACCATAAACCATAACTGGTCCGGTGAATGATTTACTTTAAAGTTAACATCTTTAATAACAAGGAAATATACTAACCTATGAACTAGAAGTGCCTATAAATAAAGTAAATATCTATTATATACGCTATTTTATTTAGGCTTATATAACAATTATCTCCGCCTTATAACGCTGCTAGAAATTTCGAGTTTTCCTGTTTTCTTCATAATATCCAACCACGAATTTTCCATTAACTTCTACAAATTGTGGAAAAATCCTCTCACAAAATGTAATATGTATTTACCGAGTCCCATTTATTGAATCGGTCTAGAAAGAATATAATAGAGCCATATTTTTTCGGTCTACCGACATTATTTGTAGCGTTAAATAAATATCATGCTATTAATGCAAAACTTTTGATATATTTTAAACAAGGAAAATATCACATTATAATTCTATTAAAAATTTTATATAGAACAAAAAGTTCTCATTCAATAAAATATAGCAAATCCTTGGAAATTTTCTTTGGGGTATTCTTTTTTGAATTTGTTAGGCCTATTTATTTTATCTGACTCTATGGTTATTACCACTTAAATATTAAAAACTCGGTAGTCAGTACATCCATTCTAAATGTACGAGATCCGACCAATACATGAAATTCGTCTTTAATGAATATTTTAATTGAAACGACTGAAGCTCGTTAGTTGCTATCAAACAAAAACAAATAGATTGTCTATCTAGCTTCTGCTTAGGCCATGGTTCTGAACTATTTTGCCTTAGTCTTATAAGCTGGGAACACGGAAGTGCCCCCGCCAAGTCGAGCAAAAAGCCGCACGGCCGTACCATACTTCTCTCGATTTACGAATTCTGTATAAGAACATACGTGAATAAAAACGAACTTTCTTATAAATCATTCGTAATACGCTACGACGTGAATGTCTTAAAAAGTGCAATACGATTGTTAAATGATGAAATCTATAATCCCGATAAATATATCGGGAGCATAAGTCCTTCAATGGTTTAAAGCAGTCAGGTTTCCTTTCTGTTTTTTTTTTAATAAAATTTAATCTATTTAGCGCTATAAAATGTTTCCTTCCCCACCCTTTTTCTGTGATTGCAAGCGCGATATTTTAAAAAGTTATATAGCCTACGCTACTCTGTATCCTTTATTCCAATGATATCATATGTTACAATTATAATTACAATCCGTCGAGCTGATTGAGCTGTAGCGCGTGGAAAAGAAATGTAAATACAAACATACATAGGCTCGAAAAACATTACCCTCCTAATGACGCAGTCGGATAAAAAGTGTAAAAAAACAGTAATTTCACTGTTGTCGTAAATGTTAGCTGTTACTGTCGAACGCGCAATGGCTCCCGGGTTCGATTCCCGGCCAGAAAGGTATCTGAATGATGAGTTTAGACTCATTTTCTGGGTCTGGGTGTTTGTACATTCGTCTTGTGTGTGTCTATGGTACCCCAGAAAAAGGAAAAAATCCTAGTCTACCTTAGGGGCTATGAGTGTAGAAAGCGTAGAAAGCGTCTAAGGGCGATACCTACGGACAACATTTAATCAGAAACTTTCTCTTAAAACTAGGTTACTAATAAGAAAAGTTTGGCCTGAGTAATAATGGATTCTAGTCTGCCTTTAACTATCTAAATAGGTAAAGTAATAGGAAATTGAACGCAAAGTTAAACAAAAATAAAAGTAACAATTAATAAACAAATTATAAAATGAAACCAAACTTCTTGACCTGACACCTTTTCGTTTTTATAATGATTTAAAAAAAATGATCATAAATGTAAAATTTCTACTGCTTAAACTAAAATAAATACTACATCCTATAATCAATCCGACATTAGAATGATATAATCAAGCAGTCGGCTTTTTATTTTTATAATAATTTATTTATTTATTTGTGGGCGCTTCCATAAATTATAGAGTGGGTAGAACGCGGTCATTATGGTCTTACCCGCTCTGACGCTACTCCGGGCGCTAGTGAGCAGAGCGCGCGAAAATTGAAAATGGCGGGAAATGAATTGGTAGGGTACATCGCGCGGGTGCAATACGTGTTCGGTGGAGTGTCAGTGATTTTGTTTTATTCCTTCATTTTATGCCTTTTGAAAATGTTGTGAGTTAATAGAATACAAAATTGTTAATTCAATTTATATTTTCGTCGCCCGATTATACTACGCTCAACTACGAAAAACAATATGGCGTCGCAGACAAATAATGGTAATCACACACTGATAAAGGCCTCTTCTGTGCCTTTATATTTAAAAGTATTGTACTCCGTATCATTATAGTAAAAACACATTAAAAATACATAGTTCAAACCTATTTAATTTTAATGTTGTCACAATACCAAAAAGAACCCTTCCCCTTTTGTTTTTTATGTTCAAAAGCGCCATATTTAAAGTATACACGCATAGTATGTACACTTGGAAGACCTTACTCTTCTGACGTGCCCTCTACGGCCTAAAACACAAAATCCTAATCAAATTTAATTTTGTTCAAACAGCACACAGAAGAATGCGGACGGTGACCAACTACTTCCTGGTCAACCTCTCCTTCGCTGACCTGATGATGGCGTCACTCAACTGCCTCTTCAATTTCATCTACATGCTACACAGGTAATTCTTGAATATCGCTACTTGGTTTTAACTGTACACAACCCAAAAACGTTTTTTGTAGGAGGGCGAGGTAAAGAGTAAACAGTGTTTTTTATCTACATTGGTCAATGAACATGAAATAATTATAAATATTAAAGGCCATTAACTACGGTGTACTTACATGGGGGGAGGGGTACAACCCATTATTGTCCCACTGCTGGGCATGGGTCTTTTCTTAGAATGAGAGAGTTGTAAGGCATAGTCCACCGCACTGGCCGAGTGCTAATTGGTGGACATAAATCAGTGGTCCGTGCCTGAGTTTGAACCTCGGACCTCCCGATTGAGAGGGCAAGTTTCAACCATTAGGCTATCCCTGCTCTACTGTACTTACATTACCAAGTTTTAATTCTATATTTCTTGGATAAAAATTGTTATTGTAGTTAAATTGATATATTTCGAACCGTGCAGTTATTCATGCAAAGTGGCTGTATGTCCAACAAGGTGTGATTAATAATTTATATAAAACTTTTTTCTTACGTGATTATGCGTGTAAGAAAAGTTCTTATAGCTATAACTTAAATTTATTACACTTCTAAAAGATAATATTAAAGCAGAGTGAAGTACGTGTAAATATAGTATATATATACGTCGAAACTTTTAAAAGTTAAGTCATGTCTAGTAGTGACTCAAATTAATGTGTGTTTTGCTCTTAGAAGAATAGCATTAATAATAATTGTACTTCATCGTCCTTGTCGCCGACCTATGGGTAGTTGACCCTATAGTCCCTGGTCCAGCATTAAGTTATGGCATCCCCTGCCTATCGTAAAAGATGACTAAAAGGGGGTCTCCAGGATTGCGGGCGACAAGAGTGAAAACTCGAATTGCCCGGCCACCAACCATATTAAGGACGGCGGTATGTGGTCGCATATAGTCGTAAACATCAGGCGATATAGTGGGCTGTTACGCCCACCTAGGTGGAGTCCGATGGGTTTAGCGCTTCGAGAACTCTGGTTGCTATCTTTTAGAGATCACGGAGTTCTCTTCGCAGCGCCGAAGACATAGCTCAGTGCCGCTTTTTTGGTGAGGAGTATCTTTTGAAGGTTTCCTACTTAAAAAAATAAAGCCCCATTGCCCATCTATAAACTGTGTCTAGTCCGTTTTGAAATTAAATACATGTCATACGTTTCATTACGTCACAAGCTTCTGAGCTGAAAAAAAAAACATTTTTTTTTATATAGTACCATATGATTTTAAACAAAAAATTAATAAATATATTGTCTATTTTAGCCATTTTCTTTTACGGTTATACAATAGTACTGGCAGTGTGAGTTGTTATTGTAAGTAATATTTCAAAAGTTATATTCTAAAAAATATTTATAGAGTCAAAGGGATATTCCCTTTGACTCTATAAATATTTTTGATTTTTTGACTCTAAAAATGATTCACGATAACTTGATTCGCTAAATACATTTCGAGTTAGAGTGCTCTAAGGTTTATAGAATGTTCACCTTTACATTATTGTAACAGGCAGGGATGTTACCGAGCTTCGTTACCATAAACGATAGTGTCCAATAGCTGAAATACAATTCTATCCGAATCCGTAACCGAATCTAATAATAGAGTTTAAAATTATTTCGTATAGGAATAATAATAATAAAAGGAATTATTTTGGATTCTATGGATGTAGTTCTTTGAAAAACACTCATTTAGATCGTTAATTGGATTTGCATTGCACGAATATTTAAATTCGTAAGAAGGAATGGGAACTTTTTCAGTTCGTTTTTTTATAACACAGAAGTAGAGACATTTGTGCAGTCCACCCTTGAGGTAAGTGGCCACCCACTGACATCTGTTGTCAATCCTAGATAATATTCGATTTTTAGCTGAGTTTAGGTAGACAATATACTGCGTAGGCTTTGCTACTTTTGATTAGACTAAGTTGGAACGCCTTTAGGTGTTAAGTATGTCTTCTTTAACACACCCTTCAAATCATAACACAGCAGTGCTTAACATCGATATTAGGTACTCGTAGAAATAGTTGTGGCGATGGTGTCTACAACATATTATAAGAATATCATGTAAAGTAAGTTTGATTTAGATGAATTAAGTTCAAACCATTTGAATTATTTTGTAGCGGTTTCTAAAATTTTTAATGAAATTTCATATGAAAAACTTCATGACATATTTTGTCACAGTTTTCTTTCTTACTTGCTATAAGATTGGCAGTTTTTTTATCTGTTTGAAGTAGCAAACGAGCATGCAGATAATTTTATTACTTATATTACTAAAATAAGCGCAGGAATTTAATCTCGTTAACCATATTTATTAATTTCCGCCTTTTTATTTAGCTAAGAACGCAGTTATCGACATTTTTGTGAAAATGAGTTATTTTTGCGAAAAGTATAATTTTTATTGGAAGTTGCTTAAAATGTGAAATAAAATGCAGCACGTGTACTAGATTGGCTGATGACTGTTAAATAAAATGCAGTAAATCTTATTTGTAAGTTATCAAAGCGTTTATCTCAAAACTATCGTTTTGAAAATACTGAATTTTCCCTTACAACGGGACTACAGGTACTGTTAGCTTCAATAAATCCTTTACTGTTTATATTTCCCGTAAATGTGTTTGAATAATTTTTCTACCGCCATAACACTTGAAGGTCGTAAGGTGTCATAAAATGATAAAAGCGCGCATGATAATGGAATTCTGGAGTCATAGTCTCTCCAAAAATTTCAGGATTTTGCGTATTATACGGTTATGGCATATTGCTGGATTTTATGATATGACAATATATCTTTATTCGAAGTGTGAATACAGACATTATCTTCTGTCTGTGCGTTTGGCATTCTCATTTTTCTAAAATTGATATTTACACAGTTTTCATGTATAGAAAGAGCGATAGACACGACGGTTTCACAAATAAATACATTAATTAATACGTATTTTATAATATTGGTTGAATTGTGGCGGGTTTTTATAGAAGGACGTCGTTTTACACGTTAAAGTTGATGCTGCTTAAATATTATAAAGTTTGTAATACATATTCATATTTACACGATACTAAAGAAATTGTAAAAAAAAATACGAAAGAATTTTTAAAACTAGTTTTAAATTTCTTTTGTCTTTGTACCCATCTGGAGGATAGACATATCTTGATGAGACATCTGATCAAAGAAGCTTCGAAGGTAGGTACGAATAGGCCTCACTATGCACACACATACACCTTGCCATTGAAACGCTAGAACTGCTTCATGCTAATATTAGGGGCGGTGGTAGAGCTTTCCCGTTCGAATCATATAAGTCCTACCATCTTTTAAATTTTGTTTCCTTTTAGTTTTGTTATTTCCGGGTTGTTAGTAATTATTAAGTTACAAAATGTTCAGCTCATTACTAAAGACACCAGTAAATAGCTAGCGAGGTGATTAAGTTGGCTTTCTACTTTACTGCTTGTAGCTCATCAATTAATGTGACCGTCTGTGACTAATAATTTATGAGTTGTCCGTAGTTAATAGCTAATGATTGAGTAGTAAATAATCGGTCTTAATGGGACAACGATCTAAACGAGCTATTTCGCGAACGACTGTTGATGTCTGCGGTCGGTATTTGCTGTCAGAAATTCGAGTTTATATATTTCCCACATGAGGGCGGTCGAAAGATAAAGTTCTTAAAAACGTTTTAGGACGATACATATATTTTATTTCTGTACTTCAAATGAATTGTTCTGACAGCCTTTAAAAGAGGATTTTTAAAGTATAATAGAATATAGACCTTATACGCAATACTGCACATAAGAACGTGAGACGCTATTATTTGAAAGTAATATCTGCGTATTGAATGTCTGTGTCACCAAGTGTTTAAGAGATCAATATAAAATAAAACATATTGGAAAGAAGTCATACTTATAAATTGTTTACCGGCTTTCAAGATATTTCACAAAAGAAAACATATAATTTATAATCATATGTAATGTAATACAAAATAACGCATTTGATAGAAACGAAATTGAAAACACTGGCTTCTACATTGGATGTTAAAACCTTTGAGTTCTTTAATAAAATAACATAATTTGAAATTGAAAAAATTGAAATGAAATTGCTTTGGGCCTCGTATCATTTATACTATTGATATTTTCTATTTTACAATATTATAAGTAGGTACATTTTTGTTCTCAAGAGTGAAACCTTCAGGAGGTGCACGACGTTACGTGGGATTCTTACCGCACTGAAAACCCCCGATGGCTGTCCTCCGCGCTACGAATAGGACTATTGGATCTATCGTATCTTCACCGGAGTTCATTGATCGCGTTGCCCCATCGGGCTCCTTCTAGGTAAGCGGCTGGACCCACCGCTCCGTCTGGTCTTTACGACGATATACGCCCATACAAATCGCCGTCCTTCTTAGGATCGCCTGAGCGGACGGATCGACCTCCACTCTAACCGTCCGCATCACCGGAAGCCCCTTTTAGTCGCCTCTTAGAACGGCAAGGTACCGTAGCTATTCTGATCGCGGTACTACAGAGACGATCAAAATGTGATCTAAAGCTTTCGCGCGAAAGAGTATCAAACATACAACTTCACAAACTTTCACAATAAAATATGTATTAATTTTTTCTGAACGTTGTTTGTTGGGGCGGTGCTTGTGGTGGTGGTTTGTTGGAGTCGGAGCTGATGATGCGGAGTCGTAGGTGTGGAGATGTTTGTAATAATATGACATACCCATGTATATACGCGTTAATATTTGGCAATCCTCATGACTCCCGCCGATTTTTTTATGTAAGTCGCAACTCATGCGTATTATGAGAACCTCTATTCGTTACGCATGAGTTAGGCCTACGTTTTTTAGTGAACATATAGCTAAAATCTATGAAAACAGCTTAACAAAAGCTCCGATAGTTTTGTGAATTCACTAATCCGTACAGAGAAGTGATAGCCTAATGGTTGAAACTTGCCCTCTCGATCGGGAGGTCCGAGGTTCAAACCCAGGCACGCACCACTGATTCATGTGTGTATTATAAATTAATTATCACTGCTTTTCGGTGAAGGAAAACATCGTGAGGAAACCTACACACCCGAGAGTTCTTTAAAAAAAAAAAAATCTCGGAGGTGTGTGAAGTCCACCAATTCGCACTTGGCCAGCGCGGTGGGCTATGGCCTAAACTCTCTCATACTGAGAGAAGACCCGTGCCCAGCAGTGGGACAATAATGGGTTGACGACGACTAATCCGTACATGGGTAGCATAGTACTGCATGACTTCAAATACTCACTGAGAGTCTACGTACTCATGCGTGAAGTACCGGATCATACAAAATTTATATCTGCGGATATAGATTTCATCTTTTATTCAGTCTGTATAGATGTACGATTCTTTAAAACGCCAGTTGACGGTTTTCATTGGGAATTAATATATTAAATAATATCTTTTAACTTATCGATACAACTCACTGAAATTAACGACCATTTGAGAGCTGTCGAAAGTATCAAATATAAAATTGGCTACGGATATCTGTACACGTGCACGTCACTCAGCAGTACGCACCAAATGGGTTAATAATAGTAAAAAATCCAAAGCAACGAAGAAGATCGACGCTTTCATATGCTCTCCAAAACATCGCCGACTGTCCACGACGATGATTGACGACGGATGGTGATAACAGGTCTAACCAAAACATTTCTACCAAAAAGCGGCTTAAGCGTTTCGGTGGAAGGATGTCGTTTCTATCTTAGTCTTCGGTACTAGCGACGCATCCATTATTCTTGTTCTGTATATACTGCTATCTAGATAGCAGTATATACAGAACAAGAATTCTATCGGGGTTCAATAATTGGTAGATACCAATTCGCACTTGGCCAGCGCGGTGGACTATGGCCTAAACCCTCTCATTCTGAGAAAAGACCCGTGCCCAGCAATGGGACAATAATGGTTGACGAGAGATATACTGCTATCAGGTAGCTCCTTTGCTATTTATATCATATATATAAAAATGGCCTTGACAGCAAGCACCGACCGCAGACATCAAGAGTCGTTCGCGAACTAGCTCGTTTAGATCGTTTTCCCATTAAGACCTATTTACTACTCAATCATTAGCTATTAACTACGGACGACTCATAAATTATTAGTTACAGACGGTCACATTACTTGATGAGCTACAAGCAGTAAAGTATAGAGCCAACTTAATCACCACGCTAGCTATTTACTGGTGTGCTTAGTAATGAGCTGGACTTTTTGTAACGTAACAATTACTGACAACCCGGAAACGACAAAACTAAAGGGAAACAAAATTGACAAGATGGTAACTTATATACACCTACACATACAGGGTTATACACCATATCATCGAAATAGGGTTATACACAGTATCATCGAAACGCTAGAACTGCTTCACTCTAATAATAATAGGGGTGGCGGTAGAGCTTTTGACCTATAAGTTTAAGATAGCACTTGTAACTTTACATACAAAAGTGAAAGGATACTTATAATTTATCGATGTGAAAAAAGCTACTAAAGTTAAAACGATAACAGAAGGTTTATTTCATGACGTTCGCAGCCACTTGGAAAGGATTTTTTTGCATATTCTATCCCCAAAGAGCTTAAATGAGGGTTAATTGTTTTAATTATATTAGCATAATTGTCTGCGCGAACGAAATTGCTGGAAAGAGCTAGATAGAAAATAAAACTTAGTCTAGACGAGACCTCAAAGCCTTCGTATCCATATTATGTAAATTATCTGTGCTCTAAATAGGTAATCCTAAATAAATCTTATAGAAAGCACCCCATTAAAACCAGTACTAAGTTCTAAGTAAGCTTAAATCATCTAGTAACAATGTATTTTAGCAAAACGATAATCTAATCCGTTTTTTACAGTGACTGGGTATTCGGAGTTCGGTACTGCCAGCTCAGCAACTTCATAGCAAATGTTACGGTCGCTGCGAGTGTGTTCACGTTAACGGGAATATCTTTCGACAGGTGAGTACTAGATATTTATTTACGTTTATCTGGATCTATGTGTCTATACAAATAATTGTAGGATATGGTCCCAGCTTGTGGAGATCGTAATCGATCTACAAAGTAAAGTAAAGGCAATCAGCCATCCATCAATCCATCAGCCTTTTGATGTCAACTGTTGAACATAGGCCTCCCATAAATGGCGCCACTCCAACCGGTTCTGTGCCCTCTGAATCCACCGGTTTCCCGCTGTCTTCTTTAGGTTATCGGTCCATCTGGTAACCTGTACTCCTTTTGCCTAAACGTGGTCGCCACTCGAGGACCTTTCTTCCCCATCGGTTATCGGTCCTACGAGCGGTGTGGCCGGCCCATTGCCACTTCAGCCTGCTAATTTTGAGAGCTATGTCGGTAAGCTTCGTTCGTCTACAGATTTCATCGTTGCGAATCATGTCTCGTATGTAGTATCTTCTCGTCCAAAATTCCTCAGTGCCTGAAGTCGAAATTATTCGAGTAATGGGTGTTGCCAGTGATGACCTACGGCGCTGAAACGTGGTACATAACTGTAGGCCTCATTCGGAGGCTCAGGGTCGCTCAGCGTGCTATGGAGAGGGTTATGCTCGGAATTTCGCTACAAGTAAAGTCAATCGCGGGTGAGTATACATGGATCACCATTCGCTATTACAACCTCCTCCTTCTTGAATCGATTCCCCAATGCTTGGGGTCGTGACCTCATTACTGGTTGTTTGAGAGGAGCCTCTTCTTTACGATAGACCTCCATCTTCCCCGGTCTTGTGCGATGTGTAGAGCATCGGCAACTTTCGTGTTGAGTGTGGTGCGGATCTGGTCTGACCAGCGCGTCGAACTTCTGCGTCTAGGTCTCTTGCCGTCAACCTTTCCGGTCACAATCAGCTTCTCCAGGTTGTTACCTGTTTTGCGTGCGTTGTGACCGAAGAACTCCAAGATGCGGCGGAGGCACATGTTTGATAGTCGAGGTCTTTTTTCTATCTGGAGTTGTTGTAGTAGTTGGATTTATTTGTACGATGTGCTGTCCAAGGGATTCTGAGCATTTTCCTCCAACACCACATTTCAAATGCATCAATGTGCTTGCGGTCTGTGGTTTTCAGTGTCCACGTTTCCGCACGGTATAAGAAAATGGAGAACACGAGTGTGGAGACAAGCTCTATTACGACAAACGCTATTACATATGTTCGCAAAATTTCATTCACACTTATTCATAGCTACGCAAGTTATCAATGTTGAAAAATATATTAAAATAATCAAAATTTAAATTGCCGTCCGAAGGATAGACTTCGAAAAGCAATTTAAACTGTCGATATCTGTTAATCTCCCTGGAAAGTTGCCATTAAATCTTGTCAAGGGTTATAAACGATTTAAAAAATCCGATACTTTTATCAGAGCAGCGTGATAAAACTTGCTCTATGTCTTTCTGTGTTATAAGAAGTGACACATGAAAACTTTTTTAACGAGTAACGTTGTCAAATTATTAAGAAACCTGAGTATCTAAAGACTATTGAGTTTCGACTTGAGTTGAGTTGAGACTATTCTGTTTATAAGTCTGTTTATAAGTTTATAAGTAGTCATATTTTTTTATAATAATTTATTTAATTCAACACTTTTTTAAATTTGCGTCAAAATAACATAAATGTGATCACATAAAAGTGATAAAAAAAAGAGAGATTATGCGCGATAAAGCGCTTCATTTTTATGCCACGCTATAGCCTGAAGTTTTTTTTTTATCTGACTCAAGTAGCAAAAGAGCATGCAGTCCCCCTCATGGTAAGTGGCCACTGCCGCCCATGGACATCCGTAATCAACTTCACACAGAACATGGGTTCCATCTGAAATCAATCACAATGCGTTGCTACTCCAGAGGACTATGATGTTCGCCTCATATAAAAGTGTGCCGGCAACCACACCCTTCCATGGAAACACAAGAATTGCTTCACGCTAGAAATAGGTGTGGTGGTGGTACTTCCCCAGTCGAACTACACTAGTTCTACAACCTTCAACAACATTGGTTTTACCACCTTCTGTAATGTCGCAAGGGCCCTCAAATCATTCGCTTCAAGTGTCAGTATAATTTCTTTAAAAGTTTAGCAAACTTCACTACCATTTGCAGAAAAAAAGCCCTTTAAGATCAGTCACATAAATTTATTTTAAACGCTTAACTCTGACGTTTGCACCGTTAAGCAAATGACATTTGAAGCGAATTTTTCGTGGTCGTCAGCCGAGTCGATAGTTCGACTGCTGACAAACCGAGCTGGCATACATTTTATTCAACGCGGTTAGTTTCGATTTGTTTATTTGTTTGAATGTATTTGTGTTTTAAGGACTTTATTTTACACGTCTGGCTTTGGTATGTATTCATGTAAAAAATAGTTCTTCTCCTCTTTTCTTTGATCGCAGCCATCGTATTTAATATTTACTAGCTGAACCCCGCAGCTTCGTCCGTGTTAAAAAAGTCGTTGTCCCGTAGAAATAAGATAATCCCATGGTAACAAGTAGTCTATATATTAATCCAGAGTGTCAGTTAACTCTCAACCAAATTTTATGAAAATCGCTCTAGCCGTCTAACATGAAGAAATAACAGACATACACACTCACAAACTTTGGCCTTTATAATATTAGTATGATATAACCTATGACATTCTGACAAACGACCCGATTAAATTTAATATGCTTCTATACATCAAGCCGTTTGGGCCGTAGCGCGTGCCAAAGTAATAAACATTCATAGATGCACACATACGAACATACGAAGGCTCCAAGATTATTATACAGGCTTTAGTAAGCTTATCTCTGTAGTTCCGGGATCAGAATAGGACTACGGTATCCCCCGCCCGCCGTAAGAGACGACTAAAAGGGGCTTCCGGGGATGCAGGTGGTAAGAGTGGGACCTCGAACCGTTCGGACAAGCGACCCCGTGCAGCACAACGGTATGCCGACATAAAAACCAGAAGGCGCAGAGAGTATCAATGCTCACTGAGAAGATTCCGAGGGCGCATCGCGCTCCGGGAGCACTCCGGTTGTGTTCCATTGGAGATCCAGGAATCCTCCACGCAACGCTGAGGATTGCCACCGGGGGGGTTTTACTGAGGTAAAAATTCCACATAACCCAACGTTGCTCCCACGGCGTCGAGTAACCTTTTGAAGGTTTCCCCTCGATAACAAAAAAAAGGCTTTAGTAAGCTAATCACGTTGATAATTTATGATTCGACGTCAATATGCGGCCTAAATTATGGTTGCAGAACTAAGTGTGCTTTCTTTTTGATCAGGCCTTTATAAATAGAAAGAACTTTCGATTGAACTGACTTCTTTCAATTCGTTTTATGTAGGGAAATTGCATGTTTCCCGTAAAGAGATTGCTAGCGATAACAGTATCATTGTGATTGCATTAGTATCATAGTATTATTGGTTATCGACTATGGAAGTTCGTGTGTTATGCAGTGAACGTACATGTTTCGTATCCACAATACACCAAATTAAGTGTTACAGCGAGCACGAATAAAAAAGATTTGTTTTTAATTAAGATTAAAGTAGCAAACGAGCATGCAGAATACATGAGGGCAAAAACTGCTTCACGCTTATCAATCGGTCACCGGGGAAGGTCCCAAAAGGGGCATTGCGCTCGGAGGACTCCGGTTTTGTTCCGTTGGAGATTCTGGAGACCTCGCGCTGAGGACGGCCACCGGGGGGGTTTCATTGGGGCAAAAATCCCACATAACCCGGTTAGACGATGGAGGTACCACTGCCATACCTATTTCTAGCGTGAACTAGTTCTTATATTTCGCTGGAAGGTTGATGTTACTGGCCCACTTTTAAATGAGACAACTATTTTAGTTTTCGGGAGTAGCAACGCATTTGTGATTGACTACAGATAGAATCCATATTCTACACAAAGATGCTTACAGATGTCCATGTGGGGTCGTCAATCCATTATGGCCCCACTGCTGGGCACGGATCTTCTCTCATGTGTGGCCGTGACCATTTACCATCAGGGCGACAACATGCTCATATTTCGTTTTTATAAATGTATAAATTGTCTGTCAGATTATATGATTGGAGCGAGATTGATTTTAGGTTTCCATGAGTGAGCGCGGCGCTCACTCATGGAAACCTAAAATCAATCTCTCGTAAAGCAAGTGGATACATTCCAATTTAATCGTCAGGTCTAGGTGGGTTATTGCTTGTACTACCAACGCCACGCCTGAAATAGAGCTGATAAGAAACACTCCCTACTACACCTGCAATAGGGCAATATATTCTCTTATCTTTCGTATGGGTAGACTCGAATAGAAATCTACCAATGAACTGCCAGTTAGCACGTACAATATTTACATACATATAGCGATCAGAGGATATTCATTTACGAAATATATTAAAGTATAATCGAATTCCATCCAATTTCCAATCTTTTTAACTAGCTGACTTAGCGAACTTGTACTACCTTAGAATCAATAAAAGTTGTCATAACAATGAACGAAATGTTAATTTAATTTTCTATTCGGTTTACAAAGAGAAGGTTAACGGTAGTTGTTCTTATAATTGTCCAAGGGCGAATTGAAGCCAAATAATTCTGACATTCGGCGCGGAGACAAAATGAAAAATGTTGAAACATGAACCAGCCGTTCTTGACTTATAAATTGTGTACCTATTTAACAGTTGCTCCCATATCACGCTATAATTACGTATGTCACAGTAATAAAAACATACGCTTTCTACACTCATAGCCCCACACTAGGATTTTCTCCTGTTTCGTGGGTACCATGGACGACGGAAGACGCATACACAAACACCCAGACCTTATTCAGATACCTGTCTAGCCGGGAATCGAACCCGGAACCCATTGCGCGTCAAACCAGTATGGTAACCGCTCGGCAACGCGGATCGTCAATAATTAAGGGTAATTAGGGGTATTAAGTATCCTATGAGCTAATCAAGGTAATAAATTATTCGTGTGCCAAATTTTTGCTAAATCCGATTGGTAATTTTTGCGTCAAGGATTAAAAAAGTAACACACGTCCTCACAAACTTTCGCATTTTGCATCTTTCGCAAAATAATTTTAGTATGCGCTTGAAAAAATGTTTTCAATTCTATGGCAGCTTTTGTATAAGGAAAGAGCGAGAAAGCAATATCTATGGCACTGTTTTAGATTGTCATCCTTATTAAATCCGGTTATAGTGTCCAATTTAGTCCCTATGTTTGTGTATAAGGCAATCTAGGTCTCGCTATTTTAATTAAAATTAACGAGGTTTTGTAAATTAAATGACAGGCACTAAACTGGAAATTGCTATCCTTTTTTCGATGGCCAGGTTTTGTAATCAACCGCAAGCGAGATAGGAATAACTAAAGTTTCTACATTGGAATACCTTTTTACTTCTACCCTACGATAAGGTAGAACTTAGATAAGGGCATAGATTATCAACCCTTAATATAACATTAATCGGATTGACATCGATAAACCTAAATAGATACAACTTCATTCAAATGAACTATTATGAACTATTTATGTCTAATTTCAGTTGTAGACCCGCGTGCCGAAGCAGTTACCATACCGGTTTGACGCGCAAAGGGTCCAGGGTTCGATTCCCGGCCAGACAGGTATCTGAATGATGAGTTTAGATTCATGTTCTGGGTCTAAGTGTTTGTGTATTCATCTTGTGTGCGTCCATGGTACCCACGACTCAGGAGAAAATCCTAGTGTGGGGCTATGAGTGTAGAAAGCGTGCGTATATGTGAGATGCAATTTAATTTCAGCCAAATCGGATTAGTAGTTTTTCTGTGAAAGGGTAACAAACATACATACATCGTTACAAACTTATGAATTTATGATATTAGTATGATGCCACGACGGAGGAACAAATTGTCAGTTATCATATTGTTCCTTATACTATCGGGTCGAAATATGACCCCAATAAGGGTATACCTTTAGTGTCGAATACTTGTCCAATGCAGATATGTTTTTACAAGGCAACTTGAGCGCGCCTGGCGTGTTGCTGGCACTGCAATAAAGACAAGCACACAAGGCGTGTAGGTGACACTGCACGTGTTAAGCTACTCAAGAGAAAAGATCTATTGGGCACTATAGAGCTTGCATACTGAACAACATTTGTATTCCCAATGTGAGCAATGAATCCATTCAACGAAAATAGAAAATAGCTGACTGGGATGTAGGTACTGCTACGACTGGAAAATAAAGTACTTTCTAGATTTAGCAACCGATTTCTGTAGTTTTAGTTCTTGTGGTTTCAATAGGCTATTTGACAATGTGAAAAATTAAGTGTCAATTACTGTTATCAGTATATATTATGACTTTAACAATGGTTATTTATTAACATAAGTTGAAAATAATAATTAAATTTATTTAAAAATCCTTAAATAAAAATGCATTTTTGTAAACGTTTGTCACGTGACACAAAATACTCCTGATTGGGCGGGTTTATGATGACGTCACTTGCTTGTAAACTTTCGTTTTTTGTTTACAACAAAAGTATGTGGATGATATGAGCCACAGATGACAATACAGGCAAGTGACGTCACCAACCCGCCATATTGTCAAAGTAGCGTTTTTGCGCGCTATTTAAATATTGAATTTTTAATTTGACATTTTTCAGCAAATATGTGCCAAAATTAAAAAAAAAACAACTTTTACTGGGTTCCTTAACCTCTGCTAGATAATATAAAATGGATTTTAAAAACCTGTCAAATAGCCTATTTGGCAGTGTATTCACTCCCAAGTTGTATTTTTTCTCGTGTTCTCGATACTTATGTGTTATCATCTATCTCATCTTCTTTATCACTTGATACATATGCATGTATTTTTTGAGTAGCCAAACTGCAGTTGGAATAAAATTTGTATAGATTTGGCGTTTTTTTATATCTAAAACCATGCGAATATGCGAATGCGAAAGAAAATCTTCATTACATTACTAGTAAGTATAGATTAGATAATTTACGCTAAACAGATTCTATACTCTCATTCTATAGTACATATATAGATGAAATCTTTGCTCAAAGCTTTCACCATTCTGTAATACTCGTAAGAGTCAAGATGCCAAAATAAATCACAAGGTGATTACCAAATGGCGCAGTGTCACTGACAGTTCTACGCTTCGCACAGCTTCGTAAATTCCCTGAGCTCTCTTGCCATTTGCATACTTTATATTTAGAAGAGGGTATCAGTTTTAAAAAAGATTTATTATTATTATGTATAAATTTTATATAGTTGTCAATCCATTGTAGCTGTGTAGGTTGAAACTTTTATTCGATACGACTGAAGATCAAATCCTAAGCACACACTCATTTTTTCTAGAATAGTGTGTGTCCATCAATCCATCCATCAGCCCTTTGATGTTGACTGCTAGACATAAGCCTCCCTGAATGGCGCCACTCCAACTGGCCCTGTGCCCTTTGAATCCAACGGTTTCCCGCTGGCGAGCGACCTGTCCTCCTTTTGCCTAAACACGGTCGCCTTTCTTCCACATCGGTTATCGGTCCTTCGAGCGATGTGGCCGGCCCACTGCCATTTCAGCTTGCCGATTTTGCTATGTCAGTAACCTTCGTTCGTCTACGGATTTCATCGTTGCAAATCATGTCTCGTGTCTATGTGGGTTATATCATATAACCCACAGAATTCTATCGTCTGTGTATAAATAAATTTACCATTACTTAATTGTTTAAGTTTGCATTGGTAGTCGTTCGTACCTCAATCACTTCAGAATGGCTAAACGGATCTGAATAAAATTAGTTATAATGTTGGATTGTACCCACATACTTTGATAAGGACACACTTTTTATTCAAAGAAAGATGTACGATTCACATGACATGGAATAAACACGCTTTTTTCACGCTTCCTACACTCATAGTCCCACACTAGGATTTTCTCCTGTGTCGTGGGTACCATGGACACATACAAGACGAATACACAAATACCCAGACCCAGAACCGGAATCTTAATTCATTATTCAGATACCTGTCTGGCCGGGAATCGAACCCGGGACCCATTGCAAGTCAGACCGATATGGTCGGGTGATAAACGACTATGTAACGACATGCACATCATGTACATATGACATAAACAGTGGTTTATAAATTGGTCTTGTTTTTTTCACAGGTATCAAGCGATCGTCCGACCGATGAGGCCACGGATGTCCAAGACCTGTTCACTGATCATGATAGCTGTCATCTGGGTGAGCGGGATGCTGCTAGCGATACCCTGCCTCCTGTATAGCACGACGAAAGAATATCGGTAAGTTTTATTCTAGAAGTAGGTAGTGTGATAGAACAGCAAGCAATAGTAGAACTAAACAGAATGATTATAAATAAATAGGAATAACGATAATAATAATTTTATTGCCGAGGTTACTTTTCTGAAAATGTGTCTATTAGGAATTACCCGAGAATTTTATAAAAAAGGTGTGTGAAATCTACCAATTTTCACTTAGCCAGCGCGGTGGACTACGGCCTAAAAACTCTCTCATTCTGAGCATGGCTGGCACGGCTGACCACTGCAGGGCACGGGTCTTCTCTGAGAATGAGAGAGTTTTATGCCATAGTCCACCGCGCTGGCCAAGTGCGAATTGGTGAACAATAGCAAACTTTATTTAGGTTTCTTTCTCTAAGCCCATATGCGTTTATAAATAATTTTGTTTCGGAAAAATATTTTTACATATTAAATAAAACTAATTTTGGTCTTAAACTTCGAATTCAAAACCAATTTATTTTCATATTAAGGTGAATAAATTTTAAACATATTTGAAGTTGTGTGATTTAGTACGTTTAATCATTTGTCTTTATAAGTAAATTATTAGTATTTTTTCAGAAGAACCAAATATAGTTTGTAAATGATTGCTCAGTCACAACCAATAACAGAAAAATTCTGATTCAATCTACGAATCGCGTGCAAGTCTAACATTTATATATTACAATTTTATCTGTTTTTATCGCTATTGCATATAAGCTATTCTGTAATAAAATGTGAAAGGTCGTAACATGTTAGGATTATAAAAAAATATGGGAATATTCCGTTGAGTATTATCTATATAAAAATCACTTTTGCCTAGTAGGTATTCACCTAAACTAAATAAGTAAAAACATAACGCTTTCTACGCTTACAACTCTACACTATGCTTTCTGTGTCGTGGATGCTGTGTCAACTCATCTATACTAATATTATAAAAAGGTAAAGTTTGTAACTTTGCTTGTTTATATGGGGTAATCTTCGGAAATAATGAAAATTCTTTCAGAATCAGGAACCTACACTATTCAGAAGTGCTATAGGCTATATATTTTATTTCGATTGAACAAATTGTAATTAACGCTCAACGTAGTAGACACCGGTCGGCTAGTAGGTAAATATAAATGAACAATCCCCAAACCAGAAAAAAACATCGGTAAGATATTTATTTGGACAGGAATCGAACTCAGAACCTGCAGCGCTTTAGACCGGCGTAGTGACCGCTTTGCCACGCACGTCGTGTACAGTAATTCTGTGATTACATGAATTTTGGTCTCTCATTTGTGGTATCGGATTTCAAATCCTACGCACCTTTTGAATGTTAAATGCGCATTTGAAATTAATTAGGAAAAGCATCGTGAGTAAATAATTTGGACATTTCCGTAACTCTTTTTAAATATATAAGCTCTACCAATTTGCATTTGGTCAAAAGTGATGGACTATGGCCCAAAATCTTCATTTAAAGAGGGGACACCATTTCAGCCGTTAGATAAAAACTGCTAAAAGTCTATGCCTACATATGCGCCTAGTAATTTCTGCGTATTGAGCAGAATTTAAAGTTACCTCAAATATGCAAAAAGGGTAAATCACCAAGCTCGTTAGGTATAGCCCTTAGGGAAAATGCGATAACATTTCACTTCAAAGGTAAAATAAAGCATATTCAAAGGAGCTATAAAATATTTTAAAGCCACGTACAGACCTAAGATGACTTTAAATGAAGAGATTAGTAACGGATGAATTGCTTCGATGAATAAAATGTGTTCAGCAAGAATTTGAATTATGAAATGTGACTAACATATGGTTTTTATTTTTTTCTTAAACGATTTAGTTTGCATGAATATTTTTTTTATCTTCTATATCTTCTTCTACCTTCTATACCTATAATAAATTTGTAGAGAGGTCAATTCTGTACATGAAATATATTTCCAAAATAACTATCAGGGGGTGATTGGGGATCGATACTGATGCCAAAAATACAATCAGTAAAATTTTTGTCTGTCTGTCTGTCTGTCTGTCCGTCTGTCTGTCTATCTTAAAACTGTTATAGAAACAAAAACTACTCGACGGGTTTTAACTAAATTTGGTACAATAATTTTTTATACCCATGAACTGGTTATAGTATACTTTTCATTACACCACAATCAATAGAATCAGAGCAGTGAAGGGAAATGTTGGTAAACGGGAGAAGTTACTCCATTTTTTAAACTTTCGTCGTATGTGCATCCTTAATGGTTAAAGCTACACAGAAGTCAAGTATGACGGCAATATTTTCCTAAAAAATATCCCGCGACAGCATACGTTTATCTTTTATGGTTGACTCACAATAGCACGTGTAACTCCCGATAGCTTAGCAGTTCGAAGCTTTCTGATTATATTTGTCTACTCTTACATTTATAACACTCTCAGTCATCCCTAATTTAAAAAGTTAACATTATTTAGGCGGAACGAAGTTCGCCGGGTCAACTAACTAACTAGAACATTTTTTATACAACATAAACCTTAAGCCAAATGGGTATTTTGGAAAGTGACTTTATTATTATATTGATGGACCTGATGGTAAGTTATCAGTCTCGTTCATGGGCATGTGGGATCAACAAAATATATAACAGGTACCCACTCCTAGGATTAAGTGCCCACACACTTCTACCAAAACGCAATAACAGGAAAAATTGTGTTGAAGGTATTTTATCAGTCAAACCTTATTTTTTTATCTGACTGAAGTAGCAATGCAGTTCACATGATAGTAAGTGGTCACTGCCGCTCTGCGACATCTGTAATCAACTACATACATGGGTTCCATCTGAAATCAATCACAGATGCGTTGCTACTCCCGTGGAGTATGATGGTCTCCTCATGTGAAAGTGTGCCGGCAACCACACCCTTCTATCGAAACGCAAGAAATGCTTCACGCTAGAAATAGGTGTGGCGGTGGTACTTCACCGGTCGAACTACACTGGTTCTACCACGTAGAGAATACTTGAGAATACTGGATCTAAAGCCTTCCAAAATATATTATTTTAATATAATGGACGATCTTGGCCGCATTGCAGCTACAACGGAACTACGAGCTTGTACCACAGAAAAATCGGGTATTCTAGACTCTACAGCAAAGACACGTACTTGTAGCTACTTCAGAGTAATGTTATTACTTCTTGCCGATATTTTATCACCGCCGTTTGGTTGTCAGAGCGTGCTTACTTGTAGATACTGGGTTAACCTTTTTAACTAATTATATAGCGCGCTTTTGTCTATCACTGCGAAGATGTATTATGTACAAGCTATGTTGTAACAGACTACATTTAATGTATTTATCTGTATCTCTGTGCTGAATTGCGTCCAGTCGTTCTATAGTGATTGACCAACAAACATCCATACATTCAACATTTCGCCTTTATAATATTAGTAAGAAAATTTCTATTGCAATATATTTCATGACGTGATACTCGTTTGTGCTTTTAAGGTCAATATTTTAAGCCCTCGAGCGCTTCGTTTATATAAAAAGTAATATTTAGTTAAAAAAAAAAATAATGCTAGTCTCTGGAGGATTGTTTTTCCATTTCCAGAGTTCATATTCCTAGCAGGCACAGTATTTAGGTACAGTAGAAGAAAATTATATCATTATTTTCGATAAGTTATGTCTTTAACTGCAAATAGTTTAAATTAAATATTTTGTTTAAATGTCGTGTTAATATTTCAAAGGACTCTACTAGACGCCCTTCAAGCTAAAATTCTTAAAAAACTTTAGATAGAACTGACTTAATATTAAAGTGCTTAAATGTTCAAAATACAATAAGATTTGATATTAAGTACGTGTTTATTTGTGCGCCCTTGGAACTTTTCGAGGTCAAAAATCCTGTAACATTTTGAATGAGATTGTTACGAATAAGCATCTATTAATTAGATGGCAAGTAGTCACTATTGAGAGCAGTGATAGCCTAATGGTTGAAACTTGTCCTCTCGATCGGGAAGTCCGAGGTTCGAACCCAGGCACGCACCACTGATTCATGCGCGTATTAGAAATTAATTATCACTGCTTTTCGGTGAAGGAAAACATCGTGAGGAAACCTACACACCCGAGAGTTCTTTAAAAAAAAAAGTTTGCGGAGGTGTGTGAAGTCCACCAATTCGCACTTGGCCAGCGCGGTGGACTATGGCCTAAACTCTCTCATTCAGAGAAAAGACCCGTGCCCAGCAGTGGGACAATAATGGGTTGACGAGACGAGACGAGAGTACCACTTTCTTATGTAAAATCTTAAAATGAACACGGAAATAAAATATCTTTCCTTATCTAGTATTTCTTATTTCTTTTCAGAAGAGATGCAATTTGTAAATGTTACTTTATATTGAAGGAAGCAAGAAATTTATATTGACATTCATTTTCACGACGCGTGGGTAAGGTGTTGAGTTATTTGGGGTATGCAATAAGTCGTTTCTAAGCGTTCAATACGTGTTTGGGTAATTGCTGTCTTCTTTTTGCCATTTGGTTATAGGTAGTTTTAAATATATTTCTAGCGCTAAGATGTTTTTACGTTTTGAGAGAAGGATGTGGTTGCGGCTCATTTTTGTATGAAGTGACCTTAGTTATTGGGAACAGCAAAGCATCTATGTCGTATTGACTTCAGATAGAACCCATTTTCTGTAAGAAGTTGTTTGCAGTTGCATTCAAATAGACTAAATTTTCGTTTCCTATTTTAATTGTATTCCTACCTTAATCATGTTTAAGCAAAATAGATCGTCTCCGTTGATATTTTTTTATGTGTATTGAAATGGCGATGTTAATGACCGTTAGAGTCCAACGTTGTTTATCGAAGTACTTAATTTTTGTTATGTAAACCATTCTGCTTGAAGTAGACGTACCTACTACTCACTCACTCCATAGCCTAAAACCACGTGGTTTTAGGCTATCATATGGAGGGTCGGGGAAAAGGGTCGCAAAAGCTAGTCTTTTTAATATTATAAAGGCAAAATTTTGCAATAGTTGGAAGGTGGTAGAATCAGTGTAGTTCGACCGGGGAAGTACCACTGCCACACCTATTTTAAGCGTGAAACATATCTTGCATTTCGATAGAAGGGTGTGGTTGCCGGCACACTTTCACATGAAGCGACCATCCTAGTCCTCGGGAGTAGCAACGCATCTGTAATTGACTACCGATGGAACCCATGTTCTGTATAAAGTTGATTACAAACGTCCATGGGTGGTAGTGACTACTTACCATCAGGTGGACTGCATGCGCGTTTGCTACTTCAGTGAGATAAAAAAAGCTTTTTAGATTCATCTACAGAACAACTAAAAAGTCTTAAATGAAATTCGGCACATTGATAGATTGTTATCTAATTAATACATAGGTACTTACTTCTAGTCCGGAATAAAAAACGAATTTTATGTTAGTTTTCTACAGAAGATTTGCATAGTGTATAAAATATTATGTCACATTTTAAAATAATGCATCTAAAACCGCAGTTACAGTTGCTGTAAAATAAAGAACATTTTTCTATGGCGACAAGGATTTAAATGTATCGGAAAATTCTAGTATTTGGCGAACATTATGTAGCAATTTGCTGTAGCGAGTGTTTTGGCACGAAATCAATGTTGTGGCTCAAGACGCTGTGAGGACAAATTGATTCTTTATTGCACTGTTTTATTGTGAAGGAACCAGGGTTCTTTTATAAAACACATACAAATAATAAAAAAAATATGTAACATAATGTTATAAATAATATTTTTTTATTATAAATGTAAATGTAAGTGTAAGTTTGTTACGCTTTCACGTTAAAACTACTTAACCGATTACTTACTTATGAAACTTTTTACTAAAGACTTTTTACTTTTATTCTAAACTTTTTACTTTTTACTTTTATTCTAAGAGGTGTTAGAAGAACATTGGATACTTCTTACTAAAAAAATATGTATTAGAAACACAATAGAAACAAACATATATTTTTACAGAGTTGATTGTTTGTCAAAAACAATTAAAAACTAGGCTTTAATGCGAGCAACGTCGCGGGTAAAAGGTATATATAAAAAAATAAAATAAAAAATATATGAATATTTCTTCTTTTTTATATGGGTTCTGCTTTAGTTAAGTTTGCATGGACATATACGGAAAATGATTTCTACACTAGCGGTTATTTTGTTACTCCCCAGTATAATACTGAAGTTAGTAACTTGCTTAAAAAAGTTTTGCACGACATTTTTACATTATTCACAATTGTCAGTCACGAAATCTATAAATAAACGAATCAGGTCGTTTGTTTGGGAACTAATAGAACGAAATTATACAATAAACTGGAATCTATACATAATTAGTTTATTTCTGCGGCTTCGCTCGCTTCGGTTACGTTTAGTCTGATGGTAGAACCAGTGTAGTTCAACCTGGGAAGTACCACCGCCACACCAATTTCTAGCGTGAAGCATTTCTTGCGTTTCGATGTAAGGGTGTGGTTGCCGGCACACTTTTATATGAGGCGACCATATTAGTCCTCAGGAGAAGCAATGTATCTGTGATTGACTTCAGAACCCATGTTTTATATGAAGTTGATTACAGATGTTCATGAGCGGCAGTGACCACTTACCATCAGTTGGACTGCGTGCTCGCTTGCTACTTCAGTCAGATAAATTGATTGTCCTATGTGTTCATTTAGCATCAGAAGCTATGTGAGTGCCCACTTTTAGCGAAATCATAGCGGTAGTTTTTGTGTTAAAAAGATAACAATCACACATATATTATCACAAACTGGCGGCCCGCGTGGTGCAGCGGTAACATACCGGTCTGACACGTAGTGGGTCCCGGGTTCGATTCCCGGCCAGACAGGTATCTGAATGATGAATTTAGATTCCTGTTCTGGGTCTGGGTGTTTGTGTATTCGTCTTTGTGTGTCCATGGTACCCACGACACAGGAGAAAATCCTAGTGTGGGGCTATGAGTGTAGAAAGCGTGTGTGTACTATACTACAAAAGGCATCGACCTTGCTCCGTAACACCATATGTTTAACGTTTCCCACTAACCGACAACTATCCTCTTCCAAACTGCGCTCGATGTAGCTTAATTTTTTATATTTGTTCAAATCAACACAAGCCCTGGAACTGTACTCAGGGACTGTCAAAGGATATTTATTGAC
This sequence comes from Spicauda simplicius, assembly GCA_949699795.1. Lineage (NCBI taxonomy): Eukaryota > Metazoa > Arthropoda > Insecta > Lepidoptera > Hesperiidae > Spicauda > Spicauda simplicius. The sequence goes on from OX453062.1 coordinate 17,699,172, forward strand.
AAAATAATGCGGAACCGATTCACAATTTTTTCAACGTAGTCACGTGAGCTATGTCACAACTGATTACGGATTTTTATTCCAGGAATAAGCCTGTACAGGTTTGACGAAGCGTAGAACACGCTTTGTAGATTGTGCTACAACGGTTTTGTTTTATTGCAGTCCTTTGTGGCTTTCACTGTTATTTGTATAAAGTGGTTAAGGATGGTTGTTTAGATATTTTGAATGAAGTCCGACACTTGATGTTTTCTCTAAAATATCTTGTTTCTTTTTGATAACATTTGATAAATCAAAAGAACTAAGAAAAATCAAAAGTAATATAATTGATTAAGGCCTTGAGTTTAATTAACAATTGCTCAATAATTAAAACAAATATTGTCTTATACATATGTGCATTTGTTTTAAACTATTATGCATGCGAACATATTATAAGATAGCGAGTATAATAACTCACGTTTCATATTAAAGGACAATCATAGACAAATAAACGCAAATAGTAATAATTTTATACGTGTCAATACTTCTAATGTATGAAAAAGTTTTTTTTTGCTTTTTTCACACAAAGTTTACAAGTATTTTTATTATTTAAAAATAAAGGTACCATGTTTTCAGTAGAACACAGGCAGAATTTACTCGCTAATGGGGTAGGTATGTTACAGGGTAACATTTTTAAAACGATCAATTTAATGAAAAAATGCTTAAGCTTTTGAGTGCATCATTTACTTAAAGAGGTTTTAAAAGCGTTGTGGATCAAATTTACACATTAAATGTATATTTCTATAAACACTTTATTGAAGGATTGAATATCGTTAAGTACTAGGCATAAGCATCTCAAATTCTATTCAAACGCAACATGGCTTGAAATAAGAGCATAGTTCAACAAATATGATACGTATTTTGTAGATTTTATCATCTTTAAGAATATTAGAGAAGTACTATTTTCTTTAAGAATTACACGTTGTAGTAACTACCTATAGGTAGTTCAACGTTGGAAGCACCACTGCCACGCCCGTTTCTACTTAATCTTCCTAACAGCAGTGTTAAGATTTTAAATAAACACAGGCTTTTTACACTCATAGCCCCATACTAGGATTTTCTCCTGTGTCGTGGGTGCCATGAACACACACAAGACGAATACACAAACGCCCAGACCCAGAACATGAATCTAAACTCAACATTCAGATATTTGTCAGGCAGGGAATCGACTCGGGACCCATTGCGCATCAGACCGGTACGATAACCGCTCCGCCACGCGGTTCGTCAAATAGTTACTAGTGTATAGATTTCTTGTATTATTTGCAGGCTGATAGAACTAGTATAGTTTCACCGAAAATGTACCATCACCAGATTTAATTTAGCGTGAAAATTTATTGCGTTTCGGTAGAATGATATGGTTGCTCGCGCATTTTCATATGAAGCCCTCAGGATGCAACTTTAGACAGAATCCTTATCCATATTTATGAACACTACAAACGTCTTGGGCGGTACGAGCTGTTTTTTTGTTGCCGAGGGGAAACCTTCAAAAGGTACCCGACGCAGGGTTATGTAGGATTTTTACCGTACTTAAACCCCCCCGGTGGCCGTCCTCGGCGCTAAAAAGAGGACTCCGGGATCTCCAAAGGACCGCAACCGGAGTCGTCTAAACGCTTTGCCCCGTCGGCTCTTCACAGGTGAGCAGCTGCACCCACCGCTCCGTCAGGTCTCTACGACGGTATCCGGCCACGCATACCGCCGTCCTGCCCGGGGTCGTCTGATCGAACGGTTCGAGCTCCCACTCTGGCCGCCCGCCACACCGGAAGCCCCTTTTAGTCGCCTCTTACGACAGGCAGGAGATGCCGTAGCTCTATTCTGATCCCGGAACTACAGGGACGGGGTGGTACGAGCTTACGTATGCCTCAAATTCGTATATCTGGTATATATCATAGAATGTAGGAGCGAATAACGAACAACTGCTGTCAGCGTGGAATACATCTTAATTAAGGTCTCTGCACAGGTGCCAAAGAAAGGTTTTGCATATCGCCGCTTACATAACAATACCGCACGATTCAAAAATTGGCGGTTTTTATGCTACACCCCTGAAGTGAAAGATAATGTGAATAATATAAAAAACTGTAAATATCAGGATTCAACATCCATAGGAGGTGTCGTAACCTCTAGGCATTAAAAAAAGGAAATGGTATATTAGAGATAACAATTTCAATTTGTAGGGTCCCGTTATCCTAAAAATAAACAATTGAATTTCTTACTGAATCTGAAAGGTATATATGTGTACAGGTGTTGGGTATGAGTGTGTAGAGTCTACGTTATCGTACAGTTCAACTTAGCATCTGTATCGCTATTTATTTATTTATTTATTTATTTATTCTATTGTTAGGAGATAGAAAATGAAACTGCCGTGGTAATTTACGTAAGCCGCGTTTATTCAAAACAAGGTATTAGAGACGACTGCCTGCGAGGGGTAAGCGCGGGGGCAGCTAAGTTTTGCTTGCCTAAGCACTATGGTCGCTACATATGTTTAAAGATATTAAAAGTTAATGTTCATGTTATACAGATTTTTATCTATGGAAAATGTCAAAAAATCACGTTTTTATGTAGAAGTTACAAATATTTCAAGAACATTACAACACGCTCTCGCGTATTTTTAACCGACTTACCAAAGGAAAGAGGTTCTACTCATCTATTCGTCGTGTGTATTGTTTTATGTATGTTCAGGCGTTTTGGCCAGACGCCGTCGATCTACCGATAAGATTTATACGACATTGTGTGCGGCTAGTTTCACAGGAGGTCCCATATTGAGGAAATTGTAAAATTTTCTGCGGTTTTCCCGGAAAATTGGAAAATGTCAGTTTCATAACATCGTGTGTGTTATCTTGAGTATATCTTGAGTGTTTCTGGACCGATTTCATTTTTTTTCTTTCATTTGATAGAGAATTTCATCACGCAATTTTTTCTCTTGGACATGGGTATGCTGTGATGCTTCATAATAGTGAAGAATCGAATACGATTATGAGGTGGTTGGATAGCTCCGAAGTCGACGCTCATATTAGACACATGTAGTTTCGTCGTGGTCCAGCAAAATATGGTGATCACCGACTTCGAGACTTTGTACCAAGTACTATGTATGCTCTAAACTAACATGTATTTAAATATATTTTTTACTTTTTTATGGCATGTAATACGGTTGTTTTTTTTGTTCAAAAAAAAATATCGCACAATAAGAATTAGGTACAATTTGTAAAAATTTGTTAAAAAACTTGGCAAAACACTGTCACGCGTTTTGGTCGAGCAAAACACTCGTTTATTGTATCGGAGTTCCCTTTAAATATTTATATTATTCTGTTTTTAGAAGTTGTTTGTAGCGACAACAAAAGCACATCATTTGTGAAAACTGTCTAGCTATTACGATTCATGAGATACAGACTGGTGACGGACAGATAGACAGCGGAGTCTTAGTAATAGGGTTCCGTTTTTACCCTTCGAGTACGAAACCCTGAGAAAGAACATTTCTTGCGTTTCGATAGAAGGGTGTGGTTGCCGGCACACGTTCACATGAGGCGACCATCGTAGTCCTCGGGAGTGGCACCACATCTGTGGTTGACTTCATTTTGAACTCATGTTCTGTATGTAGTTAATTACAGATATCCATGAGCGGCAGTGACCACTCAACACCAGGTGGACTGCATGCTCGTTTACTACATCAGTCGGATAAAAAAAGGAGTTTCAGTGGTGGATAGAATGAGATCGGTATCAAAAGTTGCTCCATTCCTTGCTAGTTGCGAAGTTTACAGGCGGAGTATTTTAATTGCACTACCGATATTTCTGACTTCCTAATTGCATAAGTTCAAATATAATTTGTGCCGGGGAAAGGCTTAATAATGGTATAATAATAATGTTCCTATAGGTATGGGAATAAACGAAAGAAATATTATTCCAATTTTGATTTCGTTATGTTATGATATGATTATACTAGATATATGAAAAAATCTATGTATAAAATTGTTTACTTGTATCTTGTATAATCGAATTGTCTTTATAAGCCAACGGGTATACAATATTTATTTGAAGCATTATGTAAATAAAAATTATTTAAGAGTTTACTGTTTATCACCCACAAATTATGAGAACAAAAATTCTTACATCAACCTCATTTTCTTTAGTTAGAACAAGGGTTAATTAAAAAGTTCATTATAGCAAAGGACTTTATTTATTAATAGTTGCGTCTTGCGGTTTACATCACGTTAAGAGAATGTAATATAAATTAAAATTTGTGTAATTTTAAATAGAATAGACCGAAATAGAACTTAGTGTCTAATGAGATTTATTCACAATCTTGTAAGTAAACTCGGTAAACCTAAACTGTTTCATAATTCACAAATTTCAAGCCCTTAGGAAAATAATTTTTATACATACATATTTCATATAATATGTACATAAGTATATTTTACATGTATTTCAATTATTTAGTTCTTAGTTCTTCAAACTATTTTATTTACAAATATTATATATTTTATTTGTAAATATTTGAGATGAACACGCAGGCGAGATTTTTAGATTTAATATATATTTACGGGCTTAAGAAAGTTGTAAGTACGTACGCTAAACTTTACTTATTTGTACCCCAACATGTTATTAGTCCTGACACCCTCGACCTACCCGTATTTGTTCTAGAGTGTGTTTATGTTCCAAGCCTTATTACAGTTATATTGCGCTTTGTTTGACTACAGCTGTAACTTGTTGTGGTATTTGACAGAGACAAGCCTGAACACACTGGTGTTGATGATACTTATATACCGACGTATCTAGTTGTCGTTTGCAAGATAAAAATAAAAAGGGAGAAAGATAAAAAGGGAGGTTGAACATGGGTTTCATCTGAAGTCAATCACAGATGCGTCGCTACTCCCGAGGACTATGATGGTCGCCTCATGTGAAAGTGTGCCGGCGCATTCGCATTCGCAAGAATTGTGCGAATGTTTTTGGAATATTGCATTGCATTGCAAAATGCGGTTGACTGTAAAGTCGGTTTACTCACCATAGTTGACAAAGTCATAAGAAAATACTGATGGAATAGTTGCATTTTTGTGTAGCAGCTGTCCACGCGGATGTATTGCTTACTCAAGTATGAGAGACAGATATCGAACGCTGCCGAACGCAGAGGCCGAATGTGTCTCTTTGTCGCTCGTTCCGCGCTCTCGCTTGCACTTCACTTCACTTCACTTGCCTTAAATGGAACGGCTCAGAGCGAGGTAACGCCGCATGAGTCATTTTTTTTGGAGCGTGCAGCCGGCTTCATCGAATTATAAGACGATGTCACGTCAAAAGAGGCCAAATTTATTCAAATTGTAATTGAAATAAAATTTTTCGACCAAAATAAATGTCGGGAAATCTGGAACCATTGATATTCGCGAATGTCGGTTCGTATTCGCATTCTCGAATGTTCAAATGATAACATTCATTACATCACTATTACATATTGAATTAACGACCCACGTGGCGGTGCGATTACCATACCGGTCTGACACACAGTGGGTTTCGGGTCGATTCCCGGCCAGCCAAGTATCTGAACGATGGTACACCACTTGTATGTGTCCACGGCATCCGCTACACAGGAGAAAATCCAACATGTGTGGCTATGAGTGTAGAAAGCGTTTAATTATACTCATCTACGCTTCGGTGTCGTTCAGTCTGATATACATTTCACACAAGTAACCTGTGTCAAGTACATGTCACAAGTACAGTCACAAGTAATCTCTTTCATTATTGTTCCCGCCAAAGATTCAGGATATAAAAGAAAGAAAATCGAAATCGGTTCAGAAACACCCAAGTTATTCACGATTTTAAGAAACCGACATTTTCCAATTTTCCGGGAAAACCGCCGGAAGGTTTTCATTTTCCTCAATATGGGACTGCCTGTGAAACTTACCGCATACAATGTCGTATGAATCGTGTCGGTAGGACGACGATTTCTGGCTATTTCGCCCGAACATACATACAGAAAGAAGAAAAAAACAACATACGTGACGAATAGATTTCTTCTTTTCTTTGGGAAGTCGGTTAAAAAACGCACCTACTGAAGCTATTTGATCCGGTTTTGGATAGATGATGCTTCGCCTACATCTTTCATTAATCAAAACATCAGCTCCAACAAAGATTGGATTGTTTGACCCAGTTACAATGGGATTTTCACTGTTTTTATTTTTATTTGTTTCTAAAATGGAAGTAGTAAACGAATATATAGTCCACAAGGTGGTAAATAAGTAAAACCGCCCATGGCTGTTTATACTCAATAGACCAGGTTCTGCAGATGTCTTTATAAAATAAGCCGGGCAGTAACCACTTGTATTAATATTATAAATGTGTGTGAGGATGTATGTGTTTGTTACTCTTTAACGTAAAACGACATATTGCATTTTCCTAAAATTTGACACAGATATTTTATATCCTTGATTAACACAAGGGGTAACCATACAATATTATCATAGTCAGTGCGCGTGGGCGCAGTGCCCAAGGCCTCGCACTTAAACGGGCCTCGCGAGGTCTTTTTGAAGGAGTAGCGGAGGCATTTTCAAGGGTTTCCAACGGAATCATGCAAACGGGGCCTCGTTGATAGGAGATCACCCACGTCTACTTGGTCCACCCTACGCCACTGATCATAGCAAGCGTAATCAAAGCAGACAAAGCCGCGGGAATAAGTTAATCATACATTAAACTATTTTACTTTAGGTTTCTCATAAATCATCAAATTAAATTTTGATTTAATGTGTTTACTGCAGTAAAGTGTATGCTGTATGGCAAAGCCGTTTCAGTGTGGTGTCGGGTATATTTGCGAAGTTTCAAAGCCTTTGTGGTAGTTTGACAAAGGGACGCACTATGTACTATACAGCCCACAAACTTGTGAAATGCGTATCATTCGTGATTGTTCGGGAATTATTGAAGGCCATTGAATGAATAAACAGATATCGCGTGAAATAAATTCAAAAGAATTGTGTGAATGAAATAATATATGTATGTCACATATTAAAAATAAGGGTATATTCAGCTAAAAAGTTTAAGTATATCCTCTGATATTCTCATCTACTGACATTCATCATTTAAAACACACACGTTTCAAAGAACAGGTAGAAGCTTGATGGTTTTACTGAGAAGGTGCCTCAACTACAACAGTTTCTGTCGCATACCGTCGTAAAGACTAGACGGAGCGGTGGGCCCAGCCGCCCATCTGGGAGGAGCCCGATGGGGCAACGCGCTCAGAGGATTCCGGTTGCGGTCGGTCCGAGTTCCCGAAATCCTCTTTATAGCGCCGAGGACGGCCACGGGGGGGGGGTTTTAGTGCGGTAAAAATCCCACATAACCCTGCGTCACTCTCACGGCGTCGGGTACCTTTTGAAGGTTTCCCCCTCGATAACAAGTACATTAAAATGAGAACTCTATCAGTAAATAATGTGGAATATGATAGAATATGTGGAATGGTCAAAAACAAGTATTTGTTTCCATTTTTATTGTAAAACAATCGCAAATGAGCACGTGATAGCTGACTATGGATGCACTGCATGAACCTAATAGTAAGTGGTCAGGTCCTCAGTTGCAATTGTAATCTTATTAAGAAAAGGAATTCAAGAAACAATTCATTTTGACATTCATATATTTTAACATGTTCCACACACAAGTATGCAGTATTTATCTATATATTAATACGTGAAGCAAAATCTTGTGATCCGTTTTTAAGATACTTGCCACGGACGGAGGAGTGCGAAATTACGGACGGTTATAGTTGGTGTAGAGAAGCATTACGGAATGCTAATATTTTTTTCAAATAATGCATAGCACATACATAAAATCAACTAAAACACATTACACATACTACCTTGCATAAACACATAAACATACCTATATAATAAATTAAATAAAACATTCAGCGTCTTACTATCAAAACACATAACGTCAAAAATGTCATATGTCTTTGTCAAAATACCAACTATTGCTTTTAAATATAGCTTAGTTAATTAAACCTCTTTTATGTTTTAGCTAACTCAAATTTTATACAATTTTATTTTGGATGATCCAATTAAATACATAAATTAAATTAAATTTGAGAAATATTTGTGCTACTTTGGACAATATATCAACTTAGTTTATGACTTGAATTAAGGTCGAATTTCGACCGTTGCGACGTGTGACTAGTTAATTTTGATTTATAAGCCTCAGTATAATGGATACGTAAAAATGCAAAGGTTCAAATTTAAATCAAACATTTTCATAAAACGGATTATTACTTCGTGCGTTCGTAATTTAAATTTGTCTGTGGTTTACCCTTTGTAACTCTTTTTGATTAAAATTCAGTACAGTTGTAGATTCGTTTTTATTCTATCACAATAAAAAGTTACTAGTTTAAATCTTGTTTTAATATATATGCGCAACTTCAGTTGTAGGCTCTATATTTTTTACTGTTACATATCCTCTGACTTACGTTGTAAAATATGTTCATTAGGCTGTTAAACTATGTACCTATGATACTTAACTAACACTTTATTTTGAGATTTTATTTGTGATATAAAAGTCGTTCAAACTTTTATTTATATTTCTTGCGGTTTTAGACATACGTTTATCTATATATTAATACGCGAAGCAAAAACTTGTGATCCGCTTTTAAGATACTTGCCGCGGACGGAGGATTACGAAATTACGCACGGTTACAGTTGATGTAGAGAAGGAATACTAAATGCCAATATTTTATTCAAATAATAAACAAAAAATACATACAATTAACTAAAACTCATTACACACACTACCTTGCATTTGACACAAATATACGACCCATAAACGAAACGAAATAAAACATTCAAGGTCTTACTAGGAAAACCAATAACGTCAAAAATGTCAGATGTTATGGTCTAAGTACCCGCTATAGCTTTTAAATGCAGCTTACAGTCAGTTAATTAAACCGCTTTTGCCTTTAACGGGTGTGTTCAAAATAACTTCAAAATTCTCGTCAACCCATTACTGTCCCACTGCTGGGCACGGGCCTACTCGCAGACTGAGAGAGTTTAGGCCATAGCCCACCGAGGAGGAGTTCGTGGCCAAGTGCGAATTGGTGGACTTCACACACCTCCGAGAACTTTTTTTTAAAGAACTCTCGGGTGTTTAGGATTCCTCACGATGTTTTCCTTCACCGAAAAGCAGCGATAATTAATTTCTAATACGCACATAATTTTAGAAAAATCAGTGGTTGGGTGGGTGGTTCAGCCTGGGTTTGAACCTCGGATCTCCCGATCGAGAGGGCAAGTTTCAGCCATTAGGCTATCACTGCTCTTAAAACTTCAAAATTAATACAACTTAATCAAATTTGAGAAATATTCGAGCTACTTTGGTCAATATGAAATTTAGTTTTTGAGTTAAATTACGCCGAATTTTCTCCTCCAGACTCCTCTAGTTTCGCAAATGTTCATAAACGACGGTGACTACTTTCCTACAGGTAGTTATTGTCAGGTTTAAGTATAAACATTTTTTTTTAATAAATATTTTTTTGTTCTAGATCAAAAGGAACCTTGAAAACTGCGTGTCTCCTCTCCTGGCCAGATGGATTACCTGACGTCTCTTACATGGATTTTGTGTGAGTATACGATTGTTCTTAATCGTGATATCGATGGTATTTACGTATCAGTTTTATGAGGCGTTAGAATGATTATGTTTTGTGGGGATATACCGACATCACCTATTTCTAGCGTGACTGGTGTGATCACGTTAGGAATACGTAGACGCTGGACCTGCTTTTCCTCATTATTTCCACTGAGACGGCGGAACAGCAGATTTGGGGGGGGGGGTCGTGTGGTTGCCTGCTCTCATTCAAATGTTTTTTGAAAAAACGCATCTGTGATTGATTTCAAGTAGACACCTATCCTAGATAGGTAGGTATATGAAATTGTTTACAGATGCCCATGACTTACCATTTTTGAAGGTAGAACCAATGTAGTTCGACCGGGGAAGTACCACCGCCACACCTATTTCTACCGTGAAGCATTTTTTGCTTTTCGATGTAAGGGTGTGGTTGCCGGCACACTTTCACATGAGGAGACCATCATAGTCCTCGGAAGTAGCAACGCATCTGTGATTGACTTCAGATGGAACCCATGTTCTGTATGAAGTTCATTACAGATGTCCATGAGCGGCAGTGATCACTTACCATCAGGTGGAATGCGTGCTCGTTTACTACTTCAGTCTGATAAAAAAAAAACATCACGTGGACTGCACGGTCGTTTTCTAGTTTCCGAAAATAAAATCGGAACAGAATATATAATACAAAATAAATATGCACCATCTCGAAGCAATATATCTAGGGTTTTGCATAATTTCATACAAATATTTGAAAGGGCAACGAAGTGCTGAATTCATGTTTCGTTCTCGTAAATCTTAACTGAAAGATTTATTGCTTTAAAACTGTTACGGATTTAACTTAAAGTTTCTGTGTTTAAGCGCACTTAGCTTGATGTTTATATCTTCACTACGGTAGTGTTAGGTCTTTATGAAAACCACAGGTGCTGTTCATGACCAGGTGGATTGCAAATCGAGATATAATAATATATGTAACTTATACAAGTAAATATTAATGACGCATATTCTTTTTTTTTATCTGACTGAAGTAGCAAAGGAGCATGTAGTCTACCTGATCGTAAGTAGCCACTGCCGCCTATGAACATCTGTAAGCAACTTCATACAGAACATGGATTCTATCTGAAGTCAATCACAGATGCGTTGCTACTTCCGAGGACTATGATGGTCACCTCATATTAAAGTGCGCCGGCAACCACACCTTTCCATCGAAACGCAAGAAATGCTTCACGCTAGAAATAGGTGTGGTGGTGGTACGTCCCCGGTCGAACTACACTGGTTCTACCACCTTCAAAATTCACTAATAACCAAACATTAGTATCTTTGCTTTTATATTGTTTCAATTGACACACACACACAAGTGATCGGATACAAGAACAGTAATCTAAATTTATCGTCCCCGTAGTTCCGGGATCAGAATAGGGCTACGGCATCCTCTGCCTGTCGTAAGAGGCGACTAAAATGGGCTTCCGGTGTGGCGGGCGGCTAGAGTGGGAGCTCGAACCGTTCGATCAGACGACCCCGGGAAGGACGTCGGTATGTGTGGTCGCATGCCGTCGTAAAGACTAGACGGAGCGGTGGGCCCAGCCGCCCATCAGGGAGGAGCCCGATGGGGCAACGGGCTCGGAGGATTCCGTTTGAAGTCGTTTCGAGATCCCGGAGTCCACGGATCCCGGAGATTTTAGTGCCGAGGACGGCCACCGGAGGGTTTTAGTGCGGTCCCACATAACCCTGCGTCGCTCCCACGGCGTCGGGTACCTTTTGAAGGTTTCCCTCTCGAAAACAAAAAAAAAATAATCTAAATTCATCAGTCACTGCGTGTCAGTCTGGTATGGTAAGCGCTTCGCTATTCGTTATTCCTTGGTATTAAAGATATTTTTCATACTTAGCAATTATTCATGAAATAAAGTCCTGATGTAGGTGACAGCTGTTATTGTTAAATGAATTATTGGCATATATAACAAGCTATCACCAATCATTAAAAAAAAATGAAAGGTATGCATTCCCAATTGGTCTCCTGAATTCCTACTCTAAGAGGAAACTCGTCAGCATTAGAACAATAATAGGTTGGCAATTCTTATTATTCATGTAGATGACAATGCCTATTACAATCTTAATACAAAGTACAATACATACGTGAGGCTTTCATTATGATCCTGAACATGCATATTAAAAAGCAGATTAATTTGGAGGCACCTTGGCGATTTTGACAAAATTTTAATTCAATATTAAAAATATAGATGACTTTAAAATTAAACCAAATTAGCACAGTAATTTTAATAATGTTGCAGCCAATAGTATCCGTAAAGACTGAACGATCGGTTACCCATTACGATATGTCTCCCAATATTTATCCTATTCCGTACATAATATTCAGAATAATAATAGAGCAGTGATAGCCTAATGGTTGTAACTTGTCCTCTCGATCGGGAGGTCCGAGGTTCAAACCCAGGCACGCACCACTGATTCATGTGCGTATTAGAAATTAATTATCACTGCTTTTCGGTGAAGGAAAACATCGTGAGGAAACCTACACACCCAAGAGTTCTTTAAAAAAAATGGTTCTCGGAGGTGTGTGAAGTCCACCAATTCGCACTTGGCCAGCGCGGTGGACTATGGCCTAAACTCTCTCATTCTGAGAGAAGACCCGTGCCCAGCAGTGGGACAATAATGGGTTGACGAGTACATAATATTCTGAATAATTTTCGTGCACAAATATCAGATACCTTAATAAATGCACGCCAGCGTTTAATTTTTACGAGCAAACTGTGAAAAGTGCTGAATCATTGCTACGAGCTAAAATAGTGAGAGCTATTAAGCTTGTTTTAGTCCCTTACAAATTTCCAACGTTATTTCAGCCCCAAACAGCCTGTGAGGCGTCAGCTGAAATTTAAACAAAACACCGTTCACGTCAGCCTTCACTGAGAATATACAGTGCAACGTTGGGTTTGCATATGGGAAAACAGTAAGGAAAATTAAGAGGGAATTTAGTTCAAGAATTACTTTAAAAGTGATATTATGTTTTTTTTTTTATCAAATACCTTTCTGAATAGTACCTTTAATAGGTGGTAAAACCAGTGTAGTTCACCCGGGGAGGTACCACCGTCACACCTATTTCTAGCGTGAAGCAGTTCTTGTTTCGATGGAAGGGTGTGGTTGCTGGCACACTATCATATGAGGCGACCATCTTAGTCCTCGGGAGTAGCGACGCAGATAGAACCCCATGTTCTGTATGAAGTTGCTTACAGATGTCCATGGGCGGCAGTGACCACTTACCATCAATGTGACTGCTTGCTCGTTTGCTACTTCAATCTTATAAAAAAAAGAATAGTTCCAATTATTATTTCTAGGCCTTGGGGTCAGGGTTTGGTTTTTATAATAACTAACTTCATTAATTTTATTTTTAACATTGAAGCAATAGCTGTCCATATATTATTTGCAAATTTAATAATTAAGGCATTTTATTTGATACCTAATACGACATCATTAAAATGTATATTTATAATTAAATAACTTTATATCTATATTATTATGTATATGTGTTATAGCAAATAATTGAGACACTTCCAACGATATTTTATTAATTAAATTTTGATGTTTTCGATTTTATGAGGCAATAAATAACAATCCATTCCATTTATTTTACGTACATATATTCTGATCAAAATCATAACTCTGTTTTTGTGCTTCATAGTTGGGTAAAAGGAATATGTGGAAATGTTTATAAATTTAACATAATTGCCACACATCTATGGACCGAAAGAGAGTAAAGGGAAAATTTCCTTTGACTAGGTCAAATATAAATGATAAATGAACACGTGAGTAAGGCATAAAGTGCCTAACCCAACATACTCAAAGCATAAATGATATAAACGTTATAATATATATTGTATAGTTACTTTTTAAACGGTCACATTAATATAATACATCGGCATACATATATACATACATTATCATAAAAAAAACAGTTTTAATTAAAAAAGTAAAGAAAATATACCGTACTTTAAAAAAATAGAAGTAGCAAACAAGCACGCATTTGCTTATGTTAAGTAGCCTCTACCATATACATCTGTAAGCTACCCCGGTTAAGGTCAGAGACTTGAGATTAGCCACAGATGCATTGCTAACATCTGAAGACGAAGTCAGAACTTTTCGTATAAATATGTTTCTTTTACTACTCTCTTCAGACCAAACCGAAGTAGCGCAAACGATTGCAGTTATAAGGCAGAAATAGGCCAGTTTGGCAACTTTATTTAGTCAGCCAAAAATAAAGTTGCCAAACTTCTTTAAGATACATGCAAAGTTCAAGTTGTGATGGGGCGAAGCGATGGATAGAGCAGAGATAGCCTAATGGTTGAAACTTTTCCTCTCGATCGGGAGGTCCGAGGTTCAAACCCAGACACGCACCACTGATTTATCTGTGTATTAGACATTAATTATCATTGCTTTTCGGTAAAGGAAAATATCGTGAGGAAACCAATACACCCGAGAGCTCTAAAAAGTTCATGGAGGCGTGTGAAGTCCACCAATTCGCAGTTGGCCAGCGCGGTGGACTATGAGAAAAGATCCGTGCCCAGCAATGGGACAATAATGGGTCGACGACACGTAAGCGATGGTGCTTTCGGGGTCAAACCACAGTGTTCCGTTACCAGTCGAACCTGTCATTGTCCAAATGTCGTCAACCCAATATTATCCCACTGCTAGGCTCAGGTCTCCTCTCAGAGTGAGAGAGTTTCAGGCCATACTGCACTGTGCTGGCTAAGTGTGAATTGGTAGACTGAAGTCAATCAATTCACACTTAGCCAGCATCTTTGAAAACTTTTTCTTTAATTAACTTTCTGGTGTCTAGGTTTCATCGCGATTGTTATATTATAATAATAGTATTAAAATGAGGTTTATAACATTGTATTTTTATCACGTATATGCATACATTTGACCACGCGCGACTGAACGAATCGGCCATGCGCGATGATGGCTGACCTAACGAATAGTAATGTTCACTTTCAGATTTTTTATGTGGTTCATAAAATATTGGTAGAAATCTTTTTAATAACATAGGTGCAATAGCTATGTGGGTGTATGTAGATTTGTTAAACTTTCACGCAAAAACTACTGATTGCATTTCATTGTAATTTGGCACCCAGATAGTTTATAACCTGGATTAACACATGGGATACTCATTATCGTGCCATCGCAATCAAATCGGGTGGAATCGCGGGAATAAGCTAGTTCTTTATAATTTTTAAGCTATTACATAGCTTTTATCGCGGGCTTTGAGCGCGGCGACCGAAACAAGAAATTACGTAACAAAAAAACCTAACACGGCCCACTCCGCCTACCATGTAACGCGGCCGAGCGTTTGCTTAACGTTTATGTATACGACACTACGAAGCTCGCAAGGATCGAGACGAGCCGCTCGGAAATCGAACGAATATGTAAGCAGCTGTTTATGAGAAAGTAGTGGTATAGTATCAAAAAAAATATACTACATAAAAAAATAAAAAAATATAATTGCAAAAGTTGATAAAAAATGCTATGCAATCGCTTGACCGCGGCAGTCCCCGAGTGCAGCAAGTTTTTTATCGTTAAGGTAAAGTTATAGGCTATTTTGTCCGTGACCACATTGCCCAAATACGTTTTACGCTTTACGATTACGCTTTCTACACTCATAGCCTCACACTAGGACTTTCTCCTGTGTTGTGGATAACATGGACACACAAAACGAATACCCAGACCCAGAACATAAATCTAAGCTCATCATTCAGATACCTCTGTCTGGCTGGGAATTCAACCCGGACCCATTTGGCGTCAGACCGGTATAGTAACCGCTCCGCCACGCGGGTCGTCAATACAATATACTGAATACTAGATACTAGTACTAGATACGTAGACAGCTATGCACAATAATACCTCAATTTGCTACGGAATTGTAGTTGCTGTATAATTTGCATTTTATGGTAACCTTAATGTTGCTTCGTGCACTAAGTACGCATAATTTAGCTACCACCAAAATTTTGCTTGAAATTTAGTGTTCTCTATGCAATGGTATCAAATTGGTATAAAAATTTAGAGAGGTAATTTTGCAACTCCTTTGTAACTACAATTACCATTTCCACATTTATTTTCTCTTTAAGGATTTACTATGCTGTAACTTCTACGATTTAGCTTTCGACCCAAATTACCATATTTCTACCATAAAACGTTACACAGGTTTGTGTTCCTCATTTTGCACGAGTAGTTTAGTAGGAATATAAGAGGGTCGGTTTTTTTTCTATGTCCGGTGATGTGCAAGATCGCAAGCGCTATGAAGCTACATATGTACCTGTATATTCGGGAATATTAGAGTTGTAGTACTTTCCAAGGTGGTAGAACCAGTGTACCACCGCCACACCTATTTCTAGCGTGAATCATTTCTTGCGTTTCGATAGAAGGGTGTGGTTGCAGGCACACTTTCACATGAGGCGACCATCATAATCCTCGGGAGTAACAACGCATCTGTGATTGACTTCAGATGGATTCCTGTATATAGTAACAGTTGATTACAGAATTCCATGGGCGTCAGTGACCCTTTACCATCAGGTGGACTGCATACTCGTTTGCTACTTCATTCAGATAAAAAAATGTGTCAGGTAGCGGTGCTATGATACAATATCAACCTGATATTTGTAATAACTATTCCCATAGAGATAAAGGTTTACAATAAGTGCGAACAAAAGAACCTATGAATTATTAAAAAAAAAGTTATATTGCTATATTATATAACACTAACGGGGAACGGTTTTTAAATAATAAATCTACTCCTCCATCCTTTGTAAGAAATATATTAAACTAACTAGGAAATTGTACCACAAATATAATATAATCTACGCTTTATGATTTCTTTTCTATCATAAGAATATTAATACAATGACATGTATAAGTGAAGTCTGCACAAAACACCTAAAAGTAATAAAAGAAAAACAACTTGTAGCATAAGTGTAATATTACGTTGTTATCAATAACCTCTAGCCGACATCTTTAATAACACTCATTGCTTATAAGTAGATACATCAATAATAATAAATCACGTGGAGAGGTCACATAAAGAAGTGATTTACGTCCAAGTCCATCCACTAGAAAGTAATATCTTCAGGAAATTATTTACTAAATCAAGCGCTTATGTTCTACTCATAAAATTGAACCGTTTACTATTTCTTTTCGAAATGACCGGTATTTGTAAGATTTTGTCGCTTGCATTTTAAATATATTTTCTCTATTTTATATGTAGGCGGGACACCGCATATTTACGAAAAAGACATTGCCGAAAATAATTATTTTAGTTAGTTTAAAGATGAAAAAATATTTGTTTATTAAATTTGCAATAGTTATTGATTTCTAGAAATATTAATTTAGTTTACCTTCGATATAATTGTTATTGTTACCTCACCCAACTTTATTATAAAAAGGCGAGCGTCTGCCGGTAGAAAAATATTCTTGTTTAACCGTCAAAGCTATCGGACTTCCTCCACTGTGAATAAATCAAAGAAGTTTACTCCTGTATTTTACTTGAATTCTTTAAAAATGGACAGTAATGAAGACCCTGACCTTCCTCACGTTACGGGCACGAGTTTCGTTATATATTTTAAAAGTCTGAATGTTTGTAGGATTTTAACTTTTAGATAACAGGTTTCAAAAGAAGTGACATTAACTATTTTTAAAACCTATACTAACCTGTACATTGCCTGTTTTAAAATAGTGACAGTTTAAGACTCCATTCATACTATGCAGGAATAAGAAGGTACACTTATATAACAAGGATCGCACGTAAGCTCGGTCACAGGTGCATTACCAATTGCAAATGACCCAGCATCCGCATCGCTTTATAAGGAGAGCTTGTAGAACGCTAAGAACGCTGCAATAACACCTGAAATAGGTATCGCAGATAAGTCTCGGTGTGAACCATTTTAAGATACACGTAAAAGTAGGTTTCTGGCAGTCGGCTTAGTTTAATATGAGGCTACCATGACAGTCTTGGATAGTAGCGACGCAAGTGTAATTGACTTAAGTTTAATTAACTTCATAACATGGGTTCTATCTGAAGTCAATCACAGATACGTTGCTACTTCCGAGGACAATGATGGTTGCCTCATATAAAAGTGTGCCGGCAACCACACCCTTCCATCCCTCCACACTCTTCATATCCGAAAAATGGTGCATAGTATTAACTGTTATTAGGTGGATTTAGCAAAGTAGTGGAGTTGCCGAAGTTGAAACTTTCTCTGAAATATGTTTAATAAAGTATAAATAGATATGTTTAGATCAATAATAATATTACAAATACAAATTAAATCATGAGAGAAAGGACGATCAGATATTCACAAACCATGAACAATGGCTACAGGCTGCCTTTTGTGTTAGTTGCTAATATGTAGTTATCTGTTTCAGACTAAATACTATTCATAAGCTGCCGCGCTTATTCGGAATAAATAATACCATTTACTGAATGGTTTGGATAAATATTTTATTAATCAAGGACGCGGGTATTGCGCGTCATTTAGGGGAGGCCTATGTCCAGCAATGGACCTCAATGGATGATGGATGAATGGATGATGATGTGTTAGATTTTAGTCAGGTAGTTGTTTGCATCGAAGCAAAAAAGTAGCAAACGCATACGCATACGCATATTTAACACGATATAATTCAGGCGTTTTATATATTAATAACAGGTTGCAGAAACAAATGAGTTTACGGTGTGTAACTACAGAAATTTAAATAAAAGAGACATAGGACAGAGGTACTCGTTAATTTTTATGTATCTCTATATCGGCTTATATAATATATGAATAGGGCTTCAGGTCGAAACAGCTTCAATTCAGATTTGCGATATAATACTAAATTGTAGTAATTAGATGTAAGGTCGTAAGGTCTATTGTAAAAAGGTAAAAAAAAAAAATTGGTCCTATTAAGCCTAGAATTATGTACACTTACTTACCCCGCCATCAACACCGCAGTCACACTTGGTCGCCACGACCAGTGTATCGGCGATGGTGAGGGCGGGGAAATTAGTGGAGCTAGGAAAAAAATACTTGTTAACTATACATAAGAACCTTAAAACAGGGCTTCAGGTAGGAAATGTTTTATATGGTGTTGAACCACTGGTTAAATACCCACCTTGCAAACTTGCATCACTTAATAGTAATGCAAGTTTGCAACCTCCGAAGATAAAGTCACATACACACACGATTTCTACACTCATAACCTCACACTAGGATTTTGTCCTGTGTCATGGGTACCATGGACACACATAAGACGAATACACAAACACCCAGACACAGAAAACTCATCATTCAGATACCTGTCTGGCCGGGAATCGAACCCGGAACCCATTGCGCGTCAGACCGGTATGGTGAACGCTGCGCCACGCCAGTCGGAACGCCTCATATAAGTATGTTTCTTTTACCACATTCTTCAGATCAAAACACAGTAGCTCGTAGCATTGCTGCTATAATTCAGAAATAGGCAGAGGCGGAACGTGGGTTTATACCACCTTCGCCGCCCACCCAGATTTAATTTTAGTCAGCCAAAAACAAGGTCAATGCAAAGTTTAAGTTTTGACGGATGAGCGATTGTGATTTCTAAGTCGAACCACAAAGTGTGCTGTCACCTGTAGAACCTGCTATTGTTATATTGTCGTCAACCCATTATTATTTATTTATTTATACTTTATTATACCTTACAATTTTGGTACAAAAGGCGGACTTAATCCTAGGAGCATTCTCTACCAGTCAACCTTTAGGCTAAACAGAAAACATACAAGGCGGCATTATTAAACAATGCTAGATAAGAAATTATAGGATAATTATAAATATAAACATACATATGAAATACTAGGATAGTACCTAAATATAATAAAAATAAACAAACATATTCTCAAGAAGTGGAAGAATAATTGTCCTTATACATATATATCACAAATCCAAAGTAATTTTAGAAAATAAGATTTGACTTTCATTTTGAAAGTCTGTCTGCTGCATGCTTTACGTAAATCATCTGGGAGGGAATTCCAAAGCCGGGATGTGTGAATGGCAAATGAGTTGGACAAGAAACCGGAACGATGAAGGGGAATCGTTAATACGAGAGAATTAGAAGAACGCAGATTACGCTCATGAGAATCACACAGGTACTGAAACTTTTGTTTCAGGTACTCTGGAGTGGACGTTTGAAAAAGAATAGAGAAAAGAGTGGAAAGTAATCTAACCTGTCTACGCTGGCGAATAGGAAGCCATTCCATTGGCGACGATAGGAACTAATGTGATAAAATTTGCGTAAACAGAAGATGAATCTAATGGCGTAGTTAATTAATCGTTCCAACTTATTGAGATGCTCTTCACTAATGTCAGTACAACATACATCAGCATAATCAATAATTGGTAAAATGAGAGCCTGTACAAGAGTGACTTTTACTTTAGACGGGAGAAAGTTCCAAACCGATTCAGGGTGCGTAGTTTCAAAAACGGAACGGCTGATCTCGCTCACGTGGTTAGTCCAGCTTAGGTTACAGTCTAAATATAAACCAAGGTTATTGATGCAAGATTGAAAAGGTATAATAGCACCTCCAATCGTAACAGGTGACACTGAAGCGAAATCTAATAAGGCCAACTGCCGCGAACTACTAATAGCCTGGCACTTAGAGGGGTTAACTGGGATGCCATACTTATGAGACCAGAGCCTAACGCTGTCCAGATTAAAATTAATAGTACGTACATATAATATTACTAATATTACCTTGTGCATAAATTTGAAGATCGTCAGCAAACAAATGGTAAGAGCAACTGAGAGAAAGAGTTAGGAAATTGATATAGAGAGAGAAGAGTAAAGGAGACAAGATTCCGCCCTGAGGGACGCCGTTAGTAAGACAGCACCAGTTTGACTGTTGACGATCAACCCGAACTGCTTGCTGGCGGCCTTGACGGTAAGATGAGAACCAATTTAGTGCCGTAGGTGAAAGGTTGTAATATTGAAGGGCGGTAAGGAGGATGTCGTGATTCATCATGTTAAAAGCATTAGAAAAATCTATGAGGACAAGAACTGTGATCAATGTGTCCTCCATACCGTCGCGAATATCTTCAATAACTTTGGGAAGAGCCGTTGTCGTGCTATGGCCTGGTCGAAAGCCTGACTGAAAAGGACTAAGAAGATTATAATTGCAGATGAATGAGGAGACTTGTCTATGCACAGGGGCTTCAAGAATTTTTGAAAGAAATGGTAGTATAGAAATAGGTCTAAAGTTATTGAGATTATGTGGAATAGGTACTTTAGGAAGTGGGATCACATAGGCCATACGCCATATAGAAGGAAAAACGCCAGTAGACATGGAAGTATTAATGATGTGCGTAATAATTTGCAGTTATTATCCCACTGTTGGGCTCGGGTCTACTCTCAGAGTGAGAGAATTTCATGTCATAGTGCACCGTGATGGCTAAGTGTGAATTGGCAGGCTTCACACATCATTGAGAACTTTTTCTTTAAAGAACTCTCATGTGTAAAGGTTTCCTTATGATTGTGGTATTATAATAATAGTATTAAAATGAAGTTTAATATCACCATACATTATTTTTATCACGTAGATGCATACAATTGGCCATACGCGACTGAACAAATCGACCATGTGCGATGATGTCTGACCTAACGAATAGTATTGTTCACATTTTCTGTTTTTTTTGTATGTGGTTCATGAAAATATTGGTAGAAATTTTATTAACAATGCAAGTTTATAAGGGTGTATGTAGTTTTGCTAAACTTTCACGTGAAAACAGCATAGCATTTCATTGAAATTTGGCACCCAGATAGTTTATGACTTGTATTAACACAAGCGATAGTCAGTACCGTGGTAAACGCAATAAAATTGGGTGGATTCGCGGCAATAAGCTAGTTATTCATACATTTTTAACGTTTTTTTATATACGATTAAAGTAGCAAACGAGCATGCAGTCCACCTGATGGTCACTGCCGTCCATAGACATCTGTGTAAGTAACTTCATATAGAACCTAGGTTCTATCTGAAGTCAATCACAGATGCGTTGCTAGTTCCAAGAATTGAGATGGTCGCCTCATATAAAAGTATGCCGGCAACATCCTTCCATCGAAACGCAAGAAATGCTTCACGCTAGAAATAGGCGGTGGTACCTCCCCGGTGAAACTACATTGGTTCTACCACCTTGTCATAGGTGTTTAATAATAATAAATAAGCTAAAGGCCGTTTTATCCGTGACCGCATTTACCAAATATACTCAGTAGACACGCAGACTACCTATGCATAATAATATGCCAATTTGCTAGGGAATTGTAGCTGCTGTATAATTTGCATTTTATGGTAACCTTAATGTTGCTTCGTGCATAAAATACGCATAATTTAGCTACCACCCCAATGTAGCTCAAAATTTAGTGTTCTCCATGCAATGGTATGAAACTAATATAAAATTTGCGAGAGGTAATTTTTGAGACCTCTTTGTGACTGCAATCACCATTTCTACATTTATTTTCTCTTTAAGGGTTTTCTATGCTGTAACTGCTACTATTTCTTTCGACCCAAATTACCATATTTCCATTATAAAACGTTACACAGGCTTGTGTTCTTTATTATGCACAAGTAGTTAGTAGGAATATAAGTTTTATAAGAGTTTCGATTTTACTTTTTTACGTCCTGTGAAGTACAACATCTCAAGCGACATTAAATAAACTACCTATATATTCCAGAATATTACAGTTGTAGTAGTCTGACGACGCGCGTGGCGCAGCGGTTACCATGCTGGTCTGACACGCATTGAGTCCCGGGTTCGATTCCCGGCCAGACAGGTATCTGAATAGATAGAGTTTAGATTCTTGTTCTGGGTCTGGGTGTTTGTGTATTCGTCTTTGTATGTGTCCATGGCACCCACGACACAGAAGAAAATCCTATTGTAGGGCTATGAGTGTAGAAAGCGTTTTAAGTAGTGCATCAGGTCGTGGTACTATGATGCAATAGTAAAGCACCGCGACCAATAACATATCCCATATTGTTAAAAAAAAGAATAAATCTGAACAAAACAACTTATGAATAAATTCATTAAAAAGCTTACCATATCGAAATCGAATCGGTTTTTTTATGATAAGTCTAACCCTAATATGTTGTAAGAAAAGTTAAAAAAATAACTAAGAAAAATTGTACCTACTAGGTACGTATGTACGTATGATCTTTTATATCATAAAAATACAAGTGTGAGTGTGGTCTGCAGAAAA
Source organism: Spicauda simplicius (assembly GCA_949699795.1). Classification (NCBI taxonomy): domain Eukaryota; kingdom Metazoa; phylum Arthropoda; class Insecta; order Lepidoptera; family Hesperiidae; genus Spicauda; species Spicauda simplicius. Next base: position 17,722,029 of record OX453062.1, read on the forward strand.
CATCCAAAAGTAATAAAAGAATATCAACTTTTTGAAGTGTAATATTACGTTGTTATAAATAACCTCTAGCCGACATCTTTAATATCATTCATTGCTTATAAGTGGATACATCAATAATAATAAATTACCTGGAGAGGTAATCATAAAGATATCACTTACGTCAAAGTCGATAACAACTAGAAAGTAATACTTTCAGGAAATTACTAACTAAATCAAAGACTGACTTATGTTTTACAAATAAAATTGGACTGTATATTATTTCTTTTCGAAATGATCGTTATTTGTAAACTCTTGTGGTTTGCATTTAATTTTTTTTTTCTCTTTTTATCCAAAAAAGTTTGAACGAATGTTGTCAGGATTTTTACTTGTAGATGGAAGGTTTTACAAAAAGTGACATTAAGTATTTTTAAAACACTGTTATTCGCATTTTTCTGTTTTTAAATAGAGACAGGTAATACTCCTTTTATACTACGCAGCAATAAGTAGGTACACTTATAGAACAGGGATGTCACGTATGCTCGGTGCATTACCAATTGCAAATGAATCGCTTCATAAGTACGCTTATAATAAATCATCCGGCATCCACATCCCTCTACCGAAACATAAGGAGAGCTTGTAGTACGCTAAGAACGCTGCAATAATAGGTATGTTGCACACAAGTCTCGGTGTAACATTTTAAGATGCAAGTAAAAGTAGGTTTGTGGTAGTCGGCTCAATCTAATATGGCGCTAGTATGACAGTCTTCGAGGGTTCCGACACAAGTATAATTGACTAAAAACAGATATCTTGTTCTATACATCCATTGAATATTTACCATCAGGTAAAATGCATGCTCGTTTGCTACTTGAAATTAGTAAAAAACGTACGTATAAGAAAGTGACCAGTCTAGAAGCTTAGCCTTGTTTTTTAAGTGGGTAATCCTCATGGATACCCAGCCGCCTGGGGCAGGAGCTGGGTTACCGGTTAAGCCCCCACTGCGTTGTTCCTCGCACCGCACGGCGGGAACACGGGCAAGATTTCGGATTCATCCACGCCGCAGATACGCTCTTTGGTTCCGCCGGATACCACCAAACGGCCGCCCACCGCCAACGCATCTGACGGTGCGCCCCCGTTCGGTCGCGGGAGACAAGGTGCACGGCCAAAGAAGTTATGAATCAATGTTATAAAACGACGTAACACGTTAGATAATATTTTTTTTAATATACAGATCAATAATGAAAAATATAAAAACGAAGCAAGAATAAGAGAAGAAAATTTGAAGTTCACAACCCGTTAACAATGGCTACAAACAAACTTTTGTTTCGAAATTCAAGGAGATAATAGTGTTAGTTGCTATTAGTTCCCTGTTTCAGACAAAATACTATTCAAAAGCCGCCGCGCTTATTCGGGGTAAATAATACCATTTACTGAATGTTTTGAATAAACATATCAATTACGTATTCGATATTTTGTCTTTTCTATCGCATATTTTTGAATGTTTGTCGAGTTAGGAATTAGACTCCGAGTGCTATTGGATTACTTGTTTGTTATGGTAATCATCATGAGGATTGTGGCGTTTTGTATGTGTTGACTTTTAGTCATATTTGTTTGCTTGAAGCAAAAAAATGCAAACAAACATGTAATCTCTGTGATATTAAGAGGCCATTGCATTTATTATTTCTGCAGTCTACCTCAGATAGGGCTAAAGCCTTGTATGAGTTTGTGCCCAGATGCGTTGTTGCTCCCGTTAAAATGCATAACTAAAAACTATAAACAGAAACCAGAAAAAGAAGTACCTATAGTAACACCCCTTTTTAATGGAAATAGCAAACGGGTAGTATATTTGATGCTAAGTGGTTACTGAAGCCCATGGACGATATAGAACAGGGGTTTTTGTTTGAAGTCAATTACGGATGCATTGCTACGCCCGAGGACTAAGATAGTTGCCTTATATGTACAAAAGTAAGCCGGCAACTAGACCCTTACAACTAAAGTCAAGAATTTCTTTATGCTAGAAATAGGTTTAGCGGTGGTACCTCGCCGGTCGATCCATACTCTTTCTATCATGTGGTAGAACCAGTGTAGTTCGACCGGGGAGGTACCACCGCTACACCTATTTCTAGCGTGAAGCATCTCTTGCGTTTCGATGGAAGGGTGTGTTTGCCGGCATACTTTTATATGAGGCGACCATCTCAGTCTTCGGGAGTAGTAACGCATCTGTGATTGACTTCAGATAGAACCTATGTTCTATATGAAGTTGCTTACAGATGTCCATGGGCGACATTGATCACTTACCATCAGATGGACTGCATGCTCGTTTGCTACTTTAATCATATAAGAAAAATATCACCTTGAAAAACTGTAATAAAGTAGCAACACGTGCAATGTGATTCACTTAGAAATGAAAATAACTTCGAAAGCCCTTTGGAGTTTTATAGATTCTATTTCACCATTCTAGTAATATGCAGCACGAGCCGAGATAATTCTGAGTAGTGAAAAGGTTTCTACACTCTCTTTTCTTTTCTTCTCAAAGTTTCTCAGATTTTGTTTTACTATCCTCGTTGTATTGAAGATCTGAGCTAGCTCTGAGATAATGAAATTTGAAGTGCATTATCTCGATTTCACGTTTTTCAGAATTTGGTATTTAATTAATTTTAAGCAGACGGAGCAAAGAAAATTATTATTATGTTGTGAATCTTATACAAGTTTTAGCTAAATCTTGATTTTAAAAAATAATATAAACTCTCTTCCCTCTATATTGTAATGAAAATCGAAGCATAAATCATTTTAAAGTTAAGTAAACAGAAAGTCTACTGTGCATGCTCTTTTATCATCACCATTATTGTCCCACTGGTGGGCACGGGTCTTCTCTCAGTACAAGACCCTGCGAGTTGGAATACTTTACAGTATAGAGCAGTGATAGCCTAATGGTTGAAACTTGCCCTCTCGATCGAGAGGTCCGAGGTTCAAACCCAGGCACGCACCAATGATTTATGTGCGTATTAGAAATTAATTATCACTGCTTTTCGGTGAAGGAAAACATCGTGAGGAAACCTACACACCCGAGAGTTCTAAAAAAAAAAGTTCTCGGAGGTGTGTGAAGTCCACCAATTCGCACTTGGCCAGCGCGGTGGACTATGGCCTAAACTCTCTCATTCTGGGAGAAGACCCGTGCCCAGCCGTGGGCCAATAATGGGTTGATGTGGATGTGGATGGACAGTTTTGAGAACTATTTTCTGAGAGAACTTGGAGCCATTAAGTTGCAATTAAGTACGAGTTTTTAACGACTCTAAGAAACAATTATGGTTAAGTTTTCGCTTTTACAATGTTATGTAGGTACATGGCACGTTTACTTGTTAATTTTCGGCCACAACTTGCAACCTACTTCGAAACGATGGACAAAAATATAAACAATGATTGTTTTGAAATATGATAAACTCGTACTAAGGGGTTTACTTACGATAATTTACCACTAATTCCTTCGTACTACCTCGTACCTACTTTTATATATCTTTAGTAATTCTATAATAAAAGGAAGACGTTATTTATGATCAACAATATTTCTGCTTTGCCAGACGGGGGTACCTAATGTCACCAAATTCAGTTGGTACAGAAAATTAATATTTCAGTGACCAAACTAATAACACCTGCGCTTAATAGTTTTGACCCTGGATAAATATTTAACACGACATAAAGAGAAAATTAGGTGTTTGACATATTAATAACAGGCTGCAGTAACAAATGAGTTAACGGTGTGTAATTAATGAATTTTAAGTAAAAGAGACAAATTATAAGGTTCTCGTCATTATCATATATCAGTTTACATATTGTATGAGTAGGGGCAATGAGACTGTGTTTTGCTTTTAGTAAGAATTGTTTTAAATGGAGTTGGATCACTTTTACAATTAATGCAAGTTTGTAAGAATGATAAATTAATCAATAAAATTGAACAATGAAACTTAATTAATTTCTTTTTACCCGTTGTTTTCCAAATAAACGAAAAATTAATGCACAAACGAAAAATATATATACGACGACGACCTGCGTGGTGGAGCGGTTACCACACCGGTCTGACGCGCAATAGGCCCCGGGTTGGATTCCCGGCCATACATGTATCTGAATGATGAGTTTAGATTCATGTTCTGGGTTTGGGTGTTTGTGTATTCGTCTTGTGTGTGTCCATGGTACCCACGACACAGTAGAAAATCCTAGTGTGGTGCTATAAGTGTAGAAAACGTGTTTTAAAATATATAAAAGCTTCATAGTAGATAAAACTACTTTTTACTTGTAAATAACAGTTGAATTTCAACCTCTGCGGGCGTTTAGTATATAAATGTGTGTTCAGAGGAAGGAATTCTCGTTTTGAACTAAGAATTTCTTGTTCACAAGATAGTTTGAGTTGAGACAACATCTGCATATTTCCCACCGGAAAGGCCAAGACCCTTTCGGCAAACTTTTTCTTTGAAACTCGTAGAGCTAGTGATGTATAAATAATTAAGCATTAACAAATAATTATAAAGAATTTAAAAATGCAAATTTTCTGATTCATTTATTTACTTTTACCACGATCGTACAAGAATAGTTAAATAGATCGTTGAAATGAAACTGGCAATTGCGAGTCGAAGCGACACGAAGCGTTCCGTACCAATGTCTATCCGTACCAAAAAACAGTAAAAAAATATCACGTTTTATTTTTATACATTATATTATTAGTATTTCTTGCTGTAACGGCAAAAGAAATATATTATTTGTGAAAATTTCAACTGTCTAGCTATCACGGTGCATGATATATAGCCTGGTGACTGATGGACAGCAGACTCTTAACAATAGTGTCTAGTTTCGATCCTTTGGGCACGGAACCCAAAAAACGGCTCGTGCTTTAAATTGTTTCACTGTATGCTAAGGGGGTCTGGTTTGAATGTGATCCCTGTGGAACTCTTCTGGGAATTTTTGCTTATCTTTAGGTATTTTGATGGTGGTAGAATCAGCTTGAAGTAGACATACCTACTACTACTTACTCACTTCGTAGCCTAAGACCACGAGAAAAGAGTCGCAGGTAAAAGCTATTCTTATTAATATTACTAGCTGTACCCGCGGCTTTGCCCACGTGCAAATCAACGTGTCACAAAGTTTTACCCGCGCAAATCTCGACACCGTGGGAATTCTATGATAAAAAGTAGTAACATTAAAATCGGTTTGGCCGCTCAAGGATTACCTGGTCAAACACAGAGTGAAAAAACGAATTTAAAGTATGTATTTGTGAGTAGAAACGTATTGTTATGTATTTTTTTTTAGACGAATCTAATATTGTAAATCGCTTTTTTGAACCAATTTACATTCTTAGTGGTCTAATTCACAATATCGGGATACTTTTTTTTCAATCAACTCCTCCACATTTGAACCAAAACGTATCGATTATAAAGATTGATTTGAACTTTTCCGAATTGGAAAATACTATTTGAAGTAATTTTGGCGGATTCAAATTTCTAAGTAAGATTATAGATAAACCTACTTTTAATATTAATTTGTGTTCAGGAGTTCTGGAAGGCATTAAGGAATTCAAAAATTCTGTTGGATAATGTACTGCTTCCTCCATCTCAATGACTGTGTCTACCGAATAGTAGCTCTGTGACGCTGCTTTAAATTTTGAAAAAAAATAAATCATTTATTTTATCGACACGTTCATTGGTGGGTGGGTATATAGCCGTCTTTTGGAACCAATTTGTAGTGTTATTGGTTGTATTAACAATATCGGGATATACTTTTTCAACCAACTCCTCCACATTTAAACGAAGACGATATAAAGATTGATTTTGACTTTTCCGGGTAACAAAGCACTATTATCTACTTGAAGTAAATCATTGGAGAATTGGAATATCACTGAGCACCGACATATATTCTAAGTTCATATTTTGTTTCATGTGGTCAAAGATAAGATCTTTTAAGAGGTGCATCGGGCCATTTGTGTGCGTAAATCCCGCATAGTTCTTTGTAAAGCAGAAGACAGAATCAAAACACTTTTACAATTCATACGAACAGGGCGCACCCGCTCGCTTATTTTTTATGTTTTCTTTTATGTTCCAACCTAACCTAACCCATCCTGCTACAGCTACAGCTACAGCTAAATCCAACTGTTAATAATAACATGACAATACTCCTGCATTTTCAGGATTTAGGTATTCAAAGTGACACTTTTCATCATAATGTTCTCTCAGGAACGGGTTGTAATGTATTGTAATCAATAAGTACCAAACTCATACGGCTTAAGTAGGTTGTGTACTTAGATTATCAGGGTTGATGAATTGAAGTTTAATTTATTAATCACATTTCAGTTTAATGAGCTGTCAATAAACTCATAATATATACTAAAAAAACCGTAAGCATTATGTGGCTACCTTTTATAATTTAGGCTTTCACTATCCCGCATCATTAGGGAGGAGTTGAAGGTAAAAAAAATATCCCGTATCTTTGCTTAGTATTCTTATTACTTATACGTAAGCACTTGCGAGCCAACTTCTATAGTTTGGGCTTGCAGTACCCTGCATCATCAGGATTGAAGAGTTGCAGGTCAATTTTTTTAGGAAATATCTGCTTAGTAATCTCATTCTACATTCAACCCAATTGGACTCCTACAGCTTAGGTTTGGCCGAGTATCGCTAATTTCGTTAATTTGCTTCAAAGAAATGGATCCTATGATCAGAACCGTATCAAACTCATCAGAGTACCCTTGAAATACATTCTTTCAAATAAAAAAAAAACATCAAAATCGGTTGGCGGGAAATTGAGTTATTCATCTATTTATCGCGCACATCGTTAATGCAAATATCAGACTTATGCGCTTTTCTTATGGATGCCACTGTCAAAAGTGAACTAAAAATAAATGGGACCCCATGACACGCACTACCTTTCAAATGAAAAAAAAAATCATCCAAATCCGTTCACCCAGTGCGGAGAAATCGAGTAACAAATATAAAATTTAAAAAAAAATAAAAAAAAAATACGGACGAATTGATAACCTCCTCCTTTTTGGAAGTCGGTTTAAAACTATGTTTTAACATAAAAATCAAAGCGAAATACTAAATTTTATTGAGGTGGCCTCAAAATTGACTGACTTTCATACAAACTTACATCTCCTATTTGGGTTAAATTGGAGGGGAGGGGGATCAGAAAATTCATTCTTAACTGACGTCTACGTCTTAAAAGGAACCCCTAGTTAAAATCATATTCGTATCTTTAGCAGTTTAGGCTCTACGATGTTTATTCAATAGATGAGTGAGAGAGCATCCTTTCGGTTTTATATAGATATAGAGATATAGATTTGTATAGTATCAAATAACATAGGTACACACATAAACAATAAAAATACACAAAGGAATACATTTTACAGACCATAACATATTTAGTTTCAACCAATTGAACTATGCAGTTACTTATCTTATTAACACTTATCGAACACAGAATAAATACTGCGTAGTTTTAAATTGACATAACTTTTTTATTTATAAACCGACTTACATAAAATAAACACTAAATGTTAAGTGAAGTCTCCCACAATACAACGGTGAAAATTATAATATTCAAATTGGATAAGCCGTTTCTGAGATTAGCGTTTTCAAACACACAGACAAACAGATAAACCGACAAACAGAAAAGATTTCTAAAAACCATTATTTTGTGTTCTATATCGTATTAAAGATCTCTAGAAATGGTTTTCACCTAAATTGATTCTATGTACAGACAGCGACCTCTTACAGATTTATTATAGTATAGAAGAAGAAGAAGATAAAGGCAAAATTTTGCGATAGTTGGAAGGTGGTAGAATCAGTGTAGTTCGACCGGGGAAGTACCACCGCCACACCTATTTCAGACGTGAAGCATTTCTTGCGTTTCGATGGAAGGATGTGGTTGCCGGCACACTTTTATAAGAGGCGACCACCATAGTTCTCGGGAGTAGCAACGCATCTGTGATTGACTTCAGATAGAACACATGTTCTATTTGAGGTTGCTTACCGATGACATGGGCGGCAGTGGCCACTTACCATCAGGTGGACTGCATGCTCGTTTGCAATCGTTTTGCATCGACAAGAAATACGGTTACTCCCTTTCCTGTGGTAGGTCCTGAAATAATTGTGTGGCGGTCGCTTCTTTCGAGCTTTTAATCTTGTACACAAAACCACTCACCTCTTTTCCTCAACTGCTTCTTAGCAGGCGGGTGATACCATAGACCTCTTTTGATCACCAACTACTGAGACATACCTGCATGTATAAAACCCATCATACAATATGTTCACGGATAATTGCGAAGGTTTTTTAACTGACTTTCCAAAGGAAAGAGGTTATCTATTCGTCACGTATTTTTTTGTGTATGTTCGGTCGAAATGGCTAGACGCTGTCGACCTTCCGACACGATTGGAACGACATTGTATGCGGTTAGTTTCACAGGCGGTTCCATATTTATGAAATTGAAAAATTTGGAAAATGTCGGTTTCTAACGGTCCCAACATATTTCGCTTGATGACGGTGTCAAAGCTATGTCCAATATGAGTGCCAACTATGTACTAAGTACTGAGTATGTCCTAAACCAAAATTAATTGAAATATTTTTTTACTTTTTTGTGACATAGAAGTCAGTAGATATTTTTTGTTAAAAAGTTTTTATTCTAACCATATAATGACATAGCACTATGAACAAATTGCCTAGTAAAGCAATGTAAAAGAAAACTGAAATGTTTTTTTCCTCCTCAGGTATCAAGTACTATTCTTCGTAGTAACCTACGCTGTCCCAATGCTGGGAATGACGTTCTTCTACTCAGCGATGGGGCGCGTGCTTTGGGGCTCGCGATCAATCGGAGAACTCACACAGCGACAAGTGGACTCTATCCGCTCGAAACGAAAGGTAATTGTTTATTGTAGGTAGTTTAAAGTAGCACTTTAATATTAGTTAATTTCATTACCATATTATTGAAGTACTCACATTTTTACTATTTATCTATAGCCTCACAAGCACACACACACACACACACACACACACACACACACACACACACACACAAATTCACACGCACGCACACACGCATGCGTCAGTGCATGTTAGCATGCGTGAACATACTTTGATCTTGTGTATTTTACAAAACTATTTGTGTAATCCTGTTTTGGCTTAAATTAATACATAACGTGGATGCAATGTATATTTTCTTTGTATTGCTGTTGGATTACCTAATAAATAAATAAATAAATATTTGTTAGTTGACCGGGCGAACTTCGTTACGCCCAAATGTTAAAAATCTAGAATGATCAGTGTTTCACCACTATATTATGCAAGTACTATATATAAAAGCCTTCCTCTTGAATCACTCTATCATCTTTTTGCCAATATTTTCAGTTACATAAAGAAGAAAGAAAAAAAGAAAGATCTTTATTTAGTCAATTTTTGGGTTACAATAATATTGATTACATAAGATGTTTAAAAAAAAAGGCGCAAAAAATTTAATATGCCGGTTAAGGCGTTCTAAATGTATGTCACTCACATACTCGTATTTATCATTAAAAGACTTACAATTAGACACTATATTACATGGATCGTAGTCACGGCAAAACTGTTATGCTACAACTTTTTTTGAAGTGAAACTTCTTTAGGCGCATGAGGGTAAAATTTTTACAGATGAAACGTCACGCCGGTATGCAACGGAAGTGTCGGAAAAGAGAGAGAGAGTGATCGAGACCGATTGAGAGAGAGTAAGACAGGGCGAACGTAGCATGAGTAACTAGCCGTGGAGTGAGAGTAGGGAGCAAGCGAGTGAGAAAGATTGAGAGAAAAAGTGAGACAGAGCGAACGTCGTATCACGCCTTTTTCCCTTCCTCTTAATCTTGGAAATTTAAAGTTTTAGATTTGTATAAATATAAACAAGATTTATAAATTAGTTCGCCAAAGAAGTTTCACTTCTGACATGTGTACTTTGTACGCACGCATGCTTTTTTTTTGTTTTCGAGGGGGAAACTTTCAAAAAGTACCCGACGTCGTGGGAGCGACGCGGGTTATGTGGGATTCTTACCGCATTAAAACCCCCCCCGGTGGCCGACCTCGACGCTGCGAAGAGGACTCCGGTAACTCCGATTGACCGCCGCCGGTGTACTCAGCGTGTGCCCCATCGGGCTCTTCCCTGGTGGGCGTGAACTGCTCACCGCACCTACTGGTTTTTACGGCAGCATGCAACCACACATGCCACCGTCCTTCCCGGGGTCGCTTGTCCGGACGGTTCGAGCTCCCACTCTTCCCGCCCGCAACCCCGGAAGCCTCTTTTAGTCGCCTCTTACGACAGGCAGAGGGTACCGTAGTCCTATTCTGGTCCCGGGACTACAGGGACAAACAACTATGATCTATGTAAATAATTCTGGTTCGTGGTTAAAAATGTCTTTCGCCGACTTAGCGATGGATTGTAGATTCGAATGACAGTAAAAATAATCACTTGAGTAAGGTAATTACGTAGGTAAATACGTCGCTTCTTCAAATAACCCGTATGAGTCCTTGGGGATCATTTTGGGGAACTTTGAATAAAATCTGATTTGGTTACATTTAAAGGAGGTTTTCATAACGTAATTAGATTTTTCCTAACGTTTTTATGTGAATATTACAACTTAAACGATGTTAATGCACATTTTAAATAAGAATACTGTTAATGCAAATTCTGTATTTATTTAAACGCAAAAATAATAACCATGTAAATTTATTTTGTGTTGAAAAATTTTATTAATCAAAGTTTTCTAATGTTTTTAAACCCTTTGTTGTCTCATGACTGCTTAATAGTTATATTTCTTAGAATATACAGGCGGTAGAACTAGTGTAGTTCGACCGGGGAAGTACCACCACCACACCTATTTCCAACGTGCATTTCTTGCGTCTCGATGGAAGGGTATGGTTGCCGGCACACTTTTATATGAGGCGATAATCATAGTCCTCGGGAGTAGCAATGCATGTGTGATTGACTTCAGATAGAACCCATGTTCTGTATGAAGTTAATTACAGATGTCCAAGGGCGGCCACTTACCATCAGGTGGACTGCATGCTCGTTTGATACTTCAGTCAGATAAAAAAAATATTAGTTTGAAACTGACAGTTCCATATCCTATTCTAAGGTTCAATAAACTTGCGAGTTTTTCAAATATATCTTCCTGTTACATACAAAAGTTTTATAATATGACTCTAAATGAAGAACTTTGTTTATTAAACTTGCAGAATAATTTTGTAGTATTGTAATACAAGGGTTGTAGGATCTACGATATAATGGGTCTATATTTGACCCACTTAGACTTTCATTTGACCTACCAAGACTGCGGTTTACACACCGCTAAACTTTTATTGTAATAGTAAGTTTAGATGTGTGTAAACCTCAGATATAGTCTTCATATTGATTTTGGCTTATGATTGTCTTTCACTGTCTAATAGTATATCAAGAGCTACTTGAAGGTTCTAAAGGTTGTTGTCACTTTTGGCCCTAGAGCTGTGAGTAAACATTTGTTCGTCTTTTCTATCTTAGTTGTCTCAAAATAATTTAGGACTCTAACATAAATATATCCAAGATCATTCAACTATAATATCTTATTCTGCTCTTTCTTACTATAGTTTAACTTGCAAAATTTAAGATTGTTTAATCTGAAATTAATCTCTTTGAACTGTATCTTATATTTGAATTTAATCATCTAATATTTCTTTGTTTCACCAGGTTGTGAAAATGTTCATCATGCTGATCATCATTTTTGGGATTTGCTGGCTGCCGTATCATTCGTACTTCATCTACACGCACTTCAACCCTTCGATCCTGTACATGAAGTACGTTCAGCACGTGTACCTGGGCTTCTACTGGTTGGCGATGGCGAATGCAATGGTCAATCCTATAATTTACTACTGGATGAATGCCAAGTAAGTCGCTTAGTTGTAACGTTGTTTACTTATATTCACTTTAATCAGACAATAATAGGTACATATTCTTTCATATTGACTTATTTAATAAATTGAATGCATTTATTTTTAAATTTTATGAAAAAAGTTGTGTTTAAATTATTTATTGTTTTTCAATATGCGTGACTAATTTTAAGAAATATTGTGGTTAATAATACTTAATTTTTAATATCTTTGTGTATCGTATAATTATATTCTTCTAGCTGTAATCTTGTTAACTACATTTTTAAATAAATAAATAAATTTGGCCAGGAACCCTCGATAGCGTCTCCAGAATACCCTACCAAAGTTTTATTATAATCTGATCAATTTTTTCGGAAGGTATAGTGGAGAAACATACAAACTTTATTTTTTTATTTAAGCACATTATGTCAATGTTAGCCGCGGCTCTACCCGCTTTAATCACGTTTACTCCAAATATGTTAGTCCAGGTCATAAACTAGCTGTATGCTAAATTTTAGCTCATTACGATTTTTAGATTTTGCGTGAAAGAGTAACAAACACACATACATCTTCAGTAACATTCATATTTATAAAATTAATAAGATTGTCTTGTTTTATTTTCCCTGCTATGCTTTCTCGTCTATTATTCTTATTAGTTTTATCTTATGAGTACTTTACATTTCATTAGCTGCATTATCTTAAGCTATTTATATAACAGTCGATATATGTATTATACTTGTATACATGCCTATTTTGTTTTTGTATGATTTCTTTTAAAAATTCAAAGGTTGTCTGTAGAGAAATCTATCTTAGTGGCCGTCTATTGTACGTCAGATTATGTATTTGCTAGTTTTGTTAACAATCGTTTCGAAGTACGATATTTATTATATTGTATATACAGCTCACAAGTGTGAATGTTGATATCATTTCTAGCTTAATAATTCCTAAATAATTAAACTGTAGTCGCAGTCGGACGTGTGAACTCATATATCAGTCTAATCCTATTTGGAGCATCACAGATACGAATAATTTATGTGTGTTAACTTGTATTGTTAGTATATCTTTGTATCAAATTTTAACATAGCTAAATCAAATACCGTATTATGTTTTATTTCGAATTTTAATGCAGATACATTAAAATTAGAACTTATTGTGAAAACAGAAAACCTCACTGCTCAAACTGAATTTAGCAGTCAGATATTTTTGTTGTTTTATTGATTTATTTCATTTAGCACATATTAAAAAAATATATATACCCTGTATCACTCCCACAATTGAGTCGTTTCAAACGATATGTCATATGTTACAATCCATCAAGCCGTTTGTTCTGCAGCGCGTGCCAAAGAAATGGACGTACATACAAACATACATATAGACATATCCTCCAAAATCTTTGCACTCCTTACGCAGTTGGATAATGATAAGGTACTTAGAGAAACAAAAATGTATTGTTGAAATCTGTCAAGCCCTAAAGATCAAACCTGTCTAATAGAAATAGACATTAACACTACAGTGGTGGTGTAAAAAAGTAGTTTACCAATTTCAAATAATTACGGCTACTAATTATTAAAAAGTATTTTGATGGTGCTGGGTTCCATAGTGACTAAACTCCCGCGGCTCCACCACCACAACTATTTCTGTCTAATAATATCAGAGCGGCACTATTGTGTTCTAATTTAAAGGACGCTGTAAAAGAAATATACAAACGAGTACAACTTGAACCTTAAAGATTAAAGATTTTTAAAGATTAAAGATTTATTGAACATAGAAACAAATTTACAGTAATAAATTGTTCGTAAACGACGGCAATAGTTTGAAAACTGTGTCGCAGTCATTTACGCCCTCCTCAGGACACAGGGAAAGTATGTTCACAAATACATGTTACAAATGCAGTCATGTTAAAACATACAGATATGATGAATGGATTGAATTTTCACATCATTAAAAATTTTAAAATTTTAAAATCTAATGGATCTACCCCATGAAGAAGTGGCCACTTACCAATAGAAAGACTGCAAAGTTTGATTCTACTATGCAAAATATTCAACGTACCTTTTTACTGAAACACGTTATTATAATAAATTCAGGTCGCCAGTCTCTATGAGTTCCTTTGCGGAAGTCTTGATCTTCTCCGTCCTCGTAAACGTTGAGAGCATTTGTCAGACTATAAAACGTTCTTCCTGACAAATGACACATGTAAAGAGTATATATATTACATACTGTATTATCATTTCGCAAGATGCTGCATTTATCATTGTCGAAAGCTACGGCTGCTTTATTGGTTTCAACTTCATTGTGTTCCATACAATATATTTATTTTCAGCTCGTACCTTTATCAAGAACGTTCAATACAATTGCTAGACTACCCTAAACCTTGTCCTTTATGGTTTTAAAATGGTGATTTAAAATTCTAATGCTTATTATGGACAGTAGCACAAAAGTTATTAAAATACTAGTTGACCCGGCGAACTTCGTTCCGCCTAAAAGTAAAAAATCTAAAACCATCAGTGTTTCTTCACTATATTACGCATGTTTAATACGTAAAAACCTTCCTTTTGAATCACTCTATCTATTAAAAAAAATGTGTGCGTGTACTAGCGTACACTCGTAAGAAGTGAAACTTCTTTATGACGTTATTTTTCAAAAAATAATTTACTATATGCAACTTTACAGAAATTGGTTAAATAAAGTTAAATTAGATAAAGTTAATAAAAGGCTTTTATTAAACTTTATCTAATAATCTAATCTATAATAATCTATCTAATATCACGCGTGGTAGGGATAAGAAAAAGATGGCGCGTAACGGAAAAAAAAGATGGCGCGTAACAGAAAAAGATGGCGCGTAACGAAAAAATGTTACACTAAATTTTTTTCCAACCCCGATAAAGAAGTTTCACTTTTCCAAGCCGGATAAAGAAGTTTCAATTCAAAAACTGCATTAAAATCCAGAGCGTATTTTTAAAAATATAAGCATACATAGAGATAGACAGCGGGAAGGGACTTTGTTTTATACTATTAGTGAAGGGACATAAACTACACATTAGTCTAACATCGGTGTTCATAATCTAAATTATTTTTAACAACGCTAAGGGTATGTTTGTTTTCGAAGTTCTCGTCAGATTTGGGCGCGTCATTACGTTGAGAAGTGCATACAAATCTTTCAATTCAGTAGTCATGATTTGGAATGTTAATTATGCGTTTTCAAGCAAGTACGGGAAACCGTTGGATTCAGAAGCCACAGGATCGGTTGGAGTGGCGTCATTTAGGGGAGGCCTATGTCCAGCAGTGGACCTCAAAGGGCTGATGGATGGATGGATGGAAGCAAGTACGGATCTCGCGCAGTGCTTAAATAAAACGTGCTATGGTGTAGGAGATTTAGAAATTAAACATATGTATTTGCTCAAAGATTTTCAGTTACAGGATTTTTATCAGTAGTAATGTTTGTTTAGAGAAAATGTTACAAACTAGTAATATGGAGTGGTTCACCTTGCGGTTATCACGCCCGTGTGGCGCAGTAGTGTTGTGTAAATGGAACTACATTATCCGAAAATGTCACTAGTCATTTCTAGTGCTGCCCAAATTCAGTCTTGGTCTTGCAGTCTTGGTCTTGTTCTTGCGTTTTTGCAAGACCAAGACCAAGAACAAGACCGCGTATTTTTAGCAAGACCAAGACCAAGACTGACCGTGCAAGACTTGAGCAAGAACAAGACATAGCCTGCAAGACTCTTGCGTCTTGCAGCTAGGACTTAGCGCTATTTCACTGAGTAGTTAGGTGTAACAGTTCGGTGTATAGGTAGGTACGCTTAGGAATTCTATGAGACGCAAAAAACTGTATCAAAGAATATGAAAAATTGGACCTATGCGCATTACGACTAATACCATAAACATAGCGAATAAAAAAATATCTATTAAAATCAAACTGAGTGCATGCATAGTTTTGAAATCTAAAACAATCGTTGCCGCCACGCCGAAATCATAACATTTGACACTATTTGATTGCCGCCATAGGGCGTAGGTATACTCATGCAAAATAATTTCGAATTTTAAGAGTACCTACAGGTGTTCCAAAGAATAAATAAGTTTCAGAGTGCTTAGAATGAAAATGAATACATTATACTGATCACGCAAGTAGTATTATGATTGGGATAAAATGGTAAGGATAGGTAGTAGATGTCATATTAATTCGTTCTAGTAAGTATATATTATAATATTGATTACTTATATGGTTTTAAACTAATTACTTAGGTACTATTATTGTACATTTAGTCAAACTTTAATAAATAGTAATAGACTAATAGGTAATTGCAAGACTTGCAAGACTCTTGCTGCAAGACCAAGACCAAGACCAAGACTGGGAGCGCAAGACCAAGACCAGGTGTATTGGCGCAAGACCAAGACCAAGACTGGCTAAGTCTCGTCTTGTTCTTGCATTTGGGCAACACTAGTCATTTCAAAAGTAAGCGCATTCGCGGTGCATTCGTCTTTGCACGCCACCTAACGAGGTGAAGCCAGGAATATAGTTTTTCCCTGCCCTTTAACTTCTTCGCGAAAATTGTAATCAAAACTTTCTAGTCTAAATCCCGCAGTTTGAAACGTTCACAACATTAATCAGCATACGAAACTTTTCCTTAACAGCATATGCAGTTTAAACGCAGTAATAGCACGTTTTATGCTTGCTGAATGTCATATACTTCGTCGTGTACTGCCGCCATGTTTTAAGCTTCAACTACAACTAGACTTACATGAAATCTGATGAATCTGTACGATACTTTACGACATTTTTTATAAAGTGTTAAGTGTTAAGGTGTAAGGTGTAATGTTTATGGTAAGACGAAATATGACATATATTTGATTGTGTCGTGAATTGCTGGCATGTTTTTGGCTTCAACTACGACTAGACTTACATGAAATCCGATGAATCTGTACGGTACCTACATTACGAAATTTTTTATAAGGTGTAATGTTAAGGTGTAAGATGTAATATTTATGGTAAGACGCGCCCATAAACATTTGTGAATAACTACATATGGGATGAAGATTTCATTGGAAGTCAATCACACATGCGTTACTACTACCGAAGACTTAAGATGGTCGCCACATATAAATGATCTGATAACCACAGCCTTCTATCGAAACCCGAGAAACGTTTTACGCTAGAAATAGGTGTTACGGTTGTACCTCGTTAGTTGAACTTTGTGTATATGAACCATATCGCAAAACTTCTAAGGTAATTGTAATAATGGGCAAGCTATAATTCTGTTTAGTTGGATAAAATAGCTGGATTGGATAAAAAATCATAACGTCAAAAATATCAGATGTCTTTATCAAAATACCCGCTATTGCTTAGTTAATAAATCTCTTTGTACCTTTAACGAGTGCGTTCAAAATAACTTGAAAATTATTGCAATTTAATCCAATTTGAGAAATATTCGCGCTACTTTGGACAACATGAAGTTTAGTTTTTAATTTTAAATTACGGTCGAATTTCGACTATTGCAACGGGGGCAATTAATATCACTATCGATGTTATCGACACCAAAAATTAAAAAAAATATACAACGTAAAGATACATGTAGACTGAACAACCATTAAATCAACGTCACATTTAATCCTCTTTATTAATAGATGGAGTAACATCCATTACAACGAAACGTTATTTTCAATTAAAAGATGGATTACGCACTGCAGTAGTAGGTACATCATGTGGGTTGAAGCAGAATAATTTTATTTTAACTAAATAATAACTTTGGTACCAAATACACATTGAAGTTGACTATTATAAAGCTATAAAATAAGACACTACGAAATACATTTACATAACAATAAATTTTCAAAAATTGGCACCTCTCCTCTCTTTACCTCACCCCTTCTTGCGTCACCTCACCTCCTTTGACACCACATCTCAACGCATTAAAGCTCTTCACTGCTGCGTTACACTATGGAACTTAAATTCAGTTGTTTTTTATCTAGGTATGACTCGAGGCTTAACTCGCGTTTTAAAAAAGTTTTGTTTTATTTGATTCAAATAGCAAACGAGCATGCAGTCCAGCTGAAAGCAAGTGGTCACTGCCACCCATAGACATCTGTAAGCAACTTCATGGATTCTATATGAAGCCAATCACAGATGCGTTGCTACTCCCGAGGCCTATGATGGTCGCTTGACATAAAAATGTGCCGCCAATCACTGGTTCTACCATCTCTTACAATAAGTTAACCTGTCATTATTTGATAACAGATTGCTGCAATACGTCAATAAATATAAAACGTATGTTGAAATAAGAAATAAATTTTGTATCTTGTTTCATATAAATTGATCTTCATATTGTTTAAACGACTAGACGTCTCTAGTAAACTTGATAGGTACTCTCAATAGAATCGCGCTGAAATTGAAATTTACCAAAAGTTTTAAGTAACTTGCTCACGTGTTCTTAACTCAATGTTCAGTGAAATTTGTTTGTCAACTCTGAAGAGATTTCAGATAACAATTTATTTTTCTTTAAAAGAACAATTGAAGTGATAAGATGAAACTGAAAGCAGCAGAAATACACACGTACGTCTTGTAATTTACTTATTTTTTCAGAAACTTTTATTTCTTACGTTTTCACATGCTACATATTAGTAACTAGCTGTACCCGCGGCTACGCCCGCGTGCAAATCAATGTATTGCAAAGCTTTTCCCGCGCAAATCTCCACTCAGTGGGAATTCTACGATAAAAGTAGTCTACGTGTTGTTCCATAACATTTTCTATAGTAAAAAACCCGTAAAAATCGGTTTAGCCGGTCAAGAATTACCCGGACAAACACAGAGTGAAAAAACGAATTTTAAGTGTGTATTTGTGGGTAGGTGCATATTGTTATGTAAAATGTTATGAAAATAAGACGAATCAGAATATCGTAAACCCCTTTTTTGAACCAATTTACAATCTTAGTGGTCACATTAACAATATCGGAATACATCTTTTCAAACAACGCCTCCACATTTAAACCAAAGCGCATCTATTATAAAGATGGATTTTAACATTTATAAATTGAAAAATACTATTTTAAGTAATTTTGGCCCTTTTAAATTTCTGAGTAAGATTACAAATAGATGAACCTACTTTTAACATTAATTTGACAACCTTGACGACCCGCGTTGCGGAGCAGCTACCACACCCGGTTCGATTCCCGGCCAGACACGAATATGAATAGATTCATGTTCTGGGTCTGGATGTTTCTATATACGTCTTGTGTGTCCATGGTACCCACGACACAGGAAAAAATCATAGTGTGGGGCTATTGTAGAAATTGTAATTGTAGAAATTTTCTATTTTATTGAGTGTAGAAAGCGTATTTTTATTTAAAAAAAGTTTGTGTGGAGGAGTACCGCGAGGCGGGTTGAAGGAATCCAAAAATTTTGTTGGATAATGTCTTCGAACTCGATGGCTGTATCTACAGAATCTTCATCCCAAGTAGTCAAATAACAATCCCGCGTTGAATTTCCAGTATTCCTTTGATTTGAAATATTAAAAATGTTAGAGAAATCGTTGCTACAAATCTTGAGTGGACGCTCAAAGGCCAATAGGCAGGCATTATGACCGCTTTTTAAAAGTGTGGGCGCAACGCTGGACGACGCCACAGCAATAGCTATTTTTCTATCAGATCTTATATTTTTCAAAAACGTTTTACCCGTGCCTCCTAGTGCATCTAACTAAAACTAAAAATCTAATGACAGTATCAATGATACGTAAACTAATTTTGGTTCTACTAACATTTAAGCGGCGCTCAGATATGTTTATAGTTTATCTTTATTAAGCCTTGTTTGTGGTCATTAAAATTTGAATTTGTCGTCAAGGTAAATTCAAATTATTTTGTACTTTTACCTGAAAGAACAAAATAATTTGGATTTACCTTAACCTCTATTAATTTCATATAAACTTTGTGACACATTGATTCCCAGGCGGGCGAAAGCTTTGCATTTCCGATACTAAATAATATTTAAAAATGAGCTGGTTAAAAAATAATTCTAAAATTAGTATTTATGAAAACTACAGATTATAATAATAATAATAATAATGTACATAAGACAACTGGATTCGAACCCCAGACCTCGCGTTTCTAATCCGCCCGACTTAGCACCACATGGCTATCACGATTTTAATAACAGATGCGAAATTCACATAGGTACTTATGAGTTAAGAACATCATCTATTTTGGCTTATTTTGACACACTTTGTTATTCTAAAATTATTTTTTAAATATGTTGTTATTTAAATGCATGTTTTCTATAAAATTATTTATAATGAACATATCATAAATATAAAAAGAACAATAATGTTGACCATGCTCATTTGTTAATAGAGCCAAGTGTTCATCAACCATGCTTCAATATTCATAAATGCAATTATTTATCACAAAAGATGCAAAAGCTTCTTTATAATAATAATTCATGATATAATTGTTATATCTTATTTAGATACTGATCGACTTATTAATGTTAGTATTTTGCTTAAAAGACTATCAATTGTATTTTGTCCATAATATTTATTTTCGCTAAAAATGTACGGGTGTGGTCAATAACATAACTTTATATATGCAATAATAGTTAAGAAACTATTTATGTAACATGAACATGGAGTGACAAATGGAGTCGATAATTTTATTTTGAAACAATTTTAAAACATTTTTATCGCCTTTGAATTATTGGATTCGAATAACTATTTTGCTATAATAGTATGACGCGCCATCTGTTATCAATTGGGAATCCCTGTACTCTAAGAGCGATTTTACATTAGGTCGCAAGCTGCGCTGCCGCAGCGCGTCAACGGATGCTTTTTTATTATTGAAATATTTCATAAATTCATAAATTAAATTAAAATCAATTTGAATCACATCTTTTTTTATGATAATTGATAGTTACATATTTATACGTATTATTTTTGAATGAATTCAAAATGGCATCCGGGCGGCCATTATGGCTACTGTCATGTCACATATATTTACATTAGAATTTAACAAAATACGCGACAATCCGAATTTTACGGATATATGTTGTCGACTCGAAATTAATGTTTTTTTATGTTTTATTATTTAGATAAGGTTTTAAGTAAGTCTATCGTACCCCTTGACGGACTTGTCAATATGGGACTTTGTCAAAAACGAACTTCCATACAAACATTTATGGCCGATTTTACCGCTTTCAACCCATTTTTTTTCGATAAAAAGCAGCCTATGTCCTTTCTCGAGGTCAACACTATCTGTGTGCCCAATTTCATAAAGATCGGTTCAGTTGTTTAGGCGTGAATAAGTAGCAGACAGACAGACAGACAGACAGACAGACAGAGTTACTTTCACATTTATAATATTAGTAGGGATTGGTTGTATTAACAATATTGGGATATACTTTTTCAACCAACTCCTCCACATTTAAACGAAGACGTATCGATATAGAGATTGATTTTATCTTTTCCGGATAATAGTGCTTTGTAGCACTATTATCTACTTGAAGTAAATCATTAGATAATTGGAATATCACTGAACAGCGACATACATTCTAAGTTCATATTTTGTTTCATGTGGCCAGAGATAAGATCTTTTAAGAGGTGTATCGGGCTATTTGTGTGCGTAAATCCCGCATTGTTCTGTGTAAAGCAGTAGACATAATCAAAACACTTTTACAATTCATACGAACAGGGCGCACCCGCTCACAGGGCGCTGCCGCACCCTGCTCGGTTATTTTTTATGTTTTCTTTTATGTTCCAACCTAACCTAACTCATCCTGTTTAAAAAGCTACAGCTAAATCCAACTCTTAACAATAACATGACAATACTCCTGCATTTTTAGGATTTAGGTATTCAAAGTGACACTTTTCATCATAATGGTCTCTTAGGAACGGGTTGTAATGTATTGTAATCAATAAGTACCAAACTAATACGGCTTAAGTAGGTTGTGTACTTAGATTATCAGGGTTGATGAATTGAAGTTTAATTTATTAATCACATTTCAGTTTAATGAGCTGTCATTAAACTTATAATATATACTAAAAACAACCGTAGGCATTATGTGACTGCCTTTTATAATTTAGGCTTGCACTATCCCGCATCATCAGGGAGGAGTTGAAGGTAAAAAAAAATATCCCGTGTCTTTGCTTAGTATTCTTATTAGTATTCTTATTACTTATACGTAAGCACTTGCGAGCCAACTTCTATAGCTTGGGCTTGCAGTACCCTGCATCATCAGGGCTGAGGAGTTTAAGATCGAAATTTTCATCATGTGTCTTTGCTTAGTAATTATATTACATACCCGAAAGCATTAAATGGCCAACTCCTATGTCTTAGGCTTGCAGTACCCTGCATCATCAGGCTTGAGGAGTTGAAGATCGAAATTTTCATCTTGTGTCTTTGCTTAGTAATTATATTACATACCCGAAAGCACCAAATGCCCATCTCGTATAGTTTAGGCTAGCAGCATCCTGCATCATCAGGGATGAGGAGTTGAAGGTCGAAATTTTCATTTTGTGTCTTTGCTTAATAATCATATTACATACCCGAAAGCACCAAATGGCCATCTCCTATGGCTTAGGCTTGAAGTAACCCTGCATCATCAGGGTTGAGGAGTTGAAGGTCAAAATTTTTACCGTGTATCTTTTCTTGGTATTTTTATTACATAACCGAAAGTACCAAATGGCCAACTCTTACGGTTTAGTCTTGAAATACCCTTACATCATCAGGGTTGAGGAGTTGAAGATCAAATTTTTGTCCCATGAATTTATTTAACAATCTTATTATATATCCATAAAAACAAATTGACTTACTTCTACGGTTCAGGCTAGCATTACTCCTGCATCATCAGGATTGAAGAGTTGAAGGTCAACTTTTTTAGAAAATATCTGCTTAGTAATCTCATTCTACATTCAACCCAATTGGACTCCTACAGCTTAGGTTTGGCCGAGTATCGCTAATTTCGTTAATTTGCTTCAAAGAAATGGATCCTATGATCAGAACCGTATCAAACTTATCAGAGTACCCTTGAAGTACATTCTTTCAAATAAAAGAAAAATTATCAAAATCGGTTGGCGGGAAATTGAGTTATTCATCTATTTATCGCGCACATCGTTAATGCAAATATCAGACTTATGCGCTTTTCTTATGGATGCCACTGTCAAAAGTGAACTAAAAATTAATGGGACCCCATGACACGCACTACCTTTCAAATGAAAAAAAAAAAATCATCCAAATCCGTTCACCCAGTGCGGAGAAATCGAGTAACAAATATTAAATTTAAAAAAATAAATAAAAAAAATACAGACGAATTGATTACCTTCTCCTTTTTGAAAGTCGGCTTAAAACTATGTTTTAACATAAAAATCAAAGCAAAATACAAAATTTTATTGAGGTGGCCTCAAAATTGACTGACTTTCATACAAACTTACATCTCCTATTTGGGTTAAATTGGGGGGGGGGGGATAGAAAATTCATTCATACTTGACGTCTACGTCATAAAAAGAACCCCTAGTAAAAATTATATTCGTATCTTTAGCAGTTTAGGCTCTACGATGTTTATTCAATAGATGAGTGAGAGAGCATCCTTTAGTTTTTATATTAAGTATATATATAGATATAGAGATATAGATGTGTATAGTATCAAATAACATAGGTACACACATAACCGATAAAAATACATAACAAAGGAATACATTTTACAGACCACAACATGTTTAGTTTCAACCAATTCAACTATGCAGTTACTTATCTTATTAACACTTATCGAACACGGAATAAATACTGCGTAGTTTAAAATGGACATAACTTTTTTATTTATAAACCGATTTACATAAAATAAGCACTAAATGTTAAGTGAAGTTTCCCACGACACAGCGGTGAAAATTATTTTCAAATTGGATAAGCCGTTCCTGAGATTAGCGTTTTCAAACACACAGACAAACAGACAAACAGACAAACAGACAAACAGACAAACAGACAAACAGATAAACAGACAAACAGACAAACAGACAAACAGACAAACAGACAAACAGACAAGATTTCTAAAAACCATTATTTTGGGTTCTATATCGTATTAAAGACCTCTAGAAATGGTTTTCACCTAAATTTATTCCATGTACAGACAGCGACCTCTTACAGATTTATTATAGTATAGATAGATGTAATGACTATTCGCATTCGCATTCGCATTCGCGAGAATTCAGCGAATTTTTTGCGAATATTGAATTGCTTTGCTTTGCAAAAAATGGTTGCCAAATCTACATCCTCCAGCTCCTACACCAAACATTAAAAAAAAATTCGCATATATACGTAAGGGATATTCGTATTAGTGCATCGTTACATCACTACTATGTACATTATACTCTGACGTTTTCGGTTTTAGACATATTTTGCAATATACTTTTAAAATATGGACGAAAAGAGAATACTTAGATAGCGTGATTCAGAAATACTAGTGGCGTCATCTCTTGATGAGTTGCGGGAAGTCGCCGTAACGCTATATCTGGTGAGTTGCGGGAAGTCACTACATATGACCTTGACATATACCACCACATATGATCAAACACAGAAAAAAAATCAAAAAGTAGATCTGTCCAAATCAACTGTCAAGTAAATAAAACCGCAGTTAACCTGATTTAAGAGACTACTTTATAGGTAAAATATTGCAGGCCTTTCAGTAAAATAGTAATGGAAGGAGTCTAAGTCTGAACGCCTCGTGTATCTACCTTTTCAAATCTTTTACACTAGACAAGTTAAATGGTTAATTTATTGAAACAAAAAATCTGAGAGCTCTAAAACAATTGATTGCCTTTAATGTCAGTACTGTTTTCAAGCAGTCAGGTTTCAATTTATATATTTTTATCGTCTCTTCTCATTCCTTCTTTTTAATCGCAGTCGCTAAATTTAAGAATTATATAGCCTTTTTTACTCTGTGACGATTCCAATGATATGTCAAGTAGTTTGGGGCTGTAGGGAGTGCCAAAGAAACATAGTAATACACACATACGCTATATAATAATATACAACCTTCCTTATCAGACAGTAACACTAGCAGTGTTGTACGTTATTTGACATAAGATAAAAGTAGATAGAATGAGACGTATTTAAATGTAGAAGAACAACGCCCCAACACGTTTGTGATTACCTAAGACCAGTGATAGCCTAATAGTTGAAACTTGCCCTCTCAATCGGGAGGTCCGAGGTTCAAACCCAGGCACGCACCACTGATTTATGTGCGTATTAGAAATTAATTATCACTGGTTTTCGGTTAAGGTAAACATCTTTTAGTTGAAGGAAAACAACGTGAGGAAACCTACACACCCGACAGTTTTTTTAAAAAAGTTCGCGAATATGTGAAGTCCACCAATACGCACTTGGCCAGCGCGGTGGACTATGGCGTAAAACTCTCTCATTCTAAGAGAAGACCCATACCCAGCCGTGGGACAATAATGGGATTGTATCCCTCTTACGTAACAGCCCGTCCTACTTGAAGTACAGATGTTCTTGGTTGCTATTTTTAATGAAAACCCTTTGTGCTTCGACTTCAAAGTCACCTGACAGTATTCTGATTTGAAGGCAAGCGTACTTATAATTTACTCTTCAGGGGAAACAACACTTTTGTGGCATAAATGCGGCATAAATCTTTTTGGAGAGTTAATTACAGCCATGAGCAACACTTATCATCAGATGAACTCCATGTTTATATTTATATCAGTTGGGCTACACTTTTTACTCTTCACCTTTGCTGAGGCAATTTCAAAAAATGTGGCTTCAGTCTGAATCGCGTAGGCGTATAGTCAACGCCGCTTTGTACGACTCCTTTGTTGTAGTTATTTAAAGACTTTCAACCAATTTATACGATGTAGCACCCCTCTCGATACGACATCGTTCAGCTCTCAAAGGAAACAGTCAATTTTGAAATGAATTATTTATAAACGGTTTCTATATTATGTGTTTCCAATAAAAGTCAACTCTTTGCGACTGTAAAATAATGAGCCAGTCGTGCTCCGGTTAGAAGATTGCGGAATAGCGCTTATACTTTCATGAGAGATCTTACTTTTCTTTATAACAGCAATACAAGGAGAATAGATTTCTTATTTTTATTAACGATCGAAGTAGCCAACGAGCGTGTACTTCAACTGATAGGAAAAAAACAGTTGCCACGCCATGACTGATGAATTGCTACCCTTGAGGGCTGAATAGAAGTAGGTACCAGGTTTTTATATATCTTCTCTTCTATTAACACACATTTCACTTCCACACCCTTCAAATCAAAATACAGGATCGTTTGAGAGTTTCTTTTAGGCAGATACAAGCTTTTTAACCTTTAAACGTAAATATAAAAAAAAACAAGTGCAGCACTCGGGGACTGCCGCGTTAAAGCTTTTGCAATGCATTTTTTATCGACTTATGAAATTAAAATTATTATATTTATTTATGGAGTATTTTTTTTTTATTGATTTTCTTTGCTACTAATTCAAGTTTTTTCTTTGCTACTATATACTTTCTCACAAGTTTTCTACTTACATATTCGTCCGATATCCGAGCAGCTCATCTCGATCAGTGCGAGATTCGTATACCATATACATACACGTTATGCGAACGCTCGGCCGCGCTACATGCTAGGCGGAGTGGGGGGTGTTGGATTTTTTTCGTTACGGAATTTCTTGATTTGGTCGCCGCGCTCACAACCCGAGGTAGAAGCTATGCAATAGCTTCATATGTTTTATGTAAAAAAATACAAAAAATTGTGTTGCACATCTTTCTTACTTTGACGTCGTTTACCATGTTAATGAGTGTGTGCTTGGATATTACTGTTTAATCCGGGTCATAAACTATCTGGGTGCCAAATTTCAGTGAAAGGCGATCTTTAGTGACAAACACACACACACACGTATCCTCACAAGTTTTAATATTTACTCGTATAATATTACGATGAAATGGAAGTTTCCATTATAATAAAAAAAACCTAGACAATAACTGACTACAATAAAATTTATGGATGCTACGTGAACTCGGTCTAGCAACTAAATACAGTGAGATATAGATTTTTTCCAATACTTGAGGTGCCCTGCGGGTTCACTCGCGTTAAAATACGTAAAGTAACTGGACAATAACATTGATAGGATGCATTTTTTTATCTGACAGAATTAGCAATCGAGCACGCAGTCCACCCAATGCCAAGTGGTCCCGCCGCTCATGGACATCTGTAATCAACTTCATACAGTACATGGGTTCCATCTGAAATCAATCACAGAGGCGTTGCTACTCCCGAGGACTATTATGGTCGCCTCATGTAAAAGTGTGCCAGCAATCACACCCTTCTATCAAACGCAAGAAATGCTTCACGCTAGAAATAGATGTGGCGGTGGTACTTCGCCGGTCGAACTACACTGGTTCTACCACCTTCACATGGATTTTAATGAAACGAAGATTAACTGTTATATCAAGATACGGACTCATTCATAAATTAAATTAGTTAGGTACTTAGTTCTTTAAACTATTTGAAGCGATGAACAAACATGAGGTTTTTTCATTTATATTATATGCATGAGTTCGACATTGAAGGCAGAGTGTATAAGATGAGTTGGTCTCAATCACGTTTTCGTACATTATTTATGTAGATGCTTTTAGTACTATTCATTTGCAATTTTGTTTATTATTTTTTTTATCTAATCAAAGTAGCAAACGAGCATGCAGTCCACCTCATGGTAAGTGGTCACTGCCGCCCACGTACATAAGTAAACAACTTCATATAGAACATGGGTCTTGTCTGGAGTCCTTCACGGATGCGTTGCTACTCGCGAGGACTAAGATGGTCGCCTCATGTAAAAGTGAGCCGGCAACCACACCCTTCCACCGAAACGCAAAAACTGCTTCACTCTAGAAATAGTGCATGGGTCTTGGTCTGTCAACGATGTTCAATTCTTTTTATTAATTAGCTGGCCGAAACTTAGTACTTCTAAAATAAATATAAAATTACATTAAAACCACGGCTCGACCACGACGACCCGCGTGGCTGAGCTGCACGCAGTGGGTCCCGGGTTCGATTCCCGGCCAGACAGGCATCTGAATGATGAGTTTAGATTCTTGTTGTGGTGGGTGTTTGTGTATTCGTCTTTGTGTGTGTCCATGGCACCCACGACACAGAAGAAAATCCTACTGTGGGGCTATGAGTGTAAAAAGCGCTTTAAGTTTTTATTTTCTTTTTAATTGTTTCCTTATGAAACTTTGAAAACATGATTTTTATTCGATTTTTTCATCAGGTGTAAGTCATACCGTGAAAGAGATAAAGATATTTTTCATCAGTTACACTTCCGTGAAAAAGCTTCTTTAAGAAATTTGGAAAGCAATATGTTTATTAAACTTTCTTCACCAGGTTCAGGTCATACTTCCGCGCAGCGATCCTGTGCCGCTGGTGCGACATGTTCTGGCGACGGAAGCGTCCTCTCCCGGAGTCCCCACCAGACTGCATCTCGCAGTCGAACAGCCGATCCCGCTCAGGTTTTTACTCGTTAACGTAATTATTATTTGAAGTGATATCTTTGGTATCATTTACTTTTGTAGCTTTGTATCGTTCGATCAGATTTCGTTGCTAGTATCACTTCGAGTTTTATTGCTTAGTAGTGTCAGCTAGAAATGTCGATTTGGCAAAGGATTTTAAAACTACTCGGTTTTTTTTTACCAAAAACTGCTCGTATTAGGGCCCTGCATTGACTAATGAAATAACTAAATATATGACACTAAAATCTTACAAAACGATAATAGTTTTCCTAATACGAGCTTTTACGTTTCCGCAAAGCAATTACGTTTTCGCCGATAGTTACATTGGAAGGTGTGATCGAATACGAAAACGCCAAATGTACCAATACTTGCAATGTAAATTACAATGAATTATCAAAAACAAACAATACCTATGTGTGTTGAGAAACGTAATAAATACGCACTAAGAGCGCTTACACACTAGCGGTTTACCGCGGGCGCGGCAGCCGCTTTTCCAGTTTAATAAGAAACCGCCCCAAAATTTTAAACCGCCGCGGTTGTAATTTTGGGGCGGTTTCATATTAAACTGGAAAAGCGGCTAGCCGCGCGATTAACCGCCAGTGCGTAAGACGGCTAAGGGTACAGTTGTCAAAGTATTGATAATAGTTGTGATATGTAAATATTATAACGATAACGTAATATAACGTGATATAATAAAGTAATTTTAAATGTAAATAAACTATTGCTGTTGTAGAACTTATGTTTTACACAATCATTTAAACATATAAAAAAAAGACGTGTGGCACTCGGGGACTGCCGCGGTAAAGCTATTGCATAGCATTTTTTTAGTTGTTTACGATTTTTTACTCTTTATGTTTACTATGTAAATAATTGTTTAACTCATATTCTAGACTGATAAACTAAACTACGCTTTTAGTCGAATAAAGAATAGAACAGGAGGTTCTTGGTTCAATTCAAATAAATCAGTAAATCGATTTTATAACCTTAATTAATCGATTCTTTGATTAGTCGACCTCAGATCACATCCCTGATCCAAACATAATGGCGAATATATCTGTCACATGTAAAATGGAAGTAAAGTTAGATACTTATTAATTTAAGAAAATTAACTCTAAAGGGATTTTTTCAGGAAATTGGCTAAAATACCTAAAATATTTTAGGTAATTTTTGTATACAAAAATCATTGTGACACAACTCTTTTTTTTTTCGTTACGGAATTTCTGGATTCGGTACCCGCGCTCAAGGCCCTCGATAGAAGCTATGCAATAGCTTAAAATGTTTTATTATTTACGATTGATTAGAATTGATAAACTATTTATCAAGTTGTCTAACAACGGTTATTACTAATCAATCTCATGTTTTGACAACTGCGAAAATGTGTTTTCGCTACAAATTTTCCGTTAGACCTAGACACAAAATCTGTTACGTACCTTTTAGGCTAATGGAATTCATTTCCTTTTAAGCTGACATGGGTCTTTTTAATTTAATAAAGGATCTAGGTTACAAAATTCGCCTATATTTAATTTTGATTAAATTATATTATACTAGCTTATTGCCGCGGCTATGTCCGCTTTCATCTCGTTAACGAATGGTAATGAATAAACCATGCGTTAATCCAGTGTTTTCAAGATAGTAGAACCATTGTAGTTTGACCGGGGAAGTAACTCCGCTACACCTGTTTCTAGTGTGAAGCATTTCTTATGATAGAAGGCTGTGGTTGCCGGCACACTTTCACTTGAGGCGACCATCATAATCCTCGGGAGAAGCAACGCATCTGTGATTGACTTCAGATAGAACGCTGTTTCTTCAGATAGAAGATGTTCTGTATGAAGTTGATTACAGATGTCCATGGGCGGCAGTGGCCACTTACCATCAGGTGGACTGCATACTCGTTTGCTACTTCAGTCAGACAAAAAAAAAAAGGTTCTAAGCTATGTTACTTATTTTTTCAGCGTTTTTTCCGTGAATGAGTACCAAACACATATATCCTCACATACTATGGCTTTTGTAATATTAATGTTGTATTTGAACGATAAATTACTTTAAACATTTTGTATATTTCACGTAAAATCCTTTGCCAAATCAGTTTTATTTCAAATTACTATAACAATTAAGTTTTGTTCATCATAAAGCGTTTAAAATAAAATTTTATTAAAGTTCATTGCAAATTATTCATTTTCAATACGCATCTAAACTTTAGCAACAACACAATTATAAATATGTTTTTTACTAATTAGAAAATAGTGTGCTACTGTTATTTTTAATTTTATGTTAATAGTTGGTAAATAGATTTCAGCTTAGAAAAAATATTAAATAGTATTTATAATAAATATACCAATCTAATTCTGCACAATAATATTATGGCAATTGTCTTGAATTTTATGAGGTCAAAACCCATGCATATGTACAATTTACTGCTGCTTTTGACATTTAATTTAGAAATTATTTATGTCCTTGTATTAGAAAATAATATTATTTTTATATACAACAACAAGGATCTTAGTGTAATGTTTAATAATTTGTAACGCAATATCAGTTAAAATAAGTAAAAGTGTTTTGATCACGTAGTCGAACGCGAAATAATATACCTATACACTTTTATAATCATAGTTTTATTAAAATACATGAATATTAACTATTTACAATTATTAGACACACAAATATAATTTAAAATTAGTGTGACTGTAATTTTATTTTTTAGATTGAATCATCACTTAGTAGTTTATTTACTATTGGAAAGGCTTAAATAGTAAGGTTAGACAACCTTACTTACCTTTACCTTTTCATTAAAAAAATCGCACCCTTATTAGGATTTTTTTCATTGGATAGGTTTTTTTCACGTAATTTTGAAAGTGTTGTTAAGAAAGTATCTTTAATAAATGCCATTATTTAAAATAGAAATAAATTTTAAAAACGTCGGTCCAAATACGTAGAAAGTCACTGAAATGTGACTTCTGAAATAAATCAGTGAATTCTAAAAATATCCTATCAAGAAATCTATTCATTACAACTTTAATCACAATATTCAACAATTCACATTTACATTATCTTACAACAATATATAGCTTAATAGGCATTCACTTTCGTAGGAAGATACATCATAAATTGTTTTGAAAAATGTGTAGTAAGTAAGAATTTATTTTATTTCCTCAAGATAAGCATTTTTCTTGTTTTCGCTCATGATTACAATGTACGTTTCAAGTTATGTTATTCAAGCGTGCAATGTAAACCGCAATCTATGAGCAAAGACCAATGCTCGTCTTTAAGAAACATAATAAAGTCGTACTAAGGGTCAGCACTTATATTAATATAATAAATATTATTTTTATTTGAATTTTCATAAAGGCAAGTGTTTAATACTGATGTAATCCCCTTACAGTATTCGTCTCTACAGGTTTAGAGGAACACAGAGACTTAAGAGGAAATGTAGTAGTAGAATGGCCGCGCTCGTCGTATCGGGAGCCTCTCGCCCCGCGGTCGCTGAGACCGCCTTCGCTTGCTAGCTGCCCGCGCTGTCCGCATCGAACTTACGACGGTAATTACGCTCATTTTTAGTTCATTTATTTAATATG
The DNA here is from genome assembly GCA_949699795.1 of Spicauda simplicius. NCBI lineage: Eukaryota > Metazoa > Arthropoda > Insecta > Lepidoptera > Hesperiidae > Spicauda > Spicauda simplicius. Next base: position 17,753,963 of record OX453062.1, read on the forward strand.
ATTTAAATTACGCTCATTTTTAGTTTTTTCTCACTTATATGAATTTTAATAATTACACTTGTTTTTAATTTACTTAATTAATTGACTTTTATTGTTACGCTTGTTCTTAGTTTATTTTCATTTATATGAGTTTTAATAATGACTTGTTTTTAGTTTTTTTTCGTGAATATGTCTCTTAATAATTATTCTTGTTTTACCGCTTAACTAAGTCGGACTCTTTATTCGATTGCCTATCTATTACCAGGAAAAGACTGGAGTTAAATTATTTAGTCTGTAAACGTGAAGATTATGCATTATTTAGTCTCTACACTCAGCGGTACCCCGCCGCGACACTGAGCTCGAAAAACTAAAGTATTGTATTGTCTTCCGATATACCATTTCATTCTGATACAATGAATAGAAGGCTTAAATGAATTAAACGATTTAATAATATTTTAGTTAGGAATATATAAAGTAATATTTATATATTGTGGAATACGTTAAGGTTAATTCAATCTTATAAAAAAGTTAATACAAAGTAAAATTAATACGTTAATACAAATTTAATTTTAATTATGTAATATTTTGTCATATTCAAATTAATAAATTATATAACACCATCTAAAAAAAAAAAACAAAGTAAAAATAAAATAAAATCGTTCTACTGCCAAATTTATCGCATTCTATGCATTGCCGTTGCCAAGATCGAATTTGCTTGATTGCTGTTTCTGCAATCTGCATAGTACCTGATCTGCATTACGACAATGGTCTTGTTATTACGATTACTTAATTTCATTAAAGCCTACTTTATACGGGGGTAGTTAGAGGAAGGATAAAACACGTTAACTTATGGCGACCCAAAACCTACGTTGCAATAGATAACAATTTCATGTTTTAATCAATGACAAAGTAATTTATGTATCTTGGGAAGTTGGATCAGTTAATTTGAGATAAGTAAGAATAATATGTCTGTGGGTCTTATTTTACAATTAGCGCATTTAGTTGTAGAAGGCACAACTGAGAATGTCTTAAAATGGCAATAGTGCTTATTAAAACTTATAAGAAATGTATTAATTGGTGTTTATTACAAAATGGATTTCTTAAACTGTTAGTAAGTTTTTAGTAGAATATTTTTTCAGTAGAAAAAAAAATATTCGATGTCAAATTTGTATAAAATAACTTGTAGCAAATAATCCCACGTGACTAGCGTAGCGCTAGAGATTTGTTTCAAAACTATGTCGTACAAAGGCATGTTTTAGTTCTCTCAAAGTTTGATGTTAAACTCGATATTAAACGGTGAAAATTCACATGCTAACTACCTTGAACAACTATACAACTTTTGGTGTAAATATATTTTATTTCTGTTTTATTTAGTACATTTTTTTATTTGTACGCAATTATCGTTTAGCAATGTTAATATAATTCAGTTATGAACGATCCTTATACTGATATATTATAGTAATTATATTGCACGCTTTCTACATTCATAGCCCTGCAGTAGGATTATCTCCTGTGTCGTGGGTACCATGAATACACTAAACACCCAGACCCAGAACACGAATCTAAAGTTATGGCGACCCACATTATTAAGCAATTGTGAATTGTGATACATGTTATAATCAATAATTTTGTTTCAGCTTTCATTCACGGACGCAAGGTGTAAATTTGAACATAGACATTCAAAAATTGTCAAAAAACATTATATTTTGAAAATTTATTGTGTACTAAAACATCGAACAGGATCGATGTGATATTTACTATTATATATAGAATGTAATTGGAATAATTGTTGCTTTTGATGTTTGGAGTTTCTCAAGAAACGAATAGTTCTCGGCTTGATTTAATTGAATTTACTTTTAAGAAATATTCAGAAGCCGAAAAATAATTTTAATTTTCGTGCAAAACTTTTATTTACCAAGTTATTTCATTATAATGCCGTAACTTAAATATTTCATTTTGTCCTAGATCTTACATTTCTTAAGTTACTTAATTTGAAGGTGGTAGAACCAGCGTAGTTCGACCGGGAAAGTACCACCACCACACCTATTTCCAACGTGAACCATTTCTTGCGTTTCGATGGAAGGGTGTGGTTGCCGGCACACTTTAATATGAGGCGACTATTATCGGGAGTAGCAACGCACCTGTGATTGACTTCAGATAGAACCCATGTTCTATTTGAAGTTGCCCGCAGATGTCCATGGGCGGAAGTGACCACTTACCATCAGGTGGACTACATGCTTGTTTGCTACTTCAATCAGATAAAAAAATATGTTATTAAAGATTGAATATTCGTGTTATGTGTTCTATTTTTTTCCTCAATATCGAAATCTAATCATTATCTTTTGATTGTTGTCCTTTCTGAGACATTTTATAAGGGAATAAGGAATGTGTTAGTAGCTAAGATGTTGACCAATGGAAGCTGAATGTTTTGGGTAAGTTTTAATGTTATTTGTATCGTGATGATGTATATTTAGGAATTAAATCAATGTGTGTGTAATAAAATATATATTTTTGAATATGAGTTGATGGATTGTGAAATACAATTTTGTTTAATTAAAATTGTATGGTATATTTATATTTCCTTGCAATGTTATGATTTTGGTTATTTGATGATATTCTGCTCATTTGTCAGTATTAGTTTTTTTAATGCAATCTATTTACTTATATCAATGTTCCATATACTTGAATTTAATAAGTGTTATAATGGTAGAAATAGTAATTTAATGGAATTGTAAGACATTTTCTTCTTTTAACTTTTGTGAAATTTTCTAATCTGTTATGACTTTGGTCTGGTATATCTGGTATCTTATACCATATGCTAGGTTTGTCAATCTATGTAAATGTGTCTAAATGTTATTTTGATAAGATATTTAACGTTATTATTGCTTATATGTATATATACATATAAGAACTGCAACTTATACTAAATAGTATATACATATATTATATTTTCTGCTCGTATTTTAAACGAAAGTTTCTATTTATATCATATTATTCCCAGAAGACCGAAATAATACAAATAAAATGTGGCGCTTAAGTTTAGTCTAATGTATTTTTAATAGCAATCTATAAAGGAGAATACCCAAATGACTACGGAACACAGTATCGCTGTAAAGTATATTGTGCCATAATGTATTTGGGCTTAATTATAAGTTTGAGGTACTTGAGTTTTGAGTACTTTGAGTACTTTCAATTGCATATAAAAAAAATATTTATAATTCTCGGCATTCAGCAGCAATATGGTAATGAAGGACCACAAAAAATCGAATTGTCGAAATTGTTAATAAGTTACTTATGTGCTAATTGGCAAAGATGGCGACAAAATAAATGGTCAAGACAACGACTTTTATTTTGGTCATCTTTATGCGGAGAATTTGTTATTTCGTAATATTCGCAAACATTGTTTTAATTAATAATGTGAATTACTGATTTCATAAAGTAGTGACACAAGTTAGATTTTGCGATACCATCCGTGGGCATTCTCCTTTCGCCAAATAATTTTGTGTGGATAAATTCTTCTTGTCATGTAAGAAATGCGTTAACGCAAGTTTTTCTTGTAGATCTTAGCTTCATCAATCCGTATTGAAGCATGGTAGGAATTGCTCCAGGTTTCTCTTAGCTACATTGAATGACGTAAACGATTCTAATAATTGAAAGATAGCAAAAAAAACTAACTTTCTAAACGAAACTTACGGGTATCTATATGCGGATCTATGCTCGTGTTCATAATAATGAACATTGGAACATGCTCACAACCGCTTTTAATTGTAGAACTGTAGAATATAACATGGAATAAACCTGTCCACTGCTTACTTTTAGGAATCGTAGACCATTGTATGAGTTAGTATTGTTATGATATCACATCGCTATTATTTAGTACCCCCATACTGACGTAATCACACGCGGTACGTTAAACCACATTAACTTCCTCCCTCCCCAATGAGATTTCGAGATCTTAACCGTATTAGGTTTCTCCTAATAACATTTCAGCCAACAGAGATATGCGCGAGAATTCGTAATCCGTAGTACCCGATACGGGCTGTGAGAAAGCAGATCTCTCTGTAATAAAAAAAATCGTGCTAGCCGAACATTTCTCTAAGGGGCTATTCATGGGTTGGTGCCAGATTAGAGGGATAATTCAATTAAACACTTAGTGAAAAGATGTTTTGATAATATCTCCTAATAAAATAACATTCGATAACGAGGCATTTCTTGCTTTAAGTTATTATTATTTGTTTTACATTTGGTCTAAGATTACATTAATTAAACACTGGTCGATGAGTGTGACAAGGTATATTGGATATTGCTGGGTATAAAAGTCAACTTTTCCTTAGTGACGTGAAACAGGGTTGTAGGCTAGTTGACTTTTTTATAAGCGAAAATGATTGCACATTCGTGTTTATTGCGCTGTTATGTGGTTTTAGGGGTATGCCTTTTATTTATTATGTCTCAATGCGGTTAAGTTATTATTTGCTAATAATAAAGTTGATATAAGTTGTATGTTGTACAAGTTATCACTAATCGTTTTTTTCTAATATTCTGCGCCTGATTCTAAGCGTAACTAATTTTAAGCTTTTCTTATTTATTTTATTTACAATAAATTAATAACAAGCAATTATCATATATTGCCGTTTATTTGTGAAAAAAGGGCGTTATACTGTGAATATAAAACAAAATCAAATATAGGAAATATTATTTACCATTGTAAACTACAATTTTTTTACCAATTTTTTCCACTATATAAGGGACTCGATATCGGATATCGGTATTTTATCTAATCATATTTGTAATTATTGTAGGTATAAGTGTTTTATGTGTTTAAGTATACTTAAAATGTCATTTAATGATATGTGTATATATTAATGTCTTAATGGATAAATGTAATTATTTATGTTAATTATAATTAATGTCAAAGAAAAACAATTCATCGCTATTATTTGAAATAATAAAATTGGAAAATATTTTTGACCATTAAAATCCGAATTCCAGATAATGTATTTTTATTTCATGCTTCACCCGATAAATTAAGTGTGATATAATTGTAAAAAAACAGACCTTATTTTTTAATCTGACTAAAGTAGCAAACGATCATGCAGTCCACCTGATGGTGAGTGGCCACTGCCGCTCATGGACATCTGTAATTTACTTCATAAAGAACATGGGTTCTATCTGAAGTCAATCACAGATGTGTTGCTATCCCGAGAACTACGATGGTCGCCTCATATAAAAGTGTGCCGGCAACCCCTTCCATCGAAACGCAAGAAATGCTTCTGGCTAGAAATAGGTGTGGCGGTGGTACTTCCCCGGTCGAACTACACTGGTTCTACCACCTTCGAAAAATACATATGGACTCAACAATAATAAATCTACAAATTATGTCTTCATACACTTGATATTGTATTCATAACAATACTGAAATGATTACAATTTAAATCAAAGCTATCTTATATATCTTTAAAGATGGTACCAGAGTAGTCTGACCAGGGATATAAGGTTAGTATACTAATTTCGAGCGTAAAGCAGCACTATAATTTTAGTCTATATACACGCAAAAAACTGGTTTACGCTAGATATACGAGTAGGTGTACTAACCTTATATCCCTGATACACCCTATATAATTATGTATGGTGTACATACGAGTAATGGGACATACTTTTGCAAAAAGGAACCAATGAGATTTCCTCCGGTTATTATTAAAAATGTTGATGATTTTCAATAATATCATATTTGTATACACAGAAAAAATTATTTGGTGCAACATTGTAAATAGATTTTATTAAAAACTAGTTGAATCCCGCAGCTTCGCCTCGTTATCAAAGATCGATTGTCCCGTAACAATAAGATATTTTCCCACAGTAAAAAATAAACTTATATGTTAATCCCGAGTATCAGCTAACTCCCTACCAAATTTTATGAAAATCGCTCTAGTCATTCACACGTGAAGAAGTAACAAACATACACACTCACAAAATTTCGCCTTTATAATATAGCATGAAGTATGATGATAACCTAAAAGCGAACAGTATACAAAACTTTGACAAAAATGGCCTTTTCTCAAAACTGTCGTTGTGTGAGTTGATTCTGTTTTGCATTAGTAGGTCCAATTATAGTTGAGTTACATGTTTGGCGACCATCTTAGTCCTTAATAGTGGTTATACATACGTACATCCTTCTAAAATCTTAAAACTGTTAAAAAAAAGTTAAGTATATATATATATATGTAAAGGATATCTTAACTATGCTACTGTTTATGCAGATAATATAGAATCTATGGAACTTTTACCCGTCAGTGTGACATGAGTCCGAGCGAGGATTAAAAAGCGATCTTTAGAAAAACGTGGAAAATATTCTCCTGCTTTATTTTAAATATACAAATAGAATATTATTTAAACTAGAAGTAAAGGCTTTAAATGTTGTTTTTTGTTATTTCAGGTAAGTTATTATGCCTGAAATATGTTAAATGTAGTAAAACTTTTGTATACTTAAGTATGACGTGAATAAAAGAATTTTTGTTATTTCAGAAAACGCAAATTTCGTCTTTATTTCACCTGAGCATTTACTATTATAAAACAACATTTTCCGCAATAAAAATATGGAGAAGTTAAGATTTGATTTTTGTGTAAAAACTTCACTAGATGGAAAATCAAAAATTATTTGCATAACCTCAATAGGTACATCTGATGGAAAAACTTATGGCATACCGGTGGAATATCAACCTGCAAACTTACACAAAATTATAACAAATACATCTAACTATGCCAAGATAAGAAAAACACTGAATAAAAGACACCAAACAAGGAAAATATGGATAACTTTAACTGATGAGATATCAGCGATATATTTAGATGAAGAACAAAATATACAGTTTCAAGATTTTTACCTTGAAGAGATTAATGAAAACATAAATGATTCAAAATCATTAACTGAAAGCTCAAATAAAACATTGGAGAAATTACTGGAGACATTACTGGAAAGAAAATCTGAAATTCAAAATTTGGGAAAAATTGCAAAAGACTTTGTGCTAGAAAAATTCACTGGAAAAAACGCAAACGCTCACCAATGGATAAAGGACTTCAACAAAGAATGTGACCGTTTCCATATTGATAAAGACAGGAAAAAAATTGAAATTTTAAAACAATTTTTAGAATATACAAGTGTAAACTGGTACAGTTGTATGTTAATGAAATTTACAGTAGAATCAGAATGGAATAAATGGGAAAAAAGCTTCTGTGAAACATTTGGAAACAAAGGTTGGTCACCAATCAGATATGCTCTTGGATTTAAATACCAAACGGGCTCATTGCTAGAATATGCACTGAAAAAAGAGAAATTGTTATTAGAGATTAGGAAAACGATTGATACAGGTACTCTTATAGACCTCATAGCTGCAGGCCTGCCTAATTACGTGAGTGACAAAATTGACAGAGAGACGTTAGAACACACTGAAGATCTGTATAATGAGATAGGAAAATTAGAACATCTTGTTATGAAAAACAAATATGAGAAAAAGAGTTACACACACTCTGACATAAAAACAAAAAAAAATGAAGAAAAGAAACCATGCCAAATTTGTCTAAATAAGAAAAAAGGAAAACGTTTTCATCCTGAGGAAAACTGCTGGTTCAATGTGAAAAATCAAAAATATGTTGTGAAAAGTGTGAATAACTCTGAATTAGAAGTTGAACTTAATGAGGAGAATCCAAAAAACTAGAAGTATCACCGTTAATAAAAGTAAAGTTTCTATTAAATGACACTTTAAAAGTTACCGCAATTTATGATTCAGGTTCAAATGTATCGTTAATTAATGCAAAGTTATTGAAAATACAAAGAAAAGAAGAAAACACATTAAATAAACAAACAGCAAACTTGAAAACTATTAATGGTGATAAGAAAACAAAAGGTATGGTAACATTAAAAATAAGAATATATGACATTGAAAGAGAAATGAATATTTTTGTGATAGATGATGAAAATTTTCACTATGATTTTCTCATTGGTTTGGATTGCATTAAAAAATTCAGATTAATGCAAGATGAAAAATTGAATATTATACAATGTAATCATTCAAACAAAGAGAGTAAAAATCAAAATGAAAAGAATAACAAAAATAAATACTCTGAAACAAATATGTTCAATATCAGAATTCCTGATGTACTAGGTGAAAAAAATGAACAAGATGTGATCCTAAGCTCTGAGGTATGGAAAAAAGAAATTAATTGTTTAAACCAATGTGAAATAAACTTCAATGAACACATTAATTTAAAAGAATTTGAAATTTCAGTAAACCACTTAGATTTATCTAAACAGACTGAAATTGATAAATTAATAAAAAAATACAAACCAGTCTTCGCTAAAGATAAATACGACGTAGGTACAGTACGGGTTTATGAAGCTCACATAGACTTGACAGTAGATCAATATTGCTGCAAGCGCCCATACAGATGCACAACTGGTGATAGAAAAGAAATTGAGAATCAAATATCAAAACTATTGGAAAAAAAATTAATCGAGGAATCATATAGCCCTTTTGCAGCTCCAGTCACATTAGCACACAAGAAAGAAGATGGGAAAAGATCAAGACTGTGTATCGATTTCCGAGAATTGAATAAAATTGTTGTCCCTCAATCACAGCCGTTCCCATTGATTGAAGACTTGATGGTAAAGACTGTAAACTGTGAGTATTATTCTACTTTTGATATAAATTCAGCATTTTGGTCCATCCCAATGAGAATTCAAGATAGATATAAGACAGCTTTCGTCACACAAGAGGGCCATTTTCAATGGACATGCCTCCCATTTGGATTAAAGACGGCACCAGCTATTTTCCAAAGAATATTGAGAAATATAATAAGAAAATATAATCTCTCAGATTTTGCAGTAAATTTCATAGATGATATCTTAGTATTTTCTAAAAGTTTCGAAGACCACATAACACATATATCAAAACTACTTGATGCAATATTAACAGAAGGATTTAGACTGAAATTCTCGAAATGCACTTTTGCAAACAATCATGCCAAGTATTTAGGACATATAATAGGAAAAAATTCAGTTACACCTCTCAAGGATTATTTAACGGCTGTCAGGAACTTCCCCATTCCAGAAACAAAGAAAAATATACGCCAGTTCCTGGGAAAAGTAAATTTTTATCATAAATTTATACCAAACAATGCAATTATCTTGGAACCACTACACAATCTGTTACGGAAAGATGTGACATTTATATGGACCAAAGAATGTCAAAAATCATTTGATAAAATAAAAGATTTACTATGCTCGAAACCAATTCTTAAAATATTAGACCCAGAACAACCAATAAAAATATACACTGATGCCAGCATTCAAGGAGTGGGAGCTGTTTTAAAACAGGAAGATGAAAACGGAATAAATAAACCTGTAGCTTATTTCTCAAAAAAATTGACCCACACCCAAAAGAAAAAAAAGGCTATATATTTGGAATGCTTGGCAATTAAAGAAGCTCTAAAATATTGGCAACACTGGCTTATGAATAAAGATTTTACAGTATACACAGATCATAAGCCATTAGAAAATCTTAATATCAATCTAGAACTGATGAAGAACTAGGCGATTTGACATATTACTTATCGCAATACAATTTTAAGATAAAATATAACCCAGGACAGTCAAATCAAGAAGCGGACTGTTTAAGTAGAAATCCAGTCTTGGAACCTAATGACAATACTGAAGATTTTTTGAAAGTTGTTAACTTAATAATAAACATACAAGATATAAAAAAAGACCAAGAAACAAATTTAAATATACAAGGCGGAAAAACAAAGTTTATACTGGAAAATAACATTTATTACAAAAAGAATAAAAGAAGGAAAAAAAATATACTATCAGAAGTATTTAGCAAAACACTAATTAAAAATATTCACAATACTTATTGCCACATTGGGAGAACCCAAATGATAAATAAAATAACTCCTTTCTATACAGCAAAAAATATCATCACAAATATTAAGAAACTCGTTGATGAATGTGATATTTGTATAAAAAACAAATCAAGAAGGAATCCGAAATTTGGTTTGATGTCCCATTTAGGCCCAGCAACACGCCCTTTCGAAATTGTATCCATTGACACAATTGGAGGCTTTGGAAGATCAAGGTCTACAAAAAAATTCCTACATCTCTTGGTTGATCATTTTACACGATATGCATACATTTTGACATCAAAAAATCAAAACTCCAGTGATTTTATCAAATTAATAGAAAAAGTGGCACAGAGCAATAATATACACATGCTATTAACAGACCAATATCCTGGCATAAATTCCAAAGAATTTAAAGACTTCTTGAAAAAGAAAAATATAACAATGGTATTCACTGCTGTGGACGCGCCATTTTCAAATGGCCTTAATGAAAGGCTGAACCAAACTTTAGTAAATAGGATACGGTGTAAAATAAATGAAGAAAACAAGAAGACAGCATGGACAACTATAGCACAAAAATGTGTAGAAAAATATAACGAAACAGAACATACAGTTACAAAGTTTACCCCAAAATATCTTCTGGAAGGAGAGAAAATGGAGATTTTGCCACTGGAATTGAAATCAAGATGTACAGTAGAAGACCTGGAAAAAGACAGAAAACTAGCATTTGAAAATTCAATTAAATCTCACAACTATAATAAAAAAATATACGAGCTAAAAAGAAAAGAATATGAGTTTAAAGTAGGTGATAGAGTATATGTAGAAAATAGGAACCGGCTAAATAGGAAGAAAATGGATGAGTTAAGGATTGGTCCATATAAAATCCTAAGGAAGATTTCAAATTCAATCTATGAAATTGATACTGGATATAAGAAGGCAGAGTCAAACTTCTACCATGTTACAAAGTTAACTCCAGTGATGAAAAGCTTTTGATCGAACAACCATTGTGAAGTTGTTCTCTCCAAGGGTGGGAGATGTAAAGGATATCTTAACTATGCTACTGTTTATGCAGATAATATAGAATCTATGGAACTATTACCCGTCAGTGTGACATGAGTCCGAGCGAGGATTAAAAAGCGATCTTTAGAAAAACGTGGAAAATATTCTCCTGCTTTATTTTAAATACAAATAGAATATTATTTAAACTAGAAGTAAAGGCTTTAAATGTTGTTTTTTGTTATTTCAGGTAAGTTATTATGCCTGAAATATGTTAAATGTAGTAAAACTTTTGTATACTTAAGTATGACGTGAATAAAAGAATTTTTGTTATTTCAGAAAACGCAAATTTCGTCTTTATTTCACCTGAGCATTTACTATTATATATATATGAGATCACAACCTTACATGTTGTGGAAAACATTATTTTACTTCATATTTTTAAACGCTCAATTTAACTTTTTCTGACGTTTACTTTACTAGCAACAGGTGTTCCAGATGAAAATAAAGATAGGTTTCAAACGGTAATTTATTCACGTATATAAAAATAATTCTGAACAATTCTCTACATGAAAATATTTTTATTGAAGTTGCGGTGAGCGCCTGCACGTGAAGTGATATTAAACAAGGAGATATCCAATAATGCATGAAAATAGAACAAAGTGGAACGTAACTGCTCAGAGTAAATAAAATAGATGAAGCGTCTTGTGTCAAATGTTTAAGCAGTTCCAATTCTGCTGATTTAGGCACACTCGTCTGGTAGAACTGGTAGAAGGTGATTCAGGTATATGTAGATAGTGCTTTTTGTGTAAAATATTTAAGCAGGTCTACTTACTTTACTTACTACGCCAATTTGCGTACTTGTTCGAAAGCTACGATTCATTTCAAGCGTCAATAGCTAAGGGTGCAGCGCTTACTACGAGTTTATATTGTTTCCTCAAAACTAGTATTGTTTTTGTTTTCACTCAGTATTTCAAATTGTATTTCAAGTAGTGTACGCAAATAGTCGTGTATTCATTTAGATAAGGATTAACACTGAAGAAATGAAAACAATCTCGAAAATAACGGATTATTTTCAGTTGAAATTTGAAATATAAAAAAATACTGTAAATTAACCATAAGAGATAGAGATATGCTATTGCGGACTTATTTGTAGTATTTTTACAGATCTATAATTCTCTAGTAAATTGCCTTAGTCTTACTCTGCTGGTTTACTCGGCGTACGCGGGTAAAGCTCCCAGAAAACGTAATTTTTTATACCCTCTTCAACATTATTCTTTATATTTCAGTCAATTTCTATATAACCGTAATGTAAAAATACGTGGACCATCCTCAAGAATTGCACTAAATTTTAGTAAAATTCGCACAGAAATCTATTCAGAAGAATTTGAGAAAGAGCGAGCATACAGACAAACAGTTCTATTCATAAAACAAAGTGCCCAACTTTGTTTTATAACAAGCATAGATATAAAGGCATGGAAAATTGCTTATACTCATAATATACAAGATTCACGTAAGAATATCATGCAAAGCCAAGTGTAACGCTATATCAGAAAAAATCGTCACATTGCGTCACATTACATTTATACATATTACATTACATTATACCATAACCATACTACACGCATGGAAAAATATATTGTGTGTTATAATACATTTACAGAAATAGCGCCAGAGTTTTCAAGGTGGTAGAACTAGTGAAGTACGACCGGGAAAGTACCACCGCCACACCTATTTCTAGCGTGAAGCAGTTTTTGCGTTTCGATGGAAAGGTGTGGTTGCCGGCACACATTTATGAGGCGAACATCATAGTCCTCGGGAGTAGCAATGTATCTGTGATTGACTTCAGATGGAACCCATGTTCTGTATGAAGTCACTTACAGATGTCCATGGGCGGCAGTGACCACTTACAATTAGGTGGACTGTATGCTCGTTTGCTACTTCAATCAGATAAAAAAAAATCGAATGCTGCTTCAATGATATGGCACTGGAAGCGTTGTCTTTATTTTTTTATTTTAGTTTGAGTCCCACAATTTCATATGCTATTGTTACATATTTACTTTATATTATCGTGCCTCTTTGCTTTATTTATATTATCTGCAAATGTTTTCTTAGACAAACGTGCAAGTTATACACATAGAGTTTCTTAATACTGTTTCTATCCAAACAACTATAGGATTTTTTAAATTTTACAATACAAGTCTGCGTAAAGGCAGATTGAAGTATTTATATACTTTATACAAAAGATATTCGTTATAAATTAAGTCTAAACAATAATTTTATAATTGTTTATGCCAATATCAGTGCCAGTTCTTTTCCTTTATGAATTCAAACTATTTTAATATGTTAAATGTTGATGATTACAATATTGAGAGTACACTTATTACAATGGATCAATTTCGCGATAATTTAAAATTATCGCGAAATTGATCCGCTAGGGGTGAATTTGGATACAGTTGATTTGAGAGTAATTAGTCAGAGCTAGAAATAATAAACTAAGCTTTAATGTTCCATTATACTGTGATCATTTAGTCTTTTTGAAACTGTAGTGCTTGCATAAGAACCAGTTTTTTAAGAGGTTGGTATAGTATCGATTGATTATAGTAAATATTTACATAGACAAATTGTTTTATCTTTAGTATTATTCTTCAGTATATAAGACAGAAACGGTGGCTACATTGACTTATTTGATTAGTATAACTGATATTTTGATAAAATAAATTCAGTGTTATTTCATCACTTAGTTTTTAAGGATAAATGTGACCTTGAAATAACTTTACATAACCTTGAACCTTTCTATCAGAACTGTATGGTGACTCCGCTACCCAAATTAGCCAGTTTAGCAATTAGCCTCTAGTTATGTTCCTTTGAAGTCTTCGGAGTCCTCTTCGCAACGTTAATTACGGACACCGGAGTGGTTTTAGTGAGTAAAAGTCCCAAATAACGTGGCGTAGCTCCCTCTACGATGGGTACCTTTCGAATGTTTTCTCCTACAAAGATAAGGATAGTAGTTAGTAAAAACTATAATTTCAAGTATTTAAATTAACACAAAAGTTTTGTTAAAAGAGGATAATGAGGGATCAAAAACAAACATCGTGTTACCTGGAGAAACAAATTTTTTCTGTAAAGTAACTAAGCAAGCATGTAATTTAGGCAATTTTTAAGTCTTTGTGCCTTGTTTACTGCGTTTTATTTAACTAGCCTCATTAGTGCGGCTCAAGTCATGCAACTTAATTTTTAACCAGGTATCGACGAACAACTGAGTTGAAATGTTACGTAAGCAGTTTTAATATTTATTCACTGGGTAACCCTAGCCTAAAAGCCACCAAACCAAAGGAGGTCGGAAGCAAATTATCAAAGGACTTTGGAAAATGCGTCTAATTCAATCTCTGAATCTTCAAAATGAAGTCACGAAGGCAACAACACGTACTGACCCGGTGTTACTTTAGGTCCTACAATTCGGGATAACGTTAAACCTATAAGCATATATAAAAATTTGATGTAAGTGGAAATGAGACTTTTGCCTTGATATATTTTACACCTTTTTTTTTGTTGTCGAGGGGGAAACCTACAAACGGTACTCGTCGCCGTGGGAGCGACGCAGGGTTATGTGGGATTTTTACCGCACTAAAACCCCCCCGGTGGCCATCCTCGGCGCTAAAAAGTAGGTCTCTGGGATCTCGAAACGACTTCAACTGATAGTATTTTTTATATGTCATGAGTGTAACCGATACGCCGTTGTTGAATTCTTTTATTCTCTTTGACCACAATCCATGTCACTATGTATATCGGCAAAAATAATTTAAAAATCGCTTATTGTGAGAATCCGTTACATATTAAAATGTATCGATTTCGCGGAATATTAGTCTACACACAGGCAAGATAAGGTTTGCTTGGCATACCTAACAAAAAGTTTGTTAACCCTAAAGGCGGGTACAGATTTGCGAAATGTAACATGCAATGTAACACGTAATGAAAGAATGTGCCGTCCACATTGTGGCAATGTACTCGTATCATGTAATGTAACAGAATTTCCATAGTGTGGACGGCTTGCGCGCTTGAACCGTGTTCAATACGCGGACGAACAGAGCATTTGTCGGTTTTTTTGCCGAACACAAAGGGGCGCGCAGTGTGCACGGAGCGTCAGTGTTGACGGTTTGCGTGTCTTAAATTCGGATGGAAGATAATACAGCTTCTAATTCTTCTCTTTGCGTGTTGTCGACAGACTGAGCTATGTTCGCCGCGCGCATGCCGGAAACAATGTTGAGCACGTACATGCTCGGATCGTGCGCGCCCTGAGTCCACACTTATGCAATGATCCGTTCATGTTATATTGCATGTTACATTTCGCTAATCTGTACCCGCCTTAACACATATTTTAAACTGCGTAAATTTGTAAGATTAAAATTGAAATAAATAAATTATAAATTTTTAAGTTTTTCATAAGCTAGACGAATCAAAACCTTCATAACAAAAATTGGTATATAGACTTTAGAATTCACGACTTTCAATGAAATTGTTCGCATTTGATTAATGGAAATCCTAATTCCATCTTTTTTGGAATTTGATTCAAGAAATTGATAATACTTGGTTACGTTTTATGCTGCATTTCAATTTAGTACTAAGAAGCAATGTATCTAGGATCGACATCATAAATGACATTTGTTCTATTAGTCGGGCAATAGGGGCCCCTTATTATCAATATTCAGTACTACAGGAGACATAGATGCTGAACATAATTATTAATTTGTTACAGTGTTTTAAAAATATTTATTTGTGACAAATAAATATTTATAAAGGTAAAATAATTTAAGAGCAATAGTTCATCGTCAACCTTTAGGCAAGAGTAAAGCAAGCGATATACGGATAGGTGTATTATTATGAGTATTAATTGCCCATACTTGGGTGACTGTTTGCCAGCTGTGATTGCCCAATGGCATATCGAAATTCATTAAATTTAATCCTGATTTATAGAGCTTGTTCACATCCTATTTTACAGCTTGCGAACCGTCTAGGGTTGCCACCTGTACTTTATTATAAACTATTGTACTTTATTCGGGGCAATTGCACTTTATACTTTATTTTGTATATCTGGGATTTAAAAGTTTGATTATAATCAGTAAACTAAAATTCCTTTAATCACAAGGTTTTCGTAGCTACCTTATCTAGAAAGTAGTAGAACATTTACATTTGGTGACCTTTTTTTAGAAATATGGGCGTCAAGTTACTATCTACATTTTTACTATCACCTCACACAGTTCTAAAAGTATCCTAGAGCCAAAACATAAGTAATAATATAAATAAGTAGTACCTACTTTATTTTGAAGCTACGTACTTTTTTCTTTATACCTTTTGTAGCCAATGTACTTTAATCTTTGAAAAAAAAGGTGGCAACCCTAGAACCGTCAGATCTTACTGTTCACATTAGAATGGATCTGTCGGACAAACACAAGATTTGTCCGACAGATTCCGCAATTCCACAATAAAGCCCGTTCTTGTCGCTTGGTCTAAAAAGCAAATTCTGACACTAACTGAACGATAAAAATATCGGCATGACTTAATGTGAATGAGCCTAAAGCTTCCAAAAAGTAGCGATAAGGACCCACGAGATTCAATCTATACGCATACCAAAAATGATACATTGTTGTTGCTGAAAAACCTATATATTAATACGTGAATGAACACACAACGTCAAAAATGTCAGATATTTTTGTCACAATACCCGCTAATGCTTTTAAATGCAGCTTAGATTATACGCTTCTTTTAACCTTCAATGGGTGCGTTCAAAATAACTTGAAAATTCTTACAATTAATTTAATTTAGCGAAATATTGGTGCTACCTTGTACAATATAAGGTTTAGTTTTTTTATTTAAATTAGGGTCGAATTTCGACCATAATAATTTCGACTAGTAATATTTTCGACTAGTAATAATTAAAATAGTGGACAATCAAAGTGTAAAGATTTCAATACAAGTTCGCTGGGTGATAGACGACACATGTCACGCTATAAAATGTGTGGGATGTTCATGAATAGCAGTGGCAGAGTAAAATAAATATATACCGCTAGCTTTTGCAATCACACGTGACATGATTTCGGAATTTCGGAATTTTTTGGTCTTCGTGAGTTTTGATTTTAACTTCATCCTCGTCATAGGTGGCACAGGGAATCGAAATTCAATGAATAATAAATTGAGCTTCCTATATGCATTAAATTTCATACGAAAACCGGTTTTAATTAAAGCTCTCTTTGTATGTGATATTAGATACGTTTGTAGACAATTAGATTTTTTCGTAATTATACTTTTTGTATAAGATTGAAGTGGTATATTACAATGTAATCCATCAGATGTTAAATACGTCAATCAACACTCATATAAAGTACATACTCGTACGTATTTTATGTTAGATATAAGTGCAAACAAAAAGTATTAGAAAGAACAGCTGTTCTATCGACCGTTGTCCCTTTCAAGCACTACGGTGGTAGTCTCATGTGAAAGTGGTAGCCCTATATGAACGAGCTGGGCCCTAGAGCCTGCAATTAAAATGGAAAAACTACTTTATCCGGTCCATTACACTTGTTCTATGACCTTAACAATGGCGATCATTTGATACTAATATCAAAATCGTCTTCTCTATAAACAGACCCAACAAATTCAAAACAAACAAGATGCCGGATATGACAGTTTTACATATGTTATATGAAATATTCCAATTCAATATTGCTGCGTGAACGGTTTACAGATTTTTCAAATATATTGACGATGGATGGAATATTTCGTAGGGATAAACCACTTGCTCCTTGCAACAAACAACGTGTGGAAAATTGTTGGAAATATACGGCATTTTATATTTATTTATTTTGTCAATTTAGGTTCACACAATGTTTGGATTTGTTCTGAGTTAATTTATTTAAGCCGATGGTTTGTTTTGTTTCAGTCCAATTGTTTTAGGGATCTTAGTGCTTGTTCACGTAGAAGTTAGAAGCGCGTGGGTGGTTTTGCTGCGACAGACCACGCTATTCGTGTTCACTAGACAATGTCACTAATTCATTATACAATTCCATACGCTTGTTTGAACACTTCTCACCTTAATTTTTTTGTGGTAATTTTACTGCAGATTGTTCTAATAACTATACATTTGGTAGGGTCAATGTAGTTCGACTGGGGAAGTACCGCCGCCACACCTATTTCTATCGTGAAGCATTGTTTGCATTTCGATGGCAGGGTGTGGTTGCCAGCACATTTTTATATGAGGCGATAATCATAGTCTTTGGGAGTAGCTACGCATCTGTGATTGACTTCAGTTAGAACCCATGTTCTATTTGAAGTTGCTTACATATGTCTATGGGCGGCAGTGACCACTTACCGTCAGGTGAAACGTATGCTTTACTTCAATTATACAGAAGGAAACTTTCTGTTATATATCTTTATGTTTAATATTTTGTGACCGCGCTCAAACTCAGGTGACTTCAAGTAAAGTGAACAAAGGTATATTTATTTTTATTTATTTATTTATTTATTTATAAATGCTTCATTAACAAAATTACATGCAACACAATTATACACAACAGAGGCCAAAAAAGAATAACATGGAGTTTCAATTAGAAATGAAGACAGCTAACATATAAGAGTACATAAACACACATAGATAACACAAATATAAGGATATTAAAATAACAAAACTAAAAAAAAATACAATACAAATTTGAAATTAAAAGTAAAAGTATGCCTAAATTTAACAAAGAAAAGAAAAAAAACAGAGAATTATAAAGCTTGTAGATTTGTGTTGGGCTTGGGGTGTAAGACTCTATATATTTTGCTTTTGAATATCTTAAGTCCATCATGAAAGAGGTCGATGCTAGAATCTTTAGCTAAAAATTCCCTTAGGAGTCTGCATAACCGAGGTAAAATGGAGTGATGCCCTAAATTAGTTTTGCATACAGTGTGAGTAAGCAAGGGTAAAGGATGTCGTGGTATACGCGACGGCACATTGAATTTAATGTAGTTCAAGAGCTCCATATCATTAACTAAATTATTAAGTATCTTGTATAAGAAGGTAATGTCAATTAGTTTGCGTCTGTCTGATAGTGTTGAGAGATTAAATATATTAAGTCGATCTTTGTATGGAGCCCGTACATACTGTCCGTGACTGAAGAACTTAGTAAAACGTCGTTGTATGCCTTCGATTCGATCTTTATGAATTTGATAGTGGGGGTTCCATACTACAGAACAGTACTCCAGCCGACTCCTAACTAGTGATATGTATAGTAGTTTAATTGTTCTTAGTTTTTTGAAGTCCTTTGCATTTCTGAATATGAATCCCAACATTTTTCGTGCTGATTTGCAGATGTTATCTATATGATCGATGAAGGTAAGTTTATTATCAAAAGTTACACCCAGATCTCTTATTGATTGCACTGTATTGAGATTTTTGCCGTTTATGTGGTAAGCTACTCTGAAAGTATTGTAATTACGAGTGAAATTGACTACGAAGCATTTTTCAGGGTTTAGAAGCATTCCGTTTTGTATGCACCACGTATGTAATCTGTCTGTGTCGTCTTGTAAAGCCTTAGCATCGTTAATACACTTTATTGGTTTTGAAATTTTTATGTCATCAGCAAAAATAAAGCATTTAGAATTTGAAATAATGCTTGTGACGTCATTTATAAAAATATTAAATAAGAGTGGCCCCAATATGGAACCCTGCGGCACGCCTGAGGACGCAATGTAAAAATCAGAAGTGTAACCCTTGACTACTACAAATGAAGGTCTATTGTGTAGGTAAGATGACAGCCATAATAACAAGGTGCCGCCAAAGCCAAAACTTGACAGCTTATCCAAGAGTAGTTGATGATTAACCTTGTCAAATGCTTTGGATAAGTCTGCATAAACTGTATCTACCTGATTGCGTGCGTCGACTTTACTAGTAAGATAAGTTATAAAGTTAGATAAATTAGTTGCTGTTGACTTAGAGCGTACAAACCCATGTTGAGCATCACAAATTCCTTGATAGACGTGTCGAGATAAAAGCGGTTGTACAAGGGCCTCAAAGGTTTTTGCTAATATTGAAATAATGGATATAGGCCGATAGTTAGTAATGTTGTCTAGTCCTCCTTTTTTGTAAATAGGTACTATTCTTGACTGCTTCCAAAAATCAGGAAAGGTACCTGATCTAAGAGACTTGTTGTAAATTATGCTGATGGGGTGCGAAAGAGAACTAGCGCATTTGACAAGAAGAATTGCAGGTATATTATCCGGGCCAGCACCTTTATGTAAATCAAGTCTTTTTAGTTTTTTATAGACTTCATAGCGAGTAAATTGGACTGAGCAAAGAGAGTTATTGAGGACTGTCTTAAGGAAAATGTTACTAGGGAGACTATTTTTAGAGTAAACGGAAGAAAAGTATTCTGCAAATAGATTACATATACTTGCTCCATCAGATGCCAGTTTGCCATTTAGTGTCATTTTGGATGGATAAGAGTTGGTAGAGTTTTTAATGTTTTTAAGGTGGGTCCAAAAGTATTTAGGGTTTTTTGCAATGTTGTGCTCAATAATTTCGATGTAGTTCTTGTAGCATAATTTTATTAGTTTGTCGCAGCGTTCACGCAGATATTCAAATTCGAGTCGGTCAAGGGGGTTTTTATAGATTTTAAATTTAAGTCTGTATTTATTTTTACGCTTCAGTAGAGAAATAAGTGTTTTATTGAACCAGATAGGATATTTTTTATTTTTAGGTTTACATTTCGGAACATGTTTTTTTTATAATTTCATATAACTTTTTATAGAATGCTGAGAGCATTGCATTGATATCCTCATGAGGCAATAGTAGTTCTAACCAATTATATAATAATTATTCTAACCTTTTATAATATTATCAAAGTCAGCTTAATAAAAATTAAACCTTTCGTTTATCTTTTCCTCTACTACTTCAATTTTCTTAACCGAAACCGTTATATTTAATGGAGGATGATGCGGGTCCACTACACTAATAGGATTATGGTTCACAGATACTGAGAGGTCTAAATTATTTGTTAAGATTAGATCCAATATCCTCTGATTAGTATTTAATACGTGATTGAACTGTTGCAGAGCGTTTTCGTTACTAAAATCAATAAAAGAGCAGTCTAACCTAGAGCTACTGTATGGCTGTAGATATTTCAGACCGGGTACTTCTGACCACTTTATACTGGGTAAATTGAAGTCCCCTGCTAATATAAAATTGTAATTTTTAATCTGACTAATAACAGCGCCTGTATTGACCAAGAAAGTTTCTAAAATTTCGCTTTTAACTGGCGGTGGTAAATAAACAGCACAGATAGCTAGGTGTTTGGTCTTGCCTGAGTTTAGAGTCTCAATGGTGACCCATAGGTCTTCACAAGTACTTTCCCACTTCGACAAACGACATGATACCAGACTATTTTTTACAGCAATAATGACACCTCCTCCATTTTTACCTTCTCTATCGCGCCTGTATACATTATAACGAGCATCAATAATTTCCCTGTCAAAGACACCCTGACGGAGCCAGCTTTCAGTGAACACAAGAACATCAAAGTTGTTATTTATTATATTAAGTCTCACCTCCTGACATTTACTACGCAGACCTCTTACATTTTGATAATATTTTTTTAAGAAATCCATAAGCTATTCAAGTATAAAAACAAAAATTCAAAATACAATTAAAAATTTAAAAAAAAAATACAATTAAATTAAAAAAAAAATACAATAAAAGTTAAATATAAGAAAATATTCAAAAAAACAAAATCTTAAAAGTATATGTTATTAGATTAATGGTAAATATACGTATTACGATAGTGATTCTAACTGGGAAGGTTCACGTATCATAATGTGTTCCGATGTCTCGGTTTTTCTCATGAACACGCGTCCATTTTTGGTCCAAACGAATTTGTAGTTAAGTCTTTTGGCTGCTTCTCTGGCAAGAGCGTGTATTTTTTTGGTTTCAGGAGGGAGATGGTCGGTGATGAAAATCGGTTTTTTCTCCCCGCCAATACCAATATGGCTTGTGTTTAATTTATCGTCTCGATGTTTTTTATTGAACTGAATCACATTTGCCATGAAATTGTCTCGTATACGCGGGTTTGAAAATTTTACTATCACTGATCGCGGGCGTTTATTTGCAGGGTTTAATTTTGCTATTCTAGTGCACTTGTGTATGTCCTCTTCATTCAATTTGTTTCCCGTTACATTCGCAATTTGAGATACAACATTCACTAAGTTTTCGGATTTGTATTCTGGTATGCACTGGATCTCTATATTGCTCATACGTGAATGCTGCTCCATTATATTAAGGCGGTTGCTCAGGTCCTTTACAGAAGATTTTAAACTAACATTTTCCTCGCTCAATACTTTCATCTGACTACACTTTAAATGGAGTTCTTTTTCTAAGTCACTATATTGCGCATTTAGGTACTTGAAAGAGTCCTTTATGTCGCTAAATTCTTTTAATATATCTCTTGTTTTGATTTCTATTAGTTTTTCTATTTTTTCCTCCATTTTAGTAACCAACCTGTCCATTGACTCCTGTATAAGCTCCTTTATAGTTTCTAAGGATATGTGTCCTAGGGGCTCCGATGTCACATTCGATAAGGGTCGACGGAAGGTTACGTTGGTAGTTGGACTGCTGTCACAACTAAAGCATGAGCCACGCACGGGTGTGTTAGAGTTGTCCCCCTTTGGTTGTTTGGAGCGACATGAGGGGCAGATCCAAGTGGTTTTATATTCCTGGGACATCTCCTTAAATTTCTTGTTTGTAATGTTTAGACACTCAAAATGATATTTTAATGAGCATGTGCTACATTTTAATTGTTCTAATGTTAATAGGTCCTTGGAACATCCCGCACATTTTTTTGAGTTTTGTGCCTTGGAACTCATTGTCAATAATTATTATATATTTCCTTGTAAGATATCTGGATTATGTTGAAACACCGGAACACAGCAAAAGGCAATATATTTATAATATGTTAAGTATGCATTGCATGTTAAATTTGCATAGGCGCAGTCAATGTAAAGCGACGCAATGAATTGAAGCTATGATCTCTATGTCAGGCGCTTTTCGCTCAAAGTGAACGAGCTTACGTCATGTGACGTAGCGCAATGACGAGCAAGATAGCTGGAAAGAGCGGCGCACGGCGGTAGGCTGGTTTGTACACTAATATTTTCAATATTAAAATCGTTATTACTCACGAACCACTGGATGGATTATGACAAAGTAAACACCAATTTTTTACTTGTAAAATTTGCCACAGAATTAATCACAGTTCAATAAAATTTAATCACTTTATACTTGTTGTGCAAATAAAAACTAAGGACGTTAATGCAAAGTGTGTTTATGTACGGGCGGCGGAGCGCTAACTCTAACGTATATGCTTCTCATAATATATTAATTGATATTTTTTTACTTTCTGAAAACTTATTTTACTTTAAAGGTAAAAAGAAGAAGAAGGTTAACTAAGCTGCATTTTAAAGCAATAGCAATCTGACATTTAAATTTAATTTTGACAAAGACATCTGACATTTTTGACGTTTTGTATTTTCATAGTAAGACATTGAATGTTCTATTTCGTTTATTGTTTATGTGTTTGTGACAAATGCACGGTAGTGTGTGTAATGTGTTATTAGTTGATTTTATGTATGTTTTAGCATTATTTGAAAAAGTATTAGCATTGCGCAAACCTTCTATACATCAATTATAACCGTGCATAATTTCAAACTTCTCCGCCTGCGGCAAGTATCTTATAAACGAATCACAAGTTTTTGCTTCACGTATTAATATATAGATTATTTTGTGTAGCATTTGTCGCTAAGTCCATTCTTTACCTTTAACAGAGCGGTAAAATTTTCAGAAAGACGAGGACTTAAGATCTGGATGACAAGATCACAAGAAGTTTTCTTATATTCTACTATTGGCTGATAATTCAAAACGAAAACACTGGATTCCCCGGTAGACACTTCACTCCAACTTTCTATCTTATAACTATTTCTAGAAACCGAATGCAAACTATCCTTCCCATTAAATTTAACCAAAATTTGTAGGAAATGAAGTGAAGTGCGCAAATCTAAGTTTCTGTAGGTTTACAGTGATGTCGTCCCTGTAGTTCCGGGATCAGAATAGGGCTACGGCATCCCCTGCCTGTCGTAAGAGGCGACTAAAAGGGGCTTCCGGGGTTGCAGGCGGCTAGAGTGGGAGCTCGAACCGTTCGGTCAGGCGATCCCGGGAAGGACGGCGGTAGATGTGGTCGCATGCCGTTGTAAAGACTAGACGGAGCGGTGGGCCCAGCCACCCATCTGGGAGGAGCCCGATGAGGCAACGTGCTCAGAGGATTCCGGTTGCGGTCGGACCGAGTACCCGGAGTCCTGTTTATAGCGCCGAGGACGGCCACCGGTGGGGTTTTAGTACGGTAAAAATCCCACATAACCCTGCGTCGCTCCCACGGCGTCGGGTCCCTTTTGAAGGTTTCCCCCTCGAGAACAAAAAAAAAAGGTTTACAGTGATGTAAAAAGTGAAGCAACGTCAGAATTGATGTGTTCGCTATGTTTAGAATAAACACCTCTTTGATGCTTCAGTAATTGTGACTTTCTTAGTTGGGAAGGTAAAACGGTAGCGGCTATTTAAAAGGAGATAGCCACTACTGTTTTACCTTACCTTTTTGTTTCTTTTATAAGCTGAGCTGCTAAGTAAAATAAGTCTGAGAGTCCGGCCTTTTAACCGGCGTGTTGGAACCCTATTATCTGTACCGCTAGTCAAAAGTAAGTACTACTCGACCACAACAATTAGGCGCATAAAACAAAAGCGGTTCCGAACCCCGCACCTCGCTTCTTTCCCCACGAATCCCCTAGTGACGTGCAGTCGTGTATCATGTTAATTTAATGAGTGATTGTTAAATTTTTAAAGTTATTATTACATTAGTTGATTATTCGTCAATAAAGCTCAAAATGGGTAGGAAAAAGACTATTCGTTGAGGAGAAAGGACTCTTACATTCAAAATATGCATTTTTTTAAACAAGAGAAGAGTATTGGGCTCAGTATTCCTGTCTCCCATGTCGAAAATCGAATGTGTGCTGCAACAGGCATCAGTCTCTTACACACATAAAAAAGAAAGGAAATATTCCATGTCTGCGAATATATTAAACACATGAAAGTGCTTTAATAAATACTCGACTATTGAACATACACCACTATGGTGTATGTTTTAATAATGGTATACCTACATACTTTTGGTATTTTGTAATAGAATATACTTCGTATCGGGATGGGAAATCCCTATGTCTAATGACGTTTCAACTGTCGTGCGCCTAATTGTTTTGGTCGAGTAGTACCGACAAAATTCTTTTATAGTGAGATCTTGTCGATCCTTTAACGACATTAATGTCAAATAGTATAGATATTGATTTATTTCATACCTCCGATTCCGAATTCAAGCGAAGGTTATCAGAAGACTTCTTCACTTTTGAACTGTAATTTGTTTCTTTATATATTTTACTCGTTTCCTCTTGTTTGTTTTCTCGCGTGTTAATCTTAATCTAAGTCTCATTTGTCTCTCATGTTTCTTTTGTGTGTCTTGTATCTTGCTGACTTTTTACCTTTTTACTATGATTGTCTGTCTATATGCGGAAACTTTTAAATGGCCTTCACTTACTTTACTCTTTGTTATATGTCTAGCTGTAAGTTTTCCTTCAAGAAATAAAAATAAAATAAAAAACGTTGCAACTAGATCTTCATTCTCCTTTCTTCTTTGTTTTATTATAACGTTTAATTTAGTTATGTGAAAGCATAATGAAAGCAGGCGCCATATTTTAAAAAATTACAGCCTACGTCATTCTCACAACTAAGTAGATTTAAATATAATATATTTCAATTTACCAAGCCGTTTGCGCTGTAGTGCGTGCCATAAATTGACATAAAACACACATACATGAGCTCGAAAAACATCCCTCTTTACGCAGTTTACTGGAATATTACATTTGCTCCCTACATTATTTATCTGTTAAATTGAGACCTTGATCAAAACAATAGTATAGAAATTATTGGGTTGTCCGGAAATTTCGTGCCGATATTTTAAGACAATTTAAATGCAGCTCTACTATTCTGCTGCACAACCTTTTTACATCTTTCGTGTAGCTTGATAATTCCAATCTTCTAAATCCTCTCAGATTTCTCGGCAAGAACTTGTCCGAATGCGTTTTGATCTCCAAAGAGCCGAAATTTTTTCCATCAAGGGAATTTTGTAACGACCGAAAAATGTGGAAATACTACGGCGTAAGGTCTGGCTAATACGGATGCGGTAAGACATCCCAACCAAATTCCAACAATTTCTGCCGAGTCCTCAAAGACACTCGTGATGAAATTGTCGTGATGAAATACGGCGACCTTCCGATTCGTAATTTCGGGAAGTATTTTTTCGATTCCCGTTATTAATTTATCTTTTGATTTTGATTTATTTAGCATTCCTGCTAATTGTCGTAATATCGAGTGTGGGTTGTTCTCGATTTCTGTTCTAATCATACCTTCGTCTGATCGTCGTGGACGGCCTACTTAGGCATTTTTCATCTTTCAGGTCGAAATATCTAGCTTCAAAACGAGCAAACCACGGCTTTTTTCGGCTACATCATATTTTATTTGCCGTTTTGTCATTCTTACCCTTCCGGAAAAAGAAAAAATTAAATGCCTAAAATACACTTTATTTTCTACCATATTCTAAGGCATACAAAACAGATAAAAATTAACGAATCCTAAGCAAATATAAAACTATCTTTATAATATGTATACACACAATTCGTATTCAATTATTTTGATATATTCAGCGAGGTGTCCCGCGCTGACTGAAAATCGGCATGAACTCTCCGGGCTATTATTTTCTACGCACGCTCGTAAAAACAATAAAATATATACAGTTAGTTACAAAATTTATTCAACGGCTTAGCCGTAAGAGGTGCGCATGTCACACAAAGTTATTTCTGTGTATACTTAATATTAGCCTGAAAGTTGACTACCAACAGTCCTCAACTGTATTAAAACTTTTCAAAGCCCCTAAGTTACCCCATTTATCATTCATATGACACTGTCGCATGCAACTTCAGTCTATTAACTGAGTTAAATAGCTACCGGGTAAGGTATAGTTGCATGTTATCAAACAGGTAATACATGGAAACTTTTGTTAAATTGATAACCTAACGGATAAAACTTTTTTTTTTCACAGTGTGGGTTCCATCGCCCGAGCACTTTTAAGTAACTTTTAATTTTTTATTTTTTTATTTATCCTTCTAGATACACTTTAATGTAAGCATTTGCAAGGGTAAACTTATGGCATAATGGCATTCTCTACCAATCTACCCTGAGCAATGATGATGAAATAATTTGTGGGAAACATATAGTAAATTGTATAATAATAGTAAATTATACAAACTATTATGTATCGTATATCGTTAACTTATTATTGTCCCACTGCTGCGCAGGGTTCTTCTCTCAGAATGAGAGAGTTTTAGGCCAAGTGATAATTAATTTCTAATACGCACATAAATCAGTGGTGCGAACCTGAGTTTGAACCTCGGTCCTCCCGATTGAGAGGGCAAGTTTAATAAACAAAATAGTTGATGTTCACACTTCACTGAGTATAAATAAAGCAGTACTACAAAAGTCAGAACAGGAAAAATATCTGGGACTCATACTAGATAGCAAGCTTACATGGAAACCACATATAAGGAAAATTCGAAACAAATTAATATCCCTGCTGGCTTGTATAAGAACAATATCTAAATGTGCACCCCCTAAAATACGTCTAATAATATACAATGCTTTAGCAAAGCCCCACATCGAGTATCTTACTGAGATATGGGGCTGTGCAGCAAAAAGCAACTTACTACCGCTTCAAAGGACACAAACTAAACTATTAAAAGTACTCTTCAACATGGACTTCTTAACGCCTACTGCTGATGTATACAAAAAGACAAAGGTTTTTAACATAAAACAATTGTATAAGTTTAAGACATGTATGCTTGTAAGGAAAATCTTAACAAATAACCTTCAGTCCCAGCTAAAGTTTGACGTCAAAACTGCCCGTTATATTACAAAACGTAGAAAGCAAACGAACTCACTCAACTTGCCCCGAATCCGCACAAACTATGGCAGATCTAGCATAACATACGAAGGGGCAAAAATGTATAATGAGTTGCCAGAAAATATTACTAGCGTAAACACTTTCGGTAAATTTAAATGCCTTCTAAAAGAGTATTTACTAAAACAATTGAATAGTTAAATTAAAATGCATGGGACTTGGGTTATTTGTTATAACATTTTCCAATAATGTCCATAATAATAAATATAATAATAATACACACACACATACACACACACACACACGTACACACACACTCAAGCACGCACGCAATCTTGCACTGAAAACTGCAATGAATAAGCCGAATTAAAATACGAATATGTTAATTTTAAGTCTAGTTAAGTTTCTCATTTTAAGTGACAATTACTGTAACGTATGTCTTATGAGAAATAAAGAATCTTTAAACCGGAAGTTTCATGCTCACTGCTCAACTATTACTTAATCATTATTAACTGGTTCAATAAATATAATTAGACATAATACAATTTAAAAGTACGTGCGTACGAAACCTCCTTTAGCAAACGCCTTAGTGAACCATAAAGGGTACAGGATATATGGAAAGGGAAACACAATTAGAGGAGGATTAAAATGAAACGGAATTTTTATTCCAATATTATGCTTTCAGGAGACAACTTAATTTAATGCTTTGTTATGTTGGAGGTTCTTAACCTTTTTATCGTCTATTACTATCTCCTTTTTTACTATTTATTATAATATTAATATTTTTGTTTTCTTTTTTTGTAACACTTAGCAGTGGCAATAGAGTGTACTCATAATAATAACAATGTACACAGGGTGGTCAAAACGTCGTGGATCAAACGAAACTAGTGGTTAGATGGGACCATCAGCAGCAAAAAATTGTCCTAGTAAAAAATATGAAAATGATACAGGGTGTTGAATTTTTCTAATTTTGATAACAATTAGTTAAAAAAGTCAATTTTCTTATTAAAACACAAAATTATGTATAACTCTGCAGGGGTTGAACTTAAGGACCTCCCGTAGAACGTTGATGCCCAGTCCTAATGCACCGCGTCCCAGCCAGCAACCCGAGGAGCTGACGCAGCACCTAGAACGTTCTCACATATCTACTCTCTACTCTATCTCTCTAACATTGACTGGGTTTCACACTTTTAGTTTGAAGACAAAATGTAGTTGTAATTTTTAGTTAAAATTAAATATTAAGTATGGTTTTGCATTTCTGTGCAACCTCCGGCCGCCACCAACTTAACTCACAAGTCAGGGCGAGTCAACAACGTTAGTCGGTTGTTTAAGCGTCCGTAAAATTGACGGAATTTTTTGAATAAAATCAAACATGTACCCCCGGCAGCAACGACTTAAGCAACTGTAGCTATAGTGAGTTGGTACCCAATGTGTATTCTCGTCAACCCATTATTGTCTCACTGCTGGGCACGGGTCTTCTCTCAGAATGAGAGAGTTTAGGCCACAGTTCACCGCGCTGGCTAATTGGTGGACGTGTGTGTGTGTGAATACACAAAAATAAAAAAGTGTTTTCACATTAAAAGAAACTGATTCTAAACGCTTGAGTCCACTTATCTCAAAAAGTACCCAATAAAGTGATCTGAAATATGATGTCAAACTATATTTCCCCACTCAGTTATACATATAATTTCATTAATTACAAACTACCAAAACGCTAAAAAATGATTTATTACCATTAATACAAGGCAATAAACAAAAATATAATGTTTTCAAAATACCAAAAATAGCATACTAAATGGCGATACATATTTCTTGACTTGTGACAAAGCCATTTTATAATTCAACAAAGCTAATGGGATGTCTGAAACATTTACCAGGTAGAGTAGTGATTTTTTTCTTTCGAGTATTTTTTGAACAGTACAAACGAATGGTGTGGAATTTTCCGGTACTCTTTCGTTTAACAAAGTAATGAGGGTAAATATTTTATCATCTCATCATCAAAGAGGTCTGAAATCAAATATATTCATTTGTATTTGTTTACGAATTCGTGTTTTAATTAGCGTATCATAAATAACAATATATGTAAGGGATAAAAAATTAAATTATAACTTTAAATTAAAAACTCGCAAAGTTTTATTGTGATATAATTTTTTTAATTGTTGCCAATAATATAACATGCATTTACTAATAATACTCACAGTATAATGAACATAAGCTGTATTACACTCTATAATGATACGAAGAGGCCAGGAAAGAAGTAAACAGGACAGAGTCCAAAACAGAATTTGAGAAGAATACCATGGACATCTGTCGGCGTCCCTGGAATAAAGAAAAAGGTTAGACTCTGTAAATGACTCTACTTATACGTAAAACAGGAATCTAGAGATAAAATGGTCGAATAACAGTTGTTAAAAGAAGTTTTCGTAGCTATATTTCAATGTTTACTACATTAACTATACCTTATTTATACCATAGTTTTTATTTACTTTTAATATAATATTACCTTTATTTGCTTTTTACTACATTTATTTTTCTTCATAAATATTTTAAAGGGGCCAATATTTGAGTAATTGGCCTTGAGAAATCCTACACTATACTAGTAAATTATATTTGATGGTATATTATTTGTGCTTGCGGAAAATATATAAAGAAGCCTTGCAGAGGGATAATTTTGATGTTCTATAAAAATAATATTAAGCAATAACAGTTACTAAGTACATGAAGCGACCATCATAGTCTTCGGGAGTAGCAACGCATCTGTGATTGACTTCAGATGGAACCCATGTTCTGTATGAAGTTGATTCCAGATGTCCATGGGCGGCAGTGAGTAAGTGCATCAGATGGACTGCATGCTTGTTTGCTACTTCAGTCAGATAAAAAGATAATGAAAAAAACCAGCGAGAGGTAATTTTAAACTCTTACTGTTACCAGCGAGGAGTGGAATAAATTATTGCATTCGTATATGGAGAGTTACAGATATTGATAAACTACGAGTAAGTACCCTTTATAGTAAGATTGGAGCCAGCCTCGCCAAATCTATTTTTAACTAATAATAATAGTATTAAGCTGCTAGTTTTTTTTTTGATGGGTAATTAGAACATACTTATCTTTGGGCGGCAGTAGGCACTTGTCGCCTTGTGGCCGTTATACTTGTTTGCCGAGCTACAATCTACACAAACGCTTTATATCAAGTAATATGCGTAGAGCGTAGCAGCAACAATACAACGCAACGCAAAAGATTTTTATTGTACACCAAAATAGATAATAAAAATAGAAACCACATAAAAATATAAAGTACAATAGGCGGTTTTATCACTAAGATAGCGATCTCTTCCAGGCAACCTAATACTTGTAAAAATTACATATTTTAGGGGGTAGGGATGTGCAATTGTGTGCTAACATGCCGACATTATTAATATATAACTTTATCAGCATCTGCATAAAGTCATAAAAAAGTACTTAAAGTAGAGAGAATAGAAGTAACAAGAGAAGGCCAAAAAGTAGAAAAAAAAGAACAATAAAGACACAAAATAAATACATAAAATATGTTAAGCAGCACAGTGTAAGGTAAAATTCCTTCACTTGCTTTTATATAGAATCTAGTGACTGTGCACGATGGTAATTGGTAGGGAATTCCATAAACGCACAGCCACTGCAGTGAAAGATTTACCGTAGAAGGAAGAAGAATAAAGTGTTAAAAGGGAAGATTTTCATTAGAACAAAGTAAATGTGTATCGTGAGAGAGATGCAAATGTTTGAATCTCTCCCTTAAGTAATTTGGTCTGTTTAGGTTAAACGAGACGCAGTACAAAGCAGAAAGAATATGAGTATTCCGACGAAGACAAACTGGGAACCACGTGAGTTTCATACGATACGTGATCATATTTAAGAACTCTAAATATGAATGTTATAAATAAATTTTGAATACGCTTATTAAGATGCCCCTTGGTTAGTTCCAGATAGCAAACATCTGCATAGTCAATAATAGGATGTAATAAGGATATTTCAAGTAAAATTTTGATCTATAAGTGATCTATAAGAAGTTCAAAGCCCCCGAAGTGATCCCAAGGCAGAAAACACTTTCGTACTCACCCCGTTGACCTGAGACATCCATAAAAACAGGTGTCTATGTAAACGCCCAAGTTTTTCTTTTTCCTGTGATGGCATATGAACACCATTGAACAATATTAAAGGTACCAATGACAATACCTTGAGTTTTATAGGGATTCACTTTCAATACATGCTACTGGCACCAATCTGAAACACAAGTCAGGTCAGCGTTTACAATGCCTATGGCTTTCGGCAAATTCTCGAGTGGGTACATATTTAGTACTTTAAGTACATTTTAGTAATTAACGAGTACTCACGATATGCGGTTTTTGAATTCTCTAAGAATTCTTTCTGCCGATACTTAGTACATTAAGTGCGGCGGTAAATCAAATTTTAGTTTCATCGAAGTGCAGAAGTGTCCTAACATTCGATTAGATAATAAGAAATAATTTATTTTCTGTCTTCAACCATATTTGGAGGCAGTAATAATAATACTAAAATAATTCTAGATACAAACTTTAATATATTTGATTCTCGAGACGGGTTCAGATAAATAGCAAATAATACAAATGGAAATTTGAGAAATTCTTCTCGTTCTGTTGTTCTCGTTTTCTCTAACGGAAATGGGTGGAAAAGGTGTGTTATGTGACACCTGCGGCCTTGTATCCCAAGGATAACGGTTGCTATATTTCTTTATATTCGGCGCTTTGTGGGCGTGTGAATGTATTTCGAGGAAAGGACGGTATGTCATGACACATATGGTCTCGTTTGAATGTAGTAATGATGCTCGTATGTAACATATAGCTCTAATGATGTGAGCTCCTTCGGCCGCCACCTTTTCTATATCAGTATATTTAATGTTTCTCCACGAACATTTAAAGGTAGTAGAACCAGTGTAGTTCGACCGGGGAAGTATCACCTCCACACCTGTTTCTAGCGTGAAGCATTTCTTGCGTTTCGATGGAAGGGTGTGGTTGCCGGCACACTTTACACATGAGGCGACCATCATAGTCCTCGGGAGAAGCACCGCATCTGTGATTGACTTCTGATGGAAGACGTCCATGGGCGGCAGTGAACACTTACAATCATGTGGACTGCATGCTTGTTTGCTACTTCAGTTATATAAAAAAAAACATCGAAAAATGATGTTAAATGAATTATATTAATATTTCGTAAATAAAAGTGTTGGGACTGGAAAAGATTAGGGAAAACAAAACAAAACCACAGTTTTAGGATACTGAGGAGGACTACCATAAACAGGCAGAGTAATCAATGTAATTCACACAGTAGAGGGTGTAAATTGTGGGGAAAAGTCAACAACCATGTGTACTCGCATCCTTGAACATACAGCGAAGGTAAATCAACTTTGGTCCCCATAATTTATAGCCGCTATATTGTTTTTGCGATAACTTGATTTGATTTGCGACAACAACCCGCGTGGCGGAGTGGTTACCATACCGGTCTGACGCGCAATGGGTCCCGGGTTCGATTCCCGGCCAGACAGGTATCTGAATGATGAGTTTAGATTCATGTTCTGGGTCTGGGTGTTTGTGTATTCGTCTTGTGTGTGTCCATGGTACCCACGACACAAGAGAAAATCCTAGTGTCGGGCTATGCGTGTAATAGCGTGTGTGTAATGAGTTGAAATGAAAACAGTGTTGTAGGAGTTTTATAATTTATCATTATTTTATACAGCTCAAGAACAAACACTTGATATTAAGTAATTACTGCAGCGCATTGATATCCGATTGTCTGTAAGGCAAGATACTGGAGCTAACTTTCATTACCATGTAAAAAAAAACATGATTGTAATATTATTAAAAAAATGAATATAAATAAGAAAAAAAGACAAACCCGCTGAGTTTCTTGCCGGATCATCTCAGTTGAGGTTGTATTCCGATCCGGTGGTAGTGTAAGAAAAAAAATGTAACTGACAATTTGTAAGTGCCCCCGCAGGCCTATACAAAATAAAGACATTTCATTTCATTTCTGACAAGTGAAGTCTGCTGAGAACATATGGCAATGAAAGGCGTTGTCTTCGTTCTTCGTTTTAGTAATTATTTTCGTTTTAATAATCGTTATTTTTATTAATTTTTAAATTAAAACCAATTTATATTATGTAATAGTCTCCCTGGAAAAGCTTCTCGTTATAAACGTGGGAGTCATAAATATAGAGTTCCTGAACACTGTGCTTACATAAACAACTTTCGGAAATTGTTTATTTTACAATTCAAGTAGCTTTGTCTGGAAATACAGATGAAAGTATTATTTATCCTTTAGACAAAATATCTTGATTATTATTTCAATATATAGAGGAGAATTATCAGGTTATTTATAATTTTTTTTTATATATAAAACGCTTTCTACACACATAGCCCCACAGTAGGATTTTCTCCTGTGTCGTGGGTGCCATGGACACACACAAAGACAAATACACAAACACCCAGACCCAGAACAAGAATCTAAACTCATCATTTCGACACCTGTCTGGCCGGGAATCGAACCCGGGACCCACTGCTTGTCAGACCGGTACGGTAACCGCTGCGCCACGCGGGTCGTCGATTAGTTCCATTTTGTGAAACAAAGTACCTATATGTAAAATTAGGTGCTTATGATATGAAGGTATGGATGGTACCCGTTACTTACTTATTTTCATGGATCAATTCCGCTATAATATTACTTAGCTGGTGAGCATACAAGACATCTAAGGATTAGTCACAGCTAAAAATAATTAACTAAGTTTTAATGCCCCATTTAAGGTTTGGTAAAGGAGAGATACTTTAATAAGCAAGTCTTTTAAGACAGCAATTCTTGCGTAAGATGCCTGACCTTTTTAGAGGTTAGTTCTATATTGATTCGTTATAAATATTTACCAAAGATAAATCGTATTGTACTATAGTATTATTATATTGTATATAGAGTTTGTAAAAACGGCGATATCATTCACCTAACTACTTTACACAAATTATAACTGACGTTTTAAACAGTTCAGTGTTATATATGATTTTAGACTAGTATTATCGCGGAATTGATACATTATAATACTTAACGGGTACTCATGATATGCGGTTTATGAATTCTTATAGAATTCTTTTTGCCGATATTTCGACCCAGTTGCATGGATCGTGGTCACGGCCAAACTGCGGTAGCGGGGAGAAACCGTTGACAAGCACTAGTGGTAAATTAACCTATCTACCCTACGTCTAGTTCGTTTTTCTTTTTTAGGTTCCATATCACGACACACAACACTAACTGTATCCTTACGCACCACACTTTGCACTATTTGCGATTTACATAAACTAACCACCGGATTCCACGCTTGTGCAAGTTTAAAACCATCTTCTCTGTTAAAATTCTTAGGATGTTTTTTGATCTCTATAGCTTCTCTTACTAAACGTGGGAAGTAATGACGCTCAGCGAAATATCGGCAAAAAGAATTCTATAAGAATTCATAAACTGCATATCGTGAGTACCCGATAAGTATTATAAAGTTCAGTGTTATTTCATCACTTACATATGGTGGATAAATATGACCATGATATAACCTTACCTAACCTTGCACTCTGCTGTACGAGACCTGTATGGTGACCACGCCGCTACTCAACTTAGCCAGTGAGTAATTAGTCTATAGTTGCGTTCCTTTGAAGTGTTCGGAGTCCTCTTCGCAACGTTAATTACGGACACGGAAGTCCCAAATAACCCGGCATAGCTTCCTCTACGACGGGTACTTTTCGTATGATTTTCTATCTAAAAATAATGATAATTGTTCAGAAACCGTAATTTCAAGTATTTAAATTAGCACAAAATCTCCGTTAAAAGAGGATAACGAGGAATCATAAAGCAAACTTCGAATAACTTTTTTTTTATCGTGGGGGAAACCTTCAAAAGATACCCGCCGCCGTGGGTGCAACGCCGGGTTATGTGGGAATTTTACCTCACTAAAACCCTCCTGGTGGCCGTCCTCTGCCAGAATAACTCCGGGATCTCCAACGGAACACAACTTAGAGTCTTCCGGGCGCGATGCTTCTTGCGGGCTTTTCTGCATTTGTCGTGGGCAGTTGTGGGCATTTGAGGTCACCGTATCTCCGGGTATTTACGACGGCATGCCATCACACATGCCATCGTCGTACCCGTGGTCGCTTGGCTGGATGGTTCGACCTCCCACTCTAGCCGCCCGCAACGATAGGCAGGGCATACCATAGCCATTTTTAACCGACTTCCCAAAGGAAAGAGGTTATCTATTCGTCACGTATATTTTTTTTTTTTTTTTTTTTTTTTTTTTTTTTTTTTTTTTTTTTTTTTTATGTATGTTCGGGCGAAATGGCTAGAAATCGTCGACCTACCGACACGATTCATACGACATTGTATGCGACTAGTTTCACAGGCAGTCCCATATTGAGGAAAATGAAAACCTTCCGGCGGTTTTCCCGGAAAATTGGAAAATGTCGGTTTCTTAAAATCTTAAATAACTTGGGTGTTTATAAACCGATTTCCATTTTCTTTCTTTCATTTGATAGGAAATTTTGTCACGCAACTTTTTCTCTTGGACATGGGTATGCTGTGATGCTTAACTCTTTGAGTTATGGGGTGGAAACCACCACCACTCCTCAAGTTTTTTAGATAATTTGAGATAACTCGGCTTCTCCCGAATCGATTCTTATGAAACTTGGAATATGTATTATATATCTATGCTTATATAGGTTGACGAAAAATTTGACCTTCAACTCTTCGATCCTGATGATGCAGGGTTACAGCTATCCTAAACTATAACATTAGCTATTTGGTGCTTACATATATGTAACAAGACTACTAAGCAGAGACATATGATGAAAATTTGACCTTCAACTCCTCAATCCTGATGATGCAGGGGTGCCTCAAGCCTAAACCATAGGGGTTGACCATTTGGTGCTTATGGGTATGTTATAACAATACTAAGCAAAGACATATTATAAAAAAATGACCTTCAACTCCTCAACCCTGATGATGCACGGGTACTGCAGGCTTAAACCATAAACGTTAGACATTTGTTGCTCACGGATTTGTAATAACATTGCTAAGCAAAGGTATACGACGAAAAATTGGACCTTCAACTCCTCAATCCTGATGATGCAGGGGTATTGAATGCCTAAGCCATAAAACTTAGCTATTTCAATCTTACGCATTCAAAATTATATTAAAAAAAATGTAAGGTAAAACATTAGAAAAATGGTTGTATACGGTGGAAAATTGGACCTTCAACTCCTCAATCCTGATGATGCTGGGGTGCTTCAAGCTTAAACTATAGGCGTTAGCTACATGATCGCTACGTATATCTGATAAGATTACTAAGCAAAGATATAAAATGAAAAATTTGACCTTCAACTCCTCAACTCTGATGATGCAGGGGTACTTCAGGCTTAAACTATAGGCGTTGGCCATTTGATGCTTATGGGTATGTAATATATTTACAAAGCGAAGAGGTATGATAAAAAAGTTGACCTTCAACTCCTCAACCCTGATGATGCAGGGTACTGTAAGCCCAAGCCATAGAAGTTGGGGATCTGTTGCTTACGTGCATGCGATGAGATTACATAGAAAAGATATGACATGATAATTTTGACCTTCAACTCTTCGGCCCTGATGATGCAGGGGTACTTCAGGCTTAAACCATAGGCGTTGGCCATTTGATACTTATGGATATGTAATATATTTACAAAGCAAAGACGTATGATAAGAAAATTGACCTTCAACTCCTCAACCCTGATGATGCAGGGTACTGCAAGTTTAAACCATAAGCATCGGCCATATGGTGCTTACGTATATGTAATGAGATTACTAAGCAAAGATATGACATGATAATTTTGACCTTCAACTCCTCAACCCTGATAATGCTGGGGTCCTTCAAGTTTAAACCGTAGGCATCGGCCATATTGTGCTTACGTATACATAATGCTGTTGTTCACAATACCAACAATGAGTTTCGGAGAGGATATAATTATGATCAAAAATTCCACTTTGAATACAATTACCTGAAAGATGCAAGAGTACTACCAACCTTTTTAAATTGGATGGGTTATTTTTATCAGTTGAATTATACTCTTAGTTATAAGGTTTATATTACTTTTTCTACTTTAAGTATTGATAATTATAGGTCTATTCTTTAAATAAATGTTTACTCAGAAAAAGTTGTTTTATTCGGTTAGGTTAGATTCGAACAGATTTTTCCAATTCAGAATCGAAGGGAGGGGGCGCGGTAGCGCCCCCGACCGGTTGTGTCAAAGAAGTCTATTTTTATATGATGACGTCAGCACATAATTTTATTCATCCGAAAATCGGACGAATAATTTATTTTATTCATCCGGTTAGCGGACGACTAGCAACAGCCATAACTGATTTTATCGTGACTGAAAAGCGTGAAAAAAAAATTTTAAACAAAAAATACAACCGACTTCCATGCCACATAAAAGTAAAAAATAATTTAAATACATGTTGGTTTAGAGCAAACACAGTTCTTAGTACATAGTCCCGAAGTCGGCGCTCATATAAGATACATGTAGTTTCGTCATGATCCAGCAACATATGGTAAGCGCCGACTTCGGGACTATGTACTAAGAACTGTGTTTGCTCTAAACCAACATGTATTTAAATTATTTTTTACTTTTATGTGGCATGGAAGTCGGTTGTATTTTTTGTTTAAAAATTTTTTTGTGGTCCCGGAACTACAGGGACAAAACATCGTGTTACCTAGAAACACAAATTTTTCTTCAGCCTTCTTACAAATCGGGCGGCCATGTTAGCTCTCTTAGAGTTCAGATAACAACCCTGTGTTATATAAGATTGCTTACAGATTTATTTAGCGGTAGTAATTATGTGTCTATCATCAGGTTGACTAGATTCCCGTTTGCTATGCAGATTATAAATAAATATTGACCTAACCACGTGTTTTACAATATTACTAACCGTGTAACCATAGCCTAAGATCCATCAAACCAGTACCAGGTCGGAAACGAATTATCAAAGGACTTCGGAAAATGCGTCTAATTCAATCTCGGAATCTTCAAAATAGAGTCACGTAGGCAACAACACGTACTGACCCGGTGTTACTTTAGGTCCTACAATTCGGGACAACGTTAAACCTATAAGCATATATATAAAAATGGATGTGAGTGACAATGATACTTTCGCGCTAATATATTTTACATAAAGATTTTTTTTCTTACCTTTTGTCCACGTTCAATGTAACTGGGTCAAAATATCGGCAAAATAATTCAAAAAGAAATCAAACAACAAATATCGTGAGTAACTATATATTACATATTAAAATGTATCTATTCCGCGATAATATTCCCTTTTTACAATGTTTGGCCTAACGATAAGGCAGACGGCCTACCTGATGGAAAGCAGTCACCATCGCCTATTGACATTTGCAACACCAGGGGAGTCGCCAATGCATGGCCGGCTTTGAAAGAGAGCTCTTTTTACACCTTTCGTGAAGAGCCCCATGTCATAGCGCTCCGGGAATACCTCAGGAGAAAGCTCCGAAATTCTATGACGGTCTGTGTGTGTGTGTTAGTGTGAAGAAAAAATTTCAGTCGACAAATGATAAAACTGACGGGCTGGCTTAATGCGAATGCACCTTAAGCTTTTAAAGACAATAGTGACAAGGACCCACGAGATTAAATCCATACGCGTACCTAACAGACATATTGTTGTTGGTGAATAAAAAAATAAAGTAGACGTAAACAAAGTGTAAAGGTGAAAAGCTTTTCAATACTACTTCGCTAGGTGATACATGACACATGTCATTCTATAAACTGTGTGGGATGTTCGTGAATGGCAGTAGAAGCGAAAAATAAATACGAACTGATACCTATTGCAATAAACTCGTGACGTGACTTCAAAATTTCGGGATTTTTTGGTCTTTGTGAGAGTTTTTTTAACTTTGGCCGGGTGATTGGCAGCACACGGAATCAAAATTCAATGAATAATAAACGAATTGAGATTCCTATATGCATTAAATTTCATACGGGAAACCGGTATTCAAAAAAGGTTCCTTGATATGTGATATTGGATACATTTATAGAGAATTTGTTTTTTTTTTCAGTATTGTACTTTTTGTATGAGATATAAATGGTAAATTGGTGTCAACCATCAGATGTTAAATATGTCAATAAAGACTCATGTAAAGTATGTATGTAGTTACTTCTTAGTGCATGGAAATAAATTATAGTTCCATAAGCAATTTTACGTAACATAGAAGCGCTATTCTATATAGCGCTTCTATGTTACGTTAAACGAAAATGTGTTGCCCCTTTTCGATTTTGTGTAGGAGCATTTATCCGGTCAAATTACAGTCGTTCTATAATACCACCCTGAAAATCGCGTATGCTTATTTAATATTTCAGTCAAAAAATTCACAAAAATGCGACCGATACCTTGCCACAAAAAAGTAAAAAATAATTTAAATATATGTTAGTTTATAACATACTCAGTACTTAGTACATAGTCCCGAAGTCAGCGCTCAACATATTTCGCTGGATTACGATGAGGAAACTATGTCCTATATAAGTGCTGACATCAGAACTATGTACTAAGTACTGAGTATGTTCTAAACTACTAATAGTAATGATTACAGTTACGATTGAAATTTAATTAGATATCTTGACTTGATATAACTCTTATTTCGCTATTCAACTATTTGACACGATTATGAATTATTTGTATATTTATTGGTCTTGTAATTAATTTAATGCTATTTAACATTGTATTCAAATGCATAAAATACTTCAGTAAGAACTCAAAATTACATACCTTAACCGGTAAAATATGATTGAACTGTAATAATTGTGCAACTATGTAATACCATATTTATGCAGTAAAGAATTTTGATTATGATGTTTTCAATTCATTATTGCTGCGTGAACGTTTTACAGATTTTTCAAATATATTGACAATGGATGGAATATTTCGTAGTGATAAACCACCTTACACTTGCAACAAACGTGTGGAAAATTGTTGGAAATATACAAGGTTTTGTATTTATTTATTTTGTCAATTTAGGTTTACACAATGTTTGGATTCGTTGCGAGTTAATTAATATAAACCGATGGTTTGTTTTGTTTCTGTAAAGCAGCGGTAGTCAAACTTATTGTAGGGGCCATAAATATGTTTCAGCGGAGTGACCCCAGGCCACAAGCAGTGGCGTAACATGGGTTTAAGCTGCCCAGGGTGAAACAAAAAAAAGGGTCAGGAACTCTTACTTACTCCTCCAATTTGCCGACCAAAAAAAGGTCGTCAAATATATGTTCAGCTGGGCCAATCAAAAGGGCTCGAGGGGCGACATGCGGCCCGTGGGCTGTAGGTTGAGTATAGCTGCTGTAAAGTATTGTTTTAGGGATCTGAGTGCTTGTTCTCGTAGAAGTTAGAGGCGCTTGGGCGGTTTTAGTGCGATAGACCACGCTATTCGTGTTAACTAGACAGTGTCACTAATTCATTATACACTTCCATACGCTCGATTTGAATCATTCTTACCTTTAACTGTTTGCAGTAATATTACTGCTTGTTATAATAACTTTTCTATTACATATCTGTATATTTAATATTTTGTGACCGTGCTCACACCCTGGTGACTTC
This sequence comes from Spicauda simplicius, assembly GCA_949699795.1. Classification (NCBI taxonomy): domain Eukaryota; kingdom Metazoa; phylum Arthropoda; class Insecta; order Lepidoptera; family Hesperiidae; genus Spicauda; species Spicauda simplicius. The sequence continues at coordinate 17,795,566 of OX453062.1, forward strand.
AACCTGAACAAGGGTTAATACTTCTCATAATATAATTATAATCATAATATAATGTCTATCTTCTTACTTTCTGCATCAGGATAGAGTATTAAAACACAGATTCATAAGTATTACTAGCTGTACCCTGCGCGCGTTGCTACGCCATCACAAATAAAAAACACCAGAAACCTTCGCGAGCTCATGAATAACAACTTTGCTAAACATCAACACATGATCTAATGCATAGTTTACAATTATATACAGGACATACAGACAAACATTCATTTTTATAAAGAAGAAGAAGAAGTTTTTATGTGGCATATGTCACTAAGTCCATTGTTCATGAGAGCGGCAAAATTTTCAGAACGGCGAGAACCTAAGCCCTTAAGATTCTGAAGGTGGTAGAACCGGTGTAGTTCCACCGGGGAAGTACAATCGCCACACCGATTTCTAGCGTTTTTTTTATATAATTGAAACTGGCGCTAAGGCAGACGGGCTACCTGATGGAAAGTAGTCACCGTCGCCTATGGACATTTGCATCATCAGAGGAGTAGCGTGAAGCAGTTTGTGTGATTGAAGGGTGTGGTTGCCTGCACACTTTTACAGGAGGCGAGCATCCTCCGGAGTGGAACGCACTGTGATTGACTTCAGATAGAATCCATGTTCTATTTGAAGTTGCTTACAGTTGTCCATGGGTGGCAGTGACCACTTACTATCAGGTGGACTGCATGCTCGTTTGCTACTTCGATCAGATAAAAAAAAATGATGTCAATGACAAGATCACAAGAAGTTTTTCTTTTTTTACCATTTGCTGATAATTCAAAACGAAAACACTGGATCCCCCGATAAAAACTTCACTCCAACTTTCTATCTTATATCTATTTACGTAAAACCGGATGGAACCTATCCTATTACATTTAATGGAATTTAGTAGGAAATTAAGTGAAGTACGCAAAGCCAAGTTTGTGTAAGTTGTTAGTGATCTACAAAGTGAAGCAACGTCGGAAGTTTGTGTCATATCTATATTTAGACATCTCTTTGGTGCTTTAGTAATTGCGACTTCCGTAGTTGGGAAGGTAAACCAACCGGCTAGTTATTTATAAAAAGTTGCAACGAGGTGTTTATTCTGTTTTCTTAGTTGTTTTATTATATTTTTAAGTTATGTCTAATATCCGTCCCTGTAGCCTCGGGGTCAGAATAGGGCTACGGTATCCCCTGCCTGTCGTAAGAGGCGACTAAAAGGGGCTTCCGGGGTTGCAGACGGCTAGAGTGGGAGCTCGAACCGTTCGGTCAGGCAATCCCGGGAAGGACGGCGGTATGTGTGGTCGCATACCGTCGTAAAGACTAGACGGAGCGGTGGGCCCAGCCGCCCATCTGAGAGGAGCCCGATGGGGCAGCGCGCTCGGAGGATTCCGGTTGAAGTCGTTTCGAGATCCCGGAGTCCTCCTTTTCAGCGCCGAGGACGGCGACCGGGGGGGTTTTAGTGCGGTAAAAATCCCACATAACCCTGCGTCGCTCCCACGGCGTCGGGTACCTTTGGAAGATTTCCCCCTCGAAAACAAAAAAAAAATATATCTGCTATCATTTAATCATTGCATTTTGTTAATATCATAACATAAATAAACCATTTGTTATGAAAACCTAAAAAATGACCCTAATGATTAGTCTGACCGCTAGCGCCATATTTTAAAATGATATAGCCTATGTCCCTCTCAACTTAGTAGTTTCAAATGACACATGTTACAATCCGTCAAGCCGCTTGAGCTGTAGCATGTGTCATAAAGGTAAATAGACATACAAACATACATACATATGCTCGAAAAACATTACCCTCCTTACGCAGTCAAACATTTAAGAATTTGGCAAAGCACTGCCATGATTTTTTAAATAATACTTTACTGGAATATGGTATTTTCGAAGGTGGTAGAACCAGTGTAGTTCGACCGGGGAAGTACCACCACCACACCTATTTCTAGCGTGAAGCAATTCTTGCGTTTCGAAAGAAGGGTGTGGTTGCCGGCACACTTTTACAGGAGGCGACCATCATAGTCCTCGGGAGTAGCAACGCATCTGTGTTTGACTTCAGATAGAACCCATGTTCTGTATGAAGTTGATTACAGATGTCCATGAGCGGCAGTGACCACTTACCATCAGGTGGACTGCATGCTTGTTTGCTACTTCAATAAAATTAAAAAAAAAAAAAAACATATTTGCTTACTACATTACTTATCTGTCAAGTTGAAACTTTGATCAAACAATACTACAGAAATTATTTCTTACGCACGCTGGTAAAGCACCAAAGTACATGGACCTATAATATCGAAAAACATGCTTGATATTTAAATTTTGTGATTTTAAGTTTTAAATTTCATTCATAAGAAAATTCATATTTATTCAACTGCTTATCCGTGAGAGGTAAACATGTGACACATCAAATTATTTTCGTGTATACTTCATATTAGCTTAAAACTTGACTACTAAGAGTTCTCAACTGTATTAAAACTTTTCAAAGCTCCTAAGTTACCCCATTCATATGACATTTTGGCATGGAACTTAAGTCTATTAACTAAGTTAATAGCTACCCGGTATGATATGGTTGCATGTTTTGAAACAGATAATAGATTATGTATCTGTTTCATAAATGTGATAACCTAACTGAGTAAACTTGGTGTTTTCACGGCGTGAATTTAAGTTGTCCGAACGCATAAATGTAATTCCTGTGGATGTCATAGAAAGCGACTAAGCTACAAAATGAATTACGATATAGCCCGATGGGGCAACGCGCTCAGAGGATTCCGGTTGCGGTCAGACCAAGTACCCGGAGTCCTCTTTATAGCGCCGAGGATGGCCACCGGGGGGGTTTTAGTGCGGTGAAAATCCCACATAACCCTGCGTCGCTCCCACGGCGTCGGGTACCTTTTGAAGGTTTCCCCCTCGAAAACAAAAAAAAAGGCTACAAAATGAAAGAGGGCAGCAGAGTTTGTTTGTGTACATCAACACTCACTACCATTATCAACAATCATGCCAGGTTACGGCGAAACGATTGTAAAAATTCACTTTAGCAAAGGGCTATGTCCATCGGCGAATTTTATAGGGCTAATGTACGGAGGGAACGGGAAACTCAAATCGAATAAAATTAAAATAAAATTGACTTTTAATTCAAAAAAAAATGTGTGCGTGTACTAGCGTACACTCGTAAGAAGTGAAACTTCTTTATGACGTTATTTTTCAAAAAATAATTTACTATATGCAACTTTACAGAAATTGATTAAATAAAGTTAAATTAGATAAAGTTTAATAAAAGGCTTTTATTAAACTTTATCTAATAATCTAATCTATAATAATCTATCTAATATCACGCGTGGTAGGGATAAGAAAGAGATGGCGCGTACCTAACGGAAAAAAAAGATGGCGCGTAACAGAAAAAGATGGCGCGTAACGAAAAAATGTTACACTAAATTTTTTTCCAACCCCGATAAAGAAGTTTCACTTCAATTATGTACATAAGTTATAACATAATTTAATGTTTTGTTAAAGCTGGGGCTCTTGAATGTTTCATCATCTATTACCACATACTACATATGTTTGTTTTTGATATTATTGTAATACGTTGCTCTTTTTAACATTTATATGTTAAAAAGAGCAACGTATTACAATAATATCCAACCGTTATCGGTTGGAACATATTTATTCATTTGAACCATCACTCACACATAATCATCAATCACTAGTCATACTAATATTATAAAGGCGAAAGTTTGTGAGGGTGAATGTTTGTTACCTCTACACGTCTAAACGGCTGGAGCAATTTTCATAAAATTTGGTAGGGAATTAGCTGACACTCTTGATTAACATATAGGCTACTTTTTTACTGTGGGAAAACATCTCATTCTCACGGGACAATCGATACATCGGTTATTTTAACGCGGGCGAAGCTGCGGGGTTCAGCTAGTAATACATATTAAAGTATTTTATGTATTTTGCATGAATCGTTTGTTTCCCAAAGAGATAAGTGATAAATAATTATCACCTTTCATTAAAAATCCATAGCCAGGAATAGCGGGGCTGCCGGGGACTGGGGGCCGTGGTTTTATTGGAGCTGCCATTAAGGGGTTTTGCCATAGTCACCGCGCTTGGCTGTGCGTGTTGGTGACCGCAGTATATTTGAAAGTTCTCAGAGTGATGCTGCTGCCCATCATCTGGTTTAATGTCCCTTAGTCGCCTCCTACGACATCCACGGGAAGAGAGGGAGTGGTGCTATTCAAGAGACCGACACCACACGGCCAAAATTAGTAAGCTGAAGTGGCAATGGGCAGGCCACATCGTTCGTAGGACAGACAACTGATGGGGTAGAAGAGTCCTCGAATGGAGACCACGTCAGGGCAAAAGGAGTGCAGGCCGCCCCCCGACCAGGTGGACTGATGACCTGAAGAAGACGGCGGGTAACCGCTGGATTCAGATGGCCCAGGACCGGTCGAAGTGGCGCAGATTAGGGGAGGCCTATGTCCGGCAGTGGACTTTCAAAGGCTGATGGATGGATGGATGGATTAAAAATCATTTCTTATGAACTGATTACGGACTAAGTATTTGGCAGTGTGTCATATACAAAATATTTTAAGTAAATAAAATTAACCACGACCATTTCTGGCGACGTAAACTGATAATAGCCTCCGGAGTATATCTGGTAATTTATTAAAACAATTATTTCTACATGAGAACAAAAAGAGCTGACCTAAAAAAATCGGTAAGCTGTGCTCATTAAACTTTAATCTTTTTACATTATGTTAATTATCGTGTATCGTAATAAAAATTGTCGTAGTCCGGTCAATTTAGACATAAAAGTGGTGATCAAATAACAATAATTCCCAGAAAGCCAAATATTGGTGGAGAGCTGGGTTTTACCATTGCAAATAAAGTTTTAAAAATCCTCATCGATGTGTGCTTCGAAAGTTATACGAGGTCAAATGTCAAAGTTAGAGTTTTTTTGGATTTTTGTCGAAAACATTAAATTTTACCAAAAAAAAAACTTCAAACAAAACTTGTAGACTTCACACTCAACAACAACAGATATTACACATACCGTCCCCGCCCCATTACAGCACAACCGTCACAAGGTATCTGCGCGTGATCGGCCGTGCATCGGCAATACCCCACATTAGTGCAACTGATCTTAGCCAAGGATAGTACTTTACAGAAGGTGCCCTTGGGTCACCTCAATCCCCATTTAAGCAGAGGTGGTAGGCCAGGACCTCAACAATAGCCGGATCCACAACCATCCCTCCCTCTAGTGAAGGAGGAAGGTCGAGGAACCCAGAAACTAGAACCAAAGCCATCCCTCTCTTTCAGCTCACAGTCATCATGATCCGATTTGAGCTATAGGCTTACCATAAAAAACTTGAAGAAGTTGTAAAGGCCACTAGGGCCAACAGTAACTACACTTTGCCAATAAAACATGTCACAAAATGCAAATATTGTATTAGGTCCCTTTAATTCTCACCATACGATATTTTATATTGAGTAATAGTCCTACTCTACTTTTCCTTACGTTATTAATTAAACGAATACCTTGTTATATACCATCAACATCAAATAGAACGGCATACAAGATCCTTACAGAAGTTATAATAAGTCCAGCTTGTTTGTTTGATGCTTATATAAGGAAAGTTTTCGCAGTTCATTTATCAAACGGTCCTTATGGACTTGGTTAGACAAATTGTCTGTGACGTGAAGAAAAACAAACGATACGTTTGATCCCGGAACGTTGTTGGACCCAAGAGCACGACTAATATAGACACAAGACGTGACTTCCGTAGTTTACTATTATAGATATTATTATTACATAGTTTTATATAGGTAACAATAAAAACATTTAATTTCCCGGTAGTAGAACCAGTGTAGTTCGACTGAGAAAGTTGGTACTTTCTTCAAAATAGGTGTGGCGGTGGTCCGCCACACTTATGTTTCTTACATTTCGGTGGTAGGGTTAGGTGCTGGCTCCTTTTCACCTTAGTCCTTCGATGTATTTATCACCATATGTGATTGATTTCAGAGCTCTTGGTCTATATGAAGGTGCTTACAGATGTCATGATCAGGTAGACTGCAACCCATTTGCTACTTGCTTCAGTCCAATAAATAATTTACTCGCCTTTATTTATTCCAGTTATATAATATAAAAAATAAAACGAAAACATTGTAAAAATTTCATACTTCTAACCTTAACAGTTTAATTTTTGCAATCGCTATTCGCTTTGTATTTATGAATACTGAATGAAAATTGGTAGCGTTTCTTGATACTGAATGAAATTTTTTAAAGAAAAATATTCCTATTGTTTAACGTTGGTGTACATGGCAGTTTTATATTAAAGCAAATGGAATTAATTTCTTTAACAAAGTAATAAGATTAAGAGACATAAAAAAATTGCGTCTCGACATCACGACAAGGGAATTACTTTAAAAACTTTTTATAACGTCTTAAAAATATTGTAATAGAATATCGGTTGAGTAGGTAGTTTTAAATTTCCCGTACAGGAGCAGGCCCGAGTAGGTGGCGCGTCCGTGTCACACGCGCGCCTATCTCAGAGGGGAGGTAAGGCCTCCTATCAAAGACGGGGCCATCGCGAAGAGCGGCCAAGCTGCCGGGGTTGCAGTGAAAAGAATGCGCAAGCATATCCCTGCCCCCCAGCGGAAGCTGACGAAGGGACACCGTCAGTGGTTTAGTCGGTATACGGTCGCAACCGGACTCCGACACATCCTCTCCGTTGCCCAGCAGAGTCGAAAGTAGGTAGGTAGGAGAGTAAAAAAAAGGTCGTTTTAAAGTCGATTCCTTAGGCTAACCGCTCATTGCCTTTTTTTTTGTTACGGGGAGGAAACCTTCAAAAGGTACACCGAATCCTTGGGAGAAACTTAGGGTTATGTGGGTTTTTTACCCACTAAAACCTCCTCGGTGGCCTTCCTCAGCGCTTGTAGTAGGGGACTCGGAAACTCCAACGGAACGAACCGGTGGCCCCTAGCGCAGTGCCCCTCACGGGCTCATCTCTTGGGGGACGTGTACCATCCCCCTTCATCATCCGGTGCTTACGGCGAGATGCAGCCACACATACCGCCGTCCTTCTCGGGGTTGCTTGTTGGACGGTTCGAGCTCCCACTCTAGCCGCCCGCAACCCCAGAGGCCCCCTGTTAGTCGCCTCTTACGACAGGTAGGGGATACCGTAGCCGTATTCTACTCCCCGACTACAGGGTCAAACATTGGTCATTGCCTACTATCAGTTTTTATCAAACTGCTGTCACCCTGCTCCGCGACTATTTAGTAGCTTATGTATTTTACGGACGCTTAAACAGCCGACTATTGACAGTTTTTTGAATAAAATCAGACACGTACCGATCGTCGATTGTACAAACAAATTAGACTCCCGGCAGCAACGAGTGAAGCAACTTTAGCAATAGTAAATTGGTATTGGTAATTTGTAGCAATGTGCAGTCACTCTTAATTTAAAATAAACTGCTTTTGATTGTTTTTGTCCACTAAACTCATACAAATAAAGTGATTTGAAATTAAATAACGAATTATATTCCCCATTTAGTTAAATAATGTCATTGAAAAATGATTTCTAGGCCATTAAAACAAGCAAAAAACAAAAATATTTACGAAAAACCAACAATAATAAATAATAAATGACGATACATATTTCTTGACTTGTGTTATTCGATAAAGCTTTCCTAATGGGATGTATCAAGCATTTCCCAGGTAGAGTGACGTATGTTGAATTTTCCCATTTAAAGATTTTTTTAACAATACGAAAGAATAATGTGGAATTTTCTGGTACTGTTTCGTTTAACGCAGTAATGGGGGTAAATATTAGATTTTTTGATTATCAAAAGGGTCTGAAATCGAATATATTCATTTGTCTTTGTTTTCAGAATTGGTGTTTTAATTCGCGTATACATAAATAACGATAGTCAGTATGTATAATATGTGTAAGAGATAAACATGTTACGTAATAAGCGGTCTCGTATAAGTCACTTTATTCTCACAAAAAAGCGTGAAAATTTGATTTGATTGATTTTCAACAAAAATACAAACGACTTCCATGCCACAAAATAGTAAAAAAATATTTAAATATGACGGAGGGGGTGGTTCTTTTTCGCTCATCGTATCAGGATAACCTACTGTGCGATCTGATAGGGAAAGTTAGCACGAGAATAAATTGCAGACTTGATTTTAGCACACAGTATATTGCCGAATTAACCTTGTTACAATCACTGAATTAATCAAACTAAATTAAGTAGGCAAGTAATCGTAGCACTAAGAACGCGTGATGATTTTAGAGTCGTCTGCTTCGGCCGACCGTCAACGATAGACTGAGGTGTCGGCCATTAAACTGGTACAACCCTAACTTCATCGAACGCCACTAGATGGCGCTGGCGTTCCGGTGTTGCCACAATACCGCCATTTCCGACAAATATATGTTACTTTAGAACATACCTAGTACGTAGTACCGAAGTCGGGGCTCAACATATGTATTTCACTGGACTACGATAAGAAAATTACCTCCTATATGAGAGCCGATTTCAGAAATAATAAATAGATCTAGATAGAAAGTATTTATTTATTTATTTATTTAATGAACAACAACATAATGTACATTATCACATTTTAAAGTAGAAACAAAGCAATATATATAAAGGGTAAGCTTAATGTCATTACAATTACAGGTGTAGACTGCTTGCAAGTTGAATTTAAAACGTTAAAAACATAAAAAGAGGTTGAAAAAAAAAATCTTTGCATATAATTATGATCTCGGTCGAATATAGTAACAATATAATTATAAAAGTAACATGTACAAATGTGGTGTATGCATTAATAAGTACTCAAGCCAGAAAAAACCTTCGTGCATTAATAAATTCCTTACCGTATAGTGAAATGTTTATACACGCAGGATGCGCTCCAAATAAATCCTCGCTTCTTTGAAGATTAATTTTGTATTTGAAACTTTATTTTTTTTTCCACAGAGATATTACGTTTTATTTTTTTAATCTAATATTGAAATTGCAGTTTTACGGTACATTAAATGGAAAGCCATTAAGCAAAATGACGCCTGAATGTGATCCTACGTAGAATTTGAGTTCGACTACAGATGTAGACCCCTGTGAAGCCTAAAACTTATTTACTCCCTGCGAATCTTTTGGTTTGTTATCAGTGAACAAAATAGTGGTACTTCAACGAGTGGGGTACCCATTATTGTCCTACAGCTGGGCACGGGTCTTCTCTCAGAATAAGAGAGTTTTAGGCCATAGTCCACCGCGCTGGCCAAGTGCGTATTGGTGGACTTCACACACCTCCGAGAACTTTTTTTTAAAGAACTCTTGGGCGTGTAGGTTTCCTCACGAAGTTTTCCTTCACCGGAAAGAAGTGATAATTAATTTCTAATACGCACATAAATTAGTGGTACGTGCCTGGATTTGAACCTCGGAGAGGGCAAGTTTCAACCATTAGGCTATCACTGCTCTACCATTAGGCTATAACTTCAACTAGTATGAACAAAGATTTATAATATGTCAGTATCTCATAATTGGATACGTCTCTGTTACTTAAGCCGTGTAGCAGTATGCACTGTCTCTCCGGAACGAACTCAAAACAGAATACAAAGTAGGGCTACAACACAACAGGCAGAGTAATAAATATTATTCACACAGCTGAGGGTGTAAATTGTGGGAAAATATCAACAAACGTGTGTACTCGCTTCCTTGAGTCTACAGCGTACGCCTATGTTCCTTGGGTTCCGTAATTTATGGCGGCCGTATTGTTTGTTTTTGCGGAAATTGTATAAGTGGAAATGAAAAAAGTTAGTGTTGCTGGTGTTTCATAATGTATTATTATTCTAAACAATTCAAGTATCAAACAAGCATGCAGTCCACTTGATGGTGAGTAGTACTGCAGCGCATGGATATCTGTAATCAATTACTATAAAAAAAATGTTCCATTCTTATTCAACCTATGTTCTGTATGAAATTGACTACAGGCGTCCATGGGCGGCAGTGACCACTTATCATCAGGTGGACTGCATGCTTGTTTGCTACTTCTATGAGATAAAAAACGTGAGCATTTTCAAAAGCAGCAAAGTAAATCAACCTTGATACGATTTCTACTTTATTTAAGGAACATTAACGACACATCAGTTATAATGCAAACTATTTTACAGCTTTTACATATTAAAACATTTGAATTAGAATGTATGTAGTTGATTAGAAGTAAAACGATGAGATTTACTTTTTTGGTAAACAATTTGCATGTTTCCTGGAAATTTTTTAATGCATTTTGCTTTTCTCAGAGCACAGCCAAGTGAAAGATTTTATTTTTGTATTAAGGTAAAAGTTATAAAGTTATCATGCATTAAGATGACAGTTTGTAGCGCTTCAAAGTGCTTTTAAGGAAAAGCGCATGAACTCTCCTTTGAATCAATCATACTCGATTCACAAAGTAAGCAATTACAGGCACGGTTGGGCCTTCACCCCCGTTATTTCCGAAAAAACAAAAGGATGAAACATTGTCTCGTCTTCTACAACCTTGATAGAAATAAAATAGGTGAAGAATTTGCGCATTGCAAAAAGGTGGTATATAAGGGGTTTGTTTTTTCGTCAACAATGTCATTTTCGTTTGAAAATGTTAGTGAAATTTTCTTGATAATTCGTTTGACGTAATCATAAATTTCGATCTTTAATTGTACATAACTATGTTATGTTCCGATCCGGTGGTAGAGTAAAAAAAATGTAACTGGCAATTTGTAAGAGCCCCTGTAGGCCTATGCAAAAATAAAGACATCATTTGATTTCATTTATGTCTTCTACATTTATACTTACTGATTGTAAATTAGCTAAACTGTTTGTAATATGAATTTAATTATTTTATTTTAGTATTTTCCGCTATTATACAAATACAATACTTAAATCTAAACCTTGAACAAGCGATTCAAATGCCTACGTAAGTTTCTTCTTCATAATCATCAATTCCTACGCAATTTCCTGTCACACTCTATACCTGTCACAACAAATTATTTGTAATATATCTGTCGAAGTTGCGTGCCCTTTGATTCACTAATTCCTTTGCGTGTGTAAGTGTCATGTTTGACATGACACGGTATGGTATTTTAGATAGGTTTCTCCTTAGGGCCGGCGCACATATGACGGAGCGCAGCGCAGCGCATGCCCGCGAAATTTTCTTAACGAATCACACACTAGCCGAAATTCGCGCTAATTACTGGGAGAATGCGCGCGGATGCGCGCGGGTGCGCGCGGATGCGCGAGCATGCGCTGGAATATACTCGACAAACGGTCGTCATTCGTTTTGCAGTTTAAAGTAGTTTTAAAATGGCGGCTGCTGCCTGTGGCGTCGCTCCGGCGAGCCCAGCGGCCAGCGGCGACCGAAAGCGGACGCTCGCGGAGTAGCGCGTCGTGCGCGCGCGGTCGCGCTCCTGCGCTACCTTTCGCATGTGGTCGCTTCCATGCTCCTCAGAAATAAATTGCTGTTATTTAATTTTGGATATTATTTCTAAAGGGACAATGACGATAATAGTTTGACAGCAAAAAATGCGCTGCGCTGCGCTCCGTCATATGAGTGCCGGCCCTTACATTGTCTCTTAACGATATATCGTCGCTACGTCTAAAGGACACCGATACGATATATTCTAGAGAATTATTAAATTATGTTATGTAATTAATTACAATATGCACACAGACAGACACCCACAGTTATTATGATAATGAAGCTACGTTTTACACGCTTGACTTTCTTGAAGTTATGTTAAATTATAATTAACGCGGGTGAATCCATATGACTCACCTTTTGTTTTCGAGGGGAAAACCATCAAATGGTACCCGACGCCAATGGAGTGACGCAGGGTTGTGTGGGATTTTTACTGCACTAAAACCCCCCAGGGGCCGTCCTCAGCGCTAAAAAGAAGGCTCCGGGGTCTCCAAATGAATGCAACCGGAATCCTCTGAGCGCGTTGCCCCATCGGGCTCCGCCGAGATGGGCGGCTGGGCCCACCGCTCCGTCTTGTCTTTATGAAGATATGCGACCGCACATACCGCCGTAATTACTAAAATCACCTGGATGGACGGTTCAAGGTCCCACTCTAGCCGCCCACAACGCCGGAAGCCCCTTTTAGTCGCCTCTTAAGACAGGCAGGGGATACCGTAGTCCTATTCTGATCCCGGAACTACAGGGACGCCGTATGAGTCACCTAGCGTTCAAATAAATGTTCGACTACGTGTAAAAAGCTCAAAAGATTTTAGCTAAAAATAACGCCATCATTCCCTTTCTAGCCGCTGACGCAAAAATAAGGGTGTTGGACATTTAACGCCTGTTCATGCCTGTCTTGCATCGTAGCTCTGAAACGGTTAGACTGAATTAATTTTAAAGCCATTTTTACTATGGTAGCTTGTAACTATAAATTATTCATACAAATCCGTCTGAAAATCAGCCAGGCGTAGGTAATGCTATATTTAATAATTCATTATGAATTCGTAAATTATAGCTGCAGCATGGCTCTTTTCTATTAATAAATGTTTCAGTTATATTCATCATGCTGACCTGATAAGTAGACTTTATACTTTTTTAAGAGCTTTTTTGACGTCGTTGCTTATCTTTTAATGTCCATCGCTTTTTCCTATGAACAAATGTGTCATATTCATCATACTGATCTGATAAGTAGACTTTATACCTTTTTAAGAGAATCCTTAAGCACACTAGTTTCGACACGATTTTTTCCGTCCCCGTTAAAACTGGACATATATTACGATTACAACTTTTAAAATAGATGGTTGTCTCGAATTAGATCCCCAGACTTTATAACACACCTGATATTATAATATTTGTAAAATTTATATTTCTACACCCGTAGCCTATACTAGGCTACAACCTGGCATATACGGTCAGATACTGTCGAAAAGACTAGACCGTGCGGTAGGCCCAGCTACTCACCTGGGTAAAGCACAATGTTGCAAAAAGCTTACAAGAATCCGCTTGCGTTTTGTTTGGAGATCTCGGATGCCTCTTCGCAGCACAGACGATGGTCACCGGAAGTAAAAATACTATATAATCAGGCGTCGCAGTCACAGTGGCACCTTTTGAATGTTTTCTCTTCGAGGTCAAAAACAGGCCTTTTCAGTGCCGGGGCCGTTTTATATAATAAACAATAAACAGTTCGTCGCAATACATCTCTTGACAAGCAAATGTCAATAAACAATTTTCTAAAGAACAAACAAAGTTGTATCGCTTCATGAAAGTATACTTAAACTAACCTTAAACAGAGAACACGGTATTTTCTGATTGAGGTAAATTAAACTGCCGAATAAATTTTGCTACAGACATTGTTACCCACCGTTAACTTGACTCCTGAAGTAATTTTGTTTACTCCATTGAACTGGAAAATAACAATTGACTGGTGGATTTTCCCGCGAGATGCTTCTAGATATATGGAAGATAAGAAAATAAATATACCATAATATATGGTATCACTAGCTGTGCCCGCGGCTTTGCGCGCGTGCAAATCAACGTGTCACAAAGTTTTTCCCGCGCAAATCTCGACACCGTGGGAATTCTATGATAAAAAGTAGTAACATTAAAATCGGTTTGGCCGCTCAAGGTTTACCTGGTCAAACACAGAGTGAAAAAACGAATTTAAAGTGTGTATTTGTGGGTAGGAACGTATTGTTATGTATTTTTTTTTAAATTAGACGAATTCTAATATTGTAAACCGCTTTTTTGAACCAATTTACATTCATAGTGGTCTAATTCACAATATCAGGATACTTTTTTTCAATTAACTCTTCCACATTTGAACCAAAACGTATCGATTATAAAGATTGATTTGAACTTTTCCGAATTGGAAAATACTATTTGTAGTAATTTTGGCGGATTCAAATTTCTTTAAGTAAGATTATAGGTAAACCTACTTTTAATATTAATTTGTGTTCAGGAGTTCTGGAAGGCATTAAGGAATTCAAAAATTCTGTTGGATAATGTACTGCTTCCTCCATCTCAATGACTGTGTCTACCAAATAGTAGATCTGTGACGCTGTTTTAAATTTTGAAAAATAAAACATTTATTTTATCGACACGTTCATTGGTGGGTGGGTATATAGCCGTCTTTTGGAACCAATTTATAGTGTTATTGGTTGTATTAACAATATCGGGATATACTTTTTCAACTAACTCCTCCACATTTAAACGAAGACGTATCGATATAAAGATTGATTTTAACTTTTCCGGATAACAAAGCACTATTATCTACTTGACGTAAATCATTAGAAAATTGGAATATCACTGAACAGCGACATATATCCTAAGTTCATATTTTGTTTCATGCGGTCAAAGATAAGATCTTTTAAGAAGTGCATCGGGATATTTGTGTGTGTAAATCCCGCATTGTTCTTTGTAAAGCAAAAGACATAATCAAAACACTTTTACAATTCATACGAACAGGGCGTACCCGCTCGCAGGGCGCTGCCGCACGCTCGCTTATTTTTTTATGTTTTCTTTTAAGTTCCAACCTAACCTAACCCATCCTGTTTAAAAAGCTACAGCTAAATCCAACTCTTAACAGTAACATGACAATACTCCTGCATTTTCAGGGTTGAGGTATTCAAAGTGACACTTTTCATCATAATGTTCTCTCAGGAACGGGTTGTAATGTATTGTAATCAATAAGTACCAAACTCATACGGCTTAAGTAGGTTGTGTACTAAGATTATCAGGGTTGATGAATTTATATGAATATATAGCAGACCCGGCCACGCGTTGCTGTGGTTAAAGAAATGTTACATAAACAAATTTTAAATTGTGTTATTTCGTATTTGTAAGAAATTAAAATACTACAAAGTTGTTAGTAGACAACATGTACCATATAAACTTATAAATAAGGTAAGAAGGGCAGATGGTATTAAATTTTCAACAATGACATTTATAATTTTTTATTAAAAAAAAAATACATTCAATATAATTCAGCACTTCTCGGTGTACAATATTTTTAGTTCACCTGTCTTTATTTATTTAAATTAAAGTGTCGAATAATGAAGCACTATTAATTCAAAAGCAGGAATAGTTTTATTGTTCAATAAACTAACTTAAATTATTGTTCACTATACTATACTTCAGTCTAAGTAACCGTCTATGATAACTCCAAAAATTGAAAAACAAAAAATATTGAGATTTAACTGTATTGCGATCACCACAACATAAAAACCACGTTAATTTGTCTTTCCTACATTATGTACATCGACAAACAAAAGCAAAATAGGTTAGGTAGCGCCACCTAACGGTCACATCAGTACGAATTTAAATGTAATTTGCGTTCAAAAATACTTCATCAAAATAAATGTTTTCTGTAAATAAAGAAAAATTGTTTGCAGTAAACTATGAATAAAAAATAACTTTATGTAATATTGAGTCAACTGTTCGATTGATATAAGTTTACACTTTGTTTTTAGGGATATGTATGTCAGGTGAACGCATCAATATTATTTTATTCTTATTACATGTATTGTTGCCAGTAATAAATTAAAATTGTATGGATTTATTTATTAATAAAATATTTGTCCTTTATCTCTTAAATTGCTTTTAAAATTATTTGTCAATTTTAGTTTAAGGAAATACGAAATTAAAATAAAAAAAACTGACTAAGTGAAACGGTATTGATTTATCGATACATAATCGGTTCATGTAGATGACCGTAACGTAAACAGCGCCATCTAATATCTCAGACATATTACTATTTCGATTTGGCGGTAAGGTGGCATCATCGCAGAATATACTGAGATACCTTTTTATTACTTTAGTAACTTATAAGGATATATTTATATCTGGTTATAATATTGAATTGTATGTCATATGAAATTTTAACAGAGCGCCATTAATACATTCGGTTCATGAAGATGACTGTATCGTAAAGAGCGCCATCTAATATCTCATATACATTATTTAGCGATAAGGTTGCGTATCAACGCAGAATATACTGAGATGGCTATGTAATAGGTACTTTAGTAACCTTTGATCACCAATATTTCTGATCGAAGTTAGTAACTTATACTTATCTTTGGTCATGATATTAAATTGTAGCTTATGTGAAACGGTTGTAATTTTAACAAAGCGCCATTACTTACTTAATCAAGTTAACAGATAACATTACACCGCCATCTGTTATTAGGATTATATAAAGCTAACAGCTGAAGCTAAAAAAATATTTGCAATTATACATATGAATTAAGATCTTTTTCATCAGAATTTGTGTCTTTGCTTAGTAATTATATTACATACCCGAAAGTACTAAATAGCTACCTTCTATGGCTTAGGCTTGAAGCAAACTTCTATGGCTTAGACTTGAAGTACCCCTGCATCATCAGGGTTGAGGAGTTAAAGGTCAAAATTTTCATCATGTGTCTTTGCTTAGTAATTATATTACATACCTAAAAGCACTAAATAGCTAACTTCTATGGCTTAGGCTTGAAGTACCCCTGCATCATCAGGGTTGAGGAGTTAAAGGTCAAAATTTTCATCATGTGTCTTTGCTTAGTAATTATATTAAATACCTGAAAGCACCAAATGCCCATCTCGTATAGTTTAGGCTAGCAGTATCCTTCATCATCAGGGATGAGGAGTTGAAGGTCGAATTTTTCATTTTGTATCTTTGGTTAGTAATCATATTACATACCGAAAGCACCAAATGGCCATCTCCTATGGCTTAGGCTTGAAATAACTCTGCATCATCAGGGTTGAGGAGTTGAAGATAAAATTTTTGTCCCATGAATTTGTTTAACAATCTTATTATATATCCATAAAAACAAATTGACTTACTTCTACGGTTCTGGCTAGCAGTACCCCTGCATCATCAGGATTGAAGAGTTGAAGGTCAATTTTTTTAGGAAATATCTGCTTAGTAATCTCATTCTACATTCAACCCAATTGGACTCCTACAGCTAGGTTTGGCCGAGTATCGCTAATTTAGTTAATTTGCTTCAAAGAAATGGATCCTATGATCAGAACCGTATCAAACTCATCAGAGTACCCTTGAAGTACATTCCTTAAAATAAAGTTAGAAAGAAATTGAGTTATTCATCTATTTATCGCGCACATCGTTAATGCAAATATCAGACTTATGCGCTTTTCTTATGGATGCCACTGTCAAAAGTGAACTAAAAATAAATGGGACCCCGTGACACGCACTACATTTCAAATGAAAAAAAAAATCATCCAAACCCGTTCACCCAGTGCGGAGAAATCGAGTAACAAATATAAAATAAAAATAAAAAAAAAATACAGACGAATTGATAACCTCCTACTTTTTGGAAGTCGGTTTAAAACTATGTTTTAAAATAAAAATCAAAGCGAAATACTAAATTTTATTGAGGTGGCCTCAAAATTGACTGACTTTCATACAAACTTACATGTCGTATTTGGGTTAAATTGGGGGGGGGGGGGGGGATCAGAAAATTCATTCTTAACTGACGTCTACGTCATAAAAGGAACCCCTAGTAAAAATCATATTCGTATCTTTAGCAGTTTAGGCTCTACGATGTTTATTCAATAGATGAGTGAGAGAGCATCCTTTCGTTTTTATATAAGTATATATAGATATAGAAATATAGATTTGTATAGTATCAAATAACATAGGTACACACATAACCAATAAGAATACATAACAAAGGAATACATTTTACAGACCATAACATGTTTAGTTTCAACCAATTCAACTATGCAGTTACTTATTGTTTCGTTACGGTAAACGTAGACCAACTTCCTTAAAGCATTATCGATGTTCTAATCTCGCTCACTGATTGGTCACAACGGTGACGGATGACAGACAGCATCTGTCAAGCACGGACGTACGTCGTCTCTTAGGACGCTAACCGACTCGAACGGACGCGCGCGCTGCTATCGTGACAATTTTTCGAACTCAACCGCTTTAAAACCATTCGCCAGTGCCGTGTATCAACTGTTTAGCTGTGACAACGGGAGACCTGTACAAGCACATCATCCCGAGCTCGTGGACAACGAAGGTGGAGTCATCGGGGCTGTACGCAGACCAAGGTACGTGCTGTGCTTGTGCCTAATCTGTTGTGGCCTATCGTCGAGAACATCGTCTTTAGAGACTCACTCGCTCTGACTTCTGTCAGTCCCAAAAGTGGGATTAAAGCCGTCCCACCCTCTGAGGGACGCGTATCCTACATTTTTTTTGGTGCCGAAACCCGGGACTCCACCTAATCTAATTGCGAGATTAAACTATCCTGTGTATTTCTGGTTCAATCGCTAGCTTAGAACTCTAAATTATCGTTTAAAACTATAATTACATATAGCATTCTAAGTTGTTTCATCCCATCAGAAATATATATTAACACGAATCGTGTAGTATTTATAATTATCGCCATCGAACAGGGCTCCTAAGATCGTATTTACCGCTTAATAATTATATTAGTCGTTGACAATTATTGTAAGATCAAATTAGGCAATCACTTTTAACATTATCGGTGCTTAATTTAATATCGGCTCACAATAATATCATCATTTCATACGTTTTCATCGTTGTTTTAACATCATAATCGTTCCTTAATACGTGGAATATTCCAGAACAATAATACGAAGTTGTAATATTAAGAATTTGCAATTCACCTAACTGTTAATTTTATCAAAAGGTCGGAGGTAGGTCGATATTCTTACGCGTCGATCGCTAGGCGCGTACGAAGACGTAACGGAAAAATATAGATCGAAGACTCGTCGCGTATCGATATATCATATCGATAATTATCGTTTTCTGTGTTCGATAATTTTTTATATTGGACATAATCGTGATATACCAGGTGGTAGAACCAGTGTTGTTCGACCGGGGCAGCACCACCGCCACACCTATTTCTTGCGTTCGGTGGAAGGGTGTGGTTGCCGGCTCACTTTCACGAGGCTTTCACTTTCACCCTAAATCTTAAGCTAAATCTTTAATCATCTTAACAATGTCGCTTTTAAGAAAACATTCTACTCGTAAATTAAGTGCGTTGAAACGGTCAAAGTCCAAATCGGTTGATATCGATTATACTCATGATGATTTGCCTTCTTTGCGTAGAAAACGAACTATTGCATATAAACGAATGACCAAGGCCTTAGAAATAGGTATCCTGGCCACAACTGATTCTTCGCAGCGAGATTTGTTTTTATCGTATCATCAAGAAGCTAAACAAATATATGCTACTTTTGATGATGCTCATTTCACCATTTTAGAAAAAAAATGGCCTGAATATTTCGATACTTTTAACGCATTAATTCATAACTCGGATTCGCTTACCGATACCGAGAAATTTCATTACCTCGTCTCTTCACTTAGTGGCGATGCACTAGCAGTTATAAAAACATTTCCGATGACTCACCAGTACTACCGTGATGCATATGAAGCGCTTATCGCGCGTTATAAGAATAAACGCGAATTAGCTTTTACGTGTTGGCGCGACATTTTGAACATTGAATTTAAACATAATAACGCTCACGAATTTCGTAAGTCGCTTGACTTGTTTGAGGAAAACTTGTGCATTCTGAAAACAATTAATTTACCTATCGATCAGTGGGATTTTGTCCTTGTTTATCACATTTTATCGAAACTTGACACGAGTCTTCGTCGCAGCTTTGAAGAAAAATATTCGGTATGTGAACTCCCTTTATACAAACAGCTTAAAGACTTCTTACACTCTAAATGTGAAGCATTGCTACGCGATAAACATTTTTCTGAGTCAACTAATATAAACAAATCGTCACAAAATATTTCAACTACGAAGATTAAACGTAACAATTCGTCGCACGTACTTGTTGCTGCTCATAACCAAACACAAACCTCGAATATATCAAATCATGATTCTTTCAAATCTTTAATAAACAAATGTCCTTTTTGTAACGAAT
Source organism: Spicauda simplicius (assembly GCA_949699795.1). Lineage (NCBI taxonomy): Eukaryota > Metazoa > Arthropoda > Insecta > Lepidoptera > Hesperiidae > Spicauda > Spicauda simplicius. The sequence goes on from OX453062.1 coordinate 17,815,475, forward strand.
TACATACCATCTCGGCATGCACTGAATTTATTAATCAACCGCTCGAGGAACGCATGAAAATCGCTAGTGACAAACGTTGGTGTTTTAATTGTTTGAAACCATCACATCAATTAAAAACTTGCAAATCAATATTTACGTGTCGTATGTGTAAACGGAAACATCATACCTTACTCCATCGCGATAATATCGAACCAAATCAAACCGTATCGTCTTTGGTTTTAAGGTCACCTAATCATACAACCGTTTTGCTTGCGACTGCAATCGTTCAAGTCAGGGATGCAACGGGTGTTATGCAATCGTTTCGTGCGTTGTTCGACACGGGTAGCCAAAGCAACTTTATTACAGAATCAGCTGTAAGACGTTTAAATCTAATACCCAATCGAGCTACTAACAATGTAAGCGGTCTCGGTGACATACCTACGTCACTTGTAGGTGACGTCACCTGTTCAGTAGGTACAAACAATAAAGTTCTTTATACCTTAGACATGCACGTGATTCCAAAAATATGCGGTGATCAGCCTATCGCTAAGTTGAACACTTCTGGTTGGTCACATATCAAATCGTTACCATTAGCGGACCGCTGCTTCGATATGCCGGGACCCATTGATATACTGTTCGCCGCCGATGTTTTTGCTGACTCACTTCTTAACCAACGCATTAAAGGAAACTCTAATCAACCTACTGCCTTTAACTCTGTGTTCGGCTGGCTTCTCCTAGGTAAAACTCGCTTAGATTGTACCACTTTGGTACATGCTTCGTTAGATATCGATAATCAATTAATTTCCCTAGTTCAACAATTTTGGCAACTCGATACCGTTCCGAAGCCATTACATTTGACTCCAGATGAGCTACGATGCGAACAAAATTTTGTATCTAATCATTTACGTGATGCATCAGGACGTTATACCGTGCGCTTACCCTTTAATAATTGTTCAGAACCTATCTTCGAAGGCTCTCGTGACGTAGCATTGCGTCGTTTTTATGCTATCGAACGTAGATTGCTACGTGATCCGGATTTACGTGCTCAGTACGTTGACTTTATGTCCGACTATATAAAATCCGGTCACATGTCCTTGGTCCCCACTAGTGAACTGGGTACAGGAAAATACTATATACCTCATCATTGCGTGTTACGTCCTGACTCGGCAACCACTCGTCTTCGTGTTGTATTTGACGCCTCGGCGAAGGACTTACGCTCTCGTTCCTTAAACGACTGTCAGCTTACCGGTCCGAAACTACAGCCCAACATTTTAGAAATCCTTTTGCATTTCAGAGAACATAATATTGTGTTTATGTGTGATGCTCGACAGATGTATCGCCAAATACTTATCGCCCCTGAACATCGCGACTATCAGCGTATTTTTTGGAGAGCTTCGCCTAACGACTCGCTTCAGGAGTACCGTCTGAATACTGTAACGTATGGCGTATCGTCGTCTCCATTTTTAGCATGCCGTACTCTGCTACAGCTCGCAGAGGATGAAGGGGATTCGTACCCTATCGCGAAAAGGATCGTTCTGTCCGATGTCTACATTGATGATATTGTAACTGGTTTTAACACGTTTGAAAATGCTAAAAGGGCAAAAAATCAGCTTATCGCCCTTTTTAAACTAGGTGGTTTTGAACTCAGAAAATGGGTGAGTAATAATTCGCAACTTTTATCGGATTTGCCTGAATCAGATTGTCTTAAAGGTTCTGTATCGCTTGACGACTCTGAACTTACAACATTAAAGGTTCTTGGGTTAAAATGGGATTCTTCGTCGGATGCATTTTTCTTTGAATTTAAATCTTTAGATCGGCCTTGTACTAAACGTTCAATTCTGAGTGAACTCGCTCGAATATTCGATCCCCTAGGATTCTTAGCGCCTATCACAATACAAATCAAATCGTATATCCAAAAACTTTGGATTCTTGGTGTTGGATGGGATCAAATTCCTCCTAATGAGATCATTAGTACTTGGAACACATATAAAACTCAACTACCAGAATTATCTCAACTTCGAATACCCCGTAAACTTACATGTGTTGAAACAGATACGTGCGAATTGCACGGATTTTGCGACAGTTCTGAGGTAGCATACGGAGCTGTTATCTATCTACGCGTAACTGATAATACCGGTGCAGTTCACGTTTTTTTCGTGTGTGCGAAGGCTCGCGTGGCCCCACTTAAACGTATCTCTCTGCCTCGGATGGAACTGTGCGCAGCCGTACTTCTCGCCGATCTGTATACATTTGTAAGGGATGCTTACCGCAATCGTATTAAAATAAATGCTGTTCACCTGTGGTCTGATTCAACAGTCGTACTGTCCTGGTTGCGCTCTCCTGCATCCCGATGGGCTACATTCGTTGCAAACCGTGTAAGTCATATTCAAAACGTAACATCTCCTGAATGTTGGCATCATGTATTATCTGGAGACAACCCCGCTGATATTTGTTCGCGCGGACAGTTTCCTAATAAGCTTCTCCACAATGTCCTTTGGTGGGCGGGACCACACTGGCTCTCTGAAGATCATGAATCGTGGCCTTTAAATAGCATAACTCATTCAATCGATGACGAGGTAATTGTCGCCGCGGAAGAACGTAAAACCGTAACATTGCTTTCAGGTAACAATATGGAGCAAATAATAATAGAACCTAACATAATTGAAAATCTAATAAATCGATTCTCATCATTATCTAAAATTATTAATATTCTCACTTATATTAATCGTTTCATAAACAATTCACGGAATCCAAAGAAGGCAAATCGTAATAAGTTTCTTAATAACATTGAACGACACACAACTCTCATGCAAATCGTTAAACATGTCCAGACTTACACTTTCTCGCAAGAAATATATAATCTACAAAATAATAAGCCGTTAACCAAACCATTTCGTAAACTCAATCCGTTTCTCGATGAGAAGGGTGTGCTCAGGGTGGGCGGCAGGATTTCTCGATCAGGATTAGAATACGAACACAAGCATCCTGCCTTCTTACCTTCGAATCATGTTCTTACCGATTTAATCATTGACAACCTTCATCAGAATTACTTACACCCGGGCATAAACACTACACATTTTCTACTCCTACAGCGGTTTTGGATTATCGCCGCTAAACGCACTATACGCCGTCGCCTTTCGAAGTGCATTCAATGTTTCCGTACAAACCCGAAGCCGTTACAACCCTTTATGAGTGACCTTCCTTCATTCCGTCTTAACCAAGTTAAGCCATTTTCGGTAGTAGGAGTGGACTTCGCTGGGCCGTTTCGTATCAAACTCGGTTCGCATCGGGGTGCTAAGATTGATAAGGCATATCTATGTCTATTTGTCTGCTTAGCGACCAAGGCGGTCCATCTGGAAGTCGTCTCGACGTTATCAACTGAAGGTTTTATCGCTGCTTTACGGCGTTTCGTGGGGCGTCGTGGCCGCTGTAATGTTATTCATGCGGATTGCGGCACTAATTTTGTCGGCTCTAGAAACCTACTTTCATCTTTAATGAATCAGTCCTCGAGCGCGGAAAACATTGAGTTTAAATTCAACCCTCCTGGTGCTCCCCATTTTGGAGGTGTATGGGAGATACAAATAAAGGCGGCCAAATCACATTTATATCGAGTGGTGGGTGATCAGGTTCTCACATTCGAAGAGCTAACGACTCTATTTGTTCAAATCGAAGCGGTATTAAACTCGCGGCCTCTATGTGCTATTAGTTCTGATCCGAATGATCTTTCTTGCTTAACGCCAGGTCATTTTCTTACCTTAGAGCCTTTAACTACTGTTCCCGATGAAGATCTTTCTAACATCAATATAAACCGGCTTCATCGGTGGCAGCTATTACAATCCTTTCAACAGAACTTTTGGTCCAGATGGAAAACCGAGTACTTAAATTCCTTAACACAACGAGCCAAATGGACCAAGGATTCTAAACCGTTATCAGTAGGTTCGATGGTGATAATAAAGGATGATAATCGTATTCCTTTGCAATGGCCTTTAGCCAGAGTTGTAAAGTTACATTTCGGTGCGGATGGGATAGCTAGAAGTGCTGTGGTTAAAACCGCAAGCAACCATCTAATTCAAAGACCGTTGGTTAAGCTCTGTCCTCTACCTGTAGAGGACTAGCTTAAATCGTTTCTAACCTTATCGGAGCGTAAGTTTAATTACCGTTTCTTATTCTTTTCTAACTTAAGCTCAACATATCATTTTATTTAATTTTTTTCTTTCAATTAAACTAACAACAATTCGTATCAATTATTTGTATCGTATTCATATCATTAATCGTTTCTATCATGTGCATCTATCTTCTTTATCGATTGACCAGAAAATACCATTAGTATTTTGGTGGGCGGGATGTTTCGTTACGGTAAACGTAGACCAACTTCCTTAAAGCATTATCGATGTTCTAATCTCGCTCACTGATTGGTCACAACGGTGACGGATGACAGACAGCATCTGTCAAGCACGGACGTACGTCATCACTTGGGCGTACCTCTCTCTTAGGACGCTAACCGACTCGAACGGACGCGCGCGCTGCTATCGTGACAATTTTTCGAACTCAACCGCTTTAAAACCATTCGCCAGTGCCGTGTATCAACTGTTTAGCTGTGACAACGGGAGACCTGTACAAGCACATCATCCCGAGCTCGTGGACAACGAAGGTGGAGTCATCGGGGCTGTACGCAGACCAAGGTACGTGCTGTGCTTGTGCCTAATCTGTTGTGGCCTATCGTCGAGAACATCGTCTTTAGAGACTCACTCGCTCTGACTTCTGTCAGTCCCAAAAGTGGGATTAAAGCCGTCCCACCCTCTGAGGGACGCGTATCCTACACTTATCATATTAACACTTATCGAACACAGAATAAATACTGCGTAGTTTTAAATTGATATAACTTTTTTATTTATAAACCGATTTACATAAAATAAACACTAAATGTTAAGTGAAGTTTCCCACAACATATCGACGAAAATTATATTCAAATTGTTTAAGCCGTTTCTGAGATTAGCGTTTTCAAACACACAGACAAACAGACAAACAGACAAACAGACAAACAGACAAACAGAAAAGATTTCTAAAAACCATTATTTTGGGTTCTATATCGTTTTAAAGACCTCTAGAAATGGTTTTCATCTAAATTTATTCCATGTACAGACAGCGACCTCTTACAGATTTATTATAGTATAGATTAGTAGGCCAATATTATAGCAATAGCTAGGTATAAATTTGAGGACGCGCGTGGCAAAGTTACCATACAGATTTAAGACACATGAGGTACCAGGTTCCATCGTATCCTTATAGTCTGAATGATGAATGATTAGAATTCTGTTCTGGGTCTGGGTGCCACACTCAAAGGCAAATACACAAATGTACTTGTTTTTGTGTGTTCATGGCACCGACTTTATAGGAAATTTAGGGCTAAGAATAACATCGTGCCTGTAGTTCCGGGATCAGAATAGTTGCGGGCAGCTAGAGTGGGAGTTCAAACATGGGAAAGATGGTGGTATGTGGTGACGGGGCGGTGGGCCCAGCCGCCCATCTGGAAGGAGCCCGATGTGATAACGTGCTTCGAGGATTTCAGTTGCGTTCCTTTGGACATCCCAGAGTCCTCTTTATAGCGCCGAGGACGGCCACCGGGAGGGTTTTAGTGCGGTAAAAATCCCACATAACCTTGCGTCTCTCCCACGGCGTCGGGTACCTACCTTTTGAAGGTTCCCCTTCGAGAACAAAAAAGGCTAAGAATAACGTATCACTAGATTGACTCTATGAATAAGATAAGTTATCACTTGATGTAACGAAGAAAATCATGAGGAAACCTACATTTCTGAGAGTTCTTAAGAATGTAGTTCTCGAAAGCGTATTAAGTCTATAAATTTCCACTTGGCCAGCCCGTAAATTATGGCTTTAGCTGTTTGAAAACAAACCTTTAAAAAAAGGGGTTGAACGATGGACAACTTCTGAAATAAAACTTTAGGCCGTTAATCTCCCAAACTCGAAAATAATGTGTTCCTTTCCCTTCAAGCCACAAAACATGGGATGTTCATTATGCGATCAGAGCGGACAGAGCCGCGGAAATGAACTGGTCAAAACCTCTATAACTGGATTTTCAGGCGTCTCTCTCGTTTAACTAACAGAAATTCCGATTTAGTATTTAATTCCTATTATCATTTAAACATCAATACTTTTTCTAGCGCTTTATTTATATCTTTGTTCTGCCGTCTTTTATTTTTTTTTCTCTATTTTTCTCATTTTCTGTCGTATGTTCAATTTCTCTTTGTGTTTGTTTATCTGTTTATTCTCTAATTTCATTTTTTTCCACTGTGTACTTAATGTTACTTATTTATCCTACCGTAATTTCTGTCCTTCATGAATCCTTTTCTAACTTTACACACACTTCCCACTCTTCATTCCTGTTATCCTTCCCAATTCCATGCATAGGTTGTCTGGAAGAGATCGCTGCCTAGCGATAAGACCGCCTATTGCATACTACAGATTTACTTTGTATGTTATTGTTATTTCTGTATGTGTTATAGTGTGCAATAAAGAGTATTCTATTCTATTCTATTCTATTCTATTCTATTCTATCATTTGTATAGATGATGCCAGGCGACGCAAAAACTACTGCGAGGATTTGAAGTCTTCGCACAGATAAACCAGGATTAGTACCATCTTGGTTTTTATCCTATTAAACTGATCCTGTGGGATTTATAATACTCTTTATTTAGATGTTTATGCGAATTATGTGTCTAGACAAAGGCTTGTACGAAATATCCATACATTTCACCGAGGTGAAATTCCTTTAGGATACATAAATACGAAATACATTTAATAACAACTACATTGTGGTCTATGGATTTATTGGCGGGATGAGAATTCATGTTTTAATTTCAAGTAATTATAGTGCATCCACTTTCGGTATACTTGTATATTTGGTGTATTTTAATTAAAATATTATCAACAAAATAATAGATTACATGAAAATATGGAGAAATATAATTAAGTTTATATAAAAGCATACATATTGAATAAATGGATTATACTTTTTGTATTATTTCTTTAATTTTATTAGTAGTTGCAACTTTTTTTTTAGTTATTCAAAAACGTATCTTATGTTCCTTTCTTGTATAATTTTAATAAAATAAGGATAAGTTCACGCAAAATTGCAGGATAAAATTTGTACTAAGTAAAATCCGTAGCATTTAGGTAATTCACAGAACTTTGTTTTAATTATTTACAGTAAAATAATTATGCAATGCTTCCTATTCTAATTAATTCAAGTACTCTGGCTCCGAAACATGAATGACGGTTTAATAGTTACGTAAAATTAAGCTCGTATGGCGTCTAGTGCGTGGCGTTGACTGGAATTTTAGTTCAACACAATATATTCGCCTGAATGTATTAATGTTTTTAATGTCATAGTAGCTTGCTTGTATCTTCCTGATAAGTGGCCACGCCACTGATGAACATTTGCAATCGATCCCAGGTAAGATCATATTCATGACTGAGTCGGCCGAACATGCATGGCTACTCCTAAGGAGTTCCGGCAGAGGAGTTAAGGCAAGATACTGGAGCTAACTTTCATTAAAATATAAAAAAACATGATTAAAAAAATACAACATAACAAAAAAGACTGAGTTTCTTGCCGGATCTTCTCAGTTGAGGTCGTGTTCCGATCCGGTGGTAGTGTAAAAAAAATGTGTAACCGACAATTTGTAAGTGGGGGATCTTACAAATTATCAGTTAAACATTTTTTGTAGGCCTATACAAAATAAACACATTTCATTTCCCGTAAGTTGGTTCCCATCGGATAAGTATATCTGTTATATGGACTAGAACACTGCAGTCTAACGGTACTATTATAAGGCAGAAATAGGTATGATTGAATCGCCTTCCGAGTCGAACTGCAGAGTTCGAAAAAAATATTTTAAATTGAATTGAACCTAGTTTCAGTAAATTTAGAAAGTTCAAAAAGCTTAGTAGTTCTTGAGTGGCACGCGCCTCTGATGGGCTGAAGTTAGATCGTATATTATATACGATGTTGGTTAAGGTGGGCATTCACTTTACAACGGTTGCACGGACTGTCGCAACGACAGTTCAAGTTGAACACTTCAACGGACCTGCGATATGACCTTGGTCGTACAGTCCGCCTTAGGACCAAGGCATTCACGATCGAACTTGTCGCATACGACCGTAGTTCGTGTGACAGTCCGTGCGACCGTCGTAACGTGAATGTCCACCTTTACAGACGTTGCTGGTCGACAGTGACCACTTGCCGTTAGACCACGAGTCCGTTTACTTTTTATAAAAATAGATATAAAGTCATCATTAACCTGAACCTGAAATTCTCTACACATATATTTTGGATTATCCAAAGGGTAAAAATGGAATCCTATCACTAAGACTTCGCAGTCCGTTTGTCCGTCCATCTGTCTGACACCAGGTTGTAGCTCATGAACCAAGATAACTGGACAGTTAAAATTTTCACAGATGATCTTGTTACCGCTACAAGTGAAAACAGGATGAAAACAAATATTTAAGGGGATCCTGTATTATTCGTAACCATTGTTTAAAATCAAATTAGCTTTAATTCAATCGAATGATTTTAAACTTGTTGTCAGGGTTGGATTCTTCAACCAATAGCAAAGCATCATTTACAATGCTCATACGGTCCGTCCAATCGGAGGGTAGTATCCCTCACCATGCTCCGGAAAGCAGTATGGCGACGTAAGCGTTGTTGAAGCAACCGCTGCTAACCGGCTCGTACAAAATTTGTATGTGTGGAACTTAATACCTTTAATTTTTCGTGTGTATTTTGAAGATATAAACTTTTTGTGTACTCTAAGCGTGTGGACTAAATCGAAGCCTTCAACTTCATCGTTGATGTGTGGGCACGTGTTGTGTGGATAGCGTGAAGCCTTGCCAGGAACCTGGAAGAAAGGGGAGCCACGGGCGGACCGTACGTGGCTAATCGTAAGTAGAATTCGTATACCGACAGCAAGTTAGGTAGCCCCAAAATGTTGTGAGAACTGCCTATGACCACCTGAGGTCTCGTTTGACCGTCTTTTCATTCCCCGGGACTTACAGGTTCTCGCACACTATATAAAAAACGTGTGTTTTGTCGTTTTTTTATAGATGGTACGGAATGGTACAGAATCCTTCGTAAGTGAATACGACACGCAATAATATTATATATAAATAGTTGTCTGTCTATTTGTTATAGCAATCGAAATAATAGCTATTTTACTACCAGTAACAATATTTCATTCCAGTCTCAAAATAGGTTTTGATTAAAATTCATAATACAGAATCAATTTATAAAACAATGCTGGATACAAATGTAAACTAGTGTACGGAATATTTATTGAACTGAACAGAGATATGCCCACGCTCCGGTTATTCCAATTTCTTTCTGTGGATTGCTTTTTTGTAAAACAATGAAATGTCAGCCTGGTGTTTTAAATATAATGTGAAACGTATATGGTCTTATTACAAAAAACTTGTCAAACCCAGTTTTAAACCTAGACTTTGTTTGTAATAAGAAATTCAGTTAAACCTTCGTTTAATACCGGAGCTATTAATAGTCTACGTTTTGTAATAAGGGGGATACAGTTTCACAGGGGAGGTACCACCGCCACACTTATTCCTAACGTGAAGCAGCTCTTGCGTTTCGATTCCAACAAAACGCCAAAACAGCTCCACTGCTACACGGCTAAGTTTTGAAACAAACGGCAGATTTTGTTCAGTTCGGAATAGAAATAAACGTAAGCGCGTCAAAGATTTTTATCAGAAACTTGCAGAAAATTCAATATTGAAACCGTGCATATCCGATCGCGCTAGCAATAGTTTAAAAACTTAAATGTTTATTAAAAGAAGTTCTCGTGGTGCGTGAATCTACCAATTCGCACTTGGCCAGCGCGGTGGACTAAGGCCCACAAAACTCTCATATACTGAGAGAAGACCCGTGCCCAGCAGTGGGACAATAATGGGTTGACGTCGACTCTACTGTAACTGTTTATCGTATATGTTGATATAATTGACAACAAGTGTACCTACTATTTTATAAAATAAGAATAAATAACCATTTATTTAATTCACTCGAATAACAAAAGTATTATTTGCGTGAACACTTTTGAGGTCAATTTTGGCTACCTTGTTATGTTGTGAATAAAAGTGTGGTGAATAAAAGTCAAAACCCAAGATGTAATTCTTAAATGCGATATTGAATTACTAAGCATTAGCGATCTAGGCAGATCTAGGTATTTTATTTACTTATAAAATACCTAGATCTGCCTAGATCTAGACGGTAAAAAAATAACCTAAGCTTAATCTAGATTAGAACACTAGATTAGATTAAATAGTGCTAATAAATTACAGGAATTCCCTGATCGCACTTGAAAGGAGTCTACGGCTCGCACATATTACAACTTTATTCGTATTAGAATGATTTACTTAGATCAATTTACCTTGCTTACCTTTTTGAGTATTTAGTCCATTTTTTAAACATACTATATTAATTTTGAGTATGTGTCTTTATCAAACTGGGTAAGAAAGAAGAAATTATTTTTTCGTACCCGCTTTACTACCCCATTTGGTTTAACGAATTTAACTTATTATTGTATAAAGTGTTGTTAAACCCATGTCAATTGCCGGAGTAATATAAGATAGAAAAAATAGGTAGCTTTTATTATAACAACTTGGCTATTGAATTAAAAGTCGAAAAACTATACCTATTGCAAATTTTATAAACACTTCTAAACAGGAATTAAATAAATATATTGTTTGACATTGATGAGGTAAGAATAGCTCTGCGCTCTGCGTTAAAGACGTGCCTAAATTTAAATACAAAAGACGTGACTGCTATGAATAATTAATTCACTTTTGCACAATGAAGATCACAACATTATAACGCCTCATAGGGACATATAAGGCAATAAAGTTTGATTGTATCAAAAACCTTGGCTTAAGCTATAAATAGTAGTGACCCTTTTCACCCAAGAGTACTCCTAAAGCCTGGACTTACCTCACGGAGCCATAAAGTTATATGACGTCACCAAATTGTTGCATCGTCGACTTTTCTTTTTATTGCGGCCACATGCCACCACAGTCGTAAATAAACTTGGAATTATTCTATAAGATGATCTATTCCATATATCTTCTACATGACCGATATGTGTATGGGTCATATAAAAGACATGTAAGTCGTAATTAAAGTGTACAAACTCAGACTTTTGTAGAGCTAATCGCATACAAAAACTAAAGCATGGAGCGATCGAAAGTTGGATGGGTAACGAATGGCTAAATTTAATGCTCTATTCAACTGTAGTATAACCTGTTTTGTACCTTCTGTGTTTTGTACGGTTTACTTCGAATATTCTAACAGCAACCTATTACTTTAAAAATTTAATAAACTAGCCGAATCCACGCGACTTCATGAACGGCAGACTATAATGTAATCTATCCAACAATAATAATCTACCCCATAAACTCAATAGTAAAATAAAAACAAAACATTTATCAATTTTTAATTAATTATAGCCTGACCTAGATTTTATCAAGCAAGCCATGTTTTTTTTTAACTTTTTTAATAATTATTTTTAATATAATTACCTATTAAATATTTTTTATACATTAAACAGTTCGGGGAAGGTCGATGTTATATCGGATCTTAGTCCATTAATCCTGTATATAAACCTCGACGTTTAAGTGTTAAATGTATTGAATAAACTTTTAAACGAGAAAAACATATTCCATCCGCGAAACACATTTCAGGACTTACCGTTTCAAACCCGATTCGAGCGTGTTGCGAAAACGAATTTGATCGCAACTTGGAAATATTGTAGAAATAATTCGTTTTATAAATCTCGGAAAATGCGCGAGACATAAATCTGATGTTGAACATTTTGTTTAAGTAAAACTTAAGAGTTTAATAAGATTTAGTGATTTCTAAGTTCACAAAATTTACTATTTTAATGTTTGGCCATATATCTTCCACCGGACGGGATAAGAATACCCAGGAAACGACAAGTTGGTAAGAATACTTCAAAAACGACTCGATCGAACTTAATGGAAATAATTTTGACAATTTTCATTTAACTCGGAGTACCTATTAGGGTACCGCGCAAAAAATGTATTGTAATCAATTGCGATTCCAATACATTTAATACATTTACATAAAAATGATGATTACATTTATTGAGCATTTTACCGCAACGCCTCCCACGTTCGCAGCCGCTATTACGTCGGAGTTAATATCATTTTCATGTTAGTCTCACTTGAAAAAATGTTACACAGTTAATTTTCTTTAAATTTTCGAAAGGTGGTAGAATACTGTATGATTCTCCAAAGACATTACTATCAAATCTACGCATGCCTAAGTGTTAAACGGTTTACTGGTCACCACGGGGCACTGTGGACATTTGTGATTAGATGGATTGTATACTCCTTTGTTACTTTAATCTTAAAAAAAATACACATTTTTGCATTTTCATACTTCTGTCATAATACTACATAGTATAAAACAAAGTCGCTTACGCTGTCTGTCCCTGTGTATGCTTAGATCTTTAAAACTACGCTACGGAATTTAATGATATTTTTAATAGATAGAGTGATTCAAGAGAAAGTTTTTATGAATAATACATGCATAATAGAATGGCGGAACACAGATAATTTTAGATTTTTGTCTTTTAGGCGGAACGATGTTCGCCGGGTCAACTAGTAAATGCAATAAAGATAAAATAACTTGGTTGTGACAGGGGCATAATTTCTAGAATTACCGAAACAGTTTATTTAAGAAATCCAAAGCTACACGAAGTCTAAATAATCTAGATTTTTTTAATGTTTAGCCAGTAAATACCTTATGATGATAATAGCACGCAGATAGTACGGGCATAAGTATTTAACAAAAACGTACCTACATACGAACGAGAACAAATATTTCCACTATATTTGTTTGTCCTATCATGAATGAGTAGGGTTGTCACTCCAATTAACCTTTTGAGCTTTTTTTTATCTAACTGAAGTGTCAAACGAGCATGCAGTCCACCTGATGGTAAGTGGTCACTGCCGCCCATGGCTATCTGTAAGCAACTTCATATATAATATGGGTTCTATCTGAAATCAATCACAGATACGTTGCTACTCCCGAGGACGACGATGGTCGCCTCATAGAAGAGTGTGCCGACAACCACACCCTTCCATCGAAACGCAAGAAATGCTTCACGCTTGAAATAGGTGTGGTGGTGGTGCTTCCCCGGTGGAACTACACGGGTTCTACCACCTGTAAATAAGTTCTATTTTATTCTATTCGTCATCGTTAATCCGAGGATCGCGAAAGTTCACGGAATTTTCCATGTGAGCTTTAATCGTTATTTCAAGCGATGAGCACGAAAAATAAATATAGAAAAGCATATCGCTACTTTGCATAATTATCCAAATTGATACAGGTTTACCTTTTTTTTTTTTTGTTTTCGAGGGGGAAACCTTCAAAAGGTAGCCGACGCCGTGGGAGCGACGCAGGGTTATGTGGGATTTTTACCGCACTAAAACCCCCCCGGCGGCCGTCCTCGGCGCTGAAAAGGAGAACTCCGGGATCTCGAAACGACTTCAACCGGAATCCTCCGAGCGCGTTGCCCCATCGGGCTCCTCCCAGATGGGCGGCTGGACCCACCGCTCCGTCTAGTCTTTACGACGGTATGCGACCACACATACCGCCGTCCTTCCCGGGATTGCCTGACCGAACGGTTCGAGCTCCCACTCTAGCCGTCTGCAACCCCGGAAGCCCCTTTTAGTCGCCTCTTACGACAGGCAGGGGATACCGTAGCCCTATTCTGACCCCGAGGCTACAGGGACTGATACAGGTTTACCTACCTAACTTGGTACCCTAACTACACCATGGTCGATAGAGTTTTACGTTTTTTTTTTTATTTAACTTCATATATTAAAAGTGTAAAACCATACTGCATTATTACATTTTACCTGGCTTCAAATATTGGGTTTATTTAATAGTGTTATTATTCATTTATACATATCCCTTAAATCTACGAAATTTCTTTACGAATGGAGGCATCTGTTACTGAAGTACGCTGACATTTGAAGTACAAAGTGAATGTTTCATGTCTCTCGGGTAAAAGGTAAATCAAGTTTCAATTCATCGATGATAAATCAAAGACATTATATTTAAGTACGTGATAAGATTTATAAACAAGTAACATCTTAACTTATTAAAACAAAAACAGGACTGCTCACAGACGGTTGGTTGCGGTCAGATTTTTCGTTTGTTTTTAACAGTATTAAATTTAATTTAACACTTATTTTAGACATGACGACGGACGGGCAAGATGTGGAACGAGCTTCCTACTGAGGTATTTATGGGCGTTATGAGATGGGGCTCTTCAAAAAAGGTGCGAAAAGAGCTCTCCTTCAAAGCCGGCGATGCATTGGCGACTCCTCTGGTGTTGCAAATGTCCATAGGCGACGGTGACTACTTTCCATCAGGTAGCCCGTCTGCCTTATCGTTAGGTGTAAGTGTAAAAAAAAATATTATGCATCAAAATAGTGACAAAAAAGTGAAATAATATAAATATTTTTGTTGCGATTGTTTGGGCACCTTTTATTTGATACCTTAATACATTTGATACAATATTATTGTAATAATAATAAAAATCGCGCCTTCCTCCGCCTTCTTTTTCTCTGATCACAGGAATTGTATAAAGTTTATAACACTGCAACAACAGAGTCGATTCTAATAAGTCAAATGCTACAGTTCGTCAACACATTTGTGCTACAATACGTGCTAAATGATTGGATATACATATATACAAACATACGTTTATGCACATATGCATATGTTCGAAAACATTACTGTAAAAAGAACAAAGATTTTTTTAACAAAAAATACAACCGACTTCTTCAACCGACTTTTAGGCTTGTAGTAACCCTGCATCATCAGGGTTGAGGAGTTAAAGATCAAATTTTTCATCATACTATATAACCATAGATACCTAATGCACTTTTTAAGTTTCATAAGAATCGAATCGTAAAAACCCGAGTTATCTCAAATTATCTAAAAAATGGAGTGGAGTTGAGTGAGGAATGGTGGTGATTTTTAACCCCATAACTTGAAGAGATAAGCATCACAGCATACACAATGTCAAGAAGAAAAAGTAACGCAATGAAATACCCTATCAAATGAAAAAAAAGAAATCGGTTCAGAAACACTCAAGTCATTCAAGATTTAAAAAAAAACAGTCATTTTCCAATATTCCGGGAAAACCGCTGAAAATTGTTAAATTTCCTAAATATGGGACCGCCTGTGATACAATGTTGTTTCAATCGTGTCAGTAGGTAAGTCGACGGCGTCTGGCCAAATTTGCCGAACATACATAAAAAATATATATACGTGACGAATAGATAACCTCTTTCCTTTGGGAAGTCGGTTAAAAAAATATAAAACTATGCAGAAATAAACTTGCTTAAGTTGATTTACTTACATATTAATTATCGGGTTAAATGTCTCTCTCTCTAATTATCGCAGCTCTGCTTTGTGTCTTCTGTAACAAAACAAAATTCAATATAAAATATTTCTTACACAAATATTTCGTTATTAAAGCCTCTAGAGCTTTGTTTCAAGAGCAATGACGTCTCATACGTCAAATTTAAAAGAAAACATTCCTTTTTTGAGTTTTATGTAAATCACAAATAATGCAATATTTGGAGTATAAAGATACAGTTAGTGATATGTGTTGTGAAGTGGAAACCTAAAAAATAAACGAACTAGACTCAGGCTAGATACATTAATGTATTACCTACTATTTCTTGTAAATGGTTTTTTCTCGCTACCACAGTTTCGCGGTCTACGGAACCACAATCTATGCAACTGGGTTGAAATATCTGCAGTAAAGAAATTAAAACCACGAACATTTACATAATGGAATGTATCAACTTCGAGACAATAAATAAATATATTTATTAAAAACGCTTTCTACACTCATAAGCTCACAGTAGGATTTTCTTCTGTGTCGCGGGCGACATAGATACACAAAAAGACGAATACACAAACACCCAGATCCAGAACAAGAATCTAAACTCTTCATTCAGATATCTGTCCGGCCGGGAATCGAACTTTGAACCCACTGCGCGTCTGACCAGTATGGTAACCGCACCGCCAGGGTCGTCATAAAATTAAATATCATAAATTAAAAATACGTCATAACATCTTATGTGTTAATAAGTTCCATTCAACACCATGTTATTACCCTACATCATAATTATTAGGGTGCGGAAGGTCGTGTACATGCTTTAATGAACCCTTTACGTATATTATATTGCCTTATAGCTATAACTTTCACAACTACCCACACTTCAAAACGTATTACCTTGGAATATGGAATAGGAAGCAATCATGTACGCAAATTAATTTGTTAAAGTAATATTAAATAGTATGGTTTCATTACTATATGTCTATATTTAATTCTAATATTTGTATGTATATTTTTTGCAAGGCAAAAGCTAGGCCATTCAAGAGTCTTTCTTACTTAGTCCTCAAAATATCAATGACTTCAAACAGAACTACTCACCATTAAATGGTCCTTGTGATGATATACAGTCCTTTATTTTTCCTTGTGCATAATTGTTTTAACTGGAATATCAACATTTTTCTTCGACTCTTGTATGATACGTGACAGGCAAGATAGCAAGCAAATCTATATATTTTTTATATTATTAACATAGCAAACGAGCATGAAGTCATCCGGTAAGTAGTTAGGTACTACTATCCCCGGACAAGAGCAGTAATAGCCTAATGGTTGAAACTTGCCCTCTCGATCGGGAGGTCCGAGATTCAAACCTAGGCACGCATCACTGATTTTTCTAAAATTATGTGCGTATTAGAAATTAATTATCACTGCTCTCCGTAAAGGAAAAAAACATCATGAGGTAACCTACACACCCAAGAGTTCTTTAAAAAAAAGTTGATTGTGAGGTGCGTTAAATCCACTAATTCGCACTTAGCCAGCGCGGTGGACTATGGAACTCTCTCATTCGGAGATAAGACCCGAGCCCAGCAGTGGGACAATAATGGGTTGACTACTTCCTCGGATATCTTCATCAACCTCAGATAGAATCTGAGGTTAGCTAGATGCATTTCTACCTCTATGTACTATGTTCAAACTCCTTTAATAAGTTTGTCTTCCCTACCCCTCTTTCCTTCCCCTTCCTTCCCTTTTAACCAGAACACAGGAGCACAGAACAGTTTAGTTATTAGGCAGAAATAGAGACGGCAGTGGCGCATTCAGAGTCGATCCACAAAATGATTTACCACATTTATAACATTACTAGTTGGCCCGGCGAACTTCGATCCGTCTAAAAGTCAAAAATCTAAAATTATCAGTGTTTCTCCTCTATATTATACAAGTATTATACATAAAAACCTTCCTGTTGAATCACTCTTTGTATTAAAAAAACGGCATTAAAATCCGTAGTTATTTCTTTTCACTTGATGTGTTTTATTTGCAATCACGAGGAAGAATACTTGTATTCTGTTTAGAATGTTATAAGAGAAGTCGTAAC
Organism: Spicauda simplicius; assembly: GCA_949699795.1. Lineage (NCBI taxonomy): Eukaryota > Metazoa > Arthropoda > Insecta > Lepidoptera > Hesperiidae > Spicauda > Spicauda simplicius. The sequence continues at coordinate 17,833,007 of OX453062.1, forward strand.
GTTCGAACAAAGAAGCCCACTTAAAAGATCTATTCTTGTAGTATTTTACAACGATATTTCAGGACAATTGTTCGCTGCTAAGATGGTACAATTGCCTCTCATTATAAATATTACCAACTTACGAACGCTTCTCCAATCACTTCGGGCAAGTTTACTACGAAAATTATTTGCTATGTCTTTATCCAGGTTATAGTCTATGTATGTGCCGTATTCCAGCAAAATATGAAGCGTGAAAGAGTCACAAACACACATACATACAAACTCACAAACTTTTGCATTTATAATATTACTAGCTTTTACCCGTGGCTTTGCTCGCATTAAAGTGATCCCCACAAATATTATTAATTCACATTTATAATATTTGTGGGGATTATTAAGATTGTGAGGTTTTCTCTAATAAGTATATTTAGCTGATAATTTAGCATACTAAAGATCTTTTAGGAAAAAAACACAAAATTTATACAATAACTTAATACAATTTTTCGCTCATAACAAGACACCTCTACGCACCCATTCAGAATATTTGTTATAATAAAGTTTTATGTACAAACAGGATAAGGAATCTTTTATACAAACGTTTGCCGATAACAAACGTGTTGTCGTTGAAGACTAACTTGCGACATCTGGAAAAGTTTCCCTAATAAAATCAGGCCTGAAACCAAACAAACCACCGTTTATCGTTATTATTATAAGGCTGAATTAGGTTTAGCATTCGCACTTTGCTGCTTAACAAGGTTTTATTTGAGTCTACTTCAGGAGAATCTATATAAGATGACACTATAAAGATATAAGGTTTAGGTTTAAATAATTTAATCTCCAAAAAGTCTCATTACTAAATCACTTATATGACAACAATGCTAACTTCGTTTGCTTGTGGATAGGACCAATGTTAAGCGTAAGTATTAATAACATAATCAGCTAATTTTGTCTTAATTGATATTTAATATTTTTAATTTAAAAATATAAATAATTAGATTGTGTAACAGTAACGCTGACAGTGACATTTTTGTCTCTTACGCACCGTGCATATAACTATAATCGCATGACACAGCTGACAGACACCTATTTAAGTTTGAAATCGATTTAATTTATTTATTATTATCTTTACTTATAGCCTCAAGCATCTCACAATTAATATTCATTACGTTAAAACTTTTGAGACAGCATATATTTTTCAATGTGATAATAATATAAAATTTTCGTATTAAACAAGGACATAAACATTATGTTTGCATATTTTTAGAACAAGTCAATGTTATTATTAAATATTTGTTCTCTTGTTAGAATACCAAGATGCCCAAGGGCTATAAGTCTTATAGGACTATAAATGGCTAGTATGCCGATGTATTATTATCAGGACTGCATGTTTGTAATATACTTCAATATTGTTAAAACAAGCGCCAACCGATGTCGAGCCTGATATTCACAGCCCTAGTAGACGCACAAAGATACGAGTAAATTGAACAAAGGCACTTCCTCTCGCCGGAAATCGAATCTGAATATACTACTATAACAATATGTAACTTGTCTAGGCACATATGAATACAAGCTACTAGGTGCTGAGGGAATGATTTTTTATTGACAGTCTGCCATATTATATTTATGTAGCTAAATGATGCTTTTTACTTTCAGTAAGTGCAGGTTTATGCAAGCGCGAGTGTCCGGTTTGATTGTGCGTAACATTTTGTAGATACTTTTTTTTTCATGTCACACGCACATGTATCGTTATAGGAAGGAATGGATTTATACCGACGACCTGCGTGGCGGAGTGGTTACCATACCGGTCTGACGCGCAATGGGTCCCGGGTTCGATTACCGGCCGGAATGATAAGTTTAGATTCCAGTTCTGGGTCTGGGTGTTTTTGTACTCGTCTTGTGTGTGTCCATGGTACCTACGACACAGGAGAAAATCCTTCTGTGGGGCTATGAGTGTAGAAAGCGTGCGTATGTATGTATAGGCATGATGGCCTATCCGATATCAGTTATGGTAGCGTTCACTAGTGGGCGTAAGAATTACGAGCTAGGAGATAATTACGACACTGATTTACTCACTATCACACTTTACGGAATTAATATTTGGAATAACGTATGTATGGCAGCACGTTCAATAAAGTAATCTCCCAACTAACTCAGCCAACCTACTTTTTATGCATTCCGATCGCACGACATAATCTACGCCTACCCGCTCAGTGTTGCGTTAATAGAAGGTCAGTGCTACCCTCACTTAACTATGTTGATAGAACTATAAAACTAAACGACGTTAATTATAAAATGTACGTAAATTTCAATGCACCGACATATGCATGTGAAATGCGCGTGTACACCCGTGATAAGAAAAAAAGTGCCAAAATTCACTCAAAAATACACACAGACTCACCTAACAATAATTATTTCTGAGATAGCACCACGAGTATTTTGAATTATGCCGTCAATAAAATCTAAACATCAATTATTGTTATTGTACTCTAATAGGATTAAATATCTATTTATAATATCTGTAAGAAGTTTCTACCTTCTATTATTATTTAAAAATACAAGGTTATTTTGAATAATTTTATATTTTTATCTATTATGTTCATTCTTTTTCCTGAGTACAAAACGTATTACATTCAGCGGTGGATGAACGGAAAAATGGTTATTTGAACACTATAACTAGAAGTTTCTGCAAATAACTGTCTAAAAGGAACTACAAAAGACCAATAAAACTGACATAAACTGTAACAGTTGGAAGTTTTTGAAAGCAAAACGATGATACTTTAACATATAAGTGTTTCTACTGTGTAATATTTTTCCTTTTCTAAAAATGATTTTAGTTATGTTTGGCTGGCGATTATAAGTTTTTATTACGCCAAATAGTTTGAAATAATTATTCATGAATTTTCAGATAGGTATGTGTCACTATAGACCGCAAAAAATTAAAGAAATAATATCAACAATTTACTATAATGTTTTTTAATTCTTGTAAGAAATTACTTCGGTAAAAAAATATGTCTTACAGTCCTGGATGGGTCTTCCGGGGACGGTGACTTAGTTTGGTAAAAAAAGGCGTAATAGAAGCTAGTTCCCCTTTGGTGACGACCCGCGTGGCCGAGCGGTTACCATACCGGACTGACGCACAGTGAGCCCGGGTTCAATTCCCGGCCAGACAGGTATCTAAATAGTGAGTTTAGATTCTTGTTCTGGGTCCGGGTGGTCGTGTATTCGTCTTTGTGTGTCCATGGCACGCACCACAAAGGAGAAAATACTACTGTGGGGCTATAGTTGTAGAAAGCGTTTTAAGTTGCCGATTCCTCTGGTGCAGGAAATATCCTTGCCAATAGTCATCGTTCTTCAGTACCTCGTCAGCCTTGTTGCTCATGTATATAACGTTCGCTCCTGTCTTCCCCGACCGGTGATTGTTTTGGGCGATTTAAATGCCCACTCACGGGCCGGGGGAGGCAGTCGCGACAGCGTCAGAGGCCGCGCCATTCTCGAGTGGGTAGCTGGGCTGGACCTAAGTCTGCTGAATCGTGTCGGGGTCTGACATGCGTGCGCTGGCAGGGAGAGTCGGTCATAGTCGTGGGTGACTCTCGCTGCCGAGCGCTTGGTCGTAGGTTGGAAGGTGGCCGAAGATCTTGTTACGCTGTCCAACCAACGCCACATTCTGCTGGACGTAGCGTTGCGGCTTCCCACTGCGAACGCCCGCCGCGTGAACGACCATCCGCGGCGATGGGCACTGAGGCGTCTCGACGGAGACCTTTCTCCGTTGGAGCGGAACTTTTTCCGGCAGCCGTCGTTACGACGATAGTTCAGCGGCGAGAGGCCGGGAACGGCATGATCATCGGCGGCGAGGACGTGATGTCAGCGAAGGAAGACGCCGAAAGGGCCAGAGAGCGCGCTGAACCCTCTCGGAGACGGATCCGCCGCGGCCGCGGCGCCCTGTAGTTCCGGGATCAGAATAGGGCTACGGCATCCCCTGCCTGTCGTAAGAGGCGACTAATTGGGGCTTCCGGGGTTGCGGGCGGCTAGAGTGGGAGCTCGAACCGTTCATTCAGGCGATCCCGGGAAGGACGGCGGTTTGTGTGGTCGCATACCGCCGTAAAGACTAGAGGGGGCGGTGGGTGGGTGGGAGAAGCCCGTTGGGGTTGGAGGTCCCAGAGTCCATTTTATAGTAGCGTCGAAGACGGCCACAGGGGGGTTTTAGTGCGGTAAAAATCCCACATAACCCTGCGCCGCTCCCACGGCGTCGGGTACCTTTTGAAAGTTTCCCCCTCGAAAACAAAAAAAATGCTCATGAATATAAAAGAAACACTGCTGCTTCAATTTACATACAGAGCTAGCTTATTGATATCTATTATGACGCTTAAACCACTCATAAAACGAGTTTTGATGACTGCTATTCCCTGATAACAATTGGAATAAACTATTTAACGGAGGGCATCCAAATACATAAGCAGTTATACAATTATACTACTAACTCATTCATTCTGAGCGCGTCCAACGTTGCCAAACTTTGCAGGTCACTTAAAATCTACCCTAGACTTGAGACTGCGCAACTGCAGAGCGCACATAACACAATTATCGCTATTGTATTGTAACAGAAAATAGAATTTGCAAGTAATATACATTAACAGACATCTCCAAAACTAAGTATTTCAAACGTGACCAGCCCTTATATCGTCTAATTAATACGTGAAGCAAAAACTTGAGATTCATTTTTAACATACTTGTCGCAGACGGATAAGTGTAAAATTTTGCACGTTTATAGTGCACGTAGAGAAGGAGTGCAGAATGTTAATATTTTTTCAAATAATGTATATAACATATATAAAAACACATTACACACACTACCGTGCATTTTTCACAAACACATAAATAATAAACGAAATAGAACATTCAATGTCTTAATATGAAAACACATAACAACCGAAATGTGTCGTTGTCAAAATATCTGCTACTGCTTTTAAATTCGGTTTAGCTAATTAAACCTCTTTTTATATTTAACGGGTGCGTTGAAAATTACTTGAAAATTATTACATTTTATTTGAATTTAAGAATTATTCGTACTACTTTGGACAACATTAGTTTTATTATTTAAATTACGACCTAATTTCGACCGATGTGACGGGTGACTAGTATAAACGGGTTTGTCACTTACGCTACAGACAGGTTTAAAATTATAATAAAGGCTTATAGTAAAAATTTAGTCGACAGTGTTAGAAGAGAAATGACGTTTTGCGAGCGAACATAGGGTAGGGTGGTGCAAGAGAGGTGGTGCAAGAGTGCGCGGTGTACAAGAGTATTCACACCCATTTGCCAATCACAACGCAACGTTTTCCGCGAAGTTCAGATTTCAAATGTCAATGCGCACAAAAAGTTAGTCGGTGTGAAAAAATAAATTAATTCGGTGTATTTTATGACGATTTAATTAAGAATGATTATTATTGACTCCTGTGATGTAATATTGCGTCTTTATGTACATCAGATTGAAAAAGAAATAAAAAGTAAAGAAATTTTTGGTTTTTATTTCAACTAAGAGATTATCGAAATACCTACTAGCCGAGTAGTTTTTATTATATTTTCGATAGATGGCAGTAGAGATGTTATCTTTATTATTGAGTCGGGATTGTACAAGACTGCGCGGAGCTGCATTGTTTAAGAGCAATTACGCGTGCACTCTACCAAATCGTTGCACATGTTTTATGATGCATTGTTTGCTCAAGTTGACTTTTTAGCCAGCAATTTTACCGAACCACCAATCGAAATGTTGGTCCAGAAAAAACACCGAAAAAAAGGCCCAGGTTATTCAGAAATCTATAAGGAACCCATTGCAAAAGACTAGATAGACTGTACATTATGCAAAACTGGTGGTACGAGATGTGCACGGGCTGTGGAGGTCTTGGTCACTACAAATGTCACGTTTGTAAGTAATGCGCACTCTTGTCCGCACTACTACCTGAAGAGTACGCATTTTGGGCACTGACTTTTTCCCGAATAATTACTAAAAAATACGAAAAAATTTTTTTTATGGCTGATTATGTTACTTTAATAACAAGTGCTAATCAAAAACGCTTAATATCATACGTAGCATGTACACTTTTTTCTGTAGCAATGAAACACAAAAGTACATACTCCTGTACAAACCCACCCCTCTGTATATAGGTTTGTATGTAGGTATTTACATTTTTCCCGCATGCGTTTCAGCCCGAACGGGTTGACGGATTGAGTTATTTGGTCATCTCGCCCGACAAAAACTCGCCCGAACGGGCAAGTTGGCACTTTTGAATTCGAATAATATTTCTATCGTCAACTCGCCGGATCATAAAAATGTGAGGTAACTTCGAACACGGTACAGTCAACTACGAAAATCCTTTTTAAAAACGTTCAGTATATTATGGTTGGACTTTAAAATAAAACTAAATGTTATTATATCATAATTTTAGATATGTTTCACAAATAAACATCTCAAAAAATGTTACATTCTGCTGTATAATTTTATGGGACATGTAATTTTAAAAATTGCGCCTGCAAATAGGGGAGCAAGGGACGACTTTTTACTGTGATGTCAATATGAGTATACATTGAAAGTTGATAAAAAGACCATTCTTAAAATATATAGTTATGAATATCACAACACTTTTGTTTTTGTAATATTTATACGAAAATTCATAACTGTACATTATTGCAAAAGCAAAAACCCGACTACTAATTTCAATTTTAGCAGTCGGTTTTTAGTTTTCATTATATTTTCTTCTTCATTAATACCACAAAGGGGTTAAAAAACTTTCTCATAAACAAGGGTTATAGTACTATTTTTTTGTATTGTGAACCTGTTAGCGGGTTCAAAAAACATCTTCCAGTGAGCTTCCATCATTAAATTGGGATCAGAATAAGTACTATGCATATTTCCAGTCTGTCAAATCCTTACAGCTGATCCCGATAATACTCAGAGTTTATTGAACCGCTGTCTGCTCGCCTGACAAATAACGGTATCGTTGATCACAGTCCATCTTCAATGATTTATTAGGCAAAAAAGGAAAAATTGTCCAGATTTTTGTCAACGCGTTCAGTTTGGATGAATGACCACAGGCGATATATTGGCTGTTAGTCTTTTATATCCCACTGTTAAGATAAGTCTTTCGCTACACTTCAATTATACAATTAAATCTTATTTTCAAGGTAGTAGAACTGTCGGATGAGGCTAGGATGCTGGTTAGATTGGCTGATATGGGACTAAAAAAAATTTGAGTCTATTTTATGTTTTGTCGTATGTATATTGTAGTCCCATGTGACGATGTGGTCGCCAAGCGACAAAGTCCTTTATTTAATTAATAAATTTAAAAAAAAAGGTAGTAGAACAGTGTAGTTCGACAAGGGAAGTACCACTACCACACCTATGTCTAGTGTAAAGCATTTCTTGCATTTCGATAGAAGGGTGTGGTTGCTCACACTTTCATATTAGGCGACCATCATAGTCCTCGAGAGTAGCAACGCATCTGTGATTGACTTCAGATGGAACCTATGTTCTGTATGTAGTTGATTACATATGTCCACGGGCGGCAGTGACCACTTACCATCAGGTGGACTGCATGCTCGTTTGCTACTTCAGTCTAGGGATGTAACGTAGGTCACTTATCGGAACCGAAGTCGGAATCGGAGTTTTTAAATTCGTTTTATCGGAATCGGAATCGGAACCGGAATCGGAATCGGAGGTCGTATCAGTCAATAAACATTATGGCAAAAAAAGTGTTTTATTCGGGCAAATTTGTACATGTGAAAAAAAACTGACTAAAATACTGTCATATCAATGCACAGCCCAAACGAATGTAATTAGAAATTTGCACTGTTTCCTTTTATAGTGTAGGTGAGCACCAGGAAAGATTTTTTGTGAATTACTCCTTAATGGAATAAAAATGGAGAGGAAATTTTGTATGAAAGTTCATCAATTTTGATGCAAATTTAATGAAACCTAGTATTTGGCTTTGTGGTACAATATATTGTTGACTATTGACAAAATGGTAATGGATGAAACATATTGTGCTCTGTGCGAATAAAGTTGCGGGTTCTGCTGGTACATTCTTATGCTAGAAGAACAGTCCCCTCTTTCTAACGCAGTTTAATAAGAAAGGAGAGTAAGGAACGTTTTTTTTTTTAATTAATTCACCATTTTAAATTATTTCATTCCTTAAACTGAGACGATTTTAATGATATATCTGCTAGTAACAACGTGAGACAGTAAACCTTTTCAACTTTAATTACAAAGTAAAAAAAAGTGTGTGTAACACGACGACAACAAGAATTGGCATGTTTCCTATTAACATTTTCTCATAAACAGTTAACAAATTACCTAAATCAAATTCGCTACAGACGACCTCCGATATAAATCTCCGATATAAAAATTTCGGAACCGGAATCGGAACCGAAAGTGCATTTACAATCGGAAGTTCCGACTTATCGGAACCGAAATCAGAGCTTCGTTACATCCCTGCTTCAGTCTGATAAAAAAAACTTCGTTATTTGCCAGGTGGATCATATTTGTTTATTATAAAATCAACATTTCGTATTACTACAGAAGTATTTGTTTCTTAAAATCTCCCCCTGATATTAAGTGATTACTGCCGCCCATTGTCACCTGTAAGCAGATTAATGGGGACCCAGGGCCCTTTCTGACGTCGAACACAGATACGTTGCTACATCCGAGGACTCAGAGTCTAGCCTCATATACATGTACGTCTCATATATAAGTGAGCCGGCAAGCACGTCTTTTACCGAAATACAAGAACAGCTTTGAATAGCTAGAAATGCATGAGACGGTGTTAGCTACCCAATTATACTATACTGGTTCTACCTCTTCTTTCATACAATTACTCTTAATGCCAATTACGAACATAATTATTCACTTCTGACCTAAGCAACTATGAATGAAGTTACGATTAACGTATGTCTTGTACGTATTTTTGGGACATTAAGACAAATAAAAATCGAAATTAATGCCGGACAGTCGATATACGTTGCCAGTACTATTCATTTAGATATATTTGATCTCCTTCAAATCAGAAATGATGAATGTAGATATTTGACCTGGTTCTGGATGTTTTTGTACTCTTCTTTATGTTTATTAATGGCATCTACGTCACAGGATAAAACTGTACTGTGGAGAAAAGTAACGTAAACGTTGAGTTACTCTTGGTATGCTCTTCTTATTCAATATAGTGTTCCACGATCACTTTTCCGTAAACATAGTTGTAAACCCGTCCATTTGATACTAAATCAATTATATAAGTTATAAAAAGACTGAGCGCTCTAACGGGACGTTTTGAATAAATCATTGATGGCGGCTAAAGTTTTCCTGTTAGCCTGCTATGACATTAAAGAGTTAATAAGCTTCGTACCGCTTCAAACTTTGTATTTATTGTCGCAGCCGCTACAAGTTTTAATATTAATGGGCTCATATATTTTCACTTGTTGGACGTTAGACCAAATAAAGAATTTGAAGAGTTTGCAACAAAAGTTATCCTATGTGTGTGTGTGTGTGTGTGTGTGTGTGTGTGTGTGTTTATGTGGTAAGTTTAAGTGTATGTGCAGTCTACAGTGCTTGTGCAATGTGCCTAATTGTTGATTGCTAGTCAATTTAGATGCAATTAAGTTTCCAAATCATTGCCGATTAATTATGGTCTAAGATATCGCTTGAAGAGGGGAAACTGTTTGATGTTGGCTATAGCTACAAATAATAATTTACATACTGTCTAACATTTAAACGTGCAATTATTAAATATAGATATGCTTTATTATATCATAAGACATACTAGTCACCCGTCGCAACGGTTGAAATTTGACCGTAATTTAAATTAATAAACTAAACTTCATAATATCCACAGTAGCACCAATATTTCTCTAATTTAAATTATTTTCAAGTCATTTTAAACGCACGGATTATTAACTGAGCTGCATTTAAAAGCAATAGCGGTTATTTTGACAAAGACATCTAACATTTTTGATGTTATGTGTTTTTATAGTAAGACATTAAATGTTTTATTTCGTTTATTATGTATGTGTTCGTAACAAACGCGCGGTAGTGTGTGTAATGTGTTTTTAGTTAATTTTATGTATGTTGTACGTATAATTTGAAAAAAGTATTAATACTTAACGGGTATATCTATAAGAATTCATAAACCGCATATCGTGAGTTTAGTATCAATTCCGCGATAACACTAGTCTAAAAGCAAAAATATTAACATTCTGCACTCCTTCTCTATGTCCACTATAACCGTGCAAAATTTCATACTAATCCGTCCGTAACATATTACTTAAAAATGCATCACAAGTTTTTGCTTCACGTGTTAATATTTACACTTATAACTCGTCACTAGGTTTATTTGAGTATTGTAGATCCTTTGAACATAATGTACACACATACGATTACTCAAACATCCAAAAACGAAGAGAAATATATACTTATTAGCCCATATTTTCAATACATACGTTCCATCGGGGATCAAACTTGAAACTAATTGTGTGTCAGAGTGGCAAGGCGACTACATCGCCATATGCATGTCAATCATGTTTGAGTCTTTCGAGAGGGGGAAACCTTTAAAAGGTAACCGATGCCGAGGGGACGACGCAGGGTTATGTGGGATTTTTACCGCGCTAAAACCCCCCAGTGGCCGTCCTAAGCGCTACAAAGAGGACACCGGGATCTCCACATGAATGCAATCGGAGTCCTCTGAGCGCGTTGCCTCATTGGGCTCCTCACGGATGGGCGGATGGGCTCACCGCGCCGTCTAGTCTTTATTACGGTATGCGACCACACATACCGTCATAAAGACTAGACGGAGCGGTGATCGCCTGACCGAACGGTTCGAACTCTCACTCTAGCCGCCCGTAACCCCGGAAGCCCCTTTAAGTCGCCTCTTGCGACAGGCAGGAGCTAACGTAGCCCTATTCTAATTCCGGAACTACAGGGACGTGACTTATGCCTAATAGGGGATATTTATATTTACGATATGTGCATATTAACATTTTCTCCAGATCATATACGATTTTTCTGGCTAATATCTTATTCACGCTACAACTCAGTATTTCAATAACCCCTGGTAACCCCCAGTAACCTTATATTCAAATTGGTGACATCGTGACAAGGGTTATGTACGGTAACCCCAATTTTACGTGAAAATATATTGTTCTGCTCAAAGAATAATGCCTAATTCCAAAATAAATATAAATTCCTTATATCTATCATTTAAAACGATTGATAAAACTAACCAAATGTCAAGTGGTTACTGTCCAGTTTTGATCAGGTGATAGATACAGTAAGAAATAATTTTGACAGGCGTGTTTCACGGCCTACTATAAAAGCTTGGATTTTATAAAACACTTGCCAAACAGGGCTCTCTTTTACTGAACTGAAAGGCAAGATACTGGAGCTAACTTTCATTATTATGTAAAAAAAAAACATGATTGTAATAATATTAAAAAAATGAATATAAATAAGAAAAAAAGACAAACCCGCTGAGTTTCTTGCCGGATCTTCTCAGTTGAGGTCGTATTCCGATCCGGTGGTAGTGTAAGAAAAAAAATGTAACTGACAATTTGTAAGTGCCCCCGCAGGCCTATACAAAATAAAGACATTTCATTTCATTTCATTTCACACTAGTTGACCCGGCGAACTTCGATCCGCCTAAAAGTCAAAAATCGAAAATTATCAGTGTTCTTCTACTATCTTATGCAAATATTAAACATAAAAACCTTCCTCTTGAAGCTCTCTATCTATTAAAAAAGTGTACTAAAATTTGTAGCGTAGTTTTAAAGATCTAAGCATACATAGGGACAGACAGCGAGAAGTACCACCGCCACACCTACTTCTAGCGTGAAGCATTTCTTGCGTTTCGATGGAAGGGTGTGGTTGCCGGTACACTTTTACATGAGGCGACCGTCTCAGTCCTCGGGATGGCAACGCATCTCTATTTGACTTCAGATAGAACCTATGTTCTATATGAAGCTACTTACAGATGTCCATGGGCGGCAGTGATCTTCAATATTATAAAAAAGCGACAATATTAATAATAATGTACTTTATTGTCCCCAGAAAAGAGAAAAATAATACAGTGAAATCACAATATTAAAATACAAAAGGCGGCCATATCGCTCAACAGCGATTTCTTCCAGGCAACCTCACGGTGCGGAGTTAAGATTTAGGGGGAAAAAAAGAAAAGTTAGCACACTTAGCCGTAGTTTGCTACTTCAATCGTATATAAAAATAACAATTAATCCTGACAGGGCACTACAGAGTTCTTTCACCTCTTAAACCTATTAAATATTCAATACCACGCTTCTATACTGAGAACATTTCATTGCTATGCCATTACCGATTATGAATTATTATTTTCAAAGAAAACCTAACCAAAGTTGTTATTCTCTGCACTTAATAAAATGTATATTTGCATTCATAAATAAATCAAAAAGTTCAAATGTTGAGTGCTTGGGAACTTTATTCTTTCATCTAATTTTAACAATATTATTTCAAGTTATTACTTTGGCAGAAACGAGTTTCTAATATGTACAGTCCAATATAGATCTCATTTCTAGGATTCCGTACCTAAAAGGCAATAACGAAACCCTATTATTGAGTCTCTATTCTCCCTCTGTCGGTCTGTCTGTCACCATACTGTATTTCATAAAACGTGATAGCTATGCAATTGATATTTTCATAGACGATATACTTCTGATGCCGCTATAACAAAAACAGAATAAAACAAATATTTAAGGGAGGCTCTCATGGTAAGAACGTGACTTTAAGTTGTTTTTAATAGATAGTGTGCGGAACCCTACGCGTGCAACGCGCACTTTGCCGGTTTTTCATTTTTCAGCTAAGCAAATTAATTTGCGTTGTAAAAATACTTACAAATATCTGCAAATTATGGTTTCGTTGTACTTGTAGTTAAACCAAAGAGTTCTACTACGTTTAAAATTCTATCTACATCAATAGCCCACAACGAATATCCTGATACAGGCACTGTAGGTAAAATAATGCGGACATCAATTTGACAAGGGTACCTTTGTATTAATCTAAGGCAAGCAATACATTTTTAGAAGGGAATAATTTAATTTATTTTTGCTAAATTACACAACGTCGATACTCTTACTGGTCATTACCATACATTTTTGTTTAAGTCTAGGTTATTCCTGCGGTTTTGTCTGCTTCACGCCTGGGTCACGTCTGTTAAGGTAATAAACTCTTGGGGAAAAAGAACGTGTGGCACTCGGCACTGCCGCGGTAAAGCTATTGCATAGCATTTTTTATCTACTTATGCAATTATAATTATTTATTTATGCAGTATTTTTTTCTTTGATAGTACATACATTCTCACAAACAGCTGCTTACGTATTCGTCCGATTTCCGAGCAGCTCGTTTCGATCCGTGCGAGAATCGTACTGTACCATGTACGTACAAGTTAAGCGAACGCTCGGCCGCGTTACGTGGTAGGCGGAGTGGGGGTGTTAGGTTTTTTTTATTACGGAATTTCTTGATACGTTCGCCGAACTCAAATCCCGCGATAAAAGCTATGCAAAAGCTTAAAAATCTAGGTAATAAACGATAGTTTTTGCGTGAACGAGTAACAAACATGTGTGTTTATAAATCCCTAAATCCTCACAAATCTTTTCATTTAATAAAATTCATAACTAGTTAACCCACGAACTTCGTTCCGCATAAAAGTAAAAAATTTAAAATTATCAGTGTACTTCAATATATTATACATGTATTACACATAAATCCTTCCACTTATATAACTCTACCTATTAAAAAAATAATTTAAATCCGTAGCCTAGTTTTAAAGATCTAAGCATACATACACACGAGACAGCGGGAAGTGACTTTGTTTTTTACTATGTAGTGATAAGATTCACTAACTGTTAATATATATTTGAGACAAACGTGCAAACTAAAATGTACCAAGTCATTTGGAAATTATATTTTCTGGTCTGGTTGATGTTCCATCACGTGACCGCGATTTCATACGGCACTACGAAACTACTGAAAACTTTCCAACTAGCTTTGTAAACATTGAAGAGCATAAGCTTATGTAACGTCTCACTTTGCTCGATATTGCTCGAAGCTCCCTGAGGCAACGTATCTGAGTATCTCCTGAGGTAACGAACGAAGTTTTTTATACTAGTCACCTGTCGCAACGGTCGAAATTCGACCGTAATTTAAATTAAAAAACTTAGCTTCATATTGTCCAAAGTAGTACGATTATGTCCAAAATTCAAATTAAATGTAATAATTTTTAAGTATTACTTGACCACAACAATTAGGCGCATAAAACAAAAGTGGTTCAATACCCCGCATCTCGCTCCTTACCCCGCGCATCCCCTAGTGACGTGCAGTTGTGTATCATCTAGGTGTTTACGTTAGCCAGGAAGTTTTTAATGTTATTTCGTTATAATGTTAGTTTAATGAGTGATTGTTGAATTTTTAAAGTCAATAAATAAGTTGATTATTCGTCAATAAAGCTCAAAATGGATAGGAAAAGGACTATTCCTGGAGGAGAAAGTACTCTTACATTCAAAACATGCATTTTTTTAACAAGAGAAGCGTATTGGGCTCAGTATTCCTGTCTCCCATCTCGATAATCGAATATGTGCTGCAACAGGCATCAGGGTCTTACCCACATAAAAAAAGAAAGGAAATATTCCATGTCTGCGAATATATATTAAACACATGGAAGTGCTTTAATAAAAACTCGACTATTGAACATGCACCACTACGGTGTATGTTTTAATAATGGTATACCTACATACTTTTGGTATTTGGTAATAGAATATACTTCGTATGGGGATGGGGAATCCCTAGTTCTAATGAGAGGTACGTTTCATCTGTCGTGCGCCTAATTGTTTTGGTCGAGTAGTAATTTTGAACACGCCCGTTAAATATAAAAAGAGGTTTAATTATCTAAGCCGCATTTAAAAGCATTATTTGATATTTTGACAAAGACATACGACATTTTTGACATTATGTGTTTTCATACTAAGACATTGAATATTCTATTTCGCTTACTATGTATGTGTTTGTGATAAATGCACGGTAGAGAGTGGAATGTGTTTTTAGTTGATTGTAAAAATAAGGTCGTCTATTTTTTAAATTTAAGTGCAGTTTGACGACTAAGAATAAGGTTGCCAAGTTTATATTCTGCGACACCCTAAACCAAAAAAGTGTAAAAAAAACAACACACGCATTAGCATAACATATTATATATTGTACGCTATGAATATTATTATTGGCTACATCATTATTGCATACAAATTTCTAGCATGAAGCAGTTTTTAGCCCCCGACGCAAACGAGGGGTGTCATGAGTTTGACAGGTAAGTCTGTTCGTGAATCTGTCTATGGACACATATGTAGCTCCGAAACGGATGGAAGTATTTGGGTGCAGTTTTTTTGCGTCTTGCGACTGCAGGTGAACTGCATGCTCGTTAGTTACTTTAGCTGTATAAAAAGCAATATATGATAATTAAATAACGGATTTTAATTAACGTGCAATAACTGTCAAATTTAAGAAGAATTTATTGAACTATTTCGGATTCGAAAGCGACAATGCCAAACTCATTTATTATGGGTAATTTCTTTCATTGCTTTATTATTTTGTTACATCTTTATTTGATAGTTTTATGTTTTTATAGTTTTAATGGTAGTAGTTAAAAGTACGAGAACTAAGTTTATAGCATCCTTCACTTCTTCTTTGTATAAACTATAACAGTGCAAATTTCATACTCCTCCGTCCGCGTAGTTTTCTTAAAAAAGGGGTACAAAGTTTTTGCTTCGCGTATGTATTAACACTAGAAGCGCGGACCATTTTGACAACCCTTGAACCGCGGATGTTTTAGGTAAAAAAAAATGTGTATTGCATTTAAGTGGTTGAAGTCCCGTGCACATAATATTTCATGAAAAATCATGAAACTCACTCAAATATTAACTAGAGCAGGAAAAACGCCGATATGGGTCAAATTTGGAACGCCCGGACTTCTAGTGTTAATATGAATAGACACCTTGTTACCACACATTAGTTACCTTGAGTCGTCCTATTGCTGATAAATAAATGCGACGGTTTGGCAGGTGGTCTCAGGTTTCTGTGAAGCGAATAAATTGGAGCCAAATTATGCGAGAACACGCCGTCGTCTCGATAGGAATATTTCCACATAAATCTGGGAGGTATTAAGGAACGATAAGCGATTACTCACACTTCAAAGGTTCTGGAGAAGTCTGGATGTAGTTAGTTAAGTTGGTCACATCTTGATTACATGACAACGTTTCATTACTTAACCATCTATAGTTGAAGTTTACTGGACGAAATATTTTTTCTTTAAGGTCAAGTCAATTTTTTTATTGCTCATGCATTTATAAGTAGATCTTACAGATATTATTTTTTTATATATCTTGTACCTTACTTCTTAATTGATTTGATCTTTGATTAATAAAGCATATTAATTTGTATCATAATCAAATTCACATTTAAGTATATTATTAACTGGCTTTAAATCTAACAATTTAATTTATGAAAAAAAAACACACACATCATTTATTACTGGACTATCGGATAATGTGGCTCATAGGGCAACGTGAAAATTTTTAGTGTTAATCTAAAATAACATTAAACGTAAGGAGAATGGTCAATTAATTATTAGGAACTCCCATCACTTGTTCGGCACTTTATTACCGTATACGTTGTTTAGTAAAAAAGTTACCGGATCCTTTTTGTTATTATGGACCTCACAATTGTCTGGAAAATTTGTTAATACGCTCCACAGACTAGACACAAGGTCAGAAGCACCGAATAGCGTCATGTATCAACTATTTTATCGTTCAGCCTAACCAGGAAATATGGTAACTACTGTTTCGTCATCATTAAATCGTACGAGCACGCAACTCGGCTAGAATATATGTTACCAACCAACAAGAAGCTTGCCTGGGGACACTACTGTTAAACTGATGACTACATTAGTTATAAACATCCATAAGAATCTATATAATGATTGTATTTAAATTGATCGTGCCATGTTATTATAAATATCATAAATCAATAGAAGTCGCAATATAAATAAATATAAATGGTTATTATAAATATTATAAACGAATATATTTAATTTTATATAATGTGATAGATTAATAGTAATGTTTTTGTCTCTGTGACGGTTTCCTTAACGCCTGTCATTTTTATTATAAAAGGGAGGGTATTATTGTAATATGGATCATTCTAAACATTTTACAAGTGTAAGACGTTACTCTGCCCGAATGTATTCTGAAATTGTATAAAGTCGTGAGAATATAACAATGTTGTACATAATGTGTCGTTTACTTTGGCCAACCAATCCTACTTCTGGAACATATATCTGTTAGTGACATATGATGATGGTAATAACTGAAACTCAAAAACTAAAGGGTAAATAAATCCATATCAACTAGACTAACAGTATTACATATCGTAGACTAAATTGTTTGATCGTCATGTAACCGCAAAAGCACACAACTCAACTAACTGATTTAAAGAAAGATCAATATACGAAAGATTTTAGATTACATAAGTACTTGATTTCTTATAAAAACTTAACTTGTACAGTAAGTAGTTCAAAGAGCAGAACATTTTAATAAATGTTGAAGTTGAATCCTTAAGACAGTTTTTCACTATTCATATATTTTTAAAGGTTGAACCAGTGTAGTTCGACCGGGGAAGTACCACCGAGACTTCTATTTCTAGCGTGAAGCATTTCTTGCGTTTCGATAGAAGGGTGTGGTTGCAGGCACACTTTCACATGAGGCGACCATCATAGTCCTCGGGAGTAGCAACGCATCTGTGATTGACTTTAGATGGAACCCATGTTCTATATGAAGTTTATTACAGGTGTCCATGGGCGGCGGTGACCACTTACCATCTGGTGGACTGCATGCTCGTTTGCTACTTCATTATTATAAAAAAAGAAAAAAAGTCGTAAAATTTTAAAAGATATAAAACTTTTTGTAATTAAATTCGGTAACCACCATCGCAACACCTTCACCTGCTCATTAATAGCTTAGTTAAGCACGGCTGTGTTTTGGTCTGGAAGCAGTGTTGCCATTTTTTTCATCAAGTCGAGATTAAGAAACTTTTGGATTGAAAAAAAGCGGGATTTCATAGTCATAAGCTGGACACGGCGGACGGATTTTTGGTCGACAAACTGCAGTCCGACTTATATTTATATAGATTTAAAGATTAGGGTATCCTAGTGAGACCGAGCCTGTTCGGCGCGGGACGTTAAATTTGATCACAAAATTGGGACGTCCCGCCAAAATCGGGACTACTGGCAACGCTGTCTGAAAGGTATGGTAAATAAGATACTCTTATCCGAGGCGCTCCAATTTAGTTCTCAAAGGTCTGGTGAAACTAATCTTATCCGAGATTGATTGCATATAACCAGAGTATTAATATCATACAGTAGTCTAACTCTGCCGTGTCCTTGAATTTTATACCTACAGACGCGCTGGGCGAGAGTTCGCGTTAGGGCTACCCGCCTAAAGTATTTTAATACATCTGTATACTTGACTTTCTTTCTTACTTATTATGTATTTTATTTAGTAGATTAAGGTAAAAAACAACGCGTTCTTTTAATATAAGAGACTTAATAATAAATCGTACACAAATAATAGTTATAAATTTCACACTGAATAATATTTTACCAACCAAAATAAAAATTATTAACACTGGACGTGTTTATGCACATAAAAGTAATCAAAAACAGCCTAATATAGCTTACAACTGCTCTTCGCTACATTGTTATTTAAATAAAAAGATCCACTGCTTAAAAAAAGTCACATCGCCTGCTCGCCACTACGGCACATTCGGTAGCTGTTGGGTACCGAGTGCATACCGAAATCGTGGCGCGTAGGTACAACTTGCGTTTCGTGCGTTTGTAAGAAGTTAGAATACTGTAGATACTAGTACTGTTATGGAGATGGGTGTGTGGTGAGAGTCTGAGGGTGTGTGCAGGAAAGGTGAAAACGCAATGACGCACAAGTCCACTTAAAATAAGAGTTTATTGCGCGGTCACAATAATACCTTAGGGTCCATAGCATGCACTAACACCAATTAAAACTAAACAATTGTCCACACTTAAATCTACCATAATTAACAAAGAAGGAGAGAGAGAAACGATAGAAAGCGTCCTAGGCACTAAACTTAAACACTAAAAATAGTCTTTATAATCTAGGCACACAAGCGAAAGTCAATAATGTTCAAAAGCACAGAATAGCGAGGTTAGGTATTAACGTAAACACTACGCGGAGATCGTAGTGTTTAGCCGGGCGTAACAAGCGACACAGGTACAGCGCGGGACGAGGGTTAGCCGACTGCCGAGCGGGCGCGGCCGGAGCGGTCAAGCCGCGGGCCAGTGAGGTGTGAGACGGCGGGGGGCGACCGCTGGCGCGATGCGCGCGCGCAGAAAATGGCGGCCGCGGCCGGCCGCTCGGCAGCACTCCAACACACACCTTGTGTCCCGGGTTTGAGTCCGGGGTGTAGTGTTGAAGTGTACGTGTAGTGTGTACATATGTGTCGCTGTCCTTGTGTAACATATGTATGAGTAAGTGTATGTATGTCTGTATGTACATAAATGTAATTACATGAATATTTTATGTATGTGTTCCTGTATGTGTACAGTGTAGTGTAAATAAATGCATACACGTATAATATGAAATTCGACCGCAGGATGGGAGGAGGATCAGGTAGTGGAGAAGGAATGGGTGTAGGAGCAGGTGTAGGTGCGGGAGGGTGACTGGGAGTAGGGACAGGATTATTAGGGGTAGATGGGTCCACGAGTAGGTAGGCCGGTTTGAGGCGGTCTACGCTTACTGTGACTTTCTTACCCTTAACCAATATTTGGAAAGTCTTGTCCCTACGTTCGAGCACTTGATAAGGCCCTGTATAGGGTGGTTGTAAGGACTCTCTAGTTGCATCGTCTCTTAAAAAGACGTGACTCGACACCTGCAACTCCTTGTGCACGAAGATCTTGTTCGTGGTGTGGCGAGCAGCGGGAGCGGGTCGGATCTTAGCCGCTATGTGTCTTAGGCGCGTCGTGAACTCCGAGGTATCTGTGGTTTCGGGAGCTGTTGCCTGGAAGAATTCTCCCGGCAGACGTAGTGGCTCACCGTACACCAGTTCGGCCGACGACGACTGTAGGTCCTCTTTAAAAGAAGACCTGATCCCCAAGAGTACAAAGGGCAGGGACTCGACCCAATTGCCGTCAGCGTGGCACATTATCGCTGCCTTGAGCTGACGGTGATCACGTCGGGGTCACCACTTTGGCAAAGGGAGATCTCCCGCCAGGCTAGGTGATCATGCCTGGGGAGCGGCCGTGCTCCGACAGTTGATGTTCGGAACTTGTATATATGCAGGATTCTGAGAATGCTTCGATAGCGTGTTTCAGAATACCAGTAGCGCCATCTCTTGATGAGTAGCGGGAGGTCGCCATACTGTGATATAACCATGGGTAGTGGTCACTTACCATCAAGTGACGTGCGTGTTTGATCGATCGTCCGTGCAACGTACATATTATCGTTACATATTATAAAACAAAGTCGCTTCGCGTTGTCTGTTCCTATGTTTGCTTAAATCTTTAAAACTAAGCTATGGATTTTCATGTATAATGCATGCATAATATAGAGGAGGAAAACTGGTAATTTTAGATTTTTGACTTTTGGGCGAAACGAAGTTCGCCGGGGTAGTATAAAAATAAACCTACATTGAGTGTTTCAGTTCTCATGTCTTCACAGCAAAAGCGAAGCAATCGTAGCACCCCATACAGAAAATTTATGTGCGTTTATGAGAACTGAGGTTTATTTGTATAATTATTAGCGGATAAAGCGTAATTTATTACATGCCCTAATACATGTATAAGTTTGCCAAGAACATCTTAAAATTATAATTAGAGGACTGTTTACAAGCAAATTTAGTTTAAGCACCCAAAGGGCCCCTAGATTTATGGTTATTGTTATATGTTTTAAAGTTTACGGGTATGTTCTTTGTACATTGTTATAAAGTGGTTGTATTCCGTTTTACCATCTCGCAATTCAAGCAACACAAGGATGTCGTTTTAAAAATAGATAGTTACCTGTCGCAATGGTCGAAATTCGACTATAGTTTAAGTTAAAAACTATACTTCATATTGTCCAAATTAGCACGAATATTTCTCAAATTCAATAAAATTGTATTAATTTTCAAGTTATTTTAATGCATTAAAAGCAACAGCGGGTATTTTGAAAAAAACTGATATTTAGTGATTTCATAGTAAGACATAGTAATAGACATAGACATACATACATTTCATAGTAATGTTTTATTTCCTTTATAATATACATATGTGTTTGCGTCCAATGCACGGTAGTGTGTGTAATGTGTTTTTAGTTGATTTTATTTACGTCAAATGCATTATTAGAAAAAATATTAGCATTCTGTAATCCTTCTCTATATGAACTATAACCGTGCGTAATTTCATACTCCTCCGTCCGCGGCAAGTGTGTTAAAAACGAATCACAAGTTTTTGCTTCACGTATTAATATATAGAAATTTGAAATAGTAAAAGTAATGTTGTGAGGAAACCTACAAGCATTAAGTTTGTTTATTTAATTGCATCAAATACAGTTTGAATATATCTGACATGGATTAGTCAGAAACCAATAACTTGCAGTGGGTTCTGGGTTCGATCCCAGGCCACAAAGAAATCTAATAGATAAATTTCGATTTCTGCTCTTGGTTCACGGATCGGTTAATCCATGTCACCTCGACACAGAGGAAAACACAACTTTGAGGACGTAAATGCAGAATTTATTAATCTGTTAATTATAAAATGAGCAGCGTGGTCGTCGTGTTACTGATCTCTCCAAAATGTGTGTGCTGTACCGTGCCCAGTGTAGGATAATAAAAAGATGTAACTATTTAACAATTATTTACATCAGTATTTCTATATATCATTAATATTATAAAATCTAAAATTACCGGTAAAAAAATATTTATATATTGTAAAGTTCTTTGTGTTTTGGTTTTTCATCATATTATCAGCTTTTATATAATAAAGTACAAAAAATTGTCTGAGAAAGTATTCCCGAAAAATATATCATGAATATGAAATCCACTAATACGCGCATGGCAAGCGTACGTTGCGACCTAATCCTCATTGTAGCAGAAGTCCGGTGGCGAACAGATATTAATGGACCGATGATCTAACTATACCCATATGTCACTCACGTTTGACATAAAATCCTGTTTGTTCGTAAAACATCGCCTCAACTAGACACTAAAAGTTATTAAAATGACAAATATCCAAAGTTGTTGGAGAGACTTTCGCTTGTATTCTATTAAAATGTCTGCGAAGTTTGATGGGAGACAGATAACTTTGATTTGTCTTGCTCATCTATGTGTCATTTTTATGACACCGTTGAGATGATATTTTATTTAAATCAATAAAGTTGCGTTGAAAATAAGGACGACTCAAAGGCGATCAAGCACGAAGTTTCTATTAGAATTAGCAATGTGATCTTTCACACCGGTTAAAATGTATAAATTCTAACGCATATAGTTTATCCGGAGAGGAATAATCGCTACACTTAATTCTAGGATGAAGCAGTTCTTGTGTTTTGGTGATTCGACCATCTTAGTCATCGGGAATCGAACGCATCTGTAATTGACGTTGCTTAGAGATGTCTATGGGCGGTAGTGATTGCATGCACATTGCACTACATAATATATAACAAAGTCGCTTCGCGCTGTCTGTCCCTATGCATGCTTAGATCTATAAACTTTAAACGTTTTAATGTAGTTTGTTTTTAATAGATAAAGTGACTCAAAAGGAAGGTTTTTATGTAGGTATAATATATGCATAATATAGTGGAGCAACACAAAAAAAAAATAGATTTTTGACTTTTAGGTGGAATGGAGTTCGCCGGGTCCGCTAGTGAATCTTATAAAATAATTATGGACGCAAGTAGAGGAAACTTCTACATACACACTTATACATAATATAAGGGAAGGATACGACGTACGACAGCGTAGCGAGTCGCAAATAAATCACTTGACCCTCTGTCCTCCTCGAAGTTTTTACAAACAACGCGAACATCTGTCTTCCACTTAGTATCGCTGAATTACTCTATCGTAACCGGAGATTATGTATTTTTTTATCTGACTGAAGTAGCAAACGAACATGCAATCCACCTGATGGTAAATGGTCACTGCTGCCCATGGACATCTGTAATCAACTTCATACAGAACATGGGTTCCAACTGAAGTCAATCACAGATGCGTTGCTATTCCCGAGGACTTCACGCTAGAAATAGGCCTGATATTAGATTGTAATTGATGGCCACAAAACATTCGACTTAAAAGCAATCATTAGCGATGAACTTTAAAATTTAATGTACCTTTATGTTCGGCCACGAAACATCGAAATGAATGAGTCGTAAGCAAGCGGTAAAAGCGTTGTACAATACCTTTCTTTTGTTTTATGTGACGAAGTAGCAAACGAGCATGCAGTCCTGTAGAGCAAAAAAGTGGCGATATGACTGTTTTATGATGTGCTTATGTTTGCTTTAATGGTAGCGTTAGAGGGTGTCCTCGTTTGAGTGCAGTATATGCTATATTGACAAAGGATTGGTACTTTATAACCCATTAAGTAGTCTGAGGTTATAAGTTTAACGAGTTATCAACATTGACGTAATAATAATTTAGACTCTCATCAAAATTCAAACATGCAATATTCGATCCGACACCTAATTATAGTAATATTGAATGTTAATCTACGAAAACACAATGAAATTAGTCATAACTATTCTTATGCAACAGTGTAGGTTAGTGATAGCAATTAAGTAATCATGGGTTTTAAGTGGGATAGTTCTGAGTTTTGGCGTGAGATGAAGTATGAAGATAGTATGTATGAAGATGAAAAAAGGTGGTGCATACTGCTGAAAGTATCTCATCTACCGTATAAGTCACAAATAAATTTTCAGTACATATGATTACAATTTTAAAACCATTTCAACAATAATTATAGGACGGTAACAACTACATACATGATGAATTCATCTGACCCTATGAACATCCACTCTGCCTTCATAAAATCAATATGCGAAAGACAATTTTATTATAGGAGTCTAATATTTCTTATTCTGTAACTTCAGTTTATTTCGTCGCCTGACCGCGTCGTCTTTTTATTATCCTTGGGGACAGTTAACCACTGTTCTGCAATAAGAGTTTATCTTAGAAAACCATTTCAGGTACGGAGAGGAGGTCCACAAAATGTTATGTTATATAATTAATTAATGCTGAAATACGTAAATGCTAATCCATACTAATATTATAAATGTAAAAGTGTGTTTGTTTGTTCCTCTTTCACGTCGCCACTTGGCTATTATATGATATGGTTTATATGTTGGGAGATAGGAGGACGGAGAGTGACGTAGGCTACTTTTTACCGCGTTTCTTATTTATTTATTTAGATATACCATTGACTTATCACTATACATTTTTACAAAAAAAAAATACAATTCGTTTGGTTCAGTGTGAATCGCCATTACAGGTATATACAGCTCACCTAATGTATACGAAGTGTAATATCTAACTAAATCTAAAAACAAAAAAGATAAACATAAAACAAAATAAAAACTAAATATAGGTATTTATGATAATTTAAAAGGGACCATTATAAATGCATGGAACAAAAATGTATAAATTTATTTATGTTAACAGTGAGTGTGTGTTCTTCATTGCCATGAGAATATCGATGTTTTGTTAGTTGCTAGATATTTAGTATTTTCAGGCGTTGTTAATAGATGGCGTTAGTAAAATTCATTTGCAAGTTCTGAATCACGCTATCAAATCCTAATATTAATTCCCTTTGACCATGCGGGCGAAGCCGCGGGTAAAACCTAATATCACAATATTTTACACCTGTCCACTAAGTCGGGCGGGTCGGTATTATCTAAACTATTCGCCCAAATTAAATACTGTACAAAGTGAATTCCATATATATTAGACGGTTTAATTTTTGCGAGGTATTAATATTTAGTATATGAAACCCGTCGAATTAACATATTTTTGGAATTATGAAAATAAGAAGTCATTATGAGCAATTCACAAAACATAGATTTATAGTGTCGTAGACATTTACCCAACCGCGTCAGACGGAGGGGAATGTTCCTGGAGAATATTTATGAATGTTTGTATCTCCATTACTTTTGCATACACTACAGTCCAAACAACATGACGGATTGTAACATAATAATATGATATGTCATTGAAATTGATTTAGCTTGAAAATGACACACACACAAATAAACGATTTTTAGAAATGGCGCCTGCGTTTGAGAAAAATGTAGGACAGACACGGTTTTTTATCGTAATAATACGTGTAAAAATATAATTATTATAAAACTTGTATATTATTACATATTTTGATACAAATTCATACAAATAGTTAAATTAAGTAAATTCGATATTATAGAACAAAACTTAACAAAACTTAATTTACTCGAGTAAAAATTATAGTGGCCGCATTTTTGTTTTTATATTAATTTCTTTTTAAAAAAATATTGCAAAGTTCCCGTAGGAACGAAAACGAGTCTTTTATCTACTTCCGTAGTAATTAACGCCAGGCAGAGCGAAGCGAAGACGCTGAAATGAGTGGCCTGGTTTAGCTATTTAAAATATTGAAGGAAAACATTGAAAAACGAAATGGTTGAAATGAAAACATTTTGAACTAAAAACAAAAAAAAATAAGGTAAATAATTCTCGTCAACCTAGTACTCTCCCACTGCTGGGCACGGGTCTTCTCTCAGAATGAGAGATTTTAGGCCATAGTCCACCGCGCTGGCCAAGTACGAATTGATGGACTTCACATACCTCCGTAAACTTTTTTTTAAATAACACAGCTAAATAATTAATTTTAATTAATTACGTCTTTAAATGGATGTTAAATGAGGGTAATGAAGGGGACAAAATCCATGAAATGTTGCCTGTAATTTTGAATGGTGGCCATTAACAAATGTGCTTTATTAATTCAATCATGCTATTTGGTGATTTAAATTCGATGTTGATCTCCGATAACCTAATGAGATTTTAACTTGGACTAATATGCAGTCGTAGTTAACCATTTTGTATAAAACCAAAAAATTTTTTTTTACGTTTTTGCAAGTTAATCCTGCGAAATCCTAAACTCACACGCACACGCTTCTTACACTCATAGTCCCACAGTAGGATTTTCTCCTGTGTCGTGGGTACCATGGACACATACAAGACGAATACACAAACACCCAGACCCAGAACAGGAATCTAAACTCATCATTCAGATACCTGTCTGGCCGGGAATCGAACCCGGGACCCATTGCGCGTCAGACCGGTATGGTAACCGCTGCGCCACGCGGGTCGTCGAAACTGAAATGGGTGGTCCATTTCAGCTATTGAATTTTAAATAGAAGTTGACAATAAGTGATCATCAACTCAGCGGTTTCCCAGCGAAAAAAAGGTCATTGGATAAGTATCGTTAAGCCGAGGAGGTAGTCCCTCTGAGACATTGCATAGGCTTGTGTTCTCGTTGTCCACAAGTAGTTTTACGGGGAATTCATTTTTTTTTCTTTGCTTTTGAAAATCCTGTGCATCTCTGCATCTCATCATCATCTCTGCACACAGTCTCTTGCACATAAGAGCGCAGCGATATTACATAGACTCCTCAAGAAGATTTGAGTCATAGTTCCGTATCAAATAGCCAATCTCTGATTCTTATATCAGACCGATATAGAAATTTATCATATCCTTCAAAGATACTACGAAGAAAAGGAGAAAGTGATGCATAGTAATTTCTTTAAACTACATTCATGCTAATAAAAACATACTACAACTGCTATTCTCCTAACAAGCTAAAGGTAGAACGATTGCAGATTTAGTTTCAAATTACATTTTCCCAATGTGTACTGAAGACATCTTTAAAACTAGCTAGAAGCTGCAAACTGAGTGAAACGAAAATACCTTCCCTTACACTATATACGACGTTTCGAAATGCGTTCACTTTAAAACTTAAATATATTTGAAGCTTTCAGAAACAGCGAGATTAAGTTTGTGATACGGAGATAAAATTTTATGGACTGTTTGAAACATTAATAATAACTACACTACTTAAGTAACTGAAATATTGAGGTAATAACTAGTGCTGTTAATTTTTATTGCTCGGAGACAAATTAAAGTTAACCTTTTTCCTATCACGCGGGTTTGTGCAAACGTACTGTTTTAAGTTGCATGCATATCACTCGATCTGTGTGCATATAAATATATCAAGCTCATGCATGTACGATATACGTATATATTATAAATGAAATGATAAGACGGTAAACACGCTCAACAGGAAAAAAATAGATATGCGTTCGGATATAAACCCGCATGACAAGAAAGATGATTTTCATTTTATAAATAAATGACTTGACCTTGCAATTTATTGCCACCGAAACTATCAATTCATGTAAGTTTAATATTTCATGCTGATTTTCGTTTATGTTTCTAAAGTGTCATCAGCGCAAACTTTGCAAATGCCAAAGGATTAAAACATGTAAATACTTCACGAAAAATTTAAAATCCGTTAACGGCACTTTCATTTGACAGATTGAAAAAAGACTATTAATAGCCTGTCCAATTCAAAATACAATAAAATTTAATAAACTTTTTCACAGATATTTGATTAGAAATTCACCAAAATATTTACGATCCCTTAGATTGCACGACGCCATCAGTCCTTCATTTATAGAGATTAAATCCCTTATAAAAGCGTCACCCGTCAAAAAGGGTATTTAGCATTTTTTATTTTTTCTATTCATACCATAAATTAAGACCGATATCTAGAATTGATTCCAAGTTATCGTAACAACAAAATTAGCTTATGTTGTTATTGATGTCCAAGAGTTATTTTAAAAAGAATAATACACAAAAAACCTTCAGATATAATTATAAATCAACAGGTAAATAAATATAAAAGACAAAATATAAATAGAAAAAAAGCTTGTAGTTTTGGGGTTTCGATTTTTAAGGTGACTCACCTTAAAAATTGAAACCCCATATTGGGAAAAAGAAAGAAAGAAAGAAAAAACATTTATTCTATATTACTACTACTACTACTACTACTTAGAACTGATGTTAAACTTTTCAAAAATGTCTTTGTTTTTACGTATTTTAAAGTAATGCAAAGGAGAAATACGGGTCGATACTATAGTTGAAGGTTTTCCAGCAACTATTTTAGACCTCGGGATTAGTAACCGCGTGGTTAACTTCAGATTGTACAGATATTATATGCAGTTACTTGCAGATTTAATTATGATGACAGTGACCACAAACCATCAGATGAAATGACGAAATCTTCGCGCTATAATATATGTTACACGGATGTACTGAAATAGAAATATTAACATGAATTTAACTTACATTTTTTACCTTGCTGGGCCTATGAACCCTGAAATGAAAGATTTGCTACTTAAAAAAGTAAGTTTTTCTTAACAAATCTACCTCGCCATATGTGTTATATAACGAAAAAGAAAACTTATATTAAGTAGTAGGTGTTAAGAAGATGATATATTCTAATTTATGATAATCACCTTAATTTTATTTTCGTTATTATACGGATCTAGCGATCTGGTAAGTATGACGTAATAAATAAAAACACAAACAAATAGGTATAAAACATAGCCTTTTCTGCCAGGCTCGTAAAAGGCGAATTCACACATTCGTTACTTTAACGATGCGATGGAACAGCACTGTAATAACCCGATGGCTTTTCTCGAATCTCTTCTGTGAAGAGAAAATCACCTTTTAGTCACGTTTCGGAAAATGTGCCTGTCATAAGGAATATTAATTATTCACTCCGTATTGTCTTCCTGATAATCAGCTTGTCTATTATAAACTGTTTATTCAACACAAATTTAGAAATGTCATGTTAATATATCTATATCTTAGTGCAAATCTTGAGGATGGTCTATGTATTTTTACATTACGGTTTTATGTAAATTGTTTGAAATATAACGAATAATGTTGAAGAGGGTGTAAAAAATCACGCTTTCTGGGAGCTTTGCTCTCGTAAGATGCGTAAACCGCCAGAGTAAGACTCAGGCAATGTACTAGAGAATTGTAAATTATTAAAAATACTACAAATAAGTCCACGATAGTATATCTCTACCTCTTGTAGTTAACTCACATTTTTTTTTAATGGTCCAAATTTCTTTTAAAAATATTAAGTTATTTTCGAGATTGTTTTTTTCTATTCAGTGTTAATTCTTACCTAAATAAATTCGTTAGCTATATAATTTAATATGGATCTAAATTTTCTTTTACACTATGTTCATCAAATAAATACTTTAGAAGATATTAGAGATTTAGAATTATACGCCAAATAATATTATGCCAAATAAATATTACCTCCGCGAGTAAACGATCGCGTTGTGCCTCTCGGCAGCTTGCTCGGTACATGTCTCGCTCATGCGAACTGAATGGAAAGGTGAATTTCGCATATATCAGTAAAATTCATAGACGGGCGAATTAGGAACGAGAGGTCTGGTATCAAGATTTTTCCGTATATTTTATTAATTTAACAATTTTTCATTTAATTATTATTAAAATTACAATTATTTATTTTTTATAAATAGTAGTTTTAGTATTAATCTTAAATATTTAAATGTTATTTTGTATCGGTAATGCAAAGCTGGAAATCAGTGTGACACACAGTTTATGTGAAATTAATAGAGAGAATTATCCTCTGACAGGTAAAAGTACAAAATATTTTGGTTTTACCTTGCCGACTTTACAAATTTAATTTTGTTATGTAATGAACCACAAAGAAGGCTTAGGAAAGATAAACTATAAACACACCTGAGCGCAGCTTGTAAGTAGAACCGTAAACGGCGTAAATTGGCTTACGAAACATTGATACTGTCATTAGATTTTCAGTTTTAGTTAGATACACTAAGAGGGCACGGGCATAACCTTTTTAATAAATTTACTATTACTATTACTATCAGCGAAAGTAAGTTCTAATAGAAAATTAGCTATTGCCATGGCGTCGTCCACCATTGCGGCCACACTTTTGAAAAACGGCCGAAGTTTCAGAAAATTTGAAATCAATCTTTATAATCGATGCGCTCTGGTTTGTCTTAATTTAAAAGAAATCGTTCCTCTCCCCCTGGTTTCTGATTACAGATACCATATTAAATGTCACTCTACGAAATAAGTCGATTCGAATGATGTTTCATATGCTACAATCTGTCAAGCGCTTTAAGCTGCAGCGTGTGTCAAAGAAAAAGACGTAAGGTAGGCATTCACGTCACAACGGTCGCACGAACTGTCGAAAAAACTGTCGCAACGACAGTTCAAGTTGACCGACATGACCTTGGTCGTACAGTCCGCTTTAGAACCAAGGCATTCTCAATCGAACTTGTCGCATACGACCTTAGTTCGTGCGACAGTCCGTGCGTCCGTCGTAATGTAACTATATACGTAACTATATACATGAACTCGAAAAACATTACTCCCCTTACGCAATCGGCTAAACAGGGATTGACCTGTACAAATATTACTATACTAATATAGTCTGCGAGTTCAAAATAGGGTTTCAGCTGTAATGTCTAAACTTGTAATCTCTATTAAAATAAGATACTCAGAAACTACTGAATAGTTCTGAGTTATCTTAATCATATTTATCGCTAAAGTAATTAACTTTGATGTAACTTAACCTTTGTCTGCAATTTGCTTAGAGCTTATCGCTAGATTAAAAGAGATCAATTACTCGGTTAATTAACTAAGTTCTGAATAAGTATCATTTATTTAATCGTAAGTCATGAATCTTCACTTGAAGTTTTAGATCTAAATAATAGTTTTGGCTGGGAACTGGAGCGTGTTCCACGATGTTGGGTTGGTTAGTGGTCGAGTATTGTAGCTGGTAATTTGAAAATATAACTTTAACTACATCACTACATAGTAATAATAATAATTATTGTACCCATAAAGTATAATAACAAAGAAATTACAAATTAAAAGAATGGCACAAAAGGCGGCCTTATCGCTAAACAGCGATTTCTTACAGGCAACCTTTGGTTATGGAGTTAAAGTAATAATAAATTTAAGAATAGGTAAGGTGCAATAGATTAAATTAATTTACATATTATAAATAAGACAAAGTCCTCCACCGCGCCTGTATGTCTCTCTGATCGCCATAAAACGCAATAACCGGCTAAAAGCGAGTTAAACTCGCGAACGAAAGGTTCCGTACCAATATTTATAAAAAACGGCAAAAAATCACGTTTGTTGCATCGGAGCCCCCTTAAATATTTATTTTATTCTGTTTTTAGTATTTGTTGTTATAGCGGCAACCAAAATACATTTCTGGAAACTTCAACTATTTAGCTATCACGGTTCATGAGGTACTCGTACAACCTCATGAAAGACAGACGGCCAAAAGGGCAGACGGATAGACGGACAGCGAAGTTTTATTAATAGGGTTCCGTTTTTACACTTTGGTACAGAACGCTAAAAACCACTGCACGGATTTTGATGCGATTTTCCTTAAGAGATAGGGTGATTTATCATGAAAGTTATAAGAAAAAGAAAGGTATAAGATTTTTCAAGATTTTATTAAATTGTTTAAAATATAACGATCGATGATAAGTGTTGAAATAATGTCATGTCGCCCGGGAATTTTCATCAGACGCTGCCATCTGTTAGATTATAATAAAACAATATACTCAGAAAGTTATTTAGACCGATATAGTATTAATTTTTATAAACTTAAAAACTTTTGTGAAGTTCAGTTAGGCTTTTCATGTAGGTTATATACTTTATTAAGTTATTGCATAGCTTTTATCACGGGCTTTGAGCGCGATCGTTCGGTGACCGAATCAACTAATTCCGTAACGATAACGCACGTCTTTTTTTTTTATTTTACTCCTGCTCTTCGTGCAAAGCCGAAGCCGTAACGCTACTTATTAGTTATTAGTTGCATAGAATATTCAAGATCCGTCCATCATGGACCCTTCAGACAAACTGCACGAGAAAATTATCTCATAATACAAAGGCAAATCCGATATACCATATGAGGTCTCTACATATGTATAAGGTAATCATCATGTGTTCTTAATAGTTAGTAGCTATCTGTGATCGACTTCAGGTAGAATTTCTGTTATAGATATCCGTAATTAAATTGAATTGACCTGAACAAAAAAATTGTTTACGCCACGCCTAAGAGTGTTTCACTGTCTTATATTTCTCAGAAGCCATTTCCCGGGGCATTCTTATCACGTTTCCCAAATCGTGTTAGCGGAACTAAGTAGGTAGGTAGTTGTCGCACTTAAGATCGTTTCGGCGTGACCTTCCTGTTTGTCGCATAGGGTCCAAGTACGAGTTGAACTGGTCCAGAAGGGTTCCGTACTCGTATTTTTTTAAACATTTATTTTTAGCATTTAATATCATAACAAATAGGTTGCGGTAGAATTGAAATTGTAGAACTATGTATAGTGAAAATTTAAAGTAGATATCTACGTATCACGACTTAATAAGCAAAAAACGACGATACATGTCGGTTTTTCTTACCGGGCCCCCTTGATTTTAATATTTTAGTACCAATTGAAGGTTTTTGAAGGTGGTAGAACCAGTGTAGTTCGACCGGAGAAATTTCACCGCCACACCTATTTCTAGCGTGAAGCATTTCTAGCGTTTCGATGGAAGGGTGTGGTTGCCGGCACACTTTTATATGAGGCGACCATCATAGTCCTCGGGAGTAGCAACGCATCTGTTATTGACTTCAGATAGAACCCATGTTCTGTGAGAACTTGATTACAGATGTCCATAAGCAAAAGTGACCACTTACCATTAGGTGGACTGCATGCTCGTTTGCTACTTCATCAAATGAAAAAAAAAACTTGGTTTAGTATTCTCCCTTTGCGTAGGGAACCCTAAAAACTAATCTAAAATCTAATGTATACCATAGGTATCTAATAGACTAATACTAATGACGACCCGCGTGGCAGAGCGGTTACCATACCGGTCTGACGCGCAATGGGTCCCGGGTTCGATTCCCGGCCAGACAGGTATCTGGATGATGAGTTTAGATTCCTGTTCTGGGTCTGGGTGTTTATGTATTCGTCTTGTGTGTGTCCATGGTACCCACGACACAGGAGGAAAGTTTAGTGTGGGGCTATGAGCGTAGAAAGCTGTTAAAGTACTTACATAATATACCGATTACAATTTACAAAGAAATTAAGTTTACAAAGCTTTATATTTTGCAGATTTTCTTATCATACGAGTAAATGGATCGAGCCAACCTAATTTCACATCAAAGGATTAATTTCACTAGCTTTAATGCTATTGTGAAGGCCGAAATGTTTGTTATTTCTTTAAAATAATCCAGTGTAATGTAAAAAGATAGTCCGAAATCTTTGTAAAGACGGTTGAATTTAAAATCAGATAATTTTTCATTTCTTTAATTCTATTAATCTTGGTCTTAAGAATTGTTTTCAGTAGTATTTGTTTGAATGCTTTCAAAATGTTACAAATAAGTTATACATAACATAAAACTTAATACAAATCTAGTGTAGTAAAATTATCTATACTTCAACTGCGGTGTCAACTACAACTGTTGTTGATGGATGCATGTGTTGGTAGTAGGCAATAATATATTTAACTTAAATTAAAAAAACACACACACCTACAGTCACAGCCCCACAGTAGGATTTTCTCCCATGTCGTAGGTGCCATGGAGATACAAAGACGAATACACATATACCCAGACCAAAAATAAATCTAAATTCAGATAATTGCCTGGCCGGGAATCGAACCCAGAACCCATTGCGTGTCAGATCGGTATGGTGACCGCTCCGCTATGCGAGTCGTTAAGTTAATAATAGGTATAGGTAAAGTAGTAAATAATGTTATGTATAAATTAAGTTTCCACTCTTATTGGCAGTCCTCATGACTGCCTCTACTGTTAAGTTAACAAAAATAAAGTTCATTCAATAATGAGGAAAGCAACCGGAATCCTATGAGCGCGTTGCCCCATCGGGCTCCTCCCAGATGGGCGGCTGTGCCCACCTCTCCGTCTAGTTTTTACAACGGTATGCGACCACCTATAACGCGGTCCTTCCCGGGATCGTCTAGCTGGACGGTTTAAACTCCCACTCTAGCCGCCCGCAATCCCGGAAGCCCCTGTAAAGCACCTCTTACGACAGGCAGGGGATACCGTAGCCCTATTCTGATCCCGGAACTACAGGGACGGCGGTAAGTATAGGCGGCCTCGTAGTCCTTCTCGTTTTGGGTCCTTTCTTACTATTTGTAGAAAAATACTATTCCAAGCAATAAAGGTTACGAGTACGTGCATGATGTAATCTATCTGATCTTCCTGGAACGTAAACATGTCTGTTTACTGTCCTCCTTTGTTGTAAACATGGACCCTTCATAAAATCTCTAATCTATGATGTTCTGGCTTCCGTCCAATAGTGTCGTTAACATGATGACATGTACTAAAACAAACCCGTATAATTGCCTTCGTACAATAAAACAAGTGCTTCTAACGAAGTACTTCATTTTGCCGAGATAGCAAGTGTTCATACGGGATTTTATCCAGTCATCGTCAACCCATTCTGGTCGCACTGCTGGGCACGGGTCTTCTCTCGGAATGAGAGAGTTATAGGCCTTAGCCCACCGCGCTGGCCAAGTGCGAATTGGTGGTGGAATTGCTACTACTAATAATACTTAACGGGTACTCACGATATGCGGTTTATGAATTCTTATTGAATTCGTTTTGCCGATATAATAATGTATCAATTCCGCGATAATACTAGTCTAAAATCAAACCATAGAATTAAGCAAATATTAATGTTTTGATTTAAAAAAGTTATACAAAGAGACAACCCCGCTGATTTTCTTGCTGGATATTCTCAGTTAAGGCCCTGTTCCGATCCGGTGGTAATATAGGGAAAAATATTGTAACTTACAATTTGGACGTGCCCCTACGTAGGCTTACGAAAAATAGAGACAATTAATTTAATGGTAGCATATTTTATCTGGTTGATACCATACGGCACTAGGCGTCAGTGGCCACTTATTCTCAGTTAGACTACTTGCTCAGTATTCACATGTAAAAAATACAGTTTTCTGAACTTTGTAATCGATGCTACAGTAACTTGAACCGAATCTGTTTGAACCTTATAATTAGTGGGTTCTAAAGCCACTCACACTTAGGAGTTACAAGTCAAGACCGCGACTGATAGTATTTAGTACCCAAATAACCACAGTTACGTAATATTCGCAGATTATATAAAAACTAGCAGTTCCCGTGGTTTCACTCGCGTTTATAAATATATATATATATAGCCTAAAGCCTTCCTCGATAAATGGTCTATTCAACATCAAAAGAACTTTTCAATTCGAACCAGTAGTTCCTGAGATTAGCGCGTTCAAATAAACAAACAAACTCTTCACCTTTATAATATTAGTATAGATAAGTAACAGATAAGGCGGACATCACAATAATCAAAGGTAGAGTGCTTATGACATATACTTCCACGCGTCGTAAGAAGTAACCTCTTAGGAATATGCGAAAAACACATTTATTACGTGTATGACGTGAATAATTCTAACTAGGGATGGGAGATGGATCGGTAAGGTAGAACAAACTACCTTACCGAATAATCGAATTATCCAATACCGAGTTGTATTTGGTTTACTATTATCAAATCGAGTACTAATAACTCAGTCTTCTTCTAAATCTTTTTTAAATCTTTTTAAGTCTTAATACGGAAAAAGGTCTGACTATTATTGTAAGTGTGATATTGCCACCACTAATCAGACTATTATAGGAACCAGTGTAGTTCGCCCGGGGATGAACCTCCGCCATATCTATTTCTGGTGTGAATCAGTTCTTGCGTTTCGATGGATGAGTGTCATTGCCGGCACACTTTTATATGAAGCGACCATCTTAGTTCTCGGGAGTACAAAAAAAACCGCTGTAATTGACTTTAGGTAGAACTTCATGTTCTATACGAAGTTGTTTACAGGAGTCCATGGGCGGCATTGACCACTTATCATCAGATGGACTGCATGCTCGTTTGCTACTTCAATCTTATAAAAAAAGACTAGTTTGTGAAGGGAAAAAGGACCAATCTCCTGCAAATCGACAGAAAACATAGTTATTGTCACCATCGTGACCTACATTTAATAAAGTTTTGCAAATCGATGAGTTATTATTAATCGTCTACCTTTGTTACAAATGCTAGAAATACAAACACTGAAAATGTATTTTTAAGCCTCTAATCTAATCTATTGTATTTTATTTCAATTAAATAACCGTGCCTGGTTACGTACTCGGTTAGTTACACTAGGCTACCCGGTACCACCGAGTACGCTGAATACCGAATAGCATTATCCTTGGCACATCACTATGTCTAGCATTATTTATGTTTACAGATTATTAGCTTAGTTACGACCTATTTATGTCCTAGTTCGTCAGGAATGGTATTCTGATAAGCCGATAAAAACAAGTGTCTCTACGTAATACACTTAATACAGATTCTCCTTTCAGACAACATATTGAAGGACTAATTCTGCGATATTACGAATAGTGCGTGATATTATTTATAATTACATGGTAATTAAAACTATTATTTTATTTTAAATATTAATACGTGAAGCAAAACTTGTGACGCATTTTTAAGTACTATGCCGCAGACGGATTAGTACGAAATTTTGCACGGTTATAGTGGACGTAGAGAAGGAGTGCTAAATGGTAATATTTTCAAATAATTACACACACTACTGTGCATTTGTCACAAACACATACATAGTAAAAGAAATAGAACATTCAGTGTCTTACTATGAAAACACACAACGTCAATAATGTCATATATCTTTGTCAAAATACCGCTTTTCTTTTTAGATGCGGCTAAGCTAATTGGTTTAATTTTCTTTTCTGGGACATGTACCTACATCTTATTCATGCTAATAGAACAGAATATGGAAGTGCATCTTTAAGTGCGGCTATATTATATAGTACCTATATATAAGTATAAAAAGCATTTTTATTATTAAATTCACGGATTTGGTCAAATCATTTAATAATGCATCAACCGTAACTGAAATGCCAAGTATTCAGAGTTCATTCCGAACAATTACATCCAGAACGGAAACTGGAATAAATTTAAGTTTCCGGTCTGGGGTTTCTTTGTATGTACCCAAAGCATGTGTATAAGTGTATACATATTATGTGAATACAGAAGTCCTGTAGCGTCCGTTTAGAAGTAAAATCCATTTGATAAGTTCTAAATCTCATGTCAGGTTTTAGAGAATATTAACGACGATAAACATAATTATGTCTTGGTTAAGAGGCTTCTATTCTTAAAAGGTTTTAGTTCCCTCAGAACAATCACTGCTTACAACTTCGCCCGTCAATGCAAATATACATACTATATGTGGCCGAACTTACCATGTGTACCTATTTTGCCATGATAGGCAAAAACACATATACAATGATTGCTTTTAAGTAACGTAATACACTTGTATTATCTATAAAGTACAAGCATGGCAATTGAAGAGCTAGAAAAATATGATCCTACTCATAGAATTATATGATACTTTAAATATATTTGTAACTATAGGTACTCGGGGCAAATTCGACATGAAATGCTTAATAACAAAGTGTTGCCTAGCAACCACTGACAGGCAGGGGAATGCAACTTTTTGTTGTTTTATCAGCCGTCTTTTACTTACAGGTAACTTTTGCCTGTAACTTATAATAGTTTCCAAACCCCTTCATGGAATTAATTTTGTAATATCATTAGTTATACAATGACGGTTATGGTAAATAAATTTTGTTTGACTGGTCTTAGCATATTATCACGCAGTTGGTCGTTATTAGTTATTCAACTCTTCTTAATTTAATTACTTGGCGAAAATTTAATGCATACTTTGGGTGAATATAAAACGCATTTGTGTATTTGTGCAAGTTGGTGATAACCCTACATAGCAATTTTTATGGTTTGTTTACATTTATTCCAGATCGAATTTGCCCCGAGTATAGGTTATTTCACAGCTCACATGCTTTGGTCACGTTAACCACTGTATTGAGTGATCCATGTGTTAAACCGGATAATAAATAACACGTGCGCCAAATTGCAGCAAAATCCGACAAGTCATTTTTCCATAAAAGAGTAACAAACATACATACAGCCTTACTTTTATAGTATTAAATGTTATAAAGCACATCTGTTTACATTAGTCACCCGTAGCATCGGTCGAAATTCGACCGTAATTTCAAAATTCAAAAACTCATCTTCATATTGTCCAAAGCAGTACGAATATTTCTCAAATTCAAGTAAAATATAATAATTTTATTGTGAACGCACCCGTTAAACATAAAAAGAGGTTTAATTAGCTAAGCCGCATTTTAAACGTCCCTGTAGTCTCGGGATCAGAATAGGGCTACGGTATCCCCTGCCTGTCGTAAGAGGCGATTAAAAGGGGCTTCCGGGGTTGCGGGTGGCTAGAGTGGGAGCTTGAACCGTCCAGCCGGGCGATACCGGGAAAGACGGCGGTATGTGTGGTCGCATATCGTCGTAAAGACTAGATGGAGCGGTGGCCCTAGCCGCCCATCTGAGAGCAGCCCGATAGGGCAACGCGCTAAGAGGGTTCCAGCTGCAGTCCTTTGGAGGTCCCGAAGTCCTCTTCATGGCGCCGAGGACGGCCACCAGGAGGGTTTAGTGCGATAAAAATCCCACATAACCCTGCGTCGCTTCCACGGCGTCGGGTACCTTTTGAAGGTTTCCCCCTCGAAAAAAAAGCCGCAATTAAAAGCAATAGCAGGTTATCTGTTTTCATAGTATGACATTGAATGTTCTATTTCGTATATTATTGTGTTTGTGACAAATGCACGGTAGTGTGTGTAATGTGTTTGTAATTGATTTTATGTGTGTTATATGCATTATTTGAAAAAAAAATTGTTTTGCACTCCTTCTCTACGTCCACTATAACCGTGCAAAATTTCATACTAATCCGTCCGCGGCATATTACTTAAAGATGCGTCACAAGTTTTTGCTTCACGTATTAATATAAAGATGTTATAAAGCACATCTGTTTACATAAGAGCAGAAAACAAATTTCACTCGCTACGAACCTGGCATCTTTTCTAAAATTTATAAAACAAATACGGTCCCGGAATAGCAGAGTTGCCATTTAAAACGGTTCCCGTCTGAATATTAATGCTTTGCTTGTTTAGGCTTTCTACGAAAAGAACAACTACATTTTAATTTAGTACTAAATAATTATTTTGCAGTTATGTTCTAGACATTGGGTATAATTAAAAACGGGAAATTACAAACGTGAATTTAATTAAAATGGAAGGTAGTAGAACTCTTTGTACTTCGACTACGGCGGCGCTACGGATTCAACCACTCTTAAATTTCTGGCAAACAAGAAATTTTTAAGAAAACAAAAGGCAGACTGCTGAATCTGAAATTAGCAATGGGGTATTTTGTTTTTTTCTTAGACCATAATTATATTTTTTGACTTTTGTTTAAAACTTATTAGAAATTTTCGTGAAATCGTGACAGATATAAATAATCGTCTATTTCACAGCTTTTGCATGATTTCCATATCGTAATAATAATAAAAAAACCCTCTCGTCGTCCGTTATTTCATAGGCTCTAAATTTCAAAATTATATAGCCTCTATTATCTGAGATCGAACTACTCTGGTCCTACTACCTGGAACAATCTGAATAATTCCGAGAAAATGATGGACGCTGTGTTTCTTTTGGAACGAAATTCCTTATCTCGCGTTGCGAAAGAGGCTAGACGGAAAAAATTCTGACGAAAAGTTATCACGACACATTTTGCTATAGTGTAGTGAACCGCGCGGCTTGCGCATGTTTCTGTCTGTCTGTCTCTCTCTCTCTCTTATAGAAAGCAAGCGAATTATTTTCGTTTCGTCTTTCTGTTTTGCTTTGAACAGAGTAATGTCACGATTATTTTTGTTTTATATGATAAATAATAAAATAATAGAAAATAATAACAGTAGTAATTAATAAAAATATTTTACTTTATAACTTAAAAGAAATAAAAAGGAAAACAATTCCTTCACTGATTAATCGAAAGGAACTTAATGCCATTCGGGTGTCCCTGGACACCTCTCAACTTTTTTTTGCTCGACATGGCGGGAGCACTTCCGTCTCTCCAGATTCCCAAAAATTAAATTATCAAGAACTGTAGATTGACATAACTAACCCTGGCAGGTTTCGCCTTGTTGACAACTTTCTATAATAATTAAATTTAAGACTTAACCTAGTTTTCTAATCAGTTTCAGTCTTAATACCTAAATTTTGGAATAAGATATTCTAATAACAGTTGTCATCCCTTTTACTTCCCTACAATCCGACTATTTATTTAAACTTTTGAAACACCTTAAACTAAGGGTTACAAGGGTTATAAGTGAACTTAATACTCAATGGCATTCTCTGCCAGTTAACCCTGGGCGATGGCGATAATTTGTGGTAGGTATATAAATATTATAAGTTTTTTTTTTGCTGAAATAATAATTCTTTTAAAATATAAAACAAATATATATACTATCGTGTGTTTATGAATATATCTGTATGCACATGCCGCACATTAACCATGTCCACAATTACATAAGTACATATCACTGCTTGGATTGAATAACGCAGCTCAAAAATAAAAATTTTACAGGAGAGCCAGATAAAAATTAAATGTTATTTATATTAAGATATTGACATACATACGTTTGTTAAATAGTACTCTGCTTATGAAGCAGTGATAGATTAATGATTGAAACTTGTCCTCTCAATCGGGAGGTTCAAACCCAGACACGCACCACTGATTTATGTGCGTATTAGAAATTAATTATCACTGCTTTTCGGTGAAGACAAACATCGTGAGGAACCCTACACATCCAAGAGTTCTTAAAAAAAAGTTCTCGGAGGTGTGTGAAGCCCGACAATTTGCACTTGGCCAGCGAGGTGGACTATGGCCTAAAACTCTCTCATTCCGAGAGAAGACCCGTGCCCAACAGTGGGACAATAATAGGTTGACGATATATGAATCAGTCGATAAAAATAAATGTACTTTTTTACAACTGGATATTGACTAGGGTAATAGATAATAGGATCCAGTAATTGGTCACAGGAGCCTAATTGAACGGCTAGAGTTCGTATTCAGTGCACGAGCCAGTAATTACGTTACGTAAAGTTACGTCATTCGAACGTTTTCGCAGCCACGAAACATATATTTCAAGCGATGTTTGATTAGTGCTGCACGATAGCGTTGAGCATTAAAAGCAAATATGTGTCAGATCTTACAAGGCCCCGTTTATTTCATATTGTAGCGACATGTACTGAAATCTGCTCTTCATAATATAGTATTTCAAAATTGTTTAAACTTTTGGTTGAAGGTTTCTATCAAGCGTCAACATTGAATAAACTGGAACGAATGCGGTACACGGCGCTCGATATGGTGAGGCGCTGAAATATGTGCTTATTCCGGCAACTTTTTTTTTTGTTTTTTTTTTGTTATCGAGGGTTCGACCTTCAAAAGGTACCCGACGCCGTGGGAGCGACGCAGGGTTATGTGGGATTTTTACCGCACTAAAACCCCCCCGATGGCCGTCCTCGGCGCTAAAAAGGAGGACTCCGGGATCTCGAAACGACTTCAACCGGAATCCTCCGAGCGCGTTGCCCCATCGGGCTCCTCCCAGATGGGCGGCTGGGCCCACCGCTCCGTCTAGTCTTTACGACGGTATGCGACCACATATACCGCCGTTCTTCCCGGGATTGCCTGACCGAACGGTTCGAGCTCCCACTCCAGCCGTCTGCAACCCCCGAAGCCCCTTTTTCGACAGGCAGGGGATGCCGTAGCCCTATTCTGATCCCGGAGCTACTGAGACGAATTCCGGCAACTTACTTCGCAAGTTTTATTCGAGGACCTTAGATTTATTTTTGCATGGTAAACTTCGGCCGAAACCGAAGGCTTAAATAGCGATAGCCAAAAGTCGACATCCAGTCGAACTTTACTGTGGGGTAATGTGTGCAAAATTCTTACTTTGTATCACC
This sequence comes from Spicauda simplicius, assembly GCA_949699795.1. NCBI lineage: Eukaryota > Metazoa > Arthropoda > Insecta > Lepidoptera > Hesperiidae > Spicauda > Spicauda simplicius. The sequence continues at coordinate 17,875,129 of OX453062.1, forward strand.
GTGTCCGCTCGACGCCATTTTGACGGGCCTCTCTAATAGTTATGCAGGCTGCCTCGGCTCTAATCCAATTAGTAATACATGTCCCAATCCGTTCGTAATGAAAAAGGGATTGTTTTAGTCTCTAACTATCCACTACGGCTCATTTTACGACTGTTACTGACGCCCTCTAGAGAACTTCCTTTATACGATACGTGACGATTTATGTTCGTCTACGGATGTATTTTTTAGAATTGGGAGCGCTGTATTGGGACTAGCCAATACTCCTGTATTCTGTCTATATCTGGAGAGTGTAGTAGTAGGGAGATTCAAGGCGCTCTTACGTCCTGCTCAAGGGTAGTAACGCATTTTGGCTAAGTTCAGGTAAACACTTATCTTATTGGATGTTGATTACAAATGTCTATAGCCAACAGTAACCACACACCATCAGATGGACTGCAAGCTTTTTTCTGATTCCATATAATAAAAAAAAACCTCGGGAATAGTAATATTTGTGATTTTAGATAAAACTGCTTTTATATAAATTTCCTACATATCCATGGCAGACAGTGACTACTTACTATCAGATGGACTGCATTCTCATATACTATTTCAATGTTATAAAAATATATATTTGCCCTTCACTATCGTACTCGGGTCAATTTCTGCCAGCGGAGCCTCGAACCTTATTAATTCTGATATCTATTGAGTCCAATGTTATGACCTGTAGTGGATTTAATGTATATCATTTTACCTCAACGTTGTACAAAGTGTATTAAATTTTGTAACTCAATCCGACTTAGTATCTAAAAGTAACATGATCGATTTCAAATAAGGCATATTATATTTAAAACTGTATTTCAAAGGTATACGTGACCATTTTCACCAAAACAGCGTCTACGACTTCAGACGTGTCGTATCTGTAAGAAATAAATATAATCAAAATTCCTTATAATTGTTTACTTTTGTCATCGACCAATAGTATAAAAGCCGTATATATTGTTGATTGCCTTTATAAAAGGCGTATCTATAATGTCGTGTCGTTCTCATCACGTCGCAATTAATTGACACTATTAGGGACAGTGTCTAAAGTATACTTAATTCTCCTAACCCTAAATTTCACGCTGGAAACATTAGCAAGACCCGGCTTGGTATCTCTAATTAATTCTAATTTATCACTGGTCCCAATAAATAGTGTAATCGAAAATGGTTGCTGGTGTATTGTTTTAAAATAAGCCGGCGATGCATTGGCGACTCCTCTGGTGTTGCGAATGTCCATAGGCGACGTTGACTACTTTCCATCAGATAGCCCGTCTGTCTTATCGTTAGGTTAAAGTATAAAAAAAAAAATAGTCAGCGAGTGTGCAATCTACTCGATAAGGCTCTTATTACATGACAGAGTAACAAACATAGATACATAGTTTTGCCTTTATAATACTAGTAGGATTTACTTAATACAAGCATTATTTGGTATATTTCTGGTTCTGATAAGTGTGCTAGGATAAATAAAGTACCAGATTGCAAATCCAAAAAGAAGCTTTGAATGTAATAAAGTTACAAAAAGATATTATCGAATAATGTACATATAATGGACAGACATGCCAGCAACATTACAAAGATATTAGATAAAATGTGAATAGAATAGGTGCTACTTAGGATTAACCACAATCTCTATTGTAAAAAGCTTATGATACCTCCATCCATCCATCCATCCATCAGCCTTTTGATGTCCACTGCTGAACATAGGCCTCCCCTAAATGGCGCCACTCCAACCGGTCCTGTGCCCTCTGAATCCAACGGTTTCCCGCTGTCTTCTTCAGGTCATCGGTCCATCTGGTAGGGGGGCGACCTGTACTCCTTTTGCCTAAACGTGGTCGCCACTCGAGGACCTTCCTTCCCCATCGGTTAATTATGATACCTAAAATAGCTTAATTATTTGTCATTTGTTTTCCGTGCCTTCAAGTGACAAGTAGAATAAGATAAGTTACGGGAAATGTAAAGATATTGTTCTATAACGTTATGTTCTGCAGTTGATACATAAAACAATACATTGTTTGTTTCCTTCCTCAAATTATTATCCATGTTCATTTACGTAGATAGTGTTGGTCTCAGCCAGAAATAGAATAAAGGAAAAAACACAAATTAATAAACTTAATAAGTCTTTTCAGATGAGGTCGTTTTTATATCCGGTACTAGTTGACCCGGCGAACTTCGTTCCGCCTAAAAGTCAAAAATCTAAAATTATCAGTGTTACTCCGCTATATTATACATAAAAATCTTCCTCTTGAATCACTCTATTTATTAAAAAAATAACCGTTTTGAAGATCTAAGCATACATAGGGACAGACAGTAGAAAGCGGCTTTGTTTTATACTATGTAGTGATAAAATAAAATTTTAAGTACCTCAAAAATGTATTTTTGCTCATAGTAGGTACGTTTTTGTATTTTACATGTCTGCTAGGGGTTATTCAGTAAAGAGGTTACTCTTTACTGAATAACCCGTTATGTCTTCCATTTAATCAATCCCAGATATGGTCGGGGAGTGCTACCGTACTACGGAGTGTAGTAGGTGCCACAGATAACATATTTGTGGTTAACGTGGCTAAGGCAGAACCATACCTCGCTACTAGTGTGGTACTCTCCTACACAAAGTGCGTCCGAAGTCATATACAGAATAAAAACATCTTGTTCCATTTCATCGTTTGTAGTTATTGCATAGTTAGCCTCTGATCTCGTCCCTGTAGTTCCGGGATTAGAATAGGGCTACGTTATCTCCTGCCTGTCGTAACAGGCGACTAAAAGGGGCTTCCGGGGTTGCGAGCGGCTAGAATGGGAGCTCGAACCGTCCAACCAGGCGATGGTCAGCTGGCCAGGAAGGACGGCGGTATATGTGGTCGCATACCGTCGTAAAGATCAGATGGAGCGGTGGGCCCGGCCGTCTATCTGTGAGGAGCCCAATGGGGCAACGCGCTCAAAGGACTCCGGTTGCGTTCCTTTGGAGATCCCGGAGTCCTCTTTGTAACGCCGAGGACGGTCACCGGAGGGGTTTTATTGCAGTGAAAAATCCCACATAACCCTGCGTCGCTCCCTCGGCGTCGGGTACCTTTTGAAGGTTTCCCCTCGAGAAAAAAAAGCCTCTGACTGAAAGCATTTACGCATGAAATTCCGGGTTCCGTTCGTAACTTCGTGCATTTCATACTCCGAATTACTTACGCTTGTCTTTTGCAGATAATAGTGTTCGTGTAACGTGATGTTAGGGAACGGCTGAGATTCAACGATATTAATAATTTAATAGGTTGTAGTTGGTGAAACGTTTTTTGTTTCTTCTTGTTTATCCACTAATTAGCACTTGGCCAGCGTGGTAGACTATGGCCTATAACTCACTCATTATAAGAAGACCCGTGCCCAGCAGTCAGATAATAATGGGTTGACGACAAAAACAAGTAAAAGAAGAAAAACCTCGTGGAATGTGGGAAAAAAGAGCAAGTTTAATTATGTAAGCATCTTTAAATGCGCATTTTAAAAAAAAAAACATTTTTTGTAAAATGTCGACGGCATCTAATTAAGAATTTTCAGTATTTCAATATCGTACAAAGTTGCAACGACCTATCGACTATTACAAGCTTTTTATTAAGTTGGTAGTTTTCGGGCTAAGTAAGTATTCGTGTGTTTAGAGTCTAAACACACGAATACTCAAATTTCACCTCCAAGATTTGGTCTAAACTTTAGACCAAATCTTGGAGGTGAAATTTGATCCCTTCTCAGTGTCTGACTGAGTTGAGATTTGAAATGAAACTAGTTACCCGTCGCAACGGTCGAAATTCGACCATAATTTAAATTCAAAAACTAAACTTCATATTGTCCAAAATACGAATATTTCTCAAATTCAAATAAAATGTAATAATGTTCAAGTGATTTTGAACGCACCCGTTAAATATAAAAAAGACCGCTTTTGTTTTTAGATGCGGCTTAGCTAATTAAATTCATGTTGTCGTCCGCACTTCACATTGTTATAATAATGTATTAAATTATAAATCTCTCATTTGACTTGTAATTGGAGAGGGTTTGTGAGGTGGGGATGACAACATGGCAGCGCCGGAGTTCAGTGAGAGCGGCATTCTGATTCGAACCCTCAACGAGGACACACGATTATAGTGGCAGTATATATAACCTTTGCTAGTGCTGATTAATATTAAGTATAAAATATAAATACTGTTACTGTTATTTTGTATATGTAGTGTACTTATACCAATTAAACTAAGATAGAACTACCGTCCACGGAGTTTTCTTTATATTCATCATTCGGATTTATGTTTGGCCGGGGATCATACCCAGAACATCACGTATCAGATGGTCATCATTCTACATTAAAGAGATATTGGAATTTACATTAATGAAAGCAAGCCAACTGTGACGTTATGTGTTAGGCACAAAAGCATTAGCACATCAGAGTTCGGCTTTTGTAAGAGGATTAATTCACATCTGCTACACTCAAAGGGAAATCCAGGAATTGCCTATTTGACTGCGCTTCCTATCTAGAAACCAAATTTAAATTATGCACGGTTTTCTATAGTTAATTAATCCCTATTATATGAATATAAATATTTAAATGGGGATACTGCCCTAGTTATATTATATCATTTCAAATAACTAATAAATCGTTTCGGTGCGACCTACAAAATAAAGATAATGGTAATGTCTTATAACCCGTAATCATAAAATTTCCTCTAACTTTATTCATATGTGTAACGTCACTGCATAGTATAAAACAAAGTCGCGTCCTGCTGTCTGTCCCTATGTATCCTTAGATCTTTAATACTACGCTACGGATTTTAATGCAGTTAATAATAAATAGAGTGAGTCAACAGGAAGGTTTGTATGTATAATACATGCATAATAAGCATACACAGTTTAATACATGCCTGGATTTTTACTTTTAGGCGTTAAAAATTTGATTCTAACGTAAGCTGCAGGAAAATTGAATTAACTTGGTGCGATCGAAACAATTTCGTATAAAATTGTGGGAGGCAATTAACAGGTCCACTTTTGCATCGACCTTAATTAATAAAATCGTGCACTGCCCAGGTAGGAAAATTTCATACGTGAATATCGTTAAAAAAAATCTTGTATTAACGGGTGAGTACTTGATATTTATAAACCGGTATTAATATGAATTAGGTATGCTTTCATAATCACTTAATATTTGTATAGCTACCTCGTTGAATAAATAATAAATAGATTTTTAAAATGTAGCTTTAGCAGTGTGTTTGATTTTATAATTTTTGTTTTAATTACGAATACGACTGATTATTAACAATAACTGTATAATTAACGACTATTACGGGAAGTACAACCATCCATACATATGTATGTATTATGTATGTACCTTAATACATTACAGATTTGAGTTACATTGGACAGAGGTCTTCTCTCAAATTGAGAGTGTTTAGGTCATAATTTTAAACATTGACACATAGACCGCACCAACCACTAAACAGTGGGGTTGGTATTACATTAATACTCGAGACCCCAAGAATCCTTATTCCCCCTCCCCCTTATACCGCTGACAAAGCCGTTGTATACGAGAGGCCAGGAAGGGTAAGAAGTCCCTCGTGATGATGACACCTTTATGAACTTAAAAGAAAACTCTTCAGAAATGATTTATTGGCATACAAAATAGGTTAAAATCCAAAATAGTTACTGAAATCTATTATTTGCAACCTATTTCTGGTTCGGAGTAAGTTTATATCGGGAAGTGCAACTCCCACGCCTTGTTTAAACCGATCTGAGTCTGACAAGTTCTCCTGAATTTGAATCGAGTTGTCCAACTGTGAGACTCAATTGCTATGATTGAATATCAGGCGTTAAACTTTGTGTAAGGTATTTTCAACAGTTCGAAAACATCAGCACTGGTTGCTAGTTAGTGTCGTCAAACGATCCGTATTGAAGCAATTTAGTAATCAGGTGCTACTTCTGAGAAATAAGTTGCATTGGAATGCTTTGGATAAATAAACTTGAAACTAGAATATCGTATCGCAATAATAGCACCAGTCTTAACTGTTGCTATTCGGAAGAAATAGTAAAGGTGTTTCGGAAGTTGAACGAAGGATGCTACCATCTTTTTTATGCTTTGAATAATGTTAGAAGGTGGCAGAAGCAGTGTAGTTCGACCGGGAAAGTACCACCGCCACACCTATTTCTAGCGTAAAGTTAGCGAAGCATTTCTCGCGTTTCGTTGGAAGAGTGTGGTTGCCGGTACACTTTCACACGAGGTGACCATCATAGTCCTCGGGAGTAGCAACGCATATGTGATTGACTTCAATTGGAACCCATGTCCAAGGGCGGCAGTGGCCACTTACTACCAGATGAACTGCATGGTCGTTTGCAACTTCAGTCAAATAAAAATAAAATGTTACCTACTACGAAACTTTTCTTACGTTTAAAATGACGACTTACGTGATAATTTGCACGATATACATTAACTTATTCTGTGCCCGTCGTGAAAACTAGTGTAAGTCTGCTATTTGCCTAATTTACTTTTATCAAATTTGTTAGAGGAACAGTCGCCTTATAGATTATTGTATTTCGTCACGGAGATTAGTTTTTCTAACAAATTTGGAACAAAAATCAATTTATCAAAAGTTAGACTTATAATCGTTTTCATTCGAACACCATCAGGGGGAGCTTGAACCGTCCAGCCAAGCGATCCCGGGAAGGACGGCGGTATGTGTGGTTGCATACCGTCGTAAAGACGTAGCGGTGGGCCCAGCCGCCCATGTGTGAGGAGCCCGATGGGGCAACGCGCTCAGAGGAATCGGGTAGCGTTCCTTTGGAAATCCCAGAGTCTTCTTCGTAGCGACGAGGGCTGCCACCTGGGGGATTTTAGTTTGGTAAAAATCCCACACCACCCTGCATCGCTCCCAAGGCGTCGGGTAGCTTTTGAAGGTTTCGCACTCGAAAAAAGGACTCGTTTTAGGAAAGTATTTAGCAGAACCGAAATTTACAGACAGACTTTAATTTTGCTTACCAATTTCCTACAAAAATGTGGCATATACCTGTTAAATGTGACATATTCAATTATCATAAATGTGACATATACCCGTTTTCATTGAAGTACAGAATTATGGTTATGATAGTAATAAGGACGTAAGTGCTTACTAAGAACATGTTCTCGGATAATTACAGTGTTATTTTCCCACGTAGCTGGGTGACCTTTGTTTAGCATGCATGTTATTAAGGCGTGCATCGTTAGTGATAGCTAACGGTGCATCATCCCATTTCGTATCCCAATGCTGGGAATGAGCAGGGTCAATACCCATACAAGGGTGTAAAACTTTAGTCGCCTTTTCCACAGGCAGAGGATACCATAGCCCTATTCTTGTCCCGGACCTACAGGGACATTAATGTATGTTTGTCGGTATACCGTAAGGTGTACACGTTGCAACACTCATGGATTCAGATTGTTGCCACATATGAATGTAAGCTGGTAACTATACCCTTCTAGCTCAACGCGAGAACTGCTAAGTGCGGCAGTGGTTTTATTTTGTATACTAGGCTATGCATACGAAGTTGCGAGCAACAGTCAGTAAAATAAAAGAAATAATATTCCCTTGGCACTGCAAACATGAATTTGAAATGAGCTTTAACAAACCTTTCAATTGTAGCCAAACTTCATTCCTTATAGGATTAGACAATACATGTTCTCTTCTTTTAAAAGCTCAAACTGGCGATTGCTGGTTGTCCCTGGTGCTGCGAAAAGGACTCCATGATTTCCAAAAGAACGCGACCGGAGCGTTTTGCAACATTAGACTTCACTCACAAAGGTCCACCACCGCTGTCCTTTCCGAAGTCACTTGCCAGGCCGACAGGGAAGGCCTGGCAAGTGACGTTCCGGGATCAGAATAGCCCGATGGGTCGATGGGGCAACGTGTTCAGAGGATTCCGGTTGAGGTCGTTTCGAGATCCCGAAATCCTCTTTATAGCGCCGAGGACGGCCACCGAGGGGATTTTAGAGCGATAAAAATCCCACATAATCCTGCGTCGCTCCCACGGCATTGGGTACCTTTTGGAGGTTTCCCCCTCGAGAAAAAAAAGGGCGGTTCTTGCTCACTCACACACTCTTGCCACTTGCAACGCCGGAAGCACTTCTTAGTTTCCTCTTATGACAGGTAGTGGATAATTGGAAAAAGAAAGGCTATTTTTCCGAAACTTCAGTTTGAGAGAGACTCTGAGACTACTGCCACACGTTTTTACCTAGACTGTACAAAACCTGTAAGTTGAAGTCAACCGGCGTCATGCTTTCAAACTATCCGTTAGGCAAACATAAAACTCGTAATAAAGGAATGCATTATTCAAAAACCATAACCCATTGTGCAACTTACGGTGTTGAGGCAAGTATATTTACAAACAAGCTTAATAGCCTGGTTCGTCCTGTATTGCCCCGTATATGCAAACCAAAGTACAAGACCTTTATGGGGTAAAAAAATCGGGTGTCTGTAAAGTAGGTTTACTGACGATAGTTGAACGTGACAAGGTCATAAGAAAATACTGATGGAATGGTTGCATTTTTCAAAAGATTTTTTTTATTTTATTTGTTTGATAGATATTTTGTATGGATATAGAGAAAGAGGTAAGTGAATTTTGAGTGAGAGAGAGACTGATCTCGAACGCTGCCGGAAGCGGAGGCTGATTGTGACTCGTTGTCGCTCGTTCCGCGCTCTCGCTTGCACTTCAAGCCTTAAGTGGAACGCCTCAGTGCGAAGTAACGCCGCATGAGTCTTGCTTTTTGGTGCGTGCAGCCGGCTCCATCGAATTACAAGACGTTGTCACGTCAAACAACTCACAAGTCAACTTATATCCGTTCCAGAGCAAATCATAAATTTCTTCTCAAAAGAGAAATAATCGGGCCATAGTCCACTTTGCTGGTAAGGTACAAACGGATAGACTTTAACCTTTGAACAAACGTTCGAAAGTTTACAGAATTCGTAGTAATGTAGTTTTTATAATTATGTTTCGCTTTGCCAGTGATAATTAATTTCTATCATGCGCATGACTTTCAATATAATCTGCTAGAAATATTAAATTACGAACCACTTTATCTAGGTTATCCCTAAAATCCCCAACTTCAGACTATCTGAATGATATCTGTTTTTGACACTTGTTATAAATTCCAATATTTTGTTTAAAAAATCGCTAAAACCATAATAGGCATTTGTCGCTAAATTAGGTACAGACAGACAGTTAAATTTTGCATACATGTACATGTAGATGCAAATGTGACTGGTGCCGTTTTTGGCAAACAATGTCTATTTGTTGTGTGACTAAAGTTACGGTAAGTGAGATACTGTGTACTTTCTGATTTCTGCATACAAAATATCAAAGTACCTACTTACGTAGTTAAACAATTAGACACTTAATTGGTTATGGTTCTTTGTGGTTTTTTATTTGATGAAGTAGCAAACGAGTATGCAGGTTACGTAAGTGCTTACTTACATTTTTTATCTGTTGCAATCCAGCATGCAGCATCATCTAATGGTAAGTGGTCACAGTCATCTGTAACTTCACCAGGACCGGGGTTCTATCTATATTTTTTTCATATATTTTTTTTATCTGATTGGAGTAGAAAAAGAGCTTGCAATCCACCTGATGGTAAGTGGTCACTGCCGCCCATGGACATCTGTATCCAACTTCATATAGAACATAGATTCTATCTGAAGTCCATCAGAGATGCGTTGCTACTTCCGAGGACTAGGATGATCGTCTCATATAAAAGTGTGCCACCAACCACACCCTTCCATCGAAACGCAAGGAATGCTTCACGTTAGAAGTAAGTGTGGCGGTGGTACCTCTCCGACGGAACTTCACTGGTTCTACCACCTTCTCTCTATCTGAATTTGATAGCTAATGTGGTCGCCTAATATCAAAGTTACCTAGCAACCACACCCCTCCACCAAGAAAATGTCGCAGTGGTACCCTGGTCAAATTATATTCGTTCTATCACTTGCATGTATAAGTATTTCCATATATATCGATTAAATTTACATACGCTCAATATTTAATTCAAGAGGCTTGATCGATCTGTTTTTAGTCTGAGCCCTTTAGCCGCGACCCTAACGAATCAAAAATTACAGAGCGAACTACAATTATCCACACAGATCAAAATCAATTTCATGTACAACTAAAATAAGAGTTGAATCATCTAATAGTAGCCAATTAAACATTATGTACAGTCAATAACATATTTTAGTGTAATTATAACAGGTTTGGCGCCCGCGATGTAAGTAATAAGGGACTATGTATGAAACGATCAATCGTTCGAATTAATGTCTGTATAAAAACAGACATTATTGGACTCTGTAATTTAAAAGCTAAAATATGCACCTGGAGTAGTAGATACGGTAAATGCTTGTAGTGTAAGAATATATAGGGTCACGAAAACTTTTTGGTCTTATATAGAAGCGTTCATCAGACATTAATTGTTGATCGACTACTGAAACACCTTTTTTTTTTGTTACGGGGAGGAAACCTTCAAAAGGTACACCGAATCCTTGGGAGAGACTCAGGGTTATGTGAGATTTTTACCCACTAAAACCTCCTCGGTGGCCTTCCTCAGCGCTTGTAGTAGGGGACTCGGAAACTCCAACGGAACGAACCGGTGGCCCCTAGCGCAGTGCCCCTCACGGGCTCATCTCTTGGGGGACGTGTACCATCCCCCTTCATCATCCGGTGCTTACGGCGAGATGCAGCCACACATACCGCCATCCTTCTCGGGGTTGCTTGTTGGACGGTTCGAGCTCCGACTCTAGCCGTCCGCAACCCCAAAGGCCCCCTGTTATTCGCCTCTTACGACAGGCAGGGGATACCGTAGCCGTATTCTACTCCCCGACTACAGGGTCTACTGAAACACCTAATTGCTCAATAGCAAGCATAACCTAGGATAATATTGGAACAAACAAACGTTTTCTGCACTTACAGCCCCACATACGTGGGTGCCACGAACATACATAGACGGATATACAAACACGCAAACCCAGAACAGAAATCTAATTTTATCATTCAGTTACCTATCTGGCCGGGAATCGAACCCAAAACTCACTACGTGTCGTTGAAGACAATAATTGTGTATACCAAATTTCATCTCAAACTGAATTCTAAAGCAGTTATCCTGTAAAAGATATCTGCCATAAAATTCAATTTCAAGATTCCATCCGGGCAAACATACATTTATGTATATTGTGAGTAATAAAAGGCTTGTAAGAAAAAAAATACCAATAATACGTTCGTCATCGCATATGAACTTATTATGTAAGTTTTGCTTTAACTTATTTGCTTTAAATTGAATTCATTTAATTTAATTCCTTTTAGGCAATCGGGTCTTTTGATTATTTAAGCTATTCAATGGAAAAAAATATCTTCAACGCGAGCGAAGCAGTAGGTCAAAACTAGTCAATATTATAAAGCTAGTTGACTAAATACTTTTCATACTTATATCACAAACTCACGATCTATTCGTAGTTAGTAACAAAATTAGTTATTGGGTACAGCCAGTTGTTTACCTAGAAACTACTTAAATACACATTCTCAAAATAGAAATTTCAATCTAAAAGCTAAGTAGAATTTTAACTGAATGTTTAAGCACAAACTTAAAGACTTCAAGTGAATCAAAATGCAAGTATTTCGTCGCTACGGAGTTGTCAAGCTCTACATACAAAAAACAACTCTATACTAACCGTACAAGAAATAATATCAGGACATGTGATTCTATATATCATCCGATGATTCAAATTTAGCTTTATGCAGTGTGTTATAAAGTAGGTTGTACATTGAGCGAGTGGTTCTAAAAGTGGGGGAACGAAGGCTCTGGCGCGCACGCAGCCAGTGTGACGCGAACGGAAGACGACATAATACGTGTGTAGTTTTAACGGTTTTAAACAAAACCGAAACAGAACTGCGGAGTGAAAGTGCCAAATTGAAATGCCGAGTGTTTATGTTAACTTGACAGACAGTGAACAAAGTGCATAAGAAGTCGGATTTTGATTATACGGTAGGTCATACGGTGTTTCTAATACTGTAGTACGATTTATTTTCGTCTCTAATTGGGAGGTCTAAGGCTGTTATTGCGTCGTTTTGTGCTTTGCGTCGGATAACTTATCAAGTCGATATCCGATTTCAATGACTAATGAGATGAGGTTATGGGCTCTCTTGTCTTTAGCTAAGCGCCAATTTTGATGGTTTATTGTTTATTGAGCTAAGTGGTTACTCCATCTACTTATCTTGAACAGTTACCTGTTTTCTCGCTATGTTTTGGTTTGAAGGATGTTGTAAGACACATTCTTGAGGCTTTACAACTTAGCCTTTGATGTGGTTTGGAGTGTCTAGAATTCTTGTATAAGTTATAGGAAGTTGTTTTTCTTTATAGAACTGATATATAATTCGTATGTTTATTCATAACCTAGGTACGTAACTTACTTGCTTATTTAAATATACATAGTTAAGTGTCATTGTTCAATTTGCTTCTATTATTAGTATTTAGGATATTTGTTTAAGTATTTTACAAAAATTAAGTCTATATTAATTCTCTCTTTTCTTTGTTCCTTAAAATATTTTTTCATATAGATTAAATAAATGAATGAATATTCCATTCTTTAAGAATGAAAGCAATAATAATTACCTACGATAAATATCACAGCACTACAAATTATGTACTAGTACACAAAAAACTTAAAAACTTAACATAAATAAAAGCTAAACACACGCATTCTACACTCATAGCCACACACTAGGATTTTCTCCTGTGTCGTGGTTACCATGGACACACACAAGACGAATACATAAACACTCAGACCCAGAACATGAATCTAAACTCATCATTCAGATACCTGTCTGGCCGGGAATCGAACCCGGGACCCATTGCGCGTCAGACCGGTATGGTAACCGCTCCGCCACGCGGGTCGTCAAAAAGTCAATAATAAGAAAACAATAAGTCAATAATAAGAAAGTAACACTAAAGTTTAATGATTACGTGCTGACGTGTTATGCCTTGGATGTAATATCATAGTGTACCAGATGAAACTCAGCTGAAAAGATATTTCTTTGATACGTCACTAATTTACTATTTATTTAGTCAAATGACTGTAAAAGCGATTACAAAATGAGATTTCAAGAAACACTACGCTGCAGATTGGGTTGTCTACGGTTAATTCTGTATAGAAAACTAAGGAAGTGAGTAGTGACAAATAAACAGATAAACACCAGAGTGATTCTTAATCCTATAAGGATTGTTCTCTTTTTTCCCCAAATATAATTCAATTCCTCAAGAGTATGTTTGTTGATGGCTACTTATTATTATTTCTAAAAAGAGATTGTTATTAAGAATGAGTGAAGTAAACAATCAGTATTTTCTATAATTTTGAAAAGATAAAAGTACGTGTAGATTCTTGAACGCACTTACCAAACTATCCGTAGGTAGGTATGTATATAGTATGTACATAAGGTATGAGAAAGTATTTTAAGAGCGTATGATGGTCCACCAATTCGCACTGTCCACCAATTCGCACTTGGCCAGTGCGGTGGACTATGGCCTAAAACTCTCTCATTCTGAGAGAAGACCCGTGCCCAGCAGTGGGCCAATAATGGGTTGATAAGAGATGATGGTCCATCATAGTGATTTAACAATTCGCACTTAACCTTTAGAAAAACCAAAGGTTACCGCACCAGCTCGGTAACCTTTGATCTAAAAACTTCTTCTCTCAGATTATTTCTTCGTCTCCGTATTTTTTTTATTTATCTACTTATTTAGATATCAGCTCACAAAAAACTTATCAAAACAATGCATCCTACATTTCGGTACCGGTCAGAAGTTTATACGCGGTTTAAAAGTTCGAAAAAGTAAGAGTCGCTATTAACACGGAAAGTTGATTACAAAATTCACATTACTTCCTTGTAGGCGGAGGTCGAATCCGGATAGAAGGGATTAGTCAACTTTTGTTTCAAAACATACCGACGACCTTCGTTCATATATTAATTAAACGTATATTAATTCTACTACAAGCTTGCGTACTTAAGAACCTTGCAATAAAACGAGTATAAGTAAATTAAGGATTGTATTTTAAATAAAAGTATATTCGTATTATCAGAAAAGCTTTATTTGAAAACCCATTATAGGGGTCCGTGAAAATTTATACACCATATTGAGGTATTTACCTTCTTACATTTACAATGTCATTGCAAAGTTAATCATGTGTTGTCATGTAAATCAATCGTATATGAAAAAGTTGCAAAGCACACTAATTTAAAATTTATTTTTAAGATTTATACATTTAACATTTAATTTGTTAACATTTTATTTATTTTTATATAGGTATTCCAAGATTTTAACGTAACAAGTAAAATAAAAAAAAATGATTAAACACTGCTGTCTGCTGTCTAATGTGAAGGTTGGAGTAAGGCAGTCATACTTATCCTAGGCATTCAAACTCAATCTTCAAGAGTAGCAAGGCATTTATGGCCGAACATAAGAACTCTTATATTCTCGAGTAGACCACATGTGCCTGAGGGCAGCAGTGGCCACTTTCCATCTTATCATCACCACAATAAGCATAAAAAATGAATGACGGTTTTTTGCATTTATATAATATGAAATAAAAACTGTATTTATGTAGATCCTCGAAAATACTATTCATTGGTTTCCGACGCGTATTCAAATCATGTTCAAGTCACCACTTTGGTTAAAGGAAATCTTTCGCCAGGCGAATTAATTACGACGAAAAAACGGTCGTGCTCGATAGTTTCTGTTCACAGATTGGACTCCGCAAGATATTGGGACAACTTCGATAGCGTGATTCAGAATGCAGTTGCGCCATCTCTTGATGCATTGCGGAAAGTCACAGTCAGTACCAAACCAAATCATAAAAATCTAAATTATCGAAATGAATTACGTCATTATGGGGTGCAACCCATTATTGTCCCACTGCTGGGCACGGGTCTTCTCTTGGGATGAGAGTTTTAGGCCATAGTCAACCGCGCTGGCCGAGTGCGATTGGCGGACATTACACACCTCCGAGAACTTTTTTTTAAAGAACTCTTGAAGCAGTGATAAATAATTTCTTGCTTTGATTTGATATAACCGTAAACTAAATCTTAAAATAAAACATTCAACATTAAAATGCTTGTGGAGCCCTCGTCGTTATTATCTACCTCATTATTTTTCTTCAACTTGCTTTCTATGATGCATCTTAATGAGTTTTTAATGACATTCAATCTTTGGCCTGCCCTGCTTATATACATTTATATGTATAAAATGTATGGTAAGAAAATGATTGAGATGAAACCCAAATTCCTAACCTTGATGATGATGATGATTATAAACATTACAATTAAATGCAATAATCATAATGATCTGTTTACAAATACAGGTGGGCATTCACGTTACGACGGTTGCACGAACTACGGTCGTATGCGACAAGTTCAATCGTGAATGGCCTGGGCCTAAGGCGGACTGTACGACGAATGTCTTACACACCACACACCAGCTGACCCGGCGAACTACTTTCCGCCTAAAAGTAAAAAAAGTATCAGTATTTCACTACTATAATATGCATACCTACATAATACATAAAAACCTTACTTTTGAATCACTCTGTATATTAATAAAACTGCATTAACTTCCATAGCGCACTTTTAAAGATCTAAGCATACAGACATGGCGAAGCGACTTTGTTTTATACTATGTAGTGATTCACAATAGCATATACGCTTAAAAACATGCCCACTTTAGTTTTATGTTTGTTTGAAAAACCGTCTATATTTTTTTATCTGAGCTTATTTCTTAATCGTAGATCGAGGCATTTCAATTATTACACGTGATTACAGACCTTATTATATCTGAACACTTGCTCAATATAAAAATATTCGCTTCTATCATGAGGCAAGCAAGATTCCAATTTAATAGGCGACATTCCATATTCGCTCTTTGAATTCCAACGGCATTATTCCCTAGCAGGTTTGTTGTGTTGGCTTCTTTGAAGTAAATTAGTTGTGCCGTGTCTCTGTATGTTATGATTTATATCTCAGACTTGTATAAACATTCACCAATTGCTAACTTATGGAAAGTACCCTGTAGATTTTTTAGTTAGAACCAGTGTAGTTCGACCGGGGAAGTACCATCGCCACACCTATTTCTAGCGTGAAGCATTTCTTGTGTTTCGATAGAAGGGTGTAGTTACCGGCACACTTTTATAATAGGCGACCATCGTAGTTCTCGGGAGTAGCAACGCATCTGTGATTGACTTCAGATGGAGCACATTCTGTATGAAGTTGGTTACAGATGTCCGCGGGCGGCAGTGACCACTTACCATGCATGCTCATTTGCTCGTTTTTTAGATATACGATATCATATCTAGATTTCGTATGCGACTTACTCGGTTAACACTCAGTCTAACCTGCCGCGTAAGTTCGGGGATATTTATTTTATTGGACTGGAACTTAGATTTTCTAAAGAAAATCTTGCTATTGTTAAAAACTATTAGTATTAAAAACTATTATTATTGTAAACTATTACTATAAACTATTATATGAATATTATTAGTTGACCCGGCGCACTTCGTTCCGCCTAAAAGTCAAAAATCGAAAAATTATACAGTTTCTTCAATATAATTATTATACATGTAGGTATTATACATAAAAACCTTTATGTTGAATCACTCTATGTATTACACAAAACTGCATTGCAATTCGTATTGTACTTTTAAATATCTAAGCATACATAGGTACACAACGGGAAGCGACTTTGTTTTATACTATGTAGTTATGCAAAAGTTTGAATGGATGTCTATTACTCAATCACGCCAGAAAGGATAAACGGATTTGGATTTCTCATAGAGATAAATTATTGTCTGGAATAGCAGATAGGCTACTTTTATATCAGAAAAGTATACAATTCCCGTGGGATTTCTGGTAAGTGTTTTGTTTATTTGTATTGAGTGCACTAACACTAACAAAATTGAAGGAGTTCATTTTTGTATCACGAGTATCCTGTTAGCTGATGAAAATTATGATAATCATTTTCAACTGAATTACACTGGAAATTATCTGCCTCTTCCGATAAATCAACTTCGGAAACCAATATAAATGGAAATTATTTTACTTCGTCTTCAGCTGTAAAACTTATTCATAGCCATTTGTACCAGAAAATGTAAAGAAAACTAGGTCCTATGTTCATTTAGTTCAAGGAAATGTTATGTGTATGATGAAGATCAATAAAATCAGAAAAGGTATGCAGAGGACCATTCGGTCAAACATAGGATGTATGGAGAGATGCAAGAACTTCTGAGCCAAAATGCTAGTCAAAACTAAATAATAAACAAAATCTCCTATACACGCTTTGCGGTTGATTTTTTTTTATCTGACTGAAGTAGCAAACGAGCATGCAATCCACCTGATGTTAAGTGGTCACTGCCGCTCATGGACTTCTGTAATTAACTTCATACAGAACATGGGTTCTATCTGAAATCAATCACAGATGTGTTGCTACTCCCGAGGACTATGATGGTCGCCTCATATAAAAGTGTGCCGGCAACCACACCTTTTTATCGAATCACAAGAAATGCTTGACACTAGGAATAGGTGTGGTGGTGGTACTTCCCCGGTCGAACTACAATGGTTCTACGACCTTCAATTATTTTCAACTTACCTGTTCTTACAAACAAACCAATGTATATTGATACAAAACTAACAAAATGCACCAAAATATACTATAGTCCTTGCGTCTGTGATCATTTAAAAGCGATATAACAGCTTCTGTGTTAATAACCACGAAGGTACTTAGTTAATCGTGATAGCTGACTGGGTAACATCGTTAACAAGTTGTTGATCGGGACTATTACTGACGTACATATGTGCACCGTAATTAAATGTTGACCACGCATCATTTATTTCTGCAATTAGTTCGTCTAATGGCATCTTTTAATCAGCCTCATAAGTCGGAAATGAAAGAACAAGATGCATAGAGCTCTGGCGATGGACTGTAATTAAATCGTTTTTTTTTTTGTTTTCGAGGGGGGTAACCTTCAAAAGGTACCCGACGCCGTGGGAGCCACGCAGGGTTATGTGGGATTTTTACCGCACTAAAACCCCCCCGGTGGCCGTCCTCGGCGCTAAAAAGGAGGATTCCGGGATCTCGAAACGACTTCAACCGGAATCCTCCGAGCGCGTTGCCCCATCGGGCTCCTCCCAGCCTCCGTCTAGTCTTTACGACGGTATGCGACCACACATACCGCCATCCTTCCCGGGATTGCCTGACCGAACGGTTCGAGCTCCCACTCTAGCAGTCTGCAACCCTGGAATCCCCTTTTAGTCGCCTCTTACGACAGGCAGGGGATGCCGTAGCCCTATTCTGATCCCGGAACTACAAGGTGAATTAAATCGGTCTAACCGTGGCACATAGTTTCGCAGTTCATATATTTTGCAACGCTGACTGCAACTCCTCAAAACCCATTAGGTAAGGGTATTCTCACAAGTGGAGAAGGTTGGAGCATACAATACTACGTTATTCCAATAGAAGTTAAAGCAGTTATTACAACTACGTTAACAATTTGACGACCCGCGTGGCAGAGTGGTTATCATACCGGTGTGACGCGCAATGGGTCCCGGGTTCGATTCCCGGCCAGACTGAATCTGAATGATGAGTTTAGATTCATGTTCTGGGTCTGGGTGTTTGTATATTCGTCTTGTGTGTGTCCATGGTACCCACGACACAGGAGAAAATCCTAGTGTGGTACCTATGAGTGTAGGAAGCAGGTGTTTTTTGTAATGAAAAAAAAATTACATACGAGTCCTGGCCTCGAAGGAAATGCAAAATTAAGCACTCAAGCTCAAGCTCGAAGAATGTTTTTTCCTAACATTTTAGCTCGTAAATAATAAAAAGGGAATGGTGTTACAGGTACATTCAAATTTATTTCTCTTTGTAACTATAACGACACAAATACACCATTATTTGACTTACAGTAGCAGTTTACGATTTTGTAAACAGATTTAAGAAAACAGTTTAGAGATTGGTCCTCAAGTGAAACATTAAGTATATGTCCATGATCCAAAAATATTTACACTATAATTTTGCACAAATGATATTGACTTTTGCCAAGTATCTTCCCTGTCATAGAGTTCTATTGAATGGCACATTTGGCTCCTCTCAGGCGCTATTCCCTATTCGACATATCCGTCCCTTATAGCTATGCCAAGACGACAAAATAGCTACGCTCTCTTACTTCGGGGTAAATGATCATATAAATCCTGGATTCATTTGATCATCTATTCCGAAACGATTTTTTGTATGTTTTACTGTCGAAGCGAAAATTTGTAATAATGTCCGGAAAACAATGGATTAATGAAATATAATCGAAAAACCCTCTAGTCATTTGTCAGACTGATTTATCGGCCATTGTAAAGTCCTTGGGTTAGAAACATGAAATTGGGATAGGTAGGTACGCACCTATTACAAGAAGAGGGAAATTGTTTAAAAATTTTATGCTTACTCTTAGTTTAATATTTATATATAATAATTTAACCGTATTTTTGGAATATAATCATGTTCTTTGCATAATAAATAAATTACGAAAAACTGTCTATTTAATAAGATAAAGAATTGTCTGCAAGTCTCATTTTTTAATCAAGATGCGATCTAGATATAAATTAAGTACAATCTCACAAATGCTGACAAGCACGAATGCAGTCACGCATGCAAGCACGCAACGTGTGGAAGCGTACATACACAAACGCGTGCAAGCACGCAATCACACACAGCTGTGTACATGATTATGATTTAAAAAAATCTTTTAGTCAAAGAAATCAGAAATTTCTTATTATCAGCATAGATTCAGGCAGTTCCTTCATTCCTATAATACTAGATTTGTTATTGTTAGAAGAGAAGTGCTCAATGATTCATTCATTGAGCAAATCTTTTCCAACATTATTGGATATGTATATCCTACTAGCACTAACCCGCCGCTTCGCCCGCACGGTCAAAGGGAATTAACATTTTATAGCATATATTAGCATTTGATAGCGTGATTCAGAACTTGCAAATGAATTTTACTAACGCCATCTATTAACAACGTCTGGAACTACTAAATATTTATTAACTAACAAAACATCGATATTTTCATGGGGATGAGAGAGCGCGGTAAAAAGTAGCCTAAGTCATTCTCCGTCTTCCTAACTATCTTCCAACATATAAACCATATCATATAATAGCTATGTGACGACGTGAAAGAGGAACAAACAAACACACTTTCACATTTATAATATTAGTATGGATATGGATTCCAAGTCTTTCCTTTCCAAGTCTTATCTCATGACTTGAAGTAGGTACAGTATGTTTTCGACAAACATTCTAGGGAATTATTACCGGGTTTACGAAACGGCTGGCCAAATGTTTGATCTGGCTATGGTCCATTATTCATTTGCTTTTACGGTTTACCTACATCGTATACTTTTATTACATGTGATAAATATATGTTTAAGCTTTTCCGTGTCTTGTTTTTTAAATTGATAATATGGAGAGATTAAAATAAATAATATGTGAACTATATAATAATTTGGAATGCTTCTGTAGTTACGAGTTAATAATTGGAAAACACAAGCTTATACAATACTTAATTTATTAAACAAATATATGTCCTTCCAACTTACCAAAGAGTTCATACAACAACAACAACAGCAATACAATAACAATATTAAACAAATATAATTATTTCTTAATGGTTGAAACTTGATGTATCACTCGATGGCCTGAGGTTCGAATCCCAAGATTTTTCTAAGATGATGTATGTATAAGAAAATTATCGCTCCTTTACGGTGAAGGAAACTCTACATATTTGAGTGTTTTCCAGACGAAAGTCTTACAAGGAGTGTGAAGTCTACCAATTCACACTTGGCTAGCTCAGTAGACTAAACTTTTCTGATTCTGAGAGGAGACGAGTGCCCAGTGAAAGAATAGGTGGTCATAACAATAAGAAATGTGGCAATCTGGTTTGTAATACCGAGACATCAACAGGATAACACTACACGAAGCGTACTAAAAGTAAGGAGAAAGTATTTTAATTTTAATAATGTATTGGAAAAATAAGAAATAATCTCTATTATATTACTATATTAATGAAACCATTATTTTGTGTCTTAGTATTTTTCCGAAAACTTAAGACCCAAAAAGACTTAGCTTCTTGAACTATAGTAAACTATACAAAATACGTAGAAATCATAGGTAGTAAGGCGCTTGATAGAATGCTTCGGCTCCGGCTAAAACTTTGACCAGGGTTACCCAACAAGCTTTTGCCGACTGCGTCTGAAACCTGATTTTTTTAATTTTTGTGGAGAAGCCCTTCATGGGCTCCTCTCTGCGCGGGGGCAGATGAGAGGATATGCCGGACTCTTACCGGCTAAAAGCCCACCTAAGCTTCTGGTGGAAACAGCGTACACATATACGCAATACCCATCGTGGCAGTTCAGTATGATTTTCCATTAAAACGCTATATCGTTCTATATATCGCAATAATAGTTGTAAGAAAATATAATTAAAGATAACATAGTAATAAAAAATGTTACTGACAATTTCTTAGTGTCTACGTAGGAAAAATAAATACTTAAGGTACAATTTTGGGTATACTTCCACGAGGCAGCGATTTGACCCATTTATTTTATTTATAATTATTTATTATATGTGTTTCCAAAACACACAGCATTTGTTGAAGAAGCATCCGTAGATTAAGCCATTAATTCATAGAAATATCTACTTTACCTGTCTTTTTCTTGTTACCTTACTCTTTCACACATAGCAGTGAATGGCAATATTCCAAGTTGCCAGGCATGACACATGACAACTGTCAACGTCAAATCATAGCGTTTGTAGATTTTGCCGCTTAAGCATGCAAAATTTTTTCAACAAATTAAAAACTTGAAATATATCTAATTTCTAAGTGAAACTACGTAATATAGTTTAAAAGTTTAGAGTTATTTAAGTTTTTATGAAGGATTGGTACGAAAATGAGTGCTCAATCTTCGCAAGATGGTGGTAAGACCGGTGATAGTAATAAATCGGATGTTGTTTCTTCGGACGAAAAACACTCATCTTGACACCAACCTAGTACTCCTAGGAATGCTAGCGAGTTTTCCTCATCTTCGGAAGGTGAGGTAGGCTTTGCGTCATCGCCCCCCAAGAAACACGTAAGTACGATAAATACGATAATAAGGACCCTTGAAATGATTCGTGAATCGATCAAGTATATTTCGAGGTATTTGACATAAAGTTCACATTATTTAAATCGATAAGCCAAAATTTTCGTAGGTCACAGGACCTAATCTTACCTAATGTTAGTAATGCACGAGAAGTACCTCGTAGCTCCTAGTCACCCTATTTAGTTAATCTGTATATTAACAAACACTCATTACGATATGACAATATATTGAAAGGAGGGTTATTTCTCTGGCTAAGATGGAGAGATTAAAAAATGTTGAATAACTCCAACAATTTGATTCACAAGCTTAGAAGGGAACATGTTAAAATATTTTTTATATAAATATGCAGCAACACCTGGGTTTGTTGCTCTCAAAATAAATTAACAATTATGTCACTTTGAGACAAGGCTGGCAAGACTTAAAACTGCCCAGTTAAGCAGCTCTTGCAATCTCGGTTTACTAAGACCTACATTTTTATTAGAAAATGTGTCAGGGCTGTAAAAGCCAGTATTGCCACTTCATAAACATTCAGAAGATGTTGTGTTAATGATCGGAAGAAGGGGAGAGTGTATTGAAATAATAGAATGACAGGATTATTAAGAAAATACATTGGTTAATGCTTAAAAGTCCATTAAAAGATATTCCCCCAACTTCAGAATACCTCCTCAGTTGTCCAGTTTTACATTTTCTTATTCAGTCGCTTGAAGGCACACACACTTGGCTGCATCAGCCTGATTTTATCAAGACAGGGGGTACAAATCAGGGTAACCCTGCCTGAGTCTACAGATCATTTAGAAGACCTCAGTTAGGTCTTGTTTATAGAACTACAGAATTGGACCAAAGAGTTAACATCGATAATTTTCAAAGCATGAGATAATAGTATATTTTTAACCAAAGGAAATAATATGAGTCAGAATTTTTAAACTGGTATATCAAGATGTAATGCCACCAACCCCTCGGGGGGGGGGGGGGGCTGCAAAACAAAACAAAATTATTTTGGATATTATCATATTATCACAAAGGTGTCACATCGCATTCAAGATGACACTACTACTGCAGCGTGTAACTCCCACTTTATTGAAGAAGTTCAATACTCCAACATGCTTGGAAATGACAATGGTAATTTAGGATTTAAAAGACAATGGGATACTGGATGTATGCCCTGTTTTAAATTCTGGTTCCTTTTCAAAGATGTTTTTAGTAATAAACCATTGGGGGGGGGGGGGGGTGCACCCTGCATTTTATGCCAGAAGTCTGAACAGGCACATAATTACCAAGCATTTTCAGACAATCTATCGAACATATGTGGCAGAGTTCCTACAGGAAACGAGTGGATGGCACAGACTGATATCTGACAAGCTTATTTTCATCTGCCTATTGCAGTATCTCATTGTCGTTTCCTAAGGATTTAGTACAATAATCAGGTACTCCAGCTGGCAGCAGTGCCTTTTGGCCTGGCTTCAGTCCCGAACTTTTGCAATCTTATTCAATTGGGTCGCGGAGACCTTGCAAGAAAGAGGAATAAGGCTTTTAGTTTATTTGGACGATCACATACTAGTAAGTCCGGATTGGGCCAAATTGCTAAATCAGGTTCATAGTCAAAGTAATTTATTATACTATAATATATGTATTTACATTTAAACATTACATTGTAACCCTGTCACGGTGTGGCAATTTTGAGGTTCCGGAGACCTTGACTATTCTAAAGGAACTAGGTTATCATGTAAACCACCTCAAATCTGTGTTGACACCTGCTACAGAATTAGAGTAGTTGGTTCTGTTATGGAACTCAAAAGAATGCACCATAACACTGTCTGAGAAGATAGTAACAGAGATAAGATTAATAGAAAATGTTTTTAAGAAGGGTGGTTGTACCCTAGGGGAAGCTTAGAGGATACGTGGACTTCACGAGTTTACAAATGTGTCAACGCTGAGAGGGCGATTGCATTGTCGGCACATGCAACGGTTCCTAAGGAGTTTTGCTCGTCACAAGAAAGATCAGACATATTCCTTTCCCAGTGCAGCAAGACTATACTGTGTGGCAGAGAGTCATAGACCACAGTTCACTGGTCCTGCCAGAAAAGAGGTAACCCATTTCTTAACCACAGACGCATCGGATGCGGTGTGGGGTACTTACCTTCACGTACTGTACTTGAAGGTGACATGGTCAGTACACCAGAACTCTTGGCACTCCGAGTTATAGACAACGTATATATATTGCCGTTAGTCTTCAAAATAAATTCGTCAAGATTCCACATGCATTAGTACAGCTGAACAAGTAGAAACTTCTGGCATTCATAAGCCATGAGGAACGAGTATGGTCGTCAGCCCATTTACCATCGAGACTTCTAGAATTGACAGAGTAGTGGAATATCCTGGAGGATTAAGTAAGTAGTATCCTGCTTTCGGCGGTGTATCTCTCGGGGAGGTACAATGACATAGCCGACCGCCTGTCCTAGTATAGACCAGTGCCGGAATGGCACTTATTGCCCCCGGTCTCGGAGGCCGTATTCAAACTTTGGGGCGTATCAGACTCTCTGGGAGGCGCAACGGTATAGCCGATCACCTGTCTCGTTATCGATCAGTGCCGGAAGGCACTTATTGCCCTCGGCCTCGGAGGCCGTATTCAAAATTTGGGGCATACCAGATGTCGACTTGTTCGCGTCATGGCGAAGAGCAGTCGTAGACCGCTACGTTACATGGCACTCCAGAGTTGGGTCAGCCAGTTTTCACAACAACTACTTTCGTCTTTGGAATTTTAAGCTGGGAAGTGTTTTCCCACTACACAAAATAATTCCAAGAATGTAACGTCACCTCAATACAGCAAAAGCGACATACATTGTGTACCTCATTAGACACAATGCTTTTGACTGAGGTTGAAGTTTAACAAAGTCTTCTGATAGAAGATCTTTAGAACAACCTTATCAATTTAACAACAGGCAGGTCCTGCATTAGGCAGGTCAGATGCCTTGGTGGGCGGATCAAGTAGCCCATTGGTCTATAGGTTAGATCCGAGTATTAAAAAAAGCTGGCGTGGTTCGACATTCATAGCCTACAAAGCCCCTATCAGATTGTTGGGGACGTCGTCAACCCATTATTGTCCCATTGCTGGGCGCGGGTCTTCTCTCACGAACGAGAGAGTTATGGGCCGTGGTCCGCCGCGCTGGCTGGGTGCGAATTGGTGGACAGATTGTTGGGTATCATGGTATAAATGTAGCAAGATTTATTCTAGGACACAAAAGAAATGATGGGACAAGACTTTTAGCCAACTTATGTCTTGAAGAAGAAGATAAATTAACATATTGAACTATACTTATATATGACTCTGCAATATCTGTTTATACAGCTACTAGCAGAGAAGATAGAACAAAAAAAAAAATTGTTTTTTTCATCAAATTTTAAAAGTTTTAGATCTAGTAAAACTCTCAGGGAAGTAAATGGTGATTAGGGATACCCTATTAATTTTTAACTGGCTTAACAATATGCCAAAGTCTGGAACACTGGTTTGTCACTACTAGAAGAACAGCATTGGTTTGAATATAGAGGGTAGGTGTAAACCCTCCACGCAAACCAGATAGACCAGGATGGATAAAATATATTTTAATTGAGCTTGGAACGGAAGCTTTGCTGGGTAATGTACTGTCAGCTGTTGCCTCCAAAAGTTTTACAGAGAATAGACTGATAGAACATTTTTAAAACAAGCTAATTGAAAAAGCTCTGAGGCTCTTAGAAAGTTCTACTATTGCATAATTAAAAGTAGTGATTCTCGTACCACGCAAGATGACTTTTTGAATAAGTTTTTATCTCGTAATTAAGTGTCAGTACTAGTAACATCCATTGTATTGTCATTAATTGAATTTAATCTCTTATATGTTATTGTGTTCCTGGATGAAGGATGTTTTAATCTCAAATTATTGTCATACATTTTGATCTATTATTCTTTGGAAGAATCTATTCTTTTCCCTTAACTACGGTTAAGTTACATTACAAGTATTGCTATTATATGCGAAATGTTTATAATATTTTTATTTAAAGATTAAGTGCAGAATCAAATTTACTCAAATTTACACTTTTATTTTTCAGTTTTCTTGGAAAGGAAAGTAAATGTTTTTCCTTCAAAATTGTGTATCCATATGGAGGTTCTTTTCTGAAGGAAATGTGCTACTTATGTTCACATAGCGTTTGTACTCTTTCACCAGCAGATCACAAACAAGTCTTCAACAAATGCTGTGTGTTTTGGAAACACATATAATACAACCGTTTTGCATTACAACAAAACGGTTATTATGTGTGTGGAAAAACACACAGCATTGGATCAAGGTGCTTGCTGGTGGTTGAAGAAAGACTATGATTTGACGTTGACAGTTGTCATGTGTCATGCCTGGCAACTTGGAATATTGCCATTCACTGCTATGTGTGAAAGAGTAAGGTAACAAGAAAAAGACAGGTAAAGTAGATATTTCTATGAATTAATGGCTTAATCTACGGATGCTTCTTCAACAAATGCTGTGTGTTTTTCCACACACATAATAACCGTTTTGTTGTAATGCAAAACGGTTGTATTTTAGAAAAATAGTATTTTTAATGAATATATATATGCTTAATTTGTTTTAGTTATTAATTATATTATAAATATTATGTAAAAGGTACAATATCATAAGAAAATTTTTGATAAACAAATATGTGAACACAAGCTTCCTTCCATGCAGCACCGAGAGACGTTGTCTTATTTTTTGATCTGAGCCATAACATATTAAATGGAATTTATAACATCGATCTCCATCGTAATTATGGGGATTCTGTAATAAACTGTTGCTTTATTATCCATGTTTGAAGAGCACTACACAATGTCGAAGGTCTGGTATATGAACAACGTAAAATACGATTATAAATAACTGTGCGCAACATTCTGATATGATTACTATCATTATGTAGATAATCTTTGTATTAATTTCTGCTAAGAACGGTAATATAAGACTAATATGTAAAACGTGATTTTGAGTTATTTTTTTTATTCAACTGAAATAGCAAACGAGCATGCAGTCCACCTGATGGCAAGTGGCCACTGCCGCCCATGGACATCTGTAATCAACTTCAAACAGAACATGGGTTCCATCTGAAGTCAATCACAGATGCGTTGCTACTCCCGAGGACTATGATGGACGCCTCATATAAAAATGTGCCGGCAACGACACCCTTCCATCAAAAAGCAAGAAATACTTCACGCTGGAAATAGGTGTGGCGGTGGTACTTCCCCGGTCGAATTACTCTGGTTCTACCACCTGTAATACTTACTATAATATGTACTTACGAGAACTGAGATGGTCTGAAATGAGAAAAGTGAACTTGTAACCAGGCATGGGCATCTATGAGCAACTTCATATAGAACAAGGTTTTTATCTAAAGTAGTTTCATATATAACTGACAATATAATGTTCTGTATAAAGTTGCTTATGTCCATGGGCGGCTGTAACCACTTACGATCAGATGGACTGCATACTCGTTTGAAACGACAACCTCGTAATATTAAACTTGTCAAAAAACCTATAAATCTTATTTATTTAACTTAACCGTCATGTGCAGTTACCGGACAGTTTACATTAAACTAAATAAAGGTTACTTATTACTAAAATTGGTAAGCGATAATTCGTTAAACACGCAGTTTTGGACATGATAATGACTCGTCGGAAATACGTTTCACATGAAGAACTGGCTTTAGAAAGTACACAAGTATGGGATACTGTTTTTCGTTAATGGCTCCACGTATATTTCCCATTTGTCATGCCATGCCCATATCTCATATTATATCGTCTTCAGCTTACTGCTGTATCATCTCGGAATGAGTGTTATTGGCCATAGTCTAGCTAAGTGCGAATTGATAGACTTCTCATATCTTTAAGAACTTTTTACAGAACTCTTAGGTGTGTAGGTTGATCGCATACCGTCGTAAAGACTAGGCGGAGCGGTGGGCCCAGCCGCCCATCTGGGAGGAGCCCGATGGGGCAACGCGCTTAGAAGATTCTGGTTGCGTTCCTTTAGAGTTCCCGGAGTCCTCTTTATAGCGCCGAGGACGACCACCTGGGGGTTAGTGCGGTAAAAGTTCCACATACCGCTGTGTCGCTCCCATGGTGTAGGGTACCAAAAAAAAAAAAAGACCACTAATAATATTTTTTTAATATATGTGTGATACTCATTAATATGGTCACTTGAAAATAGAGTGCTGTTTGCCTTGGATTGATTTCGCACCCTCGATTCAAAAGCCGAATTGCTTTATATAAGATTCACCCCACTACTATTATCTATTTTCCTCCTCTTATTGCCTGTTTCGTTTAAAAAATAATTTAAATGTATCGTAATAAATTATTATTAAAAACTTAACTATCCAAAAAAATACAGATAGCTTATTTATAATCTAGATACATTTTAGAAAACAAACTTCAAAGATACGAAAATTAATCTCTATTAATCCGGGCGTTTCTTAGCAACATTTTTTAAAAACTGAACTTAGTAATTTAGCCGATATTAATATTTCGGCTTAATGAAAGTTAAACGATATACTATTATCTGATTGCTTTTACAATTCATAGGTATTATTTAATTATGTTAAGGAATTTCCAATATTGAAATTAAGTTGCCTACTTTAATTAAAACTGTTTTGACAAAATATCCACCCTGAAAGATATTAAAGTTCATTATTTTTGAAGGGATTTGTTATTAAACACTAGGAACTATTACTGTTATTATAAATATGCCTTGAAGCTGAACATGCCTTTTTTTTTTGTTTTCGAGGGGGAAACCTTCCAAAGGTAACCGACGCCGTGGGAGCAACGCAGGGTTATGTGGGATTTTTACCGCACTAAAACCCCCCCGGTGGCCGTCCTCGGTGCTGAAAAGCAGGACTCCGGGATCTCGAAACGACTTCAACCGGAATCCTCCGAGCGCGCTGCCCCATCGGGCTCCTCCCAGATGGGCGGCTGGGCCCACCGCTCCGTCTAGTCTTTACGACGGTATGCGACCACACATACCGCCGTCCTTCCCGGGATTGCCTGACCGAACGGTTCGACCTCCCACTCTAGCCGTCTGCAACCCCGGAAGCCCCTTTTAGTCGCCTCTTACGACAGGCAGGGGATACCGTAGCCCTATTCTGACCCCGAGGCTACAGGGACGGAAGCTGAACATGCCTATATGTTCGTCTTTCAGTCAGTCTTCGTTCGTTTTTAATAGGTGGTAGAACCAGTGTAGATCGTCCGGATAAGTACCACCGCCACACCTATTTCTGAAGCAGTTTATGCGTTTCAATGAATGGGTGTGGTTGCCGGCACACTTTTATAAGAGGCGACCATCTTAGTCCTCGTGAGTAGCAAAGCGTCTGTAATTGACTTTAGATAGAACCCATGTTCTATTTGTATTTACTTACAGGTGGCTTCAAAAGCGTCTGTAATTGACTTCAGATAGAACCCGTGTTCTATTTGCTTACAGGTGGCTTCCATAGGCGGCAGTGACCACTTACCATCAGGTGGACAGTATACTCGTTTTCTATATCAATCGGATAAAAAAAATATAGATACAAACTAAGAAAGGTAAAAAATGTTTATTCTATAAGAATTCATAAACCGCATATCGTGAGTACCCGTTAAGTATTATAATGTATCAATTCCGCGATAATACTAGTCTAAAATCATATAAAGGTATGTTTGTATACCCAACGTTCCTTAACAACCGTCAGCTGCCCAGTTCGTAATCGGAACGAGCTCTCGTCAAATTTTCGGAATGGCAGTAACGCGGTTAATGTGTAACAAAAACTTCGTTAAAGTTAAACGCGCAATTCGCATGGGTTCTGTGAAAGTTGATTTATTTGTATGGGAGTGGTCGTACAATCAAGTGCGGTATGTGAAGTACGTAAGTACGTGTTCAGGGTTTGTATGCACGAAATTTAGTGTCGTGTTATATGTCGACTTTAGTTGATATACGTACTAATGTAATATGATTAATACCCAATTTTTCTACCGTGGTAAGTTAAATACACGCTTTATACACTCATAGCCCCACAGTAGGATTTTCTCCTATGTCGTGGGTACCATGGATACACACAAGACGAACACACAAACACCTAGACCTGGAACAGGAATCTGAACTCATCATTCAGATACCTATCTGACCGGAAATCGAACCTGGGACCCATCGCGCGGCAGACCGGTATGGTAACCGCTCCGCCACGCGGGTTATCTAATTATTAGGTAAATTGTTATTCTATACATGTTTTTTACTTGTTCTCGTGTCTCTCTGTGAAATATTTAAGAAACGGGAATCGACCCGTGATCAGGGTAGTCATTTGCACACTGACTTATTTTAATATAAATAGACGCCGGTAACAGCAGCACGTAATGGAAATTATGTACTACTTACATATATAACACCTTCAAAAACATAGATTTACATAGGGGGTAGAGAGATTCGAACCTCCTTAGTACAGAAAAAAAAATTCAAACAGAAGGATCTTGTTTATTTGTCAACCAATTTTAAATTCTATTTATTTTGAACCTCTCTTTCACCACATTATCAAAAGATGAGAAATTTCAGATGCTAGCCTATGTTGGACTTATCTATAAAAAAAGGCACGCAAGAAAATAAGCGAAAACTACAAAATAATTTTGCGATAACATAATAAACAGGCCTTGTGTATTTCAGTTTTAATACAAACAGCGTTTGTCAATATAAACAATAACTTAATTTGTTCACTGGAACTCCTCTGATCTGTATATTGTTAAAATTTCGAATATTTAATTATTACGAACATTCTAATCTAAATACAATAAAGAAGTATTAATTAACAAAAAATACAACCGACTGCAATATTATTAGAAATTAAAAAGTAGTTTAAATAAAAGTTAGGTAAGTACCTTAGGTACATAATTATGTGCTTGAAATTCTCGATATATTATTACACAAAATACAAAATATTAATTTCAAAATTGACAAGTGCTGCTTTCTTCATTACGAAGGCAATTGTTCGGCAGACAATAAACGTAAATTGTATCCAATATTGAAAACAAAAATGTCTAGTGAATCAATGGATCGCAGCCTAACGCGTTTGTCTGAGCTAATTTAAACGACCCGGTAATCATAAATTGTATCTAAGCTTTGTATGCTCCAATATTCCCTGAATTAAAGACTGTTTTTTCGCTAACATACAAAATTAGGACTTTTAAAGAGACTTCGTAATAGCGAATTATATTTCACTAGCAGAACTTGCGACTTGTTCGTGAAAACCATAATATGATCACTCAATTTTGAGATCCACAGCTCCTTTCCGTTTTTTTAACAGTCACCAATTTATACCACAAAGTAAAATACTAAGTTTTATTAAGCTTGCATAAAATTTGACGGATATCGAAAAAAAACCCATATTTTACCCTCTTCTGGGTGAATTTTTCAAGAATGATTAAACAGGTTTTCCATTATATCAAACCAGACGACAAATAGTAAGTAAGTTTTATCAAGTAAGCGTAAAAACTAGCGAACTTTCATACAAACGTTCCATCTTATTTTTATCCCGATACGGTGCGAATTTCCAAAAAAAAATTTCAAGTGCTTACTACGACTATAAACTCTCATCAACCTATTACTGGCCCACTGCTAGGCACGGCTCTTCTCTCAGAATGAGAGTTTGGGGCATAGTCCACCGCGCTGGCCAAGTGCGAGTGGTGGAGTATAAAATAACACTTGTTGCAAAATTTAAAGTTTCTATTCACAGTAATTTGGGCTGTGAATTGATATGTCAGTAGTTAAGTCATTTTTTTCTGATTATGTATCTAGATTGACACGAATCGTGTACCGCGTCTAGTTAGCGACCTACAATTAAGATATCGGAACAGATAAAAATATCAAATTGACACTCCGACACTGAGATTGATTGGATGACTTTACACATTCTTGTGCACTTTCACCTGTGATCAAATCGTAAAATAAAACATTGAATCGAAAAGGATAAAAACGTAACCTACTTCAGAGACTCATAAGTCAATACTTTGAAGCTAAGGAAATTTAGTTGTTACTAAAATTACATGCATTATATGCATGCATGATGCATGCGCATATAAGCATATGCACACATGCGTGAGTACGTTCTCGTGCGCATATAATGCACGTAAAAATATTCTTACGCTGATTTTTTTGCTTTTTTGTCTTCCCTTTTTTATTTATCTGACTGAAGTAGCAAACGAGCATGCAGTCCACCTGATGGTAAGAGGTTACTACTGCCCATAGACATCTGTAATTACAGAACATAGGTTCCATGTGAAGTCAATCATAGATGCGTTGCTACCACCAAGGACTATGATGGTCGTCTCATATAAAAGTGTGCCGGCAACCACACCCTTCCATCGAAATGCAATAAATGCTCTACGCTAGGTGGGGCGGTGGTACTTCCCCGGTCGAACTACACTGGTTCTACCACCTTTAAAAATAACACGCATACATACATGCGTGATACCGTTCCCGCGCACACATAATGTTCTTAAATATTATTGAGTTTTCCTTTTTTTTTCATTTAATATTAACACAGGATATTTTATGTCAGATAATAAATTGAGTTTTCTTTATTCGTTTGAACTCGACGAAACGTGATAACTCGTAACAGTCTTAAATTTAGCTTCCGCGATATAAAAGCCTGGCGGTATCAAAACAAATCAAATAAAGCCCCGGAGTAACAGCTTGACTTTATAAAGAACGTGATTCATTCAAATTATAAAGTTAAGTGATTCCTTTATAAAATTTCACAAAGATTTTTTGTTATGATACTCGTTAGGGTGTACTCTTTATTGAATAAAAGTACTATTAAGCGTCCAGTCCACCTGATCTTACTGTATGATATCTCGTCAACCCATTATTGTCCCACTGCTGGGCACGGGTCTTCTCTCAGAGAGTTTTAGGCCATAGTCCACCGCGCTGGCCAAGTGCGAATTGGTGGACTGTATGATATAGAAGCGTATAAATATCTATAACCAAAACAATTAGCCAAGTTCGAGTCGAATATATGTGTATGTCCATATGTAAGATATGGACGATTCCCTACCACCAAATATTCAACTTTTGAAACCTGTAGGTAGCTGATAATCATAATCTAGAACAGTAGAAGTCCATACTTCGTAAAAATTAAAATATCTATTGGACCTGCTTTTGCAAAAAGGAACCAACGAGTTCTCCTACTGTATTATTAAAAATGTTGATGATTTTCAAAAATATCATATTTGTAAACACAGAACAAAATTATTTTGTGCAACATTGTAAATAGATTTTATTAAAAATAACCAAAAATCATATTGTATACAAATTTTTGTCAAAAATGGTTTTTTTCTCAAAACTGTCGTTGTGTGGGTTGATGATGTTGATGTTGATTGATGAAATAAAACAAATGCAGTTGAAGCTGAACACAAATAGATGCAACTCACAACTAAGATGGTTACCTCTTATGGTAGTCAAATGTTACAATAATCAAGAAAAACAGTTAATTTAACCATAACATAACAGTATTCTAATGACAGCTCTTGCAAAACCGTTGCGACAATAAACAAAAGCGTTATAATCTTCACAATCAATGAAATTTAACGGAACCGTTTAACCGTGTATTAATCTTCCCACGAGATTTTCTGACGTTCGCCTACAAAAGTAATTAGCCAATATTATAGAGTAGACGCAAATTATCTTTAGCTTTGTTGTCACGGACATCTTTGTACAGGTAATTAAGTTATTAAAAGCAGTTTACATAACTGTGGCTCGAGGATTAAACGGCTTGATAGTTAAGTTTATTTGACGTCTAACAAATGGTTTCATTTTTTCATAGAGATTAAGTACTACAAGTCAACCCGTTATATCGGTCGAAATTCGACCGTAATTTAAATTAAAAAACGAAACGTCATATTGTCCAAAGTAGTACGAATATTTCTCAAATTCTAATAAAAAAGATTGTAAGATTATAGAACAACAACACGGTTTTGTACAAAAACGTTCCACTACTACAAATTTGATGATTTACACATCGTATCTTTTCCACGCCTTAGATGCCAACCAACAAACTGACAGCATATATATTGATTTTCGGAAAGCTTTTGACAGAGTTGACCACAAAATACTACTGAACAAGCTAGCTTACAACGGTATACGCGGTAATCTTTGGCGCTGGTTTAAATCTTACATTTCAAACCGCACTCAAAAAGTTGTCATCAACGGTTTCGAATCGTCATTCGTTCCTGTAACCTCTGGAGTACCTCAGGGTTCAATATTGGGACCCTTGCTATTTATAATATTCATAAATGACATACACAAGTGTTTCCAATATTGTCACATTCTATTATACGCAGATGATTTAAAAATTTACCACACTATAAATCAAACTGTTCAACATTCTAATATCCAAAATGATCTAGATCGTTTCTCTGTGTCCTGTATACAAAACAAATTAAGTCTCAGTTTAAACAAGTGTAAAGTAATTACATTCTCTAAGAAAAAGTCAATCAGTAGGTATCAATACAAGCTTCTCGGTGTTACTATAGACTCCACCGAATGCATAAGAGACCTAGGAGTGACCCTAGACTCTAAATTACATCTAGATCTACACACAGAGAATATTATTAATAACGCTTACAAAATGTATGGCTTCGTAATGCGTACGTGTTCAACGTTCACCCGACCATCTACTTTTCTTTACATCTACAAATCCCTCATTAGATCACAATTGGAATATGCGGTACCCGTATGGACCCCTTTATATTGCAAATATATCAATGTTCTTGAATCTGTACAAAAAAATATTTAAGAATCGTACATTACAAATGTTTTCATAATTATTTAACTTATCATTGTCTTTGTGAGAAATATGACATTCAAACTCTTAAATCCAGGCGCCTTCAACTGAATGTCATGCTGCTTTATGATATATGTCACGGGAGATATGATTGTATACCTCTTATTAACTATATAAACTATAGAATACCTAATCACACACATGTCCGGAGGGAACAACATTTATTTGCTACTTTCAAGTGCCGAACCAAAGCTGGTAAGCGTTCCCCAATGTATCAGATAATTAATACTTATAACACATACTTCAATCATATAGATTTTGTTAATAACAGATATATTAACTTTAAAAGATCAATTCTCCTTACCACTCGTAGTATTGTATAACACTTATCTTAGTAATATTTTCATACAAGCAAATAAATAAATGTAAATAAACTGTTATCATCGTCACCTTCAACGTCAATTAATATATAATAAAATTGTGGTTAACGGTGCTGGTTTCACATCTACCTATACTTTGTAAATCATATCTGTATCCTATCTTCTATGTGTAACTGTTTGTTAACCTAAATAAATGAAAAAAAAAAAATATATAAATAATAAGTAATAATTTTCAAGTAATTTTTAACGAACCCATTAAATATAAAAAGATTTTTTTTTTTATATTTAAAAGCAATAGCGGGTATTTTGACAAAGGCACTGATATTTCAGACGTTATATGTTTTCATAGTAAGACATTGAATGTTCTATTTCGTTTATTATTTATGTATTTGTGACAAATGCACGGTAGTGTGTGTAATGTGTTTTTAGTTGATTTTATGTATGATATATGTATCATATGAAAAAAATATTAACATACTGCACTCCTTCCCTACGTCCACTATAACCGTGTAAAATTTCATACTAATTCGATCGCGGCATAATACTTAAAAATGCTTCACAAGTTTTTGCTTCACGTATTAATATATAGATTTATACTTGGTAAGTTCCTTAAAACGACTAGAGATGGAATCGTAGCTCTGTATGAAGTTACTTTCAGATGTCTATGAGCAGCAGCGGTCATTTACCATCCGATGGACTGCAGGCTCGTTTGCTACTTCAATCAGATAAAATAAAGAAGAATAAAAAGATTCGGGAGTGGCAATGGTAAGTGGCCATTATCGTCAATCCATTACTGACCCACTGTTCGGCACGGGTCTTCTCTGGGAATGAGAGTTTTTAGGCCATAGTCAACCGCGCTGCCGGCCATTGCCACTCATAAATCTTTTTTTTCATGAATGTAGTAGACACATTTTCTATTTTTAAACTTTCCGTTTAAAAAAATAAGTTGAAATCCTGTCAATAAATCTCGATTTTAAATTGTCAGATGTAATCATCTTCACTCTCCGTTAAGTTAACAAGCTCTGAGAAGTTTGATTTGAAAGTTGTCCGTCGCAAATAGTTCGATAGAGATGGGAAATAAACTTCTGTCATTCGAGTTACAAGCATCAGGTAAAATTACAGAGTTTCAAAGTTTGACTTTATTTTTGTGACCGAATTTTACAATGTCAGAATCAAACCTACTATCGAATTTGGAAATTGTTGCGTATTTTTGTTTATTTATCCTTTAATTTCGTGTTAGCTTTTTTGCACTATTTTCATAAGTTTAGCACATAAGAAATGATTCATAAAGTGTAACTAGAACGTAATAGTAGGTACAGTCAGCAGCATATAGTTAGTGGCGTTCAAAGTGTCCATATTGTTAGATACAATCAAAGTGTTCAATAATATCGGCACAACCTACGTGTTCTAATTGTTGACAACATCTTAAACTCCCAAATGTCAGGACGTTCATAAACTCATAATGTTAATACCACCCAAATTGTCACAAATGTTCCGGCGTCAGTGGTAACCTAGCAACGAGACTGTTTGTAAATATAGGTACATTTTATAATATTAAACTTTATGTTGCGAATATGTTGTAAGGATCACTTACTGTGCGAGCAATGATAATATTGATATATGTTTATCTCATTTAGGGTTTTAAAATTTAATGAACATACTTTTCATCAGTTTAAAAATGAGAAAACCGTAGAGGTTACAGAAAAACTATTATATTTTAGCTAAAATATATTGTTTGTGAAATATACATCAGTCTTTATTTTTTTTTTAATATACATCCTTTGAAACCCTTTGAACATCCTTGCTAGTAACGATCGAATAACTTTAAGCTCGTATGTGAAAACGAATTTCTGAGGAACTTCTTTTTTGTACGTCAAATAATTGTGAACAATGTTGTTGTGGTGAATCAGCATCAGATAGTGTCACTGGCAAACGTTGATTTCCGGAGAGAACAGGAAGAAGACTCAATCGATTGAACTTGTTCTTTTTCAAGTGTGTTATGAACCCACTTAGGCCTTCTTTTTCTTGACGAGGGTAGGTTTGTAGAACTTGACGTGGTAAGTATTTCAGGTGCAATATATGTGTATGTTTCCATATACAGAACATTAACAACACTTGACGCAATTGAGCACGGATGAGATACTAACTCTGTCGATGGAATTATTAGAATGCAATATAATGGTGTATGCCATTATGCCCCGTGACATTTACGCATTTTGCCCCAATTACTATGTTAAAAGAAAATATGAAATAACGGTAAGACTAAAGCAGTGTTAAAATTGCCCATCAACTTCAAGGAAAACGTAAAATAAAGGAGAACATAATCATCAATTCAATACTATTTCTTGCTTGTTTCTGTAGTTATTAAGGATAAAAAAATATTACATCAATTATGCATTTAAACTAAATTTGATTGTAAATCAACTGTCATGGTCCATTGAGTATTGTTTGAAAGCAGGTTCTGATGGGCTGCAGCAACATCTCGCAAAAGCGTTTCGTTTCCGGTATGTGTGCATGACCCGTCTTACTCGTCCGTCCTCTCGTCTTGTCTTATCATGCCTCTTGTTCCCCTAGACCGATTCTATGACTTTGACAGTCAATGACGTCATTGCAAGATATGAAAAGGATAGTTGTTAATATAAAAAAGAGAGAAGAGAAGAGTCATTGTTAGCATGCCCTATACCGTAAGTGATCAGGAACCTTATATCCGCAACATAAGGTATAATATTATAAAATGTACCTATATTTACGAACAGTCTCGTTGCTAGGTTACCGCTGGTGTCGTAACAGATGCTGAAATTGTGACAATTTGAGTGGTTCATTATGAATTTATGAATGTTCTGTCATTTGGAAGTTTAAGATGTTGCGAACAATTAGAACACGTAGGTTGTGCCGATATTATTGAACACTTTGATTGTATCTAACAATATGGACACTTTGAACGCCACTAACTATATGCTGCTGACTGTACCTAATGATTGTCATGTCAGGAGTCATTAGAATAAAATTATAGGTGCTAACTATTAGTTAAAACATCTACTGACGTCATAACATGTTGTCATGGCTTTGTTTAAATAGTGTACATTAAGTTAGTGAATTTCAAGGTGGTAGAACCAGTGTAGTTCGACCGGGGAAGTACCACCGCCACACCTATGAGTCTTTGTCAAAAAGTGACCACTCGGAAAACAGACCGCGGTCCCTTTTTGCAAACATATTTTATTTAATATTTTTCTTTCATGAAATAGTATGTGAGTATAAAAACAAACCAAACGTAGGGCGATCATAATTCTGATACTTGTGATTATCATCTGTTTTCCCCGCCACCCCAGTTCAACCGTGATCATGATCCTTTTTTTATCTGACTAAAGTAGCAAACGAGCATGCAGTCCACCTGATGGTAAGTTGTCGCTGCCGCCCATGGTCATCTGTAATCAACTTCATAAAGAACATGGGTTCAATTTGAAGTCAATCACAGATGCGTTGCTACTCTCGAGGGCTAAGTAATCGCCTCATATTCTATCGAAGGCGATTCTATCGAAACGCAAGAATTGCTTCACGCTGGAAATAGGTGTGGCGGTGGTACTTTCCCGGTCGAACTACACTGGTTCTACCACCTAGTAGCTTGGATCCTATATGGATTGTGTCGAAATATCGGCAAAAAGAATGTTAACACATATCGTAAGCACCTGTTACATAATTGAATATAGTTTTTTTTTTATCTAAGATAGATAATCTTAAGATAATATTTTGCATATCTCTTACATAACTTAGTTATTGAAAGCCAAATACACTTTCCTACACGTATATGGTAGAATTTCGATTTCATAGTTCGGTTGATTTTCATTAAGGAAATGGGTTTTCTTACTCTCTCATTCTCATATTTTGAACTAGCTACTTTGCGTGAAAAACCGCACAATTCATAATTCATCCATTTTAAATAGAAGAAACAGATTTAAACAAAAAGGGCTAGGTATAAAAACGTTGCTAAATCATTTAATTATTTGAACAAATTTATTAAAAACATAAGAAGTTTGGTTAATTTGTACTTAGTTGTATAAAATTACGGTTTTTATTTTGTTTCATTATTCAATACAAGCAGCGACAAATGGCCTAGTGTTATCCACATATGGAATGCCTATGCAATTGGCACATGCATTGGTATTGTTTATATTGGACGCTCTATTTCAAAGGTTAGGTATATCTATATGTATTAATACGTGAAGCAAAAACTTGTGATTCGTTTTTAAGATACTTGCCGCAGACGGAGGAGTATGAATTACGTACGGTTATAGTTGATGTAGAGACGGATTACGCAATGATCATATTTTTTTCAAATAATGCATCAAACATACATAAAATGAACTATAAACACGTTACACACACTACCTTGCATTTGTCACAAACACATAAATAATAAACAAAATAGAACATTAAATGTCTTACTATGAAAACACGTAGTCAAAAATGTCAGACGGCTTTGTCAAAATACCCGCTATTGCCTTTAAATACAGCTAAGCTAGTTAAACCCCTTTTTACCTTAAATGGGTGCGTTCAAAATAACTTATGAGTTATTACAATTTAATTGAATTTGAGAAATATTCGTGTTACTTTGGACAGTATGAAGTTTAGATTTTTAATTTTTTAAATTAGGGTCGAATTTCAACCGTTGCGACGGCTGCCTACTAGCCATTAATGCACCAAAGCACTATACGTTATGTGGCTTTAACGAATCATGGATCTACCATACCGATATAATTTGCTCGGTGAGAATAAAATGAACCTAATGAAATTCGAATTTCATGATTATTAAAGGGAAATGATAATCTGTTTGTTCTTATTTAATGCGATTTGACAGTTTGTAATACGTCTGATGATAGACGTTAGTAGGAATAGTTTCAAGTATTGTAAAACATCAAAACAAAATGTTTCTAAATAGATTAAGAATTGTGGTCTTTGAAACTCGAATGAAATGTTTTCGACTCTCAATTCAAATATACAGTTTTATCCAAAATTTCTTATAGTTAGAATTGAAAATAGGGTGCTATGACGACGTCAAACAACGTTTTTTTAATTTTTTATAATCATTTAATACAAGCAACGATAATCCGACAAAAACCAATACACGAGAAATTCTGTAATAGGTAATGACTCTAGATTTCCAAAGGTAACAGTGATTGCTTATCTAATTGACTGAACTTGGATGCGTGCTTTTTAGCTCGACTGGCTTGTGACTTTTTATAATGAAAATACATTTAGAGGTGGTCGAATGCCTCGACAGGCATGAAAATATATGTTTAAATTTTAGGATTATTAAAAAAAATCACAGCACAGAATATATTTAAACTGAATCATTTTGTCGAAGCGCCAATAACGCATAATTTAGTCTTCATAATAGAAATCATTACCATAACAAAGGTGACTGAACCCAGCATTACTGTTCTATGCGGCCCACACTTCGTTCCAATGACTGATTTACTATCCGTCCTTGTCTAGTGAGGTGTTAACGAAAGAGATGGGTGTAGTAGTGAAATTAGCAACGGTGTTTAATATAATGCTTTCACATAAACGTAGCGTTCAAGGCAGAGACTAAAAAAGTGGATGACGCCTTCCGGAACATTCACTTGTTGAGTAACAGAAAGCTATAGATTTTTTTGTGATTGTTGTGTTTTTTGATGTTTGCTCTTTTCTGAATATTGGCACTTTATCGACACTCGAAGACTTTCAAAATCTTTTCAAACGCTATTATCTTTCAACGGAACACAACCGGGGTCCTCCAAGCATGATGCCCCTTTCGGGCTCTTCCCTTGAGTGCAAATGGTCACCGTGTCTCTTGGAAATTACGACAGCATATGACCACAATATACTGCCTCCCTTCCCGGAGTCACTGGCTGGGCGGTTTCAAACGCTATTATCTTTCAACGCTATGAGTGATCCAAATGATCAAACTGATTCAGCATGCATCGATTGAGTGTAATGTTATCGAATGGCGATTTGATTCTATTAAATATTACAATTTTCATAAAATCTCACATTCTACCAATTTTGAAATGCAATGTTTGAGTTTAATTATAATATTTTTTTACAAAGAAGTGTAAAATTAATTAAAAAAAAAAACAATTTGGGCATTAATAGAAATTATAGTCGAAAATTCGGTTAAAATTGCGTTGCTTTTAGTGCATGACTGCGAGTAATGCAAATCAGTAGTTATTTTATACTTTCAATATTTTTTCAATATTATCGTTTTTGATCTGAGTTGCAATGTAAATGAATGGCTTTCTCGTGCGGTTTCATTGCCAGGGACGCGTATCGAGATTAAGCTGTATGAATTCTTTAGGTAACTTGAAATATGCATTTAATGTGACAAATGGTATTTATTATACTTGTACCTTTACCAGCTGGTAGAATCAGTATAGTAGGACAATAATAAGAGCAGTGATAGTCTAATGGTTAAAACTTGCCCTCTCGATCGGGAGGTCCGAGGTTCAGACCCAGGCATGCACCACTGATTTATGTGCGTATTATATATTAATTATCACTTTTCGGTGAAGGAACACATCGTGAGGAAACCTACATACCCGAGAGTGCTTTAAAAAAAAAAAGTTCTCGGAGGTGTGTGAAGTCCACCAATTCGCACTTGGCCAGCGCGGTGGACTATGGCCTAAACTCTCTCATTCCGAGTGAAGACCCGTGCCCAGCAGTGGGACAGTAATGGGTTGACGACGAGGACAATAATAAAAAGCCTCACAGAGGCCGGACAACCCGAATACCATTTTATTTGGCCGGCTACACATTCGTAAAGCTTAACTATGTCCGGTTTTATCCCGCTTCGCAACGTTACATAAGGCACTGTCACTGCAATTTGTAGCAAAAATTGCTAAAATTCGTTCAACTTGCGCTTGCAATGATCATGACCGCTTGTGGACAAACTAATAGATTTCAGATTAATTAACACGTTCCTGTCTGTAAGAGGGGAATTGAAATTCCAAGTATTTTTTATCTGATTGAAGTAGCAAACGAGCATGCAGTCCACCTGATGGTAAGTGGTCACTGCCGCCCATGGACATCTGTAAGCAACTTCAAATAGAACATGGGTTCTGAATCAATCAGCGATGCGTTGCTACTCCCGAGGACTAAGATGGTCGCCTCATATAAAAATGTGCGGGCAACCACACCCTTCCATCGAAACGCAAAAAATGCTTCACGCTAGAAATAGGTGGGGCGCTGGTACTTTCCCGGTCGAACTACACTGATTCTACTACCTGCTAATTGTTTGATTTATTGCATTCTTTAAACTACTATTGTAAGGCGGAGATGACGGTGG
Organism: Spicauda simplicius; assembly: GCA_949699795.1. Classification (NCBI taxonomy): domain Eukaryota; kingdom Metazoa; phylum Arthropoda; class Insecta; order Lepidoptera; family Hesperiidae; genus Spicauda; species Spicauda simplicius. The sequence goes on from OX453062.1 coordinate 17,917,835, forward strand.
TAGCCCCTTATTTATTTTAGTTTTATGGTACAACTAGCTGTGCCCGCGACTTCGTCCGCGTGGCACGCAACGCAAACCCTCAAGGATGAATAATTTTCCCCGTTTTTTTCACATTTTCCATTATTTCTTCGCTCCTAATAGTTGCAGCGTGATGTTATATAGCCTAAAGCCTTCCTCGATAAATGGTCTATTCAATACAAAAAGAATTTTTAAATTCGAACCAGTAGTTCCTGAGATTAGCGCGTTCAAACAAACAAACTCTTCAGCCTTATATATTAGTATAGATTAGTATAGATTTGGCGTGTTTGTTATTTTGAATGATATTTTTTCTTTTAGTGACGGAACCGTGAAAACGTCCTTTGATATTTAGAGATTCATATTATGATTCGAACTAACGTCTAAACTTTGACCTCTATTATGACATACAAATCCAAGTAAAGCCTATGTTATACTTTACTTGGATTTGTAAATCAATACAGTATTACATTTCGAGCATGAAACTTACTTTAAGTACATTTGTTACCTTTTTTTACGAGGGGGGAACCTTCTAAAGGTACTCGATGCCGTGGTAGCGACGCGGGCTTGGATTTTTATCGCACTAAAACCCCCTCGGTGGCCGTCCTCAGCGCTGCTTGGAAGACTCCGGAATCTTCAACAGAACACAACCAGAGTTCTCCAAGTGCGATGCCTATTTCAGGCTCGTCCTTGGTAAGCGAATACGCTTACCGCACCTTCTGTGATTTATGGCGACGTGCGACCACACATGCCACCGTCCTTCTCGGGGTCGCTTGTCTGGATGGTTCGAGCTATCACTCTAGCCGCCCGCAACTTCGAAAGCCCCTTTTAATCGCCTCTTACGACAGGCAGGGGATACCGTAGCCCTATTCTGGTCCCGGGACTACAGGGCCAAAGTATATTTGTTACCTAACATAATTATATATTGGGACAGATGTAACAAGATAAGGCACACTCTAAAAACGCATTTTAGACATACATTATATCTATTATTGATTATAATAGATACAAAAAGGAAAACAAGTTCAATTCCAAAGATTTTACTCATATTGGCAATGAATAAAATCATAATATTATCATTTTATTTCATCTCTTAAATATATGTTCGAAGAGATTACGTAATTATTACGTAATCCGCGATATTACCTACCACTTTGTGCATGTTATATATGCATAAAAATTCGTAAATTTTATGTTTATGACGACAATCTCTATTTGCTTATTCTGAGAATCCGTGAACCGCTGGATTTCATAACATTGCGGATCTTGTAGGCTTTGTGTGGTACAAGTTAAGAGCTTCGGCCGTAAGTCGTGTTCATTTATTAGATTTGTACAATGCAACGTGTACTTTCCTCGCTTTTTACTGTTAACGATAATAGAACTCTTCTTTTTTCGGAACTGAAGTTATCATATTAATTATTTCTGCCATACAACACCAGTATCAAACGCCGCTATATTTTGGTTTGAAGAAAAATGCGCTTACACGACGCGTGCCTACTAAATCTTATTTGAAGTAAGTTGGGCGTTTAATCCTATTTCGAATTGCCTATGTCATTTATAGCAATATCTATTTATCATCTCTATATATCAATACGCGCAAACTTGTGATTCGTTTTTAAGGTACTTACCGCGGACGGATGAGGATGAAATTATGTACGCTTACAGTTGATGTAGAGAAGGATTACGCAATGCTAACATTTTTCAAATAGTTCATAAAACAAACCTAAAATCAACTATAAACCCATTACAAATACTATCTCGCATTTGACACAAACACAAACAAATAATAAACGACGTAAAACATTCAATGTCTTACTATGAAAACACATAACTTCAATAATATCAGATGTCTTTGTCAAAATACCCGCTATTGCTTTTAAATGCTTAGTTAATTAAACCTCTTTTTACCTTTAACGGGTGATTTTAATCAATAAAATCAATACTGTTTATTAATTGGAAATATTTGTGCTACTTTGGACATTATGAAGTTTACTTTTTTAAGTTAAATTACGGTCGAATTTCGACCGTTGCGACGGGTGACTAGTTAGAGTTATTGCATGTCCATGTATTTTATAATAAGTTAAATATTAAGTAGTTATAAACTATTACACTGTCAGGTACCTTAGTTGGATGGTAGGAAAATAAATAAAGCGAGCCCCATCAAGTCCTTTTCATCGCAATATACTCGTATTTTCTTATCAATTACTTTATAGCACTAAGCAAAAGAAAACATTTCGCGGTGAGAGCCATATTTTCATGAAAGTATTAAGCGAGCATTTCTTTCACTGGATCTTCTTCTTTTATTTACTTTTACTTTCATATCCATCCGCTCGTAACTTGTACTTTAGTTTTATTTAAAATCCACGGTTTATTCCACCGGCATATTACTCGGAGTTATTTCTTACACAACCAAACGGATATTACTACGTCATTAATTAAATTAAATATTCTACTGCATTTTCCATTTTACTCATTTCTTCTCCATTGGTAACAGTGAATAACGTATATACGTTTTATGAGAATAAAGATCTTTAAACTTAAACGTATGTCGTCGTCAACCCATTATTGTTCCACTGCTGTGCACGGGTCTTCTCTCGGAATGAGAAGTTATAAGCCATAGTCCACCGCGCTGCCCAAGTGCGAATTGGTGGTTTACGTATGTTTTATAAACGTAAGTAATTTGTACGAAATTCAAGTAGAAAACATGTAGTAACTATGTACAATTAGCCTATATACACCTGTACTCAACCCTAACTAGAATTAAAGCCTTACGTAAGTCAAGTACACATATGCTTCCCTGGATAATTAAGCTGAAAAGCCTCGGGTTAGTCTGCGCTTACCTAAATCCTTCAAAGTAAAAATTATCCATACTGCGTCAAAGGGAGGATAATATTTTCGAGTAGGTATGTATTAGTTATGTAACGAATACTCGCATTTGCAATCACGAATATTTGTATGTTTTTAGATATCCGCATTCGCATGGATTGGTGCGAATGTTTTGCGAATATTAAATATGTCAAATTTTAAAGGTGGTAGAACCAGTGTAGTTCGACCGGGGAAGTACCACCGCCACACCTATTTCTAGTGTGAAGCATTTCTTCCGTTTCGATAGAAGGGTGTGGTTGCTGGCACAATTTCACATGAGGCGACCATCATTGTCCTCGGGAGTAGCAACGCATCTGTGATTGACTTCAGATGGAACCTATGTTCTGTATAAAGTTGATTATCAATGTCCATGTCATACCAAAAAAAGGTCGTCAAATCTAGGTCCTCCGGCGTCCTATTCAAAAACTGGAAAAAACCGACATTCGCGAATGTTGTTGTATGCATGCCCATTTTTTTGGTACCCTTACAGCTTAAACGGCTTCATGGATTGTATCATGATAAACAAACATCACATATAAATCTATGATAGTTAAGTTTGTCTCTACGTGAATATTCTTGAAATATGTAATACGTGTTTCATTATACTAGTCACCCGTTGCAACGGGCGAAATTCGACCGTAATATAAATTAAAAATCTAACTTTCATGTTGTCCAAAATCGCATGAATAATTCTCAAATTCAAATAAATTATTTTAAATTTTAAGTTATATTTAAAACGGATCACAAGTTTTGCTTCACGTATTCATAAGATTTTTTTATTGCATTACTTATTGTTTCTTGTTTTGGTTTAATCAGTTGGTATTTTAGATTTTATATTTATATTGTCATTTATATTGAACTTTCTATTCTATGTATTTTTAATTTCATTGCAACCCATTTGGATCGCATGTTTTTGCGAAAACCTGGAGCTGGCAATAAAAAAGTCTGATGCATCGGTATCCACGCTCCTTCATTGTAACTTCTATTTTTTCAACTGCAGAACGGCCATACATGCAATAGAGTTGCTTTCCTTCTAAATAAAAACCTTAGCTTCATTAACGTTTATAGAAAGCAATAAATAATTATTTATCTCGTACCTGTCACGCGGAATTACTTAAACAAATAATATCAGTGGCAAAATATTTGTTCTAACACTTCCTCAACACTAAGGCCGCTATCACACTGGCGTTTTACGAGCGTTTGCGTTCGTCCAAAGTCTGTGCAGCGGCCACGCTGCGCAGACTACACTACTGTTAGCGTTGCTACTTCGACGAAAATTGCAAAAGAAAAGGAAAGTATCATCGTCGATTTTGTAAAATTCTACACAGGCCAATACATTCCAAGAAAGTGAATATTTTGCAGTCTTCTCTAATCGTATTAAAAGTAGTGAACCGGAATTTTATAAATATTTGCGAATACTTGTGAATTTTCGTCGAAGTAGCAATGCCAAGAGTAGTGTTTCCACTAAGGCCGCTAACACACTGGCGTTTTACGAGCGTTGGCGTTCGTCCAATGCAGCGGCGACGCTGCGCAGACTACACTGCTGTTGGCGTTGCTACTTTGACGAAAATTACGCAAAAGAAAGTATCATCGTCAATTTTGTAAAATTCTACACAGGCCAATCGATTACAAGAAAGTGAATATTTCGCAGTCTACTCTAATCGTATTAAAAGTAGTGAACCGGAATTTTATAAATATTTGCGAATACTTGTGAATTTTCGTCGAAGTAGCAATGCCAAGAGTAGTGTTGGAATCCGTTTTGTCTGTGATTGTACGCCGCAAATTGCAGCATGTGCGCGACGTTATCGTTGCGGTCAATGCAAAACGCAACGTTAACGTCGCTTCTGCGGAGCGTCGCCGCAGACGTTGGACGAACGCCAACGCTCGTAAAACGTCAGTAGGATAGCCGCCTAAGTTTCATCAATCATACTCCTTACACTTGATATCACATCGCAGATTAAGTTTTTTTAGATAACCCACTTTGTTGTGATTTACAGTTACAACTAGACGTACCTAACTTAGAAATTACTATAAAGTTAAGGCAGTGGGTGGTACTTGTAATTTTAAAATTAATGACATCTTGCGTCAAGACCCGTTCAGTTACCGACTGATTGGGAATTGGTAAACTATTTCACGATTAATTGTCTGTAAAGTTAGAGTTATTATTAGTCGCTCCTTATACATTTCCTTTGGATGGAAACCCCACAATTTAGTTCATCAATGTTAAGTTACAGATATAGATAGTTTTAACCTATAATTAAATAAATAGACACAATGGGGAATATGCATGATTTTTTTTTATGTCTCAAATTAATCATTTACCTCTATATAATGACGAAAAAAATATAAATAGGCTTGAAAATGTCTAAATTTTCTCAAAAACTCAAAATGAAAACATTGAACAAATTTGGGCCGTTCAAACGCGGCTATTTAGCGCGCGCTTTCGATGACGTCATTAGACATGGCCAGTGAACTGCCGTGTGTTTTGGTAGTGCCTTTCAGTTACTTCACATATATTGATTGTTATACCTATGATGAAAGCACCTAAAAACCTTCTTACAAGTATAATATAGTAACGAAGTGCAATAAAACTATTAGAAATATACCCGATATAGTATTTTTTTGTATTCCAAGCGATGCAAAAATACAACGCCGTACAAAAATAATGTATGGCGTGTGGTGTGTAAAGATCAGACAGAATAATTTATATTGGTCAGGTGGGAGAACCAGTGTAGTTCAACCGGGGAGGTACCACTGCCACACCTATTTCTATAGTGAAGCAGTTTTGTTGCAGAAGAGTGTGGTTGCCGGTTCACTTTTATATGTATGAGGCGACCATCCTTTTTTTTTGTTACGAAGAGGAAACCTTCAAAAGGTACACCGAAGTCTTGGGAGAGACTCCGGGTTATGTGTTACGCCTCGGTGGCCTTCCTCAACGCTTGTAGTAGGGGACTCGGAAACTAGACACCGGGAGAAGCAATGCATCTGTGACTGATTTTAGATAGAACCTATGTTATGAGCTTGCTTATTTATGTCGCAGGGCGGCAGTGGCCACTTACCATCAGGAGAACTGAATGCTTGTTTGTGACTTTAATGTATTTTATTTATGAACATCATTTTAAAGTAACTATGCTATAATCATATGCAGCTTAGTGTAAATTAGTATTAGTGTAATTAGTATTAGTAGCTTTGCATTATTTGTTATACAGTAGAAAATTCGGTTTAATACGAAATATAACATAGTTAAGAAAAGTTCAGTAAAACTTTCTACTAAAACGTTAGGTAGGTACTTATTCCTATTGCGGTTATATGTTTGGTACCTATGCGCTATGTTATAAACTGTTGTGTTATAAAAATGTTTTAAACTATATAACATAGTTTATATCAATCACTTATCAATAATACTAATACAAAGACTAAACTATAACATGTAATTTAATAAGTAAAATCGCAATTAGGTGCAAAATATGCTGTCATCATAAATGCATCTATTTTCGGATGATTGTATATTCATTATTGTAGATTTACTACAAATCGAGATTCACTAGATACTACCACAAAGAACACGATTAAACTATTATTCTCAAAAACACTTGTTAGTAGTACACAGTATGAATATCGCGCCGATGCTATGTCAACTGACGTCACATTTCGATTGACCAATCGTGGCGCGTTTCGTAAATTTGAATTTGGCTCCCTTATTTTACACTTTTCATATATTTTTTAAGGGTTTAAATCACAAGTAAATTAAAAAAAAAAACTTTTTCATTATAATTTGACGATAATAAAGAATCGAGAAAAAAATATTTGAGACGAATTTAAATTTCATGCATATTCCCTATTTACACGATATTTACAATTTAACGACCCGCGTGACGGAGCGGTTACCATACCGGTCTCACGCGCAATGGGTCCCGGGTTCGATTCCCGGCCAGACAGTTATCTGAATGATGAGTTTAGGTTCCTGTTCTGGGTCTGGAATTTGGATGATTGTGAATTCGTCTTGTGTGTGTTATGCCCACGACACAGGAGAAAATCCTACTGTGGGGCTATGAGTGTGAAGCGTGAAAGCGTGTATTTACAATTTAATTTTGCCTAAAATAAAAAAATACAATTAGAATATTTGAGTCAAATCCCTGCCTCGTGGAAGTGTACCCAAGACACTAACAGCATTACCACGATGAATTGCCGGAAATATTTGTTGGCTGAGATAAGCTTCAGCTCTAGGGTCGCCGAAGGCGTTAATCAGGCGCGAACACAATTCTTTGTTTAAATGTTTCGCTTTCCAACACCCATGGTGCCATCGTCTCTAGTGCAAATAGCACAAATATGTAGTGAGGAATGGCAACATATTTGCGCTGCTTTGGTCTCCACAGATTCGTTTGCCGCATGCGTGCATGGAAGTTGCTTGTATATGAGACGTTGTCAAGGTATCATCACAAGTACCATCCCATATCAAGGTCTTTCTCTGTTTCCAGCGCCCGAATCAAATCGTTCGGCGTTTTCCATTATCACAAACTATACCTCTCGGCTCCAGAGTCCAGAGCAGACGGTACGTTGATGGTGATAAGAGCCCCATGGATGACATAGTTGATGCTCGCGTGGTGTGATAAGTGGCCGGCATTGCGTTGACACGACAGGCCGTTACGGCCAGCCTGATCAACACATTATCCAAAGGCACAACCAGGTGGCTCATTGATTTATCCTTATGATATTATTTTAATATTGTAAACTTTATTTTTTCTAACGCCATTGTGGTTAATAGACTTTCAACCTTTAAAATTTTACCCTCGTTAATTAAAAAGACGAAAACAAAAAGCATTGTTATTTTTTACCTGTTCAATTAATTGGGCTCTCCTGTAAAATTAGTATTTTTGTCTTGTAATATTATACAATCCAAGAAGCGATATTGAGAGTAACCTTTTGAATAGATTTTTGTTTTGCTAACTTGTTGCTTGATATGAATAAAAATCTATTCAAACCAAAAATATAAGACATCAAAAGGGTAAACAAGTAAATATGAAGGTGGTAGATATCTAGTGGACGTACCGTCACCACCACGTCTATTGTTGCGTAGCAGTGTTTGCGTTTCGGTGGGAAGGTTTGCTGGGTCACTTTCATTCGAGGCGATCATCTGCGATTGACTTTTTTATCTGACTAAAGTAGCAAACGAGCATGCAGTCCACCTAATGGTAAGTGGTCACTGTCGCTCATAGACATCTGTAATCAACTTCATACAGATCATGGGTTCCATCTGAATTCAATCACAGAGACGGTGCTACTCCCGAGGACTATGATGGTTGCTTCATATATAACACGCTTTCACACTTTCTACACTCATAGCCCCACAGTAGGATTTTCTCCTGTCTCGTGGGTAATGGTCTGGTCTGTGATGGTCGCCTCATGTTAAAAGTAGGCCGGCAACCACATCCTTCCATCGAAACGCAAGACATGCTTCACAATAGAAATAGGTGTGGCGGTGGTACTTCACCGGTCGAACTACAATGGTTCTACCACCTTTAGAATAAAATCACATGTGCCTCGAACCGTGACTTTTAGATATGCATGTGTTCTTCACGATGTTCAATTTTCCACTAAAGAGATTTTTTGAACTGGAATTACCTTTGAAAAATGGAAAGTGCTAGAGATTTAAATGTCGATTTCCCAGATTAGAGGTTATTCTAAACCACTGGTCTACCTTGTTACCTTTAACATACACAAGCCACTTTAGATAAAATCTTTAGTGAACCAAGTCATATCTATCCTACTTTAAGCTGCTTCCATAACTTGTGGTGATTTCCCTCAATTTGTAATACGGTACAGCAAACGAGCATATTACGTTGTCACATGGTAAGTATAACCACAAGATGAATAGATCGTGTGATATTGTACCGATTGGGTACATTGAGGTTGTATGCATTGTAGCTTTAATATATGTACGACGTATGTGTATGGACGTATACATTAAACAATCTAATTTATATATGTATTACTCGTGAGATACAATACATTGTGTTTCCAAGCGATTGCCGAGTCAACCTTTTTATTTAAAACGTTAAAGATTTTTATATTGATATGGTCATTATAAGATGTTGTTAGGTTAGAATATTACGTAACAAGTTAAGACAGAAAGTCCCTTAAGCATAGACTGAATAAATTAATAATTGACTTGGTATTACATGGATCTCACAACTTTTTTGGGCAGAAAAATTGGGTTACGAGACTTGGATTTTTTTAAGTATTGATTTTTATTGAATTTCTTATTTCCGGAGACATCCATCTTCTTAGCAGAGAGTGAAAAGAGACTTTTATTGTCGATAGCAGGTATAGACTCCTACCATAATAAAGGTATCTTTATGTAAAAAGTATGTGGCGACCTCCCGCAACTCGTCAAGAGATGGCGCTACTAGTATCTTGAAACACGCTATCGAAGTATTCTCAATACCCCTCATATATACAAGTTCCGAACAACGACTGTTGGAGCACGGCCGCTCCCCAGACATGATCCCCTAGTCTGGCGGGAGGTTGATGTGGCGAACTCCCGCAACTCATCAAGAGATGGCGCTACTAGTATTCTGAAACACGCTATCGAAGTATTCTCAATATCCGGCGTATATACTAGTTCCAAACAGAGACTGTGGGAGCACGGCCGCTCCCCAGGCATGATCACCTAGCCTGGCGGATGATCTCCCTTTGCCAAAAGTATAATGTGTTGCATGTAATTTGAAAACAAATGATACATTAACTAACGCATAGTATTCGCTTTCCTATTTAACTTATCATAGTTAGTATGCAAACTTGCTATCGAACTTTAAACCAATTATCCCAAACTGATGGACCTGAAACTTTGTGAACGCGTTTGCTTTGTATGGCAATATGTGATTAGCTTAGAAGGTGGTAAAACTATATATCAACATTTCAATTCTTATTATAATTATTGTATTATTTATTATTATGTATTGTTATAATTATATAATTATTTGGTTATATAAGTATTTAATAATATTTTGTGTATATATTCAATATTATTTTAATAATTATTAATTTGTTTATTTTTTTAATACCTACCACAGATTATCGCTGTCGCCCAGAGTTGTATGGCAGACATGCCATTATGCATAAAGTTCGCCCTGGTAACCCATAGGTGTTTCAAAAGTTTAAATAAATAAAACAGTTGGTTTGACAAAGTATCGCCGCCACACCTATTTCTGCCTAATGACAGCAGTGTTATGCTTCCGAATTTTGGTCTGAAGGTTTTTTTATATGATTGAAGTAGCAAACGGGCATGCAGTCCACCTGATGGTGATTGGCTACTGCTGTCCATGGACTTGGCTGTAATGAATCCCAGGTAATGTCAGAATTTTATTTATTTATTTATTAGGATTGCCAATCGAACGTACACATTATGTTTCGTAAAACATTAAAATAACTTCTCATGATTATGATTACAAAAAAAGAAACAAAGTTCTTTATTTAAAATAATCTGTCTGTCTGCGAGCTAATCTTGTAAATGAAACTGATTTGGTCTGAAATTTACATAGAGATGGAAAACGTAGAATGAACTTACTCCTTTTAATTCTTTTTAACCCTAAAATGTCTGTCGTTGCTGTATAAAACTCAAAAAATCTTATTTAGTATGAATAGGATTAATGCTTCTATGTATTTAATTAATAATAACTAGACAATAGATAACTAAGCCGAAGAGAACATTTTAAGAGTTAATCAAAAATACTTAGTGCTTGATCTAGTTTTCCCCTCCTTACAATAGGTGGGGTACAAATAGTGTGTGGTTTATTTTAAAAAAGAGTTATTTAAGTTATTTAAAAAAAAAAGTTCTCGGAGGTGTGTGAAGTCCACCAATTCGCACTTGGCCTACGCGATGGACTATGGTCTAAAACTCTCTCATTCTGAGAGAAGACCCGTGCCCAGCAGTGGGACAAAATAGGTAAGAAAGGATAACTTTAGAAAGTTTTCTTATTTTTTGAGCCTAATTTCGGAGCCTATTTATTTAGGACCCCCCAAAGCATAGTTTATAAAAAAAGGAACTAGCAGTCACTTTGATTACGGTGCTACTGTTAGCCCTCTTACGGACTGGCGGTTAACAGCGGGCGCAGCAGACCGCGCGGCTAGCCGCTTGTCCAGTTTAATATGGAACCGCCCCAAAATTTCAACCGCGGCGGTTTATTGATTGATTTTTTTTTATTTTGATTTTTTGATATCAAACTGGAAAAGCGGCTAGACGTGTTTACCGTGCCCGCGGTTAACCACTAGTGCGTAAGAGGGCTTAGAGTCACCTTTAACAATATTACGTCCATTTTAAGCTAGAGACATGATAATTATAGCTGCTAAAATAATCATCATCAAGGTACTGCAAGTACAAATTCCGGCATTCGATTTCTGGTACGTACACCTGAATGAACATTACAACTGGATTAATGATTTATATGTTCTATCCATTAATCATTTATCTGGGTATTATCTTTAGTCAGGTCGATTGTAGATGTTGATAGATTTTTGTGCACTGCACGCGTTTACTATTTCAATATTATATTAAAACATGACTGCATAAGAACGATTGATTGCCTTCAGTTTCAGTTCAGTTCGCATCAAAAAAGCCTATTTATAGTTGGACCTAACGATAAGGCAGAGGGGCCACCTGATGAAAAGCAGTCATCGTCGCCTATGGACATTTACAACACCAGGGGAGTTGCCAATGCATCGCCGGCTTTGAAGGAGAGCTCATATTACACCTTTCTTAAAGAACCTCATGTCATAGCGCTCCGGGAATACCTCAGGAGGAAGCTCATTCTACATCTCGCACATCCAAGGCAGGAAGGAGCGCGCCAACCGAAAAGTGGAGGACCTTTGTGACTATGTGCGCCATACATAAAAAATATCAAGCCGATGCCACTCTGACAATGACATGTCAGATATTCCGTCAAACGCGTTTGATCTGTCAGAAACCGACGACCCGCGTGGCGGAGCGGTTGCCATAACGGTCTGATGCGTAATGGATCCCGGGTTCGATTTCCGGTCAGACAGGTATCTGAATGATGAGTTTAGATTCGTGTTCTGGGTCTGGATATTTGTGTATTCATCTTGTGTGTGCTGTGGGAAAAAAATAACATACATACGCTCGAAAAACATTATCATTATTATGACGCAGGCAGGTAAAATATGGTTCTATGTATACAGAAATCACTAAATTTTGAAACGTATCTAAACGATACAATTCATTGCGATTAGTTCCCAGCAAAATGATATAAGGCATCTCAAGTTTCTGTTACGGGACTACGGGTGTCTATACTCCAATTTACGGTACACCTGTTTTGTACTTTTGCACGTTACTTATTACGTGATCCTATGGCCACCGTGTGGTTTTAAACTATGGCCTTAAATTAAATTTAAAAAAATATATTGCACGTCTCTAACGCGCAACGTTTGAGATAGTGATTTACTCTCACCTCCTCAATTTCAAGCAATTTTCTCTACTTCTGTAATAACGTTTATTTTCATATTTCATCAAATTGTCAAATCGTTCAGTAATGTTATTAAATTAATATAAATTTATTAAGGACTAGCCACGAAACGTAATTTGAAATATTTTAATATGTTTGGCTTATTTTACCTAGTACTCGTTTAAATTAATCGTTAAGTAATAAATTGTCATGTCTTCAAGATCTTCGTTACATTAATAAAATTGTAATTAGTTAAATTGTGTTGCTTCTATTTATTTTCGTGAGTATTATTAGACAGTTAAACAATTTAGATTTTAGAAATTGTGTACAAATAATCCCAGGATTTTGGTTTCACCCAGGAATGTACTTAGCTAATGAAAATTTTTTGTATAATACAGAAAACATTATTTTATTTCAATGGGATATTTTATGAGTTACGCACATTTTTTATTGCGGCATTTTATGTACTTATTTACATAAAACTTATGGCTCTAATCTTAAACCGTTACGATCCTACTTTTTTCTGGAAGATAACGAGTTGAGTAGTTTCTTATAAGCACCGGTCATAATAATAAGTAAAAGACAGGAAATAAATCAATAAACATTCACCTCATTGAATTATCAACTTAAACATATTGAATTTGTTTTAAACATAAAGCGAACTTAGATTGCCATTGAAAAACTAATAAAAAACATTGTTTCTTTGTGGGCAGTTTCTCTTTCTTTGGAACACGAGTCACGAAATCGTGACCGTAGATAAAGAAACCTAAAGATTTCAACGGTTGTTCGTGTTAACTACGTTTCATGACTTAGGCTGAATTCGTATGTGCATTTTGTGGGTGTTTGAATGTTGCTCTGATGTTGTGTATCACTTTTGGAAGAAACTTGGCACGTCAGATGAAGTTCAAGTGATTTGAATAGGGTGCTTTAGAGCGACGTTCTCAAGATGACGCAGTTGGAGGCTGTTTATATAACGAAAAACCTATGATATTCTTTGAAAAAGATGACGGGTGCAGTCTACTCTCGTGGCGACACCAAACTGTAGTTGTATTACATATAAGATACTTTCATTTTTTAATTAAGACTGAGAGAGGTGAATAGCCTATTTGAAAAGTTCGAAAGTTTGAAAGGAGCCTAAATGAAGATACAGTTATAACAACAATGTAAACGAGCGATTTGAGAAAATGGAACCTTAGACGATGTTGAGCACAAAGCATTTTGTGCACGATTGTATGCTTTATGTCCTTTGTGGCGTCAACAACGCAGCTGCTGCGTTCCAGTCTACTCAAAACTGCTGCTGTTTTCCAGCCTATATTTAACACTCACTCCCACTATATCTGTAAAGGTAACTCTGTATAATTCTACTTCGGAAGCACAACATATACCCGTATTTGTATCTAATAATAGCAGTGTCTGTGATAAGTGTGGTACGGGAGACACATTTATTCGAAGCGCTCCAACTTAGTCTTCAGGTCCTCAAGTAAGACTCTGAGCTTAGCTGGAAATAATTACAGATATCCGTGGATGGCGCCGCTAAACATCAGGTGGACAGCATGCTCGTTTGCTACTTCCGTATTATAAAACGCTACTGCCACTTACTCGACTAAGTCCTCTACTTTATCCTAACACCCATTGTCATTGATCTCCCGTTATATGCCAACACATTCGACACAGAGGTTAATCGGATTATCGGGTTTCACATTACCGATTCTAATAAATGTTAATCTAAAAGCTCCTGTAATTAATAGCTCATTAAATATATGAGCTTAGATTACTTTAGTAGCTATTACTTACTTTATGACAATTACTAATGGGGAAGTTTTTAGAGGATGTTTGTGTGTTTCTTTCGAGGAAAAAGTACCGGCTACATTTCGCTGAAATGTCCTACTGTTTATGATCTACACTAACACAGGATAATCATTGTCATTTCCATAGTAAACGTGACTAAAGAGGGCAAAGCCACGGGAATAACAAGGCGGGAATAACCAGTGTAGTTCGACTGGGGAAGTACCACCGCCACACCTATTTCTAGCGTGAAGCACTTCTTGCGTTTCGATAGAAGGGTGTGGTTGCCGGCACACTTTCACATGAGGCGACCATCATAGTCCTCGGGAGTAGCAACGCATCTGTGATTTACTTCAGATGGAACCCATGTTCTGTATGAAGTTGATTACAGATGTCCATGGGTGACCACTTACCATCAGGTGGATTGCTTGTTTGTTTGCTACTTCAGTCAGATAAAAAAAAAATAGTATAAACAATCATTGTTATGACAATGTGACAATATCCGTAACAAAGTATATTTCTTTCGATAAGAGAGATTTTTTATCCACCACTTTTCCATCCTTGGCTGGTTTTGTATTACGTTTATCGTATAGCGAAAACCATTTATAACTTTATTTCAACTCTGGTCATGAGGGAAATTTTCTGTAAAACTGTATTAAAAAGTAATCTGGCAAGCAGCGAAATTTTTCATTACTGTTTTTGGCCTTATTGTTTTTGACTAAGCCTGATGTTACCCTGATTAAGTTGGCCAGATGATGAAAGTGGATTAAGCATGGGGTAATAAACGAGTAATGAACGATAACCATACTATGACCTCCACACCACCGTAGGGTAATTCAACTTATACACATAGTTTTACATACATACTACCTGACCCGACGAACTTCTCTCCGCTTAAAAGTCAATAATCAAAAATTATCGAGGTTTCTCTACTATATCACGAAGTCTTATACATAAAAACCTTCCTCTTGAGTCACTCTATCTATTAAAACTTCATAAAAATGCGTAACGTAGTTTCAAAGATCTAAACATACATAGGGACAGACAGCGGGAATTGACTTTGTTTTATACTATATAGTAATAAGCTTTAAAACAATTTTAAAACAATCAAGTGAACCTGAAAGTAGTGTTTTTAAGACGCCGGTTTTTTGTTTTAATAATGTAGCAGTGTTACTTGTTTTCTTTCTTTCTTTCATCATGTTGTGTTCATCTCTTCCGACGTAACTAACTTTACAACTTTGGTTTTCTTGTAACATTTCTGCAGCGAAAATTTAAATCATTTCCTTGTATCGCATACTTTGTTCTTGAAATAAGGAAACTCTGAATTTGCATTCAAATGAAGCACTTACGAACCGAAGCATTAATTATGCTCAAAACAACTCAGCTCTTGCTATTTTAGTAAGTAGTAAGTTCACACTTTTGAAGATTGTACAAGTGGTTTCAAATGTATCCACAGCAAAAGTAAGTTTTGATTAAGACCTTGTTTACTGTCATTTTGACGCTATATTTTTAACCTGTGATTAACCTCACATAGAACTGAGCGTACTCACAGAAGCATTCCTACTCCCGAAGACAAAGATGGTCGCTTCATATAAAAGCCGGTATTGTCATTATCACTACATTATAGTTATTCTAATCATTTAATACGCCCTAAAACTGAGTTCAGTTACCTCAAAAGAAAAAGTCTATGCCTATAATCGTTACCTACTACTTCAGAACTTCAAAGGCTACGGACGTACAAGATGTGGAATGAGTTTCCCCCTGAGGTATTCCCGGAGCATTATGACATGGGGCTCTACAAAAAAGGTGTGAAAGGAACTCTCCTTCAAAGCCGGCGATGAATTGGCAACTCCTCTGATGATGCAAATGTCCATAGGCGACGGTGACTACTTTCCATCAGGTAGGCCGTCTGCCTATCGCCAGGTTCAGTTATAAAAGAAAATATCATCCACGCTTTTAATGTATTCACCCCATAGGCGATGCTATCGAAGCATTTATTGAGTAAAACATTTACTTCGCTTCTATTGAAATAAAATTTACTCGTCTTTCATTCAAATTAGCATTGAATGAGCTAGTTTGAGAAGTAATTTAGATGGTACGGTAGGCTTATACAGATATTTAAATTACTGACTTCACCTTTGATAAAGTCCTATTTTTTTAAATGAACTATTCATATGTGTAACTATTATAGTCAATGATTTTTAAATAAAAAAGAATGCTCCATTCTAAGTAATTTTATTGTGTTCTAACCTTTAATGAGATATTTTGAATCAAAATCTTCGACAATCCCTAACGTAATTATAAAACTTTTAGAGTTAAACATTTGCCTAGTAGCACGTAACAGTACTTAATAATATTCTAGGATGTCGGATCTACAAAATAAATACTCACAGTTGCCTAATTAACAAAAAAACAACATCCACTGCCTTTTGATAAATGGTTGTACATCTATTGATCGACAGTTTAATGTACTTTGCTTCAACGAAACAATCGATTCGCGATTGTGCATAGATGACCGGACAATAGACAAAACTAGAACTAGTAAATAAATCGATGATGAATTGATTGGTTGTACGCGCATTAACGTTACTAAACTATTTAATAAATATAGCAATTGTGTTCATGCTCAAGGCCATAACGGAATTAAAAATTGCACTGACTTTTAACTTCAGAATTGTGACACTCCTTGCAATCCACGATGTCTCATTCCGCGATCCTTGGATACTTCACAATAAGATTGAGAATTGTTTGAAGGTCCTTCATGAAACGGAACAACTATATCATGATCGAGTCGTCAGTTGGATACGTGTTTTGATCCTCCGTATTCATTACGGGCTGCCAACATATCCTCTATTCGATGTCAATCTAATCATGATAAAGCTTTAAACGCCATAGAAGTCGAATCGAGGCAGGTATATGTTTGGGCACAGCTAAATGGCTTAGACTTCAGAGAAGCGATATAAAGAGTTCTTTGATCTGAAAACATTTTATATATAAGATAATAAAAAATAAAACAATCAAACACTATTTTCAGTAGGTACCTAATGGAAATAACAATAGGAAAAGTCGGTCGTATGATTGAAGTGGTCACTAAAACATACAGGCAAACATTAGGCAATGTAAAGCGAACAGGGGCTTTACCCGATAATAATCATAATAATAGGTTTTTAAGTAGCATTCTTCAAGAATGATTTATGATCCATATACTGAATCTACACAATTTTGGCATAAATTAGATATCCATTTGGATGTAGCAACTACTAAAAGGAGAATTCCAGAACATGTAATTAACATATGAGTATATATGAGGTTCTTCAAGAAAGGTGCAAAAAGAGATCTCCTACAAAGCCGGCGATGCATTGGTGACTCCTCTGGTGTTCTTATCAGGTAGCCCATCTGCATTATCGTTAGGCTAAAATATAAAAAATAGTAATCCATTTAATAAGTTTGTTAGCTACTCGCAACTCGTAAGCAATGATACAAGTCCTAAAGCTAAACGTTTGGATTATATTATAGAAGAAGCAACAGATGAACGTTCATTATTTACGACACTGAACCAAGAATCACGACTGCGCATACCTGTTCGATCTACATCCTGCTTTCACTTTAAAAATAAAGTACCTATTGATTTTATCGGTTAGAAAAAAAATATGGTAAGGTACGATAATTTATTTACAGATCTATAGACAGCTTTTGATAGAGAAATAAATTAGTTTGGCTTGATAGAGAAATAAACTCGACGACCCGCGTGGCGCAGCGGTTACCATACCGGTCTGACACGCAGTGGGTCCCGGGTTCGATTCCCGGCCAGACAGGTATCTGAATGATGAGTTTAGATTCTTGTTCTGGGTCTGGGTGTTTGTGTATTCGTCTTTGTGTGTGTCCATGGCACCCACGACACAGGAGAAATCCTACTGTGGGGCTATGAGTTTAGAAAGCGTTCTAAGTTTTTTAAATTTTATTTCTAAGTTTCTATCAGTTATTTCAAACGCTTTAAAAAAATTGTATTTTTAAAGACATGAATAATAGCTGGTTTTAAATTTTCGTTTTAAAAGTTAATATGCAAAGATACAAAAACATATGAACATGAATAAATTAGTATTTGAAAAATACCTTAGATTCTCTACAATTTCTGTCAATTGAAGTATAATTATGGTTAAAATATGAGAGTCGTCTGAATTGTTAAAACCAATATTGAAGTTTACTTTGTCTTCCTTCGATTAATATAAATAAAGGAAAGCAAAGTAAGCGTTTATTGTTGTTATTTTAATACAAAGTTTTAAGCAACAAACAAAAACATTCAACGAGATTTCATTTACAGTACAATATTTATCTTATTCCTGCTTACAAAGTTCTTCGGTTCAAAATCTTTCGCATTTTAAAGCATTTGAGGGTTTCTTAAAACGTTAGTACGTGGCAGTAGCCTAATTACAGTTGTCCCTGTAGTTCCGGGATTACAATAGAGGTACGGTATCCCCTACCTGTCGTAAGAGGCGACTAAAAGGGATGTTTGAGGTTGTGGGCGGCTAGAGCGTGAGCTCGTACCTTGCAGTCAGACAACCTTGGGAAAGACGACGGTATGCGTGATCGCTTACCGTTGTGAAGGTTAGATGAAGCGGTGGGCCCAGCCGCTCATCTGGGGGAGCCTGATTGGGCAACGCGCTCAGGGGACTCCGGTTTCGTTCCTTTGGAGATCCCGAAGTAGCACCGAGGACGGCCACCGGGCGGGTTTTAGTGTGGTAAAAATCCCACATAAGCCTAAGTCGAGTACCTTTTGAAGGTTTCCCGCTTGAGAACAAACGAAAGCCTAATTACAGCTGTGCCGTGTGTAACGATAGTATAAAGTATGATATTGAAGTAGCAAAACATTAGTGACCGACCTCGGTAAAACTAAACTTATTTGAGATTCATGACAGATGTCCAAGAGCGGCAGTGGCCACTTATCGTCAGATAGAGCGTAGTTTGCTACTACTGTATAGATGCTCTATCTTATCATTAAATAAGAACTCATAAGTGCTTAAAAATCGACCATTAAAGAAGCGTCTCATAAGTCTAATTACGTCAAAGTTTAAATATGTGCTTTATAAAGTCATTTTTATCTAAATGAAATTAATGTAGTAGAACAATTACAGTTCAGCCGGAGAGGTATCGCAAGTTATTTCACGTAATATTTACCATACATAGGTACTTCGTACTGAATACTCGTGTTACATCAATCAAAATAAAATAATTATTTTTCATGAATTTCAAGACTCAAGAAATAAAGGGTTTATATAAATTACAACATAATTTTCTTAATTCAAGGACTCTTCGAAAAGAATAACGAAATTAGGACCATTATTTTCCAGGTCTTCAATAAGTCTATAAATAGGACCTTAATAACAGTAATTTTCTGGAAATGAAACCTATACTAAGATAAAGCAATGTTTTTGAAGTAAGTAAAAATTTAAAAACAACTAACGTTGTTGATTAAAAAAACCCGACTGCTTAAAAACGAATCAATCATGTCTTTTTGGTATTTGTCAAAATTTATTTAATTCAACGCTACTGTGGATTTTGCATCTAAACCGCAATGTAAAAGCTTATAATGCATATATATTTGTGGTCTACTTACTAAGTTTTGTTGGATAGCTATATTGTTAGGCCAAACAACCCCCCTCCCCCCACCTTGCCTTTTCTCTGACTGAAGCCGCCGTGCATAAAAATTATGTAGCCTATGTCATTCTCATAAATAAATCGTTTCAAATTATATGTCATTTGTCACAATCCCGTGCAACTGTTTGGGTTATAACGTGTGCCAAATAAATGGACATACACACAAATATACATACATATGCTCGAAAAGCATTACCCTCCTGACATAGTCGGGCAAAAAATAATGGTAAAACAACATTATTCAAGAATTTAAGGACTCTGCATAAAAATCTACATCGAAGTCCAATCTTGGAGCAGTAATACGCGGAGCGTATGGCCAGTCTTATTGACTTTCGCGGCACGTGTGTTCATTGACTTTATAACGGTAGCCTGAGGTCCGTCTTGGGTAATTGATAATTAATTTGGTTGCCCTAAGGCTGCCTATTCATTGACTACTATTGCTTGAGCGACTGTTAGCTTAAACGTTTAAGTAATATTTAAAGACCACTGTCAAACTACTTGGCGATTATTTAGTAGCTCACATGTTGTCACATGACGCGTAAACCGTTGAGTTTAAAATGTGGTCCTTTTGCAGTTCGACTCTAATGGTATCACCACCACGCCCATTTTGCCAAATAATTGCAGTGTTAAGCAATGTTGTGATCTGTTTAGAAAGGCAAGGGAGATATATATATGTATGACTTATCCTACAAATTAGACTTTACTTTGGATAGCAACGCTTGTGATCGACATTCGGTATCTTATCTGGAGTAGGTTAAAGGTGATAGACATCTGTAATCGACTCCAGATAAGACGGCAGTTGCCGGTTAACGTCAGATGAACTGCAATATCATCTGCTGTTTTCGCATGTATATTTATATATGTATGTACCGTTTGTCACTCGCTCAAGTACCTAATTATAAGCTAAGCAGCAAAGCGTTTTACTTAACTGTTCCGTAGCGTAAGCGATAAGATAGTAACTTTAGCGACTATCCTGTTAGTAATAGTAGCCAATGTGCGGTCAGCCTTAATGATTCAGGCTTGCTATTGATTGTGCGTTTATAAAAAATCGTTGATTTGTTATTAAGCGTGGATTCAAATAACTATTATTTTCTTATTGTTTTTAATTCTATTCGATATTAATTTTCTACATTCATCCGATCATCTTAATTACATTTTTTATAATATGTGTGGAGCAAAAGACCTCGTGATACTGTTATTGTTAAATTAAATACGCGTCGGATAAGTATGTTTTCTATATCACTTTTCGGACCAAAATACCACTGTTGTAACGCAGGAATAAACGTATCACTCAGGGTTAAATCATCCTGGCTTAATTTGTGTCAGTGACTATTTCTGAATTCAACAACGGCCATAAAATATGTAGAATCGCTAAGTATTCCTGAACGATAAATTTAGCATAAGTTGCTTTTTCTTGGGCCGAATTTGGCCATTAAATATGTAATCTTTTTGGATTACTCGTATTGCGTAGGATTACATGACATCCTCTGGGAAATAGCAAAGAGATATAATTCAACAGTTTGTTCATGTTTCCCAGAATTCGTTTTCAAAAGTAATTGGCTTTATTTTTACTTGACTGCTTTATAAGGAAGATAATGTTTTTCGAGCGTATAAATATATGTATGTCCATTTGTTTGATACGCTACAGCCCAAATGGCTCTTCAATTTGTTACTTATGATATAGCATTAAAATCGACTCAGATGTTAGATTGATATAGGTTATTTAATTTTAAAGAGGAGTGATAGCCTAATGGTTAAAATTTGCCTTCTCGATCGTGAGGTCCAAGGTTAAAATCCTAGGCACCAATGATTTTTCCCGACGCATTTCGCAAAAAAAACATACAGATTGTTTAGGACCTAGAATTACACATGGAATAATCATTGTTACGGTAATTAAGATCATAGCGGCCGGAACCACGGAAATTTTAAAGTTTGACTGCTTTGATTTATAACAATTTGTGGGGATGTACGTGTGTTTGTTACTCTTTCACGCAAAAACCACTGATCAGACTTCGCTATAATTTGGCAAACACATAGTTTATGACTTTGGTTAAGATATAGAATAATTTTCCCGTGATAGACGTCACCAGTGATAGCCTAATGGTTGAAACTTGCCCTCTCGATCGGGAGGTCCGAGGTTCAAACCCAGGCACGCACCAATGATTAATGTGCGTATTAGAAATTAATTATCACTGCTTTTCGGTGAAGGAAAACATCGTGAGGAAACCTACACACCCGAGAGTTCTTAAAAAAAAAAAGTTCTCGGAGGTGTGTGAAGTCCACCAATTCGCACTTGGCCAGCGCGGTGGACTAGCCTAGACTCTCTCATTCTGGGAGAAGACCCGTGCCCAGCAGTGGGCCAATAATGGGTTGATGCGATGCGGAGACGTCACCAAAGTGGGCGAAGCCGCGGTAACGAAACAATACTTCATAACACTCACCTTAATCTCGTGATATTAAATTAAATAAGTTTACGTAAAGAAATTTTTCCCAAAACCATTTTGCACATGATACCCGTCATACTCAGATTTTAATTTCTAGAGCTTAAGTTCTGGCACCTCAGATAGATCTTGTTATTTTATATAATACCTATTTTAGTGACGAGTCAAAATTGGAAACAAATTTAATTAGCACGTTTTCATCTGTACAAAATTCTGACAAGTAAATCGCGTCTGCTATTTTAAGAAATTATTGCTATAAAATCTTCTTATAATAAGATAAATGTAAAAGTTTGTGGAGATTTATGTGTTTATCACTCCATCACGCAAAACCACCAATCGGAATTCACTGAAATTTCGCATAAAGATAGTTTAGAGCCTTGATTAGCACATAGGATACTCATTATCCGGGTTAATGAAAGTGTCGGAGCAGCGGGAGTAAGCTACTATAGAAATATTTTCCAAAAATTCGCGTGAGAAACTAGTTTTATTAGGGTTCCGTACACAAAGGGTAAAAATGGGACCCTATAACTAAAATTAAGCTGTCCGCCTGTCCGTCTGTCCGTCTGTCCGTCTGTCTGTCACCAGGCTATATTATCATATTATATCAGGCTATCATTTATTTGTTTATTTATTCATTTATTTATTTATAGTTAGCTAGAACGGTCATCACGTTCAATTACACTAACTAATTCAGATTACAAATCAAAAAAAAAAATACACAATATTAAATTGAAAACATCATAGAAATAATTATACCTTAAGACTTGTCAATAAGAAAAATAATAGAGTCAATTACATTGATTACAAAAAAAATCAGATCAACAATTATAATTAAATAAAATAAAGAGATCTGTAACTAAATAATAATTAATAATTAATATCATGAACCATGATAGCCAGATAGTCGAAATTTTCACAGATGATGTATCATTGTTGCGTCTATAACAACAAATAAAAACAGAATAAAATAAATATTTAACAGGGGTTCCCATACAAATGGGTCTTTTTATGGCTTTTTTATAGATTATGGTACGGAGCTCTTCGTGCGCGAGTCCGATTCGCACTTGTCACCCTTGTCACAAGCATGTCCACCAATTCGCACTTGGCCAGCGTGGTGGACTACGGCCTAAACTCTTTTATTCTGAGAGAAGACCAGTGCCCAGCAGTGAGACAACAATGTTGACGAGACTAGAGAGAAAATACTACATATACCTATCACTGCAAACTTGCATAATACGCAGTTACGCAAAGTTATAAGGTCTTTTGCATCCGTTTTACGTCATTCTGTACCTTTCCTTGTTATTGCCGTATCCTAACGTAACCCAACTGGTTACTCATGATATTTTGTGTGTGTCTATTGCGACCCCAACATGCAAAGCCAGGTATGGATTTACGAAAGAAACTTTAATCAAGGCCTTTCGGTCTGACACGCAGTGGGTCCCGGGTTCGATTCCCGGCCAGATGTATCTGAATGATGAGTTTAGATTCTTGTTCTGGGTCTGGGTGTTTGTGTTCGTCTTTATGTGGCCATGGACCCACGACACAGGAGAAAATCCTACTGTGGGGCTATGAGTGTAGAAATCATTTTTGTAGAAAACTCTCAGAAATTTAATCTTTTAATTTAGATAACAATGTAATTCTAAATAGTATTTTCAATCAAGTTTATGATGAAAGATTTTAGCAATAGACTGTTAAGCGGTATACTTACTATATATAGTACTATATATATTATAATATGTTACCGTATTTTCTTAAACTAGTCACTCGTCGCATCGGTCGAAATTCGACCGTAATTTAAATTAAAAAACTAAACATCATATTGTCCAAAGTAGTACGAATATTTCTTGAATTCAAATGAAATGTAATAATTTTCAAGAAATTTTGAATGCGCCTAACGGGCGCATTATAATTAAATAGTTAAACCATAATTAAACCTCTCTATAAATTTAACAATTTATAGAGAGGTTTAATTATCTAAGCCGCATTAGCAATAGCAGTATTTTCACAAAAACATCTGACATTTTTGACGTTACGTGTTTTCATAGTAAGACATTGAATGTTCTATTTCGTTTACTGTGTATGTGTTTGTGACAAATGCACGGTAGTTTGTGTAATGTGTTTTTAGTTAATATTAAGTATGATAATTATGTGCATTATTTGAAAAAAATATATTAACTTTCTGCACTCCTTCCTTACGTCCACTATAACCGTGCAAAATTTCATACTAATCCGTCCGCGGCATATTACTTAAAAATGCGTCCCAAGTTTTGCTTCACGTTTCAATATAATATTAATTTTAATTCTTTAGAATAGAATGTCAGTTTGTTCCAACATTTATTTTAAACCGGTGCTTGGTTCTGTTTCGTAATTCCACAGTTGACTGGAAAATTCGTCAACGTTAATTAACAACTGACGAAATCAGTCTCGAGGGAAAGATTGGCATAACAACAGTCAATATGAACGTACTGACGTGCACAATTCTGGCTTTGTGTATTTTTTATAATAATCAAATCGCAAACAAGCATGCTATCTAAAGTAAATGTCAACTGCCGCCCGTAGACAGTCAGCAACTTCATATAGAACAAACGTTATATATAAAGTCAATCATGATGCCTTGTTTCTATCGAGGATTAAGAAGATTGCCTCATATAAAAAGTTAGTCTGCGAACACCTTCCAATGAAAGGCAAGAATTGCTCACACTAGAAATTGGTGTGGCGGTTACTGACATAGAGACAAGCCCCAGTCGAACCATTTCATTGCCAAATGCCATGAAATTTCATTACGATATCTGCAAAATTAGTTTACGCCGAGTCATTAACAATAACTATTACTTGATAATTTAGTTATAATGAGATTTTTTATTACTTCTAGCATACAAAACTGGATTTAATTTAAGGATCCTTAAATTTTCGTTAAAATTAAATTCATAATTAGATTTCTGTTGAAATTATGTAAATCATTTGTAGTTTTATAATTAACGTTTTGTGACGTGTTGTTTGCTATGAAGACGCGGCGCAAGAAACTTCGACGCTTTGCAAGCGGTCGTTCGCTTGCCACATCTACCAACAAATCAAGTTGTTAAACGCATTCTTTATTCGCTGCCGTGAACAGTTTAAACACTTGTCGGATGTCGCCAAACAAAGCTTGTGTTTTCCCCAACACGACAACAACCTGCTAATTTCTTGAACGGAACCAAAGGAGTAAATATGAACTCTAAGAGTGGAGGCATAGAGTGGAATTTACGGATGGATTTGACAGTGGTGGGGTTTGAAATCATTGGCAAGTTTGGTGCGTGCGCGCAGTCAGCCGCGAGCTCCGGTGTGCGACAGTAGCGCCAATTTGTACTAAACTTTCTCAACACATTTCGTTTCTATTGCACAACACGGTTCGGAAACTGGTGAAATTTCTATTACAGCGTGACGTTTTAAAATGTGAGTGAAATTTTGTACGTATTGCTAGTGAACTGAGCGCTATCAAGTGATATTTGACTCGGATTTTCTTTTACCGTCGGCTCTTTGAAGGCTGTGATATTTCGTAAGTAAGTTTCATTACGATTATTGTTGACAGGTCTTATACGGTTTTCTGTACAACTTATATCTTGCTACTTTATAACGAGAAACGTTTGAAGATTGGTAACATAATCACCAGAAGTGTTAGAAGTTAGATTACTTGTTTATTGTTGGTAGATTATGTTTATTATTCGCTGGCTTTAAATATATACCACCTTCAGATAAATAGCAGAATGATTGAATAACCTAAATGTAACTTAGAATGGATCTCTATCTCTAGTTAAAAAAATACCAAGTGTTATAATTGATTTTATTAACATCATGTTTTCTTCATTACCAAACTTGATTTGTGATTGCTCCATCAATCAGCATCGATTCCAATTGACTTTCTACCCTGATTAATGAATAGGCACGATTAATTCAGCTCTTTCCTATCTTCGGCTCGTCGGTACTTTCTCTAATTCAGTTACGTCACATCATTATTACTTTCATGTTGACTATTTTGATGACGCTTCGAGCATTACACCTGCTCACTCAATAAGAGTTAACTTGATTATATTACTATACTTAACGGGTACTCACGATATGCGGTTTTTTGAATCCTATTCGAATTCTTTTTGCCGATATTTCGACCCAGTTGCATGGATCGTGGTCACGGCGAAACTGTTTCGCCGTGGCCATCCATGCAACCAACCCGCAACCCGTTAAGTGTTAAAATGTGTCAATTCCGCGATAATATTAGTCTAAAACCATATATATTACTATACCTAGTTCTAAATTTAGACACTTTTTTAATTCCGTAGGAAAATATCGAAGGTTTGTTTAATGATTTTCTTAAAAGTATGTAGTTAATATACTATACTATAGTTAATTATAGTGATTATAGTTAAAGTAAGTTGCTTAAAATGTTTAGTTGATATAATATGACATCACATAAAACTATAGTCATCATTTTTCATATGCCGCGACCTTCTTAACTCTCACTTGTACAACTATCAATATCTAAGATCAGCTTGAGATGGAATCCTCGTTCTATCACTGGTTATTTATATAAAGGGTGGCCAAAAAGTCGTGGATCAAACGAAACTAGTGGTTAGACGGGACCACCAATAGCATTGTTCTACGGGAGGTCTTAAAGTTCAACCCCTGCAGAGTTATGATTTATTGTTGTTTCAATAAGAAAATTGACTTTTTTAGGTAATTCTAATCATTCGAAGAATTTTACATCCTGTATCTTTTTCATAATTTTCACTATATTGGTACTAATGTGTCCTTGCGTTAGAGCTATTTATGGTTGTTTATTGGGTTAATTAAAGATAATATTAAGTTTTAGAACTTTTTTCTGTTGGTGGTCCCATCTAACTACTAGTTTTGTTTGATGCACGACCATTTTACCATCCTATATAACTAATGGACGATAAAGTAAGCATGGTAATTAATTTCAACTATGCTTTTTCACTAACACTACCAATCACTATTTCAAAATTTATTATAACTGTCGCAAAGTATTTATCATCTAGTTTAAAGCATCTCGCTTATTGTTAATATTTGTACGTAACTGAATAATTATATGTAGAACACGATAACGCTTTACGTGTATCAAAATAAATTAGAACACAATAAATAATATGATGATAAGGATAACATCGTGAGGAAACCTACACACCCGAGAATTATTTTAAAAAAAAGTTCTCGGAGGTATGTAAAGTCCACCAATTCGCACTTGGGCCAGCGCGGTGGACTATGGCCTAAAACTCACTCATTCTAAGAGAAGACCCGTACCCAGCAGTGGGACAATAATGTATTGTACTCAAATAATATTATAAAATTATTTTTAAATGGGTTGTCTGGATAATATACTGAGTACTTCGTAAACTCATTTTAAGAACATTAATGGTAAAATAAGCAATTTTTTAACTTTATATTTTCTACTTCAGGCGAAGTAAAAGTAATCATAATAAAGATAATGTTTTAGTTTAATTTTTTTTTTTTATAAGACGCAATAATGACACTTCTTTATGAATTATAAGTAACGTCCTCAATAAATTAGTGAAATGCAACTTTCTATCAAACTTCATATCCAAGACGTATCATTGTCTTAACCGACATAAATATGTAAATTTACGACAGCTTCATTTAACTTACTAATTAATACCGAGTAAATGACTCTTTTAGCCACTTTGGGTATTGTCTCTTGGAGAAAGGAAGTCTTTCGGGTAAGTAGAAATTTATCGACCCACGAGACAATGTGCGGAAGAGTACATATTTATGAGTAGGTGTAATGACACAAATGCCAAACTAGTGACGTGTTCTATAAATAATATATCTTAAAGTTATATATTATCGATTTAACAGAGATACCAATATTATATATGATTCTTTGTGAATTTGAAAATTATTAAGTCACTGCAATGTATCCAATGACGATCCGCGTGGCCGAGCGGTTGTACGGGCTGACGTGCAGTTGGTCCCGGGTTCGATTCCCGGTCAGTCTGATCTGAATGATGAGTTTAAATTCTTGTTCTGGGTCTGGGTGTTTGTGTATTCGTCTTTGTGTGTGTCCATGGCACCCACGACACAGGAGAAAATCCTACTGTGGGGCTATGAGTGTAGAAAGCGTTTTTTTTTATTGATGGGAAACACAATTCGCTTGTTACACCTTTTTCTGATCTTCATATAGTGTATTATATCAGTCATTATAGTTTAAAAAATGCAAGTATGGCTTACTTCTTATTTTCTCCTATAAAAATAACACTTACCCTTTTTTGATTTTTTTTTGCAAATTGACATAAACTGCATGCTTCTTCACCTCTATGGGTCTTATATAGCCTAAAACCAATAGAGACAACATTTATATGTACTCATTGAAGTGCCTCTGAGACAAAGAGATATCAAAAACAATTGTATATCTGTTATATTTAATTTACTTTACCTGTTTTCCCTTCAGGTTGTAACATGAAAATACATGTAGGTTTGTACTACACCAACGTTTCGTAAACTTTTATTATAATGTTTACTTAGAATTGTATATATAATTACAAAGTACAAGTATTTAAAGGTACATTCAGGTTTTTTGAGTAAAGATATTATTACGATTGTGTTACGTAAATACTTGTCACAGTGTCGTAATCGTTGGATATCGATAACTCTACATGTATCGATATTTCTATCATTTAACATGCACTGCCGAGGACTCTGAAAAGGATAATATAGTTGTTATCTTAGCTATTCTAATATTTTATTCATAAAATAGCATTGTCGTCAACCTATTATTGTCCCACTGTTGGGCACGGGTCTTCTCTCAGGCCATAGTCCACCGCGCTGGCCGAGTGCGAATTGATGGACAAAATAAAATAGCAATTCTGTTTTTTATACAATACCAAAATGAATGTGTAAATAGGACCTCTACACACTAACTCACTAACTAAGTGTTATACTTACCACTTTCTTATTATATTATATTTCAAAAACGTGTATGTATATTCCTTAATATATCATTCTGGCGATATTTTATTTAATAAAGACCCAGTTGTTACATGCTTTTGAGATTTTATGAAATAAAAATAAGCAATTATATTATTAACTAAACTGGTTATGACCAGACCTCAAATATGCTGCTTATAAAATAAACAAGTTCTACTTGATATGTTAATGAATACTTCACAAAGAATTTATACGGTCGGTTATAACCATAGTGACAGATGATATTTGACAACTCTTAAAAATTTACACATTACGAATGATGACCTTAAAACGTTATATGACGTTTAGTTTTAAGAGTCTTTCTAAATTAGAAAAAGTACGTCGTCTCGTAAGAATATACAAGCATACAATAATTTTAAGACCTCGCTGAATAAAATGTACCTACACCTACGAAAACTGGCTCCTAGAAATTTTAGAAATAAGAATCGTTTTGGGTAGAATGACAATTTTTTTGCTCATTGATATGTAAAACGTCGATATAAGTATCTTGATTAGATGTAGTCAGTAAAATATTTATCAGCTTTTTCACTGACTTGTGTTAATTTAGATTATTTTGGTCCAGCTAAATAAAGCGCATAAGCCATTTGTTTAGACAGACAATTTTAACGGAATGGATATAAATTATTTCAAAAATACTCTTAGTTAATGCTAACACTTCATAAGTGCCCATAGAAGCATACATAGCATAGAAAACACTGATAATAATCATTGCATGGGGCTGAAAATGAAGAAGTTTTATAAATTGTGAACACGATTTTGTGATATTTTTAAACTGTTCCGATATTCGTCAGGTCTTATAGGATTTCTTTTTGTAAAATAGTCCCGATGTATGATTATCGATAAAATATACACACATCACTACCGTCATGTAATAGCGGTAATAAAGGTTGGTTTTTATTTTTCCTTTATAAAGCTCGTAACAGACTTTAATTTTACTCGCTAGGCAAATGAGTAGGTATGTGACGCATGTGACCGACTTTATACGCACCGTGTGTTAGCGTCGAAATCTGATCGTGGGGAACGAATTGTGTAATTTTACTTGTAAGTATTTTTTAAGATTGAGGTAAACAAGTTGAATGAATTTAATTTAAGGCTTTTTTATTTTGCGCCAAATCAGTAATACTTACTTGAAGATCGATCGTACGAAACATCGTTATTCCGCCTTATTTCTCTAATCGCAGACGCCATATTTAAAGGTTATATAGCATAAGTCATATTAACAACTGAGTCCTTTCAAATGATGTGTCACAAGTTACAATCTGTGAAGTCGTTTGCTCTGCAGCGCGTGCCAAATTAATTGGCTATACATACAAAATACAAACACACATACATATACTGACACTCGAAAAACATTACCCTCCACCAAGCAAGCATTCCATCTAGTAAGTGGTAAACATGAAATTCTTCATATATATTTTTTTATCTGACTGAAGTAGCCAACGAGCATGCAGTCTACATGATGGTAAGTGGTCTCCACCGCTCTTGGACATCTGTAATCAACTTCATACAGAACATGGGTTCTATCTGAAGTCAACCACAAATGCGTTGCTTCTCCCGAGGACTATGATGGTCGCCTCATATAAAAGGGTGCTGGAAACCACACCCTTCCACCCCGACCAATCCACTTCCAACCCACCCAAGAAATGTTTCACGCTAGAAATAGGTGTGGCGGTGGTACTTCCCCGGTCGAAAGACACTGGTTCTACCACCTTCCGAAATTCTATATGAAGTGTTTCATGAGCTCTCATGAGTTTCATCAATCAATCACATAATACATTGTTACTTCTGAGAACGAAGATGCTCTCCATTTTTTGCTCTGGAGTGGTTATTTACGATAGTCATTAAAGAATTAAGTACTTACCATCACTTCGAAATTATCTTTAAATGATTTATCAAAACAACTTATTTCAACAATCAACAGTTTTAGGAATATTCTTTGAGAAGTAAATACATTTTAATAAGACTTATTGTTGTTTAAGAGTATTACTTTCCGTTTCTGGTTTCCATAATATTATCAGTTAGTATAGTCAAAGAGCAGTGATAGCCTAATGGTTGAAACTTGCCCTCTCGTTCAGGCGGTTCAAGGTTCAAACCCAGGCACGCACCACTGATTTATGTGCGTATTAGAAATTAATTATCACTGCTTTTCGGTGAAGGAAAACATTGTGAGGAAACCTATATACCCGAGAGTTCTTAAAAAAAGTTCTCAGATGTGTGTGAAGTCCACCAATTCGCACTTTGCCAGCGCGGTGTACTATGGCCTAAACTCTCTCATTCTGAGAGAAGACCCGTGCCCAGCAGTGTGTCAATAATGGGTTGAGAATAGTCAAACTTTTTCTCTTGAATTAAATACGCTTATGAGTACTATTACGCCCCACTGAGCATAGTTAACAGTAGTTTGTGTTAGGAAATGTTAAAATGATACATTAACGTTTTGGTGTACTGAAACTCGAAACTTTGATATCATTTAGTATAAAACAAAGTCGTTTCTCGCTGTCTGTTCCTATGTACGCTTATATCTTCAAAACTACGCTACGGATTTTAATGCAGTTTTTGTAATAGATAGAGTGATTCAAGAGATAGGTGTTTATGTATAATACATGTATAATATAGTAGAGAAACACTGATAGTTTTTAGATTTTTGACTCTTAGGCGGAACGAAGTTCGCCGGTTCAACTAGTTAGATATGAATCAGTCTAAAACTATTTAAATTTTAATCGCTATGAAGTTTTCATCACTCAAAGTACAATACCCAACCGCAGATGACCAGTATTATGACAGAGGCCGAACCCTTCTCATTATCAAAAGTGACTCGACAGATGACAGCAGGACATTAAAGGGTTATTAATGACGTTAGTATATTGCAAACAGTCCTGTGTTGTATTGATTGTAGATCTATTTTATGGGAATTTCTATTTCTTCTAAAGCTTTTTTTTTATATGACTGAAGTAGCATACGAGCACGCAGTCCACCTGATGGTAAGTGGTCACTGCCGCCCATGGACATCTGTAATCAACTTCATACAGAACATGGGTAGAGACGACCTACGTGGCGCAGCGGTTATCATACCGGTCTGACGCGCAATGGGTCCCGGGTTCGATTCCCGGCCAGACAGGTACCTGAATGATGAGTTTAGATTCCTGTCCTGGGTCTGGGTGTTAGTGTATTCGTCTTGTGTGTGTCCATGGTACCCACGACACAGGAGAAAATCCTACTGTGGGGCTATGAGTGTAGAAAGCGTGAAAGCGTGTTCTATCTGAAGTCAACCACGAACGCGTTGCTACTCCCGAGGAAATCTTAGTCCTCGGGAGTAGCAACGCATCCGTCGCCTCATGTGAAAGGTTTCTGGCAACCACACCCTTCCATAGAAACGCAAGAAATGCTTTACTCTGGAAACAGGTGTGGAGGTGGTACTTCCTCGGTCGAACTACACTGCCTCTACCTTCAATTTTTTATTTCTGAAAAGGACGAGAATGAAGGCCATCTGACTTTAAATTGCCTCTGCCTATGGAAAACAATACCTACCTTGACTTACGTCACCGCATTAATTTAAGTTTGAAAATTGACAATTGATAAGAAAATAAAGACTACAACGAAAAACGCAATTCTTCTTCAACACAAAGCATAAAAAGTTATTAGTTTGCTCTAAAGAAAAAATGCGATAAAAAAAGCTTTGATGTGTCAACTATTTCTTACAATTTAGGAAACCTCTTTCATCAAAATAACTTTGGCTATAGGTTTTATATTGTATAAGATTTAAAAAACATTGTCGAAGTTACTTTTTTTAATAAATATTCTAATTTTAAAATAATTCTTCATCGGATTCCAATCTATCGGCATTTTTTATGCAGATTATGAACGAATGATTAATTCAAACGAGCTGTACTATTAGGTATTGAGTGCTAATTTCTATTAGCTTTTAGATCACAAGTTTATATTCTCTACTCTTAACTCCGTTTTAGTGCTCATCTACGTAACATGAATATTTCTTATGCAAATGTTCTTGCTTCTAAATGTAAGTTTTAAATCTTAGAGCCTCTGCCTAGAGATCTGCGTGATACTATTGATTAGAAAAATATAATCTTCGTAGCCATAATGAAAGGCAAATATTTTCATGGGTTGAAGAGATACTGCTCAGTGGGACATTAAAACAATTTATGACAATCTTTTGTTTATTTGTGAGACATAAGTGTTTAAGAAAATCCCGTTTTAATGTTCGCTTTTTCGTAGAAAACTACCTACTATAGCCTCTTTTATAGTAAGATATCATGCAAAGTAGACGCACTTTAATCATGGAGATCGCTTTATGAACGTATGAACGATGACCGTAATTACATGTGTTCGGTGTAATCATTACTGTAATAAGACGTAAAAAACGGACCAAGAGCGAGTTGGACTCGCGCACGCAGTGTTCTGTACCATAATGTATACAATTCGGTAAAAAAAATCGTTTGTTGTGTTGCCTTTTAAATATTTATTTTATTATATTTTTAATATTTAGCATTTATATAGCAACAGAAAATCTTTCTTCTTCTATTTTCTATAACTGCCCAATGTCCTTCAATTTTATTTGACATCTATACGCATTTATCTATCAACTTTATTACTGCTCGTAAGAGAGCAGTTACATAAATTTGCATATTTCCAAAGATATTGTTAGGAGTATTTCGGTAGATATACATAGTAAAATTCCTAATTTGTTTAAATCAGTTTATGAATAATGTGTTTCAGTTCTTGGTATTTTAATGAGATGATTACTTGAAATGACGCGATACGATGAGACTACATTATAAAAATATCTTAAAATAGCTGTACCCTGCGCGCGTTTCTACGTCATCACAAAAAAACACACCAGAAGCCTTCGCAACCTCATCAATAACAACTTTGCGAAAGATCATCACATGATCAAATGAATAGTTTACGTTTCTATAGAGGACATACAAACATTGATTTCTATAAAGAAGAAGATGTTATTCTATGTGTGTTAATGTAAATCATACTATGTTTGTCGACAATTGTTTCTTTTTTGCAGTAAGCTGAACATCAATTCGATGATAACTAACCTAATTGGTGTAAGGGTTATAACCGTTATATGAAAAACGTTCCGTTTTTATATTTATATGTGATTTTTCAACTTAAAATTTTATACGTATGATATGGTAATATAAAAATAATGGGTACTCAAAAATAACAAACAAAAACACGCTTCAAGTTCAACAAGCAAATTATACTTATTTACTGTTTTAGTTTTTATTCACTTCAGTGGCATTCAAACGAGCCATTATATGTATGTATTAATAAAATATGATTTCATAGCTTCTGTACCTTGTACCTATAATTAATTTGAACATAGGTTTATAAAAAATCTACAGAAAAATATAAAAATATAAAAAATAATACAATAAAACAAATAATAAAATGAATATAAACATAAAATATTATAGATTTTGATTATAAACGTTGAATATTCAACAAAGTCGCTTTTCGCTGTCTGTCCCTATGTATGCTTAGAATTTTAAAACTACGCTACAGGTTGTAATGCAGTTTTTTTAATAGATAGAGTGATTCAAGAGGACGGTTTTTATGTTTTTATGTAATACATATAGAATAATGTAGTCGAGAAACACTGATAATTTTAGATTTTTAGGCGGAACGAAGTTCGCCGGGTAACTAGTCTACAATAAACAGCAAAAAATCGCGTTTTAGCATGGGAGACCTTAAATATTTAACTAATTCAGCTTGTACTTATAGCGGCAACCGAAATAGATCATCTGTGAAAATTTCAACTACCTAGCTATGACAGTTCATGAGATACAGCTTGGTGACAGACAGACGGAACTAGCAATAGGGTTCCGTTTTCACCTTTTGGGTATGGGACCCTAAAGAATGTAGCGTGCACTAAAAATGTGTCGTGTGCCAACAATGGGTTTGCCAACCCTTATTTATATTGCCTGATGTACCTATGTATTAGTCATGTAACAAATATTCGCATTCGCATGTTGTTAGATATGCGCATTCGCAAAAACTGTGCGAATATTTTGCGAATACCGAATTGCAGTGCTTTGCAAAATGGAGCGCCAAATCTATATAAACTAGTCACCCGTCGCAACGGTCGAAATTCGACCGTAATTCAACTGAAACTAAACTTGATATTGTCCAAAGTATTTACAAATTTCAATTACATTTTATTAATTTTCAAGTTTTTAATACACCCGAAAGGTAAAAAGAGGTTTAATTGACAACGCTGCATTTAAAAGCAATAACGGGTATTTTGACAAAGACATCTGACATTTTTGACGTTCCGTGTTTGCATAGTAAGAGATTGAATGTTTCATTTCGTTTATTATTTATGTGTTTGTAACAAATGCACGGTAATGTGTGTAATGTCTTTTTAGTTGATTGTATGTACGTCATATGCATTTTGAATAGGTGCTCCTCCGTCCTCGGCAAGTATGTTAAAAACGTACTCCAAGTTTTTGCTTTACGTATGAATGTATAGATTTAATTCGAACTCTAAAAAAAAGGTCGCCAAAATTTATACACTCTGTCATCCTATACAGAGAACTGAAAAAAAAATTATTTATAATTTTTGTTTTGTTGGGTACAATAAAGTATTATATTATTATTATTATTATTCTTATTCGGAAATGTTGGTAAGGAATATTCGCATTTGCATTCGCGAATGTCAACAACACTCGTTACATCACTATGTATCATTGTGTGTGTGTTTGTCTGAAGGCGAAACATCACGATATTGTAATCGTTTTATAATAAGTAATACATTGCGGAATTGAGTAATGCTCCATTGAATTACTGATACATTTCCGCATTTGAATTACGTTAGCTGTATCTTCGTAAATGCTTTATGAATAGGAAATTACATTGTGCGTTAATGTTACTGAAAGTGGTAGTAAATGGAGATAAATCCTTCGTGATTAGACTTCATTCAGTCGTGATTAGAGCAGTGATAGCCTAATGGTTGAAACTTGCCCTCTCAATCGGGAGGTCCAAGGTTCAAACCCAGGCACGCACTGAGTTATGTGCGTATTAGAAATTCATTATCACTGCTTTTCGCTGAAGGAAAACATCATGAGTAAACCTATACGCCGAGAATTCTTTAATAAAAGTTCTCGGAGGTGTTTGAAGTCCACCAATTCGCACTTAGCCAGCGCGGTGGACTATAACCTAAAACTCTCATTCTCAGAGAAGACCCGCGCCTAACAGTGGGACAATAATGGGTTGTACCAGATTAGACTTCGGAATCTGCCATCACAACACTATTTTTGCCTAATAAGCAGTGTTAAACCCTGTGTTCTGGTTTGAACGGCGTGGTAAGAAAGATATACTTATCACGTTGGCTATGCCCTGATAATTGATGGCCTGTGAGGCCATCACATTGGCCAGACCATTCGTATCAGAGGGAGTCAGATAGGCACTTTATGAAAGTGACTAGAGAGAAGAAACGCATCTGTGATTGACTTCGATAGCACCGCTGTTCTATATAAAGTGGATAACAAATGTCCACAGGTCACATTGATTACTTGCCATCAGGTTGACTGCTCTAAGTATCCGTGACGGTGGGCATTCACGTTACAACGGTCGCACGGACTGTCGCACGAACTACGGTCTTATGCGACAAGTAAGTAAATGGCTTGGTCTTAAGGCGAACTGTACGACCAAGGTCATGTCGCAGGTCCGTTGAAGTATTCATCGAACTTAGCGACAGAAACACACCGTCGTAACGTGAGTGTTGATTTTTGAGACGGTCCGTTCGACCAAGCTAATCAGTGTTTAAATAAACGAGCTATTCAAAAGATGTAAACATTCGAATTCCTGTATATACTATGAACATCATTCATGTTTATGTCTGCCCAAACTTCTGCTTATCACAGTAAAGAGCTCAGAATTTGACATATGAAGTTAATAAAAAAATCACTTGACTTTGATGGTAACCTGTTTTTGTTTTCGTTAATGTACTCTTACGTAGGTATCACGTAGGTATGATCGCGATAAGGTTTAAAACCACTCATATAAGAACAAATCAGGTCAAATACATTAATTTATCAATACACACAAGTAGATTATAAATGTTAAATGCGTTGAACACCGCATGCGATACATTTGTCATGTAAATAAATCATGATAAAACTGCTTAACATTCATGTATGTTAAATTAATTACTTCCAACAAAGGTATTTTATGTCAATCACTGCTACAGTTTGGTTTGAACACTAATATGTTAAAAAGTCAATAAAAAATGATAATCTTTATTGATTTTAGAGCAATTTAGAATATCAATAAAACTTTTTCAATTTCTTCGAATCCGTTTTGTTTAAGAAGAAAGTTGGGAGAAAATGCCTTATATATAGAAGGTACCTATATATAAGGCATTTTCTCCTAACTTTCTTCTTACTAACACATAATTAACATTTAACATTAATCACTACATAGTATAAAATAAAGTTGCTACCCGCTGTCTGTCCCTATGTATGCTTATATCCTTAAAACTACGCTACGGGTTTTAATGCAGTTTTTTAATAGACAGAGTGATTCAAAATCTCGTAAATCGGAAAAAACTCG
The DNA here is from genome assembly GCA_949699795.1 of Spicauda simplicius. Classification (NCBI taxonomy): domain Eukaryota; kingdom Metazoa; phylum Arthropoda; class Insecta; order Lepidoptera; family Hesperiidae; genus Spicauda; species Spicauda simplicius. The sequence goes on from OX453062.1 coordinate 17,955,627, forward strand.
AATTGCTATCAAATGAAAAAAATACTGCATAAATAAATAAATAATTATAATTGCATAAGTTGAAGAAAAATTTCTATGCAATAGACTTACTGCGGCAGTCCCAGAGTGCCGCATATTTTTGTTAATATACAAATAATCCAAACAAAGTCGATTCAAATAACTAGTACAGATCATCGTGAAAGTAAGGTGTTGAATCGCATGTGACTTGCGTATCTGTATAAATTGTTCCAATAAATGATGTATTTTAAAATGGCGACATTTTGTACCTCACTCGCTCACACATTACTAAGAACGAGTGAGAGATATAATTTTTTTTTTTTTTTTATTTGGCTGAAGTAGCAAACGAGCATGCAGTCCACCTGATGGTAAGTGGTTACTGCCACCCATGGACATCTGTGATCAACTTCATACAGAACATGGGTTCCATCTGAAGTCAATCACAGATGCGTTGCTACTCCCGAGGACTATGATGGTCGCCTCATGTGAAAGTGTGCCGGCAAAAATGGCGCAATTCTGGGTTAACTCGCATTGAATCAAGTTATATCTGCTTTTTATGAGACATAATTCCAGCTTGATTGTGACGTCAAATGAATTATACGCACGAACGAGTGTAAATTATAAAGGAAAATGCACTCGTGTATTTCAGTCATTATATATATGTGGTAAAATCTGTTGGAAGCAATGTAGTTTTATGTTAATGCGTCATAAAAGACGTAGGTGCTTATTAAGAATAACTTCTTTTTTAAATTGAGATAAAAGTCAATGTCAAGTTAAGGCACTTTTTAATTTAGTTTAAATTGTGATAAAAGTGTGTTATAAAATGTTAAAAGTAGCAAAAAAGCAATATTTTTTATAAACTGTTGAATTCATTGACAGTTTGACACCCGAACTTTAATTCACTATTAGTGGCCCAGGAATCACAATTTCTTATTTTTTTTATCCGTTGCGGTGATAAGTACTTTCGAGATAACACATTAAATTTTCACATTTGAGACCAATCGACTTTCAACTAGTTGAGAATTACTGCTAACTTTAACAGTTGAGCTTGGGAAAATGAAATTATTGTAATTATGCTTATTCCAAGTTTATTACTTTCCTGAAAATAATTTAAGTTTTTGCGTATACATTGCCAAATACATTCCAAGTATAAGTTTTCTAGTTTTCTTTTTCGGATACAACTTGCAATGTACTTTGAAATGATAATAGAAAATTTTAACACTGATTGCTTTATGAAAGTGGTAAAGGACAGGAAAGGATAGGTTATCATGACCATATACATATTAGTATATAACAATATATGTAGATAGAAGCTATTTACTCGTTTATTAGAAATTACAGATGTAATTATGCGCATTAGTCGCATTGTTCCATTTAATTGAACGTATTTATTGTATTAGAGTAAGTACTATTATCTGTGTTTAGTAATAAGAACCTGCATTCCGAATATAATTTATGCCATAGCTTGCAGAGATAGCTGAACATCGCTATTTGTTTTTGTAATTAAGTGTACGAATCTTCTAATTTCTAGTATACCTACTTTTAATTAAAAAAAACTTTAGTCTGTCTCTTACATTTTTACTATTATACCTATTTATAAAATGTCGTTCGAAAAAATCGAATCGATAAAATCGAAAACAGATTTTTTTGAAGTGTTTAGAAAATGTTAAATAGTCACTTTATATCACAAAGGCGAAAATTGGTGAGGAAGGATTTCAATTGATGATTTCAATGAAATTTAGGAATCAATTTATGACCTGGATCACCAAATATGATACTCTTTGTCAATTATTTAATAAAGTTACTAGAACCGCTACTATACGTTAGTTTTAAACTGAATTTACATAACTTTTTTTTTTTAATCCATTTCTTTTATTACAACAGACAACAAAGCAGTCACACTACAAAATCTAGGTAAACAGCGACAAACAGGACCTAGCCGTCCCAAAATAGCTAACCGATCAAGGCATCAGAATTCAAGCGGCGTGCTTATCTACTTAAAACCACTAGTCCGTCCGTCCATCGTGAAAGCGTAGCACGCTCCACCGCGGATGGTCAAGTGGACCACCATCAAACTGTTGTATCGCAATTGTTTTTCAAGCGATTACTAGCGCAAGACGGGGTGTTTTAATTGACTTCCCAAAGGAAAGAGTTGTCTATTTGTCGCAGATATGTTTTCTTTTTGACGACCCGCGTGGCGCAGCGGTTACCATACCGGTCTGACGCGCAATGGGTCCCAGGTTCGTATCTGAATGATAGGTTTAGATTCCTGTTCTGAGTCCGGGAGTTTGTGTATTCGTCTTGTGTGTGTCCATGGTACCCACTCAGGAGAAAATCCTACTTTGGGGCTATGAGTGTAGAAAGCGTGTTAAACGATTGCCTCCGCACGGCTAGCCTAGTGAGGTTAAAAACAAATTATTGTATTAACATATAAATAGTAAGTATATGGATAGATTGGTAATGTACGAGTATGAGAAATAAAATTTGTTGAGTGAAAGTTAAAAATATTTTTTCCATGTGGTACAATCAGTGTACTTCCAGCGGGGAAGTATTATCGCCACACTTATTACCTGCGTAGAGTATTTATTGTGTTTTGATGAAAATGTGTTTTTTTTTATCAGACTGAAGTAGCAAACGAGCATGCAGTCCACCTGATGGTAAGTGGTCACTGCCGCCCATGGGCATCTGTAATCAACTACATACAGAACATGGGTTCCATCTGTAATCAATCACAGATGCGTTGCTACTCCCGGGGACTTTGATGGTCGCCTCATGTGAAAGAGTGCCGGCAACCACACCCTTCTATCGAAACGCAAGAAATGTGGTTGCAAGCATACTCTTATATGAGGCGACCATCTTAGTCCTCGGTAGTAGCAAACAGATGATTGACTTCAGATAGAACGCACGTTCTATATGAAGCAACAATTTCCAGGGCATTTTTTGTTTATAAAGCAATTAAAACAAAACGTACCTTTGTTTTGTTTTACCTATCGATCGATTTTTACACCGTTCTGCCAACCTCTCTTTAAAACCTGTCATGTGGTTCTCAATTTTCTAGCCCTGTGTCGCAATTTGACAGCCCTGTTTCGCAATTTGACAGGGAATTCCACTCCTTTGTGTTCCAAACTGGGTTTTGTTTTTCCATCTATGTGACGCATTTTCATTACAACAGTACTACAATATATGCGAGGTGACCTTCAACAAAAATAATCCAGTAACTTAGAGACATTATTCAAATATTTACAACTCAGAATGTTGCAGTACTGTGTGTTCAGTAAAACACATTAAGCTCAAGAATGTGCTGGAAAGGATATCATTGAGAGACAGTGGTATTGCGGGAAACCGCAGACTTTCTCGCTTGACAGAGTCATTTCACTTCATATGCAGACATAAAGATCGCTGGAATGGTTATATCACAGATTCTATATTAATAATAATTTTTATTTATTACTCCCAATAGTCTTAAGTACTAAGTTTACAAGTTTGCTAATGTTACATTCATAATTGGGAGTCAGGAACCCAAACTAGGATACCCTGTGCTATGAGCTCCTGGCTGCCCCTCTGAGATAATTTACTTAAAGCAATATTAAGGTAACTTTATGTGAGTATGTATGCGTGTGTGTATGTGTGCGTTATGTATATATGGGTATGATTGTGTTGTGTGTGTTGTCAATTACGCTGTAACAATATCATTAATACATATCCTTTACCTAAGAAACAATAACTAGAATTAATAAGCAGTATTGCTGTATCGCACGTTTATTTATTACCCGATTGCAATAAAAGGAACTAATTATTTAGTTTATTATTCACTAGCTGACCCGGCGAACTTCCGTTCCACCTAAAAGTCAAAAATCTAAAATTTTCAGTGTTCCTCCACTATATTATGCATGTATTATATACATAATAACCTTCCTCTTGAATCACTGTATCTGTTAAAATAAACTGCATTAAAATCCGTAGCTTCCATTGTTAAACCCATACATAACGTTGAGGCAATACATTCAGATGGTAGTAATAATGAGAGTAATGTTTTTCGAGCGTATGTTTGTTCGTTTGTCTACATGTTTGTATGTATTTATGTATATTTCATTGGCTGGTGCTGCGGCCTAAACGGCTTGACGGATTATGAAATATGACAAATGCCAAACTCTCAAGCAGTATTTGTTTATTTGTACGATTTGATATTGGAAATGAATGAACGGTCTTTGTCTTACCTTATTTTTTAGAATTTTAATCTGTGTGAAACCAAACTAAAAATTTTAAACCAAAATAATCCGAAAAAAAACGAGGTAACATTATGTCTTCATTTTATTCAAACCCATGCTCTGCTCTACCAAAATTTATTACAAGTTACAGTTCGTTTAAATTTTTTAAACCCAGGTAAATCCCCTTTGTAGAATTTGATAAATTATCACTTATTCGCCAGAAATTTAAAGCATAAAGCGTGTGTAATAAACTCCAAATTAATTTAAATAGAACCAAATTGGATCCTTCACTGAAAAGGTGTCCAATCAAATCATGTTATATTTAATTAGATTGTCCTGATTTTGGTAAAGGTGGCCACTTAAAGTTAAAGTGAATACACCAGTATATAATGGATATCCGCTACTTAAAAGCCTATTTTATTTAAATGAAATGGTCTTCGACAACATCGCGACCTATACAAAGGATTTAGTAGTATATGATTAAAGCAAAAGTTAGCTATAGACACATTTCATAGAAAAAAATCTTTTTAACGTAATGAGTGTGTTTTTCATATACGCATACGCTTAAGACTAGTTTTTAATAGACACATATAAAGCATCACTCCTTCTTCGCGTGGATGTCGAATAGGCGATTATAGGACAAAGTCCTGTAGGCAGTCCTGTAGGCAGGATCGTCTTCTAGTATAACGGCAAGGGTAGGATTGCAACCCGGGTCCAGCCACATTGACCGAACTAGTGTAACTTAGCTTTCTTTTATCGTTCTGACATGAAGAGGTGATAAAGTATAAAAAATATATACATATACAAAATAAAGTCAGTCAACTAGTCAGGGCGGAAAAAACGTGGGAGACTCCGACTCACATGGATAAAGACCATAGATAACGACCTTAAGAATAGTTCCACGACACGGGAGAAAGTCCTAGTGAGGCTATGAATGTAGAAGCTTTTTAGAAGTGAAAGCTTCTTTAGGTGCATTGAGCATTTTTTGGGTGAAGAAAAATCATGGCACTCGCGTCATCGTCACCGAACGATTTCCATGAACTATATGTACTTATATACATAATTATGTACCCAGATATACCTTCGTGCGTTATTTTTTTAAGTTTTCACTTCTATGGGCAGTCCTCATTACTGTTTTTTATTTATATATTGACCTAAAGACAATCCAGAACCGACAGCACTGGAGAAAAAATATTAGGAGAGCCGACCTCAATTAATGGGAAAAAGGCCAGTTGAAGAAGAAGATACATATACGGACGTCGACGGAATTATTATTTACCGAATAACAATTGAATAATAATTTTCAGCGACTACCACTACCTATTGCGTGATTGGTAAATTGCGACACTAAACTTATGAGCGGATACAGAAACATGATTGTGAATATAGGACTCGCAATGCAATGTATGCTTTACGCATTCGTCGATTAGCACTGCGGAATAAAAATGATTTCATTGTAATCTTACTAATATTACAAATGCGGTTAGTGTAAATGTTTTTTGAGTGTTACTTCTTCACGCTTTAACTATTGGATTTAGCTAACATTCCGCCCTCTAAGGTTTTAAGCAATTGCTTTGAAATTTTCGTAATTTTATACTCCTCCGTCCACGGCAAGTATGTTAAAAAACGATCCCAAGTTTTTACGATATAACGATGTATATATTACGATGGTGACTATTTTAGTGAAGGAAGCATCTGTAACGAAGCACGGGTACTTCAGCTAGTATATTATACAAGAAATGTAATATCTGTACTCTTCAAACTACGAAATACTGTTTTTATTATATTAAAATTACATTAAGGTTCTTACTGTTATTTATTCAAAATATCTAACATTTATTTCCTTGTAGTCCACCAATTCGCACTTGGCCAGCGCGGTGGACTATGGCCTAAACTCTCTCATTCTGAGAGAAGACCCGTGCCCAGCAGTGGGACAATAATGGGTTGACGAGATTTCCTTGTACTGTTTGCCTTGTTTTGTGTAATTTTCTTGTTTGCTACAATTTCTCGCAATATTGTTGTTTACTAAGATTTGTTTACGTTAAAATTTCAAAGTACTAAGATAAGTTTATTCAATGCTATCTTTCGGTTGTTTGTACTAAATTCTAAAGTTTAACATTTTTACTTGAATTATGAATAAATTCTTAGGAGCTTCTTTCGTTTTGGACTTGACTGTGGCAGGAGGAGAGATAGGAAAGAAGATGGAAGGAGGGGGGGGGGATATAGATAGAAGGCGACATAAAAAAAATACAAAACTTCGAATGTCACCACAGGCAGCACCTTATAACATCACTACATAGTATAAAACAAAGTCGCTTCTCGCTGACTGTCCCTATGTATGCTTAGATCTTTAAAACGACGCGACAGATTTTGATGCAGTTTTTTTTTTATAAATAAGAGTGATTCAAGAGGAAGGATTTTATGTATAATACATGTATATTATAGTAGAAAAACACTGGTCGATTTGAATTTTTGAATATTAGGCGAAACGAAATTCGCGGGGTCAACTAGTAAAATATAATTATTGTTTTTAATATATTTGATACTATTCGGTACTCTAAGTGATACTCTAAGGTTATGTTTATCAGGCGTATGTATTTATGTATGTATGAACGGCTATTTTGGCATTTTTAACGAACTTGAAACAATATGCAATGTAATGCTACTTGAAACTTCAGTACGTTTATGTTTTTTTTATCTTACTGAAGTAGCAAACGAGCATGCAGTCAACTTAATGGTATGTGGTCACTGCCGGACAGGACATCTGTAATAAACTTTATACAGAACATGGGTTCTATCTGAAGTCAATCACAGATACGTTACTACTTGCGAGGACTATGACGGTCGCCTCATATAAAAGTGTGCCGGCAACCACACCCTTCCATCGAAACGAATAAAATGCTTCACGCTAGAAGGTGTGGCGGTGGTACTTCCCGGTCGAACTACACTGGTTCTACCTTCAAAATGTATATGTGCTTATATATTTTAAATCGGAGCTCATCTTAAATTGGTTGTTAAATCAATTTGCTAACAATAGCAATAGGATCAATTATCTTGATAGTTGGTTAGTTAGCGTAGCAAACAGATATTCAATCCAATCAGTAGTTACAGTTCATGAATCCATGTAATCAAATCTGAATTGAGTATTGAACCAAATTCCTCACACTTATCTGACGTTCAAACATGATTAAGCACAAGACATAGGATATCGTGTTTAGGGAAATAGATTGTACTTATGTATATTGAATTAATAAATCTTAGTCGGCATTTTTTTCTTTTGCATTGAATTGTGCCGTTGAGACCGATTGATCAATTTTTAAATTTATTCTGTTTAGTAAAAAGCTTGCTAATATTACTCAAATGTGACTTTTTACAAACTGTTATCTCTATATATTAATACGTGAAGCAAAAACTTGGGTACGATTTTAACATACTTGCCTCGGACGGAGGAGTATGAAATTTTGCACGGTTATAGTTGACGTAGAGAATGAGTGCGGAATTCATATATTTTTTTCAAATAATGCATGTAACATACATAAAATCAACTAAAAAGACATTACACACACTACCGTGCATTAGTCACAAACACAAATAATAAACGAAATAAAATAACGTCAAAAATGTCAGAAGTCTTTGTCAAAATACCCGTTATTGCTTTTAAATGCAACGTTGTCAATTAAACCCCTTTTTACCTTTCGGGTGTAATATTATCTTGAAAATTAATAAAATTAAATTTATCGTTTTTAAGTTGAATTACGATCGAATTTCGACTAGTGTGTATAAACAGTTGGAGATTTTCTCTTGTAAATATTCATATCAAAAGTCTTTGTAATTTTCATGAATACTTACTCAAAAACGTTTTCTTTGTTTCAGATCTTCGGATGTAGTGTTCAGTGCGATTCAGATTTAGATTACCGCAAAACGTGAAGTGAAGTGTTACTAAGTGGCATAAATGTGCAAGTGAAGTGATGCGCAAGTGGAAACGATCACAAATGAAGCGACGACCGCGACCGAGAGACGCGGCCGCGCAGTAAATCAACATGTTCGTCACTATTGTTTGGCTCGTCACCGGATATGTCACGCTCGGTAAGAAGTAAACTTATGATAGCCTGGTACTTCTAGGTGCAATGTATACACGTGTGTGCTGTTTGTATGTACAGATGTCGATGTATGTTGATCTGCCGATCATATGTCTCACTTCCTCGAGGTCCGAGGTTCGACGATCAAGAAAAATAATGTGAAAAAAAACTATATTCCCTTTCTCTTAAAAATTTTCGATGACATGAGAGCCAAGATAGACATGACTGTGATCTAAGAAAATAGTTTTTTACTCTATCTCTGTCCATTAATTCAAGTCTCAATTAAATTGAAAGTAACAATCAGTCTTTTCCGAAATACTTTTGCCGTGTAAAACGGCTCATGTAAAATGTTGGCTATTCGGTATTTGGCCAAATAACTATTCGCGGCAACTCTACCATTTGTTTGGCACGTCTTACAGCCCAAATAGCTTGAAATCATTATAATCGTCTCAGTTTTTAAAGTGATATAGGCTATATGTTTTTTTAATATTGCGCCAAATGAAAGCTAGTAAGCAGACCATAACAAAAATACCAATATTACACTAAAATATATTAAAATACTTTCATGTTACTATTTTTACGCAAAATATAGTAATTAAAAGAATTGAGACTTAAACAATGATTCGGTTTTTGACGACCCGCGTGGCGCAGTGTTAACATACCGGTCTGACACGCAGTGGGTCCCGGGTTCGATTCCCGGCCAGACAGGTATCTGAATGATGAGTTTAGATTATTGTTCTAGGTCTGTGTGTTTGTGTATTCGTCTTTGTGTGTATCCATGGCACCCACTATACGGGAGAAAATTTTACTGTGGAGCTATATGTGTAGAAAGCGTTTTAAGCGCTTTTTTTTAAGTCAGGGGTTTTTAGTAATTTAAGTTTATTACCTATTTGTTAATATTTTAACAACTTAAATTTTGTCTTAATATTTTAAGACAAAAACTCGACTGCTTAAAAACCTATGTAAACGATTGCAAATTGTGCATAGTATTGTATAATAAAATAATGATCGATCGAAATTGCACGTCGTTTAGGGTAACAAAAATTGGATTGGTGGCTGACGTTATTTTCTATTCGATCAATCAAACTGATCATGGGGCACGAAAATTGCGACACAAATCCTATTAAGTGACATGACGCGCGTGTGCGTTGACGACGTAATGCAGTCACATAAGCAGAAATAATTATTCTCAGAATGAGAGGTGCTGGAGTTAGGTGCTGGAAACTTATATGAGGAGTTCCTTTACTTTTTGTTACTTACTGCTAAATAAAGAGCAGTGATAGCCTAATGGTTGAAACTTGCTCTCTCAATCGGGAGGTTCGAGGTTCCAACCCAGGCACGCACCACTGATTCATGTGCGTATTATAAATTAATTATCACTGCCTTTCGGTGAAGGAAAACATCATGAGGAAACCTACACACCCGAGAGTTCTTCAAAAAAAAAAGTTCTCGGAGGTGTGTGAAGTCCACCAATTCGCACTTGGCCAGCGCGGTGGACTATGGTCTAAACTCTCTCATACTGAGAGAATACCCGTGTGGGACAATAATGGGTTGACGACGAAATAAAAACGTCTATAGTAGCGATTAGCATGCAAGCCACCTGATGGTAAGTGGTCACTGCCGCCCATGGACATCTTTAAACAACTTTCAGAGAGAGAGCTATTTGAAATCAATCATACATGGCTACTCCATAGGTGATCGCCTCGTATAAAATTGGCTCGTCAACCACACTCTACCGTAATGCAAGAGCTGCTTCACGCTAGAAATAAGTACTTAAGTATAGCTCTGGTCTGGTCTGGTCGAACTATTCTGATTAAAATACATTTATTTTCATTTTATTATGTAACAGGTACTCACGATATGCGATTTAAAAAAAAAAACTGCCGATATTTCGACCCAGTTGCATGGATCGTGGTCACGGCCAAACTGGCCAAACTGACCGTAACCACGATCCATGCAACTGGGTCGAAATATCGGCAGATTTAAAAAAAATCGCATATCGTGAGTACCCGTTACATAATAAAGTGTATAAATTCCGTGATAATATTAGTTTCAAATCATATATTTATTTTCATTGTCATTTAACATCCTCTCTCAATTGTTTCAATTAGTTTTACATTTTATGAGTACAACAGGCAGAATGAATTATTGAAGTAGATTAAATTTAATTAAAATGAGTAAATGAATAACTTTTTATTTACAAAAATTACAATTTACATTTATGTGTAAAATGTTGTAAAAATGGTTAGGTAATAAATAATGTAAATTAATTTAGTTCTAATATTTAACGATTTCAGGACCATTATATTGTTGAGATTAAGAGGGGTTTACATTTACCCTGCGTTACAATATGTATAGAAAATCTCAGCGCATTCTTCGACCTTTATCATAAAAACGCATGAGAAAATATTTGGCGTAACATTCATCATAAATTATATTCTCTACATTTTTTACATGTATGTTAATGCCATTGGAGTTATAGAAATCTATATGATTGTGAACTGATTTTTGCGACAGTTCACGAGATTTCACGCGACAACTCTTTGAACGAAAAATACTGGTAGATGTGAGTTGTCAGTTTACAAGCTCTACATTCGCAGCTTATAACCTTATAAGACTGGACTATGCATTAGACGACTCGCGTGGAGGAGTGGTTACTATACCGGCCTGACGCTCAATGGATCGCGGGTTCGATTCCCGGCCAGACAGGTATCTGAATGATGAGTTTAGATTCATGTTCTGGGTCTGGGTGTTTGTGTATTCGTCTTGTGTTTGTCCATGGTACCCACAACACAGGATAAAATACTAGTGTTTGGCTGTGGTTGTAGAAAGCGTATGTGTGTGTGTACATTGATTAGTGTCGCCTCCATAGACAAACTACCAAGTACTACTTTTGTGTGATATTTCCTGATAACACGAATCCAGGAGTCGGACTGTAATGTTTAATACCTACACGCAAGCCAGGTGTGGTAATTAGTGGCAAAACCCCCAAATATTGTTAAAATCTCCTTAGAAAAGATCTACGTCCAGCTGTAACTCAAAAGGTTGAAAAATTGACAATAGTATTTTAAGACGCATGTAACGTCTACTGAGTTGAAAGTGGTCGACCCTTTTTTTTGTTCTCGAGGGGGAAACCTTCAAAAGGTACCCGACGCCGTGGGATCGACGCAGGGTTATGTGGGATTTTTACCGCACTAAAACCCACCCGTTGGCCGTCCTCGGCGCTATAAAGAGGACTCCGGGAACTCGGTCCGACCGCAAACGGAATCCTCTGAGCGCGTTGCCCCATCGGGCTCCTCCCAGATGGGTGTCTGGGCCCACCGCTCCGTCTAGTCTTTACGACGGTATGCGATCACATATACCGCCATCCTTTCCGGGATCGCCTGACCGAACGGTTCGAGCTCCCACTCTAGCCGCCTGCAACCCAGGAAGCCCCTTTTAGTCGCCTCTTACGACAGGCAGGGGATGCCGTAGCCATATTCTGATCCCAGAACTACAGGGATAAGTGGTCGACCCTTAGAAGTTCCATTTCGGAGAACTACCGCTGCACTTTTTTTGCATTATACTATTAAGGAGTTGCGCGTGAATTTTCTTCCTTCGTCTCATTTTTTTCTGATCGCAGCCGCCACATTAAAAAATATGTAGCATATGTCATTCTGACAACCAAGTAGGTGTTATGACAAGCCGTGCGCTAAAAAGCGCACGAATTAAATTGACATAAATAGATATTTACACTAGTTGACCGGCGAGCTTCTTTTCGCCTAAAAATCGACAATCTAAAACTGTCACTGTGTCTTCACTACATATATTATGAATGTATTATACATACAAACCTTCCTCTTAGATGATTCTATCTAAAAAAAAACGGCATTAAAATCCGTAGGGTAGTTTTAAAGATCTAAGCATACATAGAGACAGACAGCGCGAAACGACTTTGTTTTGTACTATGTGATATACGCTCGAAAAAAATCAAGTAAAAAGCGACCACTAATTGGCATAAATCGATTCCTCTGAAATGTAATCCAGATTTACGTAACTAAACCAATCTTGGTAGGATCAAGTGAATAAATCTCTGTATCTGTTAGTCCGGCAAGGCAGGGTTATTTTTTATCCGTAAAGGGTTCTAGTTAATAGACGGGAAGGACGTGACAAAATGTAAGGGCTAAAGGGAATGCTATTGATTGTATTAAAATGTATGGGACAGCGCTTACTTGAGTTTGTTCTGTTCTGAGATTAACATTTTGTTTATGTAAAACTTTTTAGAATAGAATTTTTCGTTTCTTTCTAGTGGGATTGATTTATAGAAATAGAAATAGAATGCTTTATTCCCAAACTCAACTCACATACAACACAAAGGAATAACATGATAATTAATAATTATTAACATTATTGACAGAAGAAGAGATAAACAAGATACAATATAAAAACACAGAACAAAACATGAAAACTTAACACTATAAAATTAACGAGATATATATAATTTTAACGTTAAAATATACTATAAAAAAAAATGTTCTCTATGGATGTATGTCGCGGTTTGGGAGTTGGAAGTCACTCAGCATTAATGCCTTAATTAATGATTTGCATTTTTGTACGCGAGTTAAAGTTATAGTTACATAAAATTGGTGAAGTAAGGCTTTTCGTAAACGTTTCTAGCAAACCTTTACTTAAAACCCTATTTTACTTGTTTCAAAGGCGTGAGAGAATGCGGGAAGGATTTATATTTACTTTGAGTTGGGACGATTCATGTCGAAAAGCGTGTTAACCATTTCAGAATACATTGATACAAGTAACGTCTAATTTGGGAGTAAGGGATCGAGCTTACCCCTAAATGTAATTATGTCCCTTTTATATGTCCCTTACTTTCAAGGATGTCGCGAAATGTCCAACATAGCAGAAAAAATACAAAACATTCCGTATTCATTCATATTAATGTGTTAAATACTACTTTCGTGATCTTTCCTTTTCCAAATTCTATCCGGTTCTTTTTAAAATCCTTAGGTTTTTCCGTTTTAACTTGTCTTTGGCTGAGCATATTTACGCCATAGCCAATAAAAAAGGCACATTCCTTATCGGAATTATATTATGTTTATTAATATTACTTTTTTTTATAATTAACCTAACGATAAGGCAGACGGGCTACCTGATGGAAAGTACCGTCGCCTATGGACATTCGCAACACCAGAGGAGTCGCCAATGCATCGCCGGCTGTGAAGGAGAGCTGTTTTCGCACCTTTCTTGAAGAACTTATTTTAATCGTTTTTGTACACATTGCAATAAAAATATAAACACTTAAAATATGTAGCAAGGGACTACTGATTTTAAAATGAATTTTATTCCAGCAGACCTTTCGTTTTTTGCCATTAAATTCTTTGAAAGCATTACTTTAGCTGTTCAAAATACAAAACAGCGTACACAAGTGTAGCGTAAGTAACTACATGCAACGGCTGTTTAGTGTTCCACGATAATATTGATTTTTCAGAATCTACTGATATCGATTGGGCCAATCAATACTAATATTATAAATGTAAAAGTGTGTTTGTTTGTTCCTCTTTCACGTCGCCACATAGCTATCATATGGTATAGTTTATATGCTGGGAGATAGTAATGAGGGTGGAGAGTGACGTAGGTTGCTTTTTACCGCGCTACCTCATTTACATGAGAATATCGATGTTTTGTTAGTTGATACATATTTAGTATTTCCAGACGTTATTAATAGATGGCGTTAGTAAAATTCAATTTGCAAGTTCTGAATCACGCTATCAAATGCTAATGTTAATTCCTTTTGACCGTGCGTACGAGGCCGCAGGTAAGAGCTAGTTTAATATATAAAGCACTAGATGATTCCCGCGGCTTTGCCTTCTTCGGCCACGTCTACCACGTCTACCATCCTATGTATTAATCGGGATCATAAACTGTCTGTGTGCCAAATTTCAGCGGAATTCCAACAGTATTTTTTAAGTAAAAGAGTATGTTTGTTACTGACGTCCTCAAAAATTTTCGCATTTAAAAAGATACAGATTTTTAACGGAACATCATATTCTATATTGTTATTGATCACTCGCGTGGGACGCAGTCAGCTTCAAGTTCGATCTCCGGCCAAAAAAAATGTGTTAGTTTTTAGTTTTAGGACTGGCTATGTATTTGTGGCACAGAAGAACGTCCTACAAACAGACGATCATTGTAGTCCTCGGGAATACGATCACGTTTGTAATTAATAGACATGAAGCATTTTTCGCGTTTCGATAGAAGAGTGTGGTTGCCGGAACACTTTCACATGAGGCGACCATCATATAGTCCTCGGGAGTAGCATCGCATCTGTGATTGACTTCGGATGGAACCCATGTTCTATATGTAATTGATTGCAGATGTCCATGGGCGGCAGTGACCACTTACCATCAGGTGGACTGCATGCTCGTTTGCTGCTTCAGTCTGATAAAAAAAACTTCAAATTGAATCCCTTTTCCCTTACATTAAATTAATCCCTTACATGGCAGTTCACCTTCAGGTTGACTCCATGTTCGTTTTCTGCTTCAATTTAAAAACAAACAAGATAGAATAGATATCAAAGTTATTTAAGGTACTTTTGAACACTTGGTGGTGCCAACCCATTATTGTCCCACTGCTGGGCACGGGTCTTCTCTCAAAATGAGAGAGTTTTAGGCCATAGTCTACCGCGCTCAGCAAAGAGCAGTGATAGCCTAATGGACGATTGAAACTTGCCCTCTCACCACTGATTTATGTGCTTATTAGAAATTAATTATCACTACTTTTCGGTGAAGGAAAACATCATGAGGAAACCCGAGAGCTCTTTAAAAAAAATTCTTGGAGGTGTGTGAAGTCCACCAATTCGTATTTGGCCAGCGTGGTGGACTATGGCCCAAAACTTTCTAATTCTGAGAGAAGAAAAGTACCCAGCAGTGGGACAATAATGGGTTGACACCAACCACTGCGCTCGCCAAGTGCGAATTGGTGGACTTTTGAACCCGGTGGATGACAATATTGTTTTTTTTGTATTATAAGCTATAATTAAATTAATTTAATTTATAAATTTAACTAATTGGGAACCATAATTCATTATAACAATACTGCTACAACGGTGCCTTGCCGGTTACATATCATCATTATCGACCTCAATTACCCTACTCAATCATATATTTTAGATAAAACTTGTGCTGCATGTTATATCCACAGAGTTGACCGAGTCTGGCAAGTTCAAGTCAAACCAGATAAACCAAGTGTGTATTTACCGTAATAGGGACGGTTTTGTTAGGTTAGGAAAATTTTGTTACTTTGATAGAACGTATTGTCCACAAATAATATATTATAATAGTAGTTTATAATTCATCTTTCTGAGATCAATTAATTATTATTGATTATATAATAAATTATATAATTGCGTATACCGTGGCGGTGGAGCGTATATTAGGTATACTATTTGTGTGTTGTAACTGACTAGCTGACCCGGCTAAGTTTGTTCCGTCTAAAAATCAAAAATCTATAATTATCAGTGTTCCCCTACTATATATTGCATTCATTATACACAAAATCCTTCCTCCTGAATTACTATACCTATAAAAAAACTGCATTAAAATCCGTAGCGTAGTTTCAAAGATCTAAGCATACGTAGGGACATACAGCGCGAAGCGACTTTGTTTTTAACTATGTAGAGATTCGCTATTTTGCTGAAGTTTCGGAGGTACTTGAAAACTTGATAGAGTGACCGTTGAATGACTATTGCAACATACACTAGAGCTGTATGCCTCTAGCTTTTTAATTGTATGGATAGAACAATAATAAATACCTTTTGTCTCGGTGTCGCTCGCTTAGGTATTTTTCACACAGTAAAGAGTATCGTATGTCAATACAGGTCATAAACTAGCTGCGTGCCAAATATCATCCAAATATAGTTGTTTTTACGTCGTAGAATAACAAACATCTATCTATCAATTCTCCTTCATAAGATTAATTTCAAAAAAATGTCTTTCTAATATTAATGTATACTTCATCTATTTTTCACTACAGCTCAACCAATTATACCTACTTTATTTTATCTCATTTCTAGATGAACCCCGCAGCTTCGCCCTGGTTAAAAAAATCGACGTATCGACTGTCCCGTTGGAATAAGATATTTTTCACACTGTAAAAAGTAATCCAGAGTGTCAGCTAACCCCCTACCAAATTTTATGAAAATCACTCCAGCCGTTTAGACGTGAAGAAGTAACAAACATACACACTCACAAACTTTCGCCTTTATAATATTAGTATGAAGTATGATTTACGTTTTTCATTTCTCTTTAGACTCGTTTTTCATTTTGTTACTTTTGTTACCCATGTAAAAACAAGATGGCAAAAAAAAGATATACAAAGAAAAAAAGACAAACCCACTGAGTTTCTTGCCGGATCTTCTCAGTTGAGGTCGTGTTCCGATCCGGTGGTAGTGTAAAAAAATACGTATATATAAGTAACTGACAATTTGTAAGCGCCCCCAAAGGCCTATGCAAAATAAAGTCATTTCATTTCATTTCATTTTCATTTCATTTCATTTCACTCCGACTGAAATGCACGCAGACGAAGTCGCGAGTATTGGCTAGTTAATATAATTATTCTTTCCGTTAGTAACGTCTATTTCCGAGTGTAAAGGTGGCACCTTTTTTCTAACTGATCTCTATCTACATAATGCAAACAAATCGGAGCAAATGAATTTGATGTTATAAACGTAACTTCAAAATTTATTAAAATTATATAGTATATGTGTTCTCAATAACTTATTATTGTACTATTTTGTGGCAAGGGTTCCTTTCAGAAATGTAAGGACGTACCTACTACAATCGCCAAGTCTCGACTGATATACGTCATCCAGTGAATTTCATTCAATTTAGTTCCTACTTAAAATGTTACTATTAAATAATTTATTATTTAGAAACATACATTTTTATGGATTTCATTTTCAAAAACTACGTCATACGACATACATATAGTCCTTCTAAAAATAGGCTAAATCGCATATTCATACATGCCAATTTGCTTTTTAATATTATTAACAAGTTAAAAGATAAGCAATCGTTTTAATTTTCTAAGCTGCATTCTAAACATTCATCAAACGTACCTTGATAACCGATATAATAAACTGAATAATATTTAAACGTATTAAGGAAACACGTCTTTTAAACAGGAAATCATTCCACATTTTTCTAATCATTCCCGTACTTAGAAGCGGTTTACGATCAGCCTCCAAGTGTGTTAGAATTCCGCGGAGCATTAGACGTTCTTAGAAAGTACTAGGATATAAGAAATCACGAGCAGGTCTAGGCTAGCGTTCCCGTATGTGGCACTCGTATCCAGAGTCCAGTCCGTAAACACGTATGCACACGCTGATAGACCGTTTTTCTATGATCCCAATACCTCTCCCATTCTCACATGCACGTGTCTATATGTTAGAGAGAGACGTGCGATGCAAACACATTGAAGAGCTAGAATCGACGTATTTCGATATTAGAACGTTTGCGTGTGAAGTTTCCCGTTCTCTGTTGCACCTATGTTTGGAAGTTTGCGTGAATGGGATGGATACATCGCGTGGTGTGACGGGATGTCACGATGGTATGTACTAAGGCCACATGAAAGCGTAAATGTATCGAACTCATGTGTGGAGAGATTCGCGGTATTAGGGAAGCATAAGTGAATTGAAGTGGATGTGATTCTAATCCGGAGTTGAAAGCTGTATGCTAGTGAATTGTAAGTAAAGGACACCGAATGCTATTTGTTGGGTTCTCGCTCTAATTGGGCTTAATGAATACAAATCTGATTTTCACGAGCCAATTAAGCATGTTCTGTGTGACGGAAGTAATTTCGGAGTACAAGGAAAATAAATGAAATCAATTTGTTTCTGTTTACTCATTTACATTTGTTTAGGTTAACAGTTAATTTTGTTACGTTAAATTATGACAATTTATTATGTTACATAGAAAGGTTTGTTTAAAATTTATACTTAACATTTTCGACTATAGTCTTGAGTCTATCCTATTAATATAATAAACGCGAAAGTTTGTGGGTATGTGTTGTATATATGTAAGTTGACCCGACGAATTTCGTTCCGCCTAAAAGTAAAAAAATATCAGTTTTCTGCCACTATATTATGCATATATTATACATAGACAGCTTCCTCTTGAATCACGTTATCTATTAAAAAAAACTGTATTAAAATCCATAGCATAATTTTAAAGATCTAAGCATACGTAGGGACAGACAGCGGGAAGCGACTTTGTTATAAACTTTGTAGTGAAGTCTAAGCCTCTTTATGAAAGACTATTTACACAGTGTTTACACTAAATGAGACGTTTGAGTCAAACTTATTATAAAACTGTACCAAAATATTTTTTTGAATCTATCACGATTAACGTATATATGAATTTACGCTAGGAATTTGTGTGACAGTTGTACCTACGTGTTCTACAACCTTCCTAAGCTTGCCGTGGGATAATTGCCTTACAAAACCATTAGAGCGGATCGGTAAGGGTCCCACTGCTGGGCACGTTATTTCTTAGAACGACAATGGTTAACGTCGCAATTCAATACGCGAAAAGTGTCTTACAAAATTTCACGCATGAAACATCGAAAAATATTATATGTGGAATTTGGTCTCAGGATTTCCAATATGAGAAAAAGTTTAGACAAAGTTATCAAAGTTAGTTGGGGGTTTAGTTAAATCGTTAATCTCTTACTGTCCCACTACTGGGCACAGGGCATTCTCTCAGAATGAGATAGTTTTAGGTCATAATCAACCGCGCTGGCCAAGTGCGTGTTGCTAGATGGTGCAAATTGGTAGACTATTATGTTAAATAGAAAGGTTGAATCAATATTGGATAACGGATCTATAGTAGATTTTTGGAAGGAAGAAAGTTTTACGTGACACGCGTTGCAGTTGGTGTTTGGACACCATGATCCATGACACATAGATTTGGATCCATAAAACAAAAGATAGTGGCGTGGCTTTTAGCTACAAGGTTAATTAGGGGAGGCCTATATCTAGTAGTGTATTTCAAAGAGCTGATGAATAAATGGAAGTGATGAGTCACAGCAATGACTAATTAATGACTACATCAATAAAATAGCCACCTAATTAGATTAAACGGAAAACCCATTCTGTGCTATATATATTTAGATTTAATAATATCTTGGTGACAACCCATTATTATCCCATTGCTGGGCACGGGTATTCTCTCGAAATGAGAGAGTTTTTAGGCCATAGTCCACCGCGCTGGCCAAGTGCGAATTGGTGGACTGCACACACCTCCGAGAACTTTTTATTAAAGTTTCCTTACGATGTTTTCCTTCACCGAAAACCATTGATAATTAATTTCTAATACGCACATAAAACAGTGGTGCCTGCCTGGGTTTGAACCTCGGACCTCCCGATCGAGAGGGAAAGTTTCAACCATTATTACTGCTCTAATATCTTATTGTGGTCTAATTATTTATTTACGAACCTTTTTATTATTGAAATCCTTTGAAACTTATTTATTAAAAGTAAGTAGCAAAGGTTTTTAAAGATCGAAAATAACAAAGAACTAAAAGTTTGTGCCGAAGTTGTTTCTATTTGTTTTAGTACTTAGCAATGAACGAGTCGTGATAAGTTTTCAAGATATGTCTGGAATTCTGATGCCTTATTTTCGAACTTTGTGGTGCCCTAAAGTTTATCAAAACATCCTTTTTGAACAAAAAGCGGACCAAGGCCAGCGAGATGCCTTCTTATTGCGAATACCCATTATCAGGGTTACCGACAATTCTTAAACTGTTAAAGCTGTTGGTCTAATGGATTAGGGTTCATGTAGCATGTGGGATTCGTGAGTATTTCTATTAGTATTATATGTAATTACTTATTAGTAATAGGAAACCGGATATAATTAGAAGCAGCGTAAAAATCTTATAGGTTTCTTCTAGTTGTACAGAAAATATAGGTATGATCTTAGTTTATTAACAAGAGATCCTATTTCTATGTTTTCAAAGCGAAAATAAAAGTAATTACATTTTAATGAATTGTTATTTCATTAAGCATTTGTCATTTTGTTTATGTTTCTGTTTTTCCATATGAAATATAACACATCACGGAACAAGAGTATAAGCAAACGTCTTATATTCCTACTAACAAAATGGGAATGAGGCCATCATATTATTATTTACTTTTAAACGATGATCAAATCCACGTCTATCCACTCTTAGTCTTCGAAAACATGGGGGAGAGACGGAGAGCTCTCAGGTATAGTGTTCACATTTTTTTCTAAACAGTTAAAAGAACGTGGAAGTTAATATCAATTACTGACAATTTCATGTTATCACAAGTTTGGAACCGGAAATGAAATGAATAAATACGTCTTTATGATAAACAGTGATTTATATATCATTATTATTATTAGTTTGTGTTGTGACAGTTTTTTAAATGAAACGCTCTATTGTCCCTAGTTTAGTACGAAGTTATTACATTCCATAAAACAATCATCGTTCACGCTTACGCCCAAAAATTATCATGTACACATTGCAAGATTAATTTTGACTATACCTAGCTATGTGCATTGCAATGATGGGCGAAACCGTTAACAATATTATTGTTTTGAGAAAACGTAAACTTGTTCGCACTTGGACAACGCAGTTGACTATGGCCTAAAACTATGATTCTGCAATAAGACCCATGCCCAGCAGTGGTACAATAATGGGTTGAAGACAAGGGCATTGAGCATTGTGCCGTAAGCTGCAGATATCTGTAGCGTATTTTTTATAAGTATTCTTCGTAAAATGTATTATCATTTTTATCATTTGAATTAATGTTAGTTTTAATTTTATAAGTCCAATAAACGAACACAGAACTGAACTATAAAAAAATCATGATATATTTTTTTAATATCTGTGAGTAAAATGGTCCAATGTAGAACATTTTACGAAAACTTTAGCAATAATTTCAAAAATATTGTTTCGGTGAAGCACCACTTGGACCTTGTATTGCACTTACCAACCCTGTTATTGGCTATGTACTTTGCAGTCCACCAGGTGTTTTGCTTAAACTCGTTCTGTTGTAATTGAAGGAACAAAATTGCAGGTACGACCTTTTGAAAGGATACACAGATCTGAAGGTGAACAGGGTTATAAATATTTAAGTCGATAATACGATGCTACCCACTATATTGTTTGTATTGTAAAAAAAGCACTCATAGCTTTTGACACTGGCAATGGCGAAGGTTTAAAGTATTTCAATCTTCAGTTTTAAGCGGTACTATTGATAACAAAGCTGTGAACTTGGCCTCGCAGATGCACGTATTTCCTATTTTTTAATTTTCATGTCCGTAATATAAATAAATTATCACTTCTATAACAAAATCATCACACTATCACAAAATCATGTCATTAAACATGATTTTGAGGAAATCCTTTTACCTGATTCAATGAAAATTTCTAAAAAGTGTGTGAAGTTTACTATTTTGTACTTCGTTCTTTACTCTGAGGGGAGGCCCATGCCTAAGGACAGTAAGGGGTTGACAACTGATTATCATCAGCGTCTGATTTTGTTAGTAAAAAGCTAAGTCTTTGGTGATAGAGGTGGTCTTAAAATCAAATATAAACTAATCCCTCCGTTTCGGTTCAGATAAAGTTGGGTGCAATGCAAAACGCATAGATGATAAACAAACAAAAGGTGGAGCATTTTGCGTGGAACTTGCAGAGAAATGCCAAAACATTGAGTTTTTGACATTGAGTTTTCGACTTTTAGAAGATTTCAACTTTAGCAAATTACGTAAGAGAACATTCAAGACGTAGAGGTTAAGATACATAAACAATCATTGCCATGTTTAAGATACAGAGGTCTAATTTATTATTATGACTTATAGAGAGATAAAGTACGGAATCTGCTTATGGGACTCACTTATTATTTCGATTTATTTTATTTTTCACGTTCAGATTTCAAGCGACCGGGGGTTTGGGACTTGTAGGACAATAAATACAACATGTTTTAAGTTTAACGACTTAAAAATGTACTGCAATGATAAGTAATGATTATTATTTACGGATATGAATATAAATAGGATTAGAATCTTATCTAATGTTGGGAGTACTTGCGTCGTTAGCCTTGAAACTACGACGGAACGCTTCGTGTACCTACAGAATGTTAAGTACTATTTTATAGTCCCTAATCTTGATACCATTTAATACCCACAATCAAAAAATTAACTATTATAGAACGTTTGGTAGTGAAAAAACGAGAAGAGAAAGTTACTAATTTCTCTCTTTAGACCGACAGAAATACATTTAAATACAATATTTAGACATCTAGAAATGGATTATTATGAAGTTACATAAATTACAAAAAGAGGTTAAAGAAAAGCACTAAGTTTTATTTCTGAATGTACTGCTATAATACATTAAAAATATGAATTATCGTGGACTTCTAAAAATAAATGCCTACATTTAATTTAATAATCATCTTCTGTGCACGTCACATATGCCTCAATGACAATTGTATGGTGAATAAAAATCACTGTGACTCCAAATAAACAGACAAGCACTGTTACTTGGACATTTATAGCCGATATTGTTTTCCCAATCCGGGTTCAATACCCACTTGCGTAAAATAAATTCGTTCTGGAATCGTGCTTAGCATCGTGATCTAGAAATTAAATATTTAACGTGACCTTTTGATATGGCTAAAGTATCTTGTATATTGAAAATACGTCACTAAAGATTAGCTCTACCAGTAAATAATTAATGAGCTCTACATTACATACCTTTTTCCTGATTGTGTAATATATCAATAAATCTCTTACCATATAAATATATTAAAATACAAAATGTTATTCAGAGCGTAATAATATTCTTTTTTATAAGATTGAACTAGCAAACGAGCAAGCAGTCCACTTGATGGTGATCGCTACTGCCCATGGACACTTGTAAGAAGCTTCTTATAGATCAAGCATTCAATCTGAAGTCAATCACAGATGCGTTGCTACTCCCGAGGACTAAGATGATCTCCTCATATAAAATAGTGCAGGAAACCACACCCTTGCATCGAAACGCGAGAACTACTCATGCTAGAAATTAGTGTGGTAGTGGTACCACCCTGGTCGAACCATTCTTCTACCACCTACTAATAACAATAATATACATGATAATTATATATACTACTAGACCCGGCGAACTTCGTTCTGCCTAAAGGTCAAAAATCTAAAATTATCAGTGTTTCTCTGCTACTATACATGTATTACACATAAAAACCTTCCCCTTGAATCATTCTATCTATTAAAAAACAGTGTAAAAATGCGTAGCGTGGTTTTAAAAATCTAAGCGTACATAGAGACAGACAGCGAGAAGCGACTTTGTTTTACACTATGTAGTGATGAAGTTGGTTACAGTTGTCTATTGGCGGCAGCGATCTTTTACCATCAGGTGGACTGCAAGCTTCTTTGCTACTTTAATCTTATAATAAAATTGGAAAGTGAAACCATAATATATATCCGGAATAAAATTATGCATGTAAGAAATAACTAAGAAGACACTTAGAGCTGGCCACGAGACATACGTTTAGCGCAAGCATCAGCGTTTAGCAAATTTTGTTAAATTGCGCCACAATTTTTTGCAAAATTTCGAATTTTTGTAAGAATCAAGAGCAATTGTTTTGAAAACGATAAAACACATACACTTTTAACTCTGGTTGTTGACGCTTGCAGCACGACAGCAGACAGTAAGTAGCCACTTACCATCAAGTGGACTGCATTCTCGTTCGCTTCTTCCATATTAACAAAGAAAACAGAGCGATTGATGCACGCAGTATTTCGTGGCCCCTGGATTAAAGCGTAAAATATGCAGATAAGTTATTGTAAATTCTGCCACTAGCAACTTATTTCAGTGTAACATAAAAACCACCGCAAGCTTCAAAGACCACAATTAATTTGCTGCGGTTAGTGGTTTACAGTAACAATTTGCAAAAAAGTGGGAAAGTTATTTCTTCGGCGGTTTTAAGAATGTTGTACTAGGGCGGCAGAGAATGGAACGGTTTCGGAATGCTATTGAGATTCCTCTTTGAGATACCTATTTCGGAGTTTTCAGGCTAGTGTGACTTGTTTCGATAAATAATGTATTACAAAATGACGGTGTTGTGTACGTTCCTTGATAGCACTTTATAAATAATGCTATTTTGGATTACATTATTTATGGTTATGTTTGATTTTTCGTCAATTCATAAGTATTAAAATAGGAGACGTGCATGCAGTCCACCTTAGGTATGCTAAGTTGTCACTGCCGCTCAAGGCCAACTGTAAAGAATTTCATACAGAACATATGAGGGTTTCTATATGAACCACAATACTTTGCTGGAGGTCGAAAATGGTAATATCGTATGAAAGTGACAAACTACACGAATTTCATTGAAATTGGAAGGACTGTTTCAAGATAGAACTTGGTGTGGCGTGGAAGTTACCATATCCCGGTAAAGCAGGACAAAACGAGTACGTTTGAAGGTTTCCCCCTCGAGAACAACAAAAAAAGAGTTGTTTAAAATTAATGGTAGGCAGATATTAGTCATAACCTCGATATTTTTATATTAAAAATTCAGATAAATAAGATTTTTCATGATATTACTTTCCTTGTTAAAAGAAGCTTTCGAATCTAGTCGGGTTATGCTTCATTATAATAGTTTTTAGTAAGGTATAATTAAAACGCTGAGGATAAGCACTAACTTTTATGAATTTGCGATAACCGTTTATCAATAAAAACTTGAAAGTGACCAATTAAATACTTTACTAAGGAGTAAGTAAGGAGACTTGCCGTCTACAAAGTTATATCATAGCTTGTAAATGTTCTTTAATTACAAACTTCGGATATTTTGCAATATCATTATTATTTTGTGTAATTTTTAAAATGTTGGGTTACTGCAGCGGCTTCTCTCACATCTATCAGGGTAATAAGTATCCTATGTACCCATGTATGTATGAACCCATTATTCTCCCACTGCTGGGTACGGATCTTCTCTCGGAATGAGAGTTTTTAGGCCATAGGCCAAAGCGCTGGCCGAGTGTGAATTGGTGGACTTTACACACCTCCGAGAATTTTTTTTTAAAGAACTCTCGAGCGTGTAGGATTCCTCGCGATATTTTATTCACTGAAAAGCAGTGATAATTAATTTCTAATACGCACATAAACCAGTGGTGTGTGCCTGGGTTTAAACCTCGGACCTCCCGATTGAGAAGGCAAGTTTCAACCATTAGGCTATCACTGCTCTGTCTCTATGTATTAATATAGGTCATAAACTATACGTGTGTCAAATTTCAAAGAAATCCGTACTGCAGTTTTTTGTGTGAAAGAGTAACATACATACATACATCCTCTCAAACTAATAACATCAATAGTATTTAAAATATAGTTTATGTTTTTATAGCAAGTAAATATCTAACTGTAAGTTGCAGTTGTCGCTCATTGTTATCTATAATCAATCCCGCAAAGAATAAAATCTCTACTTAAAATAGCCATTGCTGCCTTCACTGACTAATTTGCAAATCCCTATATAAGTGTGTCTGTGTGTGCTCTTTATCACGCCAAACCAGAACACAGTCTTTAAAATTCAGCATTGGGTACAATAAGTTGAGGCAGTAGAGCCAACAAATGCGTGACAATAAGATTAAATCCCCTGATGACCTACAAACGGGGACAAAAATATCTTTTGTTATACTGGGGTTTGCGATCTCCTCATATTCTTCAAATGTTAACTTAATGAAGTACTAGGCAATCAAAGAAGGTCGTAGATTTAATTCATATTGGTTAGCGAGTTTAATCCGGGGCGTACGTTGTGTGATTTAATTGCACTCTACAGGTGAAAATCTAATGCAAACTTCGCAGTTCGAACTTCAAAACAATATGTGATAAACGAAATTCGCGCAAATAGACGCGCCATTAGATTTTCAATGTTAATTTACGCGATACACACTACTACGTCGTGATAGTACGGTGGCTTTCCCGCTGAAGCGTATTACCGTAGATCTCTTCCAATTCCTGCGCGCCTGGTACTCTCAAACGCACACACATCGCACCGGCTCGTCTCATTCCATATATCAAGGTCACTTACTCACATGCAGCTGTGTCTACCGTCTCTTTCTTACACGAGGTTCTGCCATATGTAAGACAAGGAAGTGTATGTTTGTGCCGCAACGTCTAGACGATATGTGAACTTTCGCGGACACTACTTAGAAGTGATAAGTAAAACACGGTTGTTTCTATTCAATTGCCTACTTAACCTTAACTTTGTATCCTTCGAATTGTATTCGAATAGAAACCAATAGAATACCTTCGTGTGTGTTTGTGTTTACATCAAACAGAACTTGATGAAAGTCAAGTTGTATATTTTTTGTATAAACTTTGTTTCTGTGCCCTTAGTAAAACCGGTTCTGACTTTTACCAAAATTGTTCTACCAAAATTGTTAGAATTTAGAACTATCGATAGGTTCACATAGAACGATCGTTTTTCTAAACTATTTTTTAAAACACGTTCTAGCAACACTTACCTATGTTAGAAAAAAAGAGATCTTTAAAAAGGTTTAATATATTTGAGAAAAAAAGAGATCCATTAGAAGATCACCATTTTACTAACAATCTTAGTACTAGGAGACAATTGGATAAAATCATATATCCATTTTTACTTGAGCCACAAATATTACAACGTAAGTTAATAGCCGTTTTTCGTATAGGTGTTAAGGGTCGTAAACAAATATTTCAAGCGATACAATATTACATATGTAGGTAAGATATTTACAAAGCTACTGAACCACTGAATGTGCATTGTTCGAAGTTTATCGAAGGTAGAACCAGTGTAGTTTGACCGGGGAAGTACCACCGCTACACCTATTTTTAGCGTGAAGCATTTCTTACGTTTCGATGGGCGTGGTTGCCGGCACACTTTCACAACGACGCATCCATGTCTAAGGGCGGCAGTGGCCACTTACCATCAGGTAGACTGCATGCTCGTTTGC
Organism: Spicauda simplicius; assembly: GCA_949699795.1. NCBI lineage: Eukaryota > Metazoa > Arthropoda > Insecta > Lepidoptera > Hesperiidae > Spicauda > Spicauda simplicius. The sequence goes on from OX453062.1 coordinate 17,982,909, forward strand.
TACTTCAGTCACATAAAAAAAGCACTTCCTGTATTTAATGTGAAACGTTTCTTATATCAATTTGAAACGATTTACATACTTAATAGGCAAACTTTGCCAAATGTATCAATTAACATTACAATGACGCCATTACAATATATTTAAATTGGATTACAAAAATTCTCTCGTCATTTACCGTAATAAGAAAATCAAAACTGCCAATATCATGCCAATAAAGCGGAAATAAAAAGCGTCGGTAATGGGAGACCATAAACAATGAACGTTTCGCCAATTTGACGGCCCGAAATCTTATAACAACCGCTTTGGGCAACTTAATTGTTTTAGCTGTAAAATTTTATCGCGTTAGATTTCCTTGGGGGTATTCTGAGCTTTGAAATATGTACTTGTGTTCACTTGTGTTTATATATGTTTTAGGAGGATTATATGTATATTTTTGAGCAGTGATAGCCAAATGGTTAAAACTTCTCTCTCGTTCGGAAGGTCCGAGGTCCAAACCCAGGCACGCACCTCTGATTTTTCTAAAATCAAGTGTGTATTAGAAATTAATTATCATTGCTTTTCGATGAAGGAAAAACATCGTGAGGAAACCTACCTATTTAACACCAGAGAGATCTGTAAAAAAAGTTCTCGGAGTTGTGTGAAGCCCTCCAATCCGTAATTTGTCAGGTCGATGGACTGTGGCGTAAAACTCTCTCATTTTGAGAGAAGACCCGTGCCCAGCAGTAAGGCAATAATGGGTTGACTAGAGATACATATGTATATTTTTAAGGGTTTTTGCCACATGCTACTACGGAATCCGAAAATTTACTTACTGTGTAACGCATGTATGGAAACAATACCTTTATAAGTACATTAGATATGGTACCAAATTTTACAAACTTCTGATTATAATTATCGATAAAAAATACATTAAATTTACGCAACTACTATAATAAATCCTTTTCAGTGGTGAACCGTACGTTTTCAAAGCGGTGTATTGTCTTCATTTAAATTTGATTAACAATAGCAACAAATGTTACTAGAAAGGGTATTGTTGTTAAAATTGTAATTTTCCCTCTAAAGCGCTGTATCAATACCACTCCATTCGAAATAATCGCATTCATGACTTTGTTTCAAATTGCGTGAATGTATTGTAGTGGAAACAAGCATTATTACCTTCCATTTCGCATCCCTCAGCGATTATTGTCTATCAATCATATATTTAACAGACTGTAATGTGGAGCCATTAAATCAGCTACTCGTATAAGCTTTTATTTAACTTGCCTTGTTAGTTCTTTCGTAGGCGTTTGAACTAATTATGGAAGCTTCTAACTTCGTATGTAGATGTGTGAGGTAAACATTTGTAACTGCATTTATAACAAGTCAGTCTTAATCATGTTATCGAAATTTAGAATATACATTTGGATGAAAATGTATGAGATGAATTTATGAAATAGCACATTATTAGAAAATACGCTCTATCTGACGTCAGTCACATATGCGTTGCTACTCGCGAGGACTGAGATGGTCACCTCATATAAAAGTATATTGGCAACCACAACCTTTCCCCGAAACACAGAAATAGATGTGGCGGTACAGGTAAATACACAAACTCCAAGGCCCAGATCAAATAACTAAAACAAATATTTGTCTAGCCAGGGATCGAAGCCGGTATCCGCAAAACGCTAATTCTTAATTCCTAGCTATTTTGATAGCGTGAGTGTTATGTATTTAAGGTGAATTAAAGAACATCTAATATCTACCCAAAATCCTTACAAAAAGAATGCTACGAATCTTTTATTCTTTCAACACGGATTTCACCGCGAACTTTATGGCTTCTTGGTGTACAGACTAACAAAATAGCCGAAAACAATGTCCATTGTCTAACTATAACGGTATAATGTCAAATATATGAAGAAAATTGTGTATAGAATACAAATTAGTCTCGCTTATATCTGGTGGCAAAACCTGTGTATTTCGATCGGGGAATTATCACACAAACATATTTCTGGTGTGAAGCATTTCTTGCGTTTCGATGGAAGGGTGTGGTTGCCGGCACACTTTTACATGAGGCGAACCTCATAGCCCTCGAGAGTAGCAACGCATCTGTGATTGACTTCAGATAGGATCCATGTTCTGTATGAAGTTGATTACAGATGACCATGGGCGGCAGTGACCACTATCAGGTGGGCTGCATGCTCGTTTGCTACTTAGTCAAATAAAAAGCAGTTTTTGCGTAGTGGAAGGGTGTAGTTGCCAGCTCACATTTATTTGACAACCTTAGTCCTTGTGAGTATCAATGAATCTGCTATTTGACTTCAGATATAACGTCTGTTTTAACATTATCTAAATTTATAGATAGGATATGAAAATAAGACATTGTATTTGCTGCCCAAAGTCCAAAAAAAGACATTTTCAAAATTATTATTTGTTGATCTGTAATCCAATGTCACTCAACCTAACTGCTTTCGAAGTTTATTTTAACTTAGAAGAAAAAGTAGCACACGACACAAAAGAAGAGGCGCTCTTCATTTTCTGGCATTACCGGATTTTGATATAAATGGATTATCAGGCAACGTCAGGACGGATCTTTAAGGTATTCAGGTCGAGTTTTGAATTCTATGGTACCAGAGTTCCAGAAACAAAAAGATACATCCTTGAGCAAAATCTCAAACTATACAAGATATTCTAAGAATACGACGCAGACTGCTAGCTCTAGTGAATAACAATTATAGTCTTATCTTGTTAATAAAATGAGAAAGTTTGTTAGTATGTATTTGTGTTTGTTCCTCATTTACGCAAAAACTACTTATCAAATTTCACTGAAACTTTGCACACATAGTTTATAACGTATATTAAAACATAGTATTAGATAATCGTTATTGTGGTAGACAGGCCTACACCTACACACTCGAGAGTTCTTTGAAAAAAAGATCTCGGAGGTGTGTGAAGTCCACCAATTCGCACTTGGCCAGCGCAATGGCCTAAAAACTCTCTTATTATGAGAAGCAAAGCAAAGCCGCGGATATACCTAGTCTATACTAATATTACAAAGAGGAAAACTTTCTATTTTTGTATGTTTGTCATGAACTTAAAAACTACTGAACCAATTTTACAAAATCTTTCAGCGTTAGAATGCTACATTATCCCTGAGAAACATAGGCTATTTTTATTACTAGAATGTATAGGGCGTCTTTGCTAAAACTTGAGTGATGTGATTCAAAGTCTCAGTTTGCTCAATTTTTTTTTATTGCATACACTGCTATCTACTGATAATAGAACAAAAAAATGTTCTACACTATAATAGAACATCAATATCTACGAAAGACTTGGACACCGTCGCCGCACAATGATCAGTGTACCCTTACGCAAAGCAGTCGTCGCAATTTTTTTTGGGATTACTATCGGAATAGCATCAATACTCACTGCTGACTCTGACTATTGACCAAATCCCTATTACGTATGGGGGAGGGATAGGTCCAGGAGTGGTGCTCAAATGTATAATGGTTGGATAGATTACATTATAGTCTGCGCGAACGAAGTCGCGTCGATTCTGCTAGTGAAACATAAACTGAATAACTGTCAGACCACGCATTAAGCTATAATCATGATATTTGCACACAAGTTTCTTAAATAAGACAGACAAAGGATATTTAAAAATGTACCCCTAAAATGGTTAAATAGGTGTTTAAACCAAACTTAAGTTTGACATACAAAGTGACATACCTAGAAAAAACAAATAAAAGTTTTTATTATTTATTTATTTATTTATTTATAATTAGCACGGTCGACTGACAACCTATAACACTAATTATTATAATATAATATTTTATTACATTATATTACTCAGGCATACATGCGTCATTTCACAATACTGCAGACATACTGATAAAATCGTCTTCCATTCATCTGTAAACCATCAAAGTGAGGCGCACTGTGAAAAGTAAAGTAACATACATATAATAGGCGCTGCAAAACAAATGAAAGTAAAGGACAAAGGCTTTTTAAAAATGTAAGATTATGAGAGCTACATAAGGATTAAAGCAAAGCAAAGAAGTTTAACATACAAAATGAGGAAACAAGGCAACCAGAGGAAACAAAGCAACGTAAAATAGGCTCCGCAAAACAAATGAAAGCTAATAGTTCTGTGGTCCCAAACCTTCATCCATATTCATCAAATATGCCAAAGAGTTATCCAAAACAGTTGTTACAACACGCGAGTAGCATAAGTGATACTGTTACGTTGTATTCGTAATCCAAGGCTGAGTGAAAGTGGCACTTTCACTTCGGAGTTTATTAACGCGTTATCCTCTCGCTAACTGGACGGCTTGCCTCCATTCATGAATTGGTTTTAGAATATTTTGCTGTATGGTTTTTGTTTTTGTTTTATTTAACATTGCTTTGGTATATTGTGGGGTTTATCGCGCTATCCTTTAGCTGTGTGTCCTTAATGCGACTGGGGCTTTAGCACGAGTTTTTTAAGTTTCCTCAAAGCTATCACCGTTTACGTTTTATCTCGTACATTGTTGAATATATTGCACGTTTACGTTTTCGTTTTTGGCCACATATTTTGATATGCTAACATGTATAGGCGAAACATAAACGATGTTTCTTTCGAGGAAACGTAATAAACTCGTGCTAAGGCTAAGTTCTATTTACGAATTGAACATAATAATGATATCAATCACAATATCAATCACACTTCACAATCACACTTATTTTTTTTTGTTTTACGGATGGATTGACACACATTAAGTAGAACTTATGAATACCCAGACCCAGAACAAAAGTTAAAATTCATCATTCAGATTTTATTCTGCTTTGGTTTTGTAACAAACGTTCGCATTCGCAAGAATTGCACAAATGTTTTTTGAATATTTAATTGCAGAGCTTAGCAAAAAAAGATCGGCTTATCTAAAAAAAAAAATTCGAACTACACTTGGTCGACCAAAAAAGACGCCAAATTTATATCCTTCGACACCCTATACCAGTGGTTCCCAACCGTTGGCCCGCGGTCTCTGGAAGCACCGTGGCCCGAGTCATCAAAAAAATATTGTAATATAAGAAGTTATCACAACGACAGTCAAGTAGCGGACAGCCGAACCAAGGATCAGGAATTAGTAAAGAGTACACAGAAAGCGAATTAAATATTGCTTGCTTTGAACAATAATGTAAGCGTGATTTTTAAAAAAAATCCCAAATTAATTTTCAGATTTATTTTTATCTTTAATTACACCCTCATACCGGTGGTCCATGGGTCGACAGATGTTTTACCAAATGGTCCTTCGTCACCAAAAGATTGGAAACCACTGCTCTATACCAAGAACTGAAACAAACCAACAATCGCATTTTCATTCGCATATGCGAAAATCGGTATGGAACATCCGGATTCGCATTCGCGAATGTCACATTGTTGACATCACTAACTCTGGTCGGAGATGGCGGTTATTCACAACACTACAGTATATTATATCGTTCCTTTTTTATTAAGAACTAATTGTGTAGCGCTGTTACACTCGCGCTTATATTTAATAGACTTAAATTGTAAGTGATATTTTTTACGTCTCCGTCCATCCATCCATCCATCAGCCCTTTGAGGTCCACTGCTGGACATAGGCCTCCCCTAAATGACGCCACTCCAACCGTTCCTGAGCTATCTGAATCCAACGGTTTCCCGCTGTCTTCTTCAGGTTATTGGTCCACCTGGTAAGGGGGCGACCTGTGCTCCTACCTTTTTACGTCTACTACCTATAAAATGATACGAAATTAAAATACAATTACAATTATAAAAATTCCGTATCGTTTCAATCATAATTGAAAATCAGTAGATTTGATTCGATGCGAGCACTCTGATAAAAACAGAAATACTGGAGACAATATATAATATTAAATGTTAACTTATTCTCTGTTTTACATACTATTTTGTTTAAATATATGCGATGTACAAAAACAGAACTTTCGTTTTTATTTTACGTTAAAAGTATGGATTTGGTCGTAGAGTTCAGTTTTGTTGACTCCAGAAGTTTGTTAACCCTTTATTCTCTCGCTAATTGGATTATTCCGTTCTATTCACGGGTAGAACAACACTAACGTAACCTAACTTCGTTAGTTAGGTTTTTATTCAATGTAGAATAACAACGTAGGTTTTATTTTTTGGTAACTTTTAACTAATAAACTGTAAGAAATTTTAAAAGTTGGATATTAATGACCCACAAGCCTCAATGTCGTCAACCAATTATTGTTCCACAGTTTCGCGCGAGTCTTCATAAAGTCTAAAAGATCGGCTAGTCTACTCGCAAGTGAAAATTGTTACACAAATTTGAGAACTTTCCTCGGAAGTAGGTTTTCTCACGAAGTTTTGCTTCACTGTAGAGCATTGATAATTAATTTGTAACACGAACATCATTGTAGAAATTCTGTGATGCTTGCCTGGAATTTGAACCTTGGACTCTTCAATGAGGAGGCAAGTTTCAAGCCAAGTATAAGACTGTCACTGTTCTGGCAAGCAGGTTTAAAAAAAATTAAAACAGATCTTTTAACATAGTTTTTTAAATATTTTTTTTGCAAATGAGCATACCACGTCTAAGTAAGTGGTCACTGACTTTCATGAACATTTATAAGTAACTAATCATAGACAAGGGAATCTATCTGAAGTCTTTCACAGACGTGTTACTAATCCCAAAGACTAAGAGGTTGCCACATTTAAAAGTGGGCCGCCAAACACAACCTTCCATCGAAACACAAGAACTGCTTCACGCTAGAAATAAGTGTGGCGGTGCTACCTTCCCTGTCGAACTAAACTATTTTTTTTTTTTATTATTATTTAACCTAACGATAAGGCAGAGGGGCTACCTGATGCAAAGTAGTCACCGTCGCCTGTGGACATTCGCAACACCAGAGGAGTCGCCAATACATCGCCGGCTTTGTAGGAGAGCTCTTTTCGCACCTTTCTTGAAGAACCCCATGTCATAGCGCTCCGGGAATACCTCTGGTCATACTAACTTCTAAATATGTGTTTTCTACCATATCTTCTGTGACATGTCTTACTAGATAGCGTGAAGCCATACAGTCACAATTTCACACTCTCAAATAAAATAAACATTAAATTATCGCACGTATAAAATTCCCCCTGAATAATATCTAGCAGTCAAGTAGTACAATTGTTACGACCAAGGAAATGTTTGTACGGTACATTAAGTTTTCAATGGCCCTTGAAGATTCATTCTAAGAATTTCTACGCCACTTTCATTGTGGTTTTCGTGAACGTAGGAAGAGTGGAATATCACAAATTTTACAAATATAATAAGCGGTCGTCGACCGGTGTTTGAAATTTGTGTCTCGGCTGACACTAAATGTCTGCAGTTCATATTCTAAGACTCAAATACCATTAAAGAAAAGTTTATTTACAATCTTATCTTAACCCTACTAATATTGTAAATGTGAACGTCTCACCAGTGATAGCCTAATGGTTGAAACTTGCCCTCTCGATTGGGAGGTCCGAGGTTCAAACCCAGGCACGCACCACTGATTTATGTGTGTATTAGAAATTAATTATCACTGCTTTTTGGTGAAGGAAAACATCGTGAGGAAACCTATGCACCCGAGAGTTCTTAAAAAAAAAGTTCTCGGAGGTGTGTGAAGTCCACCAATTCGCACTTGGCCAGCGCGGTGGACTATGGCCTAAACTCACTCATTCTGAGAGAAGACCCGTGCCCAGCAGTGGGACAATAATGGGTTGACGAGAGAACGTCTCACGGAAAAACTACCTGTCGGATTTCATTGATTTTTATTTAATGGAATGGTAATTTCTATATGTTACAAAAAGTAGTTTCAATGAAGTATTCAATTGGGATACAATCACATGTCATATTAAATTTACAATCTTATAGGTACCCGTTTCAGAATATTTATTATATTACCTTTACCTACATTTAACTAGCTGTCCCGACAAACGTTGTTTTGCCATATAAAAAATAAAATGTTAAGGGTGGACAACCATTAAGGGGTATGAAAAATAGATGTTGGCCGATTCTCAGACCTACTGAATAACCATATAAAATTTGGTAAAAATCGGTCGAGCCGTTTCGGAGGAGTATGGCAACAAAAACTACTACACGAGAATTTTATATATTAGATATATTTCTGTTTCGATCAAAATATTCATTGGCTATATATTTAAATATATGTAATATAACACTTTTATAGATCCACAGTATAATTTTCTCCTGCGATGGTTGGCGTGAACACACACAAACACAAAGACACAAACACTCAGCCCCAGAACAAGAATCTAAACACATCATTCAAATACCTGTCTAGTCGGGAATCGAACTTTTTTTTTTTTTGTTTTCGAGGGGGAAACCTTCCAAAGGTACCCGACGCCGTGGGAGCGACGCAGGGTTATGTGGGATTTTTACCGCACTAAAACCCCCCCGGTGGCCGTCCTCGGCGCTGAAAAGGAGGACTCCGGGATCTCGAAACGACTTCAACCGGAATCCTCACCAACTCACTCACTCACTCAACCATCGAGCTCCTTCCAGATGGGCGGCTGGGCCCACCGCTCCGTCTAGTCATTACGACGGTATGCGACCACACATACCGCCGTCCTTACCGGGATTGCCTGACCGAACGGTTCGAGCTCCCACTCTAGCCGTCTGCAACCCCGGAAGCCCCTTTTAGTCGCCTCTTACGACAGGCAGGGGATACCGTAGCCCTATTCTGACCTCGAGGCTACAGGGACCGGGAATCGAACCTACCGCTACGCGTGTCGTCTGTTTAATATTTAGTTTATCATTCTGATACTATAACTAAATAAGGCTTTAGCTTTTTTAAACTAAAGAGAGAGACAATCAAAATACGAGCAATAAAATGCTTAAAAGTTTGCCCCAAGGGGGTAATGTAAGAAAAAATATAGTAATAAAAAAATTGTAAGTGCCTCCGTAGTACAAAATAATGATTTTTATTTGTTTTATTTCATCTATCCCGTAAGACGTAGATTAATAAGTCGATGGTAACACAAACCTAAACAAAGAACTATTAGTCCTTACACCCCACACTATACGCAATAAACTTAATTAAATTCATCATTAAAGTCGATTACTGCCCAGACTATAGTTCAATCGGTTCAGATAACCTTATTTACCTACCAGATGAATCTACCAGACTGTGACATCAGCAAACAAATTAAAATTTGATAGTGTCAACTGTTTCCCGCAATGCTTTGTCTTTATTTGGCTAGTCGAGGGCATATTAGTGTATAAGGGGTATTGAGGGGTTTCAGACCCCTCTTAGCAAAGGCGAGTGAAGAAAACTTCATCAAACAGTAGGATATTTCTGTTTTTCATTTGAATCGCCACTCTACTTTAAGCTACTGCTTACAATCGCAATCGATAAGGTAATTTGATCATAAACTATAGCAAAGAGATATTTTGCATGCTGGTGTCATAATACTTGTTGCGTTTTTAGCACCAGGAAATAAGACATCACTACATAGGTCGTATAAAACAAAATCGCTATGTATTCTTAGATCTTTAAAACTACGCAACGGCTTTTAATGCAGTTTTTTTAATAGATAGAGTGATTAATGAGGAAGGTTTATATGTATAATAACATAATATAGTGGGGGAAACACTAATAATTTTAGATTTTGACTTTAAAGCGGAACAAAATTCGCGCGGGTCAACTAGTAAGAGATAAAGTAAAATATCCTACGTCAGGCGATTGCATACAATTGTCGTTAATAAAATTATTATATTTATTAATTTATCAATTCATGAGTCCCTCGTGTGCCACTTACTGGCACGGAGCAAAGGTCGAAACCTACTCTAGTTTGACATTTGCAGAGTTTAATCACCTGCTGTGTAATCGAATCGCTTTTAATACAGTCAGAAGGTATTCAGAAGTATTCAGAAGGTGGTAGAACCAGTGTAGTTCGACCGGAGAAGTACCACCGCCACACCTATTTTTAGCGTGAAACATTTCTTGCATTTCGATAGAAATATGTGGTTGACGGCACACTTTCACATGAGGTGACCATCATTGTCCTCGAGAGTAGCAACGCATCTGTGATTGACTTTAGATGGTACCCCTGTTATGTATGTAGTTGATTACAGATGTCCATGGGCGGCAGTGACCACTTACCATCAGGTGGATTGCATGCTCGTTTAGTCAGATAAAAAAAAAGTCAACTTCCGCCGTGCGGCCTAACTTTCGACCCGTTTTAATCTTTCATAGCATCAAAATTTATTGCATAACACATTGCCCAAGACGCGTTATTAAACCTCACCTATCGTTCTTCAAATACATACCGCTCTCCAGTGCAACAATAACGTAACTCATTAGCAAAAAATTCGTGAAGTTCATACAAAAGATTAATCGGACAATTTACTGTTACAAAATTAAAAGCGCTCTCCTTACAAGTAGAGGCCAGCCAGTAGCTGCCCACGATATTGCAAAAGTTGTAAAAGAATCTCAAGTATTAATAAAATTTATGCCACCGAATACGGAAGCTATTATCCCAGCGAAGAGATTTCTACTCCATCTTAGGACGGAACATTCTTTGCTAAAGATTTATGGAGTTCACAAATGTATTGCTTGATCCAATAAGGGATAGATTGATAAATGCACTAGAGATACCAAAACTTTCCAGAGTTTAAAACGTATTTGATCCGAAAAATATATATATCTTAACCGTTAAGAACTAAAAAAACTCGTTTAAACTATAACTTAGTCTTTGTGCTTCAAGTGTTCTAGTAATTTTTAAACGTACTGGTAAAATCCATTGAAACTTACACAGATGTTTTTTATTCATTGTACTGTAGTGATTTAACAGGAATATCTCGATTTTATTTTTATCTAATCTGTCCCGTGATATGGTATATGGCAACCAAAAATTCAGAAATTCGTTAGAAACACCTCCAAAGAGAAACAATAAAAATATTTCGTAAAATTTATTGTGATTCAATTTGCGTAAATAAAATGAAGTGAAGAAAGCAATATTATTGCAATTATTTTTGCGTACGAATCATTTATCAAAGGACCTCATTCTCGTTCAAAGTTCAAGGTTCACGCTTTCATGAATTTCTTATTTAAAACGTAAAATTTGAAGTCAATAATTATTACGACTCTATAATAGATGACGTGTAAAAAGTAAATAAAAATATCAGCAAAATTTATACGACACTATAAAAAAATATAGTTATTTTTTAATATCAATTAATGATTGTCTTGTCACAACTGTTTATAGTATTTTGGTTACGCGAATCAGGTTACAAAGGGAAACTATCAGTTTTCAATTTGAATTCCATTTATTAAGTACATAGGTTGTATCGTCCTACAAACTTTGTTTAGTAGTTGAGGTCCCGATATAGGAGGACAAAATAGGAACTTCAGAACTTAAATTGTGCGTACAAACTTAATCAATTAAAATTTTAAGTCACTGTTGAAACTTAAGGGGGCTGTGCTATAAATAGTGATTAAACCAAAACTTTTGACGTTTACAGGTTATATATATAAAGGACTAGGTTGTGCGAGCGGCTTCACTTGCTTTGGTTCAGTTTACCACGAATTATCGTGGTAAACCTAATTGACAATTTATATACACATTAGTGTATCCTATGTGTCAATCTAGATCATAAACTATGTGTGTGCGAAATTTGAACGAAATCCAAATAATAGTTTTTACGTGAAAGAGTAACAAACACACATACATCCTTACAAACTTTTTCATTTATAATCACTACATCGCATCTTTATTCATCAAAGAACTAATTCTTGATTTGCGAATTTATCGCGTAGTCCATTTGCTCTGATAATTATTTATGATATTAACTCGCTAAGCGTAAATTTCGAGTTATTTATTTTTATGAATAAAGGTCTACATAGTATAGAAAAGTCGCATCCCGCTGTTTGTCCCAATGTATGCTTAGATCTCTAAAACTACGCTACGGATTTTAACGCATTTTTTTAAATAAATAGACTGATTTAAGAGCGATTCATGAGGAAAGTTTTTATGTATAATACCTGCTTAATATAGTGGAAGCACTGATCATTTTAGATTTTTGAATTTTAGGCGGAGCGAAGTTCGCTGGGTCAGCTAGTATTATATAAGATATAATAAACCCTTATGTATATCTTTTTTTTGCTGTATTGTATAGAGTCGGCCTTGAATAGCACCACCATGTTCCTCAGCATGTAATAGGAAACGACAAAGTGACCAAATCTATATGATGGGCAACAGCGTTTTCCTATGTGCCACCAACACCAACTGCAGATAATGACACTAATGCCAGATGCACTGAGTATAAGCCTCTTTTATGTGACGTATGCCAGGCATATTAACATAAGTCTTTTAGGGTAGGCCTATGTATAGCAGTAAATCATAAATGGGTCATCGATGGACATAATTTTTTTAACAACATCGACCACGTAAATACTCTTTGTGCTGTGTTTTATGTCATTTCGTGTCTGCTTAAAATAGCACTCCGTGTTTTTCCGTTAATATCTTGAAAGGCTACTAAGGATTTTACCTCAGGAAATGGACTTCAGCGAATTATTGCGAAGCTTTCAGGTATAAGTTGTAAAGTGCAAGTTAAAACTACTTTAATTTTACTTTAGAAAAAAGATAGTCGTCAATATGTTCAGGTTTATATCATATTAAAGAAGATAATACTCTTATTTGCAATTTTATTAGTCTTACAGGACGGATTTTTTGAGAACTTTTTTCTCGGCAGACTTCTTATTGCTCGTAAAGTATTATGATGCCCTAAATATTCGCTCCAAAATTTGTAGTGAACTTTCATGACATTTTTAGAAGCAAGGTAATGTCGACTAATCAGGGAAGATGAAGTAAATGAATAAGAATACAACACCTGCTATGCCTATTAACCTCATTTCACGAACATTGGGCTCAAAAAGAGTCTATTTACGTTTAGGAAACTCGACTCTTATTACTGTATAAAGTATACGAAGGGTCGAACCCGACATTGGAAACACATTCTTAGATTATTTCCTTATACATTCTTCTGGCATACTTTGGACTTACTTCTAAAAGTTACTTGCTCCTTTTTGTTTTACCGTGTTAAATATTGTCCTATAATAGAAGATTTTAAAGTTAGTTATGGTTTCAATGTAAATCGATTAAATTTCAAGTTACAATGTAAATAGAAAATTGCATATTATATTTTACTACCTGAACCCCGCAGCTTCGCCCGCGTTAATATAAATCAATGTATCGAATGTCCCGTGGGAATAAGATATTTTCCCAGAGTAAAAAGTAGCCTATATGTTTGTTCAGAGTGTCAGCTAACTCCCTACTAAAGTTTACGAAAATCGCGCCAGCCGTTTAGTCGTGAAGAAGTAACAAACATACGCACTCACAAACTTTCGCCTTTATAATATTAGTATGAAGTATGATAGTATGAAGTATAATAAAAATTTCTCTTTAGTAAAAATCCAAGATATGTATTTTTATCTATATATCAATATGCAAAAGAGATTGTTAAAATGAATTGACCATATGACCACATTTTTAGTCTTGTTATGAGCAAATGAAACTTAACATAGATCTTTAATTGTTTCAGCGTCATCACAATTCCCGGCAGGCTTTAATTTGCCAGCGATCATGCGTGTGGACCGTAACTGGTTCGCGATGTCATCGGACCCTATTGGCTCGGTGGTCACCAGGGTCTACACTGATCGGGGCAATCAGAACGTGACCTACGGGTTGGAGAGTAGTGGGCCACCCGCACCCTTTACTATCAACCCAAGGACCGGAGTCGTCACGGTTAATGATACGCTTACTGACAAGGTAAGAAATAAGACACTATCTGATGCCTTTCATATTCCTAAAAATCTATAACATTTAGTTATTCAAGCATCAAGCTCAAATTGGTCAGAGAATGTTAATATAAAATTTAAAAAGTGTATTATTTAACTTATCAAGTAATGCAATAGGTTACAAGTTTTAAATAAGTCACACATTACTAGTGTTCAAGTTCGTATTTTCGAATTTGTAAATCAAATCGTGAGCAATCACGATAGTAGGTACTGATATAATTTGATTCTAGAATATGTTTTATTATTATTTAATTTCTCCTTTCAGGAAAACCGTTCGTACTCTCTATGGGTTACTGTATCTAGTGGATCTACGATACCTCAACGAACAGAAGTTTTGGCAACGATTACGGATAACTTGGGTCAGAAGCCGAAGGTGCCACGTCCGCCCCCTTTACCTTTTCCAACCTATCCAACCATACCAATACAACCAAAGTTTACGCGGAATCCGCAAACTACCACCACCAAAGCTACCGAAAAATTTATCGAAGAAACGACCGTACCTGATGTAACTCCAATGACGCTGAGTCCTCCTAATAGGCCTGACGATATCCCTGAACAGATTAATTTAGTAGAAAGCGAAGAACAGAAAGGGAATAGCTCAAAAACAATAGAAGAAACTCCCATAAGTAACGAAGTGCCGCTGACAGTTATTCCATTAATAGCGATTGGTGGATTAGTCGTGATTGTAGCTGGAGTTTTTATTTATCTATGGAAGAAGAATACAGAGAAACCTGGCAGCAAAAAAGATGACATGGTAAGTCAAAATAAGGTCAAATCTCTTGCCGATTAAATGCACCTAAATCCATTACTTACATACAATTTGGGCGTATTTCAAACCACATACCAGTACAAGCACATGATAAAAAGTCTCAAACCACAATAATTACGTACCATAAATCATTGCATATCATATCTCTGAGCCATTCATTATAAATCCAATCGTTGTCCGCAGAACAAAGAGTCAAGCGGCATCGTGCTACAAGATGCGAGAATCAACTTGTGGGAACGCCCACGCGCTTACTCGAACCGATATGAATCCTGGGACAATGGCCATTTACAGGTCAGTTGTTGACCTTTTTAAAGTGCTTCTTAAAGTACTTTACTACATATGAATTTTTAAAGTGAAGGTTAATAGCTCTGGGGCATAAACAACACATGTTTTGCGTTATGCTATCTAATAATATTCAAGCGTTTTGTTCAACAAATACGACTCAGGTTTTTCATGAATTACGTAACATCTTTTATCTAAACCAAGTTATCAAATAAATACCCTTAAATTTTCGTGTAAACACGATTTAAGTTAACATTGTTTCGTTCTTGCAACTTACTCAGTAAATATTTACCAACATTCCGTGACAGTGCAGATTGGCTGTCTTTACTTTTTCAATTTTGAAACGAGTAGATATCTCACATTTGAAGCAAGCATTAAAACGAGTAATAACGACGTAGTAAAGGTGAAAACTAACTTATTTACTGAAAAAGAAACATACGCGGCCCAACAACTTTATCCTATTACTGTTTGAAGATATCGAAGTAGGAAAACTTTGATAATCCTTTATTCGTTTGTTTTGTTAAAGATTCGTCTTCACTCTTTACCTTACCTTAAAGACCTCAAATAACATTTTTCTTGTCTTCTATGGTTCCTTTTTTGCATGTAGTATAAAATAATTATCAAACGAGACACATATTTACAATGTTAATTGATATATCATTTTTTAATTATATGAGACCAATTAATTGAAAATATCGCAATTAAGTAACTTTAATGTCACACGATTTCCTCTACCGTTATTTCCTGTTATCGAAATGTTATTTGTAGGTCCGGTTCATTTGATCCCTTGAATACAGTTAATGTTTGGTATTAAAAAGCAAGAACTAAAGCTTAGGTAAAAGAATTTATAAATGTAACGAAAAGAGCAGTGATAGCCTAATGGTTAACTCGTTCTCTCAATCGGGAGGTCCGGGGTTCAAACCCAGGTCCACACCATTGATTTATGTGCGCATTAGAAATTAATTATCACTGCTTTTCGGTGAAGGAAAACATTGTGAGGAAACCTTTACACCCGAGAGTTCTTAAGAAAAAAAAAGCTCTCGAAGTTGTGTGAAGTCCACCAATTCGCACTTGGCCAGCGCGGTATACTATGGTCTAAAACTCTCTCATTTGTAGAGAAGACCCGTGCCCAGCTGTGGGACAATAATGGGCTGACGAGACCGATATTTAATAAAACTCAAACATACAGAATATTCCTCAAATAAACTACTTACTCCAGGAACGCGACCGGAGTCTTTTGAGCGCGTTTCCTCGTCGGGCTCCTTCCAAATGAGCGGCGGGGCTCACCACTCCATTTGGTTTTACGATGATACGCGACCGCGCCTGGCTGGGCGGTTCAAGTTCCCATTCATACCACCCGCGACAAAGCTCCCTAAACTCACGTCTTACAAAAGGCAGGGGATACTTTTTTTGTTCTCGAGGGGGAAACCTTCAAAAGGTACCCGACGCCGTGGGAGCGACGCAGGGTTATGTGGGATTTTTACCACACTAAAACTCCCCCGGTAGCCGTCCTCGACGCTATAAAGAGGACTCCGGGATCTCTAAAGGAACACAACCGGAATCCTCTGAGCGCATTGCCACATCGGGCTCCTCCCAGATGGCCCACCGCCCCGTCTATTCTTTACGACGGTATGCGACCACACATACCGCCGTCCTTACCGGGATCGCTTGACCGAACGGTTCAAGCTCCCACTCTAGCCGCACGCAACCGCGGAAGCCCCTTTTTGGCCACCTCTTACGACAGGCAGGGGATACTGTAGCTCTATTCTGATCGGAACTACAGGGTCGAAAGCGGCAGATTTAATTATGCATTATTAAATAACACTTAAAAATATAAATAAATTGAGATGAGGATAGGCCCGGCTACGGAAATATGAGTATATTCAGAAACCAGCCTATTCTTTGGATAAATTTGTACTATGAAATATAACATGCCCGTTATTTTTGCGGAAAGACTACAAAAAGATCACGCGTTATTTATTCCGACCTAAGTTCTAATATCATTTCACGCTTAGATGAACACATTTTATCCGTCACGCTAGAGTAATGTTTTCTCTAGAAACAATATCCTACTTTGTACGCTAAGAGCTTTTGGTGTATACAGTTTTTTGGAAATAGTCTCAAATATCCTTCTTCGCAAAGTAGGTCATAATATTGGGTTTTGGAAATAGTACTTATATTGATATATTATGATAAAGTTCCTACGAAATTTTGTATTATGCTCAATAACAAATACAAAGTATTTATTGTCGATTGTTTGTTTGCTAAATTAGAGGCGCGAAACACAATCCTCTAAATGGAAATTGGCTATGGATCTTTTAATAATTGCCACAAATGCGTTGTCAGTTGTCTGATGGCGAACTGCCTCTTGTGTTTAGTGGTGGTAGAACCAGTGTAGTTCGCCCGGGGAATTTCAAGCGTGAAGCTGTTCTTGCGTTTCGGTGGAAGGGTGTGGTTGCCAGCACATTTTTATGTGAGGCGACCATCTTAATCCGCGGGAGTAGCGACGTATCTGTGATTGAATTCAGATAGAACCCCGTGTCCTGTATGAAGTTGCTTACAGATGTCCATAGGAGGCAGTGACCATTTACAATCAGGCGGCCTGCATGCTCGTTTGCTACTTCAATCTTATAATAATAATAAAAAAAACTCCTTTACCTTACTTTTAAGAATATAGAAGATCTGAATAAATGAACATGCTTATATCCAAACATTGGAGATTTCAAACGCAAGCATTTCTTTTGTTTCCGTAGAAGAGTTTGGATATGACTTGCATATGAGGCGACCATCTGGAGTAGTAACGCGTCGATTATCGACTTTCGATAGCTTGCCACTTTCCTACTGTAATTTTATAAGAAAGATAAAATAAGGACGTCCTTGGTGCTAGGAGCATGATATATGCTAAAAACTATTTACCAACATATATTTTATTAGACAAAATGTGGAATATAGCAAAATTTCTTATTATTTATGTCTATTATCTTAAGAAAATGTTATGGTAAACAGAAAGAACGATTTTTTTATGTTATCTACATTATCATATTTATATGCGACAGAACACCATTTTATCTTGAAAAAAATCATGGTATAAAAACACCATGCGATCATTTTTTTAGTTTTTAGATAAAAACCTTGCTATGAGAAGAATTCTAATGAAAACGGGATGCTTTATCAAAATATATTTTTATTTGTACTATAGTGCTAAAGGAAACTATTCAAATGAAGTCAGGCTTATATTTTATAATTGCCGGTGTGAATAAAGTCTTATATTTTTTATTTGAATAAACTCATAAATAACTTAATTAACAAAATTTAGCAAGCCTTAACTTCATTCCTTCCTTTATTAAATTGAAATAAACTACCATTACTTTTGTTAAAAGTTTCATAACATTTTATATTCCTCTTAGTTCAACAAGTAGTTTTAATTAAGACAACGTCGGTATTGCATAGTCTTATGGATGGTTTCCGCAATATTCCTGCTCCATGACTGAGAGCAACTTTATGAACTTCCAAAGTTATATAGAAACGCTGCTATTATCTTCCAAGATTTAAATTGCAGATTCGGCGCCCTAAATTTAAGCATGTGCTTATGGAATATAAATTGTGAAAAACGCCTTATTTTACCAAAACGCCTTTTTCAAGGTGGTAGAACCAGTGTAGTTCGACCGGGGATGTACCACCGCCACACCTATTTCTAGCGTGAAGCATTTCTTGCGTTTCGATGGAAGGATGTGGTTGCCGGCACACTTTAACATTAGGCAACCATCATAGGCCTCGTGAGTAGCAACGCATCTGTGATTGACTTCAAATGAAACCCATGCTCTGTTTAAAGTTGCTTACAGATCCATCGGCGGCAGTGACTACTGTCTCTCCCGCAAAATGTACGTTTTTGACTTTTATTATGATTCAATACAAACAGCGATACGTGCGAAAAATAATTGCTACAGATATTTTACTGAAAGGCGTTTCAATTCTTATAATTCTGTGATTTTCTTTGGGGAGTTCTGCGAGAAATTTAGTAATAGTAAATCTCGGTATTCCTTTATAAATGTTACGTAACTATTCCTATTTGTAGAAGATATACATATAAAATACAGCAAGGAAATGTGACATACTCGTAACATGTGAGCGAGCATATTTGGTATCCATACATTGCTTCCGTATTATGCTATGGATAGACAGTGCTTGTAACTTGTATTATATGATATTTTAAGTTATTTTTTCACTAACCCATTATTGTCCCACTATTGTGCAAGGTTCTCCCTAGAATGAGAGGGGTTCATTTATTGTGCTAGCAAATCATATATTTTTGAGATTTTTTTTGAGAACTCTTGAATGTCAAGGTTTTCTCACGATGTTTTCTTTCAATGTAAAGCATTGAAATTAATTTCTAATACGCACATAGTTTTAGTAAAGTCAGTAGTACCTGCCTATTATTCGAATCTCGGACCTTCGATTAAAAGGCCCAGTGGTACCACCATTACGCTTTCACCGATCTAAGGGAGCTTGTTTAAAAAATAAATAACATAATAATTTAAAAGTATTTTTATAGGTATATAATTAAAATATTAACTATTTGGTTTTTCTATATGAATATAACTCGCGTTCCGGAAAGGTTGTAATACCAATAACGTAGTGGATTCCTGGTTCATATCTATGTTTTGCGCCTGGGTATCTGTGTACCCACGACAAGAAGAGTCCTAATGTGGTGATGAATATAGAAAGTGTTAAACAAAGATGACCCATTAAAATAAATTTTAACATTTTTTTAAGAAACATTTAATTATTCTACAAGAGCCTGGGAAAAATATGTTTTACAGATTTTTTGATATTTAATACAGCTCTCAGAAGAAACCACAATCAGCAAAGAGGAACCGCAAGACGAATGGGAGTTCCCGCGTCACCGGTTGAGGATCTTCAACATCGTTGGAGAAGGCGCCTTCGGGCAAGTGTGGAGAGCGCAAGCGATTGACATTGACGGTATGTTGGTTTTTTATAAATTTTATTGTTATCCTTACTGTTGTAATATCTAATTTTGTAATAATATCATAAATATCAATGTAACTTTGTTTGTTAAGCTTTTAAGCTAAAATACTTAACCGATTCTCATGAAACTTTGTACACATATTCTTAGTGGTAGTAAACGAATATAGTATATTTACTGAAAAAATATATTTAATAAAATGTATAATTATATTATTTTTTAAATACTGAATCACGTTGCTTCAGTTCTGTATGAATGTATATTAATATTTACTTAGGGGATTCAACGCGATCGTAGCCGCGGGTAAAAGCTAGTTAATATTTTAAATACTAAAGTTTGCGAGGATGTTTGTGTTTTTTTATTCTTTTCATTAAAGTTGTCGGATTTATGTTTAATTTGGCACACGTACAGTTCATGATATTGATTAACACATAGGATACTTATTACGGCGCTAGACGTGACCGAAGCGAGCAAAGACACGAGAAGAACATAGCATGTAATAATGAGATTACCTTTATAGAAACTTCTAAAAAAAACCTTTCAAGGTGGTAGAACCAGTGTAGTTCGACCGGGGTATTACCACCGCCGCACTTATTTCTAGCGTGAAGCATTTCTTGCGTTTCCATAGAGGAATGTGGTTGCCGACACACTTTCACATGAGGCGACCATAATAGTCCTTGGGAGTAGCAACACATCTGTGATTCACATCAGATGGAACCCATGTTCTGTATGAAATTGATCACAGATGTCCATGGGCGGCAGTGACCACTTACCATCAGGTGGACTGCACGCTCGTTTGCTACTTCGGTCAGATAAAAAAAAATCTTTGTAAGAATGTATTTATCATCATCCGCCCTTAACTGTCTTTATACATTTTCGAAGTTTAGGCAAGTAGAGTGTTTTGTTATGTAAGATTGAAGTACCTAAGGTGTATGCTGTCAACTTGTTGGTAAGTGCTCGCAGCCGCCCGTGAACTTTTGTACTTTCGCGTAGACCAAGTATCTGAGAGCCGAGAACTGAGATGGTCGCCTCAAAAGAAAGTGAGCCGTCGTGTGGTGTGGCGTGCCGGGTATTATGGTAGTTTATCTTTTGAAATTGTTTATAGAATTATTCCATAAATATACTTTATAGCTATCATCGTATGATAAATGTAGTTGAAATTAATTAAGAATATAAAATGGTTTTGCTCGTAAACAACAGCTGAGACGGCAAATGTATTTTCATTACCTAATTAAGTAGTATGTTTTTATTTATTAAATTTCGAGCAAAAACTTAGGTAATGTATAAAAGTAATTAGAGTTATTATTCCTTTTCGGTGAAGGAAGACATTGCGGGGAAACCTACACGCCGGAAAGTTATTTAAAATTACGGTCTCAAGTATTTGAAGTCTGTCAATTCGTATTTGGCCAGCGCGGCGAAATATTTCCCGAACCGCTAACTTTCTCCTATCCAGCGGTGGGACAACATTAGGTTGACCAGATAGATAGTATTGGTCTTCAAATTGCTGATAGGCAGTTGGATACAACCCATTATTGTTCCACTGCTGGGCACGGGTCTTCTCTCAGAATGAGAGAGTTTTTAGGCCATAGTACACTGCGCTGGCCAAGTACGATTTGGTATATGGGCGGTATTTATGTTTATATTGTGGAGGTGTCTTGTGTAGTAACAAAATTTAGTACAGACACGTGACACATAATGTTATTTTATAAATGTATTTGAATATACCTCTTCATAAGTGGCAATTGCCGTCACGTATAGCCCATTTTGTTTGAGGATGACAGTTTATGTTCATGGCCAATAGCGTCTTTTGCTATTTCAGTATTAATATTGTTATAAAAATAGCGTAGTTATACAATATTTATTCACAATTTTATTAATAATCACCTTATTGCAGGCAAAAAGGGCGAACAAACGGTAGCCGTAAAAACCCTAAAAGAAAATGCATCTGAAAAGGAAAAAACGGATCTGGTGCAAGAATTGACTGTGATGAAAAATCTGGGGACACATCCGAATGTAGTTAGACTCATAGGATGTTGTACAGATAAGGTAATATTATGAAAGTCTTAACATATTTCTGTAGCATATAATCCCAAGTTTTACAGATCGTAACTTATGTACAAAGTTAACCAACATTGGGTATGGTATGGAGAGGAAAAAGGGGCTGCTGACTATCTTTCGCACTTTTGATTATCTATCATGCGCACTTTTATTCTGTGAAGAGCTCATTAGGTCGTCCGCCCCGCTGCCTGTCGTAAGAGGCGACTAAAAGGGGCTTCCGGGGTTGCAGACGGCTAGAGTGGGAGCTCGTACCGTTCGGTCAGGCAATCCCGGGAAGGACGGCGGTATGTGTGGTCGCATACCGTCGTGAAGACTAGACGGAGCGGTGGGCCCAGCCGCCCATCTGGGAGGAGCCCGATGGGGCAACGCGCTCGGAGGATTCCGGTTGAAGTCGTTTCGAGATCCCGAAGTCCTCCTTTTCAGCGCCAAGGACGGCCACCGGGGGGGTTTTAGTGCGGTAAAAATCCCACATAACCCTGCGTCGCTCCCACGGCGTCGGGTACCTTTTGAAGGTTTCCCCCTCAAAAAAAAAAAAAAAAAAAGGTCGTCCGCCCCGATTATCACTAGGCGGCACGTTTTAATTCTTATCAAGAAGACTTTTTTATAAAATTGAAGTAATAAACAGTAAGGCAGGCCATTTCATAATAGTAAATGGTTACTACCGCCCGTGGATTTCGTAAGCAATGTAATATAAAATGAGGTTTAATCACAGATGCGTTGCTACTCGCGGTGATCACTGGAGGTAAAAGTGACCACGCAACCTCAATCGTCTAGCGGAACGCAAGAACTTTGCAAGTTGTGGAATGAGTTTCCTTCTGAGGTGCCGGAGCGCTATGACATGGAGTTCTTCAAAAAAGGTGCGAAAAGAGCTCTCCTTCAAAGACTGCGATGCATTTGCGACTCCTCTGGTGATGAAAATAGTTACCGTCACCTATGGACACATTTGTAGCACTAAAGTCATGAAAACTTCGGCTACTTTTTAGGAGAGGTCTTTATGCAACTTTCTCAAAGGACCATAGTAAAATATGTTCCAGGCCATGAGAAGAGATTTGTTCATAATAGTGGTACATAAGAATTACTAAGCATTATCGCGACGCTTTTTTTACAGTATCTAATAATAAAATAAATGGCGTACCTGGTAAAAATAGTCACCAATGCCCATTGTACATGTACATTTGCAACACTAGAGAAGTCACTATTGCATCGCCGGCTTTGTGGAAGAGCTCTTTTTGAACCTTTCTTGAAGAGCCTCGCGTTATAGCACTATGTAGTAGCATTTGTGTACTCATATATGGGAAAAAGGGAATATTAGCTATCTAGATTGTATAATAGCAGTGATAGCCTAATGGTTGACTCTTGCCCTCTCGATTGGGAGGTCCGAGGTTCAAACCCAGGCACGCACCACTGATTCATGTGCGTATTATAAATTAATTATCGCTGCTTTTCGGTGAAGGAAAACATCGTGAGGAAACCTACACATCCGAGCGTTCAAAAAAAAAAAAAAAGTTCTCAGAGGTGTGTGAAGTCCACCAATTCGCACTTGGCCAGCGCGGTGGACTATGGCCTAAACTCTCTCATACTGAGAGAAGACCCGTGCCCAGCAGTGGGACAATAATGGGTTGACGATGAGATTGTATAAATCTTTATTTTTGATGTTTACAGGAACCAACACTAGTAATCATGGAGTTTGTGAGCTTGGGCAAGTTGCAGCAGTTTCTACGGGACTCCAGGGCGGAAAGGCATTATGGGAATACCCACGGTGGCAGCCAATTCCTGACATCACGAGACCTGACTCACTTCGCCTTTCAAGTGGCAAGGGGCATGGACTTCTTGAGTGCCAAAGGGGTACGAAACTGGATTTTAGAAGCTGTGACAAAGTATTTTATAGTAACATTGACAACCCGCGTGGCGGAGCGGTTACCATACCGGGCTGACGCGCAATAGGTCTCGGGTTCGATTCCCGGTCAGACAGGTATCTGAATGATGAGTTCAGATTCCTGTTCTGGGTCTGGGTGTTTGTGTATTCGTCTTGTGTGTGTCCATGGTACCCACGGCACAGGAGAAAATCCTGCTGTGGGGCTATGAGTGTAGTGAAGTAAGCGTGTTTCTTTAAAAAGTAATACATATTACAAATATTATTTCTGGTAAAATTGTAAACACATGTAAACATTATTGCATGCATCCAACAACTTTTAAAATTTAAGGCCAATATTATCGCGGAATTGATACATTTTAATGTGTAACGGGTGTTCAAGGTATGGGAATTTTAGCCATATAATACTAGTTGACCCGACATGCTTCGTTCCGCCTAAAAGTCAAAATCTAAAATTATCAGTGTTCCTCTACTATAATATGTACGTATTATACATAATAACTTTCCTTTTACTTAAACTGCATTAAAATCCGTAGCGTAGTTTTAAAGATCCAAGTATACATAGGCTCATACAGCGGGAAGCGACTTTGTTTTATACTATGTAGTGATTTGTTGATATTTCTACCGAGATATATTAGTCGCGGCGAAAAGCGGTCTTTTGAGACCTATTGCCAGACCTCTTTTAATTGGCGCTACTCCAACTGGCCCTACGACTAAATCTGAATCACTTTTCGAGAACCTTTCTTCTCTAAAAGTTATAATTCATCCAAGCGATGTGATTATAATAGACAAAAGTTTAATATGTTCAGAATAGTAGGATTATTAAAAACTTTTTAACTTGTGTGAAATTTTTTTGATGACATAAAATTAGGAAATTAAAATACATGCATTGGTATGATTTAGAAAAAAAACTATCACGTCTGGTTTTTTTACTATACCAAAATTTTATTTAGTTTGGAAATTGAAACAAGCACTCAAGCTGATTTACACATGTATAAGGTTCGTATGTCCCGATAGGCAACTAACCTTTCATGGCCTAATTTAACTTGAAGGCAGTAACCGTTGTCTAGAATTGACTATGCATTAAACATCGCATCTTCAGAATCAGCACACGATCCGTCGTTCTATGATAATGAATATGAAAATGAGTTCATTTTACCAAACTTTGAAATATGGCACTTTAATACTGAAGATGGATTCATAAATAATTATTTTTTTATGTCAATGACTTATATTAATATGAAATAAGGATACGTTAAGAACACCACTGTCTGTCAATGATATCATAAGTAAGTTTTATTGATCACGATTATTTTCGTAACCTAGAACATTGATTTCTCAAGATCTTGAGGCGTTAGGATTTTTCCCGTCTCGACTACAAACAAAATTCTCGAAAATTCCTTCTCCGAGAAATAACGAACGGCAACTGTAGTAGTGATAAGACCTCTAAAGACTTGTCCCCGTAGTCCTGGGATCAGAATAGAGCTACGGTGTCCCCTGCCTGTCGTAAGAGGCGACTAAAAAGGGCTTCCGGGCTATGCGTGGCCGCATACCGTCATAAAG
This sequence comes from Spicauda simplicius, assembly GCA_949699795.1. NCBI lineage: Eukaryota > Metazoa > Arthropoda > Insecta > Lepidoptera > Hesperiidae > Spicauda > Spicauda simplicius. The sequence continues at coordinate 18,008,253 of OX453062.1, forward strand.
ACCACACGGAGCGGTGGGCCCAGCTGCTCACCTGAGAGGAGCCCGACGAGGCAACGCGTTTAGACGACTCCTGTTGCGTTCCTTCGGAAATCCCGGAGTCCGGGGTCCCAGGGGGGTTTTAGTGCGGTAAAAATCCCACATAACCCTGCGTCGCTCCCACGGCGTCGGGTACCTATTGAAGGTTTCCCCCTCGGAAACAAAAAAAAACCCTGAAGACTAAGTTGAAACGTCTCAGACAAGTATTCCTTACCATACTCTTTAAACCACAAGTTTTACGTGTTTATGCACACAATTATAAGCCAGAAATTGATGTCAAAAAGTGATGAAAGAACCCTACCAACAAAGACCACTTAATAGTTCAGACATAGCTTCTATTTTGGGTTGGAAATAGGGTTTTAAGGCCGCCAACGATCACTTAATATTCTAGGCTATATTAGCTCGTTACTGCTTCCATTACACAAAACATATGTGGAATTTATTATAACGAGCAAAAAAGGCGAGGTCATACGTATACGACAAGGCCGAGAGGGGTCGAAAAACTTGTATTACGTGATTTGTGTCTAACTTCTTACGTTAAAACGACTATAGGCATGTTTTATTTAATTTCAAATAATATCCATATCAACGTGCAACGTTATTACACCGTATGGGTAAAACCGATGTTTTGAGTATACCAAATAAACTCTTACTAAGCGAAAGTACTGTTACATATGCAATTGTCGTTCTAAAGGAATCATTTGTCTGTTATTGCCTAGGGAGCTGCTTTAAGATATTTTATAATAACTTTACCTTTATCGAGATATTTAAAAAAAAATTTTTAAACAAAAAATACAACCGACTTCCATGCCACATAAAAGTAAAAAATAATTTAAATACATGTTGGTTTAGAGCAAACACAGTACTTAGTACATAGTCCCGAAGTCGGCGCTCATATAAGATACATGTAGTTTCGTCATGATCCAGCAAAATATGGTGAGCGCCGACTTCGGGACTATGTACTAAGTACTGTGTTTGCTCTAAACCAACATGTATTTAAATTATTTTTTACTTTTATGTGGCATGGAAGTCGGTTGTATTTTTTGTTTAAAAATTTTTTTTTCACGCTTTTCAGTCACGATAAAATCAGTTATGGCTGTTGCTAGTTGTCCGCTAACCGGATGAATAAAATTAATTATTCGTCCGATTTTCGGATGAATAAAATTATGTGCTGACGTCATCATCTAAAAATAGACTTCTTTGACACAACCGGTCGGGGGCGCTACCGCGCCCCCTCCCTTAGATTCTGAATTGGAAAAATCTGTTCGAACCTAACCTAACCGAATAAAACAACTTTTTCTGAGTAAACATTTATTTAAAGAATAAATCAATATTTAAAGTAGAAAAAGTAATATAAACCTTATAACTAAGAGTATAATTCAACTGATACTGATAAAAATAATTTTAACTATCCTTAGTTGGAAAACCAATACCATCAAAACCAATTTAAGTTCGGGCAGCATGGTCGTTATTCACTACATCAGGTGTACCCATAGCTTTACACAATTTATTAATCTCAGTAATATGATTTAACTCACCAGTTTCAATACGTTTTTTATTACGAGGATAATAAGTATGTTTAATATACAGACCATTTTTATTACGAATTTACCATTTAGCGGACGATTAATTTATTTTATTCATCCGATTACCGGACGACTAGACACTTCGATCAGTTATACGAGACCGTGTAATACATAGTATCCATAAGACTGCATAGTGCATACATAAATGGAAACGGTACTTTAAAATCAACCTTAAATGACAAGTCAAACAAAAGCCTAAGCGATATCTTACATTACTGTCACAGTGCATGTGAACTGAGCGCAACCGCGAGCAGGGCGCGGTTGGCAGTACTCCTGCATCGTCCAGGTAATTGTATTCATAATGGAATTTGTGATCATAATTATGTCCTTTCCGGAACTCATTGTTTGTATTGCGAACAATAATTCCCAAACACACATAGTTTAGGCAGGCTGTATACCTATATTATTAGGGTTAAAGAGGTGAAGGTAACTTTATTAATCGTTGCCTCTGTTTATGTAACTCCTAATATATTCATAAGGGCCATATTACTATCACCTGTGGGTTAGATAGGCAGTACCATTGAATAAAAGCCCAATTAAAGATAACGGTTTTCATAAGTCATCTCTTCTTAGCATTTCTTCAATAAATCCTTAAGCACTAAATAGCCAACTTCTATGGCTTGGGCTTACAGTACCCTGCATCATAAGGGTCGAGGAGTTGAAGGTCAATTTTCTTAACATACGTCTTTGCTTTGTTAATATATTACATTTCCATAAGTATCAAATGGGCAACGCCTATGCTTTAAGCCTGAAGTACCCGTGCATCATCAGGACTGAAGAGTTGAAGGTCAAAACTATCATGTTATATCTTTGCCTAGTAATCTCATTACATATACGTAAGTAACAGATGGCCAACTTCTATGGCTTGGGCTTGCAGTACCCTGCATCATCAGGGTTGAGGAGTTCAAGGTAAATTTTTATATCATACGTCTTTACTTTGTAAATATATTACATACCCATAAGCATCAAATGGCCAATACCTATAGTTTAAGCTTGAAGTACCCCTGTATCATCAGAGTTGAGGAGTTGAAGGTCAAATTTTTCGTTTTTATCTTTGCTTAGTAATCTTATCAGATATATCTAAACACCATGTGGCCAACGCCTATAGTTTAAGCTTGAAGCACCCCAGCATCATCAGAGTTGAGGAGTTGAAGGTCCAATTTTTCACTGTATACAACCATTAGTCTAATGTTCTACCTTTAATCTATTTAATCTCATTTTAAATGCGTAAGCATGAAATAGCTAAGTTTTATGGCTTAGGCATTCAATACCCCTGCATCATCAGGATCGAGGAGTTGAAGGTCCAATTTTTCGTCGTATACCTTTGCTTAGCAATGTTATTACAAATCCGTGAGCAACAAATGTCTAACTTTTATGGTTCAGGCCTGCAGTACCCCTGCATCATCAGGGTTGAAGAGTTGAAGGTCAAATTTGTCATCGTACATCTTTGCCTAGCTATCTTATTATATATCCGTAAGCACCAAATGGCCATCTTCTACGGTTTGGGCTTACAGCACCCTGCATCATCAGGGTTGAAGAGTTGAAGGTAAATTTTTTTATAATATGTCTCTGCTTAGTATTGTTATTACATACCCATAAGCACCAAATGGTCAACCCCTATGGTTTAGGCTTGAGGCACCCCTGCATCATCAGGATTGAGGAGTTGAAGGTCAAATTTTTCATCACATGTCTCTGCTTAGTAGTCTTATTACATATATGTAAGCATCAAATAGCTAATGTTATAGTTTAGGATAGCTGTAATCCTGCATCATCAGGATCGAAGAGTTGAAGGTCAAATTTTTCGTCAACCTATATAAGCATAGATATATAATACATATTCCAAGTTTCATAAGAATCGAATCGGCAGAAGCCGAGTTATCTCAAATTATCTAAAAAACTTGAGGAGTGGTGGTGGTTTCCACCCCATAACTCAAAGAGTTAAGCATCACAGTATACCCATGTCCAAGGGAAAAAGTTGCGTGACAAAATTTCCTATCAAATGAAAGAAAGAAAATGGAAATCGGTTTAGAAACACCCAAGTTATTTAAGATTTTAAGAAACCGACATTTTCCAATTTTCCGGGAAAACCGCCGAAAGGTTTTCATTTTCCTCAATATGGGACTGCCTGTGAAACTAGCCGCATACAATGTCGTATGAATCGTGTCGGTAGGTCGACGATTTCTAGCCATTTCGCCCGAACATACATAAAAAAAAAAAAAAAAAAAAAAAAAATATACGTGACGAATAGATAACCTCTTTCCTTTGGGAAGTCGGTTAATAAAATGTTTACAATATACGTATAGTGGTCCAAAAATGTTTACGAGATTTTTTTGTTTTATTTAGTTCTTTAATTTTTTAACTTGTAGAAAATAATTTCAATTTTTTAACTTCAGCTAGATACGAGAACTATTTTTTTGGATTTGTAAATATTATTGAAACGTCTCTTTATTAAAATGTAGCCTACTATATAATATAATTCTTATTGGCGGAAAAATTCTAGCACAAAGTCAAGCTAGCTCAAGATTTACCTCCTTTCATATTAAAGTACGTACTCATTACGCAACCCACATCTGCGCCACTTTTGGCAAACATTTTAATAAAAGATATCTCTCCTTACAGATAATACATCGCGACTTGGCAGCAAGAAACGTGCTTATCACAGAAGAAAGAACGTGCAAAGTTGCTGACTTTGGATTCGCGCGTGATGTTGGAGGCACCCATGTTTATGAGAGGAAGAGTGATGGTCGGCTGCCAATCAGGTCAGTAATCTTCATAACTCATCTTCTTCAATTCGCTACTATGCCCTTAGTACAAGTTCATTTCATTTCTTATAGCAACCATTGTTTACGATGTTACCCATCGTTACAAAGAACATCAAAATCGAATCATGCTAATATTAAAAAGGCGAAAGTTTGTAAGTGTGTATGTTTGTTACAACTTCACGTGTAAACAGCTGGAGCGATTTTCATAAAATTTGGTATTAACATATAGGCATACTTTATACTGCGCGAAAATGTCTTATTTTCACGGGACAATGAATGAATGAATGAATTTTTGTTAACGCGGGGGAAGCTGCGGGATTCAACTAGTAATATGTAAATGTTATTCAAAGTGGTAGAACCAGTGTAGGTCGACCGGGGAAGTACCACCGCCACATCTATTTCTAGCGTGAAGCATTTCTTGCGTTTTCATAGAAGAGTGTGGCTGCCGGAACACTTTCACATGAGGCGACCATCATAGTCCTCGGGAATAGCAATGCATCTGTGATTGACTTAAGATGGAACCCATGTTCTGTATGAAGTTGATTACAGATGTCCATGGGCGGCAATGACATTTACCATCAGGTGGACTGCATGCTCGTTTGTTACTTCAGTCAAATAAAAAAAAATGTGCTATATGCATTAAACTTTATGGGTACAACCGATGTCATGAGTATACAAAATAAACTCTTACTAAGCGTAGGTACTGTTCCATTGATAACCATGGGTCTCCAGTAGTCAAAGTCGAAGTTTATTAGGTAATAGACATTACTAACTTCATGCCTACAAATTATACTGTAACTAATCAACTGCCAATTGAAATTCACCAATTGCCAATAGTAAATGGAAGTTAGTCAGTTACAGTATAATATATAGGTATAAAGTTAGTAATAACTATTATGTATGTAATAAACTTTAACTTTGAAAAAGGTCGTTCAAAGTACACGTGATATAAAATTATAAAGAGTATTGCAATGACGAAGCATTTTTTGTACCATTGATGTAGACAAACGAGCATGCACCCCATCTGATGGTAAGTGGTAACTAGGTAACAGAACAAGGTTTCTTTGCATCAGATGCATCGCTACTCTCGACGTCAAAGATGTTTGACTTCTATAAAAGCGTGCCGGCAACAACACCCTTCCAACTTTATTTAAACCTCATTATTATTTTGGATAAAAGTACATAATAAATTTTTGAACGGCAAAATTTAAAAAAGTAATTTATTTGCATACAATTTTTGAATTGTATGCAAATAAATTACTTTTTATTAAAACATAATATAATCACACTAATATCGTCTTTTGAGACGATATTAGTGTGATTATATTATTTTTTTAAGAAATTAAATAATTAAATATTTGATTTGGACATATTTGAATTCCTGATGTGTTAAATTAATAAACGAAATTTTACGAAACGAAATTTTACTTATAAAATCAAAGGAATATGCTGTTTGTTTATTTTACTGTACAACAATAATTTTATTTTGACCAGACACGTGGAGATTCTGGCACGTATTAAAGGCCCTGGCTTCGATCCCCAGTCAGGCAAACGTCTTAATAACAAATTTACATAGACTATATTGAAATCTGAGATTAGGGCAAGACAAATGTGTTGCTATTGATAATGTATAACTCCCTAAACAAATGTGTTGCTACTAACAATAAATAAGTCCTCAACCCTCATATGAAAATATTACTTTTTACGGCAGAACACTGTAGTTTGACTCCGGAAGTGGTAAGAGAGACATACCTATATAAGGTGTTCCTCCCACCAAGTCCCCAGGGGTACGAATGCATTTATCGCCGAATTATCTTATTACATAATTATGTCCATGGACGACTTTCTGCGCTCACTATTTAGTGGACTGCATGCTTGTTCGCTACTTTTATATTACAATTTCGCATTTATAATATTAGTAGGATAAGCAGTGTCTGTCCCAAACTATTTCCAGAGTTGTAAAACATTTTCAGTAGGCCGATCAAATATTTAGCTATGCAGTGAGAATTTCAGAAACATTACAAGCGTCTCAAGAACAGTTGGCCGGATTAAAAATGAAACAAATAGACTTGAGAACTTCGTCGAAGTTGGAACTTCTTAACAGAAATTTTGTATTTAACACTTAACTTTGAAAGTACTTTTCAAAGCTACAATATTCAGTGATATTTCGTTTGTAAAATAGGTATTTGGAATTAAATTCTGAAACTTACATGTGTACCTTATTTCTGTCTCATTTCGTCATAAGACGGTAAATATTTGAAGTGACTGCGATGCAATAGTAATATTTAAAAGGTAAATATAACTTACAAATGCCATACGTTATTTGCACAGAACAAATACGTAAATGAACAGCACAGAATACGTAATGAACAAGGCAGACAGGGTGCTTTTCACCCTGTTTGCGTTGGTCTTTGAAGTTAAGTGATAACACCACTCTAGGATACAGCAATCATATTTTTTGCTTAAATAATTTAGTCTTTAGAATAATATTCGATTCGTTAAGAGGCCAAAAATATTTATGGGTTGAAATTTCTTGAACATTGCATTGTTTCTCCGTTGAAATTATTACCTTTTGTGGTTGTTAGGATACACTAATATCATAATATTAAGAATATAAAATATGTGCATGTATTTGCTACAAATTGATCTCAGAGTCTGTGATTTGTTTTTGTTGTTCATGTTTGATAGAAATATCTGATAACAACTTCTTATAAATAATTTGCTACAGACTTTTATATCGAAACCGATTTTTTATACGTGTGGTATTTTTGTAAGAACCGATTGAATTAAAAACCCCCGTTTATTTTTTAAACAATAGTATGTACTTAAAGAAAAAAATATTTATAAAAAAAAACTTCAATCTTATGAAAAAAATCTCACAAGAATATCCGACAGTACCTAATCTGCAAACATATTATAGGGTAGTACTACCAGGCTACTAGGTTAGATAGACTGAATACATAACTACTTACATAACTTTCGTGCAAAGGTTGTGAGATTACGATCTTTTCAACTGTAAAAAGATTACATCATAGCTGAACTTGTTATAGAAATGTCTTTTAAAGCAGGTCGCTTTATCGTCTCGTATCGTTATCCAGTTATTTCTTTTACAATAGTAATATAAGGGTATTGCTACATCCTTCAAAATTATTTATGCCAGTAGGCTAGAAAAAGCCGGTTTGGAAACGATTCCTTGAAAAGACCACATCTGGACAAAAAGGAGTACAGGTCGTTCATCAGAACGAAGGGCCGAAATTGAAAAAGACGGCTGGTAATCGCTGGATTCAGTTGGTCCAGGGTTCGTCGAAGTGGCACTAATTAGGGGAAGCTTATGTCCAGTAGACTGTCAAAGGCTGATAGATAGACTCAATCCAATACATCAATTATAAAAAGGACCTTAGTACGTTTTTTGTTTATATTAAAATGTTATATTTGTTTTCAGATGGATGGCCCCAGAGTCGCTTTACGACGATATATTCAGCGTGAAGTCAGATATATGGAGTTTTGGTGTTCTTTTGTGGGAGATCGTGACTCTTGGTTCTACTCCATATCCTGGACTATCCGCTGGAGACGTCATGAGAAAGGTATGATGAATCAGTTTTAGGTGACTTTAGTTGAGTTATCTGAACATATACCGTGAGCCGTGAGTGTAGAGCAATAGTCTAATGGTTGAAACTTGCCCTCTCAATCGGAAGGGTTGACAGTTCAAACCCAGGCTTTTTGGTGAAAGAAAACATCGTGAGGAAACTTACACACCCGAGAGTACTTTAAAAAAAAAGTTCTCGGAGGTGTATGAAGTCTACCGATTCGCACTTGGCCAGCGCGGTGGACTATAGTCTAAAACTCTCTCATTCCGAGAGAAAACCCGTGCTCAGCAGTGGGACAATAATGGTTGACGACAATACCGTGAGCTAACCTTCTTCTTTCTAGTAATAAAGATATTCATCTTATAAAAAAGTCGAAAATCTAAAATTATGATGTATATTTCTTTCTTTCTTTCACTATATTATGCATGAATTATACATAAAAACCTTCCTTTCGAATCACTCTATCTACAAAATAAATGCATTAAAATCCGTATCCATTAAAAGCGTAGTCTTAAAGATCCAAACATATATAAGGCCAGACAGCGGGCAGCGACTTCGTTTTATACTATGTAGTGATTATAATAATTGAACTAGCAGTTTACTCGGTGATAAATATATAATTTCGACCTGTATAGTTTGACCGTTGAGGAACCACCTTCACACCGATTTGTAGAGTCCTTGCGCTTCGGTAGAAAGATGTGGTTGCCAGTACATTTTCATATGCGGCGACCATGTTAGTGGAAGTAGCAAAGCATCTATGACTTCAGATATACATACCTGTTCTAGATGATTGCTTAGAGGTGTGCATGGGCTGTCCCTGTAGTTCCGGGACCAGAGTAGGGCTACTGTACTCTCTGCCTGTCGTAAGAGGCGACTAAAAGGGGCTTCCGGGGTTGCGGGCGGGAAGAGTGGGAGCTCGAACCGTCCGGCCAAGCAACCGCGGGATGGACGACGGCATGTGTGGTCGTTATTTTCACGCCCACCAGGGAAGAGCCCGAAAGGGGATTCGCGCTCGGAGGACTCCGGTTGTGTTCCGTTGGACATCCCGGAGTCCTCCAAGTAGTGCTAAGCATGGCCACCGGGGGGGTTTTAGAGCGGTAAGAATCCCATATAACCCTCATCGCTCCCACGTCGTGGGGTACCTTTTGAAGGTTTCCACCTCGTAAACAAAAAAAATGTGTGCATGGGCGGCGATGACCACTTATCATTACGTGGAAGGCATGTTCGTTTTCTACGTTTACTTTATAAAACAATAAAGGTCAAAGGTCGTCCACTTCCGTGTAACATTTACGAGGCTTTATTTGCAAACATCTTGAACAGGATGGAATTACAAATTGAGGTCGGCCGCTTTGGGGTCATTGAGGGCTAAGTTTAAATGTCTCGTATAAGTGTTTAACTGTTACCCAAATTAAAGCTTTCTTCTCTTTCATACTCGTACATAACAGCCATTAACACGGATTACTGGGCATTGGAGCAGTGCTTAATAGTTAAAATGCGGTGTTTAAACCAAGGGTTGGAAGATCGAATCCCAGGCACTCACCACTGATATTAAAAAAAGATAAATGTATTTTCACACATGAAGGGAAACCTCGAGGGAAAACTCCTTAAAAAAGTTGTGAAGTTTACATATTTGTACTTGTTTAGCGCGGTGGACTCTCTTATTGTAAGCGAAGAAGTGGGAGAATGAAGGTTTGACGACAATTTGGATCGAAGATTTATTGAACACACACAAGATTTATTGCCACAGAATGAACAATTACATAGAAGCTCTATGTATTTGTTCATTCTGTGCAAGAAAACATATTAAGTGTATAATATTAGTAATGCTTATTTGTAATGAAGTTCAGTATAATGATATGTATTATATTTTCTAGGTCCGTGAGGGCCATCGCCTGGAAAAGCCAGAGCACTGTCGGCGAGAGCTGTACAACATCATGTACTACTGTTGGGAGGCGGAACCGACTTCCAGACCTGACTTCAAAGAGGTCGTGTCTATGCTGGAACGGTTATTGTGCACGGAGATGGACTATATAGAGCTGGAACGGTTTCCAGATCATTCGTATTATAATTTACAGCAGTTGGAAGGGGAGAAAGTATAACGTAGCGTTGTAACTCTGTAACATTTTTTTATTGTGACGACTTTTCTGGTGCAAGTGTTGTGTTTGATATGAAAATGGAGCGATTCCGGGCTGACATTTTAATAACTAATATAGATTTTTGTGCTGTTTGGATGTTTTTTCATATATTAGTGTCTTTAGCACCCTCGATACGAAATTTAAATATGTGTTTATAAGCATATAACGTCAATTCTCATTTCCTCAAAACAATTATTGTTTGTTTTCGTCCATTCTGCCCGTCCGTCCGTCGTGCCCAATCTGCATTGCATGTTTATGTTTTCGTTCGAAAAACACAATTTGTTTACAATAATGACGACGACCGGTGGAGCGGTTACCATACCGGTCTGACGCGCAATGGGTCCGGGTTCAATTCCCGGCCAGACAGATATCTTAATGATGAGATTAGATTCATGATCTGGATTTGGGTGTTTGTGTATTCGTCTTGTGTGTGTCCATGGTACCCACAACACAGGAGAAAATCCTAGTGTGGGGCTATGAGCGTAGAAAGAGTGTTTAATAATTGTTTTGACGTAACTTAATAATGTACTAAAGGCATAGATTTATTATAATTGTGTTTTAGGAGTTGCCTTATTAAGATATTAAATAGTGCTGTAACGAATACCCACTTTCGCATTGTGCAAATGAATTGCGAACATTGAATTGCAATGATTTCCAAAAAAAGGTCGCCAAATCTATCCAAACTGAAATCAAAAAAAGATCGCCAATCTAGATCCTCTAGCCCTATCTACTGCCGACTACCGCGGTAAAGCTATTTCATAGCATTTTTTATCAACTTATTCAATTGTTATCTATTTATTTTTGCAGTTTTTTTTATTACTATATACTTTCTCATAAACAGCTGCTTACATATTCGTCCGATTGCCGAGCAGCTCGTCTCGATCCGTGCGAGCTTCGTACTGTCGTACCATATACATACTCGTTAAGCAAACGCTCGGTTGCGCTACATGGTAGGTGGAGTGAGGGGTGTTAGGTTTTTTCGTTACGGAAATTATTGATTTGATCACCGCGCTCAAATCTATGCAATAGCTTAAAAACAACATTCGCATTTGCATTCGCGATTGATAACATTTGTTACATGACTAATGTTGAAGCGATAAGTGTCAGCATGATCGGGAAATGTCGACTGGATCATATTTGCTCTGAATTCAGTGTTTGTGTATTTTGTATACCTATGTCCGTCACAACAGCAAGTTAACAGTGGAGAGTACTTTGCTGCAAATTAAAACCTATTATTCCAAGGTGGCAGAACCAGTGTAGATCGACCGGGGAAGTACCACCGCCACACCTATTTCTAGCGTGAAGAATTTCTTGCGTTTTGATAAAAGGGTGTGGTTGCCGGCACACTTTCACATGAGGCGACCATCATAGTCCTCGAGAGTAGCAACGCTTCTGTGATTGACTTCAGATGGAACCCATCTTCTGTATGAAGTTGATTACAGATGTCCATGAGCGGCAGTGACCACTTACCATCAGGTGGACTGCATGCTCGTTTGGTACTTCAGTCAAATAAAAAAAAATATGATTGCGACATATACTGGTTAGGAAATTTCTGACCCTGATAGTGGAGGAATTAATATTAAGACTTTGTATGATATACATCCGTCCATTTAATAACTAAGGAATATTTTTGTATAAAATGAAATTATAAAAAGCTTTTTAGTGAAAGTGACACAAAAATATTGTGACTTGTGATTGTGTGAGAATAAGAATTTATTATAAATTAAAATTACAAAATACAAAAAGCATGAAAACGTCACAAAAATAGTATCTAACATACGAGATTAAATAGTATACCAAGGAATAAAATAATGTATTGCGGTCACTTAGTTACTAGTCCTTAGAATACAAGGTTTATGTAATGTGTAATTATAACTTAATAATATATTTAAGCTTATGTACAGCAATTTAATATTTCTTAATTCAAAAGTACATTTTAGAACAATGTTCTTAAAATTGCTAAATGGTTGTATAATGCAAGTTTAGGATGAAATAATTTAATTAAAAATATACGTAAATACGAAAGCACTTTATAATAAATGTTTTGTTTAACTATTCCTTTTGTTTTATTTTTAAGATCCTTACTTATGTAGCAAAATGTCATACAAAAAAGGAAACCATGAGAATTTTTACCCGACCGACTTAGTATAAGGAAAGGTAAAATTTTTGAGCGTGTACATGTACATAAATATGAAAATTGTTTAATATGTTCCTCAGCCTAAAAGGTATTATGGATAATCTATGAGGTAGGTAATCTATGAGGTATTGTTGGATTTGTCTGAACCCTCAAAGTTACATAGACTATATATTAGTTTAAAATATGGCGCCTGCGAATGTTAACTTGGATACTAAATGAAGATGTATTATATGTAGGACGTATATAATATAATACTTTAACTAACTCTTAGGAATCCTAATTGATTTTGACCCATTACATAAAATAATTATTATCAAGTATATGAATCTTCTTAATCTAATGATTTTCGAATCTATCAATTCACCCTAGTTGGTTTTATATTTCGCAAAGTAACCTTTAAGCATATTACAGTTAACGATAATTTCAATAATGAACACTACACTGCCACTCAATACACCAAGAATCAATACAAGGAACCCTCCCTGCAAATGTAACATTGTCAAAGGGCTAAATTTTGGTGTATGAATGTTTAAGGAGAGCAACGTCTTAGTACGTTGCCTCATATTAAATGCATCATAATGCCGATGTGCGGCTACGTTCATTCCAATCTGTCTGTAATACTTCAAGATCTTTGTAAATTTTGCCATAAACGGAAATCCTCTCAAAGCTAACATTTCAATGGGAACCGTGAAGGTGTCCAATTCAAAGGCGTAATAGCGAAGAATTCCGTGATGGTCATAAAGGTCTGGCATTGTTGCTGATAAGTACGCCAGTTCAAGACGACTGCACAGTATAGAAAAGTTTCTGTGGATTACTACATCTATTAACGCATTAGATGTTTCATCAACGTCAATCCATTTATCATTTATAATAATGTCTAGAGTGTCATTTGAATTGGAGAACAAATCATGCAGTTCTTCAGATCCACCAAATTTGAGCCCACTGAACACTAGCTCTTCAATCGTGTCAATTTGATTTTCTCTTAAAGGATTCTGCAAAACTTGAATCAATTTAGTCTGATACCCAGTTATTAATATCGTACAGTATAAGTTCAGAAATACAAAAAACACCCGCAAGCTTTGTTTTACCGGTCGAACATAAGCGCTAAATCCCAAGCTTACAATACATGTGTTCAAAATACAGTGAACTATCGATTTATTATAATTAGTATCATCGCTCATTAAACCTAACACTTTCCATGAAATAACACAAAGAAAAAAACCAACAGCTATGGAATACCATACAAACGTTCGAAATATGATGGTCAGTGCCATCCAAGCCGGACGAGGATTTGCAAGAGGAACAACCCAAGTATAAGAATCTCTAAAATACGTGCAACTGTATTCAAAATCTTCGTGAACATCAAAATCGGGGTAAATTCCTCCTAATAATACATTCCCTTCCTTAGCCACTAATTTTTGTAATGCTCCATACCACTCTCCGTTATATCTCTCTCCTCTAAATTCGTAAAGTAATTTGTAGTACGTTGTAAAATTAAATCTACTAAACAGCGTATGTATAAAACGCATTTCAATGTTTGGATGATTTTCGTTATTGCTCGCAAATGGCTGTTTTTCTAAAGCCAGAATATATATAGCACATTTCATCATGTCTGTTGGAACTTTGTCATAGAAAAGAATCTTATCATTATTGATCACGCCGTGCTCACAGGTGTTTTCTAAAATTAATCTATTTTTCGCAGTTTCGTTCTTGTAGCCACAATATTTAGGTGGGTCATAGGGCTTCCAGCTGTAAATGAGCGCGTTTCGTATCTTGTCAGCTTGGGGTACTACTATAATCACATTAACGACATTGTATCTGAACAAACAGCTCAGAATATTCTCGGCATGCACTATATTTTCTTTTCTGTTGTAAGATATGTTTATAAGAGCTATAAGAAATTTGGCGTGAGGATTCCATATTCGAGTGCGTATCATTTTGCTTGCTAAATGAGTGAACTCATCATAGGTGTCCACAATTATCACAAAGTAATCTGCAACTTTGATAGCTTCGTAATGATCTCTATGTAGTACTCTAGAATCATCTTCTTGATTGAAATTACAAATATCCATTTCATCTATCGGGGCTTTTATTTCAACTGAGAAATTTAAACTTTTGTGTATTTTCTTCAGGATCATAGTTCTTATATTTACTATCGGTGAAGTCATTGTTTCCGTGTGACCAAAAATTAACAGACCAGGATCATTAAAGTTCTTTTCCATTAAAATATTTATACAACTAGTAAAATCATTTACCATTCTAGGTCCGTAAGGGTTTATGGCATTGACTTCAAATATTATGAATATTAACAGGATCATCTATGATTTCTTTTTGTGTGACGATGAAACTATTACACAAATGTTTTGTAGATGGCTTTATGTTCGTGCGACTGAACGATAAATATCGCTGGCCGTAACTAACGTTACTATGCTATAAATGATTACTATCTACTATTTGCAAAATGGTTCATGGTTGATTAAACAGATTAAAAAAATAATTTCACTGCTAAATTGGTTTACATTTCATAAACTTCTGTACTACGTACCAAGTTTAATATCACTCGATATGAACGCTTGAATGATATTTGAACTGAAAATAACGTTGAAGGGTTTTCAATTATAATATTGGTGACCGATTCAAGGTCGAGGTGGACCTGAGTAACGCAACCTCTGAGATTAAATTTAAACTTCGAACCACAGAAACCTAAAACATGTTAGAATTTACACACCAAATTTCATGAAATATTTGATAAATCACTATACAATAGATTAAATATCTCTTCGACTTAGAGCAAAATTTACAACAAATCCGATACAATTACATTTGATTTCGAATAATGTGATATTCGGCCTTTAGTATGCTTTAAATTAATATACAACATTTTGTATAAAGATAATATAATTTTTGATTTCTTTTTTTATTAAAAAATATTTGTTCATGAAGAAAACAAAATATTATAAACAAATACGATATTAATATGAAAAAAATCATAGTAATGTCTAGAGGATAGACGTTCTCATATCTTGTTCTAAGTATACGAATAAACCCTTAGAATAAAATTGTATCTTCTAATATATAAAATTCTCGTGTCACAGTTTTTGTCTGAGAATCGGCCAACACCTATTTTTATACCCCATAAGGGTTGTCCACCCTTAACGTTTTTTATTAATTTTTTATATGGCAAAACAACGTTTGTCGGGACAGCTAGTCATGTATAAATATTCCTATAATTGAAATGCTATAATATATAGCTGTGATCGTACCTATCATGTGTGGAACACTAGAATTCGGTATTTAAGATTGAAAGTGGTGTATGTATTATTTTTATTTTCAGTGTTATTACTAACAACTGCAGTAGTAACAACGGTAATTAAATTAGGTACTCTTGTTACAGTAAAATTAGTATTACCACGGATAATAAATCGATAATTTTAAAAATAAATATAATTTTCTTAGTACATTTGCACTGAACGAAATTCACTTAATTCTTAGTAGAAGGCTAAAATTTGTGTTGTCGCCGTGAACCGCAGAGGGTTCACCATTAGAGTTTTATTACTGTTAATCCTTTCAAGGGCACATTCGTGACTATAATTATAATTATGGACTGCTTATTACTTGTGATGCGAGTAATGATTAGCACGGCATGGTGCAATTTAGTAATCATCGTAATTACTATCCGATTATCACAATTCGATTCACTTCAAAGCGATGCGATGCTATTCAATTTTGTTTTGTATGTGTTTGTATAGTATACCTAATTAGAATTTAATTAGCTCACATGTGTATGATTAATTTATACGTGCATAATATTTTTGAAGCGTAATTTCTTAAGATAGCTAAGATTGGAAACTCGATAGAAAGAAACGTTACGAAAGCAGTTGTCAACGCGACAACTAGATGACGACAGCGCCATCTAGTTCGACTACTTCATAATTTGTATTCGAGGTAAAGTTGGATTTATGCAAAATAATTAAGTTTCTCTAGTGCCGTGTGAATTGCTCATACGGTTGTTTCTATTTTTAAGTAGAGTAGTACTTGCTGGACAACGACATTGCTCACATATTACGTCGCTAGAAGAATTTGAAGAAATTGACATAATTTAACAGATATGGGTAAGCTCTTAGCGAAGTCAAAAACAATGAAACAAAAAAGTCTGTCTCTACATGATATATATAAAAGGTTACAGTTGAACATTACAGTTTGAAGGAAAAAATACACTGTCGAAGCCACAGTAATATCCTTTCTGTAATTGTGTTTTTGCAAGTTAAGTGCAAAGAAAAATATGTAAATGAATAATAGTAAAAAATCTCATAAACGAATACATTGTCGAATAAAAAAGTAATGAAGAACTTTAAATATATTTTAACCGTACATGAGAGATAAATAATCCGAAATGTATTGAGTGTGAGAAGAAATTAAAGTTTTCGCAAGGTAGTCTCGTCAATGTCCGCTTTACAGTCCTGTACATGAAATCTTTATGGTGAGATTACAGATACAAGTCATGGTCTGCCATACCTCTATAGTACTTAAGTATACACTACTTAAGTACTGAGATCTAAAAATAATATGACATCAATTTGGGCAGCATGCCAGCTCTTGAAATATTCCCCAAGATTTTATATGAGATGGGCGCGACTGAAATACAAATATTTACTTACATAATGTTTGAGGTAGCGTAACTGAGAATATTTTAGGCCGGAATATTACTGGTTTATTCTATCTGTAAGTTAAAGTCTTCTCAACTGGGATTTGTCAATTTCAAACTTAAGAATATTTGAGCATTTACGAATCAGGCTAAGAAGGTAATTTCATATCTATTTTCTGGTATTACTGACATTATTCAAAACACATACAAACAAGTTAAACTGTTATTTTATTAAATCAAAAACCGGACTGCTTAAAAACGATCGATTAGCATCAGTTTCATTTGATTATTTGCTGATTATTCCGGGGTTGCGGACGGTAAGAGTGGGAGCTTGAACCGTCCCGCCAAGTGACCCCGAGTATGACGACAGCATGTGGTATGCATGCCGTCGTAAATACCAGCAGGCACAGTGAACGCAAATGCTGCCCGAATGGGGTATCGTGCTCGGAAGACTCCAGTTGTGTACCATTAGAGATCCCGGAGTAGAGAACCTCCACGTAGAGCAGAGGGCGGCGTTGCTCCGACGACGTCGGGTATCCTTTGAAGGTTTCCCCCACGATAACAAAAAAGAGCTTGCTAAACAAATTGACATACATATATACATACAGTTCAAAACATTATTCACCTGACATAATCGAGTAAAAATATAGATTAGATTTCCGGAAAAAAACATTCAAAGACGGATCTATCGAAGCTATCTTTAGATGGCTTTCGGTACAAAGAATCTTCAACGCATTGTCAGATGTTTTTGTATGTCTGAAAAATATTTTTATGGCAGAATATATATTCGAACGAGGAAGGGTTTTCTTACGTGCCGTCATCACTTATTTATACAACTGATCGATCTCGCCCCTTTTCAATGTAACTGTTTCCTATTAATTTCTTTGAATCAACAATTCGCGTACTTGAAAAGGGGTATCTTTTTCGCTTTGGTATTCATGCTCATACGTTACCGATCTATAGGTACGAAGCAAGTTTATTTAACCGCAAATTCGATCGGTTTCATACCAGAGTGTTACTGAGAACTAAACATTATTCGTATAGGTAAGTCTGTCGTATGTTATATAAACTACGAAGACGTTTGCCACTTTCAATCTATACTCCTGTACAGAATAATTTTACAAAAAAAAAAAACGATTCTCTAAACTCCTGACAATACTTTGTTACTTTATTAGTCTATGAAGTTCCAAAAGGTAAAAAAACGTATATCGTATTTCCTAAAAGCGAATCGTAATACCAATGGATTCACTGGAAAACCCATCTAATAATGTTTGTACGTTATGCCGTTTTTTACGTACGTTAAAGTACAAAACTGTGTTAACAGTAATCTGATAAAAAATATGGCATTGACTTTCATAGAGCAACACCATACACTTCAAATAGTGAAACTGGTAAGATTTTCATTATATTTTTGTTTTCATTTAAACATTAAAGCATTTGAAATTTTGAAAACATTAAGGCAATACAATAATTAGTATTAGTTAAGGTAGGCATTCACGTTGCAACGGTCGAAGGGACTGTCGAACGGACGGAGTTCGATGAATACTTCACAAGACCTTGGTCGTACAGTCCGCCTTACGACCAAGCCATTCACGATCGAATTTGTGGCATATGACCGTAGTTCGTGCGACAGCCAGTGCGACCGTCGTAACGTGAATGCCCACCTTTATTGTTTTGGTGAAATTAACATATAAAACTACATAGACTAAAACAAAATATTTTCTGTCTCATTTCATAGATACTTAAAAAAATTATAAATTAAAATATATTATTGTCACGAAATAGAAACATGACGTGATGTTTCTATTTCGTGACAATCATTAATCGTCATTATTGTCCGTATATTTTTAAGGTTATTTTCCTAATACTGAAAAAGATTTCTAAGATAATTATTCCAGGATTTATACAAGAAACCATTTAATATTAAAGTTATAATCCAGAGAAAATGAGATGTTGATGATACTAACTTTTGCTTGCTTATGGTTTGTGTAGATTATGTGTATTTATTTTTGATAATTTCAACCACATTTACGTCAATATATTCAGGTAAGTTGCATTGGGATAATATAAGATAATATAAAAAATAGGATAATATAAGAAATAATGATATTTTTAAATATAATCTATATCTATACATCTCTCATTTTTACATGAAAGAATTTTGAACGATTTGTAGGAAAGTAGCAAACAAGTATGTAGATCATCTAATGGTGAGTGGCTACTGCTGCCCGTAGGCATGTGATCAATCTCAGATACATCATATTTGAGGACTAAGTAGAAACGTAACTCGGATAAGCACCCGTCCCTAGTCCTCTTATAACACCTTTCAACTTCACAGCAATGCTTAGCAGTGCTGTAAATAGGCGGAATATGTGTGGTGATGGTGCTTGCGACGTCGAGCCATAAAGGGTTGTATACCACCTTTAAGGAATCCACAGATAGTCATGGACCTCGTGTATAAATTCAAATTTGAACAGTTAATGATGTCAACTAACGACTGTAATTATTTGTGAGCTTTAAGTGAAATAATTGTTATAGCGTAACGGTTGAAACTTTCCCTCTCAATCGGGAGGTCCGAGGTTCAAACCCAGACGTGCACCAGTGATTTATTTGCGTATTAGAAACTAATTATCACTGCTTTTCGGAGAAGGAAAATATCGTAAAGAAACCTACAAACCCAAGAGTTCTTAAAAAAAAGTTTTCGGAGGTGTTTGAAGTCCACCAATTCGTACTTGGCTAGCGCGGTGGGTTGTACCCAACTTTCTTTATAACTTTCAAGCGCATATTCGCTCACTGCAGGATAAAGGTTCTACTGAGCCCCAGCGCTTTGTATATAGATAGTTAAATCAATTAACGAAGTACGTCAGTAGTGGAGTGTTTTGATTCACATTTTAACATGTCAAAAATAATGTATCTAGTAATATGAAAATATTAAAAAACAAAGTGAGCAACCAGATTTTAGACATGTATAATATTAACATACATTGTGATATTTTTCCACAGACATTTTAAATTGAAAACCAATTTATTCACAGAGCTGTAATGTATACATGACCCTTACGGGTCAAAAAACTCTGGGCTGATATATGTACATATATTTATACTTACTTACTTTACTTCTATATATATAACACGTAATAGAATCGCTGGATTCAGATGGCTCAGGACTGGTCGAAGTGGCGCAGATTAGGGGAGGCCTATGTCCAGCAGTAGACTTTCAAAGGCTGATGGATGGATGGATGGATGAATAGAATCGCGGCTTATAGGAAAAATAATCAATTGACGCTTCGCGCAGTAGACTGGTCAGTGGTCACTATACCGCAGAAGGTTTCGGGTTCGAGATGGGTCTACATCTACATTCTTTATCGAAACGAAAAATCTTTATCTAATTTATAAATTTCTGTTCTGAGCCTAAGTGTTTATTTACTCGACTTTTTGTGAGTCTATGGCACCCATGATAGGAAAATTTTTAGTGTGTAGTGGGCTAGGAGAGTTCAAATCGTTAGCGTTAACCATACAAATAGGTCAAGTTACACAGATTAAGTTGTAGCGTCGGTATAAACAAAATAACGATACCTAAGCCAGGAATACTAATCCTCTTAACTCTAAGTCGGATTTTCGTTTGCAAATACATACGTAGATACATTTGCGTATGAAAAGTTATCTTTGAACTTTACTGTGACTAAGCTTTACTCTAAATTATTGAATACATGTTTTTGTATTTATTTGAACACGGTAAGACCTCGTATATATGTAAGGGCGAAGGTCCCGTTGAGTTTCAACATAAGATTTAAGTAGCAAACGACATTGCAATCCACCTGATGTTTCCACCGTAACACGAGTACTGCTTAACATTAGAAATAGATGAGGTATGTACCTGGTCGAACGATCTACGTTCTACCCCCTTTACCTTGAGTTAAGCGGGGGTAGTTAATAAATGGAGCTGGAGTTTTTGCATTTCTATGGGGTTCATTAATGACGTCATTGGTAACAACCGTGTGGTTCGCGGCTGACTTATGGCATAAGGTACTATTAGGCAAAAAAGTTTTACAATATTTATTCGAATGAATTCCTCAGGTTACTCCTGGTTATTCCAACGAATTCTTCAGGAGTAAGTACTGTATCGGGTGAAGGTGCTACTTTGTCATACTTATTTCATAACATTACATAGTCTTGGATAGTACTACTGACCCTTGATGTTATAGTAGTAATAGTGTAATACTGCAGTAGGAAGCGACTAAGAGTCTAAGTCCAGGGGATGGCTAGCGTCTTCCTGTGGAACATCAACTACCACGGGGTTCATGAGCGCGCATGCCAAGCGCATTAGTCATTGGCAAAACCACTACTAGAGGTCTATATCCAGCAGTGGACTTCAAAAGGCTGATAGAAGGACAGATAGATTAAATTACGCAGCTTAGCGTATAAATCTTATCCTTGTAACGAATTTGACCGTTTTCATCCCATAATTTCCTGAAATATTTATGGCCATAAAACCGATATTTATTTTTCGGGACGACCTTCAAAGATAGCGGTTTTACTGCCAACAATCAGGGTCTAAATAAAAATAAAAGATGAGGTTTTCTCCTAACCCGCGAACAATGAGTTACTTTGTTTTATACTGCTTTAATATTACCCAATTTTTGACGTAACTTTATGAGCACTGAAAAAAATTGAAGATAATTTTATCTTTATGATGATTTGTGACGAAAATCGCGCAATTTTGTTCATCATTTTAATAACTTTTGAACGTACTTTTAGGCACTAGAATTACTCCGAATCATATTGTATGTCTTCCAGATTAATTTCCAGAATAGGTGCCGAATTCTCGAAATTATTATAAACTCTACCCGGGAGTGTAAACATAATATCAAATCTTGTTTTGATGTAAGACTGAAGACAAACACAAATATGTTTTGATTATGACCCACGTGGCGAGGCGGTCAATATACTGGATATTTGACACGCAATTCCAGATTCGATTTACGGTCAAATGGAAATCCAAATGAAACGAAATTAGTTATTTAGATTTCCGTTCTTGATAAAGACAAATATTAATGTAGAAAATGTGTATCTATGTAGAAAACCCATAGCGTGCAGACTATGTGCATAGAATGCAATATTTGTCTGTTTACTTATTGTAATTAAATTTTTCGATAGCATGCCAGCAAAATTGGGTTAACTAATGTTACTTATGATATTGTGAAAATCTGTTGTTCTTTCAGGTACGGTTAGTTTATCCCAAATTAGAATTTTGCCAAATTCTACCGTAGGCACGGTTAGTTTATACCAAATTTGAATTTTGCCAAATTCTACCCTAGAATTATCACCAAGCCAGCATTTTTATTAGCGAAAGTTATAATATCAGGATCACAACATTTGTTTTTTTATTTGTATAAAATTGCTATATATAATTTTTTTAATTAAAACATCCGAATGATATTTAAAATTAAATATCAGAATGATAAAACGTCTCAGCGCCGGACTTAATATGGTATTAAGACTCAAATCAACCTAGCTATTTGCTTACAATCACGAATATCACGGGACAAGCAAGACTAAAAACAAAAATCTCACAATCCTCCAAAAAACTTGGGTACAACCTATTATTCCCCCACTGCGCTGGGCACGGGTCTTCTCTCAGAATGAGAGAGTTTAGGCCGTAATCCACCGCGGTGGCCAAGTGCGTATTGGTGGACAAAAAACTTGCTTGCTTGCTAAAAATTATTAAATCTATAATGCTATAATGTATTAATAATAATAATAAAGATAAATTATATTATATTTTGATCAAGGTGTAACCCAAGATCAAACAAGTTCCCGTCCGAATACGTTGCTAGATGATGCGGACGATATTCAGAAGCAACTTGATAATGAGGCGCGTGACAGGATCAAGTTTGGAAAGGTGAGTACTGTTAGGGTTTTTACAGTACGCAGAGTTAGTGTGAAAAGATACCAAAACGTCTGAATGTCACCATTAATCATTAGACATCAAATTATACTCACAATACAATGCAATCGAATGAGATTATATGTATACAGAGATAATTGAGAGAGATAGTAGTTGGTAAGATTATGAGAGAGAAATCGTTACATATAAATTGTGAGTTACAATATTTCCTGTTATACTACCACCTGAATGAAACAGTTGACATGCTGAAACATGTCAACTGAGAAGTGAGAAATCATGTGTGCTTCCTAACTTCTATTAAGGTAAACAGTTCGTTTTTTTTTACACAAATTAAATAATAATAAAATGTAAAACACTTGCGTTTTAATAACTTTCAAGTACTAAGGTTTAATAACTTCCAAAAAGTAATAAGGTAATAAATGTAATGTAATAATTACACTCAAACTGTTGTAAAAACTACAACATCTAAAAAATAACAACATAAAAGGAAAAAAATATATTACAAAAGTGTCCTTCAAACCCAGATAACAAGGACTTATTGCATAATATATATTTGCATTGATTTGCTATGACAATTCATTTCTTTCTACACGATTTAAGGAAAAATTCGTACAAACATTTGCTAAAACGTTCCTATTGTTATTCATTTCGTTTCTTCTCTTTCGTGTTTTTCGGTATTATGATATAATATTTTCCGAAGCTTTCTATAAACAAGTGGTTTGTAAAAAGTAAAAATACCATTAACTTGTGAATCCAGTTTCAATATCCAGATACTTATTCAGAGATTTCACCTGAATTGTCGAGTTTAAAATTCGAAAGTAAAATTCGCGAAATTTTCTATTTCAGTCGAAAACAATTTGGGTGTTTCATTTGCCGACTCAATTCCCTGAGCACAGTACTGGTGCTCTGTCAAGGAACCCTGTAAGTAATTTTCGGGATTTTCAGCGTACTTCCCATCCCAACCGTTTGTTTAACGACGGGATCCCGACGGGGAGGGTCTTAGTTTTATTAAAACGGAAGAAGTTTGATAAGTTTCTCTTGTTTCAATGACACTCTGAAATATGATTTTTGTTCGTTCCTTTGCAAAATGATAAAAAACTACATAAAATCTCTTAATGAAATGGGCATTTCTAGAAATGTAACCGAGATGAGGTGGAAACTATGTAATCTAAAAATAAACTTCTTTTTATTTTGCCCAATTCCTAAAATGTCAATGCGAATAAATTTTCCCCACACAGACAAAAGCCGTCCTTTAAATTTAAATATTTACTGAGTCAAAGTAATCGACTCGACTTTGTTCTACGGTGACATCTTTCTTTCTCGCGACGTGTGGCTTTCATATAAAATGCATGTATCATCAGAATGAAGAGTACGAAAAATCTCATCGCGAAAATTACGCGTGGGTAGTTTACATTGTGAATAAAAACTCTGCTAAATTATACAACAGGAATTTTGTATGGAAAATCAAGCGAGATTTTACCATAGTATATAATTCTTTATAGAACAGGGGTTCTATCTAAAGTCAATCACAGATATGTTGCTACTCCCGAGGACTATGATCGTCGCCTCAAATTACAGTGAGCTAGCAACCATATCAATTCACTAATATGCAACACGCTAGAAATAAGTGGTTCTTCGCCGATCGAATCGTACTCTTTTTATTTTTAAAAGAAGGAGAAGAAGATGAGTATTATGCAAATATTACTCATCTTCTTCTCCTTCTTTTTTATAAAAATGAATGTTTGTCTGTATGTCCTCTATAGCATAGTAAACTATTCATTTCATCATGTGATGACCTTTATCACAGTTGATAATCATGAACTCGCGAAGGGTTCTGGTGTATATTTTTTTTTGTGACGGCGTAGCAACGCGCGCAGGGTACATACAGCTAGTTTATTATAAAAATGATAATAAATTAAAGGGCCGTCAACCAGAGTGTAGTGAGAGCACAACGTTTTCAATCCTAGGCCTTTTTGGGTAAAACTGTATGCTTCCTTAAATTAATGAATTTCGAATGTGTAATTTTGCATATTGATGCCCATAATTATGTATGTATGGTATATGGTATGGTGTCTGGTATAAACTTCGAGTATTACATTTACCTATTCAAAACTGTCGTAGTAAATCTGATATTAAATTGAATGAAACAAATCTTTTGTTAGGTACTGATATATTTTAAGCTATCAGCTATACTCGGAAGGAAAATAAATGACGTGGGCGGAGAAATACCCGAGAGATTTGAATTCATGAACCTAATTCTATTAACAATTCGGAATGAGACTTGGAACGGGCATTAGCATAACATTTGGGAAAACCTTTGGCTGTTTCCTTATTTTCGAACGATTCCACCCACACCAATCATTGGTATTGTGATACATTTTATATAACTGCTTTTCTTCTTTTAGACAGTTAAATGGTCCTTGCACGAAAGCATGTAGGCCGGATTTTAAATATTTTAATGGACTGTCCAGGGATCACTTTTCAGTTTTTAATTTATTTCATTGTTTAGTTAAGTTTATTAATATTAGTCAAGATTTGATTATGACGAATAGATACACAATTAATTTGGACATGGGCGTTAGTATTCCTCTATCGGAAATTAAAAATTTATATAGAAGTAAAATAAACATAAATAATTCAATTTATACCACACCATGATTTTTAATACACCATATAATTTTTAAGGGCGCGAAACGAAGATATGCAATGAAACCAAGTTATAAACCAATATCAGGTAATGTTTATTTTTTTATTTATTTTTATTTGATTCAAGTAGCAAATGAGCCTTCAACCCATCTGATGGTTAGTGTAAGACCATCCACTACCTTCTATGGATATCTATCTGGAAGCAACTTCATAAAGAACGGGTTTAATCTGAAATCGATCACAAAGGCGTTGCTTTTCCTGAGAAGTAAGATCGTAGCCTGATAGGAAAGTAAGCCGGCAAACACACCCTTAAATGAAACTCAACACAAAGGGAATTAATAATTATTATTTATATTTCTAAATTATTTCATTTCATTAATGCTAATGATCTGCTATCTGCTTACAACACAAACTTTATTTTTTAGTATTGTGTTCGAAAATTTCATATTGTATTTTTCTGGACCTTTACAAAATATCTATTATTTGTGACGGCAAAAGAAAATCTTTAGAAATGCCTACATTCCCGATTTATACAATTTTTTCGATGCTCTAGATTTGGCCTTTTAAACTTAATAAAACGACTAGGAGTTTTTCAATTTTAAGACACTTTTTGGGGATTTTAATTTTTTTTTTTGTTTCCGGAGCAAGACATGATAAATACTAATGATAGATTAAATACTAAGCCTTTATCATTTGATTATGATGAATAAGTAATAGCACAATTTTCGGTTCAATTCCTACTTCCTAGTACACCACCTCTTCTCACAGCTTTCTGAAGAGTTTAGTAATGCTCCTCCTCTTCTTAACTTTACCTAAATTCGTGTATTTATATATGTTATAGAACCCATTTTTAGGTATGTTCCAACCTAACCTAATCCATCCTATATAAAAAGGCTGACCATACTCCTGCATCATCGTGGTAAGATATTCACATTCTAAATAGTCGAAGCAGTTTTAACTGAGTTATTTTGACAAAACGCGTTTTGTCAATTTAGAACAGTTAATTCCAGTTTTAACAAAGGCGTTAAGTGAGTACTAGTTTTAAGTATAGCAAACGCGTTTTAACTAACAATGGATTCTAACGGTAACATATACACACACAAATTAACGTAGAAACAAACTCAAAGGCAGCAATGCTTAATTAATCTTAAGACACCAGCAGTAAAACGACTCACCAATAGGTGGCTTGAATGTTCGTTTATTACCTCTATATCATACATATTTCGATCAATGTTGATCGCGTACATCTGTTAGCTTCTAATCCTTACATTTATTTAATTCGGATCCATTTATATCCCTCACACACCAATCCACAATCTATTCTGTCGTGTTTTGGTTTGCTGTTACTGTTTTCATTCCTTTTTGATTTATACAAAAGTAAATCTATGGGCTAGGGATACGACTCGAGTCGTTCGAATAATAATTTTAGTACATTACTCTAGTTATACTCGAGTTTTCGTGTCATTTGAATTGCAAACTCGAGTGAAATTGAAAGTTTCCGAGTGAGATTTTTACTAACACGTTTATCATTATAGGTACACCAATGTTTGAAATATCAACAAATGACAAACTCAAAATTACGCGTATTTTGGTTTTTTAAACCGGCCGGTATAGCATAGATAAAAAAGTAGAGTAGTCAATGGACATCTAGTGGTAACAAAAAAATCAACTGGATGCGTCGAGTTCACTTGATAAGGCGGGTTGTCTCGATTTTTCGAATGCATAGACACTCGAGTGACATATTATTCAATCGAGAACGAGTTTGGCAATTTCATTCAATTGACTCGAGTAAAAATACAACTCGAGTCGCATCACTAATATGGACTGTTTTAATTCCAGCTGTCGAGATTATGGAGTGGGATTATGCGGGTGAGTTTACATAGTTTGCTATATTGAGCGCTGCACAACAAGTAATAAATCCACAGATTGGATTTTGTGATGATCGATAGTTACAATTAGGGTTGCCACCCGTACTTTATTATAAAGTATTGTACTTTATTTGGAGTAATTGTACTTTATACTTTATGAGAAACATAAAGTACGCGAAAAAACTTTATTTTCTAGGTTTGATTATAAGCAGTTTTGTGTGAAACAAAAATTTTATCATTTCTACGTTTCATAGCTACCTTATTTAGAAAATAGTAGAATATGTATATTTGGTGACCTTTTTTTTTGCTCGTCAAATTTTATGTATATTTAACCTTTTTTTCGCCGAGTATCACCACGTACCATTTTAGTTTCTCTTTCTAAAGGTTTCTGGAGCTAAAAAACACGGTGATAAAATAAATTGTACTTTATTTTGAGGCTATGTACTTTTTTCTTTATACCTTTTATAGCCAAAGTACTTTAATCGTTGAAAAAAAAGGTGACAATCCTAGTTACAATCTAGATACGAATTTCACCAAAGTAGCATCCGATTTAATAGTCAGCGGTGTTTGTCATTATTATTACAGATACCAATACTTTGTTAATTTTTTTTACAGTCGAAAACTATTTATACAGAAGTATAAGTAACTGTCCGTGACCCGGAATAACTTTCGAAAGTGTAGATGGATTTTGATTGTCCAAAGTATTTCCCATATTCAGTTTTTATTAATTTTCAAGTTATTTTAATACACCCGAAAGGTAAAAAGAGGCTTAAGTGACAAAGCTGCATTTAAAATCATTAACGGGTATTTTGACAAAGTCATCTGACATTTATGGCGTTCTGTGTTTTCATACGTTGAATGTTTTATTTTCTTTATTATTTATGTGTTTGTGCCAAATACGCGGCAGTGTGTGTAATGTGTCTTTAGTTAATTTTATATATGTTATATGCATTATTTGAAAAAAATATTAACATTTATCACTCCTCTCTACGTCAACTATAGCCGAGCAAAATTTAATACTCCTCCGTCCGCGACAAGTTACTTAAAAATGCTTCACAAGTTTTTGCTTCACGTATATTAATACGTAAAGCAATAACTTGTGCATATAGATTCGATACTTTTGGCTTGATTTGATTTCGAAAACATTGGAAAAATATATACATAAACTTCTATTACTGCTTATGCTCAGCGGTACATATTTTTAAGGTAATTTTAATCTATTTTAACCCAGGATGTTGAAAAATAATTGGCTGAAGGCAAGAGGTATATATATTTATGAAAATTTGGCATAATATATTATGAAGAGCTACATTACGCGAACCAATGTTATTTCAACATCAATTAGAATTGTTGAACATGGGAGTAATGTTCACAGGGAATATAATTACCCACGCGCAATTCGAATTGTACGTGAATTATTTATAAACTGTTCGCGAACTGTATTCGAATGTTATTTTGTGTCTCTCATCAACTCATTATTGGCCCACTGCTGGGCACGGGTCTTCTCTCAGAATGAGAGAGTTTAGGCCATAGTCCACCACGCTGGCTAAGTGCGAATTGGTGGATTTTGTGTCTAGCTGACTTATCTGATGCCGTGTCTTCTTGGTCTTGTATAGTACCTTTCTGAGTAACTTCTGTTTTCCAGGTAGTGATACTAGTGTAGTTCGACCGGGGAGGTATCACCGCCATACTTATTTCTAGCGTGAAGTATTTCTAGCCTTTCGATGGAAGGGTCACACCCTTGTCGGCACACATTAACATGAGGCCTTACTTTACGGTACACTTTAATCTTAGTCATTGGGAGTAGCGAAGCATCTGTGATTGACTTCAGATAGAACCCATATTCTACGTGAAGTTACAGATATCCATAGACGGCAGTGACCACTCACCATCAGGTGGGCTGCAATTTCTTTCAATTCTATTTCAGTCTTATAAAAAGAATAAAAAACAAACATTTGCACCCACTGCAGTCGCCAAAAAACATACCAGGTGCAGAAACTATTGGGAAAAGTTCCCATTATGGAAGATTAATATCCTTTTCATTCAACAGTAAGCCTCAAAAAACTGTTAGATAGTTTTTTTTATCGGACTGAAGTAGCAAACGAGCATGCAGTCCACCTGATGGTAAGTGGTCACTGCCGCCCATGGACATCTGTAATTAACTACATACAGAACATGGATTCCATCTGAAGTTAATCACAGATTTGTTGCACTCTCGAGGACTATGATGATCGCCTCATGTGAAAGTATGCCGACAACTACACCCTTATATCGAAACGCAAGAAATGCTTCACACTAGAAATAGGTGTGGCGGTGGTACTTCTCCGGTCGAACTTCACTGATTCTACCACCTTGCAGTTGGAAGAAGACAACTTTTCATTTAGTAACCTTATGTGGTTTTCTACCAGTTCAGACCCCTTTTCTAACAGTGAAAATAAAAAAAATAAAGCCGAACTTATGTTGAAACAATAAGTTTTCGTTAAAAAATAAGGAATGATAGCCTATACTTTGGAATCGACATCATTGTCACTATTGTCTCACTGCTGGGCACAGTATATCTCCGGGTCCAATATTTTTAAGACCATATATCAATGCGCTGGTCAAGTGCAAATTTGTTGACTTCACACTACTTTCTAAACATTATAGAACTTCAGGCGAGTTGGTTTCTTCACGATGTTTTCTGCACCCTAGAGCAGCGATAATTTTAAATAGGTACGTAGATCTCGTCCCTGTAGCTCCGGATCAGAATAGGACTACGGCATCCCCTGCCTGTCGTAAGAGGCGACTAAAAGGGGCTTCCGAGGTTGCAGATGGCAAGAGCGGGAGCTCGAACCGTTCGGCGAGGCAATCCCGGGAAGGACGGCGGTATGTGTGGTCGCATACCGTCGTAAAGACTAGACGGAGCGATGGGCCCAGCCGCCCATCTGGGAGGAGTCCGATGGGGCAACGCGCTCGGAGGATTCTGGTTGAAGTCGTTTCGAGATCCCAGAGTCCTCCTTTTCAGCGCCGAGTTTCAGTGCGGGTCAGCGGGCAGTCAGGGTTTTAGTGCGGTAAAAATCCTACATAACCCTGCGTCGCTCCCACGGCGTCGGGTACCTTTTGAAGGTTTCCCCCTCGAGAACAAAAAAAAAGGTACGTAGATCTGACTTTCGAATATTTAGTGAAGAAATAAGGCAGCTGCTTATTCAAAATTTAAAAGCCGTTATTCAAAAAATAATACGTAAAAATCGAGTCAGTTATATAAGCACGGAGTGATCAATTATTAAAATTTATTCTCTGAATAAACTATTATCAGTGAAAATTAATTCGAAACAGTAACCGCCATTTTTCTATGTCCCTTGGTATTCGGTTATTACTTCAGAATTCCTGTATTTTTCTTATAGTAAGTCAGGAAAAATTGTAGAGGTAATATTTTATTCTATATCATTTAAAAATACTACGATATATTTTAATGAAAAAGTTTATTATAAAAGAAAATACTGCAAC
This sequence comes from Spicauda simplicius, assembly GCA_949699795.1. Taxonomy (NCBI): domain Eukaryota; kingdom Metazoa; phylum Arthropoda; class Insecta; order Lepidoptera; family Hesperiidae; genus Spicauda; species Spicauda simplicius. The sequence continues at coordinate 18,039,049 of OX453062.1, forward strand.
TCTAATTGTACCATCATTATAAATTTATGCACATTCATTCTCTTTCTTGCCAACAAACTCAAGTTAGTTATTTTTTTTACAGACTCGTAAACATAAGGACTTGTCTTTTTACACCACATTAATTTTACGACAGTTCATCTTAAAAGTAGGTAGTACTTTTTTCAGAGCTCTCTTGGTGGCAATAGAATTAAAATAATGATGTAAAACTTTACGCTTCAATCATCGTAAAATCTTAAGAAATTTGAGGGTAGGGACATTTAGAGCTTTGGTCCCTGTAGTCTTGAAATCAGAATAGAGTTACATTTTTCGATACCTGTTATAAGAGGCTACTAAGAGGAGGCTTCCGGGCCGTGGGCGCTAAGAGTGGGAGATCGATCCGCCTACACAGAGCTCTAAGGAAGGACGACTGTACATGGAGCTGCATTGTGTAAAATGAATTATAGAATCATTTTTACATAATTCGAAACAAAAATGGGTAAAATCCTAATTCTGTGTTGAGAATATGAGTAAGTACCAACGCCGTCCTTATTTCAGTCTACAGTTACTTTTTTAGTTCTCAAGTCTAACTATCCTCCACACACATACTAAACCAACAAATGTTTCAAAAAATTTAACAAGTTTATTGAATTGAAACTCGCATCATTGAATCTAAAGTCAAAGGAATTGTAACCCGCAATACTGAGTCAAAAGCCAAAATATCTTAGATTTAATTACAAGGTTGAAGTTATAAATTTACATGTAAGCCACCTAATAGTTTTTACCGCCATGTTCACCATATGAAGCTTCGTATAGCTTCGTATATAGTTTCTATCTGAAGACAATTACAGATACGTTCTTCTCAAGTCTAAGTAAGTTGGAAACCGTTTCAACTGAAATGCAAGAACTTCACGCTAGAAATAGAAGTTGTAGTGTTACCTCCTGGTTGAATCATATTCGTTCTACCGCCTTTTTTGTAACGGGCAGGAAGCCTAATAAGGTACACCGAAACCTGGGAGTAACTCCGGGTTATGTGGGATTTTTACCCACTAAAACCTTCTCGGTGGCCTTCCTTAGCGCTTGCAGGGGACTCCGGGATCTCCAATTGAATGCAGTGATGTCCCCTAGGGCGGCGCCCCTCACGGGCTCATCTTTTGGACGTGTTACTATCGCTCTTCACCTCCCGGTGCTTACGGTGACATGCAGCCACACATATCGCGGTCCTTCTTGGGGTTGCTTGTTGGACGATCCGAGCTCTCACTTTAGCCGCTCGCAACCACAGAGGCCTTCTTTTAGTCGCCTCTTACGACAGGCAAGGGATACCATAGCCGTATTTTACTACCCGACTACAGGAGAACAGTCTACCGTCTAGTCTTACGGGTTTCTTATTATTTATGACTATAGTTTAAGTTTCGTGTTTAGTGTTTGATGACAAATTATTTGATGTCGTTCAGACTTTGTGTTTAACTAGAGCTATTGTTATTCTGTCTCATAAAAACTTTGTAAATAATCATTTTAAGTGCCACTAAAATTTATTGCTTCTTGTAAAATATCAAAGAAAATAAGATTTCTTAAACATATCATTATATTTGAAGCTAGAAATGTTGGCATACTCCTTAGGAAAGCAGGTTTTGTGAATAAGACAAATAGAAAGTCAAGTAAATAAAATGTTAGTGATGTTTATATAGGGCTTTATTTGATTTTATTTTCATTTTAATAATTTTTAATAATTCTTCATAATTATTTATTTTAACGATATCCATTACCTATAAGTCACATCAAAGTCAATTATTATCGTGGATATAATCGGGATAACATCATTAAATAAAAAATAAGATTTTTTTAAAAGGGAGACTATTAGAATTGGTTCAGCCTTTTTGATTAAAGTCAAAAAACTCTAAATAAATATAATTTTCTACCCAGACCATTACTTATGTGAAAACTCCCGATATCTTAAAAATTAAGTCAATTCAATTGAATTTGTCAAATTTTCGTGCTACTTTGGACAATATCAAGTTTCGTTTATGAGTTGAATTACGGTCAAATTCGACCGTTGGTTGGCTAGTTTACATTATAACGCCTCTTTTATATATTCACTTATATAATCTATCTCTCAGAGATAGCTGGAACTCGCCCCCTCAAGCCGGAGGTCCAGTTCAAATCCCACACTCGTATCTCAGATTTTTCTGAAATGTGAATTCTGAATTCAGATGTGCTTATTACAAAGTATTAAGTGCTTAGCGGCGAAAGAAAACATCGAGAGGGGTATCCTCCAAACGATCTATAAAAAAACTTACCAGCAAAGTATAGGAACCGGCACTTGACCAACGCGGTGGACTATGAGCTAAAACTTTCTTAAGCTGGGAAGAGAAGCGACCTACATGGATAATAATGGGTTTACGACGAATTCATATGATATTAAAAAATCGTCCCAAAACGTATTTCTGTCCACATTAAAAAATATATATATAAATGTTATCTGAACTTTCCAAGTCATACAGGTACATGCATTTTTAGGTACCCTTAAAGGTGCATGCAAATCGGACCCGTTGATATGGTAAAAACGCGGTGAATGAATTCCGAAAATAAACTACGCAAGCGCTTTCTGGCCAACGTAGTTTGTTCGGAAATTCGTTCAGAATAGTTTTGACTACGAGACTTTCGACAAAATTTAATCTCGCATAAAATGTGTGCAGTTTCAAATGTTGGAGTAAATATGCATACGAAAATTTCGCGTCATAACTTTTCGGATATTTTCTCTCAGTTCAAAATTTGATATTATTTGCGTTAAATTGTTTGCTTGAGGGATTGTAATATCAAGTTGATATGTTGTCTGGCTATGAGTTGCTGTTGTCATAGCCAACCACAAATTAGATTTAAGTCTTAGTTTTAGACAAAAATACATTTTTAAAACCTAAGGTCAAATTTAAAATACCTGATGTTAAAAACTTCTTAAATATCTTAGTGGAATCAAATACATGCAGATAGAGGAAGGCACACTTTGTATCTTAAAATATATCAAACTTAGATAGAACTTCCACACTCTAAAATAAAGATATTAAAAATTGGTGTAATTAGCTTGCTTCAATAGCTAATACTGTCACATCATTTCTAACGCGAAATAGTTGATCGAAAAAATAACTACTTACTAATTTTCTAAATGTTCCTATACTACATTTTCTTATAATAATGATTAAACATAATAATGATGATACATAATAATAATAATGATTATATATAGTAATGAATTTATGATATATAATAATAATAATAGTAATTAATAACACAGTTATTGTAACCAGATCAAAACAAGTGGCCCGCGATTTATCACGACTGCGGTGGCGGGTCGCAATCGCCAATCGACCTGCCAACTCAGGGCATCATCAAGGCCAGAGCTGGCCGTCCTCTGCTCTTCAGCAACTATGACTCCATGCCTGAAAGCCTCACTCTACGTGATGACGGCAAAAGATGTAAGTTATTTTTTTCAAAATATGTAAGAATTTTCCTGAGTCTCGATATCTTCTTGGTAGTATCGGGACTAGTATCAACGACGACGCCGGTTATAGGTTTAATCATATTTTTCCTATGATTAAAGTAGTTGCGTTATTTCTCCTGAACTGAGGTGGACTCGTCATATGTAAGGCAGCCGACAATCATAGCCATCTGCAGAAACATAAGAACTGTTTGTCTGCTTTAGGCAAGAAATAGGTGTGGCAATGGTACCTTTCCGGTGGCACTGTACTGTTTCTGCTAACCTTACAATCCCTTTTTATTTATATGCAACAGTATTAAAACTATTTTAGCTGACAACCACAATTATTTTGAAAAATACGATCGAATTTTGATTTCAAAGAAATCGGATGCGACAACATCGTCTAATTGTACGTTCGATGAATTTCAGTTAAACAAATCGATGGAACGAGACTTAACGTAAACACTCAGGGCAGTAACAACCGGCGATTTCTAATCGAATAAATCATTTGTCGCTTACAAAGCAGCGTTTTGTCTAAGTCGAAGTCTGCACCGGCATCAATGGCCATCACTTACATTGCTTCGTTAGAATTCAAGTCACGTATTTTTTATCTAAACTTGCTTATCTTTACCCTCAAATTAATAACACTCTCTCGTCCTGCTTCACTAGGAACGGGAGTAATATCACTATAGATAAAAATGGTGAACGACATTGATATTGCTCGAGTCATAATGCGAAGCATTAGAGAGTGCTATATTACCGAAAAATCCGTAAACTATTTAATTATTTACACGATTAGTAACCCCACATAATCTCACTTATTTGCTTATACCATCGTTACCATACATTTAATGGAGATTAATTCTGTCACTGGTAAAAAATAATTTAAAATAATAAAACCCGAAAAAACTACTGAAATGGAAAAAAGAAAATTCCCGTCAATCAACTTTTCGTTTGAAACACGATACTTAGGTTGCGAAAAAAATCAAGTTATTTAATTATTTTTTTATTAGATTGATATCTACTACGTGGTGATTGGTATTAAAAATGGTTATCTCATTTAGTGTCGTTTAATAGTTATGAACGAAAAACTAAAATTCACAAAGATTGAGTCGTGCTCTTTTGGATTTTCCAGATTATTCAAATCTCTAGATTAACTTAACTTAACTTGAACTGTTTATTTTATTGAAAAATGCTTATTGTTGCAATGCGTAAACATTTAATTATTTGAAAAAAATATTAAATATAAAATAATACATATTAATTATGTCTATAATACATATTAATTATTTCTATTAGTATAATACTATTCTGTTTTGAAGATTTTCTGAAACATTCTAGTTCTATAATATTCTGCTTTAAGACATAGAGAAATGCGCGGTTTCGTTTCGGTTTCGTTCTACCTCAGTGTCTCCTAAAGATTTGAAATTAAAATGTTCAGTTGTCTTCACAGTGGTAAATATTACTGAGGACTATTTTATCCTTGTCTCTAGTTCAGCCATCTTTATCAAGTACGGCCCTTAGTGTGAGATTAATACTTTTCTTTGAAGAAACATTGTTTGCGTCTGCCCATTATTGCAAACAACAATGCCAGGCAAGGCTTAGAACGAAAACGTGCAATTAAAATTTTAATGTTGGGGCAAAAGCGTAAACAATAATTGTTTTGAGAAAACGTAATAAACCCGTACTAAGAGCAAATACCACGTATTACTTGTGAACGTCTCTTCAAAGGATCCATTAGGTCCCTTCCTCAGATCCCTTTTTTCGATATCCGGGCGTTTGTTTCTATAAATAGCAATTGAAATGCCCCATATATTTTTATGATACCATTCTCCCAATTAGGATACGTGACTATTTTTTAAAATAAATAGATATAAAGATTGACAAATATTTTTTAAACCTATTTTTCTTATTTGACATATCTTTTCCACATTTCCATATATAGCTAATAGTATCGAACCTATTGACTTTTAAATGAAGTCATAAAATAAAGAAATCCAAAATAAATTGGATTGATTTAAATTTCAGTTTTTCAGTTAATCGATCGTCACCACGTATATGGTTCGATCGGGGAGGTACCACCGTCACAGTTACCTACTTCTAAGTAAGTAGCTCTACTTCGCGCTAGAAGTTTGCGTTTCGTTTGGAGGGTTTGATTGCCGGCAAACCTTAACATGAGGCCTCCATCTTAGTCCTTGGGAGTGGCAGCTCATCTGGGATTGACTTTAGATAGAACCTTTGATCCTGTATGAAGTTGCTTGCAAATGTCCATGGGCGGTAGTTGCCGCTTACTATGCATGCTCATTCTCTACTTCAATCTTGTAAAAATATCTAGATCCGACTGTTCTATTGCCAAAAATCCATCCTTACACCACCGCCTTTCAAATATCAGTAGGATATAAATGTGCACAATTCCTAAAGAATGATCGTACAAAATATCGCTAATCTATCCAGCTCCTGCAAAAGTTGAAACATATAGTGAATGTGCAATGTAATTAAACCTCAACCCGTACGTTGTTGCAAACTATTCGGAGCTTCAAATCACGGGAAAGTTTTCCATCGACTTTGGTTTCATTAGTTTCTACCGGGGATGCTGTTTCGAACCTGAGATCAATAAGGATTATGTTAACAAAGGTGAAATGCTAATCTATATTGTTACTGAAATGTTGATATATCGTAGTTGTGACCGCGTTAGAAACTACGTCGAATTTTACGGGATCTTTTATAGTTTCTATTAATATCTATTTATTAATAGAAACTATAAAATATTTGTACAAATCGTTGTTAGGATTGAATAATTAGATATACTCAAGAACGTACTTTTACAAGAATGAGATTAAGATTGAACAATATTTTTGTTTTTTGATATGTTAAACAATGAGACATGTTAAAATACTACAGATCAAAAGGTTATTAACCGCAATAGAATAGGAGCACCAAGTTTTCAATTATAAAATAATAGAAAAAGGATACAGCTGTATTTTTAACTCGAAATTGATTAATTTTGAATTGTATGTGATGAAAGGCATCTGTCTGAATAGTTAATGTTTAATAATATTATCGAGGATGTGTGATGTTCATTAATCGGCATTAAATTGTGTCATTGTGGGGAAGGACAAATTGATAGTGTTATGGTGCTGCCACACTGCTGTATAAAATGTTTGCAAACATTTTCTAACACTAATACATTTACTAACAAATGTTAGGATTTGTTACATGTTATAAGTGCTTCTACACTGATGGAAAAATCGGCTCGCTTGCAGTTTGAATTTACTTTTCGAGGCACGAGTCTACACGAAAATGGAAGAAGTTTTGCCCATTGGATTAGCTTTTGTTATTTGTTTAAAAAAAATGTAATATCTGGATGCGCCAAATACTCAATGATAACATATGTTTTATTTTGTTATAATTTGTTAAACAGTATAAAAATGTTTACTAACATTATCTAACATGAAAACATTTTCTAACATTGTGACCATATGTTTCTTAACAAATGTTTACTAACGTTAGTAAACATTTTAAACAGCAGTGTAGCAGCACCTTTAGTGACTGACACAGAATGGGATTTAATGATTCCATCTTCTAAGTGTACGAGTTAATAACTCATCAAGAAAGTCTGTTTTCTACTAATCGCACTTGGTCGCACATGATTTGTATGATTTTACATTATATTTCTCAAAGTCAGCGATTGGCAACGTGGACCGTGGGTCACCTGTGACTTATGTGACTTGTGCATCTGTTCTAATCTCCATATTTATATAATTTTTTTTATGGTCCTGACAATCGATTTTTTCGCCTAAAATTTCAAAGACAGAGCTACCTAATGCGGTCCGCCATTGTTATGTGTAGTGTTAGTTTGATTAAAAGTAATAGATAGAATTTTATTAATTAATGAATATCATTGTGATTTTAAACATTACAGTGCATAAGATAAATCCTGAATCGAATTATTACTCGTACCGTTAACTAGATGGCGTTGTAATACAAGAATATCTGCTCTTCCGTTACCAAGATGGCAGCACTTGTTCAAAAAGGAAGTTGGCTGTCTTGGTAGCGAGAGGGGATACAGAAAATTATAAAAACGAGTGGTTTAGATTAAGTCGGGTCATTTGTCAATCGTTGGTCGTATTAAAAGGAACTGTGCAGCTACATGGCTTTTAATATTATCGAAAATACCCTCCAACGGTTATTAGTGAAATATCATCTAACAAGTCAGAAGTGTGCGTTTTCCGCCCCGGTGCTCCACGTCTGCGATGAATCGTCGGCGTGTACGCCGTCCTGCTATATCAAGCGATGAAGAGGAGCAGGTCCCTGTTCCTACCAAGAAACCACGCAAGCCCCGAAGTACTCGTCGACCGACTAACAACGAGCGAATCGATCGTTTGGAACAACTACTCGAGAAAATAGTCCAGCAAACGAGTACATCCACGCCACTGGAAACGTCAAATAATCAAGAAACCGAAGTATTACGAGAAGAATACATACAGGAGCGTGCTATGTCAGCAGGTGAGGCCTCCAATAATAATAAAAACTTGACAACTATAGCTAACATACCCCAGATACCGCCTGTTGTTAATGTAGACACGCTTCCAACGCCAACATCATCTATGATCGGAGATCTAGCCACATGTATACATCCTACCAATGTTTGTAGTCCTACACAAGGATTACATCCCTGTATGGAATCTGTCACCTCGCAACAAATAGACACAAATTCATTGTTACAAAAACCAATAGACCACATAAATAACTCAAGATTCATCGGTAAACCAGATAATTTGCCCAAATTTGATGGGAATTCTAATACTTTGTCTGTTCACGCATGGACACATCGCCTGGAGTCCCTAGCGAAGATCTACGGTTGGGATGAAATAACCCTGATCTATCACATGACCGGCAACCTGGAAGGCAACGCACTCCTATGGTTTGGACACCAACAAGACATCGATATTTCCTGGGAAGAATGGAAGAAGCGGCTTGGAGACTACTTCCCTGCCAGCCGGGGACTTGCTGCCAAACTACACGAACTCGTCACTACCAACAAACGCCGAGATGAAAAGGTACTGGATTTTTACTATAAGAAATTAGCACTTGGAAAATCCTGTGAGCTTAATGATAGCATGATATGTGATGTAATAATTTATACGTTAGGTGATCCTCTGTTAAAAGCAGGAGCCCGTGGTTCAGGTTGTAGGGACACTCGTTCTTTATTAAACTACTTAATAGATGCAGGTACGGACTCTTTACCATTCAAAACTAGTGACTCATTTATTAGGGATCCTTTTAGAACTAAATGCTATACATGTGGACGAAGAGGCCATTATTCAGCACAATGTAAAGATACTTTACGATGCGAAGTTTGCAATAAAATAGGGCATAAAACTGAAGAATGCAGGTTTTCAAAAAAATGTTCTCATTGTAACAAAATCGGTCACAACCGCGATGAGTGTTACAGTCTCAAAAATAATTCGCGATCTGACACAACGGGATCTAAATCCAATATTAATTCTGCTCATAATGATAACCGTGATAAGAAAAACAATAAATTATTCAATATTCATCCTGTAGATGAAGGCGACAGAAAGTATCACAAAGTTGTCATTGCAAATGGCTCTGAATTATCAGCTTATATTGACTTAGGGAGCGCGTGTAATACTATTACTTTATCGGCAGCGAATAAGATCAACTTATCATATAAAAATAAATCTAGCACAAGTATTAAAGGTTACGGTGGTCAAATCATTATACCAGAAGGTGAAACCTCTCTCCAATTGTGTATTGATGGTGTTTGTGTTACTACGTCTGTTCTTGTAGTTAAAGATAATCTTCAAGATACTGACATGATTGTAGGCCGCGCTTTTAGCGAACTTCCCGGCATACATTTAATGAAAACATCGGATAAATTGACTTTTTCAAAGAGTAACGACATTGATGTTGTTAACTCAGAATTGCCATTTGCGGGTACTCGAGAAATTACGATATCTAAAATTGAAATTAGAGTTCCTCATGACACTGTAATATTACAAGGTTTAAATAAAATAGTCGTTTATACAGATCATAATAACACAGACACAATAAAAGTCTACCGTTCTGAGCATAGATCTTTTGGAAAAGAGATAGATATTCCAGAACAAAAAACTGAAATGGCCGGTAGTTTAGGATATTTATATGTGTATAATTTGCAATGTCAACCGCTTACTCTCTATTCAGCTTCCTGTATAGCTCGTGGACAAATAGATAAAAATAATTTAAATAACTTTGACACAGATTTAGATAACGATACATTGTTGCGTCTTGAAGAGATCATTCAAAACTACAGTCATTGTTTTGATGACGGTTCTAGAGTGGGTGAATGTGAAGTTCAAATGAAAATTGAATTGACAACTGAAATACCATTTTACCACCGTCCCTATCGAATGTCATTGCAAGAACAAAAGATAGTTCGCGAAATTGTACAAGATTTAATTGACAAAGACATTATCGAACCAAGCAATTCACCTTACGCTAGTCCAGTTATACTAATTCCAAAGAAATCGGGAGATTATAGAATGTGTGTTGACTATCGACAATTAAACAAATTAACAAAAAAGGATCGTTATCCTCTTCCAGTTATTCAAGATCAGTTGGACAGATTAAGTAATGAAAAATGGTTTACAAAATTAGATTTAGCAGCAGGCTTTCATCAGATCAAAATGCATCCAGATAGTCGAAAATACACTGCATTTGTAACGCCATTTGGACAATTTCAATATAAAAGGATGCCTTTTGGTCTGGCAAATGCCCCAGCCGTTTTTCAACGGGCCATAAACCTTTTACTTGATAAATCTCGATTTGAATTTGCCACCGCTTACGTTGATGATATTTTATTGTTTTCCAAAACTGTAGATACTGGTTTTAAGCACCTTCAGAGTACCTTAGAATTAATAAGTAAATCCGGTTTAGTACTACGACGTGAAAAATGTTCCTTTTTAAAAACTCGTATTGAATACTTGGGACACCTTATCTCGATCGGAGAAATACGACCCTCACCTGATAAAATAGAAGCACTTTGTAACTTTAAAAAACCAACAGACGTACATGAGCTCAGACGCTTCATTGGATTAGCTAGTTACTTTAGAAAATTTGTTATGTCCTTTGCTAATAGGATTCGACCTTTGTCAGTACTATTAAAAAAGGATCAACCATGGTATTGGGGAGCTGAACAGCAAAATTCATTTCTCGACATTAAATCTGCTCTATCTTCCGAGCCCGTCCTTGCTATATATAATCCTGAGTATGAAATTGAACTACACACCGATGCGTCTAGTCATGGGGTAGGCGGGATATTATTCCAAAAACAGTCTGAGGGAGAATTAAAACCTGTTGCTTATTTTAGCAAGCAGACTACTACAACCGAACAGAAATATCACTCTTATGAGTTGGAAGCAATGGCAGTGGTTCTAAGCATTCGAAAGTTTCGCGTTTATCTGTTAGGCCAAAAATTTACGGTAATTTCGGATTGTCAGGCTCTAAGTACTACATGGACTAAAAAAGATATGTTGCCAAGAATAGGGCGTTGGTGGCTGGAGTTGCAAAGTTACGATTTTACAGTACAGTATCGACCTGGCACAAGGATGCAACATGTTGATGCTCTCAGCCGCTGCGCCCTTCCTTTGCGTCATATTACAGAACAAAACTGGATAGTTGCGGTGCAAAGTGAGGATCATAAAATACAAAATATTATAAATAATATTAAGAGCAAAGACTTAAAAGACTTATATAAATTCGATGAAAACATTTTATACCGGAAAGTAGATGATAAATTTAAAATTGTAGTTCCTAAATCTGTTCGTTGGAGAGTTACAAAAATGTTTCACGATGACAATGGACATATGTGCGAAAGTAAAGTGATAGAACTCATTCGGCGTCATTATTGGTTTGAAAAACTAAGAAAGTTTGTCACTAAATATATAAAAGGTTGCATTTCATGTCAATTTGCTAAGAGACCAACTGGCAAACAACGGGGCTTTTTAAACCCGATTGTAAAAGGAAATGTTCCTTGGCATACGTGGCATTTGGATCATTTGGGTCCCTTTTGCGTCTCTACAAACGGAAATTACTACTTATTAGTTATTGTAGATGGCTTTAGCAAGTTTACTTGGCTGCAACCCGTTCCAAATACCTGCGCAGAGCATGTAGTTACAACTGTAACATTTTTAGTTCGCTTACTTGGTCTTCCATCACGGGTTATAACTGATCGTGGCAAAGCCTTTACTAGTCAGGAATTTGAAAATTTTTGTAAGTCTAAACAAGTTCAACATATTTTGAACGCTGTCTCTTGCCCACGTGCGAACGGACAAGTCGAGCGATTCAATCGCACAATTCTACAGTCTTTAATTGCATATACAGGAGAGAAAGATAGTGACTGGGAGCAAATGGTTCCATTAGTAGAAAGAGGTATTAACACTACAATTAACAGTACTACACAAAAATGTCCTTATGAATTGGTATACGGTTTTAAGCCTAGGTTCGACATAGATGTACCAACATTACAAACAAATTTACGCAACCTACCTGAACTACGAGCTCAAGCCCAAACAAATACAATTAAATCCTCGGAAAAGATGAAATTACAATACGATAAAAATAGACTACCTAGTATTAATTTTAAAGTAGGTGATTTAGTCCAAGTACAAAGAAAGATTGTTAAGAAAGGTTTGACTAGTGGAAAACTTGTAGATAAGTATGCAGGTCCTTATAAAATCGTTAAAGCATATGATAATGATCGTTATAGAGTTATGTCTTTAAATACACGTGGTAGAAAATATAACAATATAATAGCTGCTGATAAAATGAAAAAGTTTATTATACAGACTTTTACCGATGATGAGAGCGAAGAAGAAAATTAACATATAGGATATTTGTATTTTCAGTAATATATTGTTATATTTTAAGCATTATAATGTATTATGAAAATAAATTAATGTAATCACGAATATATATAATAATTGTACTTTTGAAGGTCTATTAAAATGAGATATATTCTGTAATAATTTACGTAATCAATTTATATAGTGTGTTCAAGTGACAAAAAAAAAATGAGTCCTTCTGGTGTATGTGGTATGTCCCAACACCTCTTCTACAAGAATGAGTAATATCTGGTGTGTCCGGATCTCTGGTGTGTGTGGTGTGTCCCAACACCTATTATTAAATCTCCATGGTGTGTCCGGAGAATTAATGATGAAATGCCTTGGTGTGTCCGGCAGAACTGTAATTATTATCACTTTGGTGTGTCCAGTGATAGTAAAACAATGAATTAAGTCTCCTTGGTATGTCCGGAGAATTTGTGATGAAATGCCTTGGTGTGTCCGGCAGAATTATAATTATAATCACTTTGGTGTGTCCAATGATAGTAAAACAATAATCGCACTGGTTAGTCCGGTGATAAATTGAAATTATTGCGAATTGGATATGTACTAAAATAATTGCATTGCCAGATTTGGTTAAATGGTAAGCTTGTGCAGTATTGGTGTAACACAGTTTAATTACGAGGGCGTAATCTGTTGTCAGGAAGGCCGATGAAGTATTAAAATAAATTTTGTGAGCCTAATTTGTTCTTTTTCCAAATAAATTTGACAACTGATTACCATTAGTATTAGTGATAATCATAAGAATGATATGCAATGATCTGATGTAAAATTTTAAAAGCTATTCCTTGAAATTAACAAATGTTGTTAGAATAAGATTTAATTTGTGAATTATTTTCTTATTGTTTTTAATCTTAATGAAATACGAGGACGTTATTTCATATTTCAGGAATGGCCGAGTGTTAGTTTGATTAAAAGTAATAGATAGAATTTTATTAATTAATGAATATCATTGTGATTTTAAACATTACAGTGCATAAGATAAATCCTGAATCGAATTATTACTCGTACCGTTAACTAGATGGCGTTGTAATACAAGAATATGTGCTCTTCCGTTACCAAGATGGCAGCACTTGTTCAAAAAGGAAGTTGGCTGTCTTGGTAGCGAGAGGGGATACAGAAAATTATAAAAACGAGTGGTTTAGATTAAGTCGGGTCATTTGTCAATCGTTGGTCGTATTAAAAGGAACTGTGCAGCTACATGGCTTTTAATATTATCGAAAATACCCTCCAACGGTTATTAGTGAAATATCATCTAACAGTAGTTAATATGTTTGCATATATATTATGTTGTCCTTGCTAAAAAGGTGCCGATCGCCATTCAACCTGCCAATTCAGTACCAATGTTTGCTGATAGAGGCTTTTTTGTATGGTTTTGTTTAAGAATATTGTTTCAAAACCACTGTTAAATTCTGGTTCCAGTAATCCTCTTCGGGAGCTGGAAACGCAACCAACGCCCTCTGGTGTACGGCGGTTCAGCGCACAGTCGACGATACCTCTTCCACTCCCTAACTCTTCACTGGCCGTCAGAACACTTCGTTGGTGGCTTCCAGTACCCCATGGAGAGCCAGGTCATCCATATCTCGGCGGAGTATCGCAGTCTGTCTGATGCAATACAAGCGTCCACCAAAGATCCGTTGGCTATACTTGGTATAGCCAATTTGTATAAGGTATGAGACTACGTTATTCAGAATTTTAGTTCTGAGCTTCATTAATTATAATTATTTAAGGTCAGTATAGACTTGACCATTTGCTCGAGCATTTCGAGTAACGTTCTAATGAAAGGTACAATACAGATAAAAGTTCAGTTTCCAAAGCATGTGCATGTAATGTGCTCGAAGTCTGGTTCGTGAAGGGTGATACACTAGAACATATCATAGAGCGGATTGTTGTTCTGTTACAAGTAAATGCTCTCGTCTATACTCACTTTTAGATAAATATGAACGATGCTAAAACGAAAGTGATTGAAGATGAAACATTTAACTGAGACAATCTCGAACTCAGTCAGGATAGCAGCTAATCCTCCTTAAATCCCTACTCCTAAAAATTTAAATAAAAGTTCCATATTGCACTTGCACGATTTGGTGTTACCAGAGAGTGAAGTTGCAAATAAGGGCTCTATGCAAGAAGAGAAATTAAGTTCAAGAATTAAATGATTCTCCCCAGGTCAACGGTTGACAACGCCCTTGGATACCGTGACCGCTTAATTCGTAATCATTTAGATTGTTCGCAATTTTATTTAAGTCGTAAAAACACTTTATAAAATTGCTTTGTAGTTAAATTCCACGTGAATTCTTCTCTTTTGTTTATTTGACGTTTTTCATAACAGATAATGTTTTTTAACGAGTAATACTTTAGCAGCCACATATAATTACATAAGCAAAATACGGATTTGTTTAAAAGTGGTACATAGATTTTGGGGATCATAAAAATAGGTTTATATGTATTGTCTATCTGTACATGCATCAGTTTATAAAGACCGTTTTGTTTTAAAAACATGTTGGGGTATCGAGTAGGGATTTATGAAAAATACTCCAATTTACGGCGCTTTCCGTCTATGTTAGCATAATTGCGATTTAAAAGGGAGTCAGCACCTCTAAGTAACATAGACCTAGAATCGTTTAATAACAAAAAACGCGAATTTACTATTAAAGATATACCTAGGTTGTATAAAAAAAATTTAACAGTGATAATATTAGTAGGGTTTGATCTTGGAGATATATCATCGCTACATATTTCAACCAAAGGCATTTCTTGTGCTTTCAGAGCGTTTAGATGCCGACTGACTAATATCTGTATTTTTTTTATCTGACTGAAATATCAAACGAGCATGCACCTGATGGTAAGTGGTCACTGCCGCTCAAGGACATTTGTAATCAACTTCATGGAGAATATGGTTTCTATCTGAGGTCAATCACAGATGCGTTGTCACTCCCGATGACTAAAATGGTCGCCTCATGAAAGTGTGACGGCAACCACACCCTTCTATCGAAACGCAAGAAATGCTTCACGCTGGAAATAGGTGTGGCGATGGTACTTCCCCGGTCGAACTACACTGGTTCTACCACCTTCAAAATAAATATCTGTATGAAGCGATCATCTTAAGATAGACATCACTTTACACTTGTCACTCTTCACGACTAATCCTCGAGAGTGGCAAGTATGATAACGCATATCTGATGTTAAGTGCAAGTCACTGCCGTCCATGTATATCTGTAAGTAACTTCTTATAAAACACGGGTTCTACCTGAAGTCAATTACAGATGCGTTGCTACTCCCAAGGACCTAGAAATAAGTGTGGCGATGGTACCGCCCCGGTTGATCTACACTGATTGTAAAATTTGGTAGTATCTGTAATAAAATCCCTGTTCAATAATTATGAAGTCCTTGAGTGGCAATGAGCACAAACCATCAGGCAGATTACATGATCTTATGTTACTTCAATTTAGTGATGTAATTATGTTATTATTTGAATATTGTCGCATGCAAACGCCTATATTCTTTTTAGTTTTTGGTGTGAGGAGGCGGAGGGCGTAGATTTTTTTGTTGGACAAACTGCAAGTTCAAGTTTAATTTATAAAGATTTGGCAACAATTTTTTTGGTGGAGAAATTGCAGTTCGACTAAAATTTGTACAGATTTGAAGACTTTTTATGCAAATTATTGAAATTCAATGTTCGAAATATATTCGCACAATTCTTGCGAATACGAATGCGAATATTCGCCACAACACTACTTCAATCTCTTATAAAAGTAAAAGACATCTCTCATATGACAACATAAGCTACATATTTACATATCATTTATGTGTAAACATTCGTGCCAAAATTCTCTTTGAGCCAATTTCCTTATCGCATTAAACTAGAGAGATAGAAAGCTTTATGCTATATATCTCATAAAATATTTTTCTTTATCTTATTACGTAATATATTTATTTACTTTTCTGGTGGAATATTTTTGTTTACATGTACAATATGTACATGTAACATAATGTGATCAAAGACGTTTCTAACGTGTACAGAAAAATATTGATCAGGTCTTAGAAGTCATATTAGGTATTGGTGACTGGAAGAATTCCAAATTATTTGATGATTATCTATCGACTAATAATATTGTCAAAGTCGAATCTCTTGGTGAAGGAAAACATCGTGAGCAAACCTATACGACCGAGAGTTCTTAAAAAAGAAGAAAAAGTTCTCGGAGGTGTGTAAAGTCCACTAATTCGCACTTGGCCAGCGCGGTGGACTATAGCCTAAACTTTCTCATACTGAGAGAAGACCTGTGCCCAGCAGTGGGACAATAATGGGTTGACGAGAAGAACATTGCTGATATTTGAGCTCTCATACAAGCTACGAAGTAAAATCGTTAGCGTGATTCAGGAAGAGGTAAAGCGCCATCTAGTTGTAGAGCCGACAAATGCGTACCGCATTTTCGTTTTACCGAGTTTTAAATTACAACGATTCTAAAGTAGTTTCACTTCAACAATTCATTAGGTAAAGAGCATTGAAAAACGTATAATACATTTAAAATCTATAACTTTGTCTTCTTCAATTTTTGTAAATGCTCTTCACTGTATCTTTTTTTTTAACAAATTCATTTCTTTTCCGTTGTTCGTAATGATCGCGTCCATTAAACTTTTAACAGCTGTCACATTAATGATAACAAGTTTGAATTTCCCTTATCTTTAGACATTTCATTAAAACTGATTTAGATACGACAGCTCCATTTTTCTTCGGAAATGCTTTGACTTCTATTTATTATGACGATTTAAAATTTTATCTTTGAATGTTTCTTTTATCCAAAGATAATAATTAGATAACAACATTTTACTCGCGGCTTCGCCCGTGTAAACTGTACTGATTGTATTTATTAAGTTGAAAATTACGCCGATAATGTGGATAATATTACAATTATAAAGAAACGAACATATTGAATTACAATATGTAAGATTAAATACACTAGTATTATAAAATTTTGTGCAGACTCCTAACTTTAATTAGTAGGTACCTGTTAATATATGTATATAACTATGCTTTAGTACAGCATTATCGTTTTACCGAGATTTAAATTAGAACGATTTTAAAGAAGTTTCACTTCAACAATTCATAATTTTCTTTTACTTTATTTACTAAAAAAATATATGTTTTATTTATTTTTAATATTTTGTTTTGTATATAGTGTAAATAGATTTGTTTCTTAGTATAACAAATGTTAAAGGTATTTTTCTAAGTTATAAATAAATTATATTTCCACTATACGTATTGTTGCGCGAGGTCCGCCTTCCCATAGATCCCGGGAGTATAAAAAACGATCCTCGAAACGAAACCTCGGGTGGTTATAAGCAGTTCTGAAAAATTTTAGGGCTACAGAATACGTAATCTACTTACGATTAGCCGTACAGTCTGCCCGTGGCACCTCTTTCTTCCAGGTACCTGGCAAGGCTCCACGTGGTCCACACAACTCATGCGCACACACCAGGGTTGACGTTGAAGGTCTCACTTAGTCCACACACTTTTAGTACACGAATAGTTTATATCTTTACAATTATTAAGAATAATTAAAGCACCCACCAGCGATGAAGTTGAACGTTTCGCTTAGTCCACGCACTTTAATAAGTACACAAATATTTTACATCTTCATAATTATCACGAATAATTAAAGCACCAGCGATGAAGTTCAAGGCTTTCCTTAGTCCACACACTTTAGTACACAAATAGTTTATATATTTACAATTAACACGAACAATTAAAGGTAATCATGTCCACACATACGTTTATGCGAACCGGTTAGCGGCGGTAGTTTCAACTACACTCACATCGCCATACTGCTCACGGAGCACGGCGAGGTATACTACCCTCCGATTGTACAGACCGTATGAGCATTTGAATTTAAAATGCTCTTTACACTCATAGCCCCAAAGTATCAATTTGATTTTTGATTTCGTTATTTTTGTCATTTTTGCACTATTTATTAATTTGTAAATCCATTTGTTATTTAGTTCTTAATATAGTATTATCGTGAAATTGTAATATTGTACGTCCATAAACAGAGAAATATTGTAAAAAAACAGCATCTAACCTGTACCTGTTTAAATGCAATAAAGATTGTCATTTTTGCACTATTTATTAATTTGTAAATCCATTTGTTATTTAGTTCGTAATATAGTATTATCGTGAAATTGTAATGTTGTACGCCCATAAACAGAGAAATATTGTAAAATTACAGCATCTAACCTGTACCTGTTTAACCAATAGCAAAGCATTAATTCATTATTACTGAATAATGAAATAATGCTCTGCTATTTGTTAAAGACTCCAACCCCTATAGCAAGTTTAAAATCATTTGATTGAGTTAAGGGTAAGATTGATTTTAAACGACGGTTACAAAACAATTGTGATACTTTTCTAGCAAAGAAAGGTATTGACATTTTTTTTTTGTTTTGAACTTGAACCATTTATTTGAAATGAAATGTCTTTATTTTGCATAGGCCTTCGGGGGCGCTTACAAAATGAAATGAAATCTTTCTTGCGTATCGGTGGAAGGGTGTGGTTGTCGGCTGTTTTATATCTTACTCTTTGGGAGTCACAAATCTTACACATTTCTGATTGACTTCAGATAGAACCCTTGTTCTGTATAAACTTGCTAGCCGGTGTTAATTAGCGGCAGTGTACTCTTGCCGTCAAGTGGATTGCAAGGTCGTTCGCTACTTCAATCTTATAAAAAAATAAATTCGTGGAAAGAGACGAGCTAAGGGACATAAAAAGGACGAATCAACTGTTTAAGCACTATTAAAAGGACTTCAGTTTCTAGTATATTTTTTGTGTAGAAAATATGATATCGAATTTATAATATTAAGCTGGCCCTTTAATATTATTTATTTAGTAAAAGGTAGATACTATTTCACCCCTTTAAAGTAGCTAAAGGAGTGAAAAAGAACCTATTTATCAAGTAGAATGTAGAATTACTCCCGAGCGCCCTTAACTTGATCCCTTTAACGACGAAGGGTCGTGATTATGTGATAGAGAGTCTCTATTCGATTACACTCTGACTTTAGTCAGTCAACTTACATCCAATCATCTCTTTGATTAGAATCATTTGATCATTGTATTTTTTAAAGACGTTTTAAATTCACATATGTAAATGTATATATTATTACACGGTGAACATTAAAATTTATTTTAACTTTGTTAACCATGGTTAACGCAATGATACATGATCCTTGTTTCCGTATAAAAATGCAGTCCTCTTCCATCTACTGCTGGAAATAGGCCTTTTTTCTCTCTAATAGGCTAAATAGGCTTTTTGTTCTCGAGGGGTTATGTGGGATTTTTAACGAACCAAATCCCCCCCCCCCCCGCCGGTGGCCGTCCTCGGTGCTATAAAGAGGACTCCGGGATCTCGAAATGACCGCAACCGGAATCCTCTGAGTTCGTTGACCCATCGGGCTCCTCTCCTCCTCTCAGATGGGCCCCACCGCTCCGTCTAGTCCACCGTCCTTCCCGGGATCGCCTGACCGAACGGTTTGATCTCCCACTCTTGCGGCCTGCAACACCGGAAGTCCCTTTTAGTCGCATTTTACTACAGGCAGGGGGTGCCGTAGTCCTATTCTGGTTCCGGACATACAAGGGCGGCTGAAAATAGGCCTGGGGAGGCTATTTGGCTTAATGGCACCACTTAAACCAGTCCTCTGCCGTCTTAATCTTGCGGTTTTCCGCTGTCTTCTTCAAGTCTACCTAGTTTTGGTGACTTATTTACTTGTCCTTAGTATGAGTTTATTACATTTCGGCAAAACAATCATTGCCACGTTTCCGCCCAATACATTGCCCCGTTTTTGTACAATGGTTACGTTTGGTTTTTACAACAATTGGTTACGTTTTTGTCTATCATTGCAAAGTACCTAATGATAGACAAAAACGTAACCAATTGTTGCTTATAAGACGTAATAAATTAGTAATAAGAGTACGGACAGGTCAAGTGTAGGTACCTATGCTTCACCATAAAACATGCAGTTGAACAAAAAGCTGGTATGAGATGGTATGATATAAAGATGATTTTTCCAAACAACTGAAACATATGAGTCTAGACCATTTAATCATTGACTAAGTCGTCCATCGCTCAGTCCGTTGCCCATCTATTACTTCCTACTGTTGGGCACGGGTCTCCTTTAGAATATGTCGTGACTGGAAATCTCTTCAAGAGTGTATGGCGTCAGGCGTGACTGGAAATAAAAGTCTACTAAAGGCAACTAAATTTAGTGAATCTTATATAAAGTGTTGGAAACATATTTAAAGTGCTTAAAATATCTTGAGGAGCTATTTACAGTAAATTGTTCTTCCGTCATTTGGTTTGTTCACTTATTAGGTAAAACAATGGTTCGATTGGGAAAGTAGGTACCACCTCCACACCTATTTCTAGCGTGAAGCAGTTTTTGCTTATGTGGATGGGTGTGGTTGCACACTTTCATTTGAAGCGACCATCTCAGTCCTGGGGTAGCAACGCATCTGTGATTGACTTTGGATTGAACTCTTATTCTGTTTAAAGTTATTTAAAGTTATTTATAGTTATCTCATACCATGACCTTCTTTATTTGTCTTATAAAATCCGACCTCCAAAAGCTAAGTCAAAAATTCTATTACAGCGTAATTTTAGTGGGATGGAACTTCAAAAACTTCGAAGTGATGCTATTCGCATTGATTGGAGTGTCATAGGAAGTGCGTGTACTGTTGACGAACAAGTGGCAATCTTTAACTCTCTATTGGTACAATTGTATGACTTGCACGCCCCTGTTCGTCCAGTTCGTATACGCCATCCACCAGCCCCATGGCTTACTGACGAGGTAAAAAGTCTAATAAATAAGAAAAATTTGGCTAAGTCGAAGTATAAATCAGATGCTTCTGAAGTTAATCTTGAACGGTACAAATACGCAAGAAATCGCTGCAATATGATGTGTAGAGATTTACAACGACGCCATATTCATAAATCTGTTCACAATGAAGACCCAAGTAGGGTATGGAAATTTCTTAAAACTTTAGGAGTTGGGAAATCACCAAAAAGTTCTCTTCCACACAATTTGGACTTAAACAATTTAAATTGTCACTTTTCTGTCACGTCTTGCATTGATAGCGAAACCAAAGCAAAAACTTTGAATCACCTTTCACGTATTCCCAATCCTAATACTTCTTTATTTTCATTTAGTCAATTCTCCGATCGTGATGTTGAGAGTGCAATACTATCCATACCATCTAATGCGGTCGGTAGTGATTGCATTAGCCGTAACATGATTCTCCCTCTCCTTGACATACTGCTTCCGGTTATTACGTGCATCCTAAATAGTTCTATCCGTGATAACTCTTTCCCATCTTCCTGGAAAGACGCTCATGTAATTCCTTTACCCAAGAAATCCAATCCTTCCGATGTCGTCCATTTCAGACCCATTTCCATACTTCCATTCCTATCTAAAGTCCTCGAGCGCCTTATACATAAACAACTTAGCTCCTTTGTTTCCACTCACGCCCTATTAAATCCTTTGCAATCCGGTTTCCGTCCAGGTCATAGTACGGCTACTGCCTTGCTAAAAATCACAGACGACATACGCATGGGCATGGACAGTCAGCAGTTAACAGTGCTGACGCTACTAGATTTCAGTAACGCCTTTAACGCTGTAGATTTTGATGTCCTATTAGGGGTATTGCGTTCTCTCCACATATCTCCGACGGCAATCGACTGGTTTCATAGTTACTTGTACGGGCGCCGGCAGCGTATTCAAATAGATGACAAATTCTCTGACTGGTCAAATACGACTGCTGGTGTACCACAAGGTGGCGTGTTGTCTCCTCTCCTCTTTGCCATTTTCATTAATTCAATTAGTCTCCACCTCACTTCTCTCTACCATCTATATGCGGACGATTTACAAATCTACAGTCATACATCTTTGAACAACTTGCACAGTGCCATCATGAAAACTAACGCGGATCTGAGTTATATTTCGACTTGGAGTAAACCCTATGGCCTTAAACTAAACGCTTCGAAATCTCAGGCGATCATCATCGGAAGTTCGCGACTGATCTCTAAGATCGAGTGGCCCCAGTTACCACCGATTATTCTCGAAAATGTAACCATCCCCTACAGCAGCACAGTTAAAAATCTTGGCATCTACATGGACCAACATCTTTCATGGATCCAACAGATCACAGAGGTCAGCAAGAAGCTGTTTGCTTCGGTAGGCTCTCTTTGAAGATTAAAAAATGTATTACCCATTCCCACGAAAATTACGCTTGCTCAATCTCTACTTCTACCTATACTTGACTATGCTGATGTGTGCTACCCCGACATTACTGAAGAGCAATTAAATAAACTTGAGCGTCTCCAAAACTTATGTATAAGGTTCATATTTGGTTTGCGAAAATATGACCACGTCTCAGAATATCGCGCTAAACTCAAGTGGCTCCCAATTCGCCTTCGCCGAAATGCTCATATTCTGTCTCTTCTTTACTGCATATTATTTAATCCGATTTCTCCTCCATACCTCAAACAACGTTTCCAGTTTCTTCACCTTTCCCACGATCGATTCCTTCGCTCTTCTAAAAACCTTGCTCTTGCTTCTGGAATGGGAAGGAGTATCCTTCCCATTCCACTTCTTTTTACAAGAACTCCTTTTCTGTCCTAGCTGTCCGTCTCTGGAACTCTCTTCCCTTTTCTATACGTAACGCACAATCCCTATACTCCTTTAAAAATCTAGTTAAATCTTATTGCCTTCAGCTCTAACTTACCTTTTCTCTTCTTTAAATATAATCTCCTACTGTATTCCGTCTTTTTATCGTATGCTGTCCTTCTCCTATTGCTTCATTGCTATCGTTAAATTAAATTATTCCTTAACTCTGTTTCATCTTTTACCTAAAACTTACTTATTGCACCTAACCTATTCTTCTACTTACCACTTACTCTAACTCCATACCTTTAGGTTGTCTGGAAGAAATCGCTGTTTAGCGATAAGACCGCCTTTTGTATTGTTTTTATTTTGTATGTTTTTTTTGTTATCTATACTTTCTGGGTACTGGGCAATAAAGAGTATTATTATTATTATTATTATTATTATAGATGGCCTTGGGCAGCGGTAACCACTTACCACATCAGGTAGACAGGGTAGACTGCTTGTTTGCTACTTCGAATTTATAAAAATAAATCCGGTTAGGTACTCTCTCTTAATTGATTACAATTTTAAGACGAGAGAAGCTGATAGATAGTAGTTAATAATGTATCGCCTCAGTATTATTGACGTAGTTTAGCTATTTGTATGGGGTGATAGAATCGCCTTTGGCCCCGTGGTTTGTGTAAATATTTACCGTTCTACCAGTTAAACAACTTTTGATTCGGTCAAGGATTCCTTTCCTTGACCCAACCGAAAGTTACTTAATTTGTAAGACCACTTGTTACTAATCCTTTAATTACTACTCATTGGTTTAAAACGAGTAAGTAAAGTAGTAAATTATTATTTAAGAATGAAGCAGCAAACGAGATTCATTCATCTGACGGTAAGTGGTTATTGCCGTCCATGGAGCTCTGTAACTTAAAAAAAAAACTTTTTAGCAAAAAAGTAAAAAATAATTTATATTAATTTTCGTTTAGAACATACTCAGTACTTAGTACACAGTTCTGAAGTCGGCGCTCAATATATGTATTTCGCTGGATGACGGTGACGAAACTATGTCCTATATGAGCGCCGACTTCAGAACTATGTACTAAGTACTGAGTATGTTCTATGACAATTATTGTCGTAGAACATACTCAGAACTTGGGTTGACGAGATGTCGTCTATAGAATCGTGAACTATTCATTTGATCATGTGATGATCTTTAGACAAATTTGTTATTCATGAGCTCGCGAAGGTTTCTGGTATATTTTTTGTGACGGCGTAGCAACGCGCAAGTACAGCTGGTTCTTAAACAAAATTTACCTCGGTTTCGTCATTTGCTTCCAATTTGTTCCTTTATTAACTTAATTAGCGTCCTTTAGCAGAATTCGATGTAATTATTGTGAACAAAGTGAAATATTTTGTCCGTTGAATTGTATTTCTGTGATCATTACTTTTAATTATTACCCTTTTGCTTTTGATTTTAATGACATATTTTGCAATACGAGTATTGTCTGCAATGAATTGTTGTTTCAAATAAATACTATAAGTATTTATTTCAAATAGCATTCATTATTCGTTTAAAGTGGCGTGATATTCTAATCAATAGTACTCCTACAACAATAAATAAGATAACTAATATATTTGTAATACGAGTACATCCTGAGTAAGGTAGTAAACTTATCCGAGACGCTCGTTGTAAGTCAAACGCGTGTTTATTAGATGTACTATGTTACTTTATTACAATTTCCTAATAATTCTTTTATTAGCAAAATCAGACTTGCCAAATTGGCTTTTATACCAAAATAGAAATGATATCTGTCGAAAGGTCTCTGTTTGCTCAATTTTTTTTAAACAAGATTTATTTAGCTTATTCATCTGTCGAAAGTTCTACTTTTTAACGCCACGTCTTTAAAATTGACCATACACGACATAGTACACAGAAAACCGGACAGTAACGCATTAGTCTATATCGTCTGACCTAATAACTACA
Source organism: Spicauda simplicius (assembly GCA_949699795.1). Taxonomy (NCBI): domain Eukaryota; kingdom Metazoa; phylum Arthropoda; class Insecta; order Lepidoptera; family Hesperiidae; genus Spicauda; species Spicauda simplicius. The sequence continues at coordinate 18,064,025 of OX453062.1, forward strand.
AAACTAATCATCGTAGAAAATTGAATCTAGAATCAATATTTGGTCTACATAGTCAGCTCGCTGATAACATTTTGAGTTACCATAGGAACTGGGCGGAGTAGCGGCGGAGTGGCATTGCACAGAATAAAGGAAACCAATGCTTAAACATTTTTCTTCCATGCTTTAAAAATGAATCGCTGAGATAGCCGATAACCAACTGACTAACTAAAGACCAACGGACGTGTGGACCGAGACCATTCTGTCCAATTTTTTCTAACAGTTTTGGTATAAGAAGTCAATGAAGCGAAATTCAGACATTAGCCCGTTTACACTAAGAGATAAAAACAATGATGTTTGTTCATGCGTATGCGTATATATACAAGCGGTATATGAGTGTACGTATTTGTATAACATTATTTTAAAAGTTATACTGTTATTTGGTCTAATAAGTATATTGCCATTAAATTTTTGCTTAAATTTCTGAAAACCTTTAATGTCTCATCTTGTTCCAGTTCGGGAACCACACGCAGCATTGCATCAGCGAGTTAATCGAAGCTAGCATGAACACGGGCGTCGGGGACAAGTCCATACCGAGGCGATCGCTGAGTGACTTCAGCCCGCCGCTCAAGGAGTACGTGACTTACCAAGGGTCGTTGACCGTGCCACCTTGCACGGAGTCCGTGTTGTGGATGGTGCGGGCCAGAGGCTTGGTTATGACTAGGGTAAGTATCGCACATCGTAAGGTTACACTACTTTAGAAATTTCTAGAATAACTTAAGACTACTTATTGTTTAGGCAAACGTCAGCTTTCTGGACAGGGTCCACCTTCGCTTAGGTACCAGGTTTTTTATACAATTGAAATAGCAAAAGAGCAAGCAATCCATAGAACATGGGTTTCGAGAACGAACCAAGATGATCGCCTCGTATAAAAGTATAACGGCATCAACATATTTTTACCGAAAAACAGAAACTGCTTTATAGTAGAAATAAGTGAGGCGATGGTACCACCCCGGTTGAACTACTCTGGTCCTATCACCTGGTAAAATGCTGGGCTGAGGCAAATTGTAGGATATAACAAATGTATATACATAAAAAATAATATATTATGTACAATTATGTAGGCCTTGAACCCTTGCTGACTCGACTCAGTAAGTAATGCATCTGCAATCTTAGATAAGTTTATAATAATGTCTATGGGCAGGAGCGGCCACTTACCAGGTGTACTGCGTGCTCGTTTGTTACTTCTATAGGACAGTAAAAGCTCTTTTGAGGGGCTTTTTTCTGCCTATATGCGCTATATGCCTATTTTCAAGAATATGGAAATTGTAAGCCGCGAATACAAGAAATTGGACAACATTTTTAACTCTCGAATATTCAATAAACTAACAGATGGTAGAACCAGTGTAGTGAGCCCAGCAAAGTACACCCTCCGTATTTATTTCTAACGTGAAGCAGTCCTCACGTGTCGATGGAAGGGTGCGGTTGCCGGCTCACTTTATATGAGGTGACAATCTTAGTCTTCGGAGAAAAACAACGCATCTGAATTGACTTCAGGTAGAACCCATGTTCTATGTGAAGTTGCTTACAGATGTCAATGAGTGACTATTTCCCACCAGATCTCCATGCTCGTTTGTTTTTCTATTTTATAAAAAAAAGATTGGCGCGAATGCGAAAACCATGAAGGCTTTGGTAACAAAGAATGCAAGCATATTATCTGCGTACTTTTCAGGCTACAGGCACATTAACTCGTACGTTGCTAGCACCTGGTGGAGAGCAACGTTGGACCTTGGTACGACACCCGCAAACCCGCAACGACAGGAAGATTTTCTTCTTCAACTAAAATCCTAAATAAGGTACAAAAAATTTGTTAAATATAATCGTTAAATACAGTACCCTTAGTACATGGGTTCCTAACCGTGGGTGATTACCCCTCAGGGGCAAATCAGGTATTCTCGGGGGGTAATACAGAGATTGACGAATACGAATGTTTTTTTTTAATTTTATTTCATGGTGATCTGAAATATAATTGAGTTTACAGTGTAGTAATCTTGTCCACACTCCGCCGGCACCGCGGTTGTTTAGCCTAATTAAAAAAGATTTTTACGGCCAAACACCATACGTCATCTATGGACACTGGCAACACCGAATTCTCACTTCTTTTTCGCGCTTTTATGGCATCGCGCTATTATTTTTTCAAAGTTTTGTAAAATGTGTAAAACTAAGCAAAACTTATGGAAAAATGGAAGAAAATGGAAAGTGACAAAGAAAAGCCAGGACGGAATAGTGGAAATCGTAGGAGCAGCACTCTACAAAGCAATTTCTCAGACCGGAGGATTCATTGGTTATGTTTCAATAAAAAGGTATGTAAGAAAATAATGATTTACTGTAATAGTAACAATACATAAGTGTGAACAATATAATAAACAATAACTTAAGAACTCGTACTTCAAGTTATAAATTCTGTAAGCGGACTTGGAACTGTAATGTCAGAATTAATAAAGTACTCACTGGATATTTTGTGTCAATTTGTTGACACAATATTTTGCTAATATTCAATAATGAATAAAATGCAATATACGTAACTTAATATGCAACAAATATTTTTATATATTACGCACCAGAGTCATAAAATACGAGGGCTCGTATCAATTCGACAAAAAATAGTGCTATGAATATAATATAGGTAGGTACCTAAAGTGATATTGTTTTCAGGAACCTAAAGTGATATTGTTTGCATAAGGAGCATGCAAGTTGTAATATGGTTTTCAGGTAGCAAATGTGTTAAAACACTGCTCACCATAACCATTGAGTACGAGATACTCGTGTGTTGCATTGCCAACACTAAATGGTTTTCATATTTACCATTAAGCACGAGATGCTTGCGCTAACATATCTATGTGGCAAATGGTGAATATGTAACGCACCTGGACCGTCGAGTACGAGATACTCTTAGTGTTACATTGTTGACACTAAACGGTTCTCTCATTCGCCATTGGGTACGAGATACCTGTGTTAACATTTTTATGTGACAAATGGCTTGAATGCTTACTTCACTCTAACTGTACAAGCAATCACACAGCACAAGAAAAGGTTTGCTATCCATGGATGACCCACACCATGCTATACCTAATGGAACATTAAACTAGCTCTGTCATGCTTACATTATTAAGTAACCACTAAGAGAGTCAGAAAGCCTTCATGATGCCATTGCAAAACAAAAACATGTGGCTACTGTCAAAAGAGATAAATTAAAGTTTATCCACATCGGGGACATTGGTACCTATACTATATGGAAAACTTTCAACCATCTGAGATCTCTAAAATTGGCCAACTTGTGGGTAGCAACTGTACAAGTGATATACTATAATGGAATATTTAGTACAAGTATAAAATAACAATAAATGGGGTTTAATGGTATACATAAAAATAGTTATTCTATAACAGGTGTATTAACTTCAAAGCAAATGTAACTTAGAATATAACAATCTTAACGAGGCATACCGGACAGCATTAATGTTATATTCATGCAACAGAATCATTCTGGAAGTCTGATATCTGCATTACTATTCTACAATTGCTTGGAACTAAATTTTTACTTCATTAAATAACTTTACCAAGCATATTTAAACATGGAAGTGATATATTGTAATACTATTGCATTCATATTACCTGTAATAGTAGTTGTGCTAGTGTGAATAAATATTGGTTGATATTGACCTATACATAAATATAAAGCAATATACTTTTCTGATACTTTTGAGTTACATCTACTGTGTTAAAAATTGAACTAGAAAGTGATAAAACATATTCTAATTTATAAAATTTGCATTTACAATACAACAAAGTTCAGTTCAATGAAACTCATCAGAAGTATTTACCTGTGACAGGTAAGGGTATTTAAAATAAAACCACTAGCATTAACCATTCCAGAAAGAAGATATTTGGTTAACAACAGAATAAACAACATTTTACATGTATCAGGTGACTGGGCTATGTACAAAATTATTCTTTTTGCAGCAATATAAAGTGAAGTTAATGAAATTTTTTCAGATTTCTGACTGTAGTAGGTTGTGTTATCTATTTTGTAGTATCCCTACCACAGCATTGGTTCTGCAGAATAAATTAGGTCATAGATGGGACTACAGTTACCTCTACCTAATCTGATCTACCAGTAAGTTCAAGCAGGCACATTCATTGGGCTTATCAATGAATATGCTATCCATGTGGGTTTCATGGAATTTAATTTTTACTGACTTACATGTACATGTCACAAAAATAAAACTTTGCAGTTATATAAAGTTGGATTTCGTACATTAAACCAAAATCTATATCAGTACAGTCTTAAGGGTCCTAAGGGTGTAAAGAGAAATATTAATGACAGTTACCTATATCATATAAGTACTCATATTGCAAATAACCTTAGCATTGGGTTCGAAGTAAAATCAAGTTAGAAGTATTTAATTGGAACAAACCATTTAAAAGTTAATTAACTCCATAAATACCTACAATGTAATAGTTGACAGTGGAAATTACCTCTGGAGACTGTCCTGGGAGACAAAAGACTGTCATAATTATTATAAAATTTCAAATGACACCATCATCTAGTTCTGGAGCATATAATTAACTTACATAAAATAGTTAATTCCCATGTGAATATCAAGTCTTGTTATCAAATAATGAAAATATATGCTTACACCTATTGTACTCAGATTTAGACTGTCATACCTTCATATTTAATGGTCAGGAATAATCACAGGGCTGGAAACTCAGTCTTATAACTTATGGGATAAGTTTAACATCTGCAAATAATCCCTATTTACATCATTGTAAAACATAATTATGATAATAACATGATGTATAATTCCACCAGCATCACAAGTATATAGAAATTAAATATACAAATCTCATACCATCTCTAGTAAACTAATTTTAATTTCAAATTAACAGTTTAACAATTCATTTAGCAATATTGGTTACAGATAACAACATTTATCGTATATTTAGGCACTTGTCATCAAAGTAGCATATTATGTAACAGACCATTAACTCTGACATACAAATACAAGTTTGAGGAAAAATAATAATAAAAAAAAAAAAAAAATGAAAAGCAAATCGGCTTTGTTTGCTAGTTTTACGAAACATTATTTGCATTACAAACTCACATCAAGCATGTATGTGATTATAATACAATAATAATAATGTTATTACATTTCTGTATATTGGTCCAGTGATTACCTAAATATTTTGCAGAGGCACAGAGATTGAACACTAGGTGTCTGTATGAGATTTAAAACAAGAGAACAAATATGATGTCAGTGTATTTAGTATACAAATCAAACACTGGTGGAATTTACAGAGGAAATTATAATAATTATACTTATTGATATTTCAACATCACTACATCTTTTTATTTTCCAGGAAAATAGTGCTACATCGCTTCATTCATATGGATTCATAAGATGTGAAACTTCTTCGGACTGGAATATGGGAAAATATATGTCAAGATATAAAGGAATGATCTGCATTAATACAAAAATGATAAACATGAAGAATATATAAGTAACAACTTTATTATTGTCAGTCATTATGTATGTAACTATTGAAGAGCAATGGATTCCTGTCTTCAGGGATCCTTATAGACTATAAAAGTCATACCCCATGTAAGTAAAACTGTTTAACTAAATCACCATGCAGTACTGAATGACCTCATGAGGGATTAAAACAATTCAGTACTATGGGGACTGAAAATATTATATACATTAAGAATGATAATACAACTAACATCTAATACATATTACTGAAAGGTATGAATATTTTATTAACACTACAGCTGGAACTTATTATGCGCCTCACTGAGGCTTGATACACATTATAATCATGTGGATACACTATTTGAGTCTACACATATTTAAGTTAATATTGCCAAAATATAACCAACATATGTACAAGTAAGACTACATAAGTTCAGCATATAACAAATTGGTTATTAAGCATTAAGAATCCTTTACTATATAAACAAATATATATTATTCTATCTATTCATAAATATTCAAGGAGTGTATCAATAAGCACTAAGACCAGCTTTGTAAAAGATAGCTTTAGATCATTCATTTATATATATGTATAAGATAGTATGGGAATTATACTTACGAGCAATGAATTTAGATAGTTATAATAAACTATTATTTGTACACATATGGATAATACTTTTATATTCTTAGTATACAGCCATATGATAAGTAATTTAAATTTACATTGTAGTTCATACATACTTACCAGATCTAATTTGATCTGAATAGTTCGGAAGGGCTGTAATAAATTATGACAAAAAATTTTTTTTTGAGATTTACTGCAGGATAGGTTCTTATTGAGATCAACTTGATCACATTAATTATTATCAATGTGTCAAATAATATGTGTACTAAGCTTGTTCTATATTAAATTATTTACATAGTTGTATACATATATTATGACATTATTTATAAAATTTATGTAATGCAGTTATTTTTCTTTTTCTATTTTTAATAAAGAAAGGAAAACAATATTATCTAGACAAGGAAATTATCCATTAAATTCAATTCTATTTACAAATGTTGTATAATGCATTATGATTATGCTATCACATTTGTTTCATCAAAATTTGTGGACGTTAAGACATAAGCCTAGAGCAGTAAACATTCCTAAATTAATCATTATTACTGCCTTTCGCAGTATTAAATTAAACCATTTTTTTTAGTAAAGCACATATTGATTGTCATCATTGGCATTCACTATGTCTAGTTATTATATTGTAAATATTTAATGTGAGTTTCCCTATTATGGATTTTAGAATATCTTTTACCCATAAGATACCGTAACAATAAATGTTTAATTATTTGAATTAGTTTAATTCCATTAAATATATATATTGTTGCAGCAGACTCTAAACATCTACACTGTAAACTCAATTATATTTCAGATCACCATGAAATAAAATTGAGAATTAGACGAGCTTACCTGTAAGTGAAGTCTGATTCTAATTTTATGAATGGTGATCTGAAATATAATCACCCACCCACCCAAATCGAATAAATCGATACCCAAACTGCAACAATAAAACATATTATAATTCACAACTGTTTATTATGTAATATAACTCAATTACATTATTAAATCATATAATTCAACAGTAAACAGTAAAGTGTCTCCTTGATGAGGAAATGGATATCATCAAGGATAGCAAGGGGAAATAATACTCTCTAAAGCAAGTGAGAATTCGGTGTTGCCAGTGTCCATAGATGACGTATGGTGTTTGGCCGTAAAAATCTTTTTTAATTAGGCTAAACAACCGCGGTGCCGGCGGAGTGTGGACAAGATTACTACACTGTAAACTCAATTATATTTCAGATCACCATTCATAAAATTAGAATCAGACTTCACTTACAGGTAAGCTCGTCTAATTCTCAATTTGACGCCAAAATAGGTGCCGCTATAGGATTAATGTAGTGGGCGATAAGAATGTAAATTTGGCATGGCAACCCTTTTTTTTTGGTCGTCAAACTTAAATTTGTATGCCATCAAACGTCGTCATGTCATGTCGTCAAACTTTTGTTACCCATGTGAAAAGAAGATGGCAAATAAAAAAATTAAAAAAGATGTACAAAGAAAAAAGACAAACCCACTGAGTTTCTTGCCGGATCTTCTCAGTTGAGGTCGTGTTCCGATCCGGTGGTAATGTAAAAAAATATATATGAATGTAACTGACAATTTGTAAGGCCTATGCAAAAATAAAGACATTTCATTTTATTTCATTTCATTTTTTTTCTTTTATGCATTTGACGTTATGTAAAAACTGACACGTTTTTACACGTCAAATCAAATATTCGTTAAAGGCGGATAAAATTTCCTTTCAGGTCACAGGGGTAACCATATTGAAAAGGTTAGGAACACTGCCGTAATAAGAGTTTATGTCTCCTCAAAACGATAGTTCTAGTTTTGGCTTGTCATTTTACAGTATATTGCAGCTTATGACCGAAACACAAGCGTGCAATGTACATTGCAACATTAAAGAAACAAGAACAAAGCTTGTTTTGAAAAAACAAAAAACTTGTATTCTACTACTCGAGTACAGTTAGACATAGCTTTCTTTATTACTACCAGCCTTGTATTTTTTTGAAAATTGATTAAATTTTCTACTTTGTTTTGTAGCTTTTGTCGGAATTTAGTGTTATGAATACAATAATATTGTTTTTTTTTTTGATTGGCTCACCTTCTAACTGCCGCGTTATTAAGCGCATTCCATACATATTAATAGGTAAAAATAATCAATCTAGTTGCCTTTTTGCCATTTTATCACAAATATCCTGTATTCGTTAACAATGAAAAGTCATTGAATTTCCTATAATGATTTACTATTTACTGATTTACTATTATAATAGGTACCTAGATAAGTATAATTCATTATGTTTTAAACAGAAAGTTCTTGTTTGAAGACTATTGATACAGGACGGTGGAAAAGAAAAAAATAAGAAAACTTTTCAAATTTTCGACTTATTTGTAATCGAACTTAGATTGCATTTTGTCCTACCTGGGTCTTTTGTTTAGCCTTAGTCTGGGTCTTTGTCCTACCTTTAATCTTTTATCAAGATCAGTGGATGGTAGTGACCACTTGAGATGGTTGCTTCCCTTAGCCCTCTTACGCACTAGCGGTTAGCCGCGGGCGCGGTTAGCCGCGCGTCTACCCTCTTTTCCAGTTTAATATGAAACCGCCTCAAAATTTTAACCGCGGCGGTTTAAAATTCCTGATCACGGTGTCCCTTACGCCAGGTAAGTATAGCAGAGCAGTGATAGCCTAATGGTTGAAACTTGGCCTCTCAATCGGGAGGTCCGAGGTTCAAACCCAGGCACGCACCACTGATTTATGTGCGTATTATACATTAATTATCACTGCTTTTCGGTGAAGGAAAACATCGTGAGGAAACCTACACACCCGAGAGTTCTTTAAAAAAAAAAAAGTTCTCGGAGGTGTGTGAAGTCCACCAATTCGCACTTGGCCAGCGCGGTGGACTATGGCCTAAACTCTCTCATTCTGAGAGAAGACCCGTGCCCAGCAGTGGGACAATAATGGGTTGACGACGACGGTTTAAAATTTTGGTGCGGTTTCATATTAAACTGGAAAAGCCGCGCGGTTAAGCGCTAGTGCGTAAGAGGGGTTACTCAACCTAAAGTTGAATGTAGTAAAGTCATGGATATGGTTTTATTTCGAACAAAGCTTCTGTAGTAATAACTTTTGTCGAATTTTTTTCAGACTCATGAGACTAATTATTTTCCCTTTTATTATTGAAATGACGATTGAAATTAGAATAAGTGATTCGACAACGAAACTAGAAATATGCGTAGCGGCTGTACCTTCAGGCTAGAAATATGCGTAGCGGCTGTACCTTCCCGGTTGAACATATTTATTATATTTCCATGTACCTAAGTCTCATTGCCTTCTTCGGAATTAAAGTCAAAACTCTCTATCAGACAGTTATGGTGACAGGTCGTAATAATAAACTTAGTTAAACTGTTAAGTACCTCCAACAAGATCAAGATTCAAGACGCCTAAAGAGTGACATTACCCCAATTAACAAGGAAATCAATTAACTTTGAAGTCCTTTAGAACAAAAAGGTCGAAATCAAGTAGAATCAATGGACTAAACTTTAGTAATTATTATTCCAAGTTGGACTTTTTTGTTTTGTTGCCGATTCCGATACTTTGAGAATATCTTAGCTAGTTAGCTTAGAAGAAATAAACAACAGCTATTCTTTCAAATAACTTATACTCGTAATAACCCTTAAATGTTATGTATGTTTATGTTATGTGTATCCAGATAATTGCTCAGGGCAGTGATAGAATGGTTGAAACTTGCCCTCTCAATCGGGAGGTCCGAGGTTCAAACCCAGGCACGCCACTGATTTATGTGCGTATTAGAAATTAATTATCACTGCTTTTCGGTGAAGGAAAACATCGTGAGGAAACCTACACACCCGAGAGTTCTTTAAAAAAAAGTTCTCGGAGGTGTGTGAAGTCCACCAATTCGCACTTGGCCAGCGCAGTGGACTTTGGCCTAATACTCTCTCATTCTGAAAGTAGACCCGTGCCCAGCAGTGGGACAATAATGGGTTGACAAGAGAGAGAGAGAGAGTATCCAGATAATTGCTACCAATTCCATTGGGCAAGCGTTGTGGAGTGCGCTTGACGCCTCCACCAAATGTGGGAAAAGATCTGAGTTTAAAAGTGGTACCTGAAAAAGGGCATAACAAATATCCAGGGGGCGTAAGAACCCTGTTAAACTCAAAACAGTGTTTAACGTTGTTGGGTCCTAAAGACAAGGCACTTCATTTTATACCTGCAAGGTAGTGGTGTACGTAGCTAACCTCAGTTAGGACAGTAATCCCATCTGAGTGCTATAAATAATAATATCTAAGTCAGATTCGCGCATGAAGAATTCCGTACCATTATCTATAAAAAACGGCAAAAAATAAGTGTCCATGGCAGTAATCATATATCATCACATGGACTACATATTGCATACATGTGTCCCTGTAGTTCCGGAATCAGAACAGGGCCTCGGGTATCGACTAAAGCGAAAAGCGACAAAAGGGGATTCCGGGTTTGCGGGTGGCTAGAGTAGGAGGTCGTACCGTTCGGTCAGGCGACCCCGGGAATGGCATTTGTGGTCGCATATCTTCATAAAGACCAGACGGAGCGGTGAGCCCAGCCGCTCACCTGGGAGGAGCCCGATCAACGCGTTCAGAGGACTCCGGATGCGTTCCTTTGGAGATCCCGGAGTCTTCTTTGTGGTGCCGGACGCCGCCGGGGGATTTTAGTGTGGTAAAAGTCCCACATGACCTTGCGCCGCTCCCACGGTGCCCGGTACCTTAAGAAGGTTTTCTCCTTGAAAATAAAGTATACTATAGTAATAACTTTTTATATGAGTTCAATTATGAGACACGTGGCACGCTGCAGGTCAGTGTCAATCGATTTGATTAAATATGTATATCAAAATCGCATAAATGTACGCGACACAAGATTTTATACTTTAATGTTTTGTAATAATTCCTACATTTGCCTACAACTATCAGTTCTTTATAGATTTTCTTATTATGTTATCCATAATAAACAGGTGAATTTCCCGATGACGATTTGCGTCATTTTTACTCTGTTGTATCAGAAAGGTAATGTTTTTGAAGCGTATTCAGATTTTATTTTGGTAGAATCTAAAACGCGACACCAAATAAGTGAAACACAAATACTACATTGTAAGAAATTATTGAATCTGTAAGATGAAGCTTACATAAAATTATCATCAGACATCACTTAAGGTAAGTTCGTCTGATTTCTTAATTATATGTCAATCTTTGGCAAGCGCCAGCCCAAATAGCTTGACAGATTTTAATATATGAAATATCATTGAAATTAACTCAGTTTGTAGAGTAACTTGGGCTGTATTTATTTTTTTAAATACGGGGAGATAGTGACATTTTTTTATTATAATAACGGGTCAATTACAATATATTACATTGGCTAAATATTATCGGTCTGTTTGTATAATCTGTATAGATTAATCAAAAGAACATAAAAGTATTTTCGAATTTAGAATTTAAGTTCAACTTAATTCTTAAAATTGCCCCTAAAATAATTTCTTAAGAATATAAATAAGTAAGGAGTCGCGAATAATGTATTCTACAATATTTAAATTTAAGTGTGTTAAATTAAACTAACTTTAATCAAAAATGTTTTCCATAAATTGATCATAAGGAGCACAAGAGGTTTACTTCAGTAAGTGCCCTAATCTATTTATAGCCAAGCCTTTGAAGATGAATATTAAAATAAAATTTTACTAACTATAAGTTAATATTCATCCATTAGCCTAGAAAGCTCTTACACTATATTTAAACGATACTTAAATTTGACATTTTAAAATGCTTTAAATTTTCAGCGGCGACATTTAAAAAATCATGACCGCAAAATTTCATCAAAATTATCGAACGGAAATGTACGTGCATTAACAATATAATTTTTCCATCGCTTTTCCGTTTTTGAGAATCAGTCTCTCATTAGAATGTGTTAGGCCCTTTTCTGTTATGCTTGCCAAGTACCTACAGTCACAAATACACAACTTTCAGTCCACGTCCAGCCTTTCTAAGTTAGTCCTTAGGTGACACGCAACTATAGTTACCATTTCAAGTAAGATTTCAATGGTCTCTGTGATTAACTACAAAGATCCATAGACACTATGCTCAGGCCAATCATTATTTATCGTTATGAATTGCACGGTCGTTTTTTACTTCCCATTAAATAATTTTAGTCGTAAATTCGCATTGACAGAAGTACCTGCATAACAAATTAAGTGTAGTAGACACTGCAAGCGTTCTTATGACTAACGGCAATGGAACCTGCATTAAAGTTCGATATGTTTACCTGTTAATCACGCGTGTTTCTCTTCTGTCGAAAGTTATTTTATTTATATATAGTATACCTAACAGTATTTTAATGTGTGGACAATATGTGATCGTTTGGAAACTTCTTAAATGGTGAAGTTAACAGGTAATTTACTTAGAAGGTTAATCGCTACTTATTTTTACACGACTGCCTCAGATGGAGTGTATATTTTTTGAGCGTATGTATGCTTGTATGTATGTTCATTTCTTCACAACAGCCCAAACGGTTTGACAGATTGTAACATAATATGACATATCAGTATCAATATAGATGTCAAATCAAAACTCCCCCACTAGGATTTTCTCTTGTGTTGTGGGTACCATGGACACACTAGACGAATACACAAACACCCAGACCCAGAACATGAATCTAAACTCATCATTCAGATACCTGTCTGGCCGGGAATCGAACCCGGGACCCATTGCGCGTCAGACCGGTATGGTAACCGCTCCGCCACGCGGGTCGCCAATAACAAATTTCGCCAACCTCAAAAATTTGCAGTCGGGTTTACTGTTGTCAGTAGTAATGTCTGTAATTGCTTGTTCTTATTGCATGTTTACGTGAATATCCTTCGTAAATACAAACTGCTAATCCTTCCTACCCTTAAACTTATCCTATAAGCCCTTTGATCCTAACAATATTCAATAATAACCGATGATCGATCGTTATAGAAGCAGGGATAAATGTATTACTTGGGTAATATATTTCCTTCAGTTCCGAGAACTTTCGGAGATAAGCGTTTTCGTACACCCTTATTATCGAGACCATTCAACCGATCAATGTGTGTATGATTGGCTTCAGATTAAAAGACAGGATAAATATTGACCCAAGAGATGGCGCTGTTGTGGGTGTAAATTAAAATCAGTAGTTAAGTTTAATGTGATATAAAACGCAGCCAATAATACAACCAAAAAATCTCAAAATTTTAGAAATTTTATTTATTAGGTACTTATTCTTCCTTAGGTCCCCAAACTATTTTTACTATATTTGTGCATTGAGGCATACTTTTCAAAAGTAAACTAGTTTTATACACTTAATATCAAATCGAAATATTGATTCATTTTTTGTTAACCAACTTTCAAAAAGGAGGAGGTTCTCAATTCGTCTGTTTTTTTTTCACGTTGCCAAACAATGTATTTGCTAGTTTTAGTAGATTCCAACAATCCATCCATCCATCCATCAGCCTTTGAAAGTCCACTGCTGGACATAGGCCTCCCCTAATCTGCGCCACTTCGACCGGTCCTGGGCCATCTGAATCCAGCGGTTACCCGCCGTCTTCTTCAGGTCATCAGTCCACCTGGTCGGGGGGCGGCCTGCACTCCTTTTGCCCAGACGTGGTCTCCATTCGAGGACTCTTCTACCCCATCGGTTGTCTGTCCTACGAACGATGTGGCCTGCCCATTGCCACTTCAGCTTACTAATTTTGAGAGCTATGTCGGTAACTTTCGTTCTCCTACGGATTTCATCGTTACGAATTCTGTCACGCAGGGAAATACCAAGCATAGCTCTCTCCATAGCTCGCTGAGCGACCTTGAGCTTACGCACGAGGCTCACAGTAAGGGACCACGTCTCGGCGCCATATGTCATCACTGGCAACACACACTGCTCGAACATCTTCGTCTTCAGGCTCTGAGGTATATCGGATGAGAAGATATGGCGCAGTTTCCCGAACGCTGCCCAGCCGAGTTCGATTCTACGAGTGACCTCTTTCTCGAAGTTGGACTTACCCATCTGCACCGCCTGCCCTAGGTAAATGTATTCGTCAACAACTTCGAGGGTGGTGCCGTCAACAACAACCGGTACGGGTGTGACATGGACGTTAGACATGATCTTCGTCTTGTCCATGTTCATCTTAAGACCCACCCGTTGAGGGGCACCAGAGAGGTCGCTGAGCATGGTGTTGAGGTGCTCCATCGACTCCGCCATGATGACTATGTCGTCTGCGAATCGAAGGTGAGTGATATATTCGCCATCGATGTTGATGCCGAATCCTTTCCACTCCATCAGTTTGAACACGTCTTCCAATGCAGCGGTAAACAGTTTCGGAGATAACACATCCCCCTGTCTCACACCGCGCTGCAATTGGATCGGGTTCGTACTTCCGTCGTGTAATCGGATCGACATTGAGGCTGCCTTATATATACACTTCAACACTTCGATGTACCGATAGTCAATCTGGCACCGCTGAAGCGACTCCAACACCGCCCATGTCTCGATAGAATCAAAGGCTTTCTCATAGTCCACATAAGCCACACACAACGGCAGATTGTACTCCTCGGCCTTCTCTATTATCTGCCGCAGTGTGTGTATGTGGTCCATGGTACTAAAGCCTTTTCGGAATCCGGCTTGTTCGGGAGGCTGAAAGTCGTCGAGCCTGCGAGCTATTCGATTATAGATGACCCTCGAAAACACCTTGTAGATGTGGCTCAGAAGCGCGATGGGCCTGTAATTCTTCAGCAAGGATCTGTCGCCTTTTTTGAAGAACAGTATCACCACGCTTCTGCTCCACGCCTCCGGTGCTATACCCTGGCTTATGACGGAATCGAACAACTGTTGGAGCGCTTTTAAAATTGGTCTCCCACCTGCTTTTAGCAATTCAGTTGTGATTCCGTCTTCACCGGGCGCTCGGTTGTTCTTGAGCTGTTTGAGGGCCAATCGGATCTCGTACAGGCTGACGTCCGGGATATCTTCGGTATAGTGTCGGGTTAGCGTGGCTCGCTTGTCGTTGACAGGCGGCAGAGGGCCACGCGAAGCGGTATATAACTGCCCATAGAAGCGCTCAATTTCTCTCAGAACTTCAGGCCTCGCGGCAACTGTGGTGCCTCCATCCGTCTTCAGCTTCGTTAATAAGCTTTGCCCAACACGCAAATCCCTTGCGAAGACCTTGGAGCCCTTGTTTCGCTCAATTTGCTCTTTAATGCGATTTGCATTAAAGAGGCGAAGGTCACGTCGCATCCTGTTAGAGATTTGCGCGTTGAGCCGCCTGAACTTCGACAATGAAGCTGGAGACTGCACACACATTGCCCGCCGTTGTGCCATGAGTTTCAGAGTTTGGACCGACAGTCTTTGAGTACTTCTATTGGAGGGGGTCTCATAGTACTTCGACCCTACCTCATGGGCAGTTTCTACCAACTTGGTGTTTATTTCGTCAACATCAACGCAATTGTCTAGGCATTCCAGGCGATTGCGTAGCTCGAGTTGAAAGTCTTCAGAGCCCTGGATTTGACAAGATCTTGGACGGAGTATTGACCTCATAAGGCGGGACCGTTCCAGCTTGATCTTGATATTTAACGTGCCCCTAACCATCCGGTGATCACTTCCGGTCTTGAACCTGTTGATCACAGAGACATCGTTAAATATGTGCCGCTTGTCTGCCAGTATGAAGTCAATCTCGTTTTTGGTAGTACCATCGGGACTCATCCAGGTCCATTTCCTTTGAGGCTTCTTCTTGAAGAAGGAGTTCATCATGTAGAATCCCTCCCTTTCCAAGAAGTTAGCCAGCAAATGGCCTCGATGGTTCCGATTACCAATGCCAAAGGTCCCTACCTTCAACTCATCGCCACATTGAACGCCCAGCTTTGCGTTGAAATCCCCCATCACAACTGTGAAGTACGATTTTGAGGTATGTATGGCTTTGGATATATCCTCATACATAACCTCAACCTCGTCGTCGGAGTGTGTCGATGTCGGCGCATATACCTGTATGACCTTCAACGAGTACCTCTTGGATACTCTGAGTATAAGGTATGCTACCCTGGACGACACACTCTTGATCTCCACGACGTTGTTGACAAGGGACCTGTTGACGAAGAACCCGACACCACCTTGGGACAGATGTTCGCCCTCCCGGTGGTAGAACAAGTTACCAGATTTAAGGATCATCGTGTCCTCCCCCTGTCTTCGGACTTCAGACAATCCTATAATACTCCAGTTTAGCTTGTCTACCTCTTCTTCCAGCTCATATATCTTCTCATCACTTCTCAGAGTCCTGGTGTTATATGTTGCCAGGTGCAGAAGTCGTCGGTTGTCGGTCGGTCGATTCCAACAATAGGCTAGTATTATGTAAAATGATTATTACTGTAACTTGTTATTTCCTGATTCCATATTATTACGACCACCATAATCTATTAAGATTAATCTGACACGATAAAATGTAATATTTATACTAATATTTTATTGATATTGTTATTGGTCCATATATTTACCGTATGTTGTTTGTCTGTTTTGTGACAGCCAATTAGCGTTATTTAAGCTAAGTACTATATCAAAATGTATAATATCTCAATTCATAAATTCAACAAGTCCAATAAATATATATTGTTTGTTTTTATATCAATTTGCTAATAAAATATTTTTTTCCTAAAACAAAAGTAGTATAAT
Organism: Spicauda simplicius; assembly: GCA_949699795.1. NCBI lineage: Eukaryota > Metazoa > Arthropoda > Insecta > Lepidoptera > Hesperiidae > Spicauda > Spicauda simplicius. The sequence goes on from OX453062.1 coordinate 18,080,850, forward strand.
TGGCTATTAAAAATAAATTCTCAATTTCTCAAGTATCTCCATTTGTATAATGCCCACTCGTCTCACACATCTCTCAATGTTAATAATTTCTAATGTTAAAATATTGCACGTCTCTAACGCTAAGCGTTTTATATAGTGCTCTATTCTCGCCTTGTAAATGTCAAGCAATTTTCTCGACTTATTTTTTTGGTAATGCCCTTTAAATCTATCACAATAGGTATACTACATTCTAGCGCCCATAATATGTATATCTACCGTCTACGGAATTCCTCATGTCAGCCTATCGATGTATTTTGATAAACGATTTCTATATCTTATCTCCGTATTCTTGACTTTGGTGTAAACATTTCAATTCACAGCCGGAAATCGCATAATTTGGGTGTTGCGTAAATAAAATAAAAATGGATAAAAGAATTATTTCGCTCGATTTTAAAACGCACAAAGTATCAGCGTCGAAGACAGCGGCCTCTGATGGTAAAGTTTTTCAATCATTATATAACTATTTTACACGTGTAGTTAAGCACGTGCACTTCCTATACATTTTTGAGTGTAACAATCCTAAGTATTTTAGAATAAAATAAAATATGTTACTTTTTGCGAAAGCAATACTTTATTTTTTAACAGTAAATCGATTGAAATGATAAACAACCGACGTTATATTTTTTTTTAATTAAGATATTTGTACTATTGCTGAAAATCGCATTGGTATTGTGAGGATATGTTTTTACATGTCCAATTTTCAATCTATCTTTTTGTTTTCCCCTGTTCCTAAAAATGTTTAATTCTTTGTTCTTTGCCTCACTTATAAATTGGCGATATTAGTATGAGCGAAAACGTAAACGGTGGTCGTTGCGAGGAAACATTATAAACTCGTACTAAATATTAAAGCTATCCGTAATTAATACAAACACTAACAGTTGTCATCGTAGTCAATCCATTATTATGCTACTGGTGGGCAAGGGTGTTCCCCCAGGTTGAGAGAGTTTTAGGTCACAGTACACAGCGCTGGCCAAGTCCGAATCTGTAGGTACCCTTCACACATTTGAGTACTTTTTTTAAAGTACTCTCAGGCGTGTAGGTCAATAAGTCCATAAGTCTAAAGCAGTAATAATTAATTTATACGCGCATTATTTTAGAAAAATCTAATATGCATGCCAGAAATTGAAAATTTTAATCTTACTAATTGTAAGAACAATTTAACCGATGTGTTAATTAAACCAATGATTTATCCTTGTGTGAACAGTCTGAACATTTGTCGAAATATAATGAGTAGAAGAAAAAATCTCATGTATTCAGATGGTAACGTTAGAGCCGTTTACAGTTAAATGTGGCAAAGTGTCTGTGGAGAAAGAAAAATATATTTAAGAAAGAAAGAAGAAAGAAATATTTAGCCATTTACATTCTATTCCAAAGATTGTTAGGTATTTATTATTGCTTTGCAGATACAAAGCAATAATAAATACCTAATGTCGACTTACCACCAGGTGGATAATCGTAGTTAATAGTAGACTGCATGCTCGTTTGCTACTTCAATCAGTTTAAAAAAAAAGTTATAAACTTTAATTTAACGTAATTAATGTTATATTTTAATTTATATCTACTCGCACGCCCTCTCTGAGTGGAAAAAGAACGCAGTTTCTTTTTCACATTTCGTTTTAATTTTCAGAATACAGTTAATGGCTTTACAGATAATGGTATCTTTATAGATGCAATATCGATAGTAGGTAGATTTTTGAAGTGATTTACTAAATGCAGTTCATTATCGTATTTTTATTGGATATTACTATCGTTTATGATTATCAGAGGCGAATAAAAATTGGATTTTTATTTGGTTACATATAAGAATAAAATATTTAAGCTTCATTCGCAAAATAATAATAAACGCATTGTATTTTTTATTTAGTGTCTTTTTAATATACCTAATTAGCTGAGCCCCGCAGCTTTGCCCGCGTTAAAAACTCGATGTATCGATTATCCCGTGGGGATAAGAAAAGTAGCCTATATGTTAATCCAGAGTGTCAGCTAACTCCCTACATAATTTTATGAAAGCTCGCTATAAATCGCTCCAGCTGTTTAGACGTGAAGAAGTAACAAACATACACACTCACAAACTTCCCCTTTATAATATTAGTATGATTATAAAAAGTTCGATGTATTTAACATGTTGTTTCTTATTCTAATATTATTTTGCAGTTGGCACATGATTCAGGCCTAAATAAACACGTTGTTCTTAAGTATTGCGACCAAAAGTCAACGTTTGTGTTAAATATTTGTCTGATTTTTTTTAACAAGTTGACTTTTATACTAACATTCTTAGAAAAACAGAGATCAATTGACCAATCTCATTTAATAGTAGACTTGAATCGGACGAAAAATCCATCAGACCAATAAATCGCACACTCATGTGATGTTTAAAACCTTAATATTTTACCTCACGTGTTTATTTTTTCTAGCCGAACACATCTCCAAGCTACGCTCATCACAATCCCCCATATCAATCTCGATCCAGAAATGCCCTACATGGTCAACATTGGAGCCGTTGAAGTTCAGGGGATATTGGGACAACCGCGGCCAGGCGGTGCTTTCAAACACGGGATCTACAGGTATGAAGATTGTCGATAGCAATACAGAGTTTAATTTTAAATTTAAATTTAAATAAAGCGCTGAGGAAGCCCAGCGAGGGAGTTTTATTGCGGTAAAAGTCCCACGTGAACCTATGTCGCCCCCACGGCGTCGGTTTTCACCTCTTGAAGGTTTCCACGGTTTCCAACTTTAGAACAAAAAAAGAATTCTGTATTCAAAGTTTTAAAATGCTTCGCTATTAGTAAGCTACTGAGTTCTATCCCTTAAACCATAATAGATTGAAACCCATTTTGTTAAATGTGAATTATTATAAATTTATAACTACCAATGCTTAGCCCAGTAGTAAAATTTGTGCTTTAACCAGGATATAGAGTTACCACTGCCAAACCTATTTCTAATGTGAAGCAGGCGTAGCGTTTCTATTTAACGGTTACCGGTTTGCTTTCTTAAGAGACAAGCATTTTAGTCTTAAAACAATGCTAGACAGAAAAGCATATGTCGTTTTGAATGACAGTTTTCAATATATTACTCAAGGTGTGAACTACACTTGTAAATCTAAATTATGTAAAAATTATGTAATATTCGAGACGTTGATAAAAATGTCAAACGTATCGGATAACGCACGTGCTCACTTATCTGTGAAGGACATTTAGTCTGCGTGCTTTAGACTTAAAGTATTTATAAAAACTCTTAAGCTATCGATACGAAAGACGTGACTCTATCGGATAAATATTAGGTCATGCGTCATCAACCCATCATTGTCCCACTGCTGGATACAAGTATCCTTGCAGAGAGAGAGGGTTTCCCAAAGTCTGCCGCTCTCCTCAAGTACAAATTTGTAGACTTCACACACCCTCCGGTTGCGTTCTTTTGGAGATCCCGGAGTCCTTCTTGTAGCGCCGAGATTGGCCACGGGGGGGGGGGGGAGGGTTTAGTGCGGTAGAAATCGCACATAAGCTTGCGTCGCTCCCACATCGTCGGGTACCTTTAGAAGGTTTCCCCCTCCAGAACCTTCATACACCACTGAATTTTTTTGGGAAATATCTAGATTTCCACACCATCTTTCCTTCACCACAAAGCAGGACTTAGGAAGATCTATTTTTCATGCTTGGAATTTGAACCACGGACCCACGATTGTGTGTCTAAGTTTCAAGCATTAGGCATCTGTAATAAGTATTAGTCAATCGAGGCATTCAAATTATTTAAAACACGTCGACGACCCGTTACCGGTTTGACTCGCAATGGGTTTCGGGTTCGATTCTCGGCCAGACAGGTATCTGAATGATGAGTTTAGATTCATGTTCTGGGTCTGGATGTTTGTGTATTCGTCTTGTGTGTGTCCATGGTACCCACGACACAAGAAAAAATCCTAGTCTGGGGCTATGAGTGTAGGAAACGTATTTACATCGATCTGATACATAGGTACCTATACTTTTCTATTCGCATCGTAGGACGAATGAAGAATGAAAATCCTTTCAAAGGATTCCTATTTAATCTGTAATATATCTTTTGGAAACCTTCTACTTTGGTGTATTTGTCTTGAGATAAAAGTAATTTCATTATTTAAACATATTTTCTGGAATAGGAATTATATTTCAAGTCGAACGTACACCTACGTATGTAATATTTTTAGCGGACTAAAATACAATACTTTTTATACTGTGGTTACCGCAGTTCAGAAAAAAATCTTCTAATAATATTTTTCTTTCTGAATTATACTTTCAGTAAATATAGAGTTATATTTAGTTTAAAGGTCGTAAAAAAATTGTAGTTCGATTCCAGCGGCACGACCTTTATAGGTACCTTTCTCTTATATTTAAGTCAAGGGAGACATACGTACTTATCTGGAACGTTCCAATTAAGTTCTCGAGGTAAGCAAAGCATCTGCCTTACGCCCATGGAAACCTGTAATCAATCGCAGATAAACCTTAAGAACGAAGAGAGCCTCAGTAAAATGTTTTTTTGAAGAAGCAAACGAGCATGCAGTCCACCTGATGGTTAGTGGTCACTACCGCCCATGGACGTCTATAAATATCTTCATATCGTACTATCTGAATGTCATAGGCTCTCTCTGAAGGTGCGCAGGCAACTACACCCTCCGGTGGGGAGGTGGTACCTCACCGGTCTAACTACACTGGTTCTACCACCTGTTAAAAATCTCCCTTACCATACCCTTCACACCAGAACATAGCAGCGGCTAACAATGTTGTTAAGCAGAAACATGTGCGGAAATGGTGTTGCGAACTTAAGCTACAAATATTTTTACCACCATCAAATTGCTGATAGGTTGACAATAGATAATAGATATCCACAGGCAATCTAGGAAGAGAGAGAGAGATAGAAATGCACTCGCCGCGCAGCTTACTACACTATGGCAAATAGTGTCGTAAGAACTTTTCGTCTCAATTTCTTCTGTCTAGCCTCCTTTGTAACGCTCGATAAGGAACTTCGTTCCAAAAATGTTTTGAGGATACGTAATAAAATCATACTAACAGCACTGATAGCTAACACGTTTCAGATATTGAGTACAACCCATTATTGTCCCACTGCTGAGAGAGTTTTAGGCCATAGTCCACCGTGCTGGCCAAGTGCGAATTGGTGGACTTCACACACCTTTGAGAACTTTTTTTTAAAGAACTCTCGGGTGTGTAGGTTTCCTCACGATGTTTTCCTTCACTAAAAGCAGTGATAATAAATTTCTAATACGCACATAAATCAGTGGTGGTGGCAAGTTTCAACCATTAGTCTATCACTGCTCTGCAATCAGCTATTAGCTATAGACATCTCAAATCTACCTAAGGTATGAAAAGTCTTACTTCAAGTTGGCCCTAGATGTGTCGCTACCTCTAAGAACGAAGTTGGGACGCTTAGAATAAGTTTGTATATATATATATATATATATATATATATATATATATATATATATATATATTTCCATATTTCAGCATACTACACTTTCGACACGTCGTCGCGACCACGTCTCAGTGGCGGACCCTTGATCGGAGAGTACATTTTCGAACAGATGCACTTCCACTGGTCATTCGATGACTACACCGGCTGTGAGCACATCGTCGATGGTCACGGGTACGTAGATTTTTATTAGATTTAAGAAGCAAACGAGCATGCAGCCCGCCTGGCGGTAAGTTATCACTGCCGCCTATGGACGGTTTTTTATCGAACATGGGAACATACTGTATGAAGTTCATCACAGATGTGTTGGCTTCTCCCGAGAACTAAGATGGTCGCCTCTACTACACATTTGTAGGCAATGGATCTATTTATATTGATAATAATAGATATAATCTCGAAAATAAAAGTGTATGCATGACCAGTATTTAAAAAAAATAGTTTGGGGAACGTAAGTTAGTGAATATGTATAAGTTTCTATAAATGTTAGTCTTTTTTATTGTTTATTTGTCCGCAATATCTCATAAAAGCATAGTTCTAAACTAGGATTAAATTATATTATACATTTTTAAAGTCCAAAATTTGATTTAACATGAAACTTGTTTCGTTTACCTATATAACAAAAATTACAACGATTTAAATGTATGTTCTGTGCCTATACCACATTAAGTATTTGTGTAGTCCTAAAATCAAGCACTTTTTCTTCTACAGCTATGCTGCGGAATGCCACCTGGTTCATTACAACAGCAAGTACCCATCTCTGGAAGCCGCTTTAGCCCACCCCGATGGCTTAGCCGTCGTGGGATTCCTAATGGAAGCTGTGGACGCTCCTAATCCAGGCTTTGACAAACTCGTGTTGGGATTCGAGAAAATTAGGAAGAGGGATCAAACTATTGAGCTCTCTCCAGGTAAGTGTATTTTATTATGTAGGTAGTAACTGTATTCAGTATGGGACTTCTCTTACAACACCTTGTAAGAGAAGTCCCATACATTATTCAGCACATACATTATTATGTCCGCGTATACAGATAATTAGCTAGTTGACCCTAATATCTAACTGTACTTAATGATTTAGTCGTACATGTACATGAAATATATTTCCAAAATAACTTTCAGGGGGTGATTCGATACTAATCCCAAAAATGCACTCAGTAAAATTTTTGTCTGTATGTCTGTCCGTCTGTCTGTATAACTGTTATAGAAACAAATACTACTCGACGGATTTTAATGAAACTTAGTACAATTATTTTTCATACTCCTGAGCTGGTTATGGTATACTTTTCATCATGCTACAATCAATAGGAGCAGAGCAGTAAAGGGAAATGGAAAGATGGGAGAAGTTACTCCCTTTTTTAAGCTTTCGTCGCGTGTGTAACCTTAATGTTTAAAGCTACACAGAGATCATGTATGATGGAAATTTTCTCCTTAAAATTATATAAAAAAATATCACACGACAGCATATGTCTATATTTTAAGGTTGACACACAATAACACGTGTAACTCCCGATAGCTTAGCAGTTCGAAGCTTTCTGATTATATTTGTCTACTTTTACGTTAATAACACTCTCAGTCATCCCTAATTGAAAAAGTTAACATTATTTAGGCGGAACGAAGTTCGCCGGGTCAACTAGTTGTAAAATATAATTACATTTACCGTTCTAGTCTCCTCGTCATGGTTCCGCCAAATGTTAATTGAGGAGATTCTCTGTTCCCACCTCACCTCAAACCCTCTCGTCTCACCTCACCTCACCGCATTAAAGCAAGTGTGTGTGAAATAAGTGGTTCCTTCTCTATGAAATATACTCGTTCTGACATTGTAAAAAATATATAACTAACAAAGAATAGGAGTATCGACCCGCATGGCAGAGCGGTTATCATTCCGGTCTGACGCGCAATGGGTTCCGGATTCGATTCCCGGCCAGACAGGTATCTGAATGATGAGTTTAGATTCATGTTCTGGGCCTGTTTGTTTGTGTATTCGTCTATGGTATGTCCATGGTACATGGTACATGTACATGGTCCAAAATCCTAGTGTGGGGCTATGAGTGTAGAAAGCGTGCGTGCGTGAAATTCTTATACTTAAGAACCTTATTACCTTTGAATTGTAGATAAAATTAAAATGTTGGATTATTTTAGAGCTAGAATCTTGAGAATTGCTCGCAATCACTTATTATACTCCAAGATATAAATGTACTGCTTTCAATTTATGTTGTCTCAAAGAGAAATTTCGATACTCCCCTGAGAATATGCCAGTTGTTTACTGTTCCATCAGAGTTATTGCACACAGTAAACATTTGGGAAGGCATCATTGCTCTTTACTTTCAAATATTAAAGAGTTTAGTACACACCTCAGTAACGACACTCTGAACTATTTTCACGTTTTATTGCAAACTCCTTTCAGTGAATTGAAGAATGATAGATACCTATAAGTATTACATATGACCGTATGTGGCACTGAACGTTATTAGCGTGCTTAAATTATTTGAAACTCATTTTCCGATGGCAAATTTTTTGCTCTATCTAGCGCATGTCGCATTACACTCGGCGGGTGGAGAATAAGTAAAATGCGCTCAAGGATTGAGCATCCTAAAATTTATGCTCTATATAGCAAGCGGACTTGTAGCGAGCTGGTGAGGTTAGGTACTCTTCAAAATCTGTTTACGCTATTATTTTTCATTTTTTTAAATAAAGATAAATTATATAAAAAATTTAATAGCAAAATCTGAAAAAGATTCCATGTATCATTTTTTTAATTTTTTTTGGAAGAAGTTTTGCCCGCACATTGTACGTACCTACAGTCATTTTTCTGATAGCCTTTTTTATTTAATGTATTTTATTTCTATATCATTGCAATAAAAGTCGTTCACTGTTTCAGCTATTCATTTGTGGAACTCCCTTCCTGTATCAATTCGTTATGCCCAATCCCTATATTCATTTAAAAATCTTGTCAAGTCCTATTACTTAAAGCTCTAATTTCCCAATCTTTTCCTTACGTTGTTGCTATCTTTAAACTTATTCTTTCTACAATTGTTGTTATGTTAAATTTTTAAAAACTAGTTTCTCTCTAACTAACTTTCTTATATTGCACTATTTTCCTTAACTTGATTATTGCACCCTACCTTTTCTTTATTTTCCTTTAAACCTAAACTCCGAACCGTGAGGTTGTCTGGAAGAAATCGCTGTTGAGCGATAAGGCCGCCTTTTATATTTTTATATTGTGATTTCACTGTATTATTTTTCTCTTTTCTGGGTACAATAAAGTATATTATTATTGTTATTATTATATAAACCTTGTTCCTAAGAAATACGTGTTTTGTTCCAGAATCACTAGCTTTCATGAACAGAGATGATTTGAACGTTGGTAGCTACGTCACCTACAAGGGCTCCCTGACGACACCTCCCTTCACTGAGTGCGTTACCTGGATCCTATACGAGAAGCCAGTGCAGATTGGCAATGAACAGGTAATCAAAACAATAATGTTTATAAGTTAGAGGTGGTAGAACCAGTATAGTTCGGAGAATTACCACCGCCTCACCATTCTAGCGTGAAGCGGTTCTTGTGTTTCGATGGCAGGGTGTGGTTGCCGGTACACTTTTATATGAGGCGACATTCATAGTCCTCGGAAGTAGCATCTGTAATTGACTTCAGTTAGAACCCATGTTCTATTTGAAGTTGCTTACATATATCCATGGGCGGCAGTGACCACTTACCATCAGGTGGACTGCATGCTTATTTGCTACTTCGATCAGATAAAAAAGTAACAAGGTTATTTCCGCGGCTTTGCCCGCTTCGGTCACATCTACTACAAATTTTAGCAAAGTCAGTAGATTTTGTGTGAAAGAGAAATAAACACCATAGATCCTCACGTACTTCCACATTTATAATATTAATAAGAGGGACCTTCTTCCAAAAACCTTAACTTTTTGTCGTAACATACTCATACATAATTAATCAATGCTAATAGATTTCATGTTCAGTGTTCTCCCTTATTGCGAGTCTGAAAATGATTACCGTTTAGATTATTGTCCCTCCATTGTGCAATGTTTGTTTTCGTTTTTACTATACCTTATGATACACATTACAATTACCTATATAGGCAAGTACAAATGCGAGCAATGATAGCCTAATGGTTGAAACTTGCCCTCTCAATCGATAGGTCCGAGGTTCCTAAACCCAGGCACGCACCACTGATTTTTCATAAAGTTTTGTGCATATTATAAATTTATTGTCACTGCTTTTCGGCGAAGGACTACATCGTTAGGAAACCTACACATACAGTTCTTAAAAAAAGTTCTCGGAGGTGTGTGAAGTCCACCAATTCGCACTTGGCCAGCGCGGTGGAATATGGCCTAAACTCTCATTCTGAGAGAAAACCTGTGCCCAGCAGTGGGACAACAATAGGTTGACGAGAGACATATGCGAAAACGTAAACTATCGTCGTTTTGAGTAAACTTAATACATTCGTACTCAGGGCACAGTATCTGCAATAATATTTAGTATTAACAGGGACTTAACTACATGCCTATGGTAGGTGGGTATAGGTAGGTGGTATAAAACTACCAAGCGCATGCCGCATGTCATCATGCGCTTGGTAGTTTTATGAGATATTTCAATTTAGCTATTCAACAAATGATTTCTTATGGAGAAATGATAGCTATGCCTATTATATCATAACATCTTGGCGTCACATTTCGTGTTACATCGAATTTTGTTATCAATTCGGGCCTATCTCCCGGCAGAATATTCTCGAATTTGTGTTATTTGGCTGAACAAAACCATTGTGATAAAGCTTTATCAGTATCACAATAGATATTCAAATGGTATTTTGTATTAAAAGGAAAGACGGAAACCATCCAAATTATATACAATACTAGCTGTACCCGCGGCTCCGCCCGCGTTCAAATCAATGTATCACAAAGTTTTACCCATTTCACCCCTTAGGGGTTGAATTTCATAAAATCCCTTCTTAGTGAGCACTCACGTCCTTAAAAGAACCCGCATGCAAAATTTAAAACTTCTAGCACTTGTAGTTTCTGAGTTTTCGTAATGAGTGAGTGAGTGACCTTTCGCTTTTATATATATAGATTCAAGATGCATATAATCATAGATATTTTTGCGAATGAACGTAAGGAGTATAACGTATTTACTCCGCATTAAGTTCCAAATAAATGACGTTATTTTTTATTTAATACCAAAACATAAACATACTTAAAATATTACGATGTGCCATCAAAAACGACACTTACCATACATGAGAATATAGCACATGATGACATAATTGGAAATTGTTAGTTATACATACAATATTTTTATAAACTATTGTCGGATCGAAGTTCAGCATTTATTAATTGGTACATAAATTTCATAAAAAAAAAGTGAATTTTTCACTTTTTATGATTGTAAAATGGTAAGTTATAGCGCGAAGCGTCACTGAAACTACAGGGTAGGTATCGTTGAATAAATAATCCCTCAAAGGTTCTATAATGAAACCGTCATTCATAAATGATACCAGGTAGGGGCGTCCTTTGAGGAAGAATATTTAAGGAAATAATTCGGTAATGGCCAACTTTCTTTCATGATCATAATTAGGTTCATTATTAGCTTTCACGAAAGTTTCCGCTTTTTCATAATCGTGTAGGTATCATATTATGAAATTAGTGGTTTAGGCTAATATTAATTTTAAAAAACTAGTTTTTGTAATGAATATACCTTATATAAGTATATCTTATATTATTATTTATATCTTTTATTTCTGCTTTAAATTAGCAGCAAACATAAATACACAAAATATATTAGTTACTTAGAGACAACAACGTATGGTGACCGACATGATAAAATATATTAAATATCTTCATTATTACTTATTTATATGATTCACTGAATGTTGTTTATTAATCAATAATTCTATCCATAAATTTTCAACGGACAATACAGTATATATGCTGCTGTAAACTTCCTTGACACTTTAAGTTGTCGGGTGTAGCAGCTGGATGACACGCAAAAGCACTATAGACCTCAATAACCAATAACAATATCAATCAATAACCTAGAAATAATGTAATCATTCAAACTATAACATCCCTGTGATTTTTTTTTATCCGATTGAAGTAGCAAACAAACACGCAGTCCACCTGATGGTAAATAATCACTGCCACCCATGGACATCTGTAACTCCATTTAGATTACGGCTTCTATCTGAAGTCGATCACAGATGCGTGATCCGGCAGCCACACTTTCACTGAAATGCAAAAGCTAGAAGACTAGAAAGCTATACGCTAGAATAAGTATTGTGGTGGTATTTCCCCGGTTAGACTATACTGGTTCTACTACTTGTTAAGTGATCCTCACGAGGAACGGAGTTGAACAACCTAATATAACAAAACGAATGACATAGCCATAAGGCCGCCATTTGCTGTAAATCGTTCTTTTCACATTTACCACAGTCATAACCTTGGTTCATATCATCTAATCCAATACGAGTATTCCGTACAAAAACCCCACAGATGAACGACCTAGATACATTGGGTATAAAAAGCACCCCTTTGTTCCTTTCTATCGTAATCAAATGGACGAAACCGTTGGCACGCGCGTCTCAAAAGTTGATTGCTTCACGAATATACTGTGAAATGTAGGCATTTATTAAGCTGAGGACTCACTGAGAATAATAAGTAGTTAGAAGCTAATTTTATTTTCATTTCAATAAAGTATGGTTTGATTAGTTCAATGTTACACGTAATTTTCGCCGTGTTTCGCTCTTAATCCAGTAGAGCTATGTTAGATCATAATAATTATATTTAAAATTAGTAATTAACGGCTAAGTTAATTATACTTTAGATATGTTTTCATAGTATAATATGTAATGCTTTTGTTAGTTACAAATTCTGAAAATCATATCGACTAATTTGCGATAATAATTATAATAATAGACAACAAAATTATGTACTACTCCAGCAACATACCCTTTACAGAATAGAACAATCCTAGGTAACCCTTGGCAATACAAGTAGGTGGGCCCCAGATGTGAAGTATATAAAAAAAGACTTCTACATCTTTGAAGGACTTTTGGCTTTTCCGACACCGTCACTGTCAGGTCGAGTGCCTAACACTGGCCCTCTTTATTAAAGACGAAACTGCTTCAGACAGAACCCATGTTCTATATGGAGTTACCACGTAACATCAGCTAAGGAGTATTTTTTATCTTTTTATCTGACTGAAGTAGCAAACGAGGATGCAGTCCACCTGATGGTAAGTGCCCACTGCCGCCCATGGACATCTGTAATCAACTACATACAGAACATGGGTTCCGTCTGAAGTCAATCACAGATGCGTTGTTACTCCCGAGGACTATGATGGTCACCTCATGTGAAAGTGTGCCGGCAACCGCACCCTTCCGTCAAAACGCAAGAAATGCTTCACGCTAGAAATAAGTGTGGCGATGGTACTTCCCCGGTCGAACTACACTGGTTCTACCACCTTTAAATGTTTAAACATGTTAGAGAGCTTTTTTTTTGTTGTCGAGGGGGAAACCTTCAAAAGGTACCCGACGCCGTGGGAGCAACGCAGGGTTATGTGGGATTTTTACCACACTAAAACCCCCCCGAGGTCGAGTGCCTAACACTGGCCCTCTTTATTATAGACGAAACTGCTTCAGACAGAACCCATGTTCTATATGGAGTTACCACGTAACATCAGCTAAGGAGTATTTTTTTTCTTTTTATCTGACTGAAGTAGCAAACGAGGATGCAGTCCACCTGATGGTAAGTGCCCACTGCCGCCCATGGACATCTGTAATCAACTACATACAGAACATGGGTTCCGTCTGAAGTCAATCACAGATGCGTTCTTACTCCCGAGGACTATGATGGTCACCTCATGTGAAAGTGTGCCGGCAACCACACCCTTCCATCGAAACGCAAGAAATGCTTCACGCTAGAAATAAGTGTGGCGATGGTACTTCCCCGGTCGAACGCTGGTTCTACCACCTTCAAATGTTTAAACATGTTAGAGAGCTAGAGTATGTTTAAATCTTATAAAAAATCTAAACGTATAAAACGTAATAAGAAGATAGCCCCTATTTCTATATTTTGGTCAAAAGTCAATAACCGGAGCCTGAAAAGGGATAATGCGAAGGAAAGATATTGTCTTAAAGAACAATACTTATCGGGATCCTCTCAGTTTAACACTACATTGAATCTTTTGTATCCGTTACCCAACGGGGCTAAATGTTTGTGTGAAAACATTTTCTCTCCCTTTTTTTTCGATATAGATTGTAATCCAAATAGAGGCGTTTTTATTTCTCTCTCGCTCATAATATATAATGAGAGATAGAGAACATATATAAATGTTGCAATTTTAACGGACGTTGAATTTTACATCTTTTATCGTGTAATTTTTAAATTTTTTTATGAAAATGAATTACACATTTATATGTGTAAAACTTAGAGAAGGTTTTATCAAATGTATTCAAGTTTAGTCGTATGTTAGCATGTTTGGTATCAAGGCGGTAGAACCCATATGGTTTAACCGGGTAGGTAACACTACCATAACTATTTCTAGCGTGAAGCAGTTCTTGCGTTTAAATGAAAAGGTGTGGTTGTCGGCTCACTTTTATATGACCATCTTAGTCTTCGGCAGTAGGAACGCATCTGTATTCTGCATGAAGATTTTTTTTTATGATTGAAATAGCAAACGCGCTTGCAGTTCACCTGACGGTAAGTGATCACTGCCGCCCATGGACTCCTCTAAGCAACTTCATATAGAACATGAAGTTCTATCCAAAGTCAATTACAGATGCGTCGCTACTCCTGAGGACTAAGATGGCCGCCTCATATAAAAGTGTGCCGGCAACAATACTCTTCCATCGAAACGCAAAAAAATACTTCACGCTAGATCTAGGTGTGGCGGTGGTACTTCCCCGGGCGAACTACACTGGTTCTACCACCTATTGAAGTTGCGTATAGACGTCCATGGGTGGCAGTGAACCCTTACTTCCAAGGGGACTGCATGCCCGTTTGCTACCTCAATGTAACAAAAATGTATGTTCCATCTTACACGCGATAGTCTGTCCCTATCCTAAGCAATGTTAGTCAACATTATTTATTAGGTACCTAAAATATATATTACGTATTTCATTTCCGAAACACATTCCTATTCCGTACTAATCCTAACCATTTCATTCACAGCTGAGCCTCCTAAGAAAATTGGAAGGAGCGGATAATGCGCTCATCGACAGAAATGTCCGCCCCACGCAAAAACACCCGCCTGGCCACTCAGTAATCTACGTTAAACAACTAAAGTCTAAGTTATAAGACTTGGTAATCCCGTTGTAATGTAACACGCTATTTTTTGGATTCAAGAAGCGTTCTAAATATTGGTTTATACGAGAAATAATTGACAATGTTTTTGTAAACCTGGTACCTGGCAGTTACTACTATGAGTTACTTAAGGGCGACAAAATATTCGCTAGGCGTTACTAGAGGTAGCGTTGATATTTCTTGACTATATGAGAACACATACACACAGACTCTCTCTACGTGTTTTACCAGCCTTGCAATGGGGATTGTTCCGGTGAATTGAGTGAATGAGCCTCCTCCTGAGTTATTCTCGGAAACGTGCGAACAAACGTCCTTCAAAGCCGGCAATGCATTGGCGACTCATCTGGTGTTGCATATATCCATAGGCGACGGTGAATACTTTCCATCAGGTAGCTGGTCTGCATTGAAATTGGTTAAAATTAGTTGAAGTATTGAAAAAAGAACACAATTTTTTGATGTTCAACGCTGACGTCTGACGCTTGAAGCGAATGTTTCGTGGCCCTCGAGTTTGTGATTTTTGATTGTTGACTTGAATTTTAGCTTAAACTATATTTGCCTAATGTGAATTAAATTTTTAGTTTTCGAGACTACACATGTTGTATCATGGTCATAACTGTACTCTTGTCAAGAGGGGGTGTAGCCTCTGAAATTGTTACTTACACTATGAGAGCTAGACTAAAAAGTTTATCCACAAAATTTTTAAAAAATATTCTTCTTTTTGAAGATTTTTTAATTTTTTCGCCTATGACAAATCCAGAGCCTCCTCCATACTTAGGAACCACTTGAGAGTATATAAAGGAGACATTAAGACTCGCCCTTGTATACTCTTATATGCTAAACGCATAATGGTATATACAGCTTTTATAGTCATTGGTTCATGTAAAAAGGAAAGAACAGTTTTAAAATTTTAGTAATTCATAGTCTTATTACATTATATGAGTTTAATAACGTTAAGTATTTATCTTTATGTGTAATATTTAAAGTTAATTTATTGTTTGTGAAAATATAAGCTACCTCGGAAAAAATAAATAAAATATTGAGTAAGACGTTGTATGAATAGTTGTTTTATTAAAATGTTTACATAATATATTTAAACAAGATTATACATGTTTAAATGATAATTTTTGTTTTATTTTATCCCATCTAACTACTAGCAGATTAGAAAAAACGGGAGAGAGAAATCTCTTCTTAATTTAAGTGCAAGTGCTTAAGTCCATCCCACGCATAACAAAACGAGAAAAGGAAACACCCACGACCCCTTAAATCTGTATAACAGTTACTGCTTCATCCAAAGACAATTTTTTCGTCAATAAATTTAAAAGTATATCTTCCGCGGCCTGGGATGATTTTTTCTATTTTTTTTAAATAAATATCAATATTATTCATAGAATATGAATAATTTATGAACGACAAAAATCGAATTCAATCCACCTATTAAGGTCCAGACTGCTCAATATTCCAGCACACACTTCGATAGCAATCGCTACATGTTCGTAAGCACGTACATAGAATATGTTCCGA
This sequence comes from Spicauda simplicius, assembly GCA_949699795.1. Classification (NCBI taxonomy): domain Eukaryota; kingdom Metazoa; phylum Arthropoda; class Insecta; order Lepidoptera; family Hesperiidae; genus Spicauda; species Spicauda simplicius. The sequence continues at coordinate 18,097,176 of OX453062.1, forward strand.
ATTGTATCCATAGTCAACGGATCTATCGACTTAGTAGATTGTAGCGTTATTTTAGACGCTGGCTTATTATCATTTTCATTCTCCTGTATATCAATGCCTAATGTCTTAGATATTTGTAAATATTCCTCGTCAAATTTATCCGCCATCTGCCCAAGGAATATCATGACAGCCCTATATTTCTGCTTTAGTAAATCCTCCCCTTCAAACCAGGGCTTAACTAAACGGGCATGAGAGTTTTTCAAAATTTGGTAATATTTCATTCTCTCTTCGTACTGCTTTTGCATCATCTTTCCTCTCCAATTTGCTATTGATAGATCCCATACTTCACCGGGAACCATTTCTGTATACGCGTCCTTCATTTTACCAACTTCTGTTTGATGATAAAAGCAAACGGGATTCTTCATCACAAACATTTCAGCTTCCGAAAATAGTTTTTTGTAGGGGTAGATTTGAGGTTTAACAGCAACTGCTTCTTCAATGGCATTGTTTAATACACTTTTTACTATATTTTTAATTGCCTTCCTGTTAATTCTCTCTTTAAGAAATTCAATCTTTCTTTTAGTTCGATCAACGTTTTCCGCGGAATCACCTTGAAGGTTAATTATTATTTTATCGCCTAATGTATCAAAGAAACAAATATTACACGTACTGAGTTCCCAGGTCTCAGTATATGTACCAGGCTTGCTTGAAATAAAACTAAAAAATATTTCTTTGCTCTGACCAGGTGATATCACATCTTCGTTTTTATTAAAGTAAAATACTTGTTCATATACATCTTCGGGTATAAACGGAAATGAACGTCTAATTTTCTTCCAACAGTATCGCAATGTGACAGTACCAAGATTTTGGAGAAACAGTTTGCTTCTCCCCAATCTGCTTACAGGTGCATTGAAATAATACGACCAGTAATTGCAGGACTCATGCCAAGGTTCGTTTTTTATGTTCCATAAATATGATACTTTTTGCCCCGGTATGTCTTTTATAAATGCAGTGTTATTTATTCTAAGAGCGAAAACGGAATCTAATAAATGAGTAGGTTCGTTAATTATAGTTGTTTCCTTTATTTCTGGTATTGGAGGCATCTTTTTTGGCGCCGGCTTAGGCCTGCTGCCTTTTATTATCAATTGGTTTATTTCAGGTCTGAAATTAATAAACTTGATGATCTATGAAATTCAAAAAAATATGTTTACTAAATATTGCGTATTACTATCAAATTATACAAAATACTACCTATGTGGGTCAATTTTCTTTATTTGTGTCTTTAGTTCATTTTCGCGTTTAGTTCTATAGTCTTCATATTCTCTATTTAGTTGAGGACATGGCTTTCGACTTGCAGTCCCAGAAATACCTTTTTCTGTTACTTGTATATACTCCGGTACCCCAACGTGTTCCACAATACGCGGGCGACCTTTTTCAGCGCGAGTTCTTTGTACTTCATAGACTGGTTTACAGAAGCATTTCTGTTTCAACCTTTGAGGTTGTTCCCATAAGAAACCTCGAACAGTAGGCTTTGGTTTTAGCTGCGCGTGCTCTAGTGTAGTTTTTCTTTCTTTATCCTCTCTAACTTTTTCAAGAAGATTCATCGTCAAGTCTGCTGGAGCTCGGCCAGTTTTTTCAGCTAAGTGAGTGGTTTCTTCTTTTCTTATATTAATCCATTTTTCCCAGAGAACTAATTCACGGCCCGGAGATATCATATTTTTTCTAAAAGAGTCTTGTGTATCTCCTGACTCCATAATTGCACAACGATGTATTTTACAGGGAAAATCTTGAATTAATCAATACTTTTAGTTGTTTTTTTATGTACTTAGTATGTTTTTTTGTTGTTTATTGTAGTTTCCTTTAATGTACGACTTAAATGATGACATTGTCTTAAATGTTTTTTTTTAAATTTCATGTCATTTTTTTCATAGGCACTTTAATAAGGTGGATAAACAAACTACAAAACAGTATTAGTAAAATGTTAATTATACAAATCATATACCTATGATTATTTATAATTTGGAATAATTAATGTTACGAAATTTTGTATTTAACTTCCTCATTATTGTTCTCAGCTATGAAAAAGAATAATGTTTTGCATTATTTCACTTGTGCATAGTACTATTATTTTGGCATGTCTTGTCATAACAAATTAAAATCAAAATTACATAGGTAGCTTCCAACAACAAATAAAATAATAAATCATCTAAATTCTAGTGTTATTATCAAAATGCACAAAGCAGCTGTAGCGGCTCAAACAGGTAAGTATAATTTTAAAACTGAAGAGGATTATTAAAGATATTTCTCTCGTGTAAACTATAATTTTATAACCAGAGGAGGAAGAAGTGACACAAAAAGAGGAAGTCAAAGTTATACCTCCATTTGGATCTATAGAATGGATACAATATTTAAGCGAAAGCGAAGGCGACCTCCCAACTCCTATAGATGTCTCTATCACCGACTCGTTAATGTACTATTGTCCTGAACTCAAATGGTACAACTTTGACATATACCCTCACAAGATAAAAATGACTAACACAGGATATACTTGTAAGTAAGAATTAATAAAATTGTTTTAGATCATTGTTTAATGCGATTAGCGACATATGGTGAAATTTTTAGTATTAATTGGTGCAAAATGGAGAACAGAGAGACCTTACTTAGAAGGCGGACCGTTTCTTGAAAAGCACATTTTCTCTCAGATCCACTTTCACTGGGGAGCTGATATGATGGAAGGAAGTGAGCATACCGTTGACAAAAGACGCTATCCTGGAGAAATGCAGGTTTAATAAATATTTTGTAGCATTGATTACTAATAAATAAAATTGCTATGCGCATCACACCATCATCCTGATTTTATATTAAGTTCTCCCTTTTTCAGTCTTTGAGTTTCTATTAGTGATCGAAGAGTTCAGAAGATTATTTTGTAATGTTTAATTAACTGATGATATAATTACAGTGATTATTACCCATTCTCCAATCTATACTTATAAATAAAATTGAAGTGTCTGTCTGTAATATCAAAGTAACAGTTTTTTATCAAATGCATGTGAAGGTATACATGATACTGATAACAAATCAACAATTAGTAAAAATTTTGTATATCTGTCTGTTTGTTCCGGCTAATCACCGAAACCGCTGGACCGATTTTAACGAGATTTTCACTATTAGATAGCTGATTTTACAGGGCTTATCTTAGGCTACTTTTATTTTATTATTAGTTATATAGTTGTTTATTCTTACTTTTATACATATTTTTGCCAGAGTGAGACTGATAAGTTTCTTATGATTCCACTGCTGAATATTGTGGTTTAACATTCCTTTAGTGACGTGTAATATTAAGAGGATAGATAATTTGCATGATTGCTAGTGCGTTTTGTGAATGCAGTGTTAAATATTGGTGCACTTTAAATTTTAGGTGACATTCTTTAGATCGGAATATATGACCCAAGAAGAAGCCTTGCGGCACCCTGATGGCGTTGTTATGATTTGCTATATAATAAAGGTAACCATCACTTTAAATCATACTTTTTTGTAGATACTAAATCACCAAAATGGCTTGTGGTGGTGCTAAAAGACTATTAACACGTTCGAAGCGGCACAAAATTTTCTATTCTTTCTATTCCTGCGGTACCAGGCGTTTTACACCTGGACCTAAAACTACCATTGCGGCGGTACAAGGCTTATAATACCCTGTAATGTTAAAAAAACTTTAATCCTTTTTTTGGCTTCATGAAAAGAAAAAACATATTTTTTTGCTTAGAGTCTTAGTATTAATGAACTGATTGAAGAGATCCTGACGGCGTACGTGGACGGCTTCTTTGGTTTAGAATCTATAGCTAAAATAAAATACAGGGTTTTATGCACCCTGTGCCGCACTGAACAAGAGGATGATTATGCATATTTTAAGGATGGGAAAAACAGATATCGATGGGCCTAAGTTTTATTAAATAATAATTTAAATAATATTCATTAATGTTTTTGAATTTTAATAATATTCATTAATGTTTTTCATTGAAACGATCCAAACAGAAGTTTTTTTGCATGCGTTACATTCAGTTAAAAAAAATTTAACTTTTTTGTCAGCTTGACGACTTGTTAAAATTGTTCGAAGCTTTTCATAGCATCCAACACAGTTTCTCTTCTTCGTGCCCTTTACTAAATGGTGTTTATTTGGTTTTATTACGCGTTCTGCAAATAAAATTATTATGAAAGATTTTATGTGAGTGTTATTATACGTAATTTTTTAGCAAATGCAATAAATAGTAATGACGACTTACCCGTTTTGGATAAATCAATCTATACTTTAAATCATTATTATCATCATTGTCTTCAATATTATCATCACTGTCTTCAATATGGTCCAGTTTTATTATTTTACGACACCGTCTTGAAGTCATTACACAACACTAACCGTGTGAAGCTAGCGCGGAGTGCGGTACCAGGTGAGCGAGGTTACCAGGTGTATTCAACCTGTGCCCGCACTGTGATGAAATTTTATTTGTTCAGTGCGGTACCAGGTATAAAATATCCGGTATTAAGATAGGCACACCACTGGATTCTATTTTAATAGCCCATCTCAGATATGTATTTATCTCTGTCCTACACTGAACCAATCTGAAGTTACGCTCTTCGCACGACAGATAAGTCTATACTTTTCGTAGCCGCACCACAAGCGAGATATGGACCAGGTGTTTTCGACCTGGTTTCGCATGGAACGTGTTAAAAGCAACAACATTTTTCTATAAAACCGTTATATTACACGTTATTGATTATTCGACATTTTCGAACTATTTTCATAATTATGTTTTCTAATCTGTTTCGAATTACCAATTTAGATGAGTTTTAAGCACCATCCTATTAAGTAGGCACCTACATATATGTTAATAAAGTCTAACTTACTGTATTTTAAGTACACTTGTGAAACATCTGCTTCTAATCTGGATTATTAGAGATTTGAGTTAAGCCTCAGAACCTAAGGCTATTCATATCAAGTGAAACTTTTCAAAGCAAATAATCATATGTCATATCAACTATTTCAGTACGGCGTAAATCCAGATGACCGACTGAGCTGGGTCATTGAAGGTTTCCCACGAGTCCGTGAAGCCCAAACTCATACTCGTATCGGTCCATATCCCTTATCACGCCTCTTACCTATGTTCTACGAAGATTACTTTCTGTACTGGGGTAGTCTGAAAAATGTGGCTGGCGAGAGTTTCGTCGTTAGATGGCTGGTACCAAGAATAACGCTGTTTGCATCTTTTGAACAGGTAATCTTTCTGCATACGTTTTACAATTGATGCCTTCTATTTCATAGTTCTAATATAGGATTGGTAATATTCCTAGTCAAGGACAAACACATTTAGAACGAAAACAGAAACAAAAAAATTTATACATATATGACGCTGTAAAATATGACACCAGAAAAATACTTTTAACCAACATTTTCAATTCACAACTCAATTCTTTTTCAATAATGACAGCTCTGCCTCTTCAATCATCGCACCTCTCCTCTCCACACCTCACCCCCTCGCCTCACCGCACCTCCTTCGTCACCACACCGCACCTCCTTTGTCACCACGCCACATTAAAGCATCTCATCACTGCTGCATTACACATCATCATCATCATCATAGCCGGGACTAAAATTCGGCACCCTGTATGTCAAAGCTTAGATGATGCCAGTTAAATTGCATTGTATTTATTGCTTAATACCTACATATTGAAATACCCAAGAACTGTAATTTTAGTACCAACCTAAATTGATAAAAAGAATCAATACGGTTGCAGAGGATTACTTTTTGATTCAGAGATTGGAAAAGAAAATGTTGTTTTCATGAAAACAATATCTTATTTCCAAACAAGCTTACTTGCTTTGTAAGAATTTATTATGCCAATCGAGATCACAAAACTAATATCCTGCGCTACAAAGGCACAGGCGGGCATATAACTACAATTCACATTTTATTATTTATATATCGGATTTATTAAATTCATTATATTTAAATTCAATTTCATGATTTACCAGGTGGTAGAACCCGGGAGGTACCACCGCCACACTTATTTCTAGCGTGATACAGTTCTTGCGTTTCGATGGAAGGCTGTGGTTGCTGGCACACTTTTATATGAGGCGATCACTTACCATCAGATGGATTGCATGCTTGTTTGCTACTCCAATCTTATAAAAAATGCGTAATCGTAGTCACTATGACCACGGTTCATGCGAAGAGGTCGAAATATCGACGATAAAGGAATTAAAAATCGCGAATCATAAATTCCAATAAATTTATGTTGAACATAAAAGAATTAATTCCGCTATAATATTAGTCTAAAAGTATTTCACATTATCAGTATGACCTATTTACGTACACGAGATCAATAATTTCGCACTCATCATTTAAGCCTTGTACAAAAAAAATAGTGTCTCATCGCATTTAGTTTTAATACGTTATCTTAATCTGCTAAAACTGACTTGTAAGAAGGTAATACTTAAAGAACGGAACAAATTTTTGGTTCTACGAGTCTTTGGTGGACTTAAGTGCCAAAAAGTGCTAAATATTGTTAATCTCTTCGGTACAATTAATCAGGCAAAACACAGAAATTTGAAACTGGATTAAGCATCCCTTAAGTATATTTTGTAATGACTAAGACACTAAATTTTGCGTAATCCCGAACTTCTTTCGTCTTTTTCTTAAACCCGTGACATTTTATTAGTCCCAAGGTGTTAGTTCAGGGTTAACATAATTTACGTTGACGTCTACAGCGTGTAGTTTTCGGATCACGTAAATCGTAGAATGAATTATGTAACGGACATAAAGTTCAGTGATTTAATATAGAAAGACACCCATAACATTGTTATTGCCACGCACTTAATAGTTTATCGTCTGTTTAAGGTTTAATGTTTCAGACGAAGCTATTCGGTTTATTTATTTATAGTTTGAGGTAAATTAAGTTTATATTTTATTCAAAGTCTGTGTCTGCATATTACCGTTCCTTAAATAACCCAACCGACTTTAATTTGTTTTTGTCAGACACATTAAGTCAGGAGTTTTATATGTAATATGTGTATATGTGTATGTAATAATAAAAATTGAAGTTTTGTGTCGAAATTGGGTTTTTAATTATTTATTTATTAGATTGAAGTAACAAATTGCTAAGTGCCTATGTTGCCTATGGGCATTTGAAAGCAACTTCATACAGAACAAAGTCACAAGAGATACAATCAATCAATTCGGAAAGCCTCTTGTAACTGCCCCACCACCTATAAGATATACAGCAGCGCTAAAATACCGATAATAAAAAACAAAAAATCGATAAGACTGCAGTGCATTCGAAATAATCAATAATTATAAATAAATTTCACAGATGAAAGAATTTCGAAAACTATGGGATCCGTGGGATGAGCCAAATCTTGGAAACTTCCGACAACTACAAGATCGGGAAGACAGACACGTACTTTTTATCAGCCCACATTGGAACCAATACAATTCCCTATTACCAATACCAAGGATTCCAGAACAATCGATATCTGTTCTATCACCAGCCTATGAGGCGAACCCTTGGATGCTGCCAGCCCAAAACGCGTATATGCTGCCTCCGGCAGAGGAAAGTGCTGGAGAACATAAGGAAGAAGAACATAAAGTAGATTGATTAAATGAGAAATAAGCGACGGACGAGTAGTAAATACAAAATTATATGGATAATTCATAGGTGTAGGTATATTCAATTTCTTTATTTCAGTATGTGGTTAATATTTCATATAAATTTAATTATACACTTTGTACAATCAACTACTGACTGTTAATTATATTCTCCTTAAATTCAAGTTACTCTGTGAAATCGTTACAGCTTTTGCAAGCTTAGTAAACTATTCAGTATATTTAATGTACTCTGTGGTTTAACTATGTTTCAGTCCTTTCAGATGCCGGCAATTGAATTCAGCGACATCTGTAGGTTGTTCGTTGTGACCGCAGAACACTGTCATATACTATTATGATTGCAAAATTAATATTTCAGATATTCTAAACAAAGTATGTAACCCAGGATTGTAAATAAATCAAACATTTAAAAGTATATGCTGAGTAATATTTAAAGTTTTTATTCTTTGAGCGCAACGGAACGGCTGTCGAATATTCAAAAGAAAAATGTGATCTTTGACGTTATTTGTCAAAGTCAACTGTCAACTGATCAGCTGGTGCAAAACTGCTAAAATCATTCGATTCAAAATTCATCACAACACGACGTTGACCGTAACCTAGCTACGCAAATAGTGTATAGATTTTTATAAAATGTTGCGAAATATACTTCGTACTACGCGGTGGCTGGCACAACGAAGAATCAATAAGACAACCCCCGTTATAATAAGACAATATTCTCTAGTGAAATCATTGAAATGGAGTTCCATAAGACCGCAAAACTGCAGATATTCTACTCCCTCTGATGTTCAGTCTTCAGAACACATAGAATTACCGGTCTATGAAGAAATTTGCAACGAAACTTTAGAATCTCTGTGTGAATACTTTGAGGAAATTGTCGACCAGACGCCCCATTTGAAAGGCGCTGACGTTACGTATAGTGTAAGTAATAAGTGATTTTAATACTTAATTAATTCACAAACAGTGTAGATAGTTCATTTTCTGTTTTATGCTGCAACTTCCTTTATATAATTAGACTAACAAACAAATTATAGTTCGCTTGACTATGAGTGAGCTTTAAAGTAGTTAAGACATTCTGTGCCACTAAGGTTTTCACTAATGATTCTTCAATATATATTTAGACTAGCAGGCACTGTGATAAAATCTACAAGAACATGCAGGGCATGTAGGTAGCAGTAAATGTGTTAAAAATTGTGATTCAAATCTAGAGACCACCATTTTGGTACAATAATGTAAAGGGCCGCTTTGCTCTCATTCAAATGGTGTAGCGCCCTTGGATAAGGTATTACAATTTAGTCGTCAAGGGTAGCAACACGTCTGCTCATTCCTCAGATAGGCCTATCCTATGTCGTGTTGATGTCCAAGAGTAGAACTGGCTTCTTACCATCAGGTGGACTGCATACTCATTTGATGCTTTACTGTTATAAACAAAAGTTGGTACATTAAAATAGCAGTAATACAAAAATTATAAATTTAATATCATTTTTAAGTTTATATATCTGTATATTGAAATATTGGTGTTTTATAACAAAAATTTTCTTTTCCAGGATGGTGTGCTAACAGTAGCCCTAGGTTCACAATACGGAACTTATGTAATAAATCGACAAACACCAAACAAACAGATCTGGCTCAGTTCACCAGTATCTGGACCAAAACGTTATGATCTAGTACTTAAAGACGGAGGATACTGGGTGTATAAACACGACGGAGTCACATTACATCAATTATTGCAAAATGAGATATCAAAAATTGTTAAAGACGTAGATTTCAAAACTTGTGCACATAGTTTTATTTGAATTGTTTTGTAAAGGTAGGATAAGTATTATAGGATTTTTTTTATTATTTGGTTTTATTTATCGTCCAATATGGAGGTTATTGAGGATGGCAATATTATGGACAGGATCCCTATTCTATTACAAAGGGATTTGGAATATTATCAGGTAACTCATTTCATATAAACAATACATATTAATTAATAAGTTTATCATTATACATAACATTTTTTGTACCTCTACATGTAATTAATTTAAATTCAAATTAGGTTATATAAATTGTTTTTGCCTACAATAGTTAATTAGTAAACAAAGACGTTTGCTTTTTATTCCATTAGTATTGTGATACTATTTAAATATATATTGCTGACTTATTACTGCAGGTTTGCCCAATTTGACCACAATTACCATAGTAATGACTATTCCATATATTAATCTAGGTTAGAAACTATCTGTGTGTTAAATTTCTATGAAATAAGATCGGCAATTTGTGTGTTAAATAGGCACAAACATACATACATCCTCACAAACTCATGTTTATAACATTAATATGATATTATGTAATTTATAGAACAATCAAACTGTACTATCTGAAAAAATATGTCGTGGAGTGGTTGGTGGCAGATTGGACTTTCCAAGAAATGCCTCCTTTGCTTCAGTAAAAATTGTGCGTTGGCTTGAGGATGAGTTCTCCATCGCTTTCAAGTATGTATATATTATTAAAATTATATTTGTTAAAAAAACCTAATGTGTATAATTAAAATAAATTATGGCAATTTGAAAGCAATTTTATAACAGTAAATGTTCATTTAATTCATTATTCGTTCAATAGTTATCATCATTTCTGTAATTAGCATAACGTCAATTTTAAATTAATGTTTTGAAGATATTAAAAATAAATTTACGCAATTATGTATGTTTATAATGTGTAATTGTAATAATGTGTAATTATGTATCTCAATTTGAATAAATGTAAATTAAATTGTTTATTTAATTTACATTTATTCAAATTGAGATTTTTTTTTATATCTGACTAAAGTAGCAAATGAGCATTCAGTCCACCTGATGGTAAGTGGTCACTGCCGCCGGACATCTGTATTCAACTTCATACAGAACATGGGTCTATCTGAAGTCAATCACAGATGCGTTGCTACTCTCGAAAACCATAATGGTCGCCTCATATAAAAGTGTACCGGCAACCACACCCATCGGAATGCAAGAAATGCATCACGCTAGAAATAGGTGTGGTGGTGGTACTTCCCGGTTGAACTACGCTGGTTCTACTACCTTCAAATATACTTGTTATTTAAGTAAAAAACATTTACATTTTTAAGAATGATAATTTACAGCTGAATTCTGCAAACAAATAAGCATCACTTGTATATCTTTGATCTTGATCTTGACTTAATCTTTGATCTGGCTCTACATACATACTTCCTTATATTTATGTAGTCACACTCTTATAGCAATTTAGTGTATAATAGTTAGGTTAGAAGGTTAGCTCTTATAATTGTTTCAGCAGTAGCATAATTATGATAACTTTTTGTAGAGTACATGAATTTTAATGCAATTAAAACATGTTAGCTTAAATTACATTACAAGCAGAGAGACAAAAGTACAGAAAATATTTTCTATTACTACTAAGTTTTATTCTTCTGAATTTATTGTTATTTGCAAATACATGTCCTTAACAGATCTGCGTAATTCATTTTTATATGTATGAAGCATAAAGGCACCTTGTATTGCAAATTTTAGTCATAATCAATGACTAGCAGAACCAACGCGACTTCGTTCGCGCAGACTATAGTGTAATGTATCTCTAACCATTATACGTTTGAGCACCACTTTGGACATGAGCCTCCCCACATCTGTAATGGGGATTTGGTCAATAGTCATAGTCAGCAGTGGGTTGATGCTGATAGTAGTCCCAAAAAAATTAGCGACGACTGCTTTGCGTAAGGGTGCCCTGATCATTTTGCGGCGGCGATATCCAAGTCTTTCGTAGATATTGATATGTTCTCTTATATTGTAGAACATTTTTTGTTCTATTATAAAAATATATCGCAGTGTATGCAATGAAAATATGTTGAGAAATTTTTTTTACACTTTGAATCACATTACTCAAGTTTTAGCAAATACCGCTTATATATTCTAGCAATAAAAATAGCCTATATTGCTCAGGGATAAAGTAGCATTCTAATGGTGAAACAATTTTTAAAATCGGTTTAGTAGTTTTTAAGTTAATTCATGACAAACATACAAAAATTCAAAGTTTCCCTCTTTATAATATTAGTATAGATTATAATATAATTTTTCAGACAAGGTTCAGGAATGTTTGTGACTATTGATGAAGAGGAAACAGATGGAGGTGTAGCAAAGACATCTGATCCAGATAAATTTGTTCAACAAGCAATAAAGTCTAGTGATTCTTTACTTGGTGAGTATAATTAGCATCAATATAATTTTATTTATTTATAATTACTTTATTTTAGTAGGTATATACTTTAACATTTTTATTTCTAGTACTTAGTACCATTTGCAATTTAATTTTTCATACTTTTCTAGCATAATAGATATGAGTAGGTTTTACTGACCCATGTAGGTCTAAGGAAATTGACATCAGCAGTACATAGTATAAAAGTCTCTTTCTCGCTGTCTGTCCCTATGTATGCTTAGATCTTTAAAACTACGTTACGGATTTTAATGCAGTTTTTTTAACCGACTTCCAAAAAGGAGGAGGTTATCAATTCGTCTGTATTTTTTTTATATTTGTTACTTGATTACTCCGGACTGGGTGAACTCAGTTCGATGATGTTTTTTAATAGATAGAGTGATTCATAAAGAAGGTTTTTATTTATAGTACATGCATATTATAGTGGACGAACACTGATAATTTTAGATATTGGCTTTTAGGCGAAACTTAGTTCGCCGGGTCAACTAGATATGTGATATACCTATGTTATTATGTAAAGACATAATGTATCTTTTAATATTGCAGATGTTAATTATATATCTAAGTAGATACATAAGATTTGTCTCCTTCTTTATCTGGTTTTATCTATCAGTCTTATCTTGATAGCCTTGCTGGATACAGGCATTCACTTCCTTCCGCCTAGGTACTAATTGACTGGTTCTGAGCCATCTAAGTCTACCTGGTTCATTAGTGATCGGTATTTCTATTGGTTAGATGTGGCCTCTTTTCTAGTTTTCCTATCTGTTTAGATTTCAGGTAATATCACTATTTACTTCAGTCCGATACTGAGCTAAACATAACTTTAAATCTCTAAAATCTTTCCAGAACATCTCCACATGTTAGCCCAGGAAGCGTTAGACCACGCTGATCTGCCAGTGCTCACAGCGACCCTAGGCGCCGCCGCCTTGTTGAAGAACAGTTTGTACTGCTACATGCAACATGTTGAGGACACGGGAAACACTGAAAGGCATTCTTTATTGCAGGTTAGTATTCTTCTTTTTGCAAGGTGGTAGAACCAGTGTAGTTCCACCGGGGAAATAGCACCGCCACACCTATTTCTAGTGTGAAGAATTTCTTGCGTTTCGATAGAAGGGTATGGTTGCTGGCACACTTTCACATGAGGCGACCATCATAGCCCTCCGGAGTAGCAACGCATCTATAATTGACTTCAGATTGAATCCATGTTCTATATGAAGTTGTACAGATGTCATGGGCGGCAGTGACCACTTACCATCATGTGGACTGCGTGCTCGTTTGCTATTTCAGTCTGATAAAAAAACATGGACAGCATGCTCATTTGCGACATAATGACCACTGTCACTATATTCAATTGAACCTCACCCAATATTAAAAAGTTCTCCATTATTTTGCAGGCGTGCTACAAACGCTACGTGACTATGTCGGAGGCGGTTGCCGAGAGAGTCCTGGATCTTCACAACCGGGTACTGTCTCTGTACATACTGCAAGACTCTGGCGGTCGGCCGATAGACGACCAGAGTAGGACTGTCCCGGATACCGGTACACCCTCTGTTCAAGGATGGTGGCTTTATATGAATGGTGGGTGAAAGTTACTTTCATTTTAAGTTATTGCTATCACTACCTACATAGTATAAAACAAAGTCGCTTCTCGCTGTCTGTCCCTATGTATGCTTAGATCTTAAAGATCTAAGCATACGGTACTACAGTACAGATTTTCATGCAGTTTTCTTTTATTGATAGAGTGATTCAAAGGTTTAATACATGCTTAATATAGTGGAGGAATTATAATAATAATAATTTTAGATTTTTGACTTTTAGGCAATACGAAGTTCGCCGGGTCAACTAGTGAAGTATAAATTTACTTTGTTGTGTTCTTTGTGTGCGTTTAGTTTATAATGGCTTATAACGTTTTTTTATGTAGCGCGCTATAATTAATTGTTCAAATCGAACGCTAAGTTAGCTCTCATTTCATTGTAGACGTATTTTGTGAAATTTATATAATTATGATTTTAAGAATCCATCCATCATCATCCATCCATCAGCCTTTTGATGTCCACTGCTGAACATAGGCCTCCCCTAAATGGCGCCACTCCAACCGGTCCTGTGCCCTCTGAATCCAACGGTTTCCCGCTGTCTTCTTCAGGTCATCGGTCCACCTGGTAGGGGGGCGACCTGTACTCCTTTTGCCTAAACGTGGTCGCCACTCGAGGACCTTCCTTCCCCATCGGTTATCGGTCCTGCGAGCGATGTGGCCGGCCCATTGCCACTTCAGCCTACTAATTTTGAGAGCTATGTCGGTAAGCTTCGTTCGTCTACGGATTTCATCGTTGCGAATCATGTCTCGTAGCGAAATTCCGAGCATAACCCTCTCCATAGCACGCTGAGCGACCCTGAGTCTCCGAATGAGGCCTACAGTGAAGGACCACGTTTCGGCGCCGTAGGTCATCACTGGCAACACACATTGCTCGAATAGTTTCGACTTCAGGCACTGAGGAATTGTGGACGAGAAGATACTACGAAATTTCCCGAACGCAGCCCAGCCGAGTTGGATTCTTCGAGTGACCTCCCTCTCAAAGTTGGACTTACCCATCCGGATCGTTTGTCCCAGGTAAATGTACTCGTCGACAACTTCGAGAGGAGTGCCGTCAACAACTACCGGTACGGGTGTGACATGGACGTTAGACATGATTTTCGTCTTGTCCATGTTCATCTTAAGACCCACCCGTTGTGAGGCACTGTTGAGGTCGCCTAGCATTGTGTTGAGGTCCGTCAGCGAATCTGCCAAGATGACTATATCATCGGCAAATCGAAGGTGCGTGATGTGTTCGCCATTGATGTTAATGCCAAGACCTTTCCACTCCATCAGCTTGAACAAATCTTCCAACGCAGCGGTGAACAGTTTCGGCGATATAACATCACCTTGTCTGACTCCCCGCTGCAGTTGGATTGGATTTGTGCTTCTGTCGTGTACTCGGACTGACATGGTGGCGGCAGTGTATACACACTTCAGCACCTCGATGTACCTATAGTCGATCTGGCATCGCTGAAGGGACTCCAGCACCGCCCAGGTCTCGATAGAATCGAAGGCTTTCTCATAGTCCACATAAGCAACACATAACGGCAGATTATACTCCTCGGTCTTCTGTATAATCTGCCGCAGCGTGTGAATGTGGTCTATGGTGCTGTAGCCTTTTCGGAAACCGGCTTGTTCGGGAGGCTGGAAGTCGTCTAGCCTGCGTGCAATGCGGTTAGAGAGGACTCTCGAAAACAGCTTATACACGTGGCTCAGAAGCGCAATGGGCCTGTAGTTCTTCAAAAGAGTTTTGTCGCCCTTTTTGAAGAACAGCACCACTACGCTTCTGCTCCACGCTTCCGGGGTTGTCCCGCTAGTAATGACGGAATCGAACAACTTTTGGAGCGCCACTAGTACGGGTTTACCGCCAGCTTTTAGCAGCTCTGTTGTGATTCCGTCATCGCCCGGTGCCTTGTTGTTTTTCAGCTGTTTGAGAGCCTCTCTAATCTCGTACAGGCTGACGTCCGGGAGGTCCTCAGTATAGTGTCGGGTCAGTTTGGCACGTTTGTCGCCCGCCTTGTTACGGGCGGGAGCTCGTGCGGAAGCATACAACTGTCCGTAGTATTTCTCAATTTCCCTCAGAACATCGGAGTTAGACGAAACCATGGTGCCCGATTCGGTCTTCAACCTCGTCAGCAGGCTCTGCCCAACGCACAGATCCCTGGCGAACACTCTCGAGCCCTGGTTTCGCTCAATAGTGTCTTTTACGCGATGGGTGTTATGAGCACGCCAATCGCGTCGCCTACTCTGAGAGATCTGTTTATTGAGCAGTCTGTATTTCGACATTGAGGCTGGAGACTGCACACATAGTTCTCGCCTCTCCCTCATGAGACCGAGAGTATGTTCTGAGAAAATCCGAGACCTACCACTGGAGTGGGTCTTAAAGTACTTAGACCCCACCTCGTGGACAGTTGTTACTACCTTGGTGTTAATTTCGTCCACAGAAACGCAAGAATCGAGACACGCGAAACGATTTCGTAGCTGAAGTTGAAACTCTTCGGAGCCCTGGATTTGGACAGGTGTTGGTCGGAGCGTAGACTTCATTAGG
Organism: Spicauda simplicius; assembly: GCA_949699795.1. Taxonomy (NCBI): domain Eukaryota; kingdom Metazoa; phylum Arthropoda; class Insecta; order Lepidoptera; family Hesperiidae; genus Spicauda; species Spicauda simplicius. The sequence continues at coordinate 18,113,155 of OX453062.1, forward strand.
CGTGACCGTTCCAGCTTTACGTTGATATTTAATGTGCCTCTTACCATCCGGTGATCACTTCCGGTTTTCACCCTGTTGATCACAGAGACATCATTAAATATGTGCCGTTTGTCTGCTAAAATGAAGTCTATCTCGTTTTTAGATGAACCATCAGGACTTATCCAAGTCCACTTTCTCTGTGCCTTCTTCCTGAAGAAAGAGTTCATCATAAAGAGGCCTTCCCTCTCCAAGAAGTTGGCAAGCAAGTGGCCTCGGTGGTTCCGTTGTCCAATTCCAAAGGGCCCCACCTTCCGCTCGCCATCGTTCCGCGTGCCTAGTCTTGCGTTAAAATCCCCCATAACAACGGTAAAGTGGGTCTTTGAGGTATGTATGGCTCTACTTACGTCCTCATACATAACCTCGACCTCATCGTCTGGGTGTGTCGAAGTCGGCGCATATACCTGTATGACCTTCAGCGAATACCGTTTAGATATTCTGAGTATAAGGTACGCTACCCTTGACGACACACTGTCGACTGTTACCACGTTGTTGACGAGGGATTTGTGGACGAGGAACCCGACACCACCCTGAGACAGGTGGTCGCCCTCCCGGTGATAGAACAAGTTGCCCGATTTGAGGATTATCGTGTCCTCACCCTGTCTTCGGACTTCAGACAATCCCAAAACACTCCAGTTCAACTTGTCTATCTCTTCTTCCAGCTCCTGTAGCTTCTCGTCGGTCCTCAGTGTCCTGGTGTTGTATGTTGCCAGGTGCAGAAGTCGTCGGTTGCGGTAGCCGGATCTCTGCCGGAGATTCTTAGCACCCCCTGCCCCGCCGTTACCTAGGCCGCTACCGTAGCCTGGAATAGCGGGGCTGCCGGGGACTGGGGGCCGGGGTTCTTCTGCACCTTCCATTGGGGGTTTTTGCCGATAGTCACCGCGCCTGGCAAGCGTGTTGGTGACCGCAGTAGGTGTAAGTTACACAAGGAGATGCTGCTGCCCATCTCTTGGATTTATGTCCCTTAGTCGCCTCGTACGACATCCACGGGAAGAGAGGGAGGGAGACAAATAGCGTGTTATATTTTAAGAATATAACACGCTATTTGTCTAGCGAAACTTTGTGATGATAGGTTCTATCTGAAAGTATACTTTATGGTCCGGTTTCCATACATTAAAAAATATTTGGTATATCAATACCGTTTTAACATTATTTTTTTTTGTAGGTAGCAGAAGAGATTTGTGGGACACGGTACCACCACGAATGGCACAAAGAATCTTTGCTGGAATGCTCAATGAAACTTTGACCATCCTCACTGTCAGATATTGTCAGGTGAGATAATACCCACTAACAGTTGTGATCCACGGCTGGATACAAGCCTCTCCTAAAAGAGGTGTTCGCACAAAGTCGCAGTACAGAATGCGTTTTGGTGACGGCAATAGGTGATGATGTTGCACAGAAAGACGCCGCTGCCCATCTTCTGATTTTTTTGCCCATTTTTTTCGAGGGGGGACCTTCAAAAGGTACCCGATGCCGTGGGAGTGACGCAGGTTTATGTGGAATTCTTACCGCACTAAAATCCCGGTCACCACTACCTCGGTAATGAGTATCCTAGATGTTAACACATACAGTGTCCTTCACTCGAATCCGAATTTGGTGGCGCCATAGTGGCGGTGTCGCACACACGAATGCGAGCGACCATCCTGTCCATAGCTAAACTATTTCCATCACTAGCTCTCAGAACCAAGTACCTATTCGGCACCTGTCATCCTTTGTGCCGACCACTCGGATCCGAAAATGTATACATTCGTACATGCCTACGTGACGACCCGCGTGGCACAGCGGTTACCATACCGGTCTGAAACGCAGTGGGTCCCGGGTTCCATTCCCGGCCAGACATTTCCAGCCAGAGAATTTTCTCCTGTGTCGTGGGTACCATGGACACACAAGACGAATACACAAACAACCAGACCCAGAACATGAATCTAATCTGATCTAAGTCTAATCCTAAGTTTGGCCGGGAATCGAACCTGGGACCCATTGCGCATCAGACCGGTATAGTAACCGCTCTGCCACGCGGGTCGTCAAATAATTAATAAGATTTAATAAATTAATAAGATTAGACAGTAAAATAAAGTATTATTCGTTTTATTTAATCCAGACAAACACAACCGAATCAACAACTCCGCTACTAATCAACGATATCCTGAACATTCTCCTCTGTGTGGCGCAACTCTTACCTTCGATATGCACGAGCGGTGCCGATCTCGCGGGTCTGGGAGTACAATCGAGGGACGTAAGGGACGTTCACGCGAAGTGCAACGAGCTTTTCAAGTGCATGGTGTATAGAGGGGCGGAACTCCATTTTCTTCATCAGGTATCTTATGTTTAAGATTTGTAAATAGTCATTTGTTAAGGTGGGTAGAGATTTGCGAAATGTAACATGCAATGTAACACGTAATGAAAGGATTTGCCGTCCACACTGTATCATGCAATGTAACAGAATTCCCAAAGTGTGGACGGCTTGCGCGCACGAAGAGGGCATTACCACTCGTGCGCGCCGCGATCCACTATTTGTCGGTTTTTTCGCCGAACACAAAGGGGCGACAGTGTGCACGGAGCGTCAGTGTAGACGGGTTATGTGTGTCTTTGCTGCGGAACGCGCGAACCATGGAAGATAACACAGCTACTTCTCTTTGCGTGTTCTCGACAGACTGAGCTATGTTCGCCGCGCGCCGGAAACAATGTTGAGCACGTACATGCTCGGTTCGTGCGCGCCCTGCGTCCACACTTATGAAATAATCCTTTCATGTTACATTGCATGTTACATTTCACATCTGTACCCGCCTTAAGTGATGCGGACGTCGCATGTCCCCGGGTACAATCGATGAACGTGAGCGATGTGCACGCGAAGTGAAACGAGCTATTCAAGGTATTCTAATCGTTAGAACTTATAATGGATTTGTTTTTGTCGCCCCACTGTTGCCGTTGTTGTCCCCGTTGTTGGGAGTGCAGACAAGATACGTGAGAGGGATGTGTGATTTATAATGAAAAAGAATAAGGTGGAAGATTAGTAATATACCTTTAAGTTATAATAGAACTTATTTAAACTGGCGATAAGTATGAGTGGTGATCTTACTTTTACAAATATCCATCTATTAATCTAAGAGCAATGATAGCCTAATGGTTGAAACTTGCCCTCTCTATCGGGAGATCTGAGGTTCGAACCCATGCACGCTGATTATTCTAAACTATGTGCGTATTAGAAATTAATTATCATTCCTTTTCGGTGAAGGAAAACATCGTGAGGAAACCAACACACCCGAGAGTTCTTTAAAAAAAAATTCTCGGAGGTAAGTCCACCAATTCGCACTTAACCAGCGCGGTGGACTAAGCCTTAATCTCTCTCGTGCCGATTCGTGCCCAGCAGTGGAACAATAATAGGTTGGCACCACGCAAATAAATTCTACTGGGAGAAGGACTTTTTTTTTGTTTTCGAGGGGGAAACCTTCCCGACGCCGTGGAAGTGACGCAGGGTTATGTGGGATTTTTACCGCACTAAAACCCCCCCGGTGGCCGTCCTCGGCGCTGAAAAGGAGGACTCCGGGATCTCGAAACGACTTCAACCGGAATCCTCCAAGCGCGCTGCCCCATCGGGCTCCTCCCAGATGGGCGGCTGGGCCCACCGCTCCGTCTAGTCTTTACGACGGTATGCGACCACACATACCGCCGTCCTTCCCGGGATTGCCTGACCGAATGGTTCGAGCTCCCACTCTAGCCGTCTGCAACCCCGGAAGCCCCTTTTAGTCGCCTCTTACGACAGGCAGGGGATACCGTGGCCCTATTCTGACCCCGAGGCTACAGGGACTGGGAGAAGGACTTAGCAGATGACTATAGTATTCAGTGTTAGTAACTGTAGAAGGCTCTACGCAGGAGCATATGTAAGACCCAAGTCGTATTTAAACAACAAAACATTGTTTATTTACAGGTATTCACCGACAAGGACGAGTCTCCTTCAGCTAAAGATTGTCCATTCCCGTGGTTCACGTTCGTGAGTCCCAATCTATTCGATGGGTTCGATGACGTCACAATCAAGAGCACCTACGATTTGCCCAACAAGACCGCTATTGGATTGGAGCTAATAGTGTTGCTAGCGCAGCCGCAACCGTCTTGGCCTCTACTTGTTAAGGTGATTTTAGATATTTTTTTAAGAAGTTCATCCACTCCAGTAACAATGCCTCCTATATCTTATTTATTATTTTAATTAATAACTGTTTGGTAGTAGTAGCTATAAAATGAAAATAACATTCTTCCCTTCTTTCATTTTATTTAATGAATAAAGTTGTATAGTGCATAGAACAAGCTCACACTTTAGCCGTCTGCAACCCCGGAAGCCTGTTTTAGTCGCCTCTTACGACAGGCAGGGAATACCGTAGCTCTTTTCTTATCCCGGAACTACAGGGACGAAGGTGGCTGAAGTTAGTGGGTATATATGTGTCGAGTGCTAACAATAGACTGATAAATATACTTTAGGACTTGTATTAATATGTATAAAACAAGTAAAGGGCAACGTCCGCTATCATAGTGTTTTTACAATTTTTGTTTTTTTTGGACCAATTTGACGGTAGGAAATTATTATTTTAGTACACAAAGTAATCTATTTGATGGTAGGAAATTATTCTTCCAATGTGCGAAGTCACTAGATAGTATAAAATGAAGTCGCTTCTCGCTGTCTGTCCCTATGTATGTTTAGATCTTTGAAACGAAGCTACAGATTTTAATGCATTTTTTTAATAGATAGAGTGATTTTAGAGCAAGGTCTCTATGCGTGCGTTCCGGATGGCGCTCACAACGCCGCCCTGAACGCCCAAAATATTGTTCCACAAGACGACCGCTTTCGTTGTGGTCGCGGCGAAAACGTTAGTCATAACGTCATGACCTACGCTCACAATGACCCATCTAATAAGGTGTGTCGAAGTGATCGTTCCACTAGAGAATACGTCAGTAGTGCTCACAAATTAGTGGAACGGGAAAATCTGCGGTCGTGAGCGTGGACTTTGTAAACGTTCAATGGAATGCACCCTATGTACAATACATAATATATAATATCACAGTAGACATATTAGACCAGTAGGGAAACTGCCTATAAGCGCTCGAAAACGGCACACTCACACAAACATCGCGTCGACAAGGACGCTGCTGAAGCACCACGAAAACCCCTACTGGTCTAATATGTCTACTGTGATAATATATTGGAGAAACACTGATAATTTTAGATTTTTGACTTTTAGGCGGAACGAAGTTCGTCGGATCAGCTGGTAATTTATAAAATGTGTTATTATTAAAGGTATTAACGATGCGTAACTGGCAACTATCGCGGTCGCTGTTAGTGCGCGCGGTGCGCAGCATGTCGGCGGACAACAGCCGCTGGGCGGCCGGCGGGCTGTGGCACCGCGGCGCGGCGCCGCGCGCGCACTGCAGCGGCTTCCTGTGCACCGCGGACGGGTTCTGCACCTTCCGCGGGGATAGCTGTGGTGGGTTGGTGGCCTGAGGATGGAGTTTGTGTGTGATTTAGTGTGTTTTAAGAGTGATTAAAGGGTTCAAAGTATTATTTAAAGTAGTTTACGTAAAATTGAAGAAGATAAAGATTAAGAACGACGAGATAGAGAATGAGATAGAAAGAGAAGAGGCGAAATAGCGAAACATTGCAAAATAAAAATGAGGGATGAGAAAGTATGCAAATGGGGAGAGATAATAAATGAGCGAGATGACAAAAACGCGAAACAATAAGCAAGTGAAAAGAGTACGTCTATGTTAAAGAGAGATTAAGAAATAACTATAATGATGTAATTGCAAGACTGAACGATGAAATGAAGGAAGTAAGTAGCGACAATAGTACAGAGAGTGTGGATTGTTATGTTAACGATGCGTAATTAGCAACTAGCTCGGCGCACTGCAACGGCTTCCTGTGCACCGCGGACGGGTTCTGCACCTTCCGCGGGGACAGCTGTGGTGGGTTGGGTGGTCTGAAGATGACGTTTTGTGTGTGTTTTAGGTGTGATTAAAGGGTTGAAAATACCAATTAGTGTGTTTTGGGTGTGATTAAAGGGTTGAAAATACGTAAAATTGAGGAAGATAAAGAGTGAGATCGAGGAGACAGAGAATGAGGTAGTTAGAAAGAGAAGAGACGAAACATTGCAAAATCCAAATGAGAGGCGAAAAAATTTTCAGATGGGAGAGAGATAATAAATGAGTGAGTTAACAAAATGCGAAAATAAATGATTAAGCTCATGTGAGAAAAATAACAAATATTAGTAAAATAGCGACAGCGCTAAAGAAAGGAGTTTGTGTGTAACTTAGTGTGTTTTAGCAGTGATAAAAGGATGGTAATGCTAATTAAAGTAGATTACGAAGAAGTGATGTAGATTAAGTGTGCAAACTAGGTAATAGAGGATGAGATAGAAAGTAAGATACCAAATGACGAAACATAGCAAAATACGAATGATGGATGAGATAAATGAGTGACATTGCAAAAATACTAAAAAAAATACCAAAACCAAAGTGATAAAAAGAGAGTGTATGCGTGATAAATGATTGACCGCGGGGACAGCTGTGGTGGGTTGGGTGGTCTGAGGAGAGAGTAATTAATGTATTTTAGGAGTGGTAAAAGGGAAGAAGTGCTCATTAAAATAGATTATGAAGAAGTGAAGAAGATAAAGAATGCAAGCAGGGAGACAGAGAATGAGATATTTAGAAAGTGGAGAAAAATGACTAATCGTTGCAAGATCCAAATGGACGACAAAAAAGTGTGTAATTGAGACAGCTAGTAAATTACTAGATAACATGGCAAAATAGTATAACATTGGTCAGAAAAGAGTGTCTGAATTAAAGAGAGAGATAGATATATCAAAAAATTGTGAAATAGAAAGACTGCAAAAGATAAAGAAAGAAAGGAAGAAAAAGGGGTAATGGTACTGGAAGTGCAGATTATTATGTTAACTATGCGTAACTGGCAACTAGCTCAGTCCCTCCTAGTGCGCTCGCTCCAAAGCAGTCGGCGGACAACAGCTGCTGGGCGGCCGGTGTCTTCCTGTGCACTTCGGACGGATTCTGCACGTTCCGGGGGGACAGCTATGGTGCGTTGGGCGGATGGAGATTTAAGTGTGATTTAGTGTGTTTTAGGTGTAATTAAAGGGTTGAAAATACTAATTACAGTAGATGTAGAAAAAATAAAGATAAAGAGTGAGGGCGAGGAGATAGAGAATAAGGTATTTAGAAGGAGAAGTGAAGAAATGATGAAACATTGTGAAATACAAATTAACGACAAGAAAATGTGCATATGTGAGTGTATGTGCGAGAGATAATAAATGAGTGAGACGGCGAAAGTATGATAAATTAGTTTAATTGAACGGCTTTTTATGACTCTGAATGAGAGACAAAGGTAGCAAAAATATAAAAGAGTGACTTGGCGACTGTTGAGAATAAAAATCGCGCCAGCAATAGTCGCGCTATTTATTACATGTTTATATATAATTAAATATTAGATAACGTTTATACGTAATCACATATTCGATTTACCAATAAGATAAAGCCAATTTTTTTACTGAATTACTATTTTCAGCTGGCGAGGAATATGCTCGGGCGGCCGGTGCGCTCACATATATTATAGCATCAATAGGTAGCAAAGCAGAGTTGAAGTCCACTCTATGTTATGCATTGGAAATATCAGGCAGAGACTGGGCTTCTTGCTTGGATAAACGACAAGTAAGTGTTTCCATTGACATCTTACCGGCATCATGAGTATAATTTTTAAGTCCTATTTACAACACTTATTTTGGCTCACGACTTGACTAGTCTATTAAATCTTTACGTAATATTGGTCAATACATTAGTTTTTATGAGATATTATGATTTCCCGACTTTTTCTATGATCTTAGGTGCTATATTTAAATTAGATTCGATTCAAATCGTAATATGTTACAATTCGTTACCCCATTTGGGCGTGTGTGCCAAAAAAATAAACACATATATGTTGGTGCATGACAGAAAATCTACGTAAATTTTATGATTAACGTCGTTTAGTTTTGTAGTTCGTAATCTATTAATACACCTACCTTTTTTTTGCGCAACGCGGAACGGGTAGGCGTAACTTATGTCGTGCGATCAGAATGCATAAAAGTGAATGGACTGAGTTAGCTGAAAGATTACTTTGTTAAACGTGCTGCCGCTTACACCGTTTAATGGAGCGTTATTCTTATTAATACCAGTTATATGTTATTTCAAATTGTTTTCATTTCGTAAAGTGTCATAGTGACTAAATCAGTGTCGTAATTATCTCCTGACCCGTATTCTTACGATCAGAATTGAACGCTACCATGAATGATATATGTATATGATAGGCCATCCTGCCTATATATATATACATACGCTCAAAAAACACTGACTAAATCGGGTAAAAACAAATTGTTATTTACAGGTGTGGTGTGATCGTCGACCACCGTGGCTCGCAGGGTTGCTAGCTATGGTTGGCACAACGCTTCAATTCATCCCTCCAATATTGGTTAATGCTATACAGTCAGGGGCCTCTATGTATCAGGTGGGTACCTTTTAATACAAGATTTTAACTAAAAAACCTCTTTGATTGACCATCGCCCGATTAAGATTGATTTGTATTTACTTGAAATTACACGAGTAACACAGACAAAATTACAAAATTAACCATGAAATGAATGACCGTACGTACTTTGTGAAACTATATTGGCACTCCTTATATTTTCAGACAATGTCTCTCTGTCTCACCTGTATAACAAGATCTCTGGACTGCATCCCGCGATGTTTCACCAACGCGGCCTCTGTGATTGAGAAGACACTTCCCTCACACATCAACCCCGTTGGAGGTTCGTTGTTGCTCCAAATGTTGATCACGGTCGTTTATGAAGAGTTGCAAAATTTTGCGAAGAAAGAAGCTGTTAAAGAAAAAACTGGTAAGTATGTAGTTAGTATAAAAAGATTTGTTGTACTAGTATGATCTATGAAACGGTATATAATATTTTCCGTAATTTCTATAAACGGTAATAGTTATATAAAATGCTAGTGAGCTTAAGCTAACTTTGTTCTATAAAAAAAAAGAGACCATTGCTGATATTTCCTGCTCATGGATAATAATAATAAAAATTAATTTACAAACATATAAACACGCTTTATACACTCATAGCCCCACACTAGGATTTTCTCCTGTGCTGTGGGTACCATGGACACACAAGACGAATATACAAACACCCAGACCCATAACATGAATCTAAACTCATCATTCAGATACCTGTCTGGCCGGGAATCGAACCCGGGACCCATTGCGCGTCAGACCGGTATGGTAACCGCTCCGCCACGCGGGTCGTCAACATATATGTTTTATGTTTGTAAATTATGTCCATATAGTGTCGTCGTAATAAGCTTACGTATTGTTACAGTTTCTAATGGAGATGCCTATGATATGAACATCAGAAAATCGAAATCTAAACATGTGAGAATCGTGACTCTTGGTCATACGAGTAAGTATATTTAATTAACGAAACAATTACATATGAATACATGGACGAACGCCACAACCGGATCCACAGAGACCTCTCTGATTACACTTGATTACCCGCCGTCACTCAGGGAACTATGCACTCTTACATCCAAATAAAACAACTATAATATCGAAGAGCTCAAAATTTTATTATACTGTAACCTTATATAATGCTACATCGATACTTCACCACCGCGTTTCAGCATACGAGTGAGCGCCATCTATTGCGTCGTGGTGATAACAATGTTACAAGTGACATCTAGTGACTAATTGCTGTATTAATGTTGTAAACATTGATTAATGCACATTGAACATACCGCCCACCATGGACAGAACGTCCATCTCCTTAATACAAAATTCTCGTAATCTTACATTGCTTTAATCCTACCGCCCACCATGAAGTAATTCTCACAAAAATTCAAGGGGGTTTCAATACCAGAGGACTGTATAATTTTTTTTACAAGAATAATAGTTGGACTAAAGCAACTATGTAAAAGTTACGCTTAACTGCTATACAACTAACAAATACAATTTTGGTGAGCAATATTCCGTTGACTATTAGAAAACACAATATCAAAACAAATTAACAATATGCTAGATGACACTACAACCTTCAGTGTAACTATAAGGAAAGCTATTACAAATAAAACTTATAAACTATATTAATCGTTATGCTAACGACTAACCAAAAATAACATAACAATTCAATTTGTGACAGGCAATATAATTAATTTAGACACAGGTCTCTTAATAATTGAGTCCTTGCAACGCAAAGATACAACTCTCGTCACCTGGTCCGGACCAGGATGTTTATCAACAATCAGCCCATAGAGCCACCTGGCTGGAGGTAAATCATCTTCAACGACCAGTACGACATCACCCACTTTTGGTTCAGGAATACAGCGTGACCATTTGTGTCTATGATGGAACTGTGTGAGGTATTCATGCGACCATCTACGCCAAAAATCTTGGACAAGTCGTTGAGTATAGTGCCACCTGTTGAGAGTACTGATATTGGACTTCTGAAAATCAGATTCGGGAACAAGTACCAAAGGTTCTCCTACAAGGAAGTGCCCTGGTGTCAATGGGCATGGATCATCCGGACTACAACTAATTGAGGAGAGCGGTCTTGAATTCAGGCATGCCTCGATTTGGGCTAGCACTGTGGTCAATTCTTCAAAAGTAAGAGTGCTAGTGCCGATTATCCGCTTTAAATGGTGTTTAGTGGATTTCACTCCAGCTTCCCAGAGCCCTCCGAAATTCGGAGAGTGGGGTGGAATGAAATGCCAGTTGGTACCGTTTGTTGCAAGCCAATCCGCGATATCAGAAGCTACACCGAACCTTTCCTTTTTAAACAAGACCTTTAGCTCCTTGTTAGCTCCTACAAAGGTAGTGCCGTTATCACTCCAAAGTTCACTACAATGGCCACGTCTAGCTGTAAAGCGTTTGAAAGCGGATATAAAAGTTTGAGAAGTCATATCGCTCACGACTTCCAAATGAATCGCTCGAGTGGCCATGCACACAAATAAACATATATATCCCTTTGTAGAGTGATAACCACGACCCTTGTAGGTCTAACGCCAATTGGACCGGCATAGTCCACGCCACTATGGAGAAAAGGTCGGCTAGCGTTCACTCTAGATGAAGGCAACTGTCCCATTAAAGGATGCTTGGGTCGAGCTGAATGGCGGATACAAATCACACACTTATGAATATATTGCCTAACAACCCCCTTTGCATTAATGATCCAATATTTGGATCTTAAATAATTGAGCACCAACTGAGGTCCACCGTGTAAAGTACGCTCGTGGGCATCAGCTATTAAAAGGGTAGTAAGATGTGATTTGTGAGGGATAATTACAGGATGCTTCATATCCTGTTCAATATTAGCCTTTTGCAACCTTCCACCAACTCTCAAAACCCCATTCTGATCAAGATAAGGATTCAGTGAGGTAAGATTTCCCCGTTTATCTATTTTCCTTGTTTTGTTTAAACTATCTATTTCTTCTCTGAAATTTTGTAATTGACATATTTTTATGCATGATAATAAAGCTTCATTAATTTCTGTAAATATTAGATTAGGTTTAAAATTAGTTTTAGTTTTAAGTTTCAGGAATCTTCTACAGTACGCGATTACTCGGGTAAGTCTGTTTAACGATGAAAATTTGGAAATTATATCTTCAGAACTATAGGTAAGTGTATTTGTAAATATTTTTGTCTTTATTTCTAATTCTGTTTGTTTTATTTCTCCTTTGTTGTAATGTATTTGTTTATTTTTCAACCATTTAGGACCAGACTTCCACAACTCTAAATTTGCAAACGCTGATGGTAAAACGCCACGTGACGCATAATCTGCAGGGTTGTCGATGGATCGGACGTGTGACCACTGATGAGCATCCATAGTAGTGAGTATCTCAGATACCCTATTGGCCACGAAAGTCTTCCACCTACTAGGATGACTCCTGAGCCACGCCAGTACAACAGATGAATCCGTCCAGGCGTGGATGTTTTCTTTCGCAAGTCCTAAGGTTTTTGAGATCTCATGAAGTAACCGAGCAAGCAAGACCGCACCACAGAGTTCCAACCTTGGAATGCTCACTTGCTTTATTGGGGCCACTTTGGTCTTGGAAGATAACAAAATTACATGAACGACTCCATCACAATCGATTACTCTGGCATAAACAACGGCTGCATATGCGGCATTGGATGCATCACAAAATCCTTGAAGTTCCAGTGACGCATTATCGTGCGTTCCTAGCCACCGATGCATACGAAAATGGGTTAGATGAACAAGAGTATTACGGAATGCTAACCACTCTTGCAACAAATGAGAAGGAAGTTCATCGTCCCAATCTATACCGGTCAGCCAAATCTTTTGAATAAATATTTTGGCTGTTACTATGACCGGTGCAAGCCAACCCAAAGGATCGTATAGCTTCGCAATATCAGATATTACCTTTCGCTTTACAACAGGAGTTTCTAATTCGGGAATTTGTACAGTGTATTGAAATTCATCTGTAGTTCTGTTCCACGTTAAACCTAAAATTTTAAGTACTTCATCTGTTTTAATTTCTAAACTATCTTTTATTCCCGATTCTTCTTTTATTTCCTTCAAAAGTTCTTCATTATTGCTTGACCATTTCTGCAGTTGAAAACCACCCCGATTTAGCATCTGATTGATATTCTTATAAATTTGTATGCCTTCAGCTACAGACTCACAACCCGTCATGAGGTCATCAACATAAAAGTCTTTCAGCACACACTCGGCGACCGTTGGAAAATCTCGACCCTCGTCACATGCTAGCTGCTGTAGCGCTCTCACAGCAAGATAAGGCGCCGAAGATGTGCCGAATGTGACGCGTAGCAAGCGTAGATGCAACAAATCGAAGTCTGGTCTCTCACGCCATAGAACACGTTGATAGTCAGCATCTTCTTGAAATACTTTAACCTGTCTGTACATCTTCACAATGTCGGCTACTAGAGCGATAGGATGGCGACGCCATCGCATAATAATATGTCTCAGCTCAGGTTGAAGTGTCGGACCTACTAACAATTGATTGTTAAGTGATACACCATTGCTATCGAGACAAGAGGCATCGAAAACGACCCTCAATTTGGAAGTACTTTTGTCATTTCTCACTACAGCATGGTGTGGCAAATACACGACACCAGATTTTCTAATTTCTGAATCTGGAACTCGTTCCATGTGACCCAAATTTATGTACTCCTCAATTACCTTTGAGTACTGATTTCTGAATTCTGGGTTATAATGGAATTTCTTTTCTAAAGCATAAAAACGTTTACGAGCAATATTTTCTGTGTTGCCATATTTACACGACGGGTCTTCGTGTCTGAAAGGTAACTTGACCACGTATCGTCCGGATTCGTCTCTGATGGTTGTTTCAGAAAATATTTGTTCGCACCTTTGTTCGTCAGCAGTCAGATGTTTCTTTAACAATTCTTGGTCTGACTCTAACTCCCAAAACCTTTTCAAAAGGTCATCGTCATTAATTTGAGTATGCAAACCTACAACTACATTGTAAGACTTCTCAGTACCATGGTGATCGGGATCGCGTATGTTACCAGAAAGAATCCAACCGAGTGTCGTCTTTTGAGCGACTGGAGTTCCCGGTGGCCCTTTGATTACACCTTCCAACAAAATCTGGCCATACACGCCTGCTCCTAAAATCAAATCTATCTTAGATGGCACACCATATGACGGATCTGCCAAATCCATGGTAGAGAGTGTTGATAGAACCGAAACTATCTTCCTTTCGGGAAGCAATGCCGTAAGCTTACTAAGGACATACGCCTTCGTACTCAAAACAAAAGAAGGGTCTAGACGTGAGTGAAATTTAAAATTAACCATCGCTCGAGAGGGTAAAGTACCGCTCTCCTCATCGCCTAGCCTGGATATGTGGGCTCTGGTAGGAATCTTCTTCAAACCAAGAAGCTGAACGGCTGATTCTGTAATGAACGAAGCCTGAGAGCCTTGGTCAATCAGTGCCCTCAAAACTACGGTGGTTCCGCTCTTCGACTCGACCTCCACTAATGCTGTGGCCAATAAAGACTGGCTGGGAAAATCAGAAAAACAAGATACAACATTAGTGGACTCAACAGGTGAACTAGATGTTGCCGCAACAACATCGGCGACTGACTTCTCACAGTCAGTTGATTTAGAAAGGTTTTTCGGATGCAAAAGTGAATGATGTCGCTTCTTACATAAACGACATCTTGTAAACTGGCGGCAATTGTAAACAGTGTGATTTTTTCCTAGGCAGTTAAAACAAATTTTGTTAGTGCGGGCAAACTCGCGACGAGAGTCTGTGTCTTGCTTTGCAAATTCTTTACAATTATACAATCTGTGATCTCCAGAGCACAAAACACAAGATTCAGAGGCAATATGAAACGTTTTGACATTATTCTTATTAACAATTGGCTTAATTAATTTGGGATCTAAATACTCTAAAGAACGAAACCTAGACTCTAAAAATATTTTAAATTCGTTAAAAGTTGGTAAGTTATCACATGCGTTAATTTGTGATTCCCATAACTTCCGAGAATCAAAATCCAATTTGGAGCTAATAATAAAAATAACAATTACATCCCATGAATTTACATCTATTCCTAAAGTACGTAAACCCTGCAAACAATCTACTGTGTTGTCTAGTAACCCCTTAATTGCCGCAGAGGACTCCTTAGTAAGGACAGGTTGATTTATCAATCGCTTTAACATGTTGTTAGACAAAAACCTTTTGTTGTTATAGCGCTTCGTTAAAGTAACCCAACATTCCCTATAATTAGCCGCTGTAACAGGTGTATGTCTGAGCAACTGTTCAGCTTCCCCCGATAGATGTCCTTTTAAATAGTGGAGCTTCTGGACATCATCCAGAGCTTCATTCTTATCGATCAACGACAAAAACAAATCACGAAAGGAAGTCCACTCGGTGTATTGCCCCGAAAAATTAGGCAAACTTATTTTAGGCAATTTTACATTTAAATTTTTAGTTTTTAAGGTTGATTGGTTTATTTCTACTGGATTATTGTGAGTCTCAAAGTTAATCATATGTTGTTTTAATTCTGTTTTATATTCTATGTAAATTTCTTCAGTTTTTTCATATATATCTGTTGTAAAATAAGTGTTTTTATCTAAATCTATTTTTGATGAATTTTCTATTATGCCTTTATGTGTTTCTATAAAATCTTTCCATTTTTGTTCTAATGTTTCTGCCCTTGTTTGTACATAAGCCTCTGTAATTCGCTCTTTTGGTGATTTCCTAAAATTAATTTGAGATTTTTCTATGTTCTTTTTGCATTCTAATTGTACTCTGATTAATGATTCCATTGTACTTTATTGATATAACTATGATTAAGACCAAATTATTCTAAGTGTTTTTACAAAGTTGAAAATTTTACAAGTGTTTTGGTGATACAAAAAAATTATAAATCGGGCATGGATTCCCCGTCAGAACACTTTTTACGAAATTATTCTAAGTTCTTAAAATTACCACTGAAATGTTATAAGTTTAAAACTGCCAACTAATAAAGTTCATTATTGCACTTCAAATAAATTAACACTGGAATTTTCTAAGTTCACAACTGCTAACAAATAAGGTCTAATTTTGCACTAAATAAATCACTTTAATTGTACTCACAATTCACTGCCAAACCTCTTTTCTTACTGCAAGTGGCGCCCCCTGTCGGTAACGCCTGTTTGCATGAATTTCCTGAGTCCACTGGAACTGCTTCTGTTCTGGTATCGCCAAACCAGTCAAACTTCCCTCCTCCGTGCCCCGGGTAGCACTCCAGCCCAGCGGTATTTCACCACTGGTGGTCCGCCGAAGTGCACAAAAATCAGAGTCTGGTCCAAAACTTCAAATATATCCGGCTCGAAGGACCAATGGACGAACGCCACAACCGGATCCACAGAGACCTCTCTGATTACACTTGATTACCCGCCGTCACTCAGGGAACTATGCACTCTTACATCCAAATAAAACAACTATAATATCGAAGAGCTCAAAATTTTATTATACTGTAACCTTATATAATGCTACATCGATACTTCACCACCGCGTTTCAGCATACGAGTGAGCGCCATCTATTGCGTCGTGGTGATAACAATGTTACAAGTGACATCTAGTGACTAATTGCTGTATTAATGTTGTAAACATTGATTAATGCACATTGAACAATACAATTACATATGAATTACATTAGGTAGGAATGGTAACTCGTGTGGCGTGCGTCGGAGATGAATGTATCGGAGGCCACAAATGGACATAAATCCAGGAGATAAGAAACTGGGTCGTTTATTTTAGTACCGCATTTTGGTACCCACAGTGGACACCTATAGGTACCAAAATGCGGGTACCAACGGAGACAACTCTCACTATACTTGGACTGTATGTAGCAGTGAACTTCAAAGAGTTGACGGATGAAGATGGAAGAAACATACTAAAATACGATAATGCGTTTCGTACGAGTATTCCATCGTACATCGCACGTAGTCGTGAAATTATCGTGCATGTACGATAATTATGATCTGACCAATATTGGCATATTGGTCAGATCAATGAAAAAAAAAGAGAATGATTGAAAATCATTGAACATTAAATGGGGGCGGGGAGGGGGTCTGGAGATGACATTTTGGATATAGAAAATAAATTATAACCTCACATGTGTTATCAAAGTTTGTTATTTCTTAGCATGGAAATTTAAAACCTGTCGACCTGTCGGTGTCGACATCTATAAATAGTGCAATATATTGATATCAAAAGTAGCCTGTAAATAAACTATATCCATGCAAAATTTCGTGTAAATCGGACCAGTAGTTCTTACGTGATTAACAAACAATCACGCAAAATCTTATTTATATACATATATTGGTATAGATTTGGATGTATTGAATTCCTGTGTTTCCGCAGCTACTTCCAGTTCAGTGTCATTCGACGGGAGCAGTAGTACTCCGGCGTCCATCGCGCTTGCGGTAGCTGAGGCGTTGTGCTCAGTGGCTGAGGACGATAAGCACACTGCGGAGATCGCTCGTCTGTTGGCTCGGAGTAATGCTACGTTCACGTTGTCCCGCTGCTTCGGCTTGGAGGATTTTCCGGAGTTCGCTGAGTTCTTTGAGGAGGTCGGTGTCGATGTGAACGTCCCTTGTATTTTTGTGTGTGTGTGTGTTTGTGTTGTTGTGTGCGTGTGAAAGCTCGTGCTTGTACGTTGCGTTGTTACGTGTTTTTCTATGTGTATGTTTGTGTGCACGCTTGTGTGTGTTTGTGTGATACGTGCCGGTTATATCGAAGACCGTGTGAGTATACACATTTGGGTATGTACAGTTTTATACAAGCGTGTTTACTCGTGCATCGCGCTCGCGGTAGCGGAGGCGCTGTGCTCAGTGGCTGAGGACGACAAGCATACTGCGGAGATAGCTCGTCTGTTAACTCGGAGTAATACTACCTTCGCTTTGTCGCGCTGCTTCAGCTTGGAGGACTTTCCGGAGTTTGCTGAGTTCTTTGAGGAGGTCGGTGTCGATGTGGACGTACGTAGCATGTTCGTGTGTGTGTTTGTTTGTGTTTGCGCTTGTGTGTGTTTATGTGCAACGAGCTTTTTATATTTGTACCTAACGATAAGGCAGACTGGCCACTTGATGGAAAGTGGTTACCGTTGCCTATGGACATTTGCAACACCAGAGGTGTCGCCAATGCATCACCGATTTTGAAGGAGAGCTCTTTTTGCACCTTTCTTGAAGAGCCCCATTTCATAGCGCTCCGGGAATACCGGTACACATTCATGTATGTACGTTTGTGTAGAAGCGTATTTTTGTGTCCATCGCCCTCGCGGTAGCAGAGGAGCTTATGGCTGGGGATCACAAGCACATGGCGGAGAGATCTTTGAAGAGGTCGATGTCGTAACCGTGCATTGTACGTCTCTGTGTGTGTTTGATTGTGAGCGTGCATAGTCTCATGCATGTACGTATATGTATGCATGTATTTATTTAAGTTTGTGATCGTGTAGGTGTGTTTTTTTTGTAAATGGATTAATGTGTGTGCGCGCGTATGAATACACAATTTTCTGGCTTTAGTATTTTTTGTATTGTATAGACGGCGGTGAACACATTGTGCTCCGCGACTGAAGATTGTAAGCATATGGCGGAGATCGCAAGTCTCTTATATCTTTTAGTAGATAAAAACTGTAGTCTCTTATATCTTTTAGTAGATAAAATTAGGCGTCTTAAAACGCGTACACTTTTGCATGTATGTCCGTGTTTGTGTGTGTCAGTGTGCGTAATATGAGTGCCATCTCACGCCTGTACGTGCATGTTTTGGTTTATTATGTGAGCGTTGAGTCTCTTTGTTGCCTTAATGTGCATATGTGTATGTGATTTTGACCAACTGTTACAAGGTTTTTAATTAAACGTGGGAGCCCGTCATTTTCAAAATCATATCAGGTATCATGTAATGCATTTCTTTCAGGGCGATGTTCCAGCTTCTAATGCAGAGCGCGCTTGTGATGCCGCGGCTCTCACGAGCCAGATACTAATGTCGCCCCCAGGAAGAGACAGCCTTAGGGTATATGTGATGTTTATGCTAACTCTGCCCTAATGTTTGTATAATCATGTTACAGACAACGTTTGCAATTAGCCTTTAAAGTAACAGCCCAACGTCTTCAATAAATTAATTAGTTTTCAAGCTATTTTCAGCCGTAGCATTTGATACAATATTGTTAAGCAATTGCATGGCTTTTTTCGCGGGCGTTAAGCGCGGCGACCGAATCAAGAAATTCCTTAACAAAAAAAAACCTAACAACCCCCCTCTGCCTACCATATATCGCGGCCGAGCACTGGGGGTGTTAGGTTTTTTCCGCATACCATGTAGCGTGGCCGAGCGATCGCTTAACGTGTTTGTATATGGTACGACACTACGAAGCTCGCACGGATCGAGACGAGCTGCTCGGAAATGCGGCGAATATGTAACCTCTATATCAAAGAAAGAAATGAATCAAAGAAAAAAATGAATTAATATCAAAGAAAAAAAATACTGCTTAAAAAAATAAATAATTATAATTGCATAAGTTGATAAAAATACAATGAAATAGCTTAACCGCGGCAGTCCCCGAGAGTCGCACGTTTTTTAATAAACTGATATTATGATGTTTGAGCTGAAACTATGATAACCTATCATAGCCAAGTCATTTTCTTGACGTCAATGTGAAAAATACGCTATGCATTAATACTTGTTTTTTCTCTTCCACAGGTCATCTACGATCATTTGCAACTGCACTCTGATCGAATATACACAGAGCTAGGTATACGAGAAACCAGCGATGTGAATATACCATTAAACAAGGCGCCTTTACTTTACATCATGTTCCATATAGGGAGGAGACCGTTTGATCAAGTAAGTAGGCGTCAAGAGATGGCGGTACTGGTAGTCTGAATCACGCTTTTAATGTATTCTAAGATTTTTTTATTGAAATAAAAGCAACGTGTGTGTGCCAATAAAATGTACGCTATCGCTCTTGGATATAATACTATAATATTATAAAGGTGAAAGTTTTTGAGTATGTATGTTTGTTACTTCTTCACGACTACACGGCTGGAGCGATTATTATAAAATTTTGGTAGGGAGTTAGCTGACACTCTGGATTAACACATAGGCTTCTTTTTACTGTGGAAAAATGTCTCATTCCCACGGGAAAATCGATACATCGATTTTTATATCGCAGGTTCAGCTAGTTGTAAACATGCGTCAAAAAATATGAGTCAAAATAACGATTTGTTTATTGCTTTTTGTCTACGAGTTAAACATGGTGATTCAAAATACATCGAATGCTTCTCATAACCTGGTCAGCGAGGTAGAGCTAGTAAACTCATCTATTAATTAAATTACCTATAATAAACAATCGACTAAGAGCGAGGCAATAGTAATACTAAGGCAATAGTATTACATTGTGGCGACCTCCCGCAATTCATCAAGAGATGGCGCTATTCTGAAACACGCTAGCGAAGAATTCAATACTCTGCATATATACAAGTTCCAACAACTGTCGGAGCACGGCCGCTCCTTAAGCACGATCACCTCGCCTGGCGGGAGATCTCCCTTTGCCAAAACATCATCTATGAAAATTTCAACTGTCTAACTATCACGGTTCATGAGATACAGCCTGGTGACAGACCGACGGACAGACGGACAGATGGACAGTGGAGTCTTAGTAGTAGGGTTCCATTCCACCAGACACAGATGTTGCCGTTAACTTTATTATTCCATTGATTTATTTATTTACTGTATATCGTCAACCCATTATTGGCCCACTGCTGGGCACGGGTCTTCTCTCGGAATGAGAGTTTTAGGCCATAGTCCACCGCGCTGGCCAAGTGCGAATTGGTGGACTTCACACACCTCCGAGTTTTTTTTAAGAGCTCTCGGATGTGTAGGTTTCCTGACGATGTTTTCCTTTACCGAAAAACAGGGATAATTAATTTCTAATACGCCTATTAATCAGCTTGAACCTCGGACCTCCCGATTGAGAGGGCAAATTTCAACCATTAGGCTATCACTGCTCATATTTAATTGTAACATTATATTTCCGTAGTTCTTTCGTGGAGAATGGCCGATGCCGTGGAGCAAGCTGGTCGCTGCTGCCAAGGCCTGGTCCGGTATAGACGGCGCGAAGGTCCACATCAACAAACGGACAGACGTGCGAAACGCGAAGACACACGGCAAGATGAACAAGCAACTCATGGATCTTTATAACATGTTCAAAACTGGCAATGAAGGAATTTTGTAAATTATTTATAACTGACCCGGCGAACTACGTTGCGCCTAAATGTTAAAAGTCTAAAATTATCAGTGTTCCTCCATTATAATAATTATTTATAATACACAAAAACCTTCCTCTTGAATCACTCTATCTATAAAAAAAACTGCATTAAAATCCGTAGCGTATTTTTAAAGATTTAAGCATACATAGGGACAGACAACGGGAAGCAACTTTGTTTTATACTATGTAGTGATTACACTAATTCCTAATAGAAGATATAATAATACATTTCTTAAAGCACCCGCTTTTATCAAAGTTATATCAAGTATTTTGAAAAAATGTACGCTGAGGAAAAATATTGTTGCTACTTTATGACTCTTCTATTACTTAAAATACGTAATCTTAAAAAATGTAATACTACTCGACCACAACAATTAGGCGCATAAAACAAAAGCGGTTCCGTACCCCACACCTTGCTTCAGTCCCCGCGAATCCCCTAGTAACTAGTGCAGTCGTGTATCGTCTAGGTATTTTCGTTAGCCAGCACGTGTTTAATGTTATTTCGTTATAATGTTAGTTTAATGAGTGATTGTTGAATTTCTAAAGATATTGTTAAATTAAAAAAAAAGCATTTTTTAACAAGAAAAGATGAATGAGCTCAGTATTCCCGTCTCTCAAGTCGAAAATGGAGTGTGTGCTGCAACAAGCATTATTCTCTTACACAAATAAAAAAGAAAGTAATATTCCATGTCTGCGAATATATTAAACACATGAAAGTGCTTTAATAAATACACGAATATTGAACATATACCACTATGGCGTATGTTTTAATAATGGTATACATACATACTCTTAGTATTTAGTAATAAAATATACTTCGTATCGGGATGGGCATTCCCTAGCTCTAATGACGTTTCAACTGACATGCGCCTAACTAATTGTTTTGGTCGAGTAGTACCTTAGATGTTTAAAATAAAGACAACAGCACGTTTATTTAATTTTCATGTTATTGCTTGGATACCAAAAATATAATTACCTATATTGAAAATGTGGAGCTGATTTGTAGCTGCCGTTATTAAATTAAATACAATATTACATATTTAAAAAAACAATAACGATTCGATATTTAAAAAAAAACAGTTTAATTCATAAACTGTAAAACTTATTATTAGAACAAATAAAAGCAATGCATAATAATATTTATGGTTTTTTATTTTATTAAATAAAGATAATCCACGTGGTGGAATAGTACTTCGCTGATCATCGCGCAGATTCCAAGTTCGATCCTCGGCTAAACAGATAAAACCTGCGTCCATTTGAAACAGATTAAAATCAATAATGTAATCTACCAGGTGGTAGAATCAGTATAGTTCGACCGGGGAGGTACCACCGCCACACTTATTTCTAGGGTGAAGCAGTTCAATCTTGCGTTTCGATGTAAGGCTGTAGTTGCTGGCACACTTTAATATGAAGAGGCCATTAGACGTCGGGAGTTGCAACCGATATGTGATTGACTTCAGATAGAAACCATATTCTTTATGAAGTTGCTTAAAGGTGTCCAGAAGGGAGTTGACCATCAGATGAACTACTCGCTGTTTAACCTAATAAATAAATGAAATAGCGACATCTCTAATAGAACAGGTTTCATAGTATTGTAACGCAGCAGTGATGAGATGCTTTAATGTGGCGTGGTGCAGTGACAAAGGAGGTGCGGCGTGGTGACGAAGGAGGTGCGGTGAGGCGAGGGGGGAGGTGAGGAGAGGAGAGGTGCGATGATTGACGTGGCAGAGCTGTATTGAAAAAGAATTGAGAATAAAATGTTGTTAAAAGTATTTTTCTGGTGTCTTATTTTTAAAGCGTTGTAATATTAAACAAATAAAATGCAGTTCTAGAACTTACGTAGGTCAATAGGAGAATGACCAGCGATACCCAAAGACAGCTGACTGAAACAGAAGACGCTGATTCTTTTTCTTGTCCGGACTTTCCTGTCATGAACGAGCAAGGTGTGGTATGAACTTCCTCATGAGGTATTCCCGGAGCGCTATGACATGGGGCTCTTCAAGAAAGATGCAAAAAGAGCTGTTATTGGCATTGGCGATTCCTCCGATGTTGCAAATGTGCATAGGCGACGTTGACCACTTTCCATCAGGTAGTCCGTCTGCCTTATCGAATATACACAAGGTACAAATATAAAAATACATCAATTTGCCTGCGTCATTACAGATATTACTTATTGTAGAAATTAAAATAAATATATTCTCGTAATATTTCGTAGTAAGTAGGTATATAAAAACAAAATCACACCTAACCCAGCTTACGACATCAAATTATTTAAACACATCAGAAACTCCTAATCCAAGTTTAAAGATAAAATAGGAAACATTAACTTTCCAAGATTTCATTGTCAAAGAAGTTTCACAATAGAATTTATAAGTTCCTTCATAGATATTGACGGTCCGACGGAGACTCGTAACTTTTTGCCGTAACTCACTCATATCGCTACGAGATTGTAAAAGAAAATTTCAGAAGTTCTCTAAACAGTTTCTTCGTTCTTGGAATATTGATGTCGAGTTCAGTGCTTCATTCTTATTATTTAGTAGTGTAGATAAAATAGTAGTAAAGTGTGTGGCTATGAAAATATATCGGAAGAATTGTTTTATTTCATGTTTCTATGTTATTATTAGGGATGCGCCGGTTGTTATTCGGTATTCGACGTATTCGGCACGTTTTTCAATATTCGTATTCGGCCGAATTATTCGGTTTTGGTGCCGAATATAGTCGGTTCGAGTTTCTTGGCTGCATGTCACAGTATAACATAACAAAAAAATACAACCGACTTCCATGCCACATAAAAGTAAAAAATAATTTAGTTACATGTCGGTTTAAAGCAAACACAGTACTCAGAACATAGTCCCGAAGTCGGCGCTCATTTAAGACACATGTAGTTTCGTCGTAAAGATAAACCTTTTTAAGTTTTTACGTAAGATTTATATTTATGTCAATGATATTCTATGAACATTCCAACAGAATAAAGCCTAAAATATGAAACATTTAATTTTTCAAATCAATATTTTTGAAATCTCAATAAAATTTTCATTTTTTCTAAACTCTTACATCGACATGCATTTTTAAACCTCAAATAAACATTTAATTTATTTATGAACACATTTTCGCAGTTGTTTCTTAGTAAGAAATGGTAAACCGAATTCGGCCGAATATCCGGTTCGATAGAAGTTAAACCGAATAGTATTCGGTTATTAGGTGAAACCACTAGTATTCGGCGCATCGCTAGTTATTATCTTTTATCTAACTGCGTCAGACGGAGGGTAAAGTTTGAAAACGAATGTTTGTTTATTTGTCAATTTATATAACACTCCAGCACAAACGGATTACCGGATTATGACATATTACAAGTCATTGGGATGATCTTGGTTTAGAGAGTGCGCGTTCCAGATGACGCTCACAAAGCCCCAAACGCCCAAAACGTCGTTCCACAAGACGACCGCGGTCGTTGTGGTCGCGGCGAAAACGTCACTCATGACTTACGCCCACATGACGCTTACGGCGACCCATCTAACAAGGCGGGTCGAAGTGATCGTTCCAGTAGAAAATACGTCAGTAAAGCTCAAGCTAATGGAACGGGGAAAACTGCGGTCGTGAGCGTGCGCTTTGTGAGAGTCTAATGGAACGCACTCGAGTGACATAGGCATATTAATTTTAAAAATAGCGCTTTTGAACAGGGAATAAAACCGACGCAACGCAAGTCAAACTTGCCCACGGAGGGTTCCGTACCATCACAACATAGTATATAACAAAGTCGCTTCGTACTGTCTATCCCTATGTATTTATCCCACAATATTTATAACAAATTAATCACCAATCTGATACACTTATGCATCCAACCAGTGTAAACAATGTTTTCCAATTTCCCCCAGGGACCGAAAATTACTGCTAAATGTTCCCCCAAGTTTGTGAGAACACATAAATTAGGTATGTACCGTCGCATACTGGTTGTCCACTAACGTGTAATGTATTTCTAGTTGTAAATAATTTATTATGCAACGGTTCATCGGCAATTTGTATTGCTTTTTGTATGACACTACAAGAAAATCTATAGGTAGGTTTATAAATTAAAAATAATATATTTGCAAAAAATGGTTTGGGGAACCGAAAATAGTTTTAGCTTATATAGCAATAGCTTTACCGCGGCAGTCCCCGAGTGCCGCACGTTTTTTAATAAAGTGATATTATGGTGCTTGAGCCGAAAGTATGATGACCTATCATAGCCAAGTCTTTTTGTTATTTTATTTTATTTGGAAAATTAACAGCTAACTTATATTCTAATTAACTTATTAACAATATTGAGTGGAAGCCATTTACAAATTTTCACGTATAACATTGTAAGG
This sequence comes from Spicauda simplicius, assembly GCA_949699795.1. Taxonomy (NCBI): domain Eukaryota; kingdom Metazoa; phylum Arthropoda; class Insecta; order Lepidoptera; family Hesperiidae; genus Spicauda; species Spicauda simplicius. The sequence continues at coordinate 18,138,367 of OX453062.1, forward strand.
ATATAAAAAAGAAAATGATCGACACACATTTAAATTAATTGATGATTTTGGAAAGATCATTCTAAATTTAAGAACTCCTTGGTAAGAAGACGTTTCAGTTGAGTGTCGTTGGTGAAAAATAAATCTAAATCTATATTACGTGATGTTCTATTAAACATGATCTTACTACAAATGAATTTCCTCTATATTTACTTTTAGCTGCGGGTACTGACAAAACACTAGGCTTGCGAATATTACGTGAATGCACTACAAGTTCGAGCTTGCTTAATAACTCAGATGCTTAATAATTCTTGACGTCTTGAAAAATACGCTATGCATTCATTTGTTTTTTCTTGTCTACAGGTCATCTATGATCATTTGCAACTGCACTCTGATCGAATATACACAGAGCTAGGTATACGAGAAACCAGCGATGTGGATATACCATTAAACAAGGCGCCTTTACTTTACATCATGTTCCATATAGGGAGGAGACCGTTTGATCAAGTAAGTTGGCGTCAAGAGATGGCGCTACTGGTAGGCTGAGTCGCGCTTTTAAAGTATTCTAAGATTTTTAAAATTGAAATAAAAGCAACGTGTGTGTACCAATAAAATGGACGCTATCGCTCTTGGATATAATACTATAATATGATATTATAAAGGTGAAAGTTTTTGGGTGTGTATGTTTGTTACTTCTTCACGTCTACACGGCTGGAGCGATTATTATAAAATTTGGTAGGAAGTTAGCTGACACTCTGGATTAACATATAGGCTTCTTTTTACTGTGGAAGAATGTCTTATTCCCAAGGGACAATCGATACATCGATTTTTATATCGCAGGTTCAGCTAGTTGTAAATATCCGTCAAAAAATATGAATCAAAATAACGATTTGTTTATGGCTTTTTTCTACGGGTTAAACATGGTGATTCAAAATACATCGAATGCTTCTTATAACTTGGTCAGCGAGGTAGAGCTAGGAAACTCATCTATTAAATGAATTCCGTATAACAAAAAACCGACTAACAGCGAGTCGAACACGTACCCGAAGGGTTCCGTACCATTATCCGTACCATTTTTATTTTTAGTATTTGTTGTTGTAGCGACAACAGAATTCCATTTTGGCGACCTCCCGCAACTCACCAAGAGATGGCGCTATTAGTATTCTGAAACACGTTAGCGAAGTATTCTCAATACTCCGCATATATACAAGTTCCAACGACTGTCGGAGCCCGGCCGCTCCCCAGGCACGATCACCTCGCCTGGCGGGATAACTCTCGCCACCAAAACATATTCTATGAAAATTTCAACTGTCTAACTATCACGGTTCATGAGATACAGCTTGGTGACAGACGGACAGACAGACGGCCAGATGGACAGCTTCGTCTTAGAATATGGTTCCTCCATTTTTACCATTTGGGTACGAAACTTTAAAAAACAAGACTCCGATGTTGCCGTTAACTTTATTATTCCATTTATTTATTTACTTTATATCGTCAACCCATTATTGTCCCTCTGCTGGGCACTGGTCTTCTCTTGGAGTGAGAGTTTTAGGCCATAGTCCACCGCGCTGGCTAAGTGCGAATTGGAGGACTTCATACACCTCCGAGAATTTTTTTAAGGAGCTCTCGGGTGTGTAGGTTTCCTCAAGATGTTTTCCTTCACCGAAAAGCAGGGATAATTAATTTCTAATACGCCCATAAATCAGCTTGAACCTTGGACCTTCCGATTGAGAGGGCAAGTTTTCAACCATTAGGCTATCACTTCTCATATTTAATTGGACCATTATATTTCCGTAGTTCTTTCGTGGGGAATGGCCGATGCCGTGGAGCAAGCTAGTCGCTGCTGCCAAGGCCTGGTCTGGTATAGACGGCGCGAAGGTCCACATCAACAAACGGACAGACGTGCGAAACGCGAAGACACACGGCAAGATGAACAAGCAACTCATGGATCTTTATAACATGTTCAAAACTGGCAATGAAGGAATTTTGTAAATTATTTATAACTAGTTGACCCGGCGAACTACATTGCGCCTAAAAGTCTAAAATTATCAGTGTTCCTCCATTATAATAAGCATTTATTACACACAAAAACCTTCCTCTTGAATCACTCTATATATAAAAAAATGCATTAAAATCCGTAGCGTATTTTTAAAGATTTAAGCATACATAGGGACAGACAACGGGAAGCAACTTTGTTTTATACTATGTAGTGATTACACAGATTCCTAATACTAGATGTAATAATACAACATTTCTTAGTGCACCCGTTTTTATCAAAGTTATATCAAGTATTTACGTTTTGTTAATGAAGTCGCCACATTTTGAAAAATATAAGCTGAGGAAAAATTTTGTTGCTACTCTATATGACTATTCTATAAATAAATACGTAATCTCAAAAAATGTAATATCTTAGATGTTTAAAATAAAGACAACAGCACGTTTATTTAATTTTCATGTTATTGCTTGGATACCAAAAATATAAGTACCTATATTGAAAATGTGGACCTGATTTGTAGATGCCGTTATTTAATTAAATACAATATTACATATTTGAAAAAACAATAACGATTCGATATTTTTATTTAGAACCTTACATTTTGTTATTTTATTGCAAAAACAAACTGTAAAACTTATTATTACAACAAATAAAAGCATTGAATAATAATATTTATGGTTTTTTAATTTATTGAATAAAGATAATCCACTTGGTGGAATAGTACTTCGCTGATCATTGCGCGGATTCCAAGTTCGATCCTCGGCTAAACAGATAAAACCTGCGTCCATTAGAAAGAGATCCAAATCAATGATGTAATCTACCAGGTGGTAGAATCAGTATAGTTCGACCGGAGAGGTACCACCGCCACACTTATTTCTAGTGTGAAGCAGTTCTTGTGTTTCGATGTAAGGCTGTAGTTGCTGGCACACTTTAATATGAAGCGGCCACATTAGACCTCGGGAGTAGCAACCGATATGTGATTGACTTCAGATAGAAATCATATTCTATATGAAGTTGCTTAAAGGTGTTCATGAGAGTAACCATCAGATGCACTGCTCGTTTGCTACTTTAATCTAATTAAAAAATAAAATAGCGTCATCTCCAAAAGAACTGATTTCATAATATTAAACAGATATAATGTAGTTCTAGGACTTGCATGGGTCCATAGAAGAATGACCAGCAATACCCATTTGAAAGTGGTAGAATTTCCTATTTCTAGCGTGAAGCATTTCTTGCGTTTCGATGGAAGGGTGTGGTTGCCGGCACACTTTCACATGAGACGACCATCATAGTCCTCGGGAGTAGCAACGCATCTGTGATTGACTTCAGATGGAACCCATGTTCTGTATGAAGTTGATTACAGATGTCCATGGGCGGCAGTGAACACTTACCACCAAGCTCGTTTGCTACTTCAGTCAGATAAAAAATAACCCAAAAACAGCTGACTCAAACAGAAGACGCCGATTATTTTTTCTTGCACGGACTTTCTTGTCATGAACGAGCAAGCGCTATGACATTGGGCTCTTCAAGAAGGGCGCAAAAAGAGCTCTCATTGGCATTGGCGACTTTTCTGGTGTTGCAAATATGCATAGCCGACGGTGACTACGTTGGCCACTTTCCATCAGGTAGCCCGTCTGCCTCATCGTTAAGTACAAATATAAAAAAGACATAAATTTGACAAAAAATTTACAAACTAAAAAAATATATTCTCGTAATATTTCGTAGAAAGTACCTATACAAAACAAAATCACACCTAACCTAGCTTACGACATCAAATTATATTTAAACACGTCAGAAACTCCTAATCCAAGTTTAAAGATAAAATAGGAAACAATAACTTTCCAAGATTTCATTGTCAAAGAAGTTTCACAGTTTCACGATAGAATTTATAAGTTCCTTCATAGATATTGACGGTCCGACGGAGACTCGTAACTTCTTGCCGTAACTCACTCATATCGCTACGAGATTGTAAAAGAAAATTTCAGAAGTTCTCTAAACAGTTTCTTCTTTCTTGGAATATTGATGTCGACTTCAGTGCTTCATTCTTATTATTTAGTAGTGTAGATAAAATATTAGTAAAGTGTGTGGCTATGAAAATATATATGAATTGTTTTATTTCATGTTGCTATGTTATTATTAGGGATGCGCCGAATATTCGGTTGTTATTCGGTATTCGACGTATTCGGCACCTTTTACAATATTCGTATTCGGCCGAATTATTCGGTTTTGGTGCCAAATATAGTCGGTTCGAGTTTCTTGGCTGCATGTCACAGTATAACATAAAAAATAATTAAAAAAATACAACCGACTTCCATGCCACATAAAAGTAAAAAATAATTTAATTACATGTTGGTTTAGAGCAAACACAGTACTCAGAACATAGTCCCGAAGTCGGCGCTCATATAAGACACATGTAGTTTCGTCGTAAAGATAAACCTTTTTACGTAAGATTTATATGTAAGTCAATGATATTCTATGGACAGTTCAACAGAATAAAGCAATTAATTGAAATCTCAATAAAATTTTCATTTTTTCTAAACTCTTACATCGACATTCATTTTTAAACCTCAAATAAACATTTAATTTATTTATGAACACAATTTCGCAGTTGTTTCTTAGTAAGAAATGGTAAACCGAATAATTCGGCCGAATATCCAGTTCGGTAGAAGTTAAACCGAATAGTATTCGGTTATTAGTTGAAACCACTAAGTATTCTGCGCATCGCTAGGTATTATCTTTTCGTCCCTGTAGCCTCGGGGTCAGAATAGGGCTACGGTATCCCCTGCCTGTCGTAAGAGGCGACTAAAAGGGGCTTCCGGGGTTGCAGACGGCTAGAGTGGGAGCTCGAACCGTTCGGTCAGGCAATCCCGGGAAGGACGGCGGTATGTGTGGTCGCATACCGTCGTAAAGACTAGATGGAGCGGTGGGCCCAGCCGCCCATCTGGGAGGAGCCCGATGGGGCAGCGCGCTCGGAGGATTCCGGTTGAAGTCGTTTCGAGATCCCGGAGTCCTCCCTTTTCAGCGCCGAGGACGGCCACCGGGGGTGTTTTAGTGCGGTAAAAATCCCACATAACCCTGCGTCGCTCCCACGGCGTCGGGTACCTTTGGAAGGTTTCCCCCTCGAAAACAAAAAAAAAAAAAAAGGTATTATCTTTTATCTAACTGCGTCAGACGGAGGGTAAAGTTTTAAAACGAATGTTTGTATAATTGTCAATTTATTTATCACTCCAGCACAAACGGATTGCTGGTGTGTGACATATTACAAGTCATTGGGATGATCTTGGTTTACAGAGGGCGCGTTCCAGATGACGCTCACAAAGTCCCAAACGCCCAAAACGTCGTTCCACAAGACGACCGCGGTCGTTGTGGTCGCGGCGAAAACGTCACTCATGACGTCATGACTTATGCCCACGTGACGCTTACGACGACCCATCTAACAAGGTGGGTCGAAGTGATCGTTCCAGTAGAAAATACGTCAGTAAAGCTCAAGCTAATGGAACGGGGAAAACTGCAGTCGTGAGCGTGCGCTTTGTGAAAGTCTAATGGAACGCACTCGAGTGACATAGGCATATTATTTTTAAAAATAGCGCTTTTGAACAGGGAATAAAACCGACTCAATGCAAGTCAAACTCGCCCACGGAGGGTTCCGTACCATCACAACATAGTATATAACAAAGTCGCTTCGTACTGTCTATCCCTATGTATTTATCCCACAATATTGAGTTCTTCAATTACGCAATATTACTAGATATCATATCATTTAGTAACAAATTAATTACCAATCTGATACACTTAAGCATCCAACCAGTGTAAACAATGTTTTCCAATTTCCCCCAGGGACCGAAAATTACTGCTAAATGTTCCCCCAAGTTTGTGAGAACACATAAATTAGGTATGTACCGTCGCATACTGGTTGTCCACTAACGTGTAATGTATTTCTTGTTGTAAATAATTTATTAAACAACGGTTCATCGGCAATTTGTATTGCTTTTTGTATGACACTACAAGAAAATCTATAGGTAGGTTTATAAATTAAAAATAATATATTTGCAAAAAATAGTTTGGGGAACCGAAAATAGGTAATACTTAAAATTTCTGTAATTTTGTCTTTTCGCTTAAAATAACATGAAATGACAACTATTTCATTTACGAGTTGACTTTTAGACTTGAAATCCTACTTCATCAAAAATTATTAGGTACCTACAATTCTCCAGTTGCGTTCCTTTGGAGATCCCGGACGACGGCTACCGGGGGGGTTTTAGTGCGCTAAAAGTCCCACATAACCAGGCATCGCTCCCACGGCGTCGGGTACCTTTTGAAGGTTACCCGCTTGAGAACAACCAAAAAAAAACAAGAATTCAAATTTAGAAGTAATTATAATTACATTGTTTTGTGTGGTTTTGGTACTAACTAGATTAGGTATTTCAAATAGTGCAACTAAAATTTCTATGAAATATATGCCAATGGCCATGTAACATTTTTGAACTCATCTAGAATCTCAAATCTAATCAATCTCGTGTAAATCACCTCTTCTGTATAGAATTAACTACAGAAGACCATGGACGGCAGAGCGAATTCATTGTCAGGTTTAATTAAGGGTGATAATCATATGTAATCAGAGTTACACACTTGATAAGTAGATAGTGATGTCAAAGATGCTATGTACCTACCTATAGATGAATATTTTTAAATACTAAAGATTTTAAGCTCTTACCACTAGAAATTTCATAAAGTCATCGCAAGATGCATACTTCCATAGAGATGTGACATCCAATTTCCTAAAAGTTTTAACCCTCTGTGATCTTCGTTTCACTTCCGAAGTTACTTCGATCATAAATTTTCAATCTGTACAGCAGTTTTCCGTGAATAACTTCGTGTTAGCAAATGAATATACAGTTTGCAATGACTTCAATATAAAAAGTAACGATAAAACCATTAAGATAAATCTTCTATATATAAAATTCTCGTGTCACAATGTTCGTTCCCGTACACCTCCGAAACGGCTTGACCGATTCTCATGAAATTTTGTGAACATATTGAGTAGGCCTGAGAATCGGCCAACTTATATTTTCCATACCCCTTAGTGATAAGGGTTGTCCACCCTTAACATATTTTTTAATTTTTTATATGGCAAAACAACGTTTGCCAGGTCAGCTAGTGTTAAATAATAATCGCATTGTCTGCATCGCGAAATGGTCTGTTACGCAGAAAGTCCAATGTTCAATCTAGGTGCTAGTATTTAGAGTTCAGTACCTGAATGAAAAATGAGGACCCTGTTAATTAGCATACGTATTTAGTTCGTCACAAGGCACTGGGCTGTAATAAATAGATACCTACTTGTAATTTAATCCTCCTTATACTAACGTTATCTTAAATATTTTTAATATAACGAGTCAGACCAACTTATCTTAGAAATAGCTAAAGTTTTAGCTTTGGGGCTGCCTATATGGCCCCAATGCGGACGTAGGTAACCTTTCGTAAAGCTAAACAGGCTTAATTTGTACCCAAAAAAATCCCCAAAAACCCGAACAGAAATTCCTTGCACTAGCGCAACCACGCGCGAAACTTTAGCGAACACGAATAGAAGCATAATTTCCAATTTCCTACTAGTTGCAAGTCTACAATCTTCGATCCGCCATGGAAGTAACTGCGAGCATAAATTCTATATCCGTGCACCAGAATTCCGGAGCCTTTGTGAGCTCCTTAACTTCTACTGAACTTAAATGTTTGTAGGTAAATTAAGTTACGCTCAGGACGTTTATCGGTCATGTATTTAACTACCAATGTTGTCGTTTCTTTTTAATGCAGTTTAGTTTTCTTAACATTTTTTCACGTTTATTAGTTTTCTGACATTAAAAAATGTTATTGAAATTATTAGTAATTTAAACTGCAAGACACTACAATTAGAAGAAGGATTATACATGTTGTATTAGCTCGAATATACTGCTCTTCTTCTAAACTAAAATGGCTTGAGACACGGTTAGGATATAGCAAGCTAACGTATTACGGTGATTTTTTTCCTTATAACAGAGTGTGAATGCTTCTGCTCTCTGGTTTGAAGGGTGTCGTCAAAGAGACGTGATCATCCTAGGCCTTTGTACTTCGGCCTCAAAGGTCTCAGATTGGACACTAACCGTATCTTGGATTAATTATAGATGCACCTAGGTGGCAATAACATCTTACTTTTTTTAAGTGGGTAATCCTCATGGATACCCAGCCTCCCGGGGCACTCTTACCGGCTAAACCCCCGCTGTGTTTTCTCCTGGCACCGTACGGCGGGAACACGGGCACGCTTTCGCATTCATACTGCCGCTGCCTAGCCGCTCCCGAAGCAAGCATGGAGCATGAATAACCTTACCTTTAGGTGAATTGAGCCCTCATTAAAATACTATGCATAACTTATCCATGTGACTCTTGTTGGCCTTTCTGATAGAGGATAAATTAAAGATTATCATAAACACTGCGTACAAACTTACCGATTGGTACAGATTTTATCTGCTATTGAATAAACGAACAAACGATAACTCAAATGAACGAATCTTTTAATAATAATAGTATTCTTTAAAATTTTATTTATTACTATTTCATATCTAGTTTGCAAGTACCTACACTTCATTTGGAGGTTCAAAGCAGGGCTACATAAATCTGAAATCGAAACATGAGTTAATTCGAATCAAATTTGGCTTTGAAGTACAACACTATGCATAACAATCGAATCGAATCACGTTCTACCACGTTGTGAATAAACAATATTAGTCAAACCTATCTTTACTTGGACAGGGCTACTCTTGATTCACACTACGTGCTTTGCTGAAAACTCAAACTTTCATGTGCAAACTATTTCTTCATTATATTGTAGTAACAAATGGTTGTTTCATATAAAAGCGAGTTGACGACAAAAACGATTACTAAGTGTACCTATTACCTCTTTTTATTTAATTCGTCTAAGGTCAATTGCCGACCCGTCTGCTGTATTAGGCCCGCGGCAATTTTTATGGGCGGCACTAGGTACTTTTAGACTGAATCATTTTCCCGCCGACTTATAACCTCGTCAATCCATTATTGTCTCATTGCTGGGCACGGGTCTTCTCTCAGAATGAGAGTTTAGGCCATAGTCCACCGCGCTGGCTAAGTGAGAATTGATAGACTTCACACACCTCTGAGATTTTTTTTAAAGAACTCTCGGGTTTGTAGATTTCCTCATGATGTTTTCTATCAGCGAAAAGCAGTGATCACCAGTATTTTTTTTAATACATAGGACTTAAAGGTGCACTTAGCGACAAAAATAATATACTTACGGCTTTGGTCCCACGCTATTCCTTTTTTGTACTACGGCTACGGCTTCTAGTAGATAGTGCTACTTATATTAATTAATTGAAACATTTTTCATCGGTTACTACTTTTTCTACAGACTTCGCTAATATTGTTAATTTTGGCAGGAAACGGGAATGGGATTCCCGTAGCTGGATAATTTTGTCTACAATATTGACTTTTACGATATATTTATATAAAACTATTAAGATCGAGAAAAGACTAAGAGTTTCTTTACTCAGAATATGTTGTAGACTAGATGATAAAGAAGCTTGGTCTAGGAAAGCTCAATGAACAATTAACACTTGTTCAAAAGTCTTAAAGTAGTATGATGTTGTGTATATATTTTTATTGGTTTAAACAATTTTTGCAAACAATTTATTACCGATACTGGATTAGAGTATCATTTACTTGCTCAATACTAGGTAAACTATAAGACTTAGAACAAACCGTAGCTTTTACCGATACCTTTATGTATTTATTTACTTTAACCTACATCTTTTGAAATCAATATTGTCCAACGTGATCCGTGATCCCTCACGGAAGAGACAGGCCATTTTCCTTAAGGTTCTCTTAAAAGTACTTCTCCCACATGTATTAGATATCGAAAACTAAATAGGTATGTAGTTAGAAATGCAGATCTATGTTCAGTATCAATAAGGTTAGGATTTAATACATAAATCAAATGTTTATTTGCACAAGCGTAGCAGAATGCATAACAATCGTATCACGTACCTCGTTGTGAATAAACAATCCCGGACCAACTTTACTGATCGGAGTTACTCTCAGCTCAAAATTTACTTATTTTCACTCAAAACTCGAAAATGTCATTATGACAATTGTCGATCAAAAGCAAGGTTTGAGGATTTGAGTGTTTAGTATTTATAGTTTTGTGCTTAGACTCAATTGATGTAAATTACAAGCTGAGTTTTTAATTGAATGGCACTAAATGATTCGAACTGAAAGGTCTGAAAATTTTATTTTAGTTATAGTTATTAAAAAATCCTTTTCAGTGACGTAGCTAGACGTGAACTTAGTGGGCCATCGCCCACGTCCTCACACTTATAGGGGCCTTACGAGGCCTCTTTGGAGAAGAAGACAGAGGCATTTTCAAGGCCCAATAGAATCATCCAATGGGGCTTCGCTGGTAGGCGTTTGCTCACGTCTACTTTGTCCTCGCTACGCCACTGATCCTTTTGTACATATCATTGGAACTGGCACAAAACTTTAATTTATTTATATACCTACTAGCTGTACCCTGCGCGCATTGCTACGCCGTCACAAAAAATACACCAGGAACCTACACGAGCTCTTTGCTAAAGATCATCACATGATCAAATGAATAGTTTACGATTCTATAGAGGACGTACAGACAAATATTCATTTTTATATATAAAGATAATATTTAAAAATACATCTATGATGAAATCTCTCAATCGAGGGTCCGAGGTTGAAATCCAAGGTCACGTGCCACCTTACGGACAGACCAGTCTAATTCTAAGAGAGAACCCGCGCCCAGTAGTAGGTAGGACAATACAGGGTTGATGTTCTATATAATGTATTTTTCATTCCAATATTTGGCATTTATTACAATATAAAGTGTAATAAATTTATTATGTTCCCCAATACAATTATTATAAGATAATTGGCTGTTATCATTCAGCAATTGATGCTTTCTTTCGAGTTATGATCGAGAATAGATATTAACGGCTAGTGTTACTGCATTCTCAATTTACGTCTAACATGTCGAATACAGTATTGTGTGCAGAGTGAACGAGATAGCGATACAGTTTGCATAACGTGTTTGCACTTGACAACCGACTGCGTCTCGATTTGAAGGTAAATCTAGGTGGTCTGGTGGTTTCAGTTCAGACATTGTTTTGCTAGGTACTTAAAATAGTGATACTGGTTAACGGAATATGTTGTATTTGTAAAGCGTTTAGGGTTTATGTTTCCTAGTATACTTATTGATGGAAACGAATCCAATATATTAATGGGTTCCTGTTCGCATATATTTTTGTTTACTTAGCGATAACTTTTGATTATTGACTAAATATTCCTATTCAAGTTTTTGTACACTACATTATGACATTGTCAATACAAAGCAGCCAAATTAAATAAGAAGTAATACCTACATAGGCAAATAGCGGTTACTTAGAAATGCCTAATAGACATTTAATGCTTAGATTTTTTTATAATTATAAGTACGTGAACATTTTGGCTCCAGGAAAACTTACTAAAAATATTACATATAAAACCTAAATTATCTTGAATATTAATAATATTAATACTATTACTATTATTATCATACCAAAGTTAGAATTTACGTTTATTTATTTTACTATAATTAAAAAGGTTACACCAATTACATTGATTATATACACTACCGGTTATGCTATTTATACCGTTATTTATATTTATACCGTTGACAGGAAATTGGGAAACAAGCCAGATTTTCGACTTGGGAGGTACCACCGCCACACTTTTTTCTAGCGTAAAGCAGTTCTAGCGTGGTTGATAGCACACATTTATATCAGATGACCATATGGTTCTTGGGAGTAGCAACGCATCCGCGATTGACTTTAGATAGAATCCATATGTGAAGTTGCTTAAAGATGTCCATGGGCGGTAGTAACCGCTTACCATCTACATATTTAAGAGTACATTATTTTTAATTTAGAACGTTTACATTACATACATTTATTGATGTCAACAAAAATATTAGATTCTCAGGAAATATATGATACGATTTTCTAACTAATCCCAGTCGAGGGGCTTTTCAGATACACGGAAAGCTAGCGTGCAAGCACCTGTAACGAGTTTACATTCATAGTAACTTGGCAAACAATTCTCAGTAAGATTGTTAAAACGGACTGGGGGAAATTGGAAATTCATATAAATGATAGGGATATGTCCAGATAAACTTTTATCTTTAACAATAAAAAGTTATTATAATTAAACTATTAGTAATTTGATTTATTGCTTTTTAAAAATAATTACGTATTAATCTAATTTGAATATGAAGACGACCCGCGTGGCGGAACGGTTACCATACCGGTCTGACGCGCAATGAGTCCCGGGTTTGATTCCTGGCCAGACAGGTATCTGAATGATGTGTTAGATTCGTGTTCTGGGTCTGGGTATTTGTGTATTTGTCATGTTTGTGTTCATGGTACTCACGACACAGGAGAAAATCCTACAGTGGGACTATGAGTGTAGAAAGCGTGTTGTTCTTTTTTGAATTATAAATATAACAATAATAATGCATTTATCTTTCACTAACTACAGCTAATTGTAAAATATTACAGGAAAATGTTGTGCCTCAGCTTCACCTGCAATAGGACCAGGTCCCATGCAGTGCTGTATTTCACCCACCCCCTTCTCCCTGTGTTAATGGGCGGGAGTGATTTGAGCTCCCCGGTTCACCGATTATTATTAAGTGATTATAGTTATAGGCTCTTGGGGGGAAATAGGCATATATCTTTATCTTCCAAGTAACTTTATTATCCTCCTTAAGAGAATTACAGATACACCATTAAATTACAATTACGATTACGTTTTGCTATGTTAAATTTACAAAACAAATTTCTTTTCTAAGAATTTTTTCCACAAAGACCTGTTAACTTATCCCACATAAGGGGCTTTTCAGATGCCCGGCACGCTACCGAGCGGGCACCGGTAGATAACGAATTTACGTTCGCAGTAACTCGGGGTACGATTTGCAGTAAGATTGTTACCGACAGGGGGAAATTGGAAATGCATGTTTATGGATTCAGATTCCCGGAAATGTGCTTATATACCTATTTTTTTTATCAGACTGAAGTAGCAAACGAGCATTCAGTCTACTTGATGGTAAGTGATCACCGCCGCCCATGGACATCTGTAAGCAACTTCATATAGAACATGGGTTCTATCTGAAGTCAAACACAGATGGTTGCTACTCCCGATGACTAAGATGGTCACCTCATGTAAGAAGTGTGTGTGTATTTCTAATGTAAAGCAGTTTTAGGGTTTTGGTGGAAGGGCTTCGGTAGTTAGATACTGGCTCAATTTAATATGAATTGACCATTTTAATCGTCAAGAATAACTCGATATTGACTTCAGGTAGAGCTCCATATCCATATGAATATGCAGACATTTTTCTATGGGTGGAGTAACAATATACCACGAGTATACTCGTTTTCACTTTAATCTTATAAAAATTAAGCGAATTATATACAGTGTACGATGGTACATTGTAGATAATTCGCAGTCCTTACATATGTTGGAAACATTTTAATTTAGACATCAGCGGTTTCAGAAATTAATCGCAAAGTAGGGTAGTCGGATAATATTTTATTTATATAGTGAATTTCTAGTTATTTTAAGATTACAGGCTCATTTTAATTTTATTTGTAGTATTGCTGAACAACATTTGCACGTAACAAAATGAAAAAGAGGGTATGGTGACTAGTCTATTAATTCTGGATTGAATAGCATAAACCATAAGTGATCTCCGCTAAGCGTCATTGTCTACTTTACACGTTTAGTAAGAGAAGTATTGCTTCTCTTACTAAACGTGTAAAGTAAGTGTAAGTGTAAAGTGTAAGTGTAAGTGTAAAGTGTGAGATTAAAATTCAAAGAATTTTAAAAAGAAGTCGGTTTTAAGATAGCGCAAACGTGGAAGCCAGTGGTGACTTTATGTAAGTAACAAATAGGTTTGATGCGGAAGGATACAGTGTGTTAAGTGTCGTGATATGGAATCTAAAAAGAAAAACGAAGTAGATGTAGGGCAGATTGATTATTTTACCATCAGTGCTGGTCAGTGCTTTCTATACGATTTATGTATGCTTAAAATATCGGCAAAATGAAATAAAAAAAAAAACATGTAAGTACACGACAAATATTAAAATAATCAGTTGACATTAGGGAAGCAACATGTTATAAAGTTGCCAATATTGCCTTGTGTAATGAAATTGTCAAAACATTACAATTGACGTCGAGTACTAGACTTTTATTAAAATCCTATTTATTTTTAATAAAATCCTATTGTTTTTTCATGTATCGTGAGCACCGTGCACATTCAGACCCAGAACAGGCCTTTAAATTCATCGTTCAGATTTCTGTCTGACCGGGGACTGAATGTGAAGTTCGTTGCATATCAGACGGGTATAGTGGCCACGTCTCCCAACTTATATTTTGCCACTGTTGATTCTTCAAATGTATATATTTTAAGAAGAATAGGAAATATGTATATATTTTAAGTAAGTAATATATGTATTGGCGCGTTATGAAAATCGAATGAGAGTGACGTTATGTAGTAAAGAGGTTTCGACATTTCATAACAGATGGCGTTAGAAGTCATCAATAGTTTTAGTTTAGTCGAAATGGGACAGATTCTATTTTGAACATCATAGCCGATAGTTACCCGATTGATAATTCATTTGTTATTTCAAAGATTTATGAAATTATAGACACCGTCTGTTTTACAAAGTAATGTTTAAAAGTAATACTTATTTTGGCGCGATGAATAAGATCGGAATTAGTTATTTCATAATAGATGGCGTTAGTAGTCCTAAATTTAAATAACTGCAACTCAGTCTGTATAATTTGTATGGTGATTAGTATGGTTTTCGCTGTATATTTTCACTGATTACGCTGCAAGTCCTTCAGCGTTGGATGAGAAACAAACAGATAAATTACAACTTTATTCCTTTTGGAATTAATCTTTTTGAGGTACCAAGCAACATAATTTTGAAAATTGTTTTAACGAAATTTAATTTTTCTTTAATCAGCAGCTACATACATTCATTTATTCCTGCGTAAAATTTGTTAGGTTTATGAAAGTAGTTAGAACTAAGCTTAGACATCATATTTTGGATAGTCATTGTCTCGGGGTGGCAAGCTAAATCGCCACCCTTTTGTTCCGATATAAACTGCCGTCAGCTCGCTGATTGCACAGACAACTTCGTCTGTTACTGCTTTGGGACAATGTCTTCAATAGTTCCAAGTTATGTACAAGGATGATTGTAGTTCCTTGTAGTAATGATTGTATTTGTCAATAATAGTTGATTTGGATTTTGCATTGCGATTATTAGTAAAAATATTATAATAAGTCGTATTTCGTAAAACTAGGAGCGTGTATCTTTGTTAAGTCTAGGAATGGCGGTAGGCGGAAATAAAAAGGTAGGCTAGTCTTTGATCTCTATATTCTGAGGACTATAATAGATACCTTTAAAGGTTTCCCCTTATCAACAACAAAAAAAAGATTTGACCTGAAATTTTCTTCCATGAACGTTTCAAATAAATACACTCGAATATTTGTTTTTTTTTTTTATATGACTAAAGTAGCAAACGAGCATACAGACCACCTGATGGTAAGTGGTCACTGCCGTCCATGGACATCTGTAATCAACTTCATAAAGAACATGGGTTCTATCTGAAGTCAATCTCATATGCGTTGTTACTTCCGAGGACTATGATGCCTCATGTGAAAGTGTGCCGGCAAGCATACCCTTCCATCGAAACGCAAGAAATGCTTCACACTAGAAATAGGTATGTCGGTGGTACTTCCCCGGTAGAACTACCGAACTACACTGGTTCTACAACCTTAAAAAAATAAATAAGTATAAAACTGATTTCGTTCAAACAAATGCTTCTTTCCTAAGCTAAGGGAAATTCCGAGGCCCTTTGACTCCTCCTATATTATATACGGCTTTGATTAAGACAGTTATATTGTTTTTCCAAAAAACTGTACAGTTTGCAAATATCCAGACTGGCAACACCGTACATTGTTACAGGGTGTATCAGTACACGCTCCAGTGGCTTTAAAACCAATACAGTGCAATCTTTTTTATACTCTGTTGCGTTTGTTTGGCGGCGCGATATTTGTGAATAGCCATAGCTTTTGTATCTAACATTGCTTGAGGTTATTGCAGTTTGAGCATAACTGGAATGCGGTTGGAAATATTGTAGGTATTTTTTTATTCTACTCTACGCGTGTTTGGTCTGAAGCACTCTTGTTTCAATTTTTATGCACCTTTGATGTATTCGGGGTAAAAAGCGTATCTCGTTGCTGTAAAGTAGAGATGCGCCGAATAGTGCTTTCACCGAATAACCGAATACCGAATATCATTCGGTTTAACTTTTACAGAACCGGATAATTGGCCAAATAATTTGGTTTACCATTTCTTATTAAGAAACAACTGCGTAAATATGTTCATAAAAAATAATTGTTGATTTAATTCTCATAGGATTTCTATAACTTATAACATAAATATTACGTAAAATGTGTTTTTTTTTTATGTTTTTTTCTATTTCTATACCGTGACGTGTAGCCAAAAAAGTAGAAATACTCGAACCGAATATATTCGGCACCAAAACCGAATAATTCGGTCGAATACGAATAGTGAAAATGATGCCGAATACGCCGAATACCGAATGACAACCGAATATTCGGCGCATCTCTACTGTAAAGTATTATTAACAGTACCTAAAGTTCGTTAAAATAAATTCCGCCGTTTCGAAGAATCGCTGCTTTGATTGAATAATAACAACTCCGAAACGAAATTTTACATGAGAGCCCAGTAAAAATAAATCAAAGCTTTTTGTTTTCTTTTCATCTTTACAATCATATCTGTACACATTTAATAAATGAAAGTAAAAAAATAATAAAAATAAATTATAAGGCCAGTGCGTGGTTTTGATATTTATTCATTTTTTTTTTTGGATAAAACTGTATCTTTAATTTCCAATTGCTGAATTTTGAATTTTATGTAAAATAGTCATATTTTATACGTTAGTAACAACGTAGAGAGTATCTTTGTGTTTTGATTCAGCGAACAATTTTTATCTTCCAATTAGACAAAAAATAACCTTAAATTATACCAAACTTTGAACAATATCAAGTTTAGTGTTTGAATTGAATTACGGTCGAATTTCGACCGTTGCGACGGGTTACTAATTCTAATGATTCGAAGACGTAAAAATGCATGTCATACCGATTTAGTACAGTATAAAGGGTACACTTCTACGACAATTAACTTAGAAATCGTCTACCCAAACACGGAGAAGTTAGCACCATATAACACTAACTTCAGTTAAATAGGTTTCGAAGCGCGAACAACTAGAGTACACTATTAATACTAGAGGATTGGTCCCGAACAAGTTTTGATATAAATTTAAATTGTCAGAATAACCTGGAAATGGGGTCACTAAGTAACACAGTTTGGTATTGTTGAAGAATAGTGTATGATCGTGTTGTTTTACATTCACATCAACCCATTATTGGCCCACTACTGGGCACGGGTCTTCTCCCAGAATGAGAGAGTTTAGGGCCATAGTCCACCGCGCTGACCAAGTGCGAATTGGTGGACTTCATACACCTCCGAGAACTTTTTTTTAAGAACTCTCGGGTGTGTAGGTTTTCTCACGATGTTTTCCTTCACCGAAAAGCAGTGATAATTAATTTCTAAACGCACGTAAATCATTGGTGCGTGCCTGGTTTTGAACCTTGGACCTCCCTATCGAGACGGCAAGTTTCAACCATTAGGCTATCACTGCTCTTATTTAGGCTATCGCTGCTCTTGTTTTACATTACGTGGGATAAATTCGCTTTACGCGAGGACCCGCGTGGCGGAGCGGTTACCATACCACTCTGACGCGCAATGAGTACCGGGTTCGATTCCCGGCCAGACAGGTATCTGAATGATGAGTTTAGATTCATGATCTGGTTCTAGGTGTGTCCATGGTACCCACAACGAAAATTTTAGTGTGGGGCTATGAGTGTAGAAAGCGTGTGTGTTTTTTAATATTAAAGATGATTTATGGAAAATCTATTTTCTAGGAATTGTAGTTAGTAAAGTTATATTTAATCGTTTAAAATATACTCACTACTTTTGATTTGATATGATTTTAGACAAAAGCATAATATAAAAGTTTCAAAAGTTTCAGATATTACTGTCGTGGAAGGACGACCATTTTTTTAAACTATATGCGGTATATAGACAGAACTTTTGCGACATAAAAAGCGGCTTAAAATACATGCGATATTGTGACACGAGGAAATCTTATATCAATAAGCAAATAGCTAACTATTAATTCAAATTCAAATTCTTTATTGCTCATGCTTATTATCTAAGTCGGGTCTTACAAACAAATTTTGGTATAGGCATGCACCCAGTAAGCTATTGCAATATAATTACAAGAAATATTAAAACTAAGTAGTTCAGTAGAGTAGTACGCTTACCAAGTTTTGATTTATGTTATGACTAAGCAGCAACCTGTCTATTTAGTTCTCCATTAAAGTTCGTGCTGAGAACTTATAAAAGAATAATTTAGTTCTGGATGCGAGGTAAATCGCTTCTAGAATTAAGTTCTCATAGTTAAATGTTGATGTTTTGAACATATTTTTTAAACATTTGAAGTTTGTTACGTACATAAATTATTATGAAGGTGGTAGAATCAGTGTAGTTCGGCCGGGGAGGTACCACCGCCATACCTATTTCTAACGTGAAGCATTCATTTCGTTTCGATGGAAGGGTGTGGTTGCCGGCACACTTTTATATGAGGCGACCATCCTAGTCCTCGGGAATAGCAACGCGTCTGTGATTGACTGCAGATAGTACCTATCTTTTATATGAAATTGCTTACAGATGTCCATGGGCGGTAGTGATCACTTACCATCAGGTGGACTGCATGCTCGTTTGCTACTTCATTATTATTAAAAAAATCACAGGCGCCCGTAATGACACAGTGTAACTGATTGAGGGATCACCGTAGATATGTACTTGTCAAAATACTATTAGAGTTATATCAAAGACTACAGAACCGATGCTACGGTTAAAATTAGAACTGGCTTGGTAGAAGGCGGATGTAATCACCGACATGAAAAACACAGGTCAAAAACACTTTTAGATCCAGAAGGCTCATGGCTCATGGCTTATGCCTCTCTCCCTCTCATTTAGGTGAAAGTAACTATTTAGAGAAAGACCTGAGAAAAGATGGTGTGACGATCTGGTCAAATATTCAAAAGACTGGCAGGCCTTGGCGAAAGATAGAGAGTAGTGGATGTATATGGGGGAGACTCATGGGGGAGACTCACCAGTCTTTCAAAACAAAGAAACATAAATATAATACGATCAATCACTTAATAACTGACTGCACGCCACCTGCGTGATACTCCGTGACTACTTACAGCTTACAGCGTATTACTTAAGTATATCAAATTGTATTAGTATCGTAAAAGTTAGTCAACCATTAAGGAACAATTCAAGATTATTTCTCGACTCGCCTCGACAAAGAAAAGTTGAACAATGTTGCCTTAAAGTCTTCGAGTTATTTGTCGGGTTATTCGCTCTCATTATATTAATGTTTTACTTGCAGAAAACTATGTTTCCTTATATGAAGTTTTTTGCCGTGATTAGGAGCCAAGTAAATGAGTCGAAATTTGCAAAATAAATTCAAACATCGTATGTTGTGTGTACCCGTGATGTGGTTATTTATTAATTAAATTTTGAATATATATACTTACAAAGAAAATAGGTTTTCTTTAATTATTTGGTCCTTTTTTTATTTGACGTGTCTGTCTAATTTTAAAACTTCAGAATATATTTTATTATGAAGAAAGATAGATTTGGTGAAATAATAAACTTGAAATGTCGTTTCTTATTTTTAAAAGCAACACATTTGTTTATTTTCTAAATGCCTAAGATATAATCTTATATACTTTTACCGTAATCAAAGGTTAGCGTAAATTTGCGACAATTGTCAATTATGTAGGGGTTAATCAACCTTTGTATTATGTATATTAGGTGGTAGAAATAGTATGGTTCGACTGGGAGATACACCTTCTTTCGTTTCGATAGAATGGTGAGATTGTCGGCTTATTTTCATAATTATGAGGCAACCGACTTACGCCAGGTGTAGCAACTTCACATAGAAGCTTATTTTTATCTCTCTGAAGTAGCAAACGAGCATGAAGTCCATCTGATGGTAAGTGGTCACTGTCGCTCATGGACATCTGTAATCAACTTCATACAGAACATAGGTTCCATCTGAAGTCAATCACAGATGCGTTGCTACTACCGAAGACTATGTTGGTCGCCTCATATAAAAGTATGCCGGCAACCACACCCTTCCATCGAAACGCAAGAAATGCTTCACGTTAGAAATAGGTGTGGCGGTGGTACTTCCCCGGTCGAACTACACTGGTTCTACCACCACGTAAAACTGCCATAAACATCATAAACATTTACATTAACATTTAAATGCGACTTTTTAATAAGATACATGTCCACGTGAACTATCATTAGACTATATGCTCGTTTGTGAAACATAGACATAAAATATCTATTTTTTGAATTGCATTTCATTACAAACATCTTTAAGGCGATATAAAATGGTTTATTACACACTTAATTGACCCTCAAGATATTCGCAAGTAAACACGCTGTAAATATACCGCAGTATTAGTTTATGAAGCGGTGTACGAAGTTTTGATTTATGTTTACATTATGACTAAGCCGAAACAACGAACACACGATGGTTACTAAGTAATTGTTCTTGTTAGTTGTATATTGGAGTCGGTGCGCCATTATTTATCCATTGAGGATTTTTGGGTTTAAATTTGTTGTGCCTGATGGTAGTAGGATACGGAAATGTCAATTTTAAATAGGCCTATGGAGACGCTTACGACTTGTCGTCGCCAGATCTGGTCATAATATCAACTGGGAAGGTCTTGCAAATCCCAGCGACTTTGTATGTTTTATAATCGGTATATATTTATGTTTTTTTTAAGCTATTGCATAGCTTTTATCGCGAGCTTTGAGCGCGGCGACCGAATCAAGAAATTCCGTAACGAAAAAGCCTATCACCCCCCACTTCGCCTACCATGTAGCGCGACCGAGCGTTCGCTTAACGGTATGTATATGGTACTACCGTACGAAGCTCGCACGTATCGAAACGATCTCCTTGGAAGTCGGACGAATATGTAAGCAGCTGTTGGTGAGAAAGTATATAGTATTAAATAAAAGAACTTGAATTAATATTGATAAAATTGAAAGTACTGCATAAGTAAACAAATAATTATAATTGTTTATGTTGATAAAAAGTGCTATGCAATAGCTTAACCGCGGCAGTCCCCGTGTGCCGCACGTTTTTATTTATTTTTTACATGGAAAATAAAAGTTACCTCTGTTCTATATGAAGTTGCCTACAAATGTCCGTAGGGGTAAGTGACCACCTACCATCAAGTGGATTGCATGTTCGTTTGCTTCGTTATTACAATCATATAAAAATCCGGAGAGTTCCCCATAAAATTTTGTTAAGTTAATAGTGTTTGTTTATTTGTGAGGTGAAGGAGAATTCGCATGACGATGTGTTCTTCGTATCGGTGTGACAAACCGGCGTATCCGGGTTCCGATCGTTGTGTAGGCAGATATCTAACTGATTAATTTTAATTACTGGGGGAATTACAGGGGGAAAGCTGCATGTCCCTCAAGAGACGAGCCCATAAGGGGTGCAACGCTAGGGGGCATCGGCGTGTTCCACTGGAGATCCCGGGGTCCCCTAAAAGCGCTGAGTAAGGCCACCGAAAAGGTTTTAGTGGGTAAAAATCCCCCATAACCCAGAGTCTCTTCCAAGGTTCCAGCGTACCTAATTAAGGTTTCCTCCCGTCAACAAAAAAATATTCTAATGTCTGAATGAGGTTCTCAAGACACAGTGAACCCTACTGTGAAACTATACGTATATGAAATGAAATGAAATGAAATGAAATGAAATGAAATGTCTTTATTTTGCATAGGCCTTCGGGGGCGCTTACAAATTGTCAGTTACATTTATATATATTTTTTTACACTACCACCGGATCGGAACACGACCTCAACTGAGAAGATCCGGCAAGAAACTCAGTGGGTTTGTCTTTTTTCTTTGTATATCTTTTTTTTATTTTTTTCTTTTTTTTATTTGCCATCTTGTTTTTACATGGGTAACAATAGTTAGCTCCAGTATCCTGCCCTACATTTGGCCTAACAAGGAGCACGTTTGGCAGGATACGCTACACTTTGACATTTTATTAATTACGTATTGTTCAGTCCCAAGCTGTTTTATCATCTATATAATCAGAAATTTTGTAATATGCTTTACGACTAAGCTTGATCTTAATAAATGCTTTAAAGTTATTGATTGACAAATTTCTGACTTGAATTGGTAGTTTATTATAAAAGCGTATACATTGACCCATAAAAGAATTATTAATTTTGTGGAGACGAGTAACATGTGCGGAGAGATTGTGTTTGTTCCTTGTATTTATATCATGGTTGTCACAAAGTTTACTGAATTTATTAATATTTTTCTTAACATAAATCAAATTCTCATATATAAATTGGGATACAACAGTAAGAATATTTATTTCTTTGAATATTTCTCTAAGTGAAGATTTCGGACTTAGATTATAAATGGCTCGAACAGCCCTCTTCTGCAATACAAAGATAGAATTGAGGTCTGAAGAACAACCCCACAGCAGTATACCATAAGACATAATGCTGTGGAAGTAACTAAAATAAACTATTCTAGCTGTTTCAACATCAGTTAAATGCCTAATTTTTTTCACAGCATATACCGCCGAACTGAGTCTACCCGACAATTTTTCAATGTGGGGACCCCATTGCAATCTGGCATCTAGAGTAACGCCTAAAAAGACAGATGAATCCACAAGATCCAAAACCGTTCCATTGAGTTGTACATTGGTTTCAACCTGCCGCACGTTGGGCAACGAGAACTTGATACATTTAGTTTTCTTCTCATTCAGAAGAAGGTTATTTATGTTGAACCAATGTACAACTTTCGAGAGAGCATTGTTTACCTCGTCAAAATTATCCAGTTGTCGTTTAATTTTAAATAATAATGAAGTATCATCAGCAAACAATACAATCTCGTGATTATCTCCTACATAATGAGGCAAGTCATTGATATAAATTAAAAACAAGAATGGACCGAGTATCGAACCCTGCGGAACGCCCATTGTAACACATGCGCCGGGCGATTTTGTACCATTTATTACAACCCTTTGAATTCTGTCATTCAAGTAAGAATTCAAAAGGCTAAGAGCCTTGTTCCTGATCCCATAATGGTGTAATTTCCTGACCAGTGTATCGTGGTGGACACAATCAAAAGCCTTGGATAAATCACAGAATACACCTAGGGCATCGCGTGATCCATCCCAGGCTTCGAATACATTTTTCAGTAGTTTAGTTCCTGCATCTATAGTAGAGCGGTTCTTTCTAAAGCCAAATTGGTTATCATGTAGTATTTGGTTTTTATTAAAATAATTCAACATATCATTTAGGATGATTTTTTCAAAAATTTTACTTAACGTTGGTAGTATAGAAATCGGTCGAAAATTTGTTGGATCTGAAGTACTACCTGATTTAAATATTGGAATAACTTTACTTTGTTTCATAAGGTCAGGAAATACACCGTAAGTAACACAGGCATTGAATACAGTAGCCAAGTGCGGTGCAATGAGATGAATAATCGAGGAAACAACCCTAACAGAAAGTCCCCATAAGTCTGCCGTTTTCTTACGGTCTAGGCTGTTAAAAGCAATAATGATATCTCCCGCATTAACCTTTGAAAATTCAAAACCTGTATTACATTCAGTTACATATTCTTTAAGTAAGGACTCGGCAGAAGTAGAGGACGACTTCAGAGTTTTTGTTGTTAATACGGGTATATTAGTGAAAAAGTTCTCAAACTCTGATGCCACCTCCAAATCTCCTTTTACATCTATATTATTAATTTTTAAATTAAAGTGTTGTTTATGTTTAGATAAGTTATTAGTTTCGTTGTTGATAATGTTCCACGTCGTTCTAATCTTATTAGTAGATTTGTGTATATAAAAGTATTTAGCCCCAAAATATTGCTATGGGTTCATACTTAAAAACAGTTTCGATCTACCTAGAGTACTAATTAAAATTATTTCACATTTTTAGGTCAGGTCAAGCCGCGTTTCCCGGTAAACGCTCTTCATTTACGGAAATTGGGTAATTAATACGTCATGCATACAACATCGTTAGCTGATGCACATTCGGTTAGTTCGTTTCACTGCTAGGCATTTTTCGGAATTTTTATTGCTCTTTCTGCCTAGATATTTTCGGGATATTATATAACGACGCGATAGAGGTGAAATGTGACGTCAGGATGGTCGAGGAGTCTTCATTATTATTCTTCTTGATGATTTCAAGTAAAACACAGGCGTAAACTTCTTCGATTTATTTACAATTGTGGAGGTCCGACCACTTCGACGGTTAAAACAAAAATCTTTTTCTACCGGCGTTCGCTTGCCTTTTTATAACAATGTTTGGTGGTGTGACAATGACAAATTTATGGAGGGTAAACTAAATTACAATTCTAAAAATCATTAAATGTTGCTAATTCAATAAACAAACAATTTTCGATCTTTACACTAACTAAAATAATTATTATCGGCGACGTGTTTTTCATAAATACACGGTGTCGCGCCAATGTGATACCCAAAAGGCACCCGACGCCGTGGGAGCGACGCAGGGTTATGTGGGATTTTTACCGCACTAAAACCCCCCCGGTGGCCGTCCTCGGCGCTGAAAAGGAGGACTCCGGGATCTCGAAACGACTTCAACCGGAATCCTCCGAGCGCGTTGCCCCATCGGGCTCCTTCGGGCTTACAACAATTATTAGCACCGTAACTACTAATTGAACAGTGCTAACAAGAAAAAGAAAACATCGTAAGGAAACCAACACACCCGAGAGTTCTTTAAAAAAAAATTCTCGGCGGTGTGTGAAGTCCATCAATTCCCACTTGGCCAACGCGGTAGACTATGGCCTAAAACTCTCTCATTCAGAGAGAAGACCCATGCCCAGCAGTGGGACAATAATGGGTTGTACCCTACCACATTTTTCAGACCAGAACACAGCAACGTTTAATTGTTCTCGTCAGTCATCACTGACATTATAAAGAGAAAAAAAAGTCTTGATAAAATATGTTATACAGCCATAGCATTTAATGTTTTGCTATATATTTTCTTTTTATTTTTGCAAATAGCATATAAATTATAAATAATTATTTGTTATAGTTTTTATTATATTACAATAGATTTGTGTCATTTAATAATCTTCTTAAGTCTATTGCACTATTTTACTTAGATTGTACTGTTTTTGCCCAGACGTGACCTCTCCATTCGGATCCTTCGGAAGACCAGCGCTGGTTGGAAATATTCAACCAGCATAATGCTGAGAAGGGTCCGTTTTGTGATGTATATCACCCACGTATCGCATGTTAGTTGGTATGAGTGTGTACGCATTACGAATAAACGATTTCTTTCTTTCTTTCTTTCAACGCTTAAAGTTGCTGCTCTTCCGGAGTCAAACACTAAAAGTTCTATCACCATCAGAACTCTATTAGCTTATCTATCTAGCATACTTCAAATGGAAACACATGCCTACCAACATGTTTACTTTTACGAAATGTACACATTTTCGGTCAATACACGCAATCAGGTGCTGGCGCCGCGCCAGAACGCTTATCAGTTATAGACTTAGGGAAATCATCGCCGCAAGTACTGGAACATCATCAGGGAACTTAGTGATTATGTTTTCTCAATCATTGTTTACGTTTGCGATCATAGGTTTTATGTACTTAAAATAATTATAGTTATAGTCACCCGTCACATCGGTGGAACTTCGACCGTAATTTAAATTAAAAAACTAAACTTCATATTGTCCAAAGTAGTACGAATATTTTTCAAATTCAAATAAAATGTAATAATTTTCAAGTAATTTTGAACGCACCCGTTATATATAAAAAGAGGTTTAATTAGCTAATATTTAAAAGCAATAGCGGGTATTTTGACAAAGACATTGACATTTCTGACGTTATGTGTTATCATAATAAGATATGGAATGTTCTATTTCGTTTATTATTTATGTGTTTGTGACAACTGCATGGTAGCGTGTGTAATGTGTTTTTAGATGATTTTATGTATGTTTTAACCATTATTTAAAAAATATATTAACGTTCTGCACTCTTTCTCTACGTCCACTATAACCGTGCAAAGTTTCATATTAATCCGTCCGCGGCATATTACTTAAAAATGCTTCAGAAGTTTTTGCTTCACGTATTAATATATAGAAGTAGGAGGCGGCTGGAGGTCGCAGATAAACACAAAATCACATCCACGTTGCTATGGATGCCATCATCATCATCCATCCATCAGCCCTTTGAGGTCCACCTGGTTGGGGCGACCTGTGCTCCTTTTGCCTAAACGTGGTCGCCACTCGAGGACCTTCGATGGATGCCGGCTTACTCAATTTTGTAACGTGATATTTATTTTTTGACTCAAAAAGTCACGTCGGTTTAAGTCAATAAATATAGTTATTTCATAAAATAACCTATTAAGATATGCCAAACATATTCCATTAGATACACCAAACATAGTCCGTGAAATTCGGCTGCGATAAGGTTCTTAAATTATTATCTTCAACTTAATTTAAGAAAATCGGTAAATTTACAAAATATTGAATTTACCATTGGTGCTTGTCAACAGTTTCTCCTCGCCACTGCAGTTTCGCTGTGACCACGATCCATGCAATTCTATAAGAATTCATAAACCGCATATCGTGAGTACCCGTTAAGTATTAAAATGTATCAATTCCGCGATAATACTAGTCTAAAACCATTCTGTCTTCTTTTGTGTATATATTGGAGACACCGGGATGAATCACCGAAAAACGTATGTTCTTGTTAAGTATTAACAACAATAATTAATTATCCGGTTTAAATTACCACCTAACAGACAAAGGTCTACACTCTACTTCTATCACACAAACGAACATCAGACAAACAATAATTTGTAGGTAATTAATAGGTAGCTTACCGGTGCTAAATTGAATAGCAATCAGTGAGTCTCAAAGCTAATTCGGTTAAGATGTAAGATTAGGTTATTAGGCATTGAGAGGCTACTGAATAATTCACTTGTAGATGAACGACATATTAATCAGTGATTAATTACTTATGAAATATAATTGTGTTACTATGTATAATGTATTACAAATAT
Organism: Spicauda simplicius; assembly: GCA_949699795.1. Taxonomy (NCBI): domain Eukaryota; kingdom Metazoa; phylum Arthropoda; class Insecta; order Lepidoptera; family Hesperiidae; genus Spicauda; species Spicauda simplicius. Next base: position 18,165,721 of record OX453062.1, read on the forward strand.
ATATATCGAAACTAGTGATAAGGGAGGAACTCACTAGTCCAAGTAATACAATGGTTTGAACAAAATAATCTAACAATTAATTTGAAAAAGACTAAAACTATGAAATTTAAGACTAAAAACAAGTTAAATATAAATTATAACGGAAATGTAATTGAAGACACAGAAGGAATAAAATTCTTAGGATTATACATTGATAATAAAGTAAATTGGAAATCTCACATTGACGCTGTATGTAAGAAATTAAGTAAATTTTCATATATGTTACGGAAATTACGAAATGTAGTTCATGAAGCAACGATGTTAACTGCATATCATGGTTTCGTTGCTACAACACTAAGATACGGATTAATATTCTGGGGTAATTCTACTAACAGAGAGTTTGCGTTCAAATCCCAAAAAAGATGTATAAGAGCAATATGCAACTTAAGTCAAAGAGAGTCATGCAGACCTCATTTTAAACGACTACAAATTCTTACCCTGCCATCTCTTTACATATTTGAATGCGCTGTTTTTGTCAAAACAAATATTAATAAGTTTCAGTTTCGACAAGGACCACGTCTTAAAAATAAACTAGCACTGATTCCAACTCGGACACATCAATTAAACCAAAGCTTTTACGGAAGAGCGCCAATTATATATAACAGAATACCAGAGTCCATACGATGCCACAAGAACATCAATATATTCAAAAATAAATTAAAAACATATTTATTAGATAAATGTTACTATAGTGTAAACTCTTTTTTAAGTGATAACAGTGATCGGTTAAATTTGTGAACTTGTGTATAAGTTTAAGTGCTGTTTAATAATCTGTGGACACAATATCTAGTGACATTTATTATTACTATTACTTATAATCCATTAAAATTACTTTTTTCATTAATTTATACTTGTAAGATTTACTTTAATTTATATTTGTAAGCCACTTAGTGGCAGAATAAGCGAACAAAAATGTTTGAATACCAACTGTACATAATTAGGTTACCTTATTCACAAATAAATTGATTTGATTTGATTTGATTTGAACTTTTTTGTAATATTAAAGTAGTAAACGAGCATGCACATTACCTGATGATCAGTAGTCTTTGCACGCCCATGGAGGTGGTAAAACCAGTGTAGTTCGACCTGAGAAGTACCACCGCCACACCTGTTTCTACCGTGAAGCATTTCTTGCGTTTAGATCATCATAGTCCTCGGGAGTAGCAACGCATCTGTGATTGACTTCAGATAGAACCCATATTCTATTTGAAGTTGCTTACAGATGTCCATGGGTGGCAGTGACTGACCATCAAGTGGACTGCATGCTTGTTTGCTACTTCAGATATAAAATATTCGAATTTTACGGTTATTATTAAAATTCGAGCACCGATTCTTTGCTAATTTTAAGGACTAAGTTGGAACGTCGCTAATAAATATTTGCAAGTTGGTAGAACGTACATAATTCTATCATACTGCCACCTAATTCTAGCGTGAAGCGTTTTTTGTGTTTTGGTGGAAGGGTATGTTTGCCAGCACATATTTATTAAGCGGTCAATTCCTAATGTTATCACTGAATATTGATCGCTCACACTATTCAGCGGCCTTATTATGCAACAATGCAACATGTCAATGCAACATACCTCCAGTCATAATGTGAACATCATTAAGAAGTACTTTTATTTTTTCCACTTGTGGGGAAAGGTTTAAGCCCAGCAATGGGACATAAAGCAGTTTTTTTATCTAACTGAAGCAGCAAACAAGCATGCAGTCCACCTGATGGTAAGTGGCCATAGCCGCCCATGGACAAGCAAATGTCATACAGAACATGGGCTCTATCTGAAGTCAATCACAGATGCGTTGCTATTCCCGAGTATTATGATGGTCGCCTCACGCGTATGATTCCTACCTTTAAATGTTGAAAACCGGCAATTGAAATCAACCTATCTACATTACTTACATCTAGAACATTAAGTATGTAAATGTTAAATAAGATATAATTATACATATATATATATATAAGGTCCTATGTATAGAGTAAGTAAATATTAGGTTTTCTGTAAAGCCAACGCTGCCACCACCGCCCTCTGGATGATGGTGACAACGGAGGCTTAAGTGGAGCTAAAATACTAAGACTGACAAAATGAATGCTATATGAAAAAAGGCACGGACGATCCGTCTGTAGAGCTGTAATTTTATTAATAAAAAAAAACATTAAGTAAGTAGAATTTATAACATTATGTCATACCAAGTGAAGTATTGTACCTCAAGAGCTTAGTATTATGAGAAATTTATCCCAAATCCATTGTCTGGTTATGTGAAATTTATCCGTTGCGTGTGATTGATTGCCACCGGCTTGCGTATTGAACGGGACTTATGGATTTCAAAGCTCTAACAATTTGCTGAACGAAACCCTAAAGCTACTTCTTTGTGTGAGAGAAAAGATTGATATTATCGTAATCGTCTTTCAAGATTGTCATTTTATGATGATGACGGTATATTATTGTTTTTTTTATCATGAACTAGAAGTAGTAAGCGAGTATTTATGGATCTAATCCATACTAATACTATAAATGTGAAAGTGTGTTTGTTTGTTCCTCTTTCACGTCGCCACATAGTTATATGATATGGTTTAAATGCTGGGAGGTAGTTAGGAGGGTGGAGAGTGACGTAGGCTACTTTTTACCGCGCTCTCACATTCCCATGAGAATATCGATGTTTTGTTAGTTGATAAATATTTAGTAGTTCCAGACGTTGTTAATAGATGGCGTTAGTAAAATTCATTAGCAAGTTCTCAATCTCGCGATCAAATGCTAATGTTAATTCCCTTATACCGTGCGGGCGATGCCGCGGGTAAGAGCTAGTATGAAAATAAACTCGAACTAAATGTAACTGTTTACAATAAGCCATGTGATATTTCACGAGCAATATCCTTTAGAGATTTTGCCGCCCCCCGCCGACCGCTGAGGAAACATCCCTTAATTAAATAAGCCGAGACAGGTGGCCAACGTTATCTGTAAATCTAATATAGAACAGAAACCTTCGGTATTATTTGAGATAAAGTCAGTCAAATTAAGTTTTTTTACCAGAGCAAATAATGTTAGGTAGATCTTTGTTTGGATAATACAGATGTTAGGACGTTGTACTGACCTTTCGCGTGTATAGCATTTGTTCTGATTATTCTTTAAACAATGCGTTCTGATAATATGGTCACGGGTCGTCTCAGAATGAGAGAGTTATAGGCCACAGTCCACCGCGCTGGCCAAGTGCGCATTGGTGGAATTCACACACCTCCGAGAACTTTTATTTAAAGAACTCTCGGGTGTGTAGGTTTACCCACGATGTTTTCCTTCACCGAAAAGCAGTGATAGTTAATTTCTAATACGCACAAAATTTTAGAAAAATCAGTGGTGCGTGCCTGGGTTCGAACCTCGGACCTCCTGGTCGAGACAGCCAGTTTCAACCATTAGGCTATCACTGCTCTAAAAACAAGCAAGTAAACACTTTAAGATATCTAATATCCAAACCTATGTCAACTTAACGAAACTTAAAAAAAACGTCCAATATGTTTATGGACGCTTAAATATGTACAATCCTTTTATCGTTACCCTTTTCGTTCTATTAATTAAAAACACAAATATAAAGGTACACATTAACATAAAAAATATATTCGGGCGAATTAAACACGGTTTTCGGTCAAGGTTCCTTGAATGAATATGGAATTGTGGTCGGCCGCTCCGAAATAAAAAGAAATATACAGATTTTTCTGCCTAATGAAGCCGCAGCCAAATTAGACTACAATAAAAAGCACTTTAAAACAATTCAAGTCGACCTCGGCCTAAAATTTTAGCAAGATTAATGTTTCAAACAGATTTTTGTTTGCACTCCCACTTTTCTCTTTAGTAGTTAGTTCTCCAATGTCGTTTATATGTTTAATTTCGTCTTTTCTCAAGACGCCAATCTAAATTTTTGCTTCCTGCCTGTCTGTCGAGTTCTACCACTCTTAGGTAGACGATATGCGATAAATGAAGCCCTAATAATAAGTATGCTATGAATAAAAAAAAGATATACAAAGAAAAAAGACAAACCCACTTCTTGCCGGATCTTCTCTGTTGAAGTCGTGTTCCGATCCGGTGGTAGTGTAAAAAAAATATATAAATGTAACTGACAATTTGTAAGCGTCCCCGAAGGCCTATGCAAAATAAATACATTTCATTTCATACCTAATCATGGCCTTCATTCATTTGTAGTACGCTTCGTTAGTTCATTTGTAGCACACGTCCCAACTGAGCATGTATCGACCTTCCTGAAGGAAAAGCTGTGGCCGAAGGGAGTTGTGTTCCGGAAGTTTCATGGAAGGAGGACCCCTGGATGTCACCAGACCCGCGTCTTACGTCGCCGCAAATACGTGATTTATTTAGTTATAAGAATATATTGATATATATGTACGTCTATAAGGTATATATGATATAGACCTCTGTATTCAGTTATACTTATGTATCTTTTTTATATTGTCTGAAATAAATAAATAAAACAAATAAATTATTCATGTACTGTTGGAAAATGGTAATCTACATAAAACTGGAAGAAACTATGATTATACTTTACCATACTAACTCAATTCCTTCCTCTAAGATACGGGATGACTAATTTATTACGTTCTATGCTAACTCAATCATAGAGGAAGGAATTGTGGCCATTGCCTATTTAAATTTAACTACTGCTATAACTATAGTAATTGAATCACTGCGAATTATCCCCTATTGAACTTTCAACTATTGCTTACCTTTTTAGATTAATTATGATCAACTAACTTTCTTTATACATTACTAGCAGAATCGACGCGACTTCGTTCGCGCAGACTATATATTCTAGTACCCAATAAAAATAGCCTCAGGGATAATGTAGCATTCTAATGGTGGAAGAATTTTAAAATCGGTTTCGTAGTTTTTTAATTAATTTATGACAAACATACAAAAATACAAAGTTTTCCTCTTTATTATAATATTAGTATTAGTATTAGTATAGGTGCCTTCCTTATAAAGAAGTGCTACGATTTCGAAATAAGTTAAGATTATCGCTTATTTTCATATTCATAATAATACTAATGTCAACGGTGCATGTAAATAAAATAAAACACTTTAAATGACTGCTTAAAAAGAAAATTAAAATTATAGTTTTACTCCATGGTACATTTTTGTATATTGATGTACATTTTTGAATTGAAAACAATAAATACATATTTCCTTGTACATTAATAGACTATAGTAGAAACAACCGCTACCGATCGTCCGTTTATTTTATCCCAGCTCGTTACTCACTGTCAGGCAGACAAGTCCCTTATTAAAGCGTGTTTTCGCAAAATTTCATTCGGAGTACCAATTGCTGGCTTGTTGTTGAATAAAATATTTTTACTTTTGCCCCCAATTGTGTGTCGGAGGCTCCCCAATGCTCATTCATTCCTCCGTTGAATTAGAACTTTTGATTCTAGGAACATTTTTTGGATCTTCGTAACTTTACTGTCAACAATTTTGCTACGTAGTCGTGCCCTAATACGCGCTATACGCAGGACTTGGATACTTTTGGAGTAAATAGTCTATGTTGTTTTCTAAATTTCTCTTTATACGAAATTGAAGAAACACACACTTTCTACACTCCCCACACACAGTAGGATTCTCTCCCATGCCGTGGATAACATGGACATTTTTTTTATAGGATTGAAGGAGCAAACGAGCATGCAGTTCACCTGATGGTAAGTAGTCAGTGCCGTCCATGGACTTTTGTAAGCAACTTCATATAGAACATGAAGTTAAAGCCATGAAGCTAAAGTCAACTGCAGATGCGTTATTACTCCCGAGGACTAAGATTGTCGCCTCATATAAAAGTGTGCCGGCAACCACACCCTTCCACCGAAATGCAAGAACTGCTTCACGCTAGAAAAAGGAAGAACATATAAAGACGAAGTCACAAACACCCAGACCCAGAGCAGAAATCTAAATTCATCATTCAGGTACCAGTCTGGCTGGGAATCGAACCCAGAACCTACTGCGTGTCAGATCGGCATGATCGCTCCGCCATACGGGTCGACGAGAAACAAGTGATCGTCGCTCATGGACGTGTAGTCACACCTAGTAGATTGAACATCAGATTATTTTTACCCTTAGTACGAGTATGTCTCCTCAAAGCAATAATTGTTACATTGTCGCCAAGCATTTCAAAGTACAATGCAAATTATGGCTAGAAACGATAACTTAAGTAATATGAACATGTACAATGATTATTTTGAGGAATCGTGATATACTTATACTAGAGCACTGATGTCCGTCCCTGTAGCCTCGGGGTCAGAATAGGGCTACGGTCCCCCCTGTCGTAAGAGGCGATTAAAAGGGGCTTCCGGGGTTGCAGACGTCTAGAGTGGGAGCTCGAACCGTTCGGTCAGGCAATCCCGGGAAGGACGGCGGTGTGTGTGGTCGCATACCGTCGTAAAGACTAGACGGAGCGGTGGCCCCAGCCGCCCATCTGGGAGGAGACCGAGAGAGTCGTTTCGAGATCCCGGAGTCCTCCTTTTCAGCGCCGAGGACGGCCACCGGGGGGCTTTTAGTGCGGTAAAAATCCCACATAACCCTGCGTCGCTCCCACGGCGTCGGGTACCTTTTGAAGGTTTCCCCCTCGAAAACAGAAAAAAAGGGCACTGATGTCGACTCTCGCTTTTAATTAAAGTTATACCTAACGATAAGGCAGACAGGCCACCGATGGAAAGTAGTCACCGTCTCTTGTGGACATTTTCAACATCAGAGGAGTCGCCAATGCATCGCGGCCTTTAGATATAATTGAATGAATGAATGATATTTCATTCGGATTAGTTGCAAAACATAAACAAAAAGAAAATAATAAACGAGTAGGTTGACAAAGTTATAAAGACCAAAAACTTGAGAGGTGTCAAGGGACACCCGGATAGAACGAAGTATAACGCTGTAAAATAAGACACTAGAAAAATACTTTTATCCAACATTTTATTCTCAATTCTTTTTCAATAATGACAGCTCGCCACGTCAATCATCGCACCTCTCCTCTCCTCACCTCACCCCCTCGGCTCGCCACACCTCCTTCGTCTCCACACCGCACCTCCTTCGTCACTACACCACGCCACATTAAAGCATCTCATCACTGCTGCGTTACAGAAGTTCCTTTCGATTAATTAGTGTAGGAATTGTAATATTTTTTTTATTTCTTTTTTATAATAGAAAGACGAAACGAAAATATTTGACTTTCTATGAGAAACAGAGAGAGAGAGAGAGGGAGAAACAGACAGAGAAACATGCCCACGCGGCGCGGCTTACTACGCTATAGGAAAAAGTGCCGTGTCAACTTTTGGTCTGTTTATTTTTCGTCTAGGCTCCTTCGCAACGCGCGATAAGGAACTTTGATCTAGAAATAAATTAAAGTTCATTTTGTAAATGTTACCCTTATCAAATCCTCAAAACCTTCACTAGGTTTGCACGGTCTTTCCTACCACGCACGTGCAAGTTGTGGAATGAGCTTCCTCCTGAGGTATTTCCGGAGCGCTATGACATGAGGCTCTTCAAGAAAGGTGCAAAAAGAGCTCTCCTTCAAGGCCGGCGATGCATTGGCGACTCCTCTGGTCTTGCAAATGTCCATAGGCGACGGTAACCACTTTCCATCAGGTGGCCCGCCTGCCTTATCGTCAGGTACAAATATATAAAAAAAAAATAGGATTTTCTTCAGGGTCGTTAGTGCCGTGGACACACAAAGACGAATACACAAACACGCAGCGCATAAGATCTATTTTAACATTCAGATGTTTGTCTGGCAGGGGTCGATCCCGGAATTCGTTGAGTGTCACATCGGTATGGTGACCACTCAGTCACGTGACTAGAACTAGGACAACAGTGCTAATGATTGCATTCTGTTGCTGTCTTTATCAGGTCATCAGTCAATCTGGTACGTACATACTTCTTTGTAATTCAAATTAACTTTAAAATTGAAGATTGAAAATATTTTTGTATCGCAGATAATGACATTTTTTATTTATTTCTTCAAAACGACTACAGAAAAACAAAAAACATTGTGGGAGTAGATTTGAATAAAATGAAATCTATCAATTTTTATTAAAAACATCGAACTGAATATATGAGTCACATATTGCATTTTTCTTTTCTCTAAGAAAACAATCTTAGAGGTATTTTGAACAGAATAGATAGCATACTCTCTTGGGACTTGCTATCTCAGAGCTTGTTTTGAATTTAATCATGCAGTTACAGACGCGACTTCGAAGGTAATTCCCTAGAGCTTAAATAGACGAAGAAAAACTTTCTTATCCATACAGAGTTATATCATTTTAAGATTTATTCAAGAAAGGGTTCTTCAAGAAAGGTGCGAAAAGAGCTCTCCTTCACAGCCGGCGATGCATTGGCGACTCCTCTGGTGTTGCGAATGTCCATAGGCGACGGTGACTACTTTCCATCAGGTAGCCCGTCTGCCTTATCGTTAGGTAAAATTATAAAAAAAAAATATGTTAAGTAGAAAGTAAGATAAATGGAAATATATTGTTTGTCATTAGATTACTGTTACCTGGCGTCTACTTTTCTATATAAAATATAACATATAAAGAGTATTATATAAACAACATATAACATATAAGTAATATAAAGAAAAAGGGCAAATCTGCTAAGCTTGTCCGATCTTCGCAGCTGAGGTCTTGTTTGGATGCATGTTCCGTGAAAATATATATAAGAAAAAAATTGTAACTGACAATTTGTGAGAGGTGTGCTAGTTAAATATCATTCTCTAAAATTGAAGAAAGTTTAGAATATAATTGCAAGAAAAATCAGTAAGCGTCGATCGAGGAAGTATCGTCGCCACAACTATGCCTTATGCCTCAAACTTGGGCCTCAAGAGACTCACTCTTTTTACACTCACTTTAGTGATCAGCATAAGGCGCAATGGATGCTGTTTAGGTTCGTTACAGACGTCCATAAGTGGTAGTGCTATAGTAGGTATGTATGTATAAGTGGACAGAATGCCCTTCGATTACTTCTTTTATAATTTGAACTTCATACAGAACATGGGTTCAATCTGAACTCAATCACAAATGTGTTGCTACTCCCGAGGACCGAAACTTTATGGCCTACCTAAAGTACACAAACAAGGGGTTCCGTTAAGACCTATAGTTAGTCAAATTGATTCACCAACTTATGAATTAGCTAAACATGTAGCCGGAGTATTACAGCCCCTGGTAGGTAGGACAACATCTTACATAAAGGACTCCCGACATTTCATTAGTATTATAAAAGACATCCAGTTACAAGACGGTGATTGTATGGTGAGTTTTGACGTAGAATCTTTATTTACTAACGTCCCTATCACCGAATGTTTAAAAGTAGTTACTGATGTTCTTGTTGATAATAATATCCACTTAGATTACGTTAAATTGTTAGAACACTGTCTCCGTTCTGGTTACTTTCTATATAATGGTCAATATTTTCTTCAAATTAATGGTGTGGCGATGGGTAGTCCGGTTGCCCCAGTAGTTGCTAACATATGGATGGAGTATTTTGAGAAAAAAGCCATCACTACTGGCCCTAATTGTATTAAAATTTGGAGAAGATACGTGGATGATGTTTTTGCCATATTGAAGGGAGGAAGGGGACAAGTCGAAACGTATTTATGTCACTTGAACTCGGTACACACTAATATTAAATTTACTTATGAAATGGAAGACAACGGGAGGCTGGCATTCTTGGATGTTGCATTAAACACTCGCCCGGATGGTACATTTAGTCATGCAGTATATCGGAAACTTACTCACACGGATAGATACCTACATGGCACTTCACACCATCATCCTCGACACCTAGCATCGGTTGCAAGGTCACTCACAAACCGTGCACACGCATTATGTGACGATGAACACCTGCCACAGGAATTAAAACACATAGATGATGTCCTGCGCCGTAATGGCCACATACCTAGGACCACACAAAAGGACAGAAAACATTACACTACCAGTAGAGTTGAGCGACATTGCGCATATTTCCCATATGTAAAAGGTGTAACGGATAAGATAGGTAGAATTTTGGATAGAAGATTTAATATAAAATCTGTATTTACGCCCTTTAAAAAACTTGCGGCCTACCTACGTACACCTAAAGACATCATCCCGTACCAATGTCCCGGGGTTTATAAGGTTGACTGTAGCTGTGGCAACTCCTACATTGGACAGACTAAACGAGCCATATCCCAACGGATTAAAGAACACATCAGCGCAGTCAAAAAGAATGACCCGAAAAAATCTGCGGTAGCTGAACACATCCTTAATTCCGGCTCTAACCACTGGATCGAACTGCATAAACCTCAGGTGATCTCCGCTGACCGTCATTACTTCCCACGTTTAGTAAGAGAAGCTATAGAGATCAAAAAACATCCTAAGAATTTTAACAGAGAAGATGGTTTTAAACTTGCACAAGCGTGGAATCCGGTGGTTAGTTTATGTAAATCGCAAATAGTGCACAGTGTGGTGCGTAAGGATACAGTTAGTGTTGTGTGTCGTGATATGGAACCTAAAAAAGAAAAACGAACTAGACGTAGGGTAGATAGGTTAATTTACCACTAGTGCTTGTCAACGGTTTCTCCCCGCTACCGCAGTTTGGCCGTGACCACGATCCATGCAACTGGGTCGAAATATCGGCAAAAAGAATTCTATAAGAATTCATAAACCGCATATCGTGAGTACCCGTTAAGTATTATAATTATAATGACTAATATGAATTTCGACAAAACTTAACTGTTGCTATACCTATGGTGATGATAGTCGGGACCGGCACTTTACTTTTGGGAGGCATAAAGAACGACCCGACGAAGAGGTAGGTATACCCATTTTTTGGCAGAAAAAGCAAGCTGCATTTAATGTAAGGTTAGTGTCAATTAAACGGAGGACTTGCATTTATATACTGGGATTATAATTACAAAAGTTTTAAAGTCACATCTTTCAAATAAAAAGACTGGAAGACTGCAAGCGAGATTCATTCATCCGCCTATCGGCCTTTTGAAATCCACTGCTAAATGAAGGCCTCTCTAATGAGTTACTCCGAAGCTATGGGCGTGAATCCCAGGAAGGGTTGATGTTTCATGGTAAGAAGTTACTATACATTTTCTGGAGGTTATCCCTTAGTCATGCGAAGCAACGAGAAAAGTGGTGCTGATTAAAACCGACACAACACGGCGGTAATTTATACGAAGAGCATTAAAAATGAAATGAAATGAAATGAAATGAAATGAAATGAAATGAAATGAAATGAAATGAAATGAAATGAAATGAAATGAAATGAAATGAAATGAAATGAAATGAAATGAAATGAAATGAAATGAAATGAAATGAAATGTCTTTATTTTTGTATAGGCCTACGGGGGCACTTACAAATTGTCAGTTACATTTTTTTTCTTACACTACCACCGGATCGGAACATTAAGAGATATTAAATCATATTATTTAATAAAAAAACTAAACCCTGCCACTCCCAACCGGCTAAGTAATAATTACTAAAATAACTTCAAATTAATGTGAGCGTACCGCAAAACGTGGCTCAATCAGCGTTAACGCTGCTAATGAAACTGCGTTGGATACCGCTGCGACATAATTAATACGATGATATACTTATTTTTAGTTCTATATAATAACGGCAATGTAACCGATATTTGCGAAGGCGATATCTGTAAACCGTTTCTCAAAAACAGCTCTTACGATATTAGTAAAATTGTGGACTTATATAATATTATGTTTTGGCGTGCAGTTAAGATTTTTTGTGTTTCGTTGTATTATTCCTTGTAAGTTTTTTGCAGACTAATAAGTTTAGTTTTTCTGCGTCTTTATAATGTTATTACATCTAAGCTGATATATTTATTTGTTTTTGGTCACTTTGGTATATCGTAAAGGAAAACTGTTTAACTCGATATCATTGATATACCCTGTTACTAATGTCTTTTTGGATCATTTGCAATTAAAACTACATTGTTTTGGCGTGCAGTAAAGAACATTTGTGTTTCGTTGTGTGTTTCTTTGTAAGTTTTTGCAAACTAATAAGGTTTGTTTTACTGCGTTTTTATAATGTTATTACATCTGAGCTGATATATTTATTTGGTTTTTTGATCAGTTTGGTATATCGTAAAGGAAAACTGTTTAACTCGATATCATTAATATACCTTGATACTAATGACATTTCGGATCTTTTGCAATTATAACTACAATGAAAATCAATTTTATTCACTTCGCCTCCTTATTACCTTGTGAATGTTGAAGTTAAACAGTGATGTAGATAATTTAGACTTGAGAATGTTATTAGTTTGACTTTGGTATTCTTTACCTATTTGAACAGTCATATCGGTTATATTATTGTGTACCGTATCGATATGTTTAAATAAATAAAAAAAACGGTTTTAGATATGGGTATTACCCATATCTAAAACCGTGCAGATTAGTATGTACATATATAGTAGATTGACATCTAAACAGCGGTAATATTGAAAGCACTAATATATGCACTTTGATTTACGATGATAAACATAAACTGGTAATGGATCCTTTAATATATTTATCTCTCCACATTGAACAGATGTGAAATGGATTAGTAGAGGAAGGTACGTGTCGCCCTTTTTATATTAAAACTAATAAATGGACAATTTTGTTCTATTTATGCTTTATTATTAGTGTATCTTTTCAGGGATAGTATTATTTAAGACATCATACATCATTTACCAGAGCAATGATATCGTAATGGTTGAAACTTGCCGTCTCGATCGGGAGGTCCGAGGTTCAAACTCAGGCACGCACCACTGATTTTTCTGAAATTATGTGTGTATTAGAAATTAATTATCACGGTAAAGGAAAACATCGTGAGGAAACCTACACACCCGAGAGCTCTTTGAAAAAAAAGAGAAATGTTTTCGGAGGTGTGCGAAGTCCACCAATTCGCACTTGGCCAGCGCGGTGGACTATGGCATATACTCTCTCATTCCAAGAGAACACCCGTGCCCAACAGTGGGATAATTTACCATACTATTGCTGAGAAAAGAAATATCTTCAAACAAAACAAGGTTGTTTAGTCGACAAATTTTAGTTTTAACTTATTCCGTCCCTCCTCCTCTTAGCCCACGGTTATTTACGGTAAAACAAGCCCCTAAAATTGCAATTTCTCTACACGGGCACAAACCCAAAGGATCTTTGTCTTCCACACAAATATTTGTATAACGTAACTTCCTCGTGAAAAAATATTTGTCTTGACCGAACCGAAATTCACTATCCATATTTTTCTTGCGAGATTGGTTATTATTGTCTGCTTTATAAATGTTTAAAATCAGGTAGTAATCTTGCTTATACGGATAAATATTGTCTACTATTTGAGATGTAAATAGTAAGGTTTATTTTTACTGTTTGTGTACTCGTATATTAGTATAGACACGGGAAAGCGAACATATTGTATCTTGAATAAATATTAATACCAATGTAAGTTACATAAATAAAATCAATTACACAAATGGTTTAAGAATTCAATAAATACGATATTAAATAAGATACTTATAGAAATGAAGGTAGTAATAGATGAAACCAATTCGCACTGGGCAGGCCCGGTGGATTATGGCCTAAAACTCTCTCATTCCGAGAGAAGACCCGTGCCCAGCAGTGGGACGATGATGGTTGACGAATATAATAGATAAAAAATGTGTGCGTGTACTAGCGTACACTGGTAAGAAGTGAAACTTCTTTATGACGTTATTTTTCAAAAAATAATTTACTATATGCTACTTTACAGACATTATTTAAATAAAGTTAAATTAGATGAAGTTTAATAAAAGGCTTTTATTAAACTTTATCTAATAATCTAATCTATAATAATCTATCTAATATAACGCGTGGTAGGGATAAGAAAAAGATGGCGCGTAACGAAAAAATGTTACACTAAATTTTTTTGCAACCCCGATAAAGAAGTTTGACTTCAAAAACAAAATTATTTAAGACTATAGGAGAGGCACCATCGACTATTCCTAGCCATGTTTCTAACCTCCCCAATTAAAGCACTACGTAACGTTCTATCATAACTTTTTATACACCCGTAGCTCCACACTATGATTTATACGCAAGAACAAACACCCAGACCCAGGAAAGAAAACTAAATTCGTCAGTCAGATATTTATCTGACCGAGAATCGAACCCGGAATCCACTACTTGTCAGACCGATAAGATGGCTAGTCCGCTACGCAGGTCGTTTCTTATAGATAGCTTGAAATAGGTATGTTAACAATAATAATTTGGTAGAGTGCCACGTTTGATAGTATCTAGGTCTATACTTGAAGATAGAAATTCAAACCGGATGTAAGGGATAATATAATATATCTGGGAGATTTGAGAAACAAGCTTGGATTCGTTTCTTGGCAAGTCTTCGGGTAATAATCGACTTTCAACCGTAACTGATAGGAACATCTTTGTCATTTTCCGAAGTGATACTTTCGGGCTCGGTTGCCAACTATCATAATCCTTGCCCATAAAGTGTTGAAGCAGTTGTGTGGAATGCTATGTTATTGTTCGAATAGTAAGTTCGAACATATCCGTATTGATGTCTTGTTTCTTATGTAAGTTTGAACAATGCTATTTTGTTTGAAGAGTGGAAAAAAAGGCGTACGCTTTTGAGGCATTCTAAATAAGTATGGATTGTTACGATTCTGCGGTCGATCTGAGGATATATTTAAAGGTGGTAGAACCAGTGTAGTTCGGCCGGGGAAGTACCACCGCTACACCTATTTCTAGCGTGAAGCAGTCCTTGCATTTCATTTGAAGGGTGTGGTTGCCGCCACACTTTTATATGAGGCGACCATCTTAGTCCTCAGGAGTACCAACGCGTCTGTGATTCACTTAAGATAGAATACATATTCTATTTGAAGTTGCTCACACAAGTTGCCCATGAGGGCAGCAGTGACCACTTAACATTAGGTGGACGGCATGCTCGTTTGCTACTTCAATCAGATAAAAAAAGCATGCAGTCCACCTGACGGAAAGTTGTCTCTGCCGCCTATAGACATCAAACAACAAATAAGAAACTTCAAACAGAACAAGGGTTCTATTTGCAGTTAATCACTCCAACATTGATACGCACGAGGACTAAGATTGTCGCCTCATATACAAGTGAGCTGCAAACCACACCCTGCCACCGGAACGACGACCCGCGTGGCGGAGCGGTTACAATACCGGTCTGACGCGCAATGGGTCCCGGGTTCGATGCCCGGCCAGACCAGGTATCTGAATGATGAGTTTAGATTGCTGTTCTGGGTCTGGGTGCTTGTGTATTCGTCTTGTGTGTGTCCATGGTACTCACGACAAGGAGAAAATTATACTGTGGGGCTATGAGTGAATAAAGCGTGATTTCAATAAGTATTTAAAAATGATTACTCTTGTTACATTTTAGAAATGCCCGACTATGCACGAGCTTTGCATCCTTTTAGGTATGATTTGATCTTCAGGTAAGTAAGGATAAAAATGGCGCAGCGTATTATCGTTGCACTTAGTCTATAATACTAATTACATAATTTAAAAAAAAATATAAAAAACGTTAGAACTGTTTCATGCTAGAAATATGTATAGTTGTAAGATACTGGAGCTAACTTTCATTACCATGTAAAAAAAACATGATTGTAATAATATTAAAAACATGAATATAAATAAGAAAAAAAGACAAACCCGCTGAGTTTCTTGCCGGATCTTCTCAGTTGAGGTCGTATTCCGATCCGGTGGTAGTGTAAGAAAAAAAATGTAACTGACAATTTGTAAGTGCCCCCGCAGGCCTATACAAAATAAAGACATTTCATTTCATTTTGTAAGAGCATCAGTTACTGAAAGTATTAAAGCAAGATGGTATAACTTACATGATTCGACAGAGTAGGTAACACCGCTACGCCTGTTTCTAGCATAAAGCCGTTCTTGAGTTTCAGTGGAAGGGAGTGATTGCCGGCTCGTATTCATATGAGGCGATTATCTTAGTCCTTGGGAATAGCAACGGATCTTTACTTTAAATGGCACCCTTATTCTGTATGAAGTTGCTTACATCCGTCGTCACATAATTAAAAAATAGATGCGTTTAACAATTCACACCGAGGATTCACATTACTAGAGGAATATTGTTAATGTTATAATTGTGAGAATGTGATTGAGTGTGTGTTTATTAATTTTTCACTCAAAACTACGAAGCGCATTTCGGTGAAATTCGGCACACAGATAGTTTACGACATGCATTAACACAGGGTACCTACTCGTTATCATAGTAAACGTTATCAAATCGGAACTGCGGTATTACTCTAGTATACAATATAAATGAATTTAGCTGTATTTCTCTAAATACTATGACCCATTAGATTCTATACTAACCCCAAATTCGTGCAACCACAAGTACCACAGCGATAAATTAAGCAATCTGTGATGTCGAGCCGCGCGTGTGGCTGCCGCTGGTAATTAATGCCTACTTAATCACCGATCAACACTCCACCGTATATTGAATGAATCATTAGCAAGCGATAAAAACGTTTCTTCCGAAATGTCCGAGGTATTATTAGCTATTGAGGTGAATTGTAAATAAATAATTATTGCATGTCAGAAAACAGAACCGTTAAGAATAAATTTATATTGTCTGATCTAAATAACTACAAAAGAATTTACTTTTTTTTTGTTCTCGAGGTGGAAACCTTCAAAAGGTACCCAAAGCCGTGGCAGCGACGCAGGTTGATGTGAGAGTTTAAAGCACTGAAACCCTCCCGGTGGCCGTCCTCGGCGCTGCAAAGATTACCCCGGAATCCTATGAGCGCGTTGCCCCATCCGGCTCCTTTCAGATGGACGGTTAGGCCCACCGCTACGTTAAGTCTTTATGACGTAATGCGACCACGCATACCGCCATCCTTCCCAGGATCGCCTGGCTGAACGGTTTTAGCTCCCACTCTAGCCGCCCATAAACCCGGAAGCCACTTTTAGCCGCCTCTTACGACAATTAGGGAATATCTTAGCCCTATTCTGATCCCGGAGCTACAGGGACGAAATATATGGCCTATACGCCTTTTACGAATGATTAATTAGATTTCCGTCCGATGTATTTGTTTTTATGATTTTTTATGTGTACTAATTCACTTAGTTGGAAGTATGTCGTTACTTTTTCTTATTTCTTTACTTCCCATCTTGTAATCAACCCCAGATAACTTTAGTCTTATCTGAGGTTGACAACAGATGCGTTCCTACCACTGAGGACTAAGTTGGAACGCCTTTCATAAATATATTTCCCAACCTTCAAACTGGAATACGGCAACGCTTAACCCAGCTGTTTTAGCCAGTTTTTTTTATAAGATTGAAGTAGCAAACGAGCATGCAGTCCACCTTATGGTAAGTACTCCCTGTCTCCCATAGACATCAGTAAATAACTTCATACAGAACAAAGGTTCAATCTGAAGTCAATGACAGATGCGTTGCTACTCCCGGGGAATAAGATGGTCGCCTCAAATGAAAGGCCGGTAACCACACCCTTCCATCGAAACGCAAGAACTGCTTCACGCTGGAAATATGTGTGGCGGTTGCACCTCACCGGTCGAACCTTAGTTCTACCCCATCTTAAAATTGGTGTGACAGTGGTATTTTCAGAGTCGAATCACAAATGGTTTAACCAACTTGCATT